>OX243869.1:6250000-7500000 GCA_945859645.1 Amphipoea oculea | reverse complement strand
AGTCGGTTGTTTTTTTTGTAAAAAAGTTTTTTTATATATTGTGCAGCTTACCACAACTTTGATAAGCATAGTAGGTAATCGTAACAACTACATATTTGGTAAGTTCAGTGATCATATGAAAAATACTACACTGTGTACTGACATAATATACCGGTCAAATATGGCTGGAGTAATAAAAGTATAAATACGAACTGAAATTTCCGTTTGCGTGCTATTTTGTTGACAAACAGCGACTTAAAAGCTTTTTATACCTGCATTTTATAGTTAAAAGAATATATGCTATTGCCGAGAAAATAGACTGACATTTTCGCTTCATAGTTTCATTGTAACAAGACAAGTTGCTCGCCAGTTCCTGAAAAGTATAAAGCTTTTTTGAAATACCGGAAAAATCCGACGCTAGCAAGCCAGTAGAAAGTTGAGGAAATTGTGTGCTTTTCAGTGGCAGTGCAAACATACGGTAAGATCCTATTAGGTACAATGCATTTTTTTTTTTTGTAAAATTACGTAATTATTTCACTCCCTATGAGGACTGAGATAGCTTCCTAGAATTTAGTTTTGAAAAGTCTCATTCGAAGAACGTAACAGAATATTTACCTGCTCGCCAGTTGTTTGCTTGCAAATGAAGCGAAAAAATAAAACGTTTGCAAAATTGAGGAATGGTACTTATCTATTCGCAAAGATATTTTAAGATTAGTGTCCAATCGAAACAGGTCTCTTGTGTTTATTGTCTGAGATTTTTGGATACTTAACTACTTACTAAAACTTTTGTGATTTGTTGTGCTGATGCTATGGACAGCTTCAACGTTTATGAAATTTTGTTAGAACTACTCGTATTTTCGCATTTTCAATCCGCATTGTCAACATATTTTAAGGGAATTGTCGCCTATTTTCGGACTCGGACGGAGCTGTGTACCTACCTATTGTCTCAGCATAACATAGCATTGTTACAGCATAATAGTAATTGTAAATGTATTCAAGATGATAATAAGTTTATTATGTTATGGGCTGATAAATAATGTTCTTTTTAGTGACTTTCCTTTTTCTTTAACACGTGCGTCCCGCCCGTTTTGACATACGGTGCCAAGATAAGATTGCTCAGCGCGCTATAGAGCGGACTATGCTCGGAGTTTTTTGAAGGATAAGATCAGAAATGAAATTATCCGGAATAGAACCGGAATTACGGACATAGCTTGCAGAGTAAGTAAGCTAAAGTGGCAGTAACCTAGCCATGTTTGCCAAAGGACCAATGGCCGGTAGAGCAGACGAGTCCTGGAGTAGAGACCGTGTATCCGCAAGTGTAGTGTGGGATGTCCAGCAGTGGACTGTGATAGGCTGAGTTGATTGAATTATATGTAGAACCATGATGCAGAAGGTAGAGATATTTTTTAGGCTCTGATCTTAGAATTTAATCTGAGCAAGGATAGCACAGACAAATTCCTCATACAAACGCGAAACTGTAAGTATATATTTCCTTCTAAACTCTTAATCAGTTCCACTTGAGTATTCACAGATACTATTATATTTAAACATAGAGTGAAATAGTTACCGAAACAGGTGTTCATTACATTCTACATTTGCGGCGGTATAGTGGGCTTATTTGCACCGTCCAGGCTGTGTCAACACAGTCTTAACCGAGGTTTACGATGTTGCCCTCGGCATAGTTCACAACTTAATTGTTAGTAGGTAGGGTAGGTAGAAAATATTTGAAAATCGGTTTCTTGCAGTCTATTTTAATTTAATCTGTGTTCGAAATTGAGTTTTACCAACAATTTTGCATTTGCTATAAAAGTAGATATTATTGCTATCAGAAATCTGGCCTTAAACCCTTGCATAGAAATAGGGATGGTATAGATCAAACTGATTCCTTTCCTCAATCTAGAATAAATTAAAATAACTGTTGTACCTATAGATACATTACTATTACCTACCAACTGTAACACTGGAGTGGGTAAACAAATTCTTATAGAAAGCTAAGTGGAAGAGTACAAATCTTTATAATCTGATGATTCTGAAATGACAGATATAATAATTTTTAAGATGAAATATAAATAATTTCCTTAATTTCTCCTACTGTAAGTAAATGACCAACCTTATACAATCCAAACTGCCAGGAAACTTATTCTGCTTACAAATCTTCCTACATTCCGGGCTTAACCCCCCCATTCTTTCATACATCCCTAAATTTTCCTCTCTTTCAATCCTGTAGCAACCTGCATTTATATCGCAGGAAGCCACCTCTTGCATACTCCCGAATTCCGTCTGTATACCAGTGGAACTCTGCATTGTTCAATACAAATCTAAACGATCCTCCTGGTGAATATGTTCAGCGAGCTGATACATATATAGGGCAAACAATGTGCATAACTCACCAGGCAAGACGTATACAGCGTTCCCAGAAATAAAACTTCTGAAAACATAATGGTGGTTTGGCTTATTTTAAGAGTCACCGGCCGCTCGTAACTAGATAAGCACTAGTGCTATCTAAAGTCTCACCGAAGCAACAATGCTATCTCGGCAAAACAAACATTAGTGAAGGCCTATTTTAGAAGTCACAATCCGCTTCATAAAAAAATACAACCAAGCAAACTTGGCTATAAACAACGTGTAGGCTTATTTTAGAAGTCACTATCCGCTTCAGTCAAGGCCTATTTTAGGAGTTACTACCCGCTCCATAAGAGAAACCAACCAAGCAGATTGATTATAGATATCGTGAAGGCTTATTTTAGAAGTCACTATCCGCTTCAGTCAAGGCCTATTTTAGGAGTTACTACCCGCTCCATAAGAAAAACCAACCAAGCTAGATTGATTATAAATATCGTGAAGGCTTATTTTAGAAGTCACTATCCGCTTCAGTCAAGGCCTATTTTAGGAGTTACTACCCGCTCCATAAGAAAACCAACCAAACTTGATTACAAAAGTTATGGACCAAGCCATAATATAAGTTTGTTACTAAACGCATGGCATGTAAAACGGCATAATTCCCGTATAAATTTTGAACAAAACCCTAAACTCGCGTTCATAATTTAATATAATAATCAAAACAATGTAAATACCATGTGCAGCGTTATAGTTACGTTAGGCCTCGTCGTCGTTGTTCGAATAGACCTCAAAACAACACGTGAAAACACGGACTACGGCTAATATATTGTAAACTGCAACATCATATAGATTAACATGGCAAAAAGCAAACTAAGCCATTTAATTATAAAAAAAAATATAATAAATATATATATATATTTATATCAATTATGGCTGAATATATCCCTGTCTGGCTTGAATAGTGTTGAGTCTGACGTGTTGAGTTTGTTATAATCAGAAACACTTAAAAAAACTATTTATCCATTTCGACCGGTTCTGGTGGTTGGTGACTGACTGTTGAAACTGGTTTTTTAGAATATTTGGTACAATTTTATTTTCTGGAATAAAGTAAAAAAAAATAATTGGCAAAAAAAAAAAATCTAAATAAATAATCTATTTTTTCATTTATAAGACGAAACAACTGACTTTGCCGTTTAAATGTCCCTTTCCACCATGTTAGTGTGTGGTGCGCCCATAATGAACTTGAGGTATGAAACTTCTATAGTAGCCTATGAAACTCTGATCCCGTAAATTGAACCTCATTAATGGTAATTACGGTTTCAGGAATCCCGTGAGCAAGAAGAACATACATAATTCTCAAAGTTCCGGCTACCAAAATCACTAGTTGTGTAATGGTATCAGTAACATTTTTTTTTTTTTTTATAACAGCAAAAAACTACAAGTAAAAGTACGAGTCGCACACAAATTATGCATAAACCGCAACCTCATACGTCAATTCGTCCTCAAGATAGGAATGTCAATATACTGTCTCTAAATCCAATATTATTATAATTATTATTTTTAATTTGTAACGTTATTATTTCGATTTAATAAATGCTTAATTTAATGCTAAACAAATAACATGAAACTAAACGCAAAACGTGTACAACTCCAATCTCGTTTCCGAACGCAACGTAATATTTCAAAACGTCAAACGTCATATGTCAATGTGTTTTATAGGTTAAGTATCCATGAATGAAAACGAATGTTGTTATCCAGAACCTCAAAATTAGAATAGAATGTTGATACCAACAATGCTGTTTTATGGAATGCCGGTTGTATTATAAATCTGGGTTTAATGATGAGTGTTTTAACGTTAAACGTCTAAGTGACCGACCAGTTGTCATAAAAATTCCAAGTGTTTCGTTTCAATGAAAGTTGTTGTTATTGTTCAATAATTTCGACAAATTTCAGTTCCCTGTATCGCACAAATCCAAATACTAATAGTGAAACCTGCCTGTAATGTTATTATCTTACCGCTGAAATTCTCTATAACAAAGAAGAGACCGCTAGAACACTACTGAGAACTGCGTCATAGAATCTTTACAATTTTTAAGTTTACCCCCAAATTATTTTATTATTGTTACAGAAATTTATATTGGGTTTATTGAGTTATAATACAATGTTTCACTATATAAATGCAATACAGTTTATCTGAACATGAACTGAAACAAACACATGAACATAAACAAGAACTGTTATGTTTTATATTGTAAAATAATTATCTTCCAGTTATAATAATTATTACTTGTACCTGTGTGTTGCAATAAATAAACTTTACCACAAATGCAAACTAGTATGTTACAAAACTTCCAAATATATAGGTAATATTAAGTCATCAAACACTAAACAAACATTTGGTACATAGAATAGTCCCAAAATAATTAACAGAATGCAACTTGTTCAACTTGTGAGTTGAGCATACATACAAATAAGGTAATGTAATGACCTTTATCAACACTCTG
Organism: Amphipoea oculea; assembly: GCA_945859645.1. Classification (NCBI taxonomy): domain Eukaryota; kingdom Metazoa; phylum Arthropoda; class Insecta; order Lepidoptera; family Noctuidae; genus Amphipoea; species Amphipoea oculea. The sequence goes on along the minus strand of OX243869.1, from coordinate 7,495,177 downwards.
CACCTTACCGGTCCAACAAAGAAATGGTTAGAATGTGGTGCGTTGACCACTTATATTTAAAACTTATAAACTAGCCTTAAACTAATACGAGAATCCGCCAACTGAAAGGACTGAGAGAACTGAGAGAGAGAGAGATACCGTTATCAATCTGTTCACCTTATACAATTAAATAATTATATACCGTTGGGCGCCAACTGTACTAACATATCGTCAATTGGGTCGACCTAATTTTGGTACGACGCTCATAGGGGGTAAATAACTAATATGCTAAGCAAACCCGAGACACAATATCTAACAACAACTGGTCTTAACACCTAGCCTTTTTACAAAAGGCCTAACTCTCTCATAGGTTAAATTATACTCTTACACAATAACCTCTCAGTTTTGATCTCAGTCAGTTGACGGATCGTCGGTCCTTGGCTTCGCTCACAGGAGGTTCCTGTGAGCACACGCGAACGCGGCCTACGGACGAGATGGTGACGCTTTCGTTACCTGGAGTGGCGTACTTCCCTCATAACCGGGAACCGGCTAAGTAAGGCCTTCCTGAACGTCGGATGACCACACCGCAAGGGATAACCTTAAAGCCGCCTGCGCTCTGATGAATTCCAAATCATCACACAACGGCGCAACATCCAGGCATCAATTTAGCTGCGCATAGCACCAATCAAAATGAAGGCTAGCATAACAAGCCAGACAGGATTCTGCTCTTACTGGATTATATTAAAACCCCATCGGGTTATTTGGGCACATCCCGTTCCTCTCAGGATATAAAGTCCCTCTCAAACAGCCCCCAGGCTCGTGTTCTTGGTCGTAAAAGACCGGACACGGAACCCCGTTTTTTTTCCAAACCAATCTGACAGTTTCTCGAATAATCTTCCACAGACTATATAAGATTATTATCGATTTTTATCCTTAATACAATCGACTATGTTTTTAATTAAAAATATGGTGAATTATGTATGTTTATTTGTTTTAATTAACTGATAAACTGCAATTAATTTACTAAACACAAAAAACCGTCTTTGCGTAACGTAAACCACCATGTCAATCGCTATTCCACGACAGGTGTCGCTAGTATTAGTTTTGCAACGTCACACCTACGGGTGCTTAAAACGAGGTACGGCTGGAATTTATTGTAATTAAAGACAAAATGGCTGGTCTGCAATCATCATTAAATCTCATTTAAAACTACAAAGAGCACGGGCTAACAACAGTCGTAATGGAAATGGGCGAGGAGAAGCAATTAAACAAGTCCAGACAAGTTTTGACCGGTCCTTGCGGTGGGTCCCTTCACGCCTCGAATATAATCAGTGTTGAACTATGTACCTACCATAACCTGAACTCGGTTAGGAAACACTAATTAACGGTGAACTACAAATTGTAGAAATTCACTGGCTGCTTCAAATGTCCACTTGTGTTAAATTAGGTGATTGCACTACAAAGTTATGTGGCCAACTTTCGTCGAAGTTGTCATTGTTTCGGTTAAATTGTTGCAGGGTCTTAGTGCTCTCTATTGTTAATTTGTTGTTAAAATAATACTTGTTACTTATAGTTTAAGACTAGCTTCTGCCCGCGACTTCGTCCGCTTGAAATTTCACCGTCCCCCCACTCCTCTTAGGGGTGGAATTTCGAAAAACCCTTTCTTAGTGGATACCTACTCTTCACAAAGAACACACCCTCCAAATTTCATGTCTCTAGGACCAGTGGTTTAGCCTGTGCGTTGATATATCAGTCAGTCAGGACTTTGAATTTTATTTATATATATAGATTACAAAATTAAAATACTCGAAACCGGATGGCCACTAGTTTTTGGTTTTATGACTGCTCTTTGGTTATCATAGAACTAAATTAAGCCCATTTCGACGACATACATTTCAACATAAAGTAAATAATCAACGAATACCTACAATTTTACGCCGTAGTCGTTATACTACGAGATTTTCTATGGTCCTAGCCCTATGGCTGCGGCGTACATAATATAAAATAATTTAGCTATTTTTATTTCAAAACAAAAATAAAAATGTTTTTAGGTTTTATGTTAAGCGAAATTCATTACCATTCATGTTAATATGAAAAGGTACTTACGTACTAATAATAACAAATCCAATATATTCGTACAAAGCTTCTGGCAAAATATAATTACCACTATAATCAGTTATGAGCAATGTATGATAGATTATTAAACACACAATTCAATGTTATATGATTGCCCGTGAGAATCGTCAGCGATACGAAATAATTTCCATTAATCCGAGCAAATAGTTTCCAATGTTTGTTAAATTATAACTGAAAATGGATTCCGTGACGTGCAAAATTGAAGCTTTATATTGTATATTTGTTTGTGCATTTTATTTACTTTAAAATACTAGTCAATTTGATGCGCAGTTTGGAGTTTTGTTGGAGATTAATTTGGCACACAGTTACAAGTGTGTTTTTCATGGATACTATTATCAAAATATGTACAAACAATGTGCGATTTATTTCGTTAAATTTTAAATTATTTTATTTCTCTAAGTTTGTATATTACCTTACCTTTACACGTCAATCATATTTTCAATATTAGATGAGGTCGGCGTTTCCTAGCTGATTACTCTGAAAAGATACCGACACTCAGAGATCTCTTTTAAAGTCCAGACATAACCTTGGTCAGATCACGTGAAGACCATGTAGATTGGTGTCTGAACTATTTCAATTATTTCCTCAAAATACTATTATTTTGAGGAAACAACCACACAGATTGAGTGGACCTGTCCAGGCAGTGCACGCATCTGTAATCGTGCAACTCAAGCTTTTCCAAGTTAACATTATGTTACCCCTGCTAGGACTCAGGCCTATTCTTCATGAGAGGGAGTGGGCCATAATTCACCACGTGAGCTCAATGCGGATTGGTGGATGTCATACGTCTCAGATAGTTTTGTTCTAGACAGCTATGCACATTACATACGATTATCTGTCATTAAACATCACACTAGTATTATAAAGGCGAAAGTTTATGGGTGTGTGTGTGTGTGTTTATTTATTGTTTGTTACTTCTTCACGACCAACTTTGATATTTGTATAGAAGTAGCTGATACCCTGGATTAACATATGGGCTACTTTTTCCCACGGGTTTTTATATTCCCACGGGATCGACACCTATACGAGTGAAACCGCGGAGCGCAGCTGGTTTTTCATATATATATGACAAAAAGCTTAAAAAAGACACCAAAAGTACATACAAAGACAACCTCAAAGCCAAACGACTGAACCAATAAAACGGGCCCAAAATGTAATAAATTCCGTATCTTTTGACTTACATACTGTTTATACAATAGACCGGTAACGCGGGTATTGGCAGGACGGACAACGGTCCGCACTGATTTATGATTGCATATATCGACGATCGTATGTTTATGTCCCTACTGGCTTATTCTAATGTAAGCGATGGAGCCAGAAGCTGGGATCGTAATGACACGTACAAAAAGAAGGATATATTTTCCCTACGTAGTTTTTCATTTCATATATTAAATTATTATTAGTTTCCACCTAGATAGGTCTAGATGGATCATCACAAGTGAAAATAATACTAATATCCCGAATCCTGAAATTCTAATCAAGCCTTCCTTTTTTGTTATTTATAAGATCAATATATATTAATAAAATATAATTTATGACTTATACATATTATAACTTATATATGCTGTGGATAACGGTGTGAGTTTCACATTCATATAATATCTTTGTTTATATTATTTGCGCAGATATAATGTGTTACTGTTTGTTTGTCCTAAATAAATAAATAAATAAACTTAAGGTTCTTTGAACAATCATGTTCTTAAAATTGATAATCAGTAGCATCGACTACACTAATTCTGCAGATACGTTTTCTTCTACCCAACGATAAACTAAATACTCAGCTTACGAACGAAGCTTTATTTGATAACATTGTCGGTTTAAATTACAGTAACCCGGGTTAACAGTACAGGACGACCGCACTTATTGCGGTCTGTGTTCATTATCGTTGTGGTAGATTCACCATCTGTTATTACTTTTATGTTGGCTGTACTATTTTATATCGGATGAATAAGTTTAATGCCAAGTGCTTTTGTTGTTGTTTTTAATGGTGAAGTTAAGGTTTAGGGGTTTGCGATTTAATTGAAACAATTATAACTAAATATGAGTAAAGTATCGTTATTTGTGGAACTGACTTAGTTTGATTTATGGGACACGGCAAGTAGCTAAATGATTAAGTATACTTAATCATTCAGTAATGTATAGAACCAATTAAGTATTCACAAGGTATAAAGCATATAGGAATGGGTACCTACGGATGGAAAGACCATAGTCAGTTTAAAATCATTCGTAAACACGTCAGTCTATACAAAGTGATCAAAGATGCTACTACAAAGCAACCAATTTATTCGAATCATCTGGAAGCTAAAACTCTCTTCCAACTTAAACGTTATCAGAAAATCTGAGCGTGTAAATATCACAAAATCCTCCCGACTCGCAACCAATCAGTCGTGAGAGATCGCTCTATTTCCTCCAAGTGCATCAATTCACCGTCGTAATACGTTCACGTTCGTCCCGTATTACCCGTATGTCATAATGGAGCTCTGAACTGATTGGGCGAATTTCTATAGAGCGCAAAAAATGACGATAAATCGCGATCAATTTATTTTACATCGATTCGGAGATTTACCTAAACGCTATTGTAGCATGAACAATGGCGGCTTTTGGAAGTGACATAAATGGATAATGTAAAAAATATTGATTTTGCTATTAATTTATTACTTACTAACTACAAGACTCCGAGAAAGACTGTAACTTGCAGAATTTTATATGGTTGGTTCACGTCTGATAAAATTATGGTGAAATTATATATCCTTTCATCATGGTTAATTCCTTTGTAAGGACCAACATTTACGGATTATTCATCTGTGTAAACAACTATCTACTCTTTCGCCGTATGATATTCAGAATAATCACACTAATCACACTAATATTATAAAGGCGAAAGTTTGTGAGTGTGTGTGTGTGTGTGTGTGTTTATATGTTTGTTACTTCTTCACGCTCAAACCGCTGAACCGATTTAGATAAAATTTGGTATAGAGATAGTTTGAGTCCCGGGAAAGGACATAGGCTACTTTTTATCCCGATATTCCCACGGGATCAAAACTTATGCGGGTGAAACCGCGGGGCACAGCTAGTTTATATATAAAACTGTAGCATCAGCCGGGATCAATAGATTAGATCCAATAACCTGTGAGAGAATGGACTATTTCCCGCGCTTCCATTCGATGGGCAAATAGATTCATGCTCGTTTTATTACACTCGATGTGTAAAACATAAACTATATTAACTATAAACTTTTCTATTTTAAAATATTGTCGATTTGTTTACGTTTTCATCTTGGCTTTATTCACGCGATCTCACAATTTAAATTCTTATCTGCATTTGATCCTCGATTATATAAACTTGTATTTATATTGTTTACGCCATTTGTTTTTAAGCAGTTGTGTCAATCTACAAAAATAAAGAGTTGTTGGTAATCTTACTTAAATAATACTTCCGTAGAAAAAAACCTGAATTTATAATAATGGAATATTGGAATAATAAAGTGGCGATTGTTACCGGTGCAGCACATGGAATAGGTGCACAAATATCCGAAGATCTTGCGAAGATCGGAATGATTGTTATTGGCTTCGAGCCCACTCAAGAAAGACTCGATGAAATGCTGAATAAAATGAATGATTGGGGCAGGTTTGAAGGACAACTAATACCGTGCAAATGTGATGTTTCTAAAGATGAAGATCTCAAGAATGCTTTTGAAGGTATAGTAGCAGCATATGGAGGAGTTGATGTACTGATAAATAATGCGGCTATAGGCAAGGAAGGTTTGATATGCACAGGAGATATAGAAGATCTGAAAGCTATCGTAGACACTAATATTTATGGGTTGATAACTTGTACACGATATGCCATTGAGTCCATGGTAAAGAAAAATGTTTCGGGGCAAATTATTAATATCAACAGTATTTGTGGACACTATATGCCTCCTTTTGCTGAGCCGAAGATTAATATGTATATTGCATCGAAGAGAACTATGACAGTTTTAAATACTTTGTTGAAGAATGAATTTAAATGTCTTAATCGCAAAATTAAGGTTACGAGCATATCTCCTGGGATCGTACGCACAGGAATATTTAAAACAGCTGGAATTAATTTCCTAAATGAAGACTTTTTCGAAAAGAATCCACATTTGACAACAAAAGATGTTTCTAATGTTGTTCTTATGATTTTAGCAGCTCCTCGTGGTATTCAAGTTAATGAAGTTATTTTCCATGCGCTGCATGAAATCTATTAATTGAAGCATTGTACCTCTATGCTTCAAATTATGATAATTTTATTTGTGTGGTTTGATTAAGTTTCGTACAGTAATCGTTTTGCCAGTAGATATTATAGTATTATTTTCACAGTAAGGAATATTGTTGCATCTTTGATCAAACAATAAAGATTATTAGAAACAAGGTTTTTTATTTTTCTTCATTTAACTGTCTCAATTAACCAAATGGCACCGATTACATTTCAAACTTTCAGGCATTGAATTATTAAGGATAAGAATTTATGAGAATTATTTTAATGATTGATGATTTTTTTTTGTGGTGTACAGACGCCAGCACATCAACCTACACCTGTCACATTTTCCCAATCAACTTTGAACCTTATTCTTCAGTGATAAAGTTGAAAATCTATTAAAAAAATTTGACAGATTGTAGTAGGTTGATGTGCTGGCGTCTGTACAATAAAGTATATAATTATAAATAAATTAATTAATTCATTTGTAAGGCCAGTTTTGTAGAGTGGCACAAGTAAATATCTTCTAACTGTGATTTTATAACATTAACATCATCATTTTATTTATGTAACATCACGCCTCCACTCCCCGAAGTAGAAAAGTTATAGTTTGATAGATAGTAGTAATAGTGAAACCCATAGATATCCGATATCCGTGGTGAAACCCAATAAAACTGTTCGACCTGGGGAGCGAATTCAGGACCCAACACAAAACAATTGCTCTTATAGCCATTCGACCAGAGAGGTACGATTTGATGGTCTGTTATAGTAATAGTTTTCGGCGCTAATATAAATAAAAATCCTTTCATGTTATTCTAACTAGTAACATAATTCTTAAAAAATCCAGAAGATAACATTTCAATGTTCTTTTCACACATTAAATTCTCGTTAGGTTATCAAAACAACCAATCTGCTTAATGCGCATTTATTACCAGTGATAACATATTAAATGTCCCACTTACAGAGGAAACTTATGTTTTATAAAGGATGGTAAAAATATTCGGAGAGGTATTTGCAGTTTGGACTTTGGTTAAAATACTACAGAGATTTTTACAGCCGAAATCATGAAGTGTTGGGTTAACAAAGTAGCGGTAATCACAGATTGTGGGGATGACGTTGGTTTCGCTATTATGGAACAGTTAGCAAAAGTTGGGATGATTGTTATCGGTTTTAATAAAAATGAAGATATATTAGAAAAGGTGACTGTAAAGCTTAACCCAATTGTTGCAAATAAAATTTCGGGAAAAATTGTGTTATGCAAATGCGACATTTCGGATACAAAGCAATTGGCAGCAGCTTTTGAAAAAATCAAGGACACTTATGAAGGAGTTGATGTACTGATTAACAATGCTCAGTGCAAAATTGATTGTATGGTTAACACTGGAGAGCCAAAAGATTTTAAGGAAATTATTGACGTAAATATTAATGCTTTGATAGCTTGCACAAGGCTGGTAGCTGGATCAATGATAGAAAGGAAAACAAGAGGACATATAATATGCATGAACGACTTATGTTCTTACCAGATACCAACGGAGTCAAAGGCAACTGTGTACATAGCTGCTAAAGCGGCTATAACTTCTGTAAATGAAATTTTGAGACATGAATTTCGTTTCGTGAAAGCTAATATAAAAGTGACGAATATAGCATGTGGTAAAATTGAAGGGTATACAGAATCAATTACTGACGCTCCAAGACTTCGAGTTAGAGACATAGCCAAGCTAGTGAAACTGATATTGAACACACCTGAACAGCTTCAAGTGCACGAGGTTTTGTTAGATTCTGTGGTAGAATAAGTGAATGGTACATTGAAATAGTACACTAGCCATATAACTTAGTGATCGAGTAGAATGTTGTATAACATAAAAAAAAACAATGTTGAATAGTGATTGTTAAATACACAAGTTTACCACGATAAAAATCTTCTGGAAGGCGAGAAAGATATAGAGATAATGTATCGAAGCTGCAGACATACGGGATTTGGTGTGTGATTATTGTGACAAAATATTTATAATAAATAGGTATCTTTATTTTTTGCAATTTTTATTGTTCCATATAGAAATTATATCTAGTGTAAGATTTGTGCTATATTTAATTTCTGTGTATTAATGAGTCCTTGTTACTTGATAAATAAATGAATTATTATATTATTTTGTGCTTTATTATTTATATTAGGTAGGTATTTGATTTCCCTTCTTTTTATCTCTGATAGTAATGTAGAGATAGAGGTAGTAAAGTGTTTTCATAAATACCAACACGATGGTATCAGGCTGGACCTGTTTTTTTTTATCTATTGTAAGAAGGTAAAAACCAACATCTAGTTGAGAAAGAACTCTGCCAGTCCTAGGTACATTTTTTTGTCACTAACAAAAGTGGGAGGTACTTACCTAAGTAGTCGACTCGTTGGTTCACTATAAATTCAGGCAACCACATTCATGCTAACGGAGTGAATACAAAAAGATTCGCGGAGCGTATCCAACCAAAGGCAACAGTAGCAAGCACGCATTATCTTAATTAAACGGATAAAGCATTACCACTCACTCATTTCAAATTATCACTGACTTGGCAACCGCATTTCATTCCGTGATGCGCTTTGTTTTATCCGGGAGATGTGGCTTATGTGTGTTAATCAAATGTGTTAAATTAAACTCCGGTCTTTTAAACATACAGCTTAAGGGCAGAAGTTACTGTTTGTATTTATAATAAGTTTTCTGACTGTTGTAAGGCAGTAACAATGTATTGTAGTAGTAAGTACCATTATCTTTTGTGTTGGCAAGATCTGTTTATAACTCAATAGTTTTTGGATAACTATAGTTCATTTTAGATGGTATAGTGCTACCAACTTATCTGACTCGTTGGCTTAAAGTGGAACTAACGAAAACGCTATGAAGTCTGTCATTTTTTGGTTACCGACAGCGCCGCCGCCGCCGGGACAGATGGGCTAGTCCAACCACATAGTATATGTAATAGTTATATGTGGACTTATTAGGAGCTCAGTGAGACTGTATTAAGTTAAACATAACTGTGGTGTCTATACAAGTCATGATACTTAAGTCCAAAAATGATTTTACACTATGACCATTTGAAGAAGACACTGACCTGTATTAAACAAGTACTGTTTCGAGGTCAGTGGACCTTTCTTGGTTAACCGAGCCGAGAGTTGGAGACCTAAATATAGATAAAAAAACTTTTTTACAAAAAAAACAACCGACTTCAAAAAAAAAACACTACATAGTGATAAATAACTTTAATTTCGGAAGTCGGTGTCGTTGGTTCCGCATTTTCGTTTTTTGACACCGACTTCCGAAATTAAAGTTATTTATCACTTTGTTTTTTTTTTTTTGAAGTCGGTTGTTTTTTTTGTAAAAAGGTTTTTGTTTTCACTTTTTGTTGTACCTACCCCACAAAAAGTAAACAAAAAGATCGTTAATGTAGACAATGTAGATACATTTTTAGATTTTTCAAAAACCGCTTGTCCGATTTAGATAAAATTTTCATGGGACCATTTGGAAAGTATACCCTTTCCAACAAAAAAAGAATTTTTCAAATCGGTTTGCAAGCAACGGAGTTATGCGCGAACAAACATAAAAAAAAAATACAAACATTCGAATTGAGAACCTCCTCCTTTTTTAGAAGTCGGTTAAAAACATACAATTCAATTTCGTTTTTCTTACTTACTTTGTAAACATTAAGGCGGTTATCACACTGCACCGGAAAACGCTCCAGTGTGCGGTGCTGCGTTTTTTAAACTTCGACTGTACACCGCACGGATATGCGGTGTCAGTTGTTAGACCCCTGCGGTTTTTGTATAGAAATCAAGATTCTACAGTCAAAGTTAAAAACCGCACACCGTAGCAGTGTGATAACCGCCTAAGGAGTACACTACGAGCTACCTTCTATTTTATTTCTCCATACTGTCCTCTCTTGGTCCTTTGTATTAAGATCACTTCGTAAATAAGATTATTAATTAATATATTGGATAATCGACTTCACCAACAAAGACAAAGGTTCTGCAGGATAAACCTGTTTAATAAACCATTGTCTGTGACAAATATAAACGAGGCGAATTATTTCATCTCTGGATTCTGTTCATATTCTGTCAAAAAGTACTCTGCGTATTCTGTTTTTAAGAATGTGTCATTTTAAGCGATTCGATCATTCTTCTCAAATAAAATATGCATAAAATATAAATATATTGCAAGAATGTCTTTACCGAAGACAAGTGAACTGTATGAGGACCCGCTCAGAAGACCGTCAACAGGGTATAGCATTCCTCATCTTAAAGGTATTAGAGTAATACACGGAAAAAGCATAGCTCGTTCTGTGGAAGAACATTACATTGAATGGAGCAGTCTAATTTTTCTGCCGTTCCATCCAGTCTTTAGGATGGTCGTTGTTGCCATCGTTTTTATAAAGGCAATGATGGTAAGATTGCATTTTATTTGATTATTTCATTTATCTAACTTTGCCCCCATTAGTAGTACTAACGTATTAAGACCTGAAATGGAAATAAGAGAAAGTTATTCATAACTCGCTTACAACCGACGAACGTGTTGCGTTTTATAATTTTATTATAGATATCATCACCATCATCATCATTTCAGCCCGGAATCGCCTACTGCTGGGTGAAGGCCTCCACTTTTTTCTGCAATACTTCCCGGTTCCCCGCGTCCCCGGTGTTTCCCACGACTTTGACGATATCATCAACCCAACGTCCTTTTGGACGGTTTTGGTTTCTTTGGCCTGACTTTGGCCACCATTCGCTCACGGCTTTACTCCATCGGCCATCTGCGCGTCTAACTGATTATAGATATAGATAGAACAAAAGAAGGCATCCCCGCATTCCGATACAATACTGTGATTATATCATCTGATATAATCGCAGCTGCAAATCTTTGCAGCTGCTTAGCGGTAGACATAAGTTATTGTACCCGTTGTTTATTTGCAGGGTCCCATACAGTCGGTATACCCAATTGTGTATTGCAATGATCTTACGGGCAACAATCCGTTTTCTATATTCATTACGTATTTTTATTGGTATTGCTGTGATTCTATTTACGCCACTGATACCTTTCTCCATATGGTACACAGGTAACGTCTTATGCAAATTCTTATTCATAACGCTTTGGTTTTCTAGGAAAGCGGTTCCGTCATATTATAATGGCCGTCATGAAAATCTGTCATTTTACCAGTATTTGAATTCTAGTTTGCGCGGAATTAGTTGGCCGCGCCTTAGGCATGTGAGCGGTGGGACGGAGGGGCGGGGGCGCATTACCTACTCAGTACATGCGTTGCGAATCGCCGCCTCACCCCTGTCCCCACCTCAGCGGCCATCTAGTTCTGCACGGACTATAAGTCAAACCCCGCTGTCCAAAAATTTAAATCACCAGATTTTCCCTCACCTTTAAAACACTAGATTTGCCACACCGTACTTAGTGACAAGAAGTGTCCCTGTCCATACCGAGAAAAGTGTGCTCGCACATTATTAAATAGCGCTTCCATGACAAATCAAATGGAGGCCATGCGTAATGACACCTCGGCCGGCACACAATGGTGTGCCGGGGTGTCAAAACGAAACAGAAATGCGACTGTCTTTTGACGCAGTAGGGCGAATCTTACGATTTAAATATTTGTCTCTGCCATCATTTGCATTACAGCCGTCACTGCAGCCGCTAGTGGCGGCCACCGCTCTTCTAGGAAACCGTAGCTTAATACTACAGAGTGTAACGTTGGTGTAGTTGTAGCCAACGCGGCTACTGAGCGTTTTTTTTTCGTTTCCAGACAAGTCGTTGACAAGGCAAGAAGACGTGAACATTTACCAAAATCAGGAAAATGGTTGTTGTGCGATTTAGTATCTCTGATTCCGTTTTTTCGCTTAACGATGTCAGACCCCTGTCCACCAGCTCGGATTTGGCCTAACATATTATTGTTTAATGATTTTCTGGTGTAAGTATTCATTCATCATTGAACATTCGAAACTGAATTGTTAATCGACTTTTGTTGCTGACCGTACCGTTGCATTATTTGTTTATTTTTTTTTCTTTAGATTAGAACATAAAACGTCTTAGTCTCATGTTTAGTTTTTATGATACCAATCATTGCAATTTCATATTATTATACTTAAGGATTAAAAAAATTCGTTAGGACTCCCTGAGGTTAGGAAGCCACATAGGTATCTCAAAAAACGTTTCCATGCCTGATTATTCCGTTTTAGAACTTAAAACTTATGTAACTTGATGGAGAATACAGTCACAGATTTTGTGTTTTATGAAATACTAGCTGCGCCCCGTGGTTTCACCAGCGTAAGTGTCGATCCCGTGGGTATATCAGGATAAAAAGTAGCGTATATGTTAATCCAGAGCGTCAGCTACCTCCATACAAAATTTTATCGAAACTGGTCCAGTCGTTTGAGCGTGAAGAAGTAACAAACAAATAAACAAACACACTCACAAACTTTCGCCTTTATAATATTAGTGTGATGTGATAACTTTTATTTTGTTTGACTTTCACATTTAGCCCAAAAATGTATACAAGCTTTATGGATGCTTTATTTTCCAGCGTTTACAGAGTGATCGAATACTTTTCACTGGGAACATCTCATTCTTATCCGATGCTTCTGTTAGGTCATTCTATTGTGATGTGTTTGTGTATCAACTGCATTGCCTGTTTCTTTTTGCTGGTAACACATCAAGGTTTTTGTGAACGTTGCAATGATCCGAACGTTTATTTCGATTGGAGGTCTTTCATCTGGCTTAAGGTAATTTTAGTTAACATCGATATGTATATTACTTTATCTTCATCTGTCAACCATGTTTTTGTCTCCTATTATCGGCGAACTATTAATCACTCTGTAATATTTATTGTGTATGTGACTGGGTATATGTTTTCAGTTTAACGAGACTGATGTAAATAAAGAATATGCATCCTACGTTTGTGGAGCAGTATTTGTATATTCCTTTGCAATAAATGAAAGATTCGAAGGATTGATGCCTTCTGCAATATTAGAATTCATAATAGTGTGTATATTGATGGTGACTGGTTATTTAATAATAAATTTTATTATCATACCGAAAGCCATTCATGAATCCATATTAAGATTTCGCAGAATATGTGATGTGTATTCAAAAGTAAGAAAAGTCATTCAGGAGACTAAAAGAAGAAATCCCGACGATAACTCTGACGAAATAGTTAAATCTGATTATAAACTGTTATGGAGAAAACAAAGTGGGATCGGTTCCAAGCCTCCGTTTGTTGAAAGTGTACCTAGGTATTTGAGACTTTATCTCAAGCAAGATTTGTTTTGGCCCTTATTTCACCACAGCCCTACATTGAGAAAAACAAGTTATCCTTTTCGACGATGGTTAACCGAGCTAACAGTTATATCTTACAAAATGCCTGGTGAGAAATTCTTTTCAGGTCCCAATACCAAAGGTACTTTATATTATTTGAAATCTGGCATTGTTCAGTTCATTTCTATTGATGATGGAGTGACACCAATCCTATCTGTTACAAGTGGAACAATATTTGGAGATATAAATTTTTTTGTGCCTCCATTAAGAAGGAAGGTTATTGCTCGCTGTCTAACATATTGTGAATATTATTTCGTAAAACGACAGTCTATGATAAAGTCGTTACATAAATATCCGTTAGATAGAAAAATTGTCATGGCCGATGTTAATAACAGAGTAAAACACGCAAAAATATTATTAGCTAACAAACAACACTCAAGAGGCTTCGACAGCAATGAAGACGAAGGAATATGTTGGCTTAAGAAGCGGTGGTGGGAATTATTTAACATAATTGAAAACTATACTAAAACAACCGGCGACCCGAAAGAAGCTAAGGGTAGATTGCCACCAGATGAGGCGTCATACCATTGTTCAAAATATATAGGACAACTTGTATTATGTAATAAAACAGAACTGCGGACAAAATCGATGTTTATCAACTTCAAATTTCCATGGATCATTAACCAGTATTCTACGTTTGGTCTCGTATGGTATCGAATTGTTGCTGTAGATGTGTTTCTTGTATTGGTTTTGTATCCACAATATTTGATAAAACGTCACATTCCCGTCTGGTTCGAGTTCTTTACTTGTTGCTCTGATACTATATATGCTATTGATATTGGTGTATCCCTCGTAACTGCTGTGAAGAAAGAAGATAGTGTCACAAATACTTTTTTTACAGTTATGTTTGAACGCTTCAAGAGCATTACTTTTATACTTGATTTACTGTCAACAATTTGGATGGAAGATATAGCTGAGCTTTGTGGGGCCTCACGTTATTATTACACTCTTCAATTTAATAGACTTATTAAAATCTACGTCCTTTTTTATGGGCAATATTTAAAGTTTGATATTCTAAAGGATCCTATGGTGAATGTTTGCCGTGTAATTGCATTACTTCAATTCGCCTTTTTTATTCTAAGTAGCAACATTGTATTCGAAATGCTTCATTATTTTCCTGGATTGACAATGGGTTACTTTTTTGGAGAAAGATTGTGTTCTAAGACAGTTGCAGTAAACTGCACTCCCACACCTATTTTCGGTGCTGCGATTTCGTGGGCATTTGAATGGACCTTTCATGCTCAAACCCTCCCTCAGACTCTGGAAGATATATACGTAGCTTGTTCAATAAGCTTCGTATGCTTTATAATAAGTATTTATTGTAAAAGCAGATTTATCTCGTATTTGTATTTGGTAAACAGGGATCAAATGAAGTATCAAAGTTTTGTGTTACATCTCAATGCTTACTATCAACATTATAGAATTCATACTGATTTACTCAAAAGACTGAATAGCTATCTTGTATGTCATTGGAAGTACTATAAAGGTACGGATGTACTAGAGCCAAATAAAATATATAACGAAGCAAGAGAAATATTCTGGAAAGTCCAAGGCAATTTGGCTGAAACCATAATTGCTAACTCAAAGGCGTTCAGATATGCTGATCCTGTCCTTTTAAGGGACTTGGCTAGATCAACTTACCTTTTAATACTGCCACGGAATACCAATATACTGATGTTTGGAGTTCAGAGCAAGCACGTTACTTGGGTTATTCAGGTGAGAAATGACAAGTCTTTAATTAAATAGGTACTATTACTTTCTAAACGACGGCCACACCATTTTGCCATTGTCTATACTTCCATACTGATATTGTAAATATAAAATTAGGTAACTCTGTATGTCTGTCTCTTTGGTCATTGTGTCTGCCTGTTACCTTTCACAGCTTAATGGCTGAACGGATTTCGATGAAATTTGTCACTTTGCGTAAACGAGGTAGACTGGGTTAGGATAGAGAATACTTTTTATCCCTGTAATACGTTCCCGTGGACAATTTCCCAGTGCCACACGAGCGAAGCCGCGAGCAAATGCTAATGATAAAATAATGATATCAAAAAGTTTTGAAGAGATACTTAATTTTATACTATGTCACACTAATTAGATAATGGTTACTATGGCACTGGTTGTTTTAATGTTGGCAATAAGCTAACTGTTTTAGAAACTTTTATAGAGGATTTATAGCATGGGTGTAGATAAATACATTTAGACAGACTGGGCAGTGATTTGAAGGTTTATCGATATATATAAACTATGTAGGTAGATTTTAATATTATACATTATTTTAGGGCTACGTAAAATGCGAGTATGTCAACGAGAAAGGTGAAATGTTTACGGATTATTTAGGAGCTGGTTCTATGCTGTCTATCTGTGAAGTATTCCTTGATAGGGTTTCACTGAGATCCTACACATCAATAACTGAATGCGAGGTGAGTCATATGAATATTTAGGTTAAAATTTAGTTCGTATTAGGTAGAAATAAAGAGTTGATATTGTGAATTGATATATTTTTAATTCATGCGTATTATACATAAGTATTTCCTATGAAACTGCGTCCATTAGCGACGAGCCGCGGCGCGCCGAATCGAATAGACCGCGCGCATTGCTCGACAAGCGAATTTCATCGCCGATGCGATTCGATTCGACTCGACGCGGAGAAGCGGATGCGCGCCAACGTATTTTTATAATTTTTTATATAGGTATCGTTTAAAAACTTATAAGAAACTTTGTTTAAAAATGAATGAAGAAATAGTTCTTAATTCATTTTTAAACAAAGATTTTCATCGTGATAATGTGGATCTTCATGATTACTTATACAATTCTGTATATTGTTGGACCAGTGATATCACTGGTCCAATAATATACAGATCCACATTATTACGTTGACCAGTGTCGGATGAATATATGGGAAGAAATTGGGATAATTATGAATGAAACTCGTGAGTTTTATTATATTATTAGTGAACATTTATTTATTATATAATTTTATTAGTGAACATTTATTTAATATATAATACAAATTTGTTGTGCTGCTGCTGTTGCTGTCCATGACGCAAAAACTACCTTCTTTGATGAAGAGTTGCGATGAATGAACAATTCGATTCGATTCGTCAGAGACGGAGCACAAGGAATAAATGCGGCTCGATTCGATTCGCTTCGAATCGACGCGTTTCTGCTGTAGTCGACACCAGGCTTAAAACAATGTGCATGTGCATGTACAACTACAAACATAGTCAAACGGATTTCGTGAAATAGAATATCCTGTACCAACAAACTTTTAAATGAGCAAGGAACAGTAAATGTTTTATTTTAATTAAATAATTATGAATCATTTAATTCAGAATACTGTAGGTACATTCCATAACTTGTTAGTAGGTAAGTAATACTTAATGTGCTACTTAACATTGAAAAGGGTACCTCCAGATCCAGGGACAGTATTCCAGTGCCTCACAACAGCGCAATCGACCCTTTCGAAAATGGTATTGAGAAGGCAGTGCTGCCTCGCAGGCCGCGCATCAGGGAGGCCACACTCTTTCGCATTATTGCTCTAGAGCAGCACCATGCTGGCCTTAGCAAATATACCTGACGCACTACAAAACGAGGCAACTCAACAACATCCTAAACCACCATTATTGGATAGGACCCGCAGGGAATTGAAAGATCTTGCAGGCATAAAATGTCTGGCTGTAGCTATGCCTTAAAACGATCCATTTTGACATCTTTTGTGCACCTAGCAAACCTGCGCGCCAGCATCTCATTGCATTCATTAATTTGACTTCATCGTCATAATTTTTCATTTTAACCATTTGAAATGTTTTTTTACTATTGATTTTTAGATTATGTACATTAAGAATAATGATTTGTTTGACTTGTACAAGAAACATCCAATTGAATATGCATTTCTGCAAACCTGTGTAGAAGAGTTTAGAGATATGTACGACGAAATCTTCAAGAAAAACATTTTGAAACACAGAGATGTGAGTATGTTTCAAATGTTATTTTTACTTGTTTGTATAAATGAGAAACTAGGTTCTATTGTTTTTATAGATTGTAAAATCTGTGAAAGGAAAATAAAATAGAGGTTAGAAATGGTCTCCTAAAACGTTTTCCTGTAGCTGCAGTCGCTAGCCGTAAAGGAGCAGCCCATCTTCAGGCAGCATGGTATCAGGCATCTTCGGCATGTAATTACCCTAAAGTAACTACTATGTATCGCAGTAACGTATTCTTCATAGACACTCACGTATATGCCGAAGAATGATCTGAACTCCATGTAAAACAAATGCATGCTAATAGACATTAGCATGCATTTGTTTTACATGTGGCACTCTGTACCTAAACCATCACGAATAGCAGAAAAAATGTAGGTTTTTAGATTAATTATTTCATTGCTTTCAGTATCTAAGTAGACTAAAGGAAATGGCCGATGAGTTCATTCGAGGGAATATACCGCTTAAATCTAAAATAACTAACGACATAGAAGCCAACCGTTCGTTACCCGTTGAAGGCTTATTTTGGGGAGATCCACTATCTGGGTAATCAGTTATCCATTTTTCCCCACAAAGACTTTCATAATTATAACCAATGCCAGAAGCTGGCTTCGGAAGAAACTAGGGTAGAAAAACTAGGGTATAAACGTTACATTGTTCAAAAATCATAGACCGCAGTTTAAATTTACTTTGGTATACCCATATCACGTATGAAACGAAAATTCAAATTCATGAGACGGTTACTTACCAAAGTAAAGTTAAAGTGCGGTCTGTGAATCTTGCGCTTAGCATAATATTAGGCTTAGCATTATTACTGTCACTGCCGCACAACTGGCAAACTACAAGTCCAAGATACAGGAACATATCCAAACGGAGAGTACATGCTAAGGAACGTTTATCAATCTCGGCTTAAGTTTTAAAATGAAAACTAAGTTAATAAGTATAAAGTCAACAAAGTTATGACGATGGGGGCTACAGCATCAGACCCTTGATACCAAGTGCAATATATTGGCCTCGTCAAAGCAAATCATATTATGACCCCAAATTCGTGGGGTTTACTAGTAGCCACTAATGAGTTCCACTATCCACCTCCTGGCTCCATCATCAGATTTGCTTCAAGATACGAAATTATAGTTTTGTCATCCGAAGTACCTACAATTTCATTTTGATATGACAATTAGAAGTACTTAGGTTACAATTTACTTCTTAGATTTTATTACAGTGTTTGTTAGTTAGTTACCAAGTAAAGCTAATAAAAAAAAGTTTAAAAACTAAAGCCCGACTACTGAAAAGGATAAAACAAGAAAGTACTTTCCCGTGGTCGCATGCCGCTGTACTAAAATACATATAAGCTATGGTAGCATGCGACCATGGGAAGGTACTTTCTTGTTTCATCCTTTTCAGTAGCGGGGTTTTAGTTTTTAAGTTTTTTTTTAATTTAATTATTTTGGGGTTTATTTCAGTAATATTTATTTTTTTTAAATGTGCTAATTAAGCCCTTTCATTTCATACCCCACAAGGCACCATCCCAAAATATTCATTACTTTATGTCGAGGCCGCCATATTAAATTTATTGTGACGTCACATAACCTATAACCAGTGGACGATCAAGACGCTTCTAACGATACTTCATTTGTCAAATTATTATAAATAATTTAGATGTTATGAGGGAACAGATGAACATACATATACACCGGTCAAAATCATAACCTTCCTTTTTGCTTCGCCGTAGTAAGGCCACGGACACGAAGTCAGCGGCGGCGGCGCGGTGGCGACGGCGGTGCGGGGAGCGGTGCGTTTCAATGCATAGATTTATATGGCCTCGAAGGCAACGGCACGGCGCGGCGCGGGGAGCGGCGTACGAGCGGTGCGCACTTAGCGGTGCTCGCGCGTCTGCATTGACGTAGTGTTGTGCATTTTATTTTCCGCTTTTTTAACGACCGACGTTTCAAAATTTTGTATAAAAAAGATTTTGTCGTCGCTGTTTAGACATTTCGTTCGCGAACAAAGACCCTATTTTTCCCATAACATACCACTACGCAGCTCTGGCGCCGAGCGATCTGCCCGCTGGCTTCGAGACCGGGTCTGCTTTGCCGCTCCGCTACCCGTGCCGCCGCCGCCGCCCCGCAATCACTGACTTTGTGTCCATGGCCTTGTGGATTCGGATTTCTCAACTGTCCCAGTAAAAAAATAACACTTTGTAGTATTCAGTCAATAATTAAAAATGAAGGTACAGAAGTAAACTACCTAGGGAATTAATGGATAACGTTACATTACAGGTTCATGAAATACTGGATGCTATTTAGAGCTGTCATTGTGTGTGTATCTATTACATCTGCATCTCTTTTAGGTAATTATTCCACATTAGTTAAACATTCCATACGGGGGTTGAGGCTAAATCTTCTCCATAGAGATCTATGTTTTGGAATGGGCAACTAGCTTCAACTTTTTGACTAACTGACCGACTCTTTGACAGTTCAAAAGTGCCTGTATGGTTTAATTGAAATAAATGTTTTGAGTTTGAGTTTATGGGGTTTATTTATAAAGATGATCAAAATTAAGTGACATTTAAACTTCAACCCCCCCTTACTAATAAACGTATTTACTAATAAACGTATTATATCAGATGAATAGTTACACACCGATTTGTCTCTTTCAGTCGTCAGTAATTTAACTTACGAAAGAAGAAGACAAAGCGTTGTGTAACTATACAGACGCTATACAACGTTTATTAGTAAGGGGGTATAACTGTATGGTTAAGCAGTCGCTAATCACTATATAACTTTAAGCAACGTTTATGAATATTATTTATAGTGGTATACGTTTTATATTGTTTTAAGGTGGCATTGGGGCATTATCGTGTTGGACATTTACGATGATCAGTGCATTCTGTGATTGCGTCGCTTTCGTAGACATCGTCATCAAGTTATGTGTAAGCCTGAAAATAATACCTACTTACACGAAAAAAACTTTGCGAAGAATTGTCGGATAAAATTAATGTCAATACATAATTTTAAATATATAAAATTCAAAGTCCTGACTGATTGATATATCAACGCACAGCCTTAACCGCTGGTCCTAGAGACGTCAAATTTAGAGGGTGTGTTCTTTGTGAAGAGTAGGTATCCAATAAGAAAGGGTTTTTCGAAATTCCACCCCTAAGAGGGTGAAATTTCACCCGGACGAAGTCGCGGGCAGAAGCTAGTCAGCCTATAATTTAATGTTGGGAACATGCTGCTGCTGGGACACAAGCTCTCAATCAGTGAGAGGGAGTGGGCCGTAGTCCACCACACAGGCCCAGTGCGGGTTGGTAGATGTGACATGTCTTCGAGTTTTTTGTTCTAGGACACTCCGGTTTCCTCACGATGTTTTCCTTCACCGTTTTGAGAGCAGTGGTGATGAAATTATTTACTCAAAGTAATGCGCCTGTCTGGGTTCGACCTACGTCCCGTAGGTCGGGATCGTCACTGTCGGATAAAATGAATGCCAATGATATTGCTAAATAATCATTAATTATTTCAGCTACCCTATTATGACCATCGTGGAATATATATTACTGACAAAGGAAAATGCTTGAAAAACTATTTAACTAAAGGATTTACTTTAGACATCATCGGCGCGGCTCCTTGGTGCAGCATCCTAAAAAGTCTCTTGTACCGAAAAATAAGCGATGATTCTTGTTTCCTTATTAATACAGTGTTTAAATTTGCCCATTTGTACATTGTGTTTGCATATTTTGGTTACATTACGGACGTTCCGACGGTGAACATGGCTTATTTTATGGTTTGTATAAACTGTAACTTTGTTTAGATAGAAAGAAAAAAATATTTATTTGAGGAAATATATTTTAAAGTAATGTTTGTTTTCGTGTAAATCTCCGAGCTAACTAGACGAAATTTAACATAAAATAAATTTTCTTGTTGTATATCGATTTTATTCAATTTCGAGCGGCGATTGTGGATTACATCTTTGGCAAATTTAGCGCGGCCAGGCCTTAGGTGTTACCAGATGTGAAAGTTGGTCGTGTAATGTATGTACATGTAATTAATACCTGATTGGTACTATTTTAATAAAATATATAGAATACACAAATAGCACTGTTCAAATATGATATAATTTAACTTTGGTCTATGAATGCGTACTATGTATTCAATGTGTACCTACAATATGAAATAAGATTTTTTTTTCAGATACTGAAATGGCAAATCGTTAACATTTTAATAGTTTTGGGAACTAGCCACTACCTGATGATAAACTGCGTGCATTTTGAATTCAATGAAATGCAAGACTTAGTCAGTATCAGCCTGAAGAACAGCTGTTGGATGCCAACTCTTTTTGATTTGCCGAAAACGTTGAATGCGGACCATCTACATTTGGTATGTAATTGGACTGGAAACTTGAATTTGCTTATGTAACACCTTTAATTTAAATCCTTCTACACCGGCGACGTTAGTATATGTGAAGCTGTTTAATATTAACATCTTAGGGGTTTATTTATAAACGTTGAATAAAGTTAAGTGACGTTTAAACGTCAACAGTGTATGGTTAAATAGTCTATAATCACTATTGAACTTTAAACAACGTTTTTGAATAAAGGGGCTAATGTACCATATATACTCAGATATAAAGTATATTCTATTCTATTTTATGTCAGCCACATTTGCTGTTATTTAAATATTGATTGATTAATCAGTCCCTAACTAAATGGTAGCTGAGAGGTGGTAGGAGGTATCTTGGTAGGTCCACAGCCAGATGGGCGGATTACCTACAAAGAACCAAGGAGAGACTCGCACAGAACAGGGAAGCATCAAGCTTGACCCAAAAGGTATGATGCCTAATACTCGATACAGTGATTGGAACAAGGCTACCGATGTCAATATTACGATGTTGTATGAGATGTATGAGGAACAGGCGGGTGTTGTATCTCGTGGGCAACTGCCCGATGATTAATGTCAGGACTTTTACTTAACATTCAGCGTTTGTTGTGGAAGGTGATCAATTTAGCAGAGAATCCAAAGATTACGCGAATTTTACGAGAACGTCTCAGTAACCGTTGATTTCAAGTAAATCTTCTTGACGATAAAAGTAGACGGCGAACCCAAAAGAACGGTATGCCTCAGGGTAGTGTACTGGCCCCTCTGCTGATTAGCATCTACCTACACTAATGATCAACCGGTGAGCCCAAACACAACCCTCTTTCTGTACGCAGACGAACTAGCATTAAATTGCCAAGCCACTGACTTTGAGGAGAATGAAATCAACCTTTCCACTGCCCTCTCAGATCTCACCCATTATTATGCTACAACGCCCTGAAACCAAATCTCTCTAAATCGCAGTTATGCGCCTTCCACCTCCTTAAGAGACAAGTGGGTCGAACATTAATATCTCATGGCAAGGGGTTCCAATCATCCACAGTACTCAGTTACTCACCCAAATTATCTTGGCATCACTTTGGATAGGTCCCTTCATTTCCGGAGAAACTGTGAAAATGTGAAACAGAAAGTGGATTGCAGGAACCACTTTTACTCCGTCGCCTAACATTCACCAGATGGGATCTGCTCAAGTCTTGCGTACGACTGGAATGTCCTCAGGTGAATATGCCTGTCCAGTACTCGTATGGAGCCGATTTGCCCACGCTAAGTTAGCGGATACAGCTCTGAATGAGACATGCCGATGACGACCTGCTGATCATTATTGGTTGCTTAAATCCGAAAATGATGTATCCACTGACTGGCATCGCGCCTCCAGAAATTCGCAGGACTATAGCCAACCGCATCGAGAGGGTGAAGCTACAGGATGACCCACGCCACTAAATTCACAATTTTAATTCAGCGTTAAGCAAGGAGATAGGGCAAAAATTCTTGGGATAAGTACCGAGTTTTATAAATCTCTATATTCCAACGACCAAACATCCCAACAAACAACCGATGTCTATTCATGTCCCGAAGAGGTTCCATTAATATCTGGATATGAAGTACACCAGGCTCTCAGAGGCATGAAGTACAATAAAAGTCCCGGCGAAGATGGTATTACAACCGAATCACTTCGAGCCGCGGAGCCTATCTTGTTGCCATACATCTGCAACTTATTTAATTCAATATTACAAACAGGTGTTTTTCCAAGTAGTTTCTGCCACTCAAATGTTATCCTCCTTCATAAAAAAGGTGATAAGACTGACATCGGCAATTACCGCCCCATCAGCCTCATCTCACACCTTTACAAAATATTCACTAAAATTATTGAAAATCGCATTTCTGGCCAATTAGATCAGCATCAACCTCCCGAACAAGCCGGGTTCCGTCGTGGCCTCTCCACTAACGACCATTTACAGTCCCTTAATCAAGTTATAGAAAAACATCTAGAATTCAACCTACCCTTATACCTAGCATTTGTCGACTATTCTAAAGCATTTGACAGTTTATCGCACAAAGCCATATTTGAATCTCTGCAAAACCAAGACATCGAACCTACATACATTAAGTTACTACAAAAAATATACCAAAATAGCACAGCAGCCATAAAAATAAACACCACAGGACCATCATTCCCTATCCAAAAAGGGGTCAAACAGGGCGACCCTCTTTCTCCAAAGCTCTTCACAGCCACGCTTGAAGAAGTCTTTAGAAAACTAAATAGCAATTGGAGGGACAAGGGCATCATCGTGGGCGATAGAAGACTAACAAATCTCCGATTCGCCGACGATATTGTTCTTTTCTCGTCTACGGCAGCCGAGTTAGGCCTAATGCTCGACCAACTGAGCAGTGCCAGCCTCGAGGTCGGACTCGCGATGAATATGGCGAAGACCAAGGTGATGACCAACAGCACCAAGCGCAACATAAGAATTGGGGGTGTGAGGATTGAATATGTCCATGAGTACATATACCTCGGCCAAATACTCTCCTTCCAGGCAAGACACGATAAAGAAGTTGCTCGACGCACCGAGAACGCCTGGAAGAGCTATTGGTCGATGAAACAAATAATGAAGGGAACTCTCCCTCTCTCACTAAAGAGAAAACTCGTGGACATGTGCATCCTTCCTACCCTCACCTATGGAGCGCAGACATGGTCACTTACTAATCGTCAAAAGTCCGCACTTGGGGTCTGTCAGCGAGCAATGGAGCGCAGTATCCTTGGAGTTAAACTTACTGATCGTGTAAGGAACTCGATACTGCGTTCTAAAACTCAAATTGCCGATGTAGGTCACACGGCTGCCAAGCTAAAATGGAAATGGGCTGGTCACATCTGTCGCATGCCGGAGGAGCTATGGGCTAAAGTAACCACACAATGGGTCCCAAACAGCAGCAAACGGCAACGCGGCAGGCCCAGAATGAGATGGCGGGACGAATTCGACTCTTTCCACAAGGATTGGCGTGTAATAGCACTGGATAGGGATAAGTGGAAGGAGGGAAGGGAGGCCTTTGCCCTGCAGTGGGACAGAAATGGCTGATAATAATAATAATTCAGTGCCACAAAGGCTTAAAAGCCGTAAAATTTTTCTTGGGTGCTTGAGTCCAGCCAGAGACCCCTCAACGGAAGGATGTGATCTTTGGAAAGAACTACTTAAACCTCCTGATCTCTTTATTAAACCATCTGAGAGTCTCTCATCCGGGCACAAGTTACCTTGGCCTACTTGGAAAACCTTGAATAGACTTCGTACCCAAGAAGGCCGCAGCAAGGACAACCATCATGAGTGAGGGTTTATGGAAGGGCGATGTCTCTCCACAGACAATAGCTCACCTCCCATTTTGCACCGCATGCCCTGTCACCTGCACAGTGAGGAGCTAATGACTGCGTCAGCGAATGCTATCCGCATTGCTGTATTTTGGGCCAAACAAATTTAAGAAAGAAAAATAAAAACGATATTTTTGCCATCGACACGCTAAGAACAAGGATGTCAGGATGAGTTGTGCGGTGACCTTTGCTTGCGCGATGTAGGATTTTGCGTGTCGACAGAGCGATGCGTAGCCCGCATCTGGCGATGTAGATGCTGCCACAATTGTAAATGTATGCACGAGTATAAGATTTGTAGAAAAACTTGTCCACTAAACTCAATAACACGATTTTTAATTACAGATCTTCGCTGAAAGTCTAAATCTAGCTGAAATCGGTATGACGAGGATAAGTGTTGGTAGATTTGCCATTGATCGTTCATACATTGGGGTTGGTATGATTCTTTTCACAATCGGTCTAGTTTTTTGGTAAGTATCTACAGTAGCACTAACATAAGTAAAAAAAAAATCAACTATGCTATTGACTTACATATTCTATTTTATTTAAAAAAGTAACAGAGTGAGGAGACGTTACCGATTGTTTCATAATTTTTAACCGACTTCAAAAAAAGGAGGAGGTTCTCAATTCGTCGGAATCTTTTTTTTTATGTATGTTCCCCGATTTCTCGAAGACGCCTGGACCGATTTGGAAAAAACTTCTTTTGTTGGAAAGGGTATACTTCCCAAATGGTCCCATGAAAATTTTATCGAAATCGGACAAGCGGTTTTTGAAAAATCAACAAAAATCTAAAAATATATCTACATTGTCTACATTAACGATCGTTTTGTTTACTTTTTTGTGGGGTAGTTACAACTAAAAAAGTGAAAGTGAGTGAAAAACACTACAAAGTGATAAATAACTTTAATTTCGGAAGTCGGTGGCAAAAAACGAAAATGCGGAATCAACGACACCGACTTCCGAAATTAAAGTTATTTATCACTTTGTAGTGTTTTTTTTTTTTAAGCCGGTTGTTTTTTTTTTAAGTTTTTGAAGTATTAAGGGCACATTGAGTTTAAAAAAAGAAACGGTCGGCTGCTAGAGCGTCGTTTCGTGGTGTCTGTCACTCATACCCACATGACAGTCTCTTCATAAAGCTCGCAACTGTGTCCTAATAACGCCCGACCCTGTAATGATTTTGGTGTACAGTCACAGGCATTAATATGGACAGCTCGGCAATAATAACTGATTTAATTAATCATCCATTATTATATTTCGTCAAATTGACGGCAAATGTATGTGATCATTTATGGAAGGCAAATACAAGTGGCAGCACAAATATGTGAGATCTAAGGAACGTTAAAGACAATCGACGCCGCATCGGATGTGTCACCTCTTAGAATGAATAATATCGGACATGTCTTGCGTTATAAATATTTGCCTACTAGTTAAATTCAGAAGGATGTGATACCGTTGCAATATAAAATATCTGATATCACTTTGGCAGCATAAAAACCTGACGATAAATGAATAAATCATGAAATCAGATATTATTGCCGAGCTGTTCATAATAATATATTTATGCCTTTACTTATTCTATTTTTTTTATATACAGGTTCATATCCTGTTACACTTTAACTTTACTGGTACTAAAAGGCCGTGGAGATACAGTGTTTCAACACTCTGTTAATCAACTAGAGAGATTTCTCAAGTCAGAAAGAGTAGAGAATGAAGTCATTAAGAAAGTCTTGGAACACTTTAGATATTGTTGGATGAGGTAAGTAGCTATAAACTGTTAGCTCCTAACTGCTAACTACTGTGCACTTATTAAGGCGCAGATATACGACTTCTAATGATTTTAAATTCAACATCACGTCTAATCGACCGGACTGATTTCTTTGAAAAAAATAAATTTTATACTAGACCATTTGCTTCGTAATTTGATATGTGAATATTTGCAATTATATTTTTTTAACATAGTGTAATTAATTTGTAAAGTAATATCTACCGCGGACATAAAAACGATAATCACGCAAACACTATCGGGTGTATTTTCATAAAACTTTCACCATCTAAAAGACAATTTAATTCCCCGAATTTTAGTATACGGTTTTTATTTGTTTGGTGTTTGAGAGTTTTTGTAAATAGATAATTGCTTCATATTTGCAATAAATTACCACGGTTGTGTCATCGCGCTTCTCTTTCTTTTCTATGCAGTCCGACAGTGACCGCGCTTTAGGTCGTGTAGTCGCCTTAATCGTGTCCATTGCCACTCTCGTTTAGTGGATGTTGTAAAAGGAAGCTAATAATAAGATTTTTTAGTGCATAATGTTTTGAGTGAATCAGGAATGAGTACAGTCTGTTATAGCAATTAGCTGACCCCTTAAAAATTAAACGAATTTGAACCTTCTGCTTGTTAGCAGTAAGCTTATCGAACTAGAACAGTTCAACGTCTACGATTAATAAAACAGTTATTCGAATTTGATATTTAACACGCAGTGTTAAGGTAGGTATGATCTTGAATATTGTTCTAACTTGTAATATATTATTGCTAATTTCAACGACAATCACCATGTTCGTGTGGTCTAGTGGTAGCTGCAGTGAGCTGACAAGAGCGTGGTTGCGAGTTCGAAACCAACATATTTTCTGCTGCGCATTTTGTTTTATAATATTTTTTTTTAAGTTATAAATAATAAATTATAACTTTAGCAACAAAAAAAAAAGGTGAACGAAAATAAAAAAACGATAATGATGGTAAAAACGATTTTATTTTATAAAAAAAATTATAAGAATAACGTAAATGATATAACAGTTACTAATAACGTTGTTACATACTTCACAGAGTTTAATGTAGTGAATCAACATGTTATAATATTTAGAAATATATAGGTATGTATTTCTATTTCATAACAATAACATCACCACATTAAATATCGTTGAACTAAATAAAATAGCATTATACGTTGATGTTTTACCTACTAGGTATACTATATATCAATTTGTTTTGTAAGTATGTAGTTATGTTTAGTTATAAATAAGGTTTAGACAAAGACTTCTCGTCGGTAAATATGACAACATAATCTTCCATCATCTATCTTTCATCTTATAATTAAAATTGAGATATTCTTGGGCAAAGCGGACCCTTGCTTGGCGATGTGCAGCAGTCAGTTAAATTTTACGTGCTGGCTTGTATTGTTTCAGTCCAGCAACATGCAAATGTTTTCTGACCGTCTGAACAGAAACATTATACTGCATTGAGTAGGCAAAAATGGGTGTTCAGTATGCCTTCTAACAATTGCTTGATGATGTTCTGACACAGGAGTAACATTGCAGGTTTTGGTTCAGGACGATCCTTTTGAATATTCCCTGTCTCTTCAAAACGTCTTAGCCACAGTCTGACTGTATTTCTCTGAAACAACACAATAAGCATAATTTTAATAACCCGGTAATCATAATTTTTCGAATAAGTTTGCAAAAATACCTTTAGATAAACCACATTAGACCTATAAATGATCTCATAATGAAACAGTTAATTTTCTATTATTCTATACAGACGTTTTTAAGCCAACTAACGAATTAAGGAAGTATAAAAAAGAATACACTTACCGCTATATTAAGTTTCCTAGCAATCGCTTTAATACCAACATTCTCCTTATGCAAATACAATATTTTGTATTTTAAATAATCACTCAACTGAGACATGACGATTAAACTATCAAAACCGATAATAATAATTAATAAAAAGGCGTGGATTTTCGCAACTTAGTAAGGCAATATAAAAATGTTCGTGCGTATTCACTGCTATTTGTGCATAGAATGTCTTGTTCAATTTATTCTTCTACCCCATATTCCTAAAATCATTTCAATAGCAGTTTTTGTTGAATACGCATATTGACGTCGAACTACCCACTTATTGAAAAAGGTGAAACGTTTATCGTTTATCAACTTAATTGATATGCTTGTTCTTTACAATAATGCAAGAAATACTTAACGAACAATTTATATATTGAAAACAAAATTAAACATGAGACTAGATTTGAACTCGCAATCTTGCACGTCTCAGCCTTACGCATGAACCACGACACCAGATTAACTTGAGTAAGATAGATGAAATAAGGTATTAGTAGCAATGACACAAATTATCACAACATTAACCTAACCTTTAAGTCTTGCTGATTAAAAATGAAAATTGCGTAACAAATACCCATACATAGTAAATGATCTAACACCAACATCTTAAAGCTCAAATTTGCGTATCAAAATTATTTATTGTTTCTGTTCATCGAGTAGTGTTAGTCCGATTAACTCATACATATTGAATAACCTTTAATGTTATGAGAGGAGGGTGCAAAATCGAGTAATTTTTAGGGGGGTCAGCTAATTGATATAAGCCAGTGTACATAAGAGGAAGTTTGAAAGTGGCACCGGTGACTGAAAAGTTGTGCGGAAATCGGTTGTCATGGTATGGTCATGTGATGCGGAGGAATTGTCGCTGGCTATTAAGAGTAGGGGCTGACCAAAGAACACTAAATGCAAATAAAATTGCTATAAGCACAGCGTATCGTCCTCCACGCTTCGACGTGGACCTCTTTCTAGACGCCATAACTGAGAGGAATCCATTAGCTTCTTAGTAAAATGTGATCACTACATACTGCTCGGCGATTTCAATGTAAACATACTAAATGCTAACGGGCAAACTAAGAAAGTATGTGAGTTTTTGAGCAGCCTGAGCCGAAAACAACTGGTAAGTTCGCCCACTCATTTCACAGACCATAGCGAAACATTGATCGACCTTCTCTGTACAAATCTCAACCACAAAAGGGAATCTGGTGAGCCGTATGGCTCAATAAATGGTTGCTCACTTGTTGTGTGCGTATTTAATATTAGGCACAGCAAACATAAACCCCATACAGTTACGTCTGTACGTAACTCAACCCTCTGAGTCTGTACCCATCATGCAAATAAAAAGAGAAGTACTTACTAGATAGTGATTTGTCGCACATTCACTGGAACAACATTTGTGGCTTGCATAATGTAAATGACAAATGGTCGAGGAGTTAATTAGAAACATTTTAACAATTTACGATGCGCACGCGTCAGTCAAGAAATGGTTAATTGAAGAACCGTCATATCATCATCCCTGGATAGCAGATACAATTAAATTAATGATGCCCTTGCGGAATGACGCTTTGACCAAGTAGCGTAAAATGAAGTCCAAGTCCAAAAAGGCATACTATATGCAGCTAAAATGTCTGGTGGTAATTTCCATATTTAGAGAAAAAGTTGCATATTTTAAATTCAATATTAATAAACAAAACCGGTCGAAGTGGAGGTGCTTGAGGGAGGCCTATGTCCAGCAGTGGATGACTTTCGGCTGAAATGATGATGATGATGATTAATAAACAAATAAAAGATCCAAAAGCATTATGGAAACATTTAAAAAAACACTGTATTGCCAAAGAAACAAATTGATGACCTTACTACTCACTTCAGAGGATCAAATCAATAATTAATCACTTTTTGAATATTCCTGGTAACCCTGTCTGCAACATATCACAACGCACTTTCTTTGAGTCTCATCATTATGGCGATGATAGCTTGACATACAACCAGTAAACATTACAACCAGTAACTGCTGATCAAATTCTAAAATACTTCTGCCCGCTAAAATCTAACGCTGAAGGCATATAAGGTGACCCTGAATACGCTTTTGCTCACACTGCCAAATACTCTAAAATTCATCACGGACATTGTGAACAGCTCAATTGTCTCAGCAACATTCCTTGACATCTGGAAAATTGCTATCGTTAGGCCATTACCTAAAAAATCAAATCCGACTTAAAGACCTTAGGCATAGGCCTAAGGTCTTTAAGTCGGATTTGATTTTTTAGGTAAATTTAATTAAATTAAATTTGTAAATTTAATTAAATTCAGAATACTACTATTAGTATTCTGCCTTGTAAGGCAGAATACTAATAGTAGTATTCTGCCTTGTCTTTCCAAAATTGCTGAAAAGGTGGTATGCCAGCAGCTGTCAAAATATCTAGAAGAATAACACATTCTGCCTGGGCTACAGTCAGGCTTTCTCAAACAGCGTGGTAGTTCTACGGCTCTTTTGGACTTAACAGATAATATTCTGTCAGCACTAGACAAAGTCCTATGCACATTTCTTGTCCTACTTGATTTTTCACGAGCTTTTGACTGCATAAATATAGATTTGTTTCTATCGAAGCGTAAGTGTTATGGATTTGATCAAAATATTATACACTGGTTTCAAAGTTATATCACCAACCGTCAGCAGCGTGTGGAAATAAGATTAAGCAATGGCTCATCTCTTGTTTCGTCACTCACTTCTGTTTACAGGGGAATCCCGCAAGGATCAATACTGGGGCCCATAATCTTTATTTTGTATTGTGCGGATATTATAAATTCCTTGTAGCGATGTAGGTACCATATTTATGCTGGTGACGTCTATATCAATCTCCTTTAAGTCAAATGATTATGACATCGCGATAAAGGACCTAAATGATGACCTTGACAGGATGGTATGTTGGGCTGAAAACAACGGTTTGGTACTTACCCCACAAAAACTAAATACATGCTGTTTGGAACCAAGAATCAAATCAATACATTGCCGGCAGCACTCAACGTTACCCTGGTGGGTGAGTCGGTCAGTCGTGTCAGTGAGGTACGTAATCTGGGTCTGAACATGGGCATTGGGTTAAGATTCGAAGCAAACGTGGCAGAGTTAGTGCGCACTTGTTTCTATTGGCTAGGTGGTACGGCCGATTCACGCGGTAACGAGCGTTCCCTCGGTGGTACGCCCTGGGGTTTTAGATGATGTTTTAATTTTTTTTTTATGTTGGTACCTTGTTTTTATATTCATGTTATTTGTTATAATTTGATTATGTTTTTGTGTGTTGTGCTATGTCTTTTGTGTGCACTAAATATATGGTTAATCGATCTATCAAAGAAACGATGGATGAATTATTGTGTGACAGATGAAATGGCTAGAAAGATGGTGACTGAGATGATGACTAATAATATGGAAGAAAAACACATGTTGCGCCAACCCCAAATAGATTGGGATAAGGAAAGGACAGTAGAATGATGAATGCATGATATTTTGCTGCTTGAATTCGAAAACGTAAAATCCACTTCAAAACGAATAAAATCATTTGATGACATTTGAAACCTGAATCTCAAACAGTTTAGGAAGCAGACGCCACTAATTCGGATGGATTTAAAAAAAAATTACATTGTGCATATAATTTATTTTTCACTTCTCATGCTCTAAAAGTCCGTCTTTATGTTGTACTTTGGCGACATAAAATCGCTTTTTATGTTCTAGTGCATAAAGTAAAAATTTTTTTCTAAGATTAAAGTAATCAGACCCAACAGCCACACGCACAATAAAACTTCGCAGATTAAAGCCGTGATTTATTTCATTTTCTTTAATTTATACCACTTCCGTGTTTTCTATCGTTAATTTAATAAAATCAGGTAAAATAGTTGTCATTTATTATTTAAAAAGACAAAAAAACGTTTTAATTTTTTGGCAGTATGAAGTATCCAAGTCGAATGAGAAATGTTGAAAATTAAAAAAAAAACTTAAAAAGTTTCGTGGCGGTATTCTCTGTGGTGGCGGGAATTAGCTATGGATGCAACATTATTGATTAATTATGTACTGTATACTTTATGCCTGTTTAATTTTCTCGCAATCGAAGAGAAAAGCAGAGTGCATAACTCAGGCATAAACGAGCCATTTTACCCCTCGACTTAACTATCCACTCTCGCCTACGGCTCGGGTGGATATAAACGTCTCGGGGTAAAATAGCTTCTTTTATGCCTTAGTTGTACAATCTGCTATTAACTATCGGTTTTTTACAGAACCAAAGGTCTGAACATTGAACGACTATCTAACGCCCGGATCGGTGTGATGTTTCGACAGGATTTGAGTTGCTATTTCTATAAAAAGTACGCTGCTTATATACAGGATGGCAGGGACTTCGACGTACAATCTTTTAAATGATTCTGAAAAAAAAAAATTTTGCACTGTCATACATTTTGACCGCGTAGGTATTGCACTTTTCTATGAAACAGCTGTTTTTTTTTTTGATATCCGACGAAAAATTCAGGGTCTAGAATCATGATATGCTGGCTGAATTCATAGTTTCAGTTTGCGCGTCGATTTCCCAGCCACAGGATGTACTACGAATATATCTAATTATGAACATTTAAAATCGCTTATTTTTGTTGATATGTGTATAAATCTTAAACAGATCTCGTCCTGTTTTTCGTTTAGAACGTTTTCCATATTGGATTCGATAATCGGCGGTGGCGAGACGATGCAAAGAACAGTGGCTAGTCTCTGCGATGTGGCCTATTTTCTACCAGGTCACGACATATTTAGGCAAATGGATATCGCTTCTAATATATATATAGTGCATCGTGGAAGAGTTAATGTCTTTAGAGACGGGAAGCAGATTATAATTCTGACCAAGGTAAGAAGTGTAGGAGTATATAATGAAATACCTAAAGAAAATGTCTTGAAACAGCTTTGAAAGTTTTGTCCGTGTGTGTTTCCGTTTTGATGCTTAAGTTTTTTTTGCATAAACTAGTGGATTCAATGAATCGACATTGAATCATATATAAGGTGCTATAAAAATGTCTGCCACGGCTTCAATGGGAGACAGTATGCTGTATATAGATTACAATAGTAAAGATACATTATGATCTTATGTCATAATTTTTTTCATACAAAAAATGTGTGTATAAATTTGAATTGATTTAGTTGCATGAAACCGTCCCACAGTAATTAGCTGTTGCCGCACCGTCATTTCATTTCGCAAAATGTGACGAAGCGACACATCGCGCGTAGTTTATGAACTACGTTATGCAGAAAAGAGTAAATGTTTATTTAATTACTTTATTTTCTCAAGTTAATTTAACTATTCCGGGGTAGAAAATTTCTTCACTACTGTAATCTATATACAAAATATTGTCTCCCATTGAAGCCGTGTCAGATATTTTTATAGCACCTTATACATATATAAAGAGAGATAGATAGACACGCCAATATAAGTATAATTTGTGTTCCGTATCCTTAGCCAGACTTTGAACTACCACTATTACACCATAAAAATAAAAATATTAATGATAAACAAGGTATCATCTTACAGGGTGATATATTCGGTCAACTTGAAGGCGTAAAATTGCGCCCTATTCGCGTGACAGCAACAGCGGATGGTTACGTAGACTTGCTGTCTATTAGTGTGGCAGCGTTCCAGAGCACCATCACTAATGAGGTACTTACTTAAATTTTACATAGGTACCTGGTTGATTGAATTGTTTATGAGCTCGAGGCTTTTATTAATCAATTTTATTTGGTGTGACATCGTGACGTATAACATGGATTCAGTTAATGATCCTAAGCAGTGTTAAATTTTTACATTATGTTCGCGCCAATTCTTCACCCAATCATAGAGTAGTTTTGGGTTCATTAGTGCTTCCAGTTAGTTAGTTCAGCAGATAAACTGATTAGAATGGTTCGCGATCGAACGCGCGAGCGATTCATTCACCGCACCTCAACACTCTTCCTGATAGTCTATACAAGGTACACGTCTTCTGAACCCCTTCTAGGTTGATACGCAGTCGCCATAATTATACTACTCTGTCAAAAAAGTACCGGGAAAAGATCAATAATACACAAAATGTTAGTTATTCATCCAACTTTATTTTATCGTCTTCAAAGAACGCTCCTTCAGAAACGATTCTCTTACGCCAACGAATAATCCAATCATCAAAACATTTTTTAAACGCTTTTTCCGCGTTGAGTATTGAGTTTAGTTCTCGCCGCGAATGTTTTGTGTCTTTGTCTTCTACCGAATGAAAACGGGTGCCACTCGGATATCTATGGGTGCCGCGAAGAATGATGGCCTTGTGCGAAGGCGCATTATCGTGGTGCAAAATCCAACAATTTTTTTTCCACATATCTGGCCTTTTTCTTCGAATTTCTCTCTCTCTTAAACGCCGCAGAACGCTCAAATAAGACAATTGTCTTACCGACAAGTAACAAATAAGACAAGTGTCTTACCGTTTGACCTTCCGGTAAGAATTTCGAGTGCAGAACACCAGGATAGTCAAAGAAATCAGTCAACATGACTTTGACTTTTGATCGACTTTGGGGTAGTTCTTTTAGTTTCGGTTCAGTTGGAAGGCGCCTCTCCGAAGCTTGTTGACTAGTTTGCATGTTAAACTCGTAAACCCACGTCTCGTCACCAGTAACAGTGCCTTGCATGAATTTTGGGTCGGAATTGACTCGCTCTAGCATGTCATCAGCGACTCCTTGTGCGATATAGTTTTTGAAGAAAATTTAGGTCTTTTGGGACTAGCCGAGTGGCAACATGTTTCATACCCAAAGTGATTATTTAAAATGATACGTATCGACCAGAAATTCAGCGGCTGTCTCTCTCAAACTTGAATGAGGATTTTCAGTCACTATTTCTTTCACCTTTGCGATGTTAACTTCAGTTGAAGACGTTGATGGCCTATCAGGGCGAGGCAAATCTTCAAGCATATCTCGACCGCTTTTGAACGCTTTGTACCACTCATAAGTACGCGTTTTTGATAAAGTCGATTCACCGTAAGCCTTCTGTAACATTTTCAATGACTTCGAGCACGAAATTCCATTGGCGATGCAAAATTTAAGAGAAACACTTTGTTCGATGTTTTTGTCTATTATGAAATTCGCAATACACACTAGATATCATCTAACTAAAACCAGCAGTGTATTTAATCTAAATGACAGATGCAACTTAAACTCCGCGCCAAACTGGAAAACAGTTGTGCCAATCTAACAACAGTAATTTTCCGCCCCACATCTTTCTATAGATACTATGATCGCATAAACACATTTTTTAAATAACAGATATTCCATACGAAAGTGCAAAAACTTAATGAAAAAAAAATGGATTTACTTTAGGATTATTGTTGAAAATTATACTTTTTCCAGATGAGGGCGACTATTAGAAGAAGCAGGCAAGCTCAAAACGACTTTATGGCAACTAGAAATATTTTCATGGAGAATCCATACGACAGTGTCCAATATCTCTTGCGTGGATGTAAAACCATAAATTTACCAGTGAGTTTAAATGGAAATTATTTACATTATTCTCTCAGTTATATTGGCTGGGAAACGAAAATATAGAAAAAGAATTTAATAAAATCTAGAATGTGTTATTTTGACCAAAATTCTTTTTACAACAATTAAGTTTTGTGGTTTTAAAGCAGGTTGTTGATAATTTTATTTTTATACTCAGTGGAGTTCGAAACCTGTGGAGGCTCGTAAAAACTCATGGTATATCTACTGGCTCTACTTGGCGTGGTTGATTGGCCCATTCGTTTCGTCCTGCTTGGTACTCATATTCATATTCCTGCCTTTAAACTCGACCTTATGGCTCAGATTGTATTGCGCCATCTTCATAACGGATGCTATTGATATAGCCAACTTTATAGCAGAATTTTATACAGTAAGTATTATGTCAGATTTTTTGTTCGATTTATGCCACATCTAATAAGCTCGCACTCTCTTGGTATGGCACCCTTTTTTTTTATGGATGTGAAATCATCAAATGACCCCTCCCGCTCTGGGTGTCAGACTCTCACTGACTAAAACCCATCCGTGTTCCTTCCTTAGCCCTTTATGTTCCGGGGTAGCGGTGACCCTTTCGGACAATCCCGCACCCCCGGAACAAAGTAAAGCGAATGCTTGGGTTCGAATCCACTACCTATGTATGTATGGTATGGCACCCTGAATGCATGTTTAGATAAGACGTTTATCGCTTGGACAGCATAAGCTGAGCATAATCAGCCTATAATGCTTCTACTGCTGGGACCCAGGCTTCCTCTCTCTGACAGGGAGTGAACCCTAATCCACCTCGCGGGCCTAGTGCGGGTTAATAGATGTCATATGTCTTCGAATTTTTGGTTGTAGAACATGCCAGTGTCCTCACGATGTTTTCCTTTACCGTTTGAGAGCAGTGGTGATGAAATAATTTACACAAAGTAAAGTGGCTGTCTGGGTTCGAACCTACAGCTAATAAATCGCAGTTGGAACACAACTGCTCATCATCGCGCTTGGGCAGACACGCGTATAACTGAGATATTTGGAGCAATTACGGAACGCGTTTCAGAATGTCGGAGCGTCTTGTTTCGTCCAGCTCTACGCGTATACTCTACGTGTTATATACTAAAGTTAGTCGAGCAGGCAACTCACGTATCTATAGACCGGTCCTATGTACTGACATTTTATTATTTCTAATTTAAATCTTATAGATTGAACTTGTTGTGGTGAACGATAAATGTACTCCTTGTCGCCTTGGAATGAAGAAATTTCGGGATTGGGGGTGCTATGTGGATGCTTTATCTTTACTAATCCCACTGATTACCTTTATTACTGACGATTGGAGGTTTCAAACTGCAAGATTGTTAAGACTTAAGTTCTTTATTGATTTTGAATACTATTTTTGCAGAGGCTTTAGGGTACGTATTACAATGTACTTACTATCATTTATTATACAATATAGGAAGGACATAATTATGCGTTTACAAATTGAGAATTTTGAGATAACTGTATTTTAATACCTATTTATATTTATAGAAATGTACTTACATTTTCAGAGTCATAAAGCTCCTTACATATTGAAAATTGCGATTATTTTGTTGTTATTGCACCTCTTCACGTGTGGTTGGATCTTGTTCGCATGTCAAGGTTAGTCACGGCTTTTATTTATTTGTGGTTTATTTTTTTCACAAGATTGTAAAATTCTTTAGCTTGCTTGAGTAGGTATTGCTACTACAGGCTTCTTTTAGAATGGATTGAAACATTATTTTGTTTTTAGGTTATACATTGACCCTTTTTTATTTTGTACTAGCTTCTGCCCGCGATTTATTGTCCCATTTCAAAAACCCACCCTGTATTATGCCATGATTGATCATTTAAAAGGTTTAATCTGTAACTATCTGTAATATTCTAACCTATTGGCTCGTTTGTTTCAATTTGCGGTAAACTATAGAAGAATACGAGTGTACTATGTTTTCGGCATTAAAATCGTTCGCAGACATCGAAGCAATTGCTTTTGTCAAAAATATTCAATGTACAGTTTTTACTTCACTACGATCTTATTATAATGTATAGATATAGCTGTTAATAAGCAAAACTATCACGGTATATGTAACCTAGACACGCTCAATTGACTTACGAGTTAATTAATCTTCTTATCTTTAATGCATAGGTATTAAAGACAAGAAGATTATTAAATTATAGCTATACTTTTGCTTCATTGCAGAAGAGACATTCCCGATCGATATCATAGATACAAGTCATATGAACACGACTATCGATTTCAGTCAATGGATGCCACCTAAAGATAGAATGGGAGGTAAAAATTAAATCTAAAAATCTTTAATAATTTCAGAACTTTGACTTTCAAGCTTATTACCCCTAACGAAGAAAGGTCTACTTTAAATGATAGCTGGTATGCCTCCTACCAATAATAAAACAATGACCACACAGTATGGTCATAGTTTAATTATTGGTAGGATTAACATATCTACTTTATTACAAGCATTTTTGATTTAATTTATATTTAGATATATATTTATCGTCAGGTTGTGCGCGGGCCACTAAACCGCTCGTTGGTCCGAATGGGGTGAAGAACCCATCTTTTGTGGTCCCCAGATATTGGGGAGACGATTATGTCGTAGCAATGACCTTTATTTTACTTATCCATACCCATACTCCTAATCTCGACACTGTAAGTACGACTGTGTATTGTTTTATATAATTATAAATACCGTAATATTGTAGTCACGAAAAATCTGTTATTAGGGTGGTACGGGGCCGAAATATCCACGCATGCGTCAGCAAAAAATTCACGTTACACTAAAAAAATTTAAATGAAGAATTCTTGATAAGTCAAGAATGTAAAATAAGTCTTAATAATAAGGCCTTTTTTAGGTAGTTGCTGTGTCCCTCAAACAGATTTATTACCAAGTGTTCATCACCTACTTTATGTATCTTCTGGACATGTGGATAATGGCTGTGGCGATCAACCTTGCGATGAATAAATATCGAGTTTTTTATCAATACGCTTATAACGTTCAAACTATGACGAATTATTGGAATGACAACGGTTTAAGTAAATCTCTTATCGAAATAGTTAGAAGCTATACCGATCACGTATGGAAGAGGCAAAAAGGTAATTGTTATTATTTATTTATACTATCTGTATTATGCATGAATCTTTACTATGGAAGTAAATATTCAGGTTATGATTTTTTTTATTATCAAGTAGGTACTAATCTAAAAATAATAAAGGTAGGTAGGTAATCTCGATCCCGTGAAGATATCGGGATAATAAGTATCCTATGACCTAATCCAGGTCAAGGTAGACCATGACCTGGATTAGGTCATAGGATACTTTACTGATTTAGATGCTTTTTTTTTTCAAATTCGTTCAGCCATTTTAGCGTGATAGCGTAAAAAAACAATCATCCAAAAAATCAAATCTTTTCTCTTTATGATAATATACAACGTGTTTTTTTTTTGATATCCCATAACTCTAGGGGGTCATTGTACTCATCATTATGAACAACCTTTACAATGGGATCGAACCTGAAATCACGAAAAAAAATCATCTGTTCCCCACATTTATGTTCCTCCCTTCCTACTCCCTGTTACTACTCGTCAAAATGTAGTGAGCAGATGATTTTTTTTTTTTGCGATTTTAGGTTTGGTCCCATAGTAAAAGTTGTTCATAATGATGAGTACAATGACCCCCTAGAGTTATGGGACATAAAAAACACGTTGTATAAGTTTATATTTGTTTTAGAAATGTGTAAAACTAATTAAAATTTCTTTCTGTAGGGGATTGGCTTCCGGAATTAGCCTACCGAGGGCCACCTTGTTTACGTCAGGATCTATTTACTTCATTATACATACATCATTTGAATGCTGCGCCGACGTTCCGCCAACTGCCTGATTATTTCAAAAGGCAATTGTGTGCAAGATTTTACAGAGTGGTCATATTCCCAGGTTGGTAAGACTATTACATTTTAAAATGTTCGTTTATTCATTTAATATTAAATCATTATGTAATATTTTACATTTTAAATTATCAAAATGGTCCACAAAGAGACAAGCCTCCAAACAGTCCTTACGCACTTTGAACAAGAGTACCTACTGCTTTTTGTATCCAGGCCCTGACACAACTGCCGCATTAGGCTGCTTTCCACCAGAGATGAGCGAGGATGCGTAGCGAGGGATGTGTGTAAAACTAACCAATAACATCGTTAACTTAGTTCAAACTATAAAAATGAAGCGATGTTATTGCCACACTGGTACGGCGACAGCGACGCGGCGGCGGCAACGATATGAACAAATAATTGTTGCTTGTCGTTTCTGCAGCGCGGCCACCGACTTAGGGCTCCCACACATAAACACGATACGACGTCGCGTCGTGCTGCGACGCAGCATCGTTTCACCGTTTGAATGACTTATTATTATTATATAAGCCTGTGTTGTCTCACTGCAGGGTCTGCAGGGCAAAGGCCTCCCTTCCCTCTTTCCACTTTTCCCGGTTTGAATGATACGTCACTAAAATCATATAGGTACGTCGTAGCACGACGCGGCGTCGTATCGTGTTTATGTGTGGGAGCCCTTAGGTTTATATGGATTTGTTTTCACGAAATCGCCGTCGCGTCGCAGTCGCCTTAGTAGTGCGGCCGCGGCGTTACGAGTCTCTTTAAGTTGTTGGTCAAGTGTGTTGGCTTTTATGCCATTATCCAAAGCGGCATCTTACATCCGATGCTCCTGGTTCTGTGGTTATTTGGCTCTTTACCCAACTGGTCAGCGATTGTACGAGATCCTCGATGATGTCACCGTAAAGATGGGGCATAGACGGCTTCGATGTTTTTATCTTCGAATTTCTCCATGCCGTTTTGTAGAAATACACCATTTTATATAACTTCAGAACAAGATATCAGAGGGGCAATTCTCGTAATTTTAAGAACGTTCACAGTCTGATCTCAGTCTGAAGGCCAATTCTCGTAATTTAAAACGATCAAAATCTAGTCGCAATCTCATCTCGGCGACAAACAAATGTCAAAAATTATCAAAATGTAGGGAAATAGGTATTTTTGACAGATTGAGACTGAGATCTTACTGTGAAAGATCTTAAAATTATGAGAAGTGCCCCTCTGTTTCGTTCGGATCTTAGTATGTATTGGTTACAATTTCTAGGCAAGTGTATAGTGCGGGAGGGAGACATATACACTACCACCTACTTTATACATGAAGGTGAAGTCGAGAAGTGGTGTACTGATGCATCGTAAGTATTTGTTCATCATATTCCTGCCCTAATCCCAATTGACTTTGGGTTCCATAGTCTCAGTAGTCACCCCTTTTCTTACCATATCATCTTTCACACAGACCATCTATCGTTTCTTTGGTTCTCCCCTTCTCTTATAGTCGTCTACTTTCATACTTAAACTTTCCTTTCGACATGTTCCTCCCGCAAGTTAGTGTTTGTGCATTATGTATAATATTGCTCCAAATTAATATCGCTTTTTAGACCTTTTTAGACATGTGACATCTACCTCTAGGCCCGCTTGGTAGATTACGGCCCTCTCCCTGTCAAAAAGAGAGGAGGCCTGTGTCCCAGCAGTGGGAACGTTATAGGCTGATGTTATGTTATATTAGAGCCAAAGCACACACGCTACTTTTTGCATCAGCGATCGGCGATTTTGCGGCTGTATCGATGCTGCATCGCGTTTTGGCGACTCTCTGCGTTCGGACGTAGTATCGGAATCGCGCGTTTTAGCAACTGCTCCGATGCTGGCGCAAATGCCAAATCGCTGCGACCGGCATCCGAATGTGTGCGGAGTGTAGCGTTCAGCCGCTGTATCGAGCTTCCGAAAAGCGACTGAATCGCTGCGTTCGGCGTTTTTAAGTGTGCGGTGTGGAATGCTTGGTCGCTGCATTTAGCTTCTAAAAAGCAGCTAAATCGCCGATCGCCGATGCAAAAAGTAGCGTGTGTGCTTTCGCCCTAAGACCTTTTTAACGTGATGTTTTCTTTTCAGCGGCGAAGGCCAATTAATGTCAGTGTTGTATACCAATGGTTATTTTGGATGTGTTTCTGGATTGTTTCCCAATGCTAGTTTTAAATATTCTTACTACACAAGGACGGTTAGTATTTTGTGTATATTTAGCATTGCATTGAATTCAATAGGCTGAAAAAATATACATACAGATATCCCAAGAAAAGTATGTACTCAGCGCTTCTTCTTCACTTTTATTATGCCCACAGCCAAAGTGTGGAACTCTCTACCAGCGCCTGTGTTCCCTTCCACCTTTAACACGTCTAGTTTAACAGCAAGTGTAAACAGGCAATTAAAAAAAGGATGCACTTCGAGTATCGTCGTCTATCTTCGTAAATACGAACGCGCCATGAGGAGATCTAATATAGAGTTGTAAAAACCATGAAAGTTACTGTCTTATGTCTATTTTGTATAAGTAACCGTGTTTACAAAATTATAGATTTACGACTCTATGCAATTCCAAAAACCTTTTTAATATTTTGTATGACAGATGGCCATAGCCATCGGGCGGAAACAGTACTATGTGTACACAATATCAACTTAACAGAGTCTCTTTTTGGTTGCCTTCCAGGTTTATTGGGCTCGACCCTCAGGATGGGCAAAGTGTAGCGGGTTTATCAAGTTTATATCAGTACCAATCCGGAGACTAAATTTGTGAACGGCTTTATTCCTCATCATCATCCATAGCCCAACTTAGCTGAGCATAGCCCTATCTTTCCAAATGCTATTCCCCACGCCCCTGTACCAGCCTCAACCAGGTTCTACCCGCGATGGTTCCTGATGGATCGCCTCTGTTACATGGGACTTAAACATAACGGGTGAAATGAGGGCGTTACTATCAACCTCTGTCTACCTTTTGGGGAAATACAAGCATGATGATATGTGTTATATATAACGGAGAACTGTCTCGTTATTATCAGCCAAATTTCAACTACTGTGGGCGAACTATGGGTATTGTGTTGGTTATTGCGCAATAGAAAAACGGTTTGCAGTTCAAATCAGATTATAATTTCACGAACAATTTAATCACACTAGCAAATCACACACTATAGGTACACGATACAACCAGATACGGAACGCGGGACAGTTTCTGAGCGCATGTTGTTCGTATGATGTCCGATGTCCAAGAGGGCTCCACATCGTTCTGTCGCGCTGTCGTCGACCCCACTCGAACTCAGGCTAGACTCTGTCAAGCGCCGCTAGATGGCGCTGGCGTTCCGAATAGTCAAACGAATTACCGGATGCGACATATATATTACTAGCTTCTGCCCGCGACTTCGTCCGCGTGAAATTTCTTGTTCCCCCGACCCACCCCGTCGCATCGCATCGCCTGCCCGCGCTATAACTTCGCTTTCGCTTAGCGATCTTTGCCACTTTTTTTCTTTTCGCTCGGCTCCTAAGACACATAGCGGAATGTTAGTTAGCCTATAGCATTCCTCCGGAATTGGGCTATCAAATATAATATAATTTTTCAAATCCGACTGGTAGTTCCAGAAATTACCTCCTACAACCTCACAAACTTTACCTCTTTATAATATTAATATAGAATTATAGATTATTAAATGTGCAGGTTGTGGATCTAATGTACCTGAGTCTAGAAGTATGGGAAGACTTGTTGGAGTGTTACCCGGAAGTCAAGACCAAGTTGTATGACGTCACCACCCAACTGATGAAAGACGCGAATATGTATGTATATACAGCATGTTTAAGGATGTGATAGGTACAGATCATCAAACTGAACACCTTTGTTTTTACTATTGTTGTAGGGGTAAGGTGACCGACATGAGCAATATGGCCTCTTTAAGCCAGGCAGGTGCTTCACTTGGCGCTTAGAGCTATGCTATATGAGATGCTATAGCAAACCAGCGATGGTTTTACTCAAAACCATGGCCATTGCAATCAATGACCTAACTGACGATGTCACGTTGCATGACCAATAAATGTCATGCATTCCCACAGAACAGAACAACTGGCCCGCTTTTAAGGTTATTTGTAAGACAATAGATTAATTAATATTTATATATAATTATGAAAATAAATGTTAACAGGAAAAAATGATATTTCTTGCAATGTGGTAGACATTAGACCATAATATTAGGTCCTTACATATGAAATTGGCGTTTTTCGTACTGGCCACTTTAATCACGAATTTCTCCTCTTTGGTAAGGAATTCCAAATTCAAATTTGTACAGCTATTTACTCATGTATTTGTGCTTCGATGACCGTCATTCATTTGTTTTTTTCTTCTGTTTTTTCTGTTTGCGTCACTCATTTTACAAAATGGAAAATTTAAAATATCGCATTATTTACGAGTACGAGTTCCGCCGTGGCACTAGTGCTGCGGAAACGACTCGAAGGGTGAATGATGTGTATGGCGGTCATGTTGCAAAAGAAAACACAGTTCG
Source organism: Amphipoea oculea (assembly GCA_945859645.1). NCBI lineage: Eukaryota > Metazoa > Arthropoda > Insecta > Lepidoptera > Noctuidae > Amphipoea > Amphipoea oculea. The sequence goes on along the minus strand of OX243869.1, from coordinate 7,450,243 downwards.
TTTTTGGTTCCAACGTTTTCGTTCTGGAAATTTCGACCTGCAGAACAAGCCCCGTGGACGGCCTGAGACCCAAGTTGATAATGGAGAATTGAAGGCTATTGTGGAAGCGGACCCATCGCAAACCACGTCCGAGTTAGCTGCAGGCTTCGATGTTAGTGATAAAACTGTTTTAATTCACTTGAAGCAAATTGGGAAGATTAAAAAGCTTGAAAGCACGACAACGCCAGACCACACACTGCGCAACAGACGGCTACCAAATTAGAAGAGCTTGAATTGGAATGTCTTAGACATCCTCCGTACTCCCCGGACCTTGCTCCAACAGATTACCATTTTTTTCGCAATTTGGATAACTTTTTGCAAGGGAAAAAATTCAACTCCGATGGGGCAGTCCAAATCGCCTTCAAAGATTTTATTGATTCCCGTCCGACTGGTTTTTTTAGTAAAGGGATCAATGAACTACCTATAAGATGGCAAAAGTGCATTGAAAACAATGGTTCATACTTTGATTAATTAAATATATTATATTAAAAAATATTCGACTTTTTGTTCCTTCCATACAAAACGCCAATTTCATATGTAAGGACCTAATATTAATAAACAAAACAGAATTTTAAGCGTTTTTGAACTTTAATATTCCAATGATACGGAACGACTCCACTAAGCTGTACTTATAACCCCCTTACTAATAAACGTTGTACCTATAGCGTCTGTATAGTTACGTTTTGTCTTCTTCTTTCGAAAGTCAAATTACTGACGACAGAAAGAGAGAAGTGGGTGTGTAAATATTCATCTGATATATTACGTTTATTAGTAAGGGGGATGTACTATACTACAGCTCAACAGAGTCGGTCCGCTACAGTAACCTTACTCATGCACTACTCGAACAAGGTACGCATACTTTTATAACATACTTTTTTAACAAGGTAAGCATACTTTTATAACTCTTGCAATCTCGTCCTCTGTTGTCCGCGAATCATAAGTCTGTCGTAAACGAATGTCAGCCAATTTTGAAAATATACCGAGAAAAAGTCTAGTTATCATCTTCATTCTCCTTCCCATATTCTCTTGCTCCTTGTTTATTTGGGGTCAGCGCAACATGTCTTTTTCTTCTATACTTCTCTATTAGTCTTCATACCCCTCCCCACCCCAGTCATCACCCCCTTTCTAACCATATCATCAATTATAATTAATTCTAAATTAATGTCACTGCATAGAGACTCTCAAATATGCCCATTTATTAGTTTCAGAGTAAACGGATTGTGATAGGCAGACAGAAACTGAAGATAAGCCACTGATAATGGGGGCTGAAAAAAAAAATTGCAGGAAAAAATACAGTCACTAACGGCAATCGAATAATGTCATTGTTTCGTGGTACCCATTTCTGAACGTGGTCGTTCTGAGGGAGCTAAACAATTTGTGATAATTTGCCTTGAATATCTTATCCAAATAACACTGTCCTATTATCACCTTTTTATTAACGTTAGGGCGAGAAGCACGTCTTTTTATGATGCCATTAACACCACCGCTTGGGTAGATATAATATTTTGGTTGTAAGAAATTTACGCACGAATAAAATGGAGTTAAACATTTAATCCTGCCAAAGCCATTTCTCGGCAATTCGCAATGGTTTTTAATCTAGAACCAAATTGGTTGGAACTTGATTGTTTGCTGAGTTGCTGTTTATTGTACGCGTTTGTGGTGATACTTAATGCAAAGCTTTATTTCGGAATAAAAAGAGATACTGATAGAGACTAGTGAATTTAAGTAGGTGCTAATGAACTTTTAGCAGTGCCTATTGTCAAATAAACAATTTCCTAACCGACGAGACTTAGGTGGAGACTGCATAACCAGACCTGTGTACTTAGAGCTGCTTCAGCTAAGTTAAGTAGCAGCGGAGAAATTGAGCACTATTTTGGACGAAGATCAAAATCAAAGTAATTTATTTAAACTAGACTGCGAATCTAGTCTCTCTTTTCGAACGTCAAAATTACAAAAGACAGAAACGTCCGCCCTTCAGCACTTCCTAGTACTTTCGCTGGGGAGAAGAAGTGGCGCAACAAACTCCCCAGCAGCACAGCTGTCTGTTCAGTTAGAAAATACTTGACTGTATACAATACTAGGTATGCAAAGTAATTAACATTACAAGACACAGGACATTAAATTATTTGCCATAGTATGTCAGCTGATAGATGATCTAAAGAAAGTTGAAAATGTCTCAATTTACATTCAGTGCTCTCCAAAAGTCATTTGACATTTCTTCACTTCACAAGATTTAAAATTCTTGTTTCAAACGTTTGAACTGTACACTATAACATTTTTATTAACTAATTTACTTCGATCAATAAGTGCTATTATTGATTGAAGCTAATTTACCTACAAGTTTTTTTTTAAAAAACATGTTGCATCACAGCTGACGTGGAAAAATGTCAACTTACTTTGTAGATCAGTTTATGTCTTGAAAGTAACGTAAATGATGATTTTCTAGGTTTATAAATGACGAGTTATGAGTTGAACCATAACTGCCTCAAAAATCTGCACTCATACCGAAAGCATGTCGTTAAACAAATAAACAGAATATGTGTCATTTTGCACAAATACAACGAACATTTTGTAACATTCTCTGTGTTACATGCAGCCTATCACACCGTCGTATAACAAAAGAACGTTACTGAACATTATTTTGTCCTTTCTGAACTTTTCGCCGCAAAATTAACGTAAATAATGCCCAGTTTTTACACATGATTTCTATACTAATTCAACCTACTAGTGAAAGGACTAAGGAAACAAGGGATTGATGGCATTGGGTACTCGAAAACGAAGTCGAATTTCATTAATTTAATTTAAAAGAGTCTGATTAGATTTTAAAATTGGATTATTGTTTATGATTTTGTGGCGACAGATACCGTTAGGCTCTTTGAACACGGCACGGTTTCTTTACGGTACGGCGTATAAACCGCATCGTAAAAAAACGTGTCCGTCAACAAGCTTCCATAGTGATCCATACAACACTGACGACCGTGCGTGCTTACACACGGCAAATAAACCGTTGTTTTTCACGGCAAGAAAAACGTGTGTACAAAGAGCATTACCCGCTTACCCCCTTACGAATAAACGTTGTGTACCGTCTGTATAGTTACACAACGCTATGTCTTCTTTCGAAAGTCAAATTACTGACGACTGAAAGAGAGAAATCGGTGTGTAACTATTCATCTGATATAATACGTTTATTAGTAAGGGGGTTAATGTGTAACTGTTGTCATTACATGCTACGGTGTAACATAAGCTCTCTGTGTTTTGTCATACTCAAGTCTGTCGCAACATGCACACTCCACTGAACAAATTGTGTGTTGGTTCGCATTTATTTTTCGTTTCCCACGAAAATATTCTCATACATACTCTGTATTTGCGCAGATTTCAACTAACAAAACGTAAGTCCCTACTTACTGTAAAACCTGCAGCGACATTTTGTAACTGCGGGCTGGAAATTTAAATGACTTTTAGTGAACTTGCTTAGAAACTGGTAGGGTTATGATAGGGATAAGGTAGTATAAAGGAAGATTGTATTACCGTGCTTAGTTGTATTGTATTAATTTTATTTTATTATCACAGGAGAGAAACTTGTTATTAATTTAGTCACAGTATGATTAATTGTATCATCACATCATCATCATTAGCCTATAGCTGGACATAGGCCTTTCCAATTGCACGGAACTCTCATCCAGCTGCTACCAGCCACCTTGCGAAGATCATCGCTCCATCTAGCCTGAGGGGGCGTCCTAACTTACGATTGCCGATTCGCGGTCTCTGCTCAAGAACACGTCTACCCCAACGGTCATCGGTTCTACGGCTAATATGACCGGCCCATTGCCACTTCAGCTTGTTTAATTGTGTCATAATTATTATAAAAACATAACTTAATCTATAATACATATTTTCATATTGAACATGGTCATACAATTATCAACACCTCCCATACTGATATCTTGTTCATCAGCACACAAAATTAAGCCTGAAATAAAAATTAACATGTAGGTTAAATGTGCAATTTCTCAATTACAAATTCAAATTCCTCCAGGGTCTTGAAGTGTTTCACGTTTCATTATATCTCAAGGATCTGGTAGTAACAATATCTCAGTTGTCTAAAACAGGGAGGGGTGAAGACCTTCCTTAAAAGCAATTCCACTTTGTGAATTTTTCATCGCATTATGGTAGCTATAAAAGTCGTGGATATTTTATTAACCCCGCTTTATGGGCGGTAAGGTTAATAAAAGGAATTATTTCAATTACAACTTAATTTTTTCATTGAATTTAATTTGAGTGCGTTGTGGGAGTCATACGTTTATTTTTATGGGGCTGGGTTTATTGCGTCTTTCGAATCCTCAATTTCTGTTTTAGCTTTTTATGAACCGAGCTTCTAATTCTGTCATTTTGCAAGGCGTTTATCGCCTTTTTTCTTAGAGGTTGAAAAAGAGACTCCAAAATTATGCCACATATTACAATGCACAAACGCAATATCATGCTGAGATCCCAAAAACTTCCTATTTGTTTTTTAGCGGGAAGGGATCGTTTGTTTACTTTTACAACACAAGCTTAAGACCTACTAAACAAGTTGAAAAACTTCTCGTTTCATCACAACCGTTTGAACTGGAGTGCTAAAGCACTAAATCGTGAAATAACTATCTTTGAATCACGTGTAAGTTTCGCTAAGTAGTTGAAGATTTTGCTGAAGCGGTAAACTTTGAGTGCTTTAACTTTGCCGTTAGTCATTCATTACAGATGTGTTAAGAGTGGTTTTATTTCGACTTAGATTTTTGTTCTCAATCTTATTAAATCTTTTTCAATCCTTTCACCGAGAGGAGGCTAGGCTGATTATGCTGCTGCATGCTGCAGTCTTTTTACGTTCCACTGTGAATGGTGATCACAACCGTTACAATGGTTCAGTGTTAATTGTTGTTATTTATAATTAAAAAATCATTTTAAAACGAGTTCCACCCTTGTTAAGGTAACGGTAAAGTGTAGGATAGCTGTTGATCAGGTCGTGTCCTTGATGACATGTATTTTTCATGCTTATTTTCAAGCCATAACTCCTATATAAGATGATTTTAAATTCAATTTACTTCCATCTGCCCGGTACTGGGGCTAGCCCGAAATGAGACGTAAATTCCATGAAAACTAAAGGCTATTGACGCCGACTTACTGTAATAATATCAACCGTATTATGTGGAAATGCAAAATATTGCAATATAGAATCTGAGCAAGCAATTTACGAAGCTATTCGATGAAGCATCTGAAGAATTTAATAACTCTTTCGGCTAACATTCTGAAACAACTTTATACGTACCTTTTTTAATCATAGCTCATTACATTGGTATTTTGGTACACTTCACAAGTTATTTGGCGTTATGGAGCAAAATATTAAATATTTTTAATAAGACTTTTTTTTTTATTCTAGACCTTAGGGATGGTTTTCTAAATTGTGCTGGATGTAATTTCTGCGTAGAATTGAAATAAAACTTTGCAAATTTGCTTTCACGTATTGGGGAAAATTATTTATATAGCTTTTCTTCAGACTATAACCTATGAAGGTAGGACCTACGAAGGTGTTACATGATTCATACCTTTTACTTAAGTCGAGTGCCCTTGCAAAATTAAACAAAACCAGAGGAGGTATCAGACAAAGTCCTTGCACCGAGATTGAGTGCAATCTGCCACAAAGCATGTGTGACGGGGACTGAAGTTATAACTACGTAAAGTACCTTAAGCTTAGGGTACAACTGTGGGACTATGTTCACTTTGTGCAAGTGCTTCCTTTTTTTTTTTCAAAGTTTTAATTGAATATCCTAGAGAAAAGTAGAAACAGATATTATATGAAGCAGATGATATGTGACCGCACATCAATACAACATTATGAAAATTTTACCACAAAGTAGAAATGTTTACATCATTTTAAAGCCATCTGAAAGAAAATCTTAATTGACTTGCAGGAAGACTATATTAAATAAATAAACATCACGATATTAAATGAACACGGATGAAATGCGAGCGAGGTCCCAAAAATGTGTTATGTCATGCAACGGTCCGCATAAAGAATGAAGAAACGAGAGATTGGGCAAGTTTGAATGAGTAGGTCAGAATAATAATGAGGGTGAACACATTAATAAACGAGGAATAGGGTGAGCATCACCTTAAGTTAACGTGTGTTATCATAGACAGGTAGGTATGAAAAAATATGTATCTACTTAGGTATTTTTTATGGTAACGGTACGAGTTATACAAAAAACTTATAGCTGGGATTCTTTTACAGAAACTAAAAACCAGCCAAGAGCGTGTCGGGCCACGCTCAGTGTAGGGTTCCGTAGTTTTCCGTCCGTCACAATAAGTGTTCCCACGTACAATTCGATAATACCCGACCCAATGTAATAAGTACCTACAGCGCCATCTCTCGGGGAATTGGGTTACTAATTAGTACATAGACGTGCCAGAAGTTTTCGGTGGTAATTTTGGATTGCGAGAACCAATTTTAATCATTCTTTTTTTGTTTGAAAAAAGATACGTTCAGGATAATAAAATATGTAAACGAAGTAAAAAAAAAAAATGCTTGCATATACGATTATACTACAACCTTAGTCCAGAAATGATTTTGTACAACTTTTGTCTTTTTTGTACAAAAACTGTTGTTTCTATCAAGTTCAAAATAATTTTCCTAGAAAGTCCTTATAAAGTTCTACTTTTCAGATTTTTTTCATATTTTCTAAACTTATGGTTCAAAAGTTAGAGGGGGGGGACACATTGTTTTTTACTTTTGGAGCGATTATTTCCGAAATTATTGACATTATCAAAAAATGATTCTAGTAAACCCCTATTCATTTTTAAATACTTTTCCAACAATATATCACACGTTAGGGTCAAAATTAAAAAAAAATCACTTCCCACTTTACATATAGGGGGGCTACCCTAATAAAACATTTTTTTCCAATTTTTATTTTACCACTTTGTCGGCGTGATTGATATACATATTGGTACCAAATTTCAGCTTTCTAGTGCTAACGGTCACAGAGATTAAGCGAGGACGGACAGACGGACGGACGGACGGACGGACAGACAGACATGGCGAAACTATAAGGGTTCCTAGTTGACTACGGAACCCTAAAAATCCGTAATTATAGAAGAAAAATTTAACAACGCAATGGCAAAGAAAAATTGCGTACAATTGTAAACTTTACTGTTGATTCACAATCTACACCCTTAGATCATTTCTACATTAGCATTATTCATGAGGGCCAATCAAAAAAGTAAAAAAGAGCGAAGCAATTTTCAGTGTGCTCCGAGCTTAAATTTTGCGTTAGTCTTGTAGATTCTAATCTCGTAACAAGGTTAGGTATATTAAGTTCTTAATAACACGAAGAACTCTTGATTACCTACCTATTTTATTTTCTACTCACACGAGCACACGATGAATAAACTTTTAAAATAAAATATCGTGAAAAGTAACTTACAAATTTAATTAGATGTTGACTTAGAATATTCCAGAAGAAACTTTCCCGCTTTGGGCTTAAATTAAAAAGTTTGGTTTTTGTTATTTTAATTATTCAATAGTCTTGAAAGTTAATTTGGATAAGTAGATACTTACGCGAGTAATTGACCTTTATTAATGTTGTTCTCTAATATTTTCAGCAAGTTGTTCGAAATGTAAAATGCTCCTGAGGAATTTGTAACTACTCTAATTGTTCAATGCTTTGTTTTGTTATAATTTTAAAACCGTTTTCTATCTCGTGCCTCAAAACCATTATTATTAGGGAAATGAATTTGCGAATTGTAACCCGAAAAACAAAAGGAGATCCCTCGTACCTGAAAGTTAACAATCTCATCATTAGCAATGAAATGTTGATCTGCGGCTTTTTTTTACGGATAGGAAATCATCGAATGACCCCTCCCGCTCTGGGTGGAGCGGAAGGGAGTGTCAGACTCTTACCGACTAAAACCTATCCGTGTTCCTTCCGTAGCCCTTTATGTTCCGGGGTAGCGGTAACCCTTTCAGACAATCCCGCAACCCCGGCAGGCTTCGGCCCTGGCAGGCCCATTCGTTTTGGCTGACATCTCTTTGAGGCGCGCGTGGAACACGTACGCGCCGTCCGGCACGGGCCTGGTCCTGATCGAACGGTGAGCTTTGATCTGCGGCTGGGTGGGAAATCTGAAGAACTCTTCCAGAACCTTCCTGGTCTCTGAGAACTCGTAGAGGTAGTCGAATGCTGCCGATCCTAAGCATACGAAGCTATAATCATCAATATTCAGTCTCACTATACGAGATTCGATACAACCAAAACATGTCATAAAAATGCAAAGTAAACCATTTCACTAAATATAATGCAACAGGACTGTTAATTGGAAACATAAAGAAAACACCAAAGTCTACCGCCTTTTCCATGCTATACTAGTTCAGCAGGAAATTTTCAAATGGCCAAAGTTTTTAGGCGGGCTCCTAAACTAATTGTGTGCGGAACCACAAAAATTATTGCCGTGTCCTTAATGAGTATTTCACGTGGTTTGGGAAGCTTTCGAGTTAAACTGTAATGAGCGATAATATATGGCACGGAAATGTTTCACTTTGCTATTATCATTATGTCGTAGGTTTCAGTGCAAGCGAGTGTGTGATGAAAAAATATAGATTAATCGAAATGGGGTTGGATTTGAAGTTTCTTGCCCGTTCTTATCCATAGAGATCTACGTTTTGGAATGGGCTACTTCAACTACTATTACAGTACCCGGCGATAAATATTGCACATCGACCTTTAGAAAGAAACAATCGGCTAATTTCGGCTTCGTAGTGCGTTATCTCTGCCGCACACTACCTATGTGACGTTAACTGACGTTTTGTCAGTCGTTGTTCAAGTGCGATAGAGTGCGGTCGCGTCCAGTTCAAAATATATATCTAGAGTTGTTAACACCCCCAAATTTAAATAATTTAAAGTTGTACTATGGCATCTTTAGGAAAAATAGGGGAACCTTTTTATTTTACCCAGCAATCATTTATAGAAAAGTTTGTGTATTTTATACAAAGAATAAAAAGAATTATCAAAAGAAGCAAATCATAATTGTTTTAACAGCTCCTAATAGATACCGGACTGTTTGTATTTCGTGCGACAGAGATAACGCTCTACGAAGCCGAAATTAGCCGATTGTCTCTTTCCAAAGATCGATGTGCAATATTTATCGCCGGGTACTGTACTAGCTTCAACAGTCAACTTTCTGTCCGACTTTTTGACATTTCAAAAGTGCCTGTAAATGTTTCAATGGAAATAAATTTTTTTAGTTTGAATTTGATACAAAATTTACGTCGCTTTAATGTGTCGAGATAGAGCCATGCCTTTTCTTAAAGCACATTACGCAGTGTAATTGTTTAAATAGTATCTCATGTCATTATTCACACATAAACGGTGTCGGTCTACACATAATGGTAAAAGATTTGTGTGTTTTGCCATCGTCATATTACATAAGTAAATGATGGGTAAATTAAAAAAAAAATAACTAAACCCATAATCAACATAAATTAGTCCTATCTATAGAGCTGCCCGCTAACAGTGTGACTGCAAGGCAAGGAAATACTTTCAAAACTTTCTTGTATTCATAAAGACAGTTATTGAAAACGCAAGTTTAACAACTCGTGGTTAATTTAGACATTTTTATTCCAATTCAAACAAAATTCAGTACAGCAGCAATCCTTTTCTTTACATAATTCAACTGCGACTAACATCGCAACACGTACACGTGCCAACTTGTTTCGTTGAATTTAATACGGAACAAGACGGCACGTGTCTAGGAACACAAATTACATGTGTTTGCAGACATATTTTATTTTGTGTCGCCTTCGGGAGTTGTCATGCGTAAATCAATTTTTGTATGAGATGTGATTTTTCTGTAGGTATGTTTGTTCTTTTGTTAATATAAAATAACTTGTCTCATCTGGTTAAATCACAAGTACAGGTATTATTATTATTTGTTAACAAAGTTCTCTGGGCGGGGAAAGTCTTTATTGAAAGAAATACTTGCATCAGAAATGCATTATCTACATTGAAGAGAGTATTTTCAGTGAAAAAGAACCAGCTACGTCAGCGCGTAGTCGGGCTATGTGAGCGTAGCACGCCTACGCAGCAGTCGTAGCTCCAACACGGATGTCAGCTGCATTCTAACTCAATAGCAATATCTTATTGGAAAATGTTGTATTTAAATATATCTTCTTAAGGTAGTCGCACGTCGTCGTGCTGTAAAAAAAGGTCACCCCTTGTACAATCGTGGGTGTCCTAGAAGGTGACCGTAAAGTATTGCTGAAATATGGTGTCAATAATTTATACGGAGATTACTAATGAGACTACCAAGCGCATTATTACAGAGGCTTGTGTTCATTGTAGCGGTTGGTCGCAAGCAGCCGCAGACGCTGATGAACTGATTTACCAGAAGTACCTATACTCGAATAGTATTAATACAACCACTGAACCACTGCTGCAAGGTTTCGGCTGAGCCTGTCACCTTGCAGCAGTGATGTCACAATCTGTTTTCTGTTTTTTGGTTTTGTTTTTGTCTTTGTAAGTGTATTATGACTATGGTAGGGGAGCCCAGAGGGTTTTTGAGCAAGCATATTCAGGGCGAGAAGTTGATAACTGAGTAGGTCTGGCATGAGCAGAGAACACCGACAATATATTTAAAAAGTTTCTGATAGGAGACCCCTGGTCAGGAGACCACTTTCAGATTTCAAAAAAGGGCCGAAATTAAAGTGATCTTCAGAGGCGTTGGTTTTGGCATGATCGGGTCTGGCCTAACCCATAATGACTTAAATAGGCGAATCTGACGGAGAAATTGTGGGCTTTCCCCAAATCTGACGACTTTGAAAACTCAGATTTGGGCCATTTCTAAAAGGATATTCAGGGCGAATGAAAGTTATTCTATGCAATAGTGTTACGTGTCCTGATAGTGAATATATAAATATCTGACGGGATGATGGAGCCTTTTGGCAAATATGAGGAAATTTCATCAATTCAGAAAATTACCCAAAAGTGGCCATAATTTTGCATTTATCCCTAAATCAAGGAACCTAGTAGCTTCGATTGCTGTTTGCATTGGAAGGTGACACGTTTGTGAAGATTTCTCCATATTCAGAAGTTTGAAACAACTAAACACTTGAACGTAATGATTAAAAGTTAAGTAGCAAAATTAAAACATCGACGGAGTACTCCATAAACAAAGTTGATTATTTCAATATTTTACTATGACAGTAAGAAAACCAATTATTTCAAAAACATCCTCATCTTATGGGCTATCTAACGAACTAGCAACGTTCTAAAAAATATTGAGAGATGCCCGTCAATTGTTTGTTAAAGCTAGCAAAGGTGGAAAGCCATACTTACAAAAATTAACGAAAATATTAAAGTAACGACTTGTTTACGTCGTAATACTTTTCTATTCGAGGTTTTATTGTAACTACGAACCTCTGCACTCGATATCGTTACTGATATCGCCTCCAATTCTCAGTGATAGTTCGTTATGAGAGTTTTGTTAAATAAGTCCCAACACTTCTACTTAGGCCGCCAGCTGCTAGTTAACTAGATTAAATGTTAGATCATGAGATACAAATTTATTTCTAACCGATTTCTAAAAGAGGGAGGTTATTAGTTCGTCTATATATACGGGATGAATGTTCCAAGTCATCATGTGGATGACCAAATCGGAAACTATAGGTAATACCGAAAAACTCTTAAAGGAGTCACGGGGTGGATTTTAACGAATACTAAAACTGCATCATTAAATTTTTGAAAAGTCAATTGCTCTAGCCAGGAATCGAACTCGTAGATTTTGAAAAAAAAACACTGCCTGTTTTATTGCACCCTCCGACGGTGTCGTTAGTAAGGATCAAATTCTGGAAAGAAATGATACACGCCAAAGTAAAGGAAAGTGGACATTTTTAAGATTAACTAAAATCAGATAAACAAATTGATTAATTATGGTTTAACAATCAATTCAAAATATAATTTATTATATTAAAAACATAAGTTAACGGCCAAATAACTACTGCTACAGTGCAAGCGAACAAATCACTTACATTCTAGATACTTAAAAACTGATACTATCTTAAAATAATTGCTTTTTGTTAAAATGCGCCCTTTACTGTACTTTGTCGTATATCATTTCTTTCCAGAATTTGATCCTTATTAGCGACACCATCGGGGGGTATACGACAAAGTAAAGTAAAGGGCGCATTTTTAACAGAAAACAATTATTTTAAGATAGTAACAGTTTTTAAGTATCTAGAATGTCAGTAACTTGCTCGTTTGCACTGTAGCAGTAGTTATTTGGCCGTTAACTTATGTTTTTAATATAATAAATTATATTTTGAATTCATTGTTAAACCATAATTAATCAATTTGTTTATCTGATTTTAGTTAATCTTAAAAATGTCCACTTTCCTTTACTTTGGCGTGTATCATTTCTTTCCAGAATTTGATCCTTACTAACGACACCGTCGGAGGGTGCAATAAAACAGGCAGTGTTTTTTTCAAAATCTACGAGTTCGATTCCTGGCTACAGCAATTGACTTTTCAAAAATTTAATGATGCAGTTTTAGTATTCGTTAAAATCCACCCCGTGACTCCTTTAAGAATTTTTCGGTATTACCTATAGTTTCCGATTTGGTCATCCACATGATGACTTGGAACATTCATCCTGTATATACAGACGAACTAATAACCTCCCTCTTTTAGAAATCGGTTAGAAATAAATTTGTATCTCATGATCTAACATTTAATCTAGTTAACTAGCAGCTGGCGGCCTAAGTAGAAGTGTTGGGACTTATTTAACAAAACTCTCATAACGAACTATCACTGAGAATTGGAGGCGATATCAGTAACGATATCGAGCGCAGAGGTTCGTATTACAAAAAAACCTCGAATAGAAAATTATTACGACGTAAACAAGTCGTTACTTTAATGTTTTCGTTAATTTTAGTAAGTATGGCTTTCCACCTTTGCCAGTTTTATCAAACAATTGACGGGCACCTCTCAATATTTTTTAAAACGTTACTAGTTCTTTAGATAGCCCATAAGATGAGGATGTTTTTGAAATAATTGGTTTAATTGGTGTTATAGAAAAATATTGAAATAATCAACTTTGATTATGGTGTACTCTGACGATGTTTTAATTTTGCTACTTAACTTTTAATCATTACTTTCAAGTGTTTAGTATTTTCAAACTTTTGAATATGGAGAAATCTTCACAAACGTGTCAGCTTCCAATGCAAACAGCAATTGAAGCTACTAGGTTCCTTGATTTAGGGATAAATGCAAAATTATGGCCACTTTTGGGTAATTTTCTGAATTGATGAAATTTCCTCATATTTGCCAAAAGGCTCCATCATCCCGTCAGATATTTATATATTCACTATCAGGACACGTAACACTATTGCATAGAATAAATTTCATTCGCCCTGAATATCCTTTTAGAAATGGCCCAAATCTGAGTTTTCAAAGTCGTCAGATTTGGGGAAAGCCCACAATTTCTCCGTCAGATTTGCCTATTTAAGTTTTTATGGGTTAGGCCCGACCCGATCATGCCAAAACCAACGCCTCTGAAGATCACTTTAATTTCGGCCCTTTTTTGAAATCTGAAAGTGGTCTCCTGACCAGGGGTCTCCTTTCAGAAACTTTTTAAATATATTGTCGGTGTTCTCTCCTCATGCCAGACCTACTCAGCTATCAACTTCTCGCCCTGAATATGTTTGCTCAAAAACCCTCTGGGCTCCCCTACCACTAACATAGTTTATAAGTATATTGTTACTAACACTATGAGTCTTGTTACTCGAAATAAATAATTATTATTTCGTTTATTCATTTATTAACATTTTTAAATATTTCTTAAAATATAAAAAATAAGTATGAAAAACAAAAAAATATAAAAAAATAGTAGTCCGTCGGTGTCGGGAGCAGGGTCCAAGCTACCGGTGGTTAGGGCTCCAGAGACAGGAACCTCCTCACAATGCGAGCCGTATCAAGGAGTACTGCCTTCTGAATCAGGCCCTTGATCCAATCCAATTATTATTATTATAATGCTACAATAGTCTACTATAAAACACATAGGTGTTCTAAAGGCGGCCAAAGTATTGCTGGAAGATGATCTAAAATAAATAATAACTTATACGAAAATATCTACCAAGCGAATTGTTACAGAGACTGGTGTTCATTGTAGCGGTTGGTCGCAACCTCGCAGCCCCATTTTCCGCAGAGGCTAATGAACTGATTTTACAAGTAGACCTACTCAATTACTCATACAGTATGTGAACTCTGTATGCTATTTTGCCTTTGAACAGTTTTTTTTTTGCAACAAATCTAATTAGGTACATCAGTTTCTCCGATACAAATTGTTCTTCACATTCACACGTACAAACAACTAATAACTACTCAAAACTCGATGCACAAGTTAATAAAACGCAGAGATACCCGTCGGATACTATTGATAAAGTCAGCGCTGCACACTTTTTGATCGCTCCACCATTCGAAAGGCCTGTAATTTGGCCGACTCGGTTTATTTTCCCTTAATATCGGATCTCAATCCCGTCTGATTGCAGCCTAGCAGTTTTTTAAACGTTTCAAAAGGCGAGTTGAATAATTTTCACTGGGAGACGAAGCAGTAATTCAGTCTTTTCGATATGAAATGTTCAATTTCTTTTATACAGGGTGGGGAAAAGGGCGTTGGAGGAAAAGTGTCTGAAATAATGGTGGTTTACGGCAAGAAAATATGTTTTTCAAATAGATCTTCATAATTTGTTTGCCTCAGACGCGAATCGAACTGACAATAATGGCAAAAACTACACAAGGTCCGGCGTTTCTAAATTTGCCAAAAATGTAAACAACAATGGCCACTCGAAAATCGATATAGAAGAACATTTATTTTATATAATGTTGGTTTTCGTCTAGTTAGCTCGGAGATTTAGACGAAAACAAACATTACTTAAAATAAATGCTGTTGTATATCGATTTTATTCAATTTCGAATGGCCATTGTTGTTTACATCTTTGACAAATTTAGAAACGCCAGATCGTTAAGGAGACAGAAAAAAAAAATGAGAAACATTTTTTCTGTTGTATATCGATTTTATTCAATTTCGAATGGCCATTGTTGTTTACATCTTTGACAAATTTAGAAACGCCAGATCGTTAAGGAGACAGAAAAAAAAAATGAGAAACATTTTTTTTTTTTAAGGTAGAATACTTACATACTTTTCATACACGGACCGTCATTTTCCCACCCTGTATATCGTTGTAGGGTTGTTCTGAGTGAATGCGAAGATTCGTGGATATATTTTATGTTTTCAGCGTCGAATGTAAATTGCACGCTCATTTATTGTGATTATGATCATCTTTTTTTATTAACTAGAATGTTAGGATGAACGTGATTTGTATTTTTATAAGTTGTTTTTGTTTCATGTTCGAATCAGTCTGTGTTATCTATTTGAGCATTTTGTTAATGGTTATCACTAGCAATGTGAAGTCAAAATCACTGTTATTTCTGTTAATTGCCATTTTATTATAGATAATAATATTTATATTATACTTGTGTTAATTCAAGTAGGCGGTCGGCTATAGTCTGCGCGGAACTAGTTGGCCGCGCCTTAGGTATGTGATCGGTGGGACGGAGGAGCGGGGGCGCATTCATTACTCAGTACGTGCGTTGCGAACCGCCGCTCGCCTCACCGCTGTCCCATACTTCAGCGGCCAACTAGTTCCACGCGTACTATAGGCGTTCGAACTCAAGACCTCTGCTTGCCAATCCGCCGTCTTATTCTTTAGGCAATGTCTATGACTTTTTTCTCGTTATTACGTAATACGGAGCGCTCCATATTCAGTTAACAGTTCAACTCTAGCCACCATTAGTTTTGTCGTTCAAATAATTCCTTAACCGTTGACAACAATTCCCTGGAAAGTGTAAATTTATCATAGTTGAAGACCCCGACCCTCTAGATACAAGCCCTGCTTAGTTTGGGGGTCAACGGTTAAACCAAAATAAATTGTGATGTACAAACTGTGTTTCTGTGTACTGTCTGTCATCACCTTTTTTTTTCCAATAAAACTTTGTATCTATCTGTTATAGCGTTAATGTTAATGTCATTCAACCTTAGGGTGATAAAGCAATAACGAGGTCGACTAAACATTAAACAACAAAATTATTCATTCTTAACATCACCACCGACGTAAACATCGCACACCTTACCACGGTGTTTGCAACCCCTGGCACCGCGTGTCGCGTTTGCTACCCCGGCATAAATTCGTCACCATGACTGTAACAATGACAAATAACCGCGGACGTGAGTGCTGTAGGTGCAAATAGCACTGTTACGGGGGAAAGTGAAATGTGACAAAATGTTGTTTTAGTGTTCCGTACTCAAATGGTGATAACGGGACCCTATTACTAAGACTCAGCTCTCCGTCTGCCCGTCCGTGTGACCTAAACGCGCACTTAAATCACGTGTAAAACGTGTCACGTGTGTAAAAATGGACTACTTAAGTCACGGAAAAGCGTGACCATTCAAAGGTTGTTTGTCTGTTAGAGATTGCTTTATACCATTGTTTACTAATCTTAAACATGTTTGTCCTTATTGTTTTATTTGCTGTAAAATAAAGTTTTTAGTAAATAAATTGACCAAACAGACGTTGCCCTGTTTCCGTTCCTAGAACTCGATCGCAGCACCACCTACCGGGTGCAAGTGTAAATCTAAACCATTCAAGGGCCTACTCAAACACACCCAAAAAAAATCATCAAAATCGGTCTAACCGTTTGGGAGGAGTTCAGTGACATGCACATGTACAGAAGAATTATATAATAAAGAAGAAAATAAGACTTACAGATTTTGGGCTTCTAGTATGTATGTCGTAATGGTGCTAAATATATAGACTACCTACTCGTTTAACTTCAAAACCAAACTCTATGGCTGTTCTTGATCACTTTCAAGTAAAGGATAGCGAGTGTTATTTTTAGTTTAGTCTTCTGGATGTGCAATAAAATCAAGGCTAATATAAACTAGTTTTAAAGAGCGGCGTTGGAGCGCGCGTCCATTAAACTCTATCAAGTTGACGCTTGCTCGCAAAGGGAGTCGAGACGATTTGTCTTCCAGTAAAGTGCTGTAATAGGTATGTATCTATAAAGTCACGTGTTAAAATATGTTGCTTACAGTGAACAATTTTCACCTTTAAATTCTAATCACACTAATAAAGGCGAAAGTTTGTGAGTGTGTTCGTTGTTACTTCTTCACGCACAAACGGCTGGACCAATTTTGATAAAATTTGGTGTGGAGGTAGCTCAAAGTCAAAGTCAAAGCATTTATTTCAAATAGGCACATAAAGCTGACACCCTAAATTAACATATAGGCTACTTTTTATCCCGATATTCCAACAAGATCGAGTCTTATGCGGATGAAACCGCAGGGCGCAGCTAGTAAATTCTAAAATCATCATCATCATCACCATTGGTAGCCTTGTTCACCCAAGACTCAGTATAGACCTTTATCCTTTTGTGCCATGCATCCCTGGTCTGCGCAAGTCTCCACTCAACCAGGTCTTACCCGCGTTTTTAAGAATAATAAGATATTAAGCGATTATCTGCAGTCAATGCACTTGTGAATTACCGGACCATCGCAGGTCCGTAGCCAGACGCTAAGCTGCCTCATGCTAGTTTTATGTTTCATAATTTTTAAACCGGTGAATGTTTCAAATGCGGTGAATAGCTTGCAGAGTAAGCAAGCTGAAGTTACAGTGGGCTGGCTATGTTTGTCGATTGACCGATGGCCGGTGGCAGACGAGTCCTGGAGTGGAGACCGCGTATCGGCAAGCGTAGTGTGGGAGGCCCCCCAGCTAGATGGACCGCTAACCTCAAAAAGGTGGCTGGGACAGAATGGATGTGGAAGACAGAGGTCAGGGTGTTTTGGCGCAGCTTGGGAGAGGCCTATGTCTAGCAGTGGACTGCGATAGGCTGAGTTGATAGAATGCTTCTACTGTTATTAATAGCTAAAGGGCTTTTGCCTGGAATTAAAAAAAAGATGAATTCTCAAAATTCCTGTAAAGAAAGAGAATCAACCCTTTGTTAGCATAAGGACAGATTCGCTTTATGCCAGATTCACGTTAGGCCAGATTCGCTTAAAGACAGAATATGTACAGACCACAACATAAAGTTCTATTGTTCGCATAAGAACAGATTCGCTTTACGCCAAATTATTACACCATAATATTTCAATTTGGACGACCTCAGTGTGGCTGAACATTTGGACATTGTTTTTGAAATGGCAACAATTAATGCCATTAAGATTATATTATATCCAAATGTCGAAATAAAGGGCTGTTTTTACCATTATTTAACTGCGATATGGAAAATGAGTAAGAAAATTGGCCTGGATAAAACAAACGAGGGCAAAAATATAACAAGGATGTTTACTCAATTAGCACTGCTACCTCCAAATTTAATCCCTGAGGCTTACTTAACTTTATTAGAAGCTGGCCCTGCTACAGAGGAATTTGTTAAGTTTCAAAACAATTTTTCGACCCAGTGGCTAAAAAAGTCACTTCTGAACAATTTTTTTGTTACGGAAAAAAATAGTTGTTTTTAAAAACATCCACTCTTATGAAAATAACGGGTAAACTCTGTCGCAATTCATACAACTCCAGTCCAGATCACTAAAAAAACGAAAAAATATTTAAAATAATCTTACCATTTTCAGACGAGCACCTTAATGTCTTCATTCACTAACATTTTAGTTTCTTTCATACAATTTACTGCACCGGTATCACGGCGAAGCGGAGCAGGCGGAAAACTAAATTTAATACTTCCCTTTCAAGAAAAATACTGCAAGTGTTGGTCGACTTATAAAAATTCTGGAGTATTTTTAACTGACGTCGCGCTGGTGACTAGTTGTAAGTTGGTTTCGTTTGAAAAAGATTAATTTTGTATTATTTGCTTTTGGTTTTTGTCAGTGTGTTACAAAAAAAAAACATTTTTATAAAATTTTTATCTTTTTTATCGCTAATGACGGTATTAATTAAGTAGGTACGGCACATTAAAATTCAAGGACATAAAAACGAAAAAAAAAAACTAAGTACTAGCTTACATTTGTAGCCTTTTGCATAATAACTCTCAACTACACGCTCTCAAGACTCATATTCCCATAAAATAAATGCCTCGTTTATCCACATAGAAATTGATTGCAAGATCTCGTACGTGGCAACTGTGTTTCAACACTCCTCCACTGCACCGTTCTAGTCATCATCAGCATTTATTATTTAAGTTGAAAGACGTCCACTGCTGGACATAAGCCTCCCCAAAGCACCGCTACTTCGACCGGTTCTGTGCTTACCGCTTCCCGCGGATTCCTGCGGCCATTACAAGATCCTAGTATGGTCGTCTTTATACTAGTATGGTCGTCAACGTAATCTCTTAATATGTGTTCATTGCCATGATTTTGTACATAGACTAAGAGAAATTTGTAATTTTAGGAGTGATGCCTCAGGCATTTTAAGTCCGCCTTTGTACAGTATTTTTTTTTTTAAATAAATAAATAAACTATTATATTATTATTATTATCCTCTTTCGGTACGCGATCGCCACTCCAGAACCTTGCGGCCTCATCAGCCATCTGTTCTGTGAGCAATGACCTATGGCAATCAAACGTGGTCACTCGCACAATGGGCTTTATTAGAAGGTTAAAAGTCACTCAAAGGGCAATAGCTTGTCGTTTCCCTACGTGATTGAATCAGAAATGATGAGATCCACAAGGGAACTAAGGTAACCGACATAGCCCGAAAATTTGCCAAACTTAAGTGGGCAGGGGACATTACTCGCAGAACAGCTAGTTCGTAAAAGTATTTAAACCAATATAAAACTGATTGGTAATAGTCGAAAAGACACAGAAAAATATTGCATAGACCTCATTAATCATAAATAAAATCTAATCAGCGAATAAATTAAAACAATACAAACTATTTACCCCAGTTCATTAGAGCCCTTTTCAACTTAAATCACAAAACTGTTATTTGCAACACTTGAAATTGTCAGTTCACATAACGATATCATTTTGTAGGTAACCTAGTATTCAGTGGATGTAAACTCTACTCCGGCAAGTTTAAATTGAATCGAAGAACTGGTTAGGAGCGATATATAGCCGATCCCAATTGATCCAGGCCCGAAAGTTTGCCGAATATTCGTTGAAACCTCGTGAAAGAACTTGTATATACGGCTAAACGAAATGTTACGTCATCTGATTGAATGTTCCCTGCAGCCTGGTATTTTTGTGTCGGTAAATTGGTGTTCGGAATAGATAATAAACTGTTGAGATAGATAGATCTAAATTAACGTTTATTTAATGCGACAAAAACACAACACACCAAAGCAAGCAACAGATTAGGCACACTTTTAAAAATACATTGCACCGTATGATGAGATAAGCCAACACAAAAAATAAACTAAAAGTAAACATCAACTATGATATAAGCAAAAAATTCTAATGAAGAACGGCCATAGTAATTTTGCGGTGCGTGTAGAGCCCTGCTGTGGGCCAAAATCAAAAAAAATATTTCAAATAGGCACATAAAATGCATTTTTGAACGTCAAAAATTTACAAGAACATAGAATTCATTCTAGTTGCTCCTTCCTTGGAGAATAATGGAGAACAAGCTCCACAATTACTCTTTTCAAATATTTGTAAAAGTGGAAGCTACAATAAACAAAATTAAAAAAATATATCAAAATTATAGTGGGTACCTAACTGCATAATTATAATTTAACGCAATCGTTGCTCAAATGTTTTGAATTACCAACTAATCTACCAAAAAAAAAAAAATGTTATGTAAGTTCAAAACCACCTTGTAAATGAAATATTTGGGCGCGGCAGCCGTTGCCCCGACGGGGGCCCAACGCTCCATGTAATCACGGATTTGGGGGGACGGCGCTCCCAGAGAATGTCCGAAGCTTTATTATGAATCCGAGGGAGTCCTGTAATCTCTGCTGTACTAGGATGAGCACGAACTGAAGATATAGAATGGATTATTGTAATTATAATTATTTGGCTGTTCAATGAGCATTTTATCGATGTAGCTTATTTACCAAAAATCATAGTCTGTGAGTAGCTTTGTACAAACACTTTTACACGTCAATCATATTTTAAAAACTAGATGAGATCGGCTTTTTCTAACTGACTACTCTGGGAAGAAAGGCCGAAACAAACTGAGAGGTCACAGTCTCTTTTAACCGGTTGAATGCCGTAATTATAGACACAATTAAAGAGCCATTGTGTCTCGCGTTGATCCACGTTTAAGTATACGAAGGGTTAAAGTCTGGACATAATCTGGATCTGATCAGCAATGGTAAACAGATAAGCAGATTTGCAGAACCCATGTTGTTGTTGTAATTCTAATTTCTTAAAAGAAGGTTTCATCAATTGAAATCTAAATGAAAGAAACACCCAGCTCAAAAAGGGCTCAGAAAAAACGGTGAAATAAAAAGACATGCAATATTCACAACACATCTCCAAATTAAGTGGCGAAAATTGCAACACTTTATAAAAAGGTGTCAGAAAAACAGTGCAAAAAAAAGACATGCAATATTCACAAAACATCAAAATCGCCTCTAAATGAAATGGCGAAAATGGCAACGCTTTACAGAAAAGAAAAGAAGATATATACTGGATAGGTGAAAATTTTCAGAACATTTTTTCCTCAAGATGAATTTTAAAAACAGATCTACAAATACACTTCACCTTTCACTTTAACATTAATAAATCATCGAGGTTTCCAAGTAGCGGAACATTAGACTCGTAACACAAAGAATTACTTACCGCGCCGTCTCAGGGGTACAAGCGAGATGAACTCTAAATTATACATTTATATTTCCAAAACAAAGAGAAATTAGGTTTATATTTTTGATATTCGCTAAGAGAGCTGGGACTCGGTGCACTGGATTTTATTTTTAAAGGAATTTAAACTTTTAATGTAGCTTCAACCTTCGAATATAAAATGAGAAAATAAAAAACAATTTTTGCAAGATCAATAAGGCTTAGAGACACATTAATTTGACAAATGGTTTTGTGAAAAAAAAACGCATTATTTTTTTGTTCTAAGTACCCGCTGAAGAAGTTTACAATTATATTTCTTTTTTTAACTTGACCCATTTTGGTACCGACCCGGGAGCCACGCGAAAAGCAAAGCCGCAGGATAGGCTAGTTTAATTATTTAGCTTGACCCAAATGGCTAAGGCTTTAAATAGCTGTTTAAAAATAGTAGATTGTACAACTAATGCATAAAATAAGCTATTTTACCCCGAGACGTTTATAAGCATCCGAGCCGCAGGCGAGGGTGGATAGTTAAGTCGAGAGGTAAAATGGCTCGTTTATGCCTGAGTCTCTGCTTTTCACTTCGATTGCGAGAAAATGAAACAGGCATAAAGTATACAGTACATAATTAATCAAAAATGTTGCAAAGCTAGCTAATTTCCGCAGTTCTATTTTTTTATTTTCAACATGTGTCATTCGATTTGGGTACTTCATACTGCCAAGTCATAAAAACGTTTATTTGCGTTTTTAAATGATAAATGACAACTAATTTATCTGTTTCTATTAAATTAACTATAAAAAACACGGAAGTGATATCAATTAAAGAAAATGCAATAAATCACGACTTTAATCTGCGAAGTTTTATTGTGCGTGTGGCCCTTGGGCCTGATTACTTTAGTCTTAGAAAAAAAAATTACTTTATGCACTAGAACATAAAAAGCGATTTTATGTCGCCTAAGCACAACATAAGTGAGAGAGATATTTTAGAGACTTGAAAAGAAGAAGAGAAGTGAAAAAGATATTTTAGAGACTAATGTAATCAGGCCCAACAGCCACACGCACAATAAAACTTCGCAGATTAAAGTCGTGATTTATTTAATTTCCTTTAATTTATACCACTTCCGTGTTTTCTATCGTTAATTTAATAAAATCAGGTAAAATAGTTGTCATTTATTATTTAAAAACGCAAAGAAACGTTTTCATGACTTGGCAGTATGAAGTACCCAAGTCGAATGACAAAATGTTGAAATTAAAAAAAAAACTTTATAAAGTTTCGTGGCGGTGGTGGCTGTGGTGGCGGGAATTAGCTATGGATGCAACATTTTTGATTAATTATGTGCTTGTGTAATTGTGTACTTTATGCCTGTTTCATTTTCTCGCAATCGAAGTGAAAAGCAGAGTGTATAACTCAGGCATAAACGAGCCATATTACCCCTCGACTTAACTATCCACACTCGCCTGCGGCTCGGGTGGATATAAACGTCTCGGGGTAAAATACCTTATTTTATGCCTTAGTTGTACAATCTACTACTTATTTCGCTACGACTGAGTAGGTAGGTAGAAGTATCTACTTTTATGTCGGATTATTTACTAATCGTAGTAACCATTACCATCCATTTAACACCAACATATCATCAGGCTTGTATTCCCCAAAAGGTTAGGCAGAGGTGTACCTATAGTACACCCACATTTCGTCAGTTATGTTTAAGTCCCATGTAATAGGGGGCGAGCCTATTGCCATCAACCGGGCACGAATCCAGACTTCGGGTTTCTACTGAGAAATTCCAGACAGAAAACCCAATAACACTACCCGACTCGGGAATCGAACCCATGTCCTCATGCTCAGCAGTCGTTCTATTCTGTAAAAAATTACCTTGAAAACATAGGTGAAGTGAACTGTCAATAGTGTCAATCCCTGGTACGGTCGAACAAGCTATTTGGTATACAGGCAGCTAACTTGCAGCTACTTTTAAACAATGGTGTGCTGAGTTAGTCAATTCTTTTATAGGTACCACTCTATTTAATTAAGGATGCCATAAACTGAAAAAGTTATAACGCACAAAATAAAACTAAATATTGGCTGTGTATTGGAAATATGAATATTTTTGCTTGTATGCCAAATTGATCTGATGACCATTCGTCACATTGGCCATTTCGTCGCTATCCCTAATAGGTCACATATAGCTTGTTCGACCGTACTTACCAGGTGGAATGACAGCTCACTTGAAGCTCACTTTACCTAAGTTTTCAAGATGGGAATTTTTCAGAATAGACCGGCTGTAGCGCTTGCGCTGACTAGACCAACAAAGCAGTCTTTTAAATTCTTTTGAATTGCCGAAAAACACAGTTTGCGCAAGGAATACATCCTGCTCTTACAGTTCAGGTAGAGGGAATAAAAAATTAAACAACCCACGTTTTTATTTTATTAATCTAGTTACTTAATTAGAAAAATTAATAAGGAAAACTAATTTAGGTAAAAATTCCTTGAACCTGTGTTACGAATTTCAGCACGTGCAAAATACTTAAATATCGGGTGTCTAATTTCATTTTTTTCGTCGGGAAATCCACGTGGATTCGATTCGGTAGGTTACATTTTTTTTTTACTAAGTGCTTGGTAACTATTCGATGTTCATCAAGCATAATATTCAATTGTTCAAGTGTTGCCTTTGGAAAAACACGTTACTAGAACGTTGTATATTTAAATGTTTCTTTAGATTCCTGCCCTGTTTACTGGAACTACCTCATCTATTATACGATATTGTGGCCTCGTTGCAATGAAAGCGGCAGAACGCGTTCATGATTGTAAACGGTAGATGGACATCACCTATATTCAGAGTACCTTTGCGTGACGTACGTTATGCGGGTTAAAGCACGCTCTGTTTTTGTATAGCTGCAGAAGTATACGTCACCTTTAGCATACATACCTACATACCTACATCATGCTATGGTCATCATCTGCCTAGCCTTTTTCCAACCATGTTGGGGTCGGCTTCCAGTCTAACCGGATTCAGCTGAATACCAGTATTTTACATGGAGTGACTGCCTATCTGACCTACTCCAGATGCTGGGTAATACGATAACGCTTCATTTATATCTCACAATTCACCAGAACGATACTAAACATAATTTGTGAAATTATTGTTTGGAAAATACATGCTAAATACTGGCACTAATATCGTCAACAACGTCCCTATTCAGTACACATAGCAGAGTCACCGCAAATTAGTGTGAGCCTGTCCAATCGTGACAAATGAGCCGCCATCTCATATTCCAAACCGCGGCCATCGCATCTGATAATGTGCGAACTAAAAATGGCTATTAGCTTAATAGGTTATTTAGACAAAAGGGATTTTAATTCGTTGGAAATTGAGTAGAAGTTGCTTTATGCTAAACTTTGTTTTTAATTTGCTAGACTAAAATGACAGATGCGACCAATCTTTTTTTGTCAATATGACATTAATGTAATGATCGCAGCTGTCATTTCAGTCTAGCAAATTAAACATCACAGTTTAACTTATAACGATGGCAATAGATATAGATGAACCTGAAATGTTCACTATGAAAGATTTCAGGAGGGTATTTTTGCTATCCAAGTTACCTACTAACAATAGTACATTGTTCTGAGTCCCCTCTAGATAAGCTCTGATTAACTTATCTGACAGATAATTTCGTAAAATTCTATTCTATTTTCAATAGGTATCTAACCGACCGAGACATCAACACACTTTCGATCACAATCCGCAGGATTTTGAAGAAAATTCCTAATCCATTCATAAATGAAATATTGGTCTGCTCGACAGCGTAAATAATACAACGAATATTATTGAATTGTCAAAATTTAAGGCATTACCATTGTGTTACGTAGTTACCCTGTAGGATACTTTGAACTAGAACTTAGGTAAGTGATGTCATTTACCCAAAGGAACAGTAACTCTTTTAACTCTACCAAAAAAATTGGCATATTGTATTTCGTAATCGAACCTTTAATAATTCCCATTTTGCGCTCCTAAAAATATTA
This sequence comes from Amphipoea oculea, assembly GCA_945859645.1. NCBI lineage: Eukaryota > Metazoa > Arthropoda > Insecta > Lepidoptera > Noctuidae > Amphipoea > Amphipoea oculea. The sequence continues at coordinate 7,424,376 of OX243869.1, read as the reverse complement.
TTGAACTCTTTAAATAATGATTGCTCCTCTTTTTGTGAACTTTAAGTAATTCCTACTTTGGGGTTCTAAAAAACTTTTTAAAAAAAAAAAACAACCGACTTAAAAAAAAAACACTACAAAGTGAAAAATAACTTTAATTTCGGATGTCGGTGTCGTTGGTTCCGCATTTTCTCTTTTGACACCGACATACTAAAATAATAGTCACATTTTTATAAAACTTTTCTGTATACGACGTTTGTAGTTTTGGTCTTAGCAGCCACTTACAGTTGTCCGTGTGAGAAGCAGCTCGTTCTCAGGTCGACACCCGCAGCCGTAATTTCTCATTGATTGCGAAGCTTTTTGTTACGCCTGCTTCCCTGCATATACTACCTAATAGCATAACACATTAGTGTTACACTTCTTTTCAAAGAATTTCATTCTTAAAGAAGTGTGCATCATTAGAAACGCAAAAAGTTTTTAAGAGGTTCATTCATTTAAAAAAGTATCCATCATTAGAAGGTCAATCAACATTTTAGAGGACCAGTTAAATATTGCAGAAATAAAAATAAAGCAATGCAACAATACTATTGGGAAGGCCGTCGTTCACAAAACCTAGTCACTTATTCAGTGATAATTTGCTACAACAGATTGGACTGCGTATTGGTTCGTTCAGGGAGGCTGCATTATCTCCGCCGCCATCTTTGTCTTGTAAACCAAATACTTGAACACATTGCAGTCCTAATGGAATTTGTAACTGTTTCTAGTGAAATTTAGTTACTGTATTCTCTTTGGGTAGGTTTTGCTTAGATTTGTTTTATAATAGCTATCTTGTAAGTAAGTGTTCAGCGGAGTAATTGCATAACACACTATCAGCAGCAATGGCGTTCATTTTGACAGTTGAACAAAATTCATTGCGTTATTTCCGTTGTTGAGAAGAAACATTTTTAGAACATATGAAGCAATGGTTTAGCAATATCTTTTACACTGGTTCAGATTGTAATTGAAAGTATGTTACGCAATTAGGGTGCTGGTCTTTCTAAGAGATATCGGTTTCGGATACAGTTGATTTCAGTTCAAGAATAGGAAAAAAAATACTCTGCTAATATAAAAATAAAGTCTGCTAAAATATTGATTGCATTGGATTACGACATTGCGGGTCCGAACGAAGTAAGTAAGTAGTGAAGAACTGCTCTCAGCATTTGAGCAAATGATAAGTGGTATATGAATAATACTTAATTGGTTTTTTAAAAATATGTACTTAGTGATAAAAATTTAAAAGAGTATGTTTAGGTGGTCCTGGCTGTCATTCGAGAATATCTTTGACAGTCGTTACGGGTCGTCAGAAGCCCGAAACTCTGACAACCAGTCTTACCAGGGGGTATCGTATTACCCAGTAACTGGGTTGTGGAGGTCTGATACGCAGTCGCTCGATGTAAAAATACAGGCATTCAGTTGCATCCGGTAAGACTGGAAGCCAACCCTAACATAGTTGGGAAAAGGCTAGGCAGATGATGATGATTCAGTTTGATAATTATTGTTACCTTGACATATTATTTTTTTCCATTATTATGAGACACTCACACAAATTATTCATAAGGCTTATATTTCAATGCCAAAGGACGTTTTCCTTTGTCTCAGCTTAAATCTCCAAGTAAGGTATGACATAATTTTTTATTTAAGTATTCCGAGTTTACTCGCAATCGCGTTTCTTTGTTAATGTCGTGTTTTGATTTGGAATTGAAAAAATTCTTTATACCTATTTGTTTGACAGTTTGTGACGGGAAAATTTGTTTAGTGGCGCTGATTTTGCTCAGCCATCGCACTGCAGTTGCATTAATTAATGAATTACTTATAGTCGCGTTGTATACTTATAGTTTCTCCTATATTTCGGTACCCCAATTGCGTAACACACTTGCTTTCAGAATCCAAAGGATTTTAAAAGAAATTCCTAATCTATTGCTTCATATGTTTGAATAATTCTTCTGCTCGACGACGTATATGACGCAATGAATATTGTCGAATTGACAAAATTAACTAAATTACGATTGTTAGAGAGATTTACGCAATTGCCCCGCTGGTTTATTGGATTTTGTTAATCCATTGAACGACACACAATAGAAGTTTTATTGTTATTACGTCTGGATCGTTCAGTGTCCCGAAAAGTGTTAATACCTAATTATATTCTAATACTCTGAAAATCCTTGTACATAGGCCATTAACAAACTACATAGGTACTTACCTGCAATTGTTGCAATTGTTAAGATACTTGTAACTATAGGCCGACCGCTTAACTGAGACGTTGCCTGAGGTAGCTGCGCGGTGCGGGAGGGGTGGTAGTTGTCACAAGTTTACGAATCACTGAGCTCTCGCGTCACGTCACCACACCCCTCCCGCACCGCGCTGCTACCGCGGTCGGCCTATAGTTTTCAATACTTACCACAGATTAAATAAGTTTCAGAGTCAGAAACGATAGTGACTTCCTCATTTTACCAGTACGTGGGATAACAGTAACTTAAATAATCTCCAGCCATGAAATAAATCCAATACTTCCGAACTTCCGATATTCGATGGTCCAGATATACAATGTGATAGGGGTGAGACTTCTAACCCGTTAAGGCTGAGTACTACATCTAATATTATCGACAAAAAAAATAATATGGGGGGTTGAACCCCCTTCCCCTAAAAATTATGGCTATTTTAATATTTTTTTTTAATGTACTACGGCGCGCTTGATACTTTCTAATAACCTTGGCTAACTAATTCATTACTTTTTTCATATGTTTGATAATGTTTTGGTGAGAAAAAAAATCATTTCTGAATTATTTTGACCGAAAAAATCGCTATTTTTCAATATTTTCATATTATTTTTTTTGTCGATATTACCCCCCATATTATTTTTTTTGTCGATAAAATTAGATGTAGTACTCAGCCTTAACGGGTTAGAAGTCCCACCCCTATCACATTGTAGATTTCCATTACAAAAGTTAGTTAATTAAAAACGGTATTGATGGCTGTGCGGCGTCGGATGCGAGCGATGTTAATTGGTGCGCGCAGGGTTCGTCAGCAGTTCTCTACTGACCAACACAAATTGCTGCCAAGTTCCGAGTCTTGAGTGCGAAGATTTAAAACCACTGGATGTATTTTTCTACACAAAAGTGTTTACCATTGTAGGTGCTTGAACTCAGAAGTCCTAAGTCCGTTCACTTACAAAACCTTTTAACCGGTTAAGCGGCGCGGTTCGCCGATCGGCGACGAAACAATAGAAAATCAATTGTGTCTCATTAGCGGCGCTTGACAGATTAATGTCATAAAATCTTAAACTTAATATTTCAACTATTCTGCGTTCGCGATTTATTTGGCCAAAATGTAAAAAATATGAATTAATGGAAAAGTAACTTTAATTCCTACATAATAAAGTTCAGTTTACGCTACAGCTTCAAACATTTTTATAACTTTTTCAATAGTGCTAGTCACTCTGAAATCAACTTAATTGTCAGTGAAATAATGTTGATATTTGTTTAACTTGAAATAGGGTGGGGGTGTGCAGCGCTGCGCACTTTTACTATAGTATAGTATAGCTACCTACTAAGGCTACGTATGCACTGACAGATGGCTTGGTTAGCGCCCAGTGATACACGCATTACACGCTATAGCCTAGCGAATGCGCCAAGTGCGCAGTGCGCCCGTTTGCGATAATTCTAGAGCGTTCGTTTCACTTCGCTACTCGCAAGGTGACTCGCTAGGCTCTAGGCGCTAAGCAAGCCATCTGCCAGTGCGTACGTAGCCTTAATAAAAACGCGATATTCGATTTTAAATTTTTGGCGGTGAGTCGAGTGTTGAAAAAAAAAAGATTCCGACGAATTGAGAACCTCCTCCTTTTTTTGAAGTCGGTTAAAAATCCAGCATCAGCATTTAGGCATTCGTTTGGTGGTGCCAAGTGTTATTGAAAACGGGCATCACTGTTTTACTTTGATCCATAAAAACAGCTAAGCTGCCATTTGCTGAAAATTCATTTCAATCCGTCACAGTGCGTGTGTAGCCTAAAGTTGCGTAGGTAAGTAGGGGAGAGGTGCTATGAAGGGGACAAAATTCTTTAGTGGCTGATTTAGGGCAGTTAATGAGAGATAAATAAAAAAAGTTTACATTTATATCATAAAGTATTTATTAAAGTTTAAAAAAATAAATAAAAAACAACTGTAAATCGACGCATTTAGAAATAAAAATACAAATTAAACAACATGTCGATATGTCCCATTCATAACACGGTGGCCATGAATGGGACATCGTAAGTTATGAAAGGGACATATAAAATAAAACCTATATTTTAACAAATCTTATTTATTATTGTAAGTCTTTATGTTTTATAATCAGTGCTTTGTCTGCTTATGAAGTATCAATTATTATTTGGAAGATTTTAATCATATTATATAGGTTTGATGCAATCAATTAAACATCTTCAAATTAAGTAGCAAAAAAAAAGTATAATAATAAATGTAGTTGCACAAGTTACAAAAAATTAAAAATGCCTTTAACACCGCATTTTTCATTTGCCCATTTTAGACAAACTTTGTATGGAAACCAATCCTCCTTACTTGTAGAAAACTGCTTACAGACACGCCCATATCTTCTATAGTATTCGATGATTTTCTAAGTTTATATAAAGGTTCATTATCACAATCAGACACAATCGACCTGGAACAAAATTAGCAAGCAATTTTATAGCAACAGTACTTAGATAATACCATTCAAAAGCAAAAACTGCCACCAAGTATCACTCAGATGATCTCGTAATGAAAGGGACGGTTATGAAAGGGACGTCCCATTCAAGACCTATTAGAGTGTCCCAAACAAAACTTTCATGCTTTTTGTAAAAATAACCCCACACCAAAAAAGCCATAAAGAAAGATTGCGTAATTGTGCACTTACCTGTTAGATACACAAACCACTGATTAGTTTACATTATAGACACTTTCAAATATTACTACATTCATGTAAAACACGACCATAAAAAACACATAATAAAATACTTTTCATCACGATATATTTCAACAACGCTTCACCATTTTATGACATTTGACAACCAAGTGTCAGTTACGTCAATGTGTCCTATGGGTTAGTGTTGCCAAAATATAAAAAAGGAAAATGGACTACTGTGCTCCTAGCAGAATTTATTGAACTTGTCCCATTCAAAACTTGTCCCTTTCATAGCACCTTCCCTCTACTTGAGTAGTCTCAGAACGATACATCTTCGACTTGACACGAACTTGAGGTGCTCAATTCAATAGGTAGGCTTATTGTTGTTACAATGCGCATTTTTTTTGAACTTATGTAAGTATATTCTTGTAAGCCCACTACTACGAAATAAGTATATTCTATTTGCTTTTGCCAGAGACTTCGCCCGCATTCGGTGTTAATCCAGGTTATAAACTATCTGTGTGCCAAATTTTATCCAAGTTCGTTCAGCCGTTATGTGTTATTGAGTAGGTAACAAACAACAAAACATACAAACTTTGAAATCTATAATATTATATTAGTAGGAGTAAAAGTCATTGAAATAGTCTCAAATAACGTTCAATAGCCATAAAATGTGAAGAGTTATAATAATATCTAGTACAACTTTACATCTTCGTTGGCAAACTGTTATAAGTTTTGAATAATAATCGTTGGTCGGCGCATTTGCTGGACGTCCCAGTTTCACGAATAATAAGTACCGACGCAAGTGAATCTGTAAGAATTTACATTCTTAATTCACGCCCTTGCACTAATGAATACATTGTTTTATATTACTTGTTTAGTTTAGGGCAGAAAAGTCCTTGCACTTTGAATATTATTGTGGTAAGATGACTATGTTAACTTTATCGGTAGGTAAATGATAATGCGCTTTCGATCACGTATCATTGCAGGGTGGAAGGGATATCCTCGAGCAACCTGTTAAGCGGGTTGCAGACCAAGAGCTAAGCTAAGTTAGTCTAGCTTAGCTCGCATAGCTGATGTAGTTTTTCATACTTGTGTACAGACTGCAACTTTTTTGAAGTGAAACTTCTTTACGCGCGCTTGACTTGGGGAGTAAGCTGGCGAACGCGTGACGTAAACGTTACGAAAAGTGTGATCGGGCGAGGCAAACGGGAGTTGAGTGGGGGATATAAGCAAGATAAAGAACAGCGCGCGCGCACATTTTCTTTCTCTCTTCCTCTCATAGCCAAATACGTTTGAAGTTTCACTTCAGTCGTGTGGTCATAAGCACACTCGGTTTTTTTTGGTTCCGCCAGTTACTCAACTGAACCGAGCGCTCGGAGCATCCTGGACAGTCACACCCAACACGTTATTTGACTGGCCAATTCTTCGGTGGTAGGGCTAACGCCCGCCTGGTTTGGGACTGTGACCATCCTCCCACCGGAGTCCGGCGTCAAGCAGCCTGCTGTGTTTCGTCGATGTGTGGGAGATCCAGTGCCTTAGGCATCTTCTGGGCACGCTCGTTCCGTCATAGACCTCATCCATTGTTTTCCATCAGGTGTGATCGAGGTCAAGAGCAGGCCCATTCAGCAATAATAATAAAAAAAAAAAAAACTATGAACAGAAGTATGAAAAATTGCCTCAGCTATGCGGGGTAAGTTAAACTAACTTAGCTTTGCTCTTGGTCTGCAACCCGCTTAACCATGAATTTAGTACATGATTCTGCGCCGTTCTGAGCGCTAATAATATTTCAAGGAAGGTTATTAAAAAAAAATACTTTCCAAACGTTTTGACCGCGTAGGTATTGCTCTTTTCCCCCTGTTCATTATATCGCTACTGATATATCTCCACTGGTAGGGATACTTGGAATTTTTTTCCAATTATCGCTACCGGTAGGGATATATGGAACCTTGTGCTCCATATATCCCTACTGATCCGCACTGGTTGGGTCTATCAAACAGCTGTTTTGATAACTGACGAAATTTCTACGCTAGCCGTCTAGCGTAGAAATTTCGTCAAACGGCAAACTGAAATCTTGAACAATTCAGCACATGAACCTAGACCCCGTGGTCTAGGATCATGTGCTGAATTGTTCAAGATTTCAGTTTGCGCGTCGATAGCCCTACCACCCCCTATATCTGTAGATATATTTAGAAGATTCCATAAATAGTACTAAAGAAAACCTTTTACACCTAGTCTTAAAACGCATGTAAAAGAAAATTCTTCAAAAACTCTTTCAGCATTTCAACCATCGTAACAGACAAAACGTAACTAAAATATACACTACCTTTCACCTTAACTTTCCGCTCCGTTTCCTAAAACCCCGACTGCTAAAAGGTAAAGCAACGAGCAATAAATCCAACTACAACGGAATACAAAAAAAACTCCCATAGATTCCCGGTGCCGAAAATGTAGGGAAAATGCAAAAGACTGAGACATTTTTAACACTTCGGCTAATCTCGCAACAGGCATTCATCATTCCTAAAATACTCCCTCTTTGTGAGCACTTCGGCACAAGTTTGAGCAAAAAAGTTAAATATGGGATGGTTATTGTCGTAGCATTCGATATTGGTGAAATGTCGTGTACGACAATTACGATGGAATAGGAGACGAGGCTATAACCATTAAACTAACACAAATCGGGAGACCAGCGGGTTAATTCACACAAACAGTAGCAATGGCCTTAATTGTGACAGTTCAACGACATTCAGGGCGTTATTTGCGTTGTCACGCACGTGAAATAATAAAGATTACGTACATGTTATAATCTGACGTACGGCAAGGCCATCATTTTGTAATTGTAATTTGAAACAACGCTTTTTTTGGTTTGACGATAGTTAGCGCCATTTTTGACGCGTGGGTCAGGTGGATGTGAAACAACCCGCCCTGATTAGGTACACACACAAGATAGGTAGATAGATTTAAAAACATATATAGAGCATTCAGTGTCTTTTATATAATCTTTTATACTTGCTTTCTGCATCAACAATGCACCTGCCAGGCAATCGCCAAAACCACGACCACGATTACACGAATAGTATGTCTGAGAGTCCCCTCTTAAGAATTTCTCAGTGTCCTGCAGGAATAAACCTAATAGCACGATATTCTAGGAATAATATCGAGCAGTTTCACGTATACTCTCGTCTTTTTGTTCGCAGTATTACAGAATACGTCCACCGCAAAGCCTGCATACGCGGCAACTTTGTTTCGCATTTCCAGTTCAGTTTTTATTTCTACTATTTTCTTGTGTAATTCATATTGACGTGTACTGGATGTTCGTGATGTGTATTTAAATACATTCTGCAGTGAGTTTTTAGCAATGTGAGAGTTAAAGTTGCTTTGTAATCTTTGTTATGGATAATTCCTTAACTCATAAAAAGTTACCAAGCCTACTACTTATGTTGGCGCCAGAAAAATAGATAGATAATAGAATCGTTTTTTAAGTGAAACCACTTTTGTGTTCACCAATCCGTTTTACTTTTACGTTCTTCTGTTGGGTGTCAACAGCGATGCGGATAAATTTTTCGACGCTATAATTTTAGTTTGTGCATGAATAGTTTTAGTTAAGATAAGTATTAATTTTATTTTTTTATTTATTTATTAATAACCAACTTATATTGACAGTTTGCACCACACATACAAGTTATTGGTCAATATTAGTAATTACACATGTCATACAATCGCAAAATTAGGTTAAATCACATAATAAAAAGATGAAATGAAATAAAGTGAAACAAAATTGGTCAAAACTAGATCAAAATTAGATAAAATTAGACAAAATTAGATAGAAATTAGGATAAATTGGAATAGAATATTAATGACATATAGGTAACTATTTTATATAAATTTAATTAATATAAATAAATTAATATAATTAAGTCTTTTTGTTATTTACGTACGATAGGCTGCAAAAGTGCATGGGTAGTACAGAAACAAAATCGTATGAAGTGAGAAATGACGCCATCTAGCGTAAAACCAGTTAACGACTAACAAAATTTAATTATGCTGTTATTAGATGGCGTTGCTTTGCTTTACATGATAAAATATTTTTGTAGTTTCTTTTTGTCTCTTCAAACATTCAAACAATTTATAATTAATAGTTTCTTTTAAAGAAAATTGTTCCTAATTATTAACCTACTATGTTAAAATTGAATATTAATTTAGGTAGGTATCTGATTTTCTAAGTTTTAGTTTTCAAACTTGAGAGGGTAGGCTGAATACGGAAATATTAAATTAATTATTAAAATACCCACTCGTTAGCTTAATAAATATATTCCTGTCGGTTTCTTTTATTATTTTTATCATTTCAGCAACGTATGGTGGTAAATGTAATGTAATAATTAGATAAATGTATTAGCTTTGTAACTCCTTGCTCAATCCTACTTAATACGTTTCTTCCTAACTCCTTACTTACGTTTCGTAAATTAGTCATAGTTGTGAAGAAACCAACGCCATCTAGTTTATTTTCGAAAACTTGAATTCAAACGTTCACGCGAAAATAGACACTAAGGTACCCATGCAATTTTGCTGGCGACTGTACATAATTATTATTTTAATTCTGATTATAGATGATAATAATGGCGAAAAAGACCGTCTTCTAATCTTAGGGATTTTAGCAATGAAAATAAATCACTCTGTACAATAGTCGTTGAAATGGTCCCGAAAGCTCCTGTTAATAGAACATGGTGATACTGGTAATTAGTCCAATATAGAATAAACAATAACATGTTTTATATAGGGTTATTGGAAAAACACCAACAACGTCTTAAAAGGTCATTGCCAGAAAAAAAAAATCAGCTGTTCCCTACATTTTGACGAGTTATACGAACATAAATGTAGGAAACAGCTAACTTTTTTTTCGCGATTTCATGTTTGGTCCCATAGTAAAAGTAGTTTATAATGATGAGTAAAATGACCTCTTAAGAGGTTGTTGGTGTTTTTATAATAACCCTGTAGGTATACAACATTTGATATGATTTTAATGTGTTGGAAGCCATCACATATTCATCATTACTTGCATGAAGTTCCGGTATTCGAACAAAACGAGAATCAAATTAACAACGCCGTTGACAAAGCGTATGAAATCAAAATTAACACGCGATTCCCTTATTTGGTACACATACCCGAAGCAATTAAAGTCAAATTTAAAAAGTCACACAGAGCAGCCAGTCCAACGTAATTTGGCTTTGTTTGTGAGACATCATTTTGGTGACAAAACCGGCACCCTAATTGTGTATCACGGTATCAATCCGAATCTGAATGATTTTAATGGATATTGCTAATCCATTGCTTCATATGATTGAAAAATTTGTCTGCTCAATAACATAAATAACGCAATGAATGTTGTTGAACTGCCAAAATGAAAGCTATTACTACTGTTAGTGTGTTATGCAATTACCCCGTGATAAAGTCATTCTTCGGAAAATCGGAAAAGCGACAGAATGCTTATCGAAATGATGCATCGATAGAAAACGCAGCGAGTCGCCAAACACGTGTAGCATGAAATTATCGGAGAAATGTGCGATTTTGGTATCGCGACCAAACACAGTCAAAACTCCATGCAGCATTACGATTGATAAAGATAAATCGCAAAATCGCTGATTGCAATACAATAAGTAAAGTAGTACGGGCCTTTGCAGACAGCAAAGGCCCGTATTTCCTGGCAGGAAGATGTTCGAAATTTTTTGTCTCTTTAATTTTCCATCCTATTTGTTTCACTTATAACTAGCAAAACAAATCCAGGGTCTGGACCCTTTGTAAACTATAAAAATAATAGATTCTGCCCGTGACTTCGTCCGCGTGAAATTTCTTGTTCCCCTGAACAAGTGCGTCGCATCGCAGCGCCCGCCTGCACTATCACTTCGTTTTCACTTAACGTTCTTTCTGAATTTTTCTTTTTGCTCGGCTCCTAAGAGTCATAGCGTGATACTATGTAGCCCTGATCAAGAAATCCGACTGGTAGTTCCAGAGATGGACGCGTTCAAACAAACAACTCTTTAGCTTTATTATTAGTAGTATAGATTGAAAGTATTTTTAGTACCATTATTTATTCTGTGGTATTGGAATGAAGTTAGTTTTATAATTTGGTCCCCACTAATTAATTGGCCATTCGATTGGACTGGTTTGGTAATAGACAAGCGGAATGACTGGATATTTCGAAAGGCTATTCAGCATTCATGTTTGTTATGTTTTTGGTCTTTCTTAGTTATTAGTTAATGAGGAGTGGATTTGTTTTGTGCGATTTCTTAACGATATTGGGTACTAGTATTTATTTATTTCTTTATTAATTACTAGCTGCGCCCCGCGGTTTCACCCGCATAAGTCTCGATCCCGTGGGAATATCAGGATAAAAAGTATCCTATGTCCTTTCCCGGGACTCAAACTATCTCTATATCAAATTTCATCTAAATCGATTCAGCGGTTTAGGCGTGAAAAAGTAACATACAGACAGAGTTACTTTCGAATTTATAATATTAAGTATGGATTTCTGGCCAACCAACAATTGTTTATACTGTTACATGTTTAAAAAAAAAAAATCTTTTATCAATGGTTAGTATAGCAATTTCTTATAGGTTAGCACCGCAAGCGCCATAAAATAATAAATGTTACAAGTTATATTAAAGTCTAAAGTAAGATTTAAAGCAAAATTTATAAACATAGTATACTTATTATAATACTAAGAGGGATGTGTGGTGTTACACGGATGGATAGAATAAGAAATAAGTACATAAGAGGAAGTCTGAAAGTAGCACCGGTATCTGAAAAGTTTTGTTGAAACCGGTTATCATGATATGGAGTATATGATACAGAGGAATGAGGAAAATATCGTGAGGAAGGTTTAGAGAATGAACGTCGCTGGCTATAAGAAGAAGAAACTAGAAGAAGAAACAATGAATGGACTGTGTGAAAGATGATATGTCTAGAAAGCGGGTGACTACCCAGATGACGACTAATGGAGAAGGATGGAAGAAAAAGACATATGGCGGCGACCCCAAATAAATTGAGATAAGTGCAGGAGAATGATGATGATTAGTACTCGTTTATTTCATTAAATACATAATTATCTATATAAATAAAAATGAATCGCCGAAACGTATGTACGATTATACGCGCATAACTTCCGAACGACTGCACCAAAAATTGGATATATTTTTTGTTGTGTTTGGTGTCGCCAGAACAACGTTTGTATGAAAGAAAATTTCGTATAAAAACATTTAAAAATATAAAAAATTGTAGCCCATCGGTATCGGGAACAGGGTCTAAGCTCAGTCAGGGCTAGGGACCTCCTAACTATGCAGGCCGTGTCCAAAGTAGCGCTTTCTGAATCAAGGCCTTGATCTAGCTGCCCAACGAGCGCCTCCTCAAGTATTGGTCGAGACTCTTGGCTATTAATCCATTGGCTGTCACGGCTATCGGCACAATGATCGCTGAGTCCACATACCACATTTCAACAACCTCGTGAGCCAAGTTGATTTGTTTATCTTTCTCGGCTTTCACGAGGTTCTCATCATGCGGGACAGTTATGTCAACAATCATTGCGCGCCGCTCTGATCGATTCACCACCACTATATCAGGCTTATTGGCAACTAGTTCCGCCCCACAGTTTCACCCGCATAAGTATCGATCCCGTAGGAGTATCGGGATAAAAAGTAGCCTATATGTTAATCCATGGTGTCAGATACCTCCATACAAAATTTTATCAAAATTGGTCCAGCCGTCTGAGCGTGAAGAAGTAAAATATAAACACACACACACACATACACACACACACATACACACACTCACAGACTTTCGCCTTTATAATATTAGTGTGACAATAGTCCTGTCAGTGATGAAGGATCGATGGATTAATAAGGCTTTAATACGGATGGATTTTTGGTCTGTCATAGGATTAATCTGTATTTAACAGTATTTTCAATTTAATTTTACGTTCTAAACACAATATTTTAATATAAGAGTTCAACACTGAATAAATAATCCTCTTTAAATACTTCTAAACCCTTTCTAATTGGGACGAACTAAGGACGAAAATCTCTTAACATTTTAACATCTATTGTTCTAAGTATTTAATTAAGAAATAATTCAAACGGATTGGTGGACATTATTTATTGATTAAGTTCCTTTGAACCTTTGCTATTTGATTTTGTTTTAGACTTATTTACAGTCGTAGCGCGAGCTTTTTTCAGCTATTTGTATTGTTCCTATAAGTAAATTATTTAGTCTTTATTTAAAGAGTTTTGTCAGACCTATTTACTTATCTTATTTCTATTTTCAGCGCTTTATTTATTCTGTAGCACTGCCAAAGTTTTTTTTTTAAGAATAAGCTTTTGAAATTATATGAAATTGTTTATTCTGTGAATAGAATAGCGGAATCACTTTTACGCGTCATATTAAAAAAAAATAAGCTATTTGAGGTCGGCGTTTCCTATCTGACTACTCTTAAAAGAAAGGAACACATAGGTCACAGTCTCTTTTAAAGTCCAGACATAATCTGAGCTAGAGGGACCGTAGACCGACCGAATTTCCAAAGGGACCGTATTTGATATTAATTTCAACTTGATACCTTAACTCGCTCCTGAGGAACCGAGTCTTGACATACTGACAGACAGACAAACAGACAGACGGACAACGAAGTAATCCTATAAGGGTTCTATTTTTCCTTTTGTGATACTGAACCCTAAAAACCCAACTTTCAACTCCCGCCGGCCACTTATTATGACGGAAAGAAATTTGGCTTTGACTTAGACGTTCGCTAATTAAGATTAATTCCCTATTTTATGCTATTTTTCACTCATCTAGTAATTAGATAAAATCGGTGACTAATTTAAGGGACGTTTCCTCTTGAGTTTGTTAATGTTTTATCGATTTATTCTGGTCTGACCCCTGAGCCCCCCCTCCACCTCCCCCTCCTCGATCCCCTGCTAGTTCGTCTTCTGTTTTAAACTCTGGCTTATCCACTTTATAAATAAAAATCTTTTATTGGCAGGCATCGTAGGCCCATAGCGTGTTAGTATTACAAGTAACTTAAAAATATATGTTAGTAGGTAGTAGATAAAAAAATTAGGCACACTATTACAATCTATTTTTTTTAAACATAAAACACACAAAAAAAACAATTTTAAATTAAAATCTAATTTTATCCTAGGTTACTCTTTTTGACAGGTAAGTACAGTCAAGAGAAAATAAACGTTTCAGGTTTTACAAAATTAAATAAAGATTTTATTTTTTAATGTCCGGGTACAATGCGAGCTCGATCTAATTAGAATGGTAACTTTATTTGCACAGTGGATATAAACTTAGTCTTTTGATCCTTGGTCCTTTTCGTTCGGGCCTTCTATGAAACCACTAACTTCTGCCTGCGACTTCGTCCGCGTGAAATTTATTGTTTCCCCGACCCGTCGCATCGCATCGCCGGGCCGCGCTATTACCTACTTCGTTTTCGTTTATTTTTTAATTATTTATTTAAAAGTATCGTATGTGTTAATCCTGGTTATAAACTATCTGTTTGCCAAATTTCATCCAAATCCGTTCAGAAGCTTGTGCGTGAAGACGTAACAAACATACAGACACACTCACAAACTTGCTTTCGCCTTTATAATATTGATAGATCTGGATTTGTAAGGATTTTCCGATACTGTATATACATACTTTCGTATGCATTTAGTAAGAAGCTGTTATTTTGACATTACAAACAGACAAAGAGAGAAGTGTTTTCATTGTACAGACGCCAGCACATCAAGCTACCCGAAATTTTCCCAATCAACTTTGAACCTTATGCTCTAGCGATAAAGTTGAAAATCTATTAAAGAAATTTTACAGCACATCAAGCTACCCGAAACTGTCAAATTTCCCAATCAACTTTGAACCTTATACTTTGGCGATAAAGTTGAAAATCTATTAAAGGAATTTAACAGATTGTAGTAGATTGATGTGCTGGCGTCAGAACTGTGTGGCGTCGAAGTGATTCAAAAGTATGTGATTGTAAATTATACCAAACTTTTACTACTAGTACAGCTGCCATATATGACGCGAACTCCGTTCATTACTCTTGAATTTCTGATTTTCATCATCTACTTTTGCTATTGACTGTACGAGCAGGTAACTGAAAAGCTATAAATTAGGTAACTCTTTCCGATCCTTGCTAATTGGGAAACATGTCTGTAATGATAACCTAAGCAACGACATTGATGACCAGCCTTATTGCAAGCCACTAAGGTTTAATTTGCATTGTAATTTGCACATGGTATCAACATTTTTATTCAAACTTTTAATTAGTAGGATGAAACTGTCGTTTCATTTGATAAATGTTTTGTGGAATTATCAATATTTGGATTGTAGGCAAATAATTTGTTTAGCCCCCTGAATAGATAATCATAATCAGCCTATAATGTTCCCACTGCTGGGACACCGGCCTCCTCTCAGTGAGAGAGAGTGGTCCGTAATCCACCACGCGGGTCCAGTGCGGGTTGGTAGATGTCACACGTCTTCGAATTTTGTTTCTAGGAGATGCCGATTTCCTCACGATGTTCTAAAAAACACTTAATAACTAATAATAATTTATGAAATATCTACTGAAAATTAATGCTAATTTTACCGATTGGAATGTAAATTAATGAGCTGTCGTGAGGGTCTTAATCGGAGGGCAGGTCAAATAAATGCTCAGAAATATGCAGGATCATTTATCAAACTGTTTCAGGTCATTGAGCCTATTTCCTTGAAATAAAGTTCAAAGGCTTGAATTAGATTTCATTTGAAATCGGAAATGTTTAATTCTGAATTGGAATTTCTGAGTTGGAATTAATGTTTTTTTTTTTTGTTTTTGCTTACCAGGTTTTAAATATTCATTTTGGTAAAATGGTTATCTACTGGCATCATTTTGTCTGGCAGATGCATCCGTAATGGAGAGTATTAGGTTCTTCTCGACTTATTAAACTGAATTGAAAGTTCTTGGTTTTCCAACTTTAATATCCATTATTTTGATAAACATCCACTGTGGATCTGTATCCGCTGTAAAAACAAAGTTTTTACATTGCCATTGACAATACTCTGGTTGAAACAAAATTGATTTCTGAAATAAGTTTTGGACTCCAAATCAAGATAGAAATTCTGTGATGAGACGGTGTTAATTAATCTGTCAAGCTTCGCTAATGAGACACAATTGATTTTCTATTGTTTCGTCGCCAATTATTAGGCGACGCGCGGTGCTTGACCGGTTAATGTAATGCTGTCATTTGAAAACACTCGTCACCTATCCCGGAATCAATCAAACTCAAAGCATTTATTTAAATTAAACTAGGTACAGGCACTTTTAAATTTTCAACATTAAATTGTCGATCAGTTAGTCAGAAAGTTGAAGGTTCTAAGGTACTAAGGTTCAACCAGTGCGCCCTGCCCGTTATGACACATGGTGCCGAAACGTGGACACTGACAATACACAAATTCATGGTCGCTCAGCGCACTATTGAGCGGGTATGCTCGGAGTTTCTTTGAGGACAAAATCGGGAATGAAGATGTCCGGAAAAGAACCGGAGTAACTGACATAGCTTGCAGAGTAAGCCAACTGAAGTGGCAGTGGGCTGGCCATGTTTTGTCGAAGGACCGGTGGCCGGTGGACCAGACGATTCCTGGATTGGAGACCGCGTATTGGCAAGCGTAGTGTGGGATGCCTTCCAGCTAGATGGACCGACGACCGTAAGCATCCGATCTGTCCCAGCCACCTTCGGCTGAAATGGGATGCGGAAGGTGGAGGGCAGGGTCGTGTGGAGCAGTCTAGGAGTGCCTATGTCTAGCAGTGGACTGGGATAGGTTGCGTGGATTTCTGTGAAAACTCTCTTGTGTGTACCAAAATAAAATGCAAATTAAGAAAACAGACGAGAGGTGTCGCATGTCGGTGGATACCCGGTTGAAACAACGCTCCTTTCGCTTTTGCACACTTGGCAAATGAGAGCTACACCGAAAAATTACACTTTTGTTACGCAATACGTCCAATAAAACCATAATCTAGATCGGGGTCGAGCTATTGGTAACCTAGGCTATGAATAATATATAGATATACCAGTAATTGCACCTTCTTGACATAAAAACCATAGAGATAAAGATATTTTATTTTGCAAATACGGGTACAAGTCATGGTGGTACATAATATAAATACAGAAACAGCCATATTTTGCCAATTACAAGGCATGCAAAAGTATCGAGATTACAATTAAAATACATATTTACTATTCCATTACATAATATAAGCCACCACCACCACCACCATAAAAGCAAATGATACTATTGTTGCGCGCCACAATTGATGGCGACATTAGCTACCACTAGCGCCATCTAGTATCGAGTAGCAGAACTTATAATTATTCGGGTCCCTTCTAGAAACTTCAATGATAGAACTTTCCAGAACTATCGACGTCTGGTCGGTCGGGTTCGGTAAGTACTCGAACATTCTAGATGTTTCTACGGTAGAAGGTTCTGGAACTATCCGAGGCCTATATAAGGCCGGTGTGCCTGCGAGCCGGCATTCAGTGTTGGATAAGCGATACAAGCGAAAACATCGAAGCGATCTTCAAGTGCGACTTTCAAGTGATCTTACAGTGCGATTGTGTTTTATTGTTAGTGTGTTAAAGTTGTAATTGCTGTTTTTAATTAAAGTGTCTATTTTTGGTTATTAAATCGGCAGTTTTTATTGTCACGAACCCCAAGCTCGTAACAATTGGTGTCAGAAGCAAGGATTATGCCGATTTTGCCGAAGGACGACACGGAGGGTATCCGTACCCGGAGTCAACGCCAGCAAGAAACAGATCAGAGGCGATTCGGTGGAGCAGCGCCACAGACGTCGGAGGGACAACTACCGATCACGGAGGCCGGCCCATCCACAGCTGCTCCAGCATCATCAGCACCAGATTTTGCTGCACTAATGATGATGCTGCAGGAGCAGGCCCGCCGACAGGAGGAGCAGGCCCGCCGACAGGAGGAGCAGGCCCGCCGACAGGAGGAACAGTCTCGCCGTCAGGAGGAACAGGCCCGCCGTCAGGAGGAACAGGCTCGTCGGCTGGAGGAACAGCTCCAGCGAGATAAGGAGGAACAGGCCCGCTGTCAGCAGGAGCAGTCCCGCCGACAGGAGGAACAGGCCCGCCGCCAGGAAGAGCAGATGCTCCTTCTGAAGGACCTTCACGCTACTTTCGGGAAAGACATGAAGGAGGTGAAGGATAAGGTTGCTCAACATGACAACCGCCTGTTGGAAGCTGAAACCCGAATTGACCAAGTGAATAATCGGGTTGACAACGTGATGGCTGATGTGAAGGAAACCGTGATGGCTGATGTGAAGGAAACCGTGATGGCTGACGTGAAGAAAACCGTAATGGCTGATGTGAAGAAAACGCTGGATTACCTTAAACTTGAGGACGGAATCGCAGCCCCCGTAGCTACAACACCTTCGCTACGTGGATTTAAAGTGCCACCATTCGACGGAACTTCTTCCTGGTCGGCCTACAAAATTCAGTTTGAGGCTGTTATGAAGGCGAACGGGTGGAATAAGAGTCAGGCCATGACTGCCCTCACCCTAGGCCTGCGCGATCAGGCCTTAACTGTGCTGGAAGCTCTCAGCAAAGAAGTGACTTACGAGCAGCTCCTTGAGGCATTGGAGGCTCGGTATGGCGACGCTCACCTGGAACACGTGTTTCGTGCGCAGCTCAAGGATCGCGTGCAACGCAATAACGAAAACCTGCAGCAGTGGGCCCTTGAAGTGGAGAAGCTGGTTCGGAAAGCATACCAGTCTGTACCAGCGCTTATTGATGGGAACCTGGTGCAGGTATTTATCGACGGCATCCGCGACCTTGAAGTTAGAGCTGCTGTGAGGCTCGGTCACCACGGGACGCTTAAAGACGCCTTGGCCCATGCACTGGAGGTGGAAGCTGTGCGGCAGGATCATCGTTCCCATCGCGTCAGGGAGGTTGCAGCGGCTACAGTTCGCGACCGTAATAAAGGATACAGCCCTAGGTGCTACGGCTGTGGGGAAAGGGGCCACCTTCGATCCAGTTGCCCTAAGCGAACTGCAGAAAGAGAAGACCGAGCTCCAGAGGGTAGTGCGGCTAACAGCACCGCCCAGCAACAGCAGCAGGGAAACGAGTAATAGCCAGGACTGCGGGGCGGGTGCTGGCTGATGCTCAAAGAGCCCCAAGGATTTCGATCACACAAACCCTTGACGGGAACAGCTTAATCATCAAGGGCGAGGTCAACGGAACGCCGTGTAAGCTGACCATAGATACTGGAGCCTCTCGTACGGTCGTCAGTTCCCAACTTATAAGTCGGTTCCTTGGGGACTCCGCATACAACCGAGAACGCATTAATTTGGTAACAGCCACCGGTCAGCGCATACCCGTCCATGGAGAGAAGAAGATGGAGTTGAAGCTAGGCAACAGAATCTACCTGCATAATGTCATCGTGGCTGATATAATGGACGATTGCATCTTGGGGCTTGACTTTATGAGAAAGAATTATTGCGAGATTGACGTCAAGCAAGGGGTTTTGAAATGTGGACAAGAGGAACTTTTTATGGAAGGGGCATTACCAGGGAATGTGTACAGCCTTAAAAAGATTGTTCTTCCGCCGAGATCAGAAACGATTGTGCCGGTTAGTCTTCCTCGGAATCCTGGGCAAACTAATCGTTGTGTACTCGTGGAAAGGGTAGACAATGACCTTCCATGGAAAGTGGCACGAACTTTGGTCAGAGCCACCGACATCTCAGGGGTACGTGTGCTGAACCTTTGTGATCAGGAACAGATTATAGAAAAAGGCACACTAGTTGGTACTTGCGAGGAAGTGGATTGGTTGCGTCGATGCCAATATCTATCGACTGGGACCCTCAGCAAGGATGCACAAACGAAAGTGTCTACACTTTTAGAAGACTGCCGCAGCGCTCTGTCCCAAAATGAAATGGTCAAGGCGAAGAAGATGTTACTCAAGTACGCCGGTGTTTTCTCGTCAAACGATGCTGACATTGGGAAGACTGGCTTAGTTCAACACAGAATAAACACAGGAGAAGAATTGCCTATCCGTCAGCGGCCAAGGAGATTGCCGGTAGCACGTGAAAAGGAAGTGGAAACCATGATCGAAGGAATGGTGAAGGATGGTGTTATTGAACCTTCATCTAGTCCATGGTGTTCACCTGTAGTGCTGGTAAGGAAGAAGGACGGCAGCATGCGGTTTTGTGTTGACTATCGTCGTCTGAACGACGTTACGAAGAAGGACAGCTATCCTTTGCCAAGAATTGATGACACGCTGGACATGCTTACTGGAGTAAAGTGGTTTAGCACGCTGGACCTGAAAAGTGGCTACTGGCAAGTTGAAATTGATCCCAAGGACAAGGAGAAAACTGCATTCTCGACAGGAAAGGGTCTTTGGCAATTTAAAGTTATGCCGTTTGGATTGTGCAACGCTCCGGCAACGTTTGAAAGACTGATGGAACTTGTACTAACCGGGTTAATTGGCGATGCCTGTCTGGTCTACTTAGATGACATCATCATCGTAGGCCGTACGTTTGAAGAACATCTTCAAAACCTGGAACGCGTGCTCATGAAGATCCAGAGTGCCAACCTCAAGTTAAGTCTGAAGAAGTGTTCACTATTCAAACGACAAGTTAGCTTTTTGGGGTATGTAGTGTCGGAAGAAGGTATCCGCACGGATCCTGAGAAAATCACCGCTGTCAAGGATTGGCCAGTTCCAAAAGACAAGACGCAGGTCAGAGCATTTTTGGGTTTGTGCTCTTATTATCGGCGATTTGTTAAGAACTTTGCGGATATAGCCAAACCCCTGCACAAGCTAACCGAGGAGAAGCGACATTTCTGCTGGGATGAAAGTTGCAACATCGCATTCCAGGAGTTAAAGGACCGACTGTGCAAAACACCTATTTTGGGGTACCCTGATGCAGGCAAGGAATTTATAGTTGACACAGACGCAAGTGACATAGGACTTGGTGGTGTATTGTCTCAACGGAATGGTGATCAAGAGGTTGTAATAGCGTACTTCAGCAAGTCGTTGTCAAAACCGGAAAGGAACTATTGTGTCACGAGACGGGAATTGCTTGCTGTGGTAAAGTCATTGCAGCATTTTAGCAAATATCTTCTGGGGCGGAAATTCCACTTACGAACTGACCATGCTGCATTGAAATGGCTATTGCAGTTCAAAAATCCAGAAGGTCAAGTTGCGAGATGGATTGAACTACTGCAGGAATACGACTTCGTGGTCGAACATCGTAGCGGAAAATCTCATGGCAACGCGGATGCATTGTCAAGAAGACCTTGTCCTGAAGACTGCAAGCATTGTACTAGGCAAGAAAGTAAAGAAGTCGTACCTGTGAGGATGCTCAAGACAGACCTCAGCAACGAGTGGAAGGAAACCCTACAACGTGCCCAGCAGGAAAATTCAGACCTCAAGCCGATTCTCGAGTGGATAAAGGCCGGTGCACCTAAGCCCACGTGGAGCGACGTCTCAGCGATGAGTTCGATCACAAAAAGCTATTGGGCCCAATGGGACAGCTTGGTGATTCAGGAAGGAGTCCTGTGCCGTAAATGGGAAAATGCTCGAGGAGACAGCTGTCATTTTCAAATGGTTGTCCCTACAGCTAAAGTACCTGATGTTCTACAGCTGTACCATAATGGTTGTTCAGGAGGCCATTTGGGAGTTAAACGGACCCTACTGAAGATACGAGAACGGTTTTACTGGGTCCACTGTCGTGACGATGTCGAGGACTGGTGTCGCAAATGTACAAGTTGTGCGGCTGTAAAGGGACCTCAGACGCGTAGTAGAGGTGCATTGAAATTATACAATGTTGGTGCACCATGGGAGAGGATAGCCCTGGATGTTGCAGGACCATTTCCGGAAAGTGAAAGTGGTAACAAGTATTTCATGGTTGTAATGGATTACTTCACTAAGTGGCCGGAAGTCTTCGCCATTCCAAACCAAGAAGCTTCAACAGTTGCAGATAAATTGGTTCATGAAGTCTTCTGCCGTTTTGGAGTACCTTTAGAGATTCACAGTGATCAAGGAAGGAATTTTGAGTCCCAAATATTCCAGGAAACTTGTCGAGTTATGGGTACTCATAAAACGAGAACAACTTCTTACCACCCACAATCGGATGGAATGGTGGAACGATTTAATCAGACATTGGAGAGATACCTGGCAAAAGTTGTGGAAAATCGGCAACGAGATTGGGACAAGCACATACAACCGTTTTTGTTGTCATATCGAAGTGCTGTTCACGAAAGTACATCGGTGACACCAGCTTTCGCAAACTTTGGAAGGGAATTACGGCTGCCTGCAGACCTGATCACCGGAATACCACCTGACGCCCCACGCAGTATAACCGATTATGCAAATGACTTGCGGAACAAAATGAATGACATCTATGAGCACGTCAGACAATCGGGCCAGCAAATGTCTGAGAAGATGAAAACCCGTTATGACCGCAAAATGAACAATAAAGGGTTCGACGAAGGTTCACTAGTGTGGTTGCACAATCCAGTCCGCAGCAAAGGGAAATCTCCTAAGCTTCAAGCTAAATGGGACGGACCGTACCGGATTGTGACAAAGATCAATGACGTAACCTACCGGATACAGAAAGGTGCAAGAGGTACTCCTAAGATCGTCCATGTGGATCGACTGGCGCGTTATTATGGGGCCAATAATGCTCGGGACGAGCATGTCTTAGGAGGGGGCAGTGTTGCGCGCCACAATTGATGGCGACATTAGCTACCACTAGCGCCATCTAGTATCGAGTAGCAGAACTTATAATTATTCGGGTCCCTTCTAGAAACTTCGATGATAGAACTTTCCAGAACTATCGACGTCTGGTCGGTCGGGTTCGGTAAGTACTCGAACATTCTAGATGTTTCTACGGTAGAAGGTTCTGGAACTATCCGAGGCCTATATAAGGCCGGTGTGCCTGCGAGCCGGCATTCAGTGTTGGATAAGCGATACAAGCGAAAACATCGAAGCGATCTTCAAGTGCGACTTTCAAGTGATCTTACAGTGCGATTGTGTTTTATTGTTAGTGTGTTAAAGTTGTAATTGCTGTTTTTAATTAAAGTGTCTATTTTTGGTTATTAAATCGGCAGTTTTTATTGTCACGAACCCCAAGCTCGTAACACTATTTTAATTTAACATAATTATTTTTTTTTTCTTAACAAAAAGCGCCTTCATCCTCTCTTATTCAAAACTAGCTTCTGCCCGCGACTTCGTCCGCGTGAAATTCGTACTTTCCTCTAAAAGTTTCGAAAATGTATGTTGGTATGATCTTTATAATTAACTTAAATAAATAAGTATTCGGGCCAATTTTTAAGTTTATAGAACAAAGGAATCAGATTTTTCAAAGAAACTATCCCCGCTTTTCACCCCCACAGGGGTAGAATTTTGAAAAATCGTTTAAGATGTGTTCATAACTTGACTCAAAGTTTATTTATACCAATTTTCGAGCTAATCAAGCCACGCAGTAAAATCCTCCCCTTTAAAATTAACTACCTCTTTTCATACAGTTAGGGGTAGATTTTCGAAAAACCCTGATACACGTTATTAATTATTTTTAGTCCTTAGTATAAATACTGAGTTTCAAGTTAATCGGACAGGGCGTTAAAATTCTTCCTTACAAATTTTAATACCCCCCCATTACCTCTTTAGGGGGTATTTTAGAAAAACGAAAAATTCCAAACTTCATAATTTACTTAGATAAGTATTCGTGCCAAGTTTCAAGGTTATTAAATTAACTCAATAAATAAGATTTTTCATACAAACAAAATCCCCCCTTTTCACCCCCTTAAAGGTTGAATTTCCAAAAACCCCTTCTTATTCGATACCTACTCTGCACAAAGAACACAACCTCCAAAACTCATGTCCCTAGGACCAGCGGTTTAGACTGTGCGTTGATATTTCAGTCAGTTCGTTCATCCCCCTTTGGGGGAGAAATTATCAAAAACGCTGAGACACGTATAAATTAATTTTCAATCGTTAGCCTAAACACAAAATGTGAAGATCCTAACTTTAAAACTGACGGACTTTCATACAAACTTTCATCCCCTATTTAACTCCCTTAGGGGTTGAATTTAAAAAAATCCTTCCTAATTCCTTGTCTACATTATAAAGGGAACCATTGTGTAAAATTTCAAAATAAATACCTATAACTACTTTAATTAATAAAAGTACCTACGCTTAATAATTTGTAATTTGAACGAATATTTAAACACTTTAATACCAAAACAACTAATACGTGGTCCTAACTTTAGCTACCTTACACTTAAAATCTAAGTGACTATTTAAACTAAAATATTCTTATAGAATTATAACCAGAAATATATACAACTCACAACGAAAAAGAAATGAAAATAAAGCTGAAACGCCTGTGCAATACTATAATATCTACCTATACCTACTTCACTTAAAAATAAATACTTATAACTACCTACTTTAATTAATAAAAGTACCTACGCTTAATAATTTTTAATTTGAACGAATATTTAAACACTACCAAAACAACTCATACCTCTTTTACAAAATAACAACAAAAGAAATTCAAATAAACTATTTAAAGACCCCCCTTATTCATAATCCTATTTTATCTCTATTTTAGCTAAAATAGGTTTATAGAACGTTTGTCTTTATCTGTCACGTTATCATTTCTGTGTGTAAGAAAGAGACAAACCCCATTTTAACTAAAATAGGTTTGATAAGTTTTATGAATAAGGGGGTATAAGTCGCGCTGATAAGCACGGTTTCTCAATATCAATAAAATTATTGTCTGTCAATAAGGTCGAACGCTCTGAACGCATCAACAGCCAAATATTGAATGAAGCTCGCTCTTTTTTTTTTTTTTTTGAGTATGGCATCTCGCAGTTCAACCTATGAGGTTGTCGTCTGCTTAACCGGGCTTGCCTGTGGATGCCTCAAAATTAAGGCCTCCAGCCAGCTTCGGACCTCCCGCCTTTTTATACCCTACCGCCGCCGCGACCCGTGTCGAGCGCGGCAACCGTTACACAAAAATAATCCTTATAGCATGATTCAGTCTTCACGTGCGACGGCGCGATGGCTTATTTCATGTATAAGTTTGGTGTTTCTATACCGATTTCTATGATTCTTTTTTTATTGAATAGGTAATAATGTTAACTTTTTTAAATTAGGGATGAGTGAGAGTATTATAAACGTAAGAGTAAACAAATATAATCAAAATGCTCCGAACTCCTAAGCTATCAGGAGTTACCTGGAGTTACACGTGTTATTGTGAGTCAACCATAAAAGATAGACATATGCTAATGCGGGATATTTTTTAGACAATTTTATGTAGAATTTTTCCGTCATACATGATTTCTATGTAACTTTAACCATTAAGGCTGCACACGCGATGGAAGCTTAAAAAATGGAGTAACTTCTCCCGTTTTCCCAACATTTCCCTTCACTACTCTGCTCTTATTGATTGTAGCGTGATGAAAAGTATACTATAACCTGCCCAGGAGTATGAAGAATAATTGTACCAAGTTTCGTTAAAATCCGTCCAGTAGTTTTTGTTTCTATAAGGAACATACAGACAGACAGACAGACAGACAGACAGACAGACAGACAAAAATTTTACTGATTGCATTTTTGGCATCAGTATCGATCACTAATCACCCCCTGATAGTTATTTTGAAAATATATTTCATGTACAGAATTGACCTCTCTACAGATTTATTATAAGTATAGATTAACTTTGCTGTGCCCGACAGGGTCCATAATTGATTCGATGTTTTAACATACCAACCGTCATATGTACACATTATGGAATGCAATAAAGTATTGAGTATCCAATGCAAAATAAGGTATAAATAGTATCCTTAGCAACCGCAGGCTACATTCATACGCCCCTCTCATTAACCATAAGAAAAGTCATTAAAATCCAAACTAGGCGAGAGCAATTTCTTTAAACAATGAGTAAAAATAGCACGGTAACAATTATAAATCAACAATAGGGGGGCACAATGCCGGCTGGGAGCCAGTCGTCAACTTTAATTATTTTTTTAAATGCATTGTTTGTGGACTAGCACAGTGCAGGTAGGGAGGCGTTATGCATATGAATGCGCTAGTAAGCGGTAATTATTGGTCTTTCTACGTACTTTGGTCCTTTGTTGCCAGTTAATAGTTAGTTAACTTTTAATTTTCCACATTTAAAGGAAATTATGTGGGAGCTTTTCATGACTCCTATCGATTCAAACTAAAGTTTCAGTTGTCCCTGCATGCTGAAACTAATAAAATTTTCTAGAAAGATATGAAAACTCACTCGTTAGTGAAATTAAAACCTAAAAACCTAATTTTTTTTTTTTTAACATTAAGAAAAGAAAATTATTATCTAGCCAGATATTCACCAAAAAAAAAAATGTCTTGAAAAGTAGATCATCTTTTTCCATAAAGGATTTTCCTATGAAACATCGAAATCGGTCCTCTAGTTTTGGCTGAAAACTTACTAAACAGACAGAAAATCTCACAAAGTAGCTACATTGATGTACGGTAATTTAGATGTTCTTTGCAAAGAATTCTCCATCTAATCGGGTCCTCTCTCGCTCCACTTTCTCGCTCAATCTCGCCTGAATCTGGCAGCTCTTAAGACGTTGATTAAGCCTTAATAGCAACCATGAGAGGACAAAATATCGCACTGAACGCGAATACGACGACGCGATACTTGTTTTAGAAACGGCTTTCATACAGTATTCAGAAATGGAAATATTTATGTAATCTGCATTTGCGACTTATTTGCCAAAAATATAAACAAATATGAGTTTATGGAAATATAACTTTAATTCTTGCACAATTAAGTTCAGTTTACGCTACAACTTCAAACATTTTTATAACTTTTTCAATAGTGCTAGTCACTCTGAAATCAACTTAATTAATACTGTAATAAAGTTGATATTTGAACAACAATTGGAAACATAAATTTGAATAGACCTTAGGTGGTTTTAGTTCTAATAGCCGGTGTAAAGTAATTGGTAAGTGTGGTAAGCCTTACAGTGAACTCAAGCCCTACGGCCCTGTTGCTGGACCTTCGACTCTAAAGTGATGGCCATAGAGTCGAGAGCCCACCCTGCTAATGCACTAGAATTTTCTGTTTTACATGCTTTAGGCAGTTGCAGTTATTGTGTTGTGTTGTGTGTGAGGAAGCGACTAACTATCGGCTATTTTCTCGCTCAAGAAACGTACAATAGATATACATTCCGTGTACACAAAAGAGATGCATATATTAATAGTTGATCTCTGACTGTTCACACTGCCGAAGAGGACTTGCTCCACTGGTTTGTCGCTGAGCGACAAGAGCTATCAAAGATAATACTCGCTCAGCGTTGCTCGCTTGGCGGTCAGAGATCACGCCCGCTATATATATTTTCCGCTCCGAGCGAGTGGTGCGAGTAATCGCCCGTCGTACTCGGACACTCGCTGATAGCCCAGCGACAAAACTATCGGAACTACACACTCTTTGCTCGCCAACTCGTTTTCAGTTACTAGTTCTACTCGCTACTCGTTCATCGCCGGCAGTGGGACAGCGAAAAACTACAAACAACTAACACTTACTCTATTATAATACTTTATTCAGCTCCCACACAAAATCGCCTGTAATTCCATTTCACAAAAGCGACCATTCTCCACCATTTAAACAATTTAAGTCCCATCTAACGAAGCCTTAATGAACATACTAAAACACGATCTAAGTATACCGATATAAGATTAATATTTCATTAAATTAGACAATTACCTTCACTAACAAAGGCTACTGACTTTACCTTCCTTAAGGGCAGCAATTTTTGGACTAATGAGTTAATTTAGCTAAATTGCATTACCCGAGGTAACTTCTATTTTATATGTGCTTAGGGGACTTTATAGGGTCTTATGAGATTGCACTCATGCTCTTAAGGGGTTAATAAATTGTGTTTTTAATTTTATGGGACTAATTAGTGGTTGGGTTAATTAATTTTTGAGTTATGATCGTGACGGTGTTTTCATAGGCTTTATGGTACTGTAGCGGTATTTACAAACGCTACATGTGAACTACGCGTCATACTGACGTCATACGAAATCCTGCATCTCGCAAGCAGCGTTTACCGCGCAAGTAGCATTACAACGGCCCGACATGAATCATTGGGCAGTTGCCCGCCAGACACAACACACGTCTGGTCGGTGGATTGTCCCTTTTCTATAGAGTATGAGTGAATTTTACACCCAGTTCCTCATAATTAGGTCATCATCTTCATCCACAGCCCGATTTCACCCACTCTATCCTATCTATCTGACCTCCACAACCCAGATATTGGGTAATACGATACCCCTTGGTAAGACTAGTAAGGTTGTCAGACTTTCGGGCTTCTGACGTCAGTAGCGATGTCAAAGATCCACGAATGATAGCCGGGACCAACGGCTTAACGTGCTTTCCGAGGCACGGAGGGGTCTTGGTATGTAAAGATGGTCACCCATCCACGGACCAACCGCGGCAAGCATATCTGCCCGGTTCGATCAAACCGTGCGACTGTTATTACTTAGCCACAAGCCCCTCTTGAAATTCTTGTTTCATGAATTGGAAAGTTTTGTCCATTTTCCGCGAAATGTACTAATTGAACTAAAACATGAACTAATTATGAGGAAGGTTCCGTATCTTCATAGAATCCCTGAATAAATAAACCACTCTAGATAATTTAATACTAAATTCTAAAAGCTTAGTAAAATAGTTCAAAGTCGAAATGAAACATTCAATCTAAAGTATTCACCTAATATAAAACTAGGGGTTAGGTTGTTGACCCCTTTACAGAATAAGTTTTTTAACAGTGAGTCCTTTTTTGCGTAATAAGTTTTTTTTTTGTATTTTCATTGTACGCAGGAAATACAGAACGCCAGGTACTACGATCCTCACACATTTTTCAGCCTATAATGTTTTCACTGCTGGGAGTGCGCAGTAATCCACGACGCGGGCCCAGTGCGGGTTGGTAGATGTCACATGTCTTCGAAGTTTTGGTTCTAGGACATGCCGGCTTGTATATTTTGTATGTTTGCAAGAGCATTTTTTTATTATATATAAGAAAACCGTGACTGACTGACCGATCTATCAACAAATAGCTCAAACTATTGAACGAATTGGGCTGTTAGGCACGCAGATGTCGTAGGCATCCGCTAAAAACGGATTTTTGAAAATTCGTCACCTAATGGTTGTAACGGGGTTTCAAAATTTGACTGAAAGGCTAAAATTAAAACTTATAAATCAAAATCAAACTTGGCGCGAGCGAAGCCGTAGGTAAAATCTAGTTAAACAACTCCCACATAAAACCCAACACTTTACAAGATCATTGACCAAAACCAGCTCACGTTCGCCTTGCAATCACTGCACCAATGAGGCGTTAATCCGAAGCATGAGTATTCTATTCTATCCCATCACGCCAAGCTAAATATATTTAAGCAGCAATAAAGTGCTTGATCAAGGTTTTCCATGCTCAGCATAAAGGCATTACCGACGGGATGAAGTTTCATAAAATTCCGTGGAACAAAACTCAATCTCCCCCCTCCCTTCTGCCTCTGTGGCCCTTCCCCCCTCTCGTTCACGAAGGCTATAGATTCTGATTAAAAATTAATTAATGAACTTACGCCGCGTAAAAGGCAACATTTGATGCCTTTTGATGGCTGCCGAGAAGTTGAATGAAACTTAAGAAATTAAAGCGTGTAGAATTAATTTGCTGGGTATTTAATTTTGGTTTTAGTTGTGTCTGGTTTCATCATTTTAATTTTAAACTTGGTCTTTTTAGCGAATTAATTGGTCTTAACTTCCGGACCGCTTTATCCCAGCAAATTAAGGCTATGGTTTTCAGAACAAGCCCTTTGTTTACCTATACCTATCATCCTATAATGTTCCCACTGCTGGGAGGCTCAGGCACAGGCCTCCTCTCTTCGAGAGGAAGTAGGCTGTAATATACCACGCGGGCCCAGTGCGGGTTAGTAGATGACACATGTCTTAGATTTTTTGGTTCTAGGACATGCCGGTTACCTCACGATGTTTTTTTCACCGTTTTGAGATTAATGGTGATGAAATAATTTACACAAAGTAAAGCGCCTGCCTGGGTTCGAACATACGATCTATAACTCGTAAGTCGGGAGTCAATACCACTGGGCCACCACTGCTCTTATTTGTATACACTTTATGGTACATAACAAAAATAAAAAATATTAATCAAAGACTACAAAATCAATGGACGGCTTTATCGTTTTCTGCGATCTCTTCCAGGCAACCTTCGAATGGACAGTGATTTTCCTGGACATAAAATGGGGCTGTCGTTGGTGCAAATAATATATACAATATACTAAAGTAGATGTACCGATATAATTATACATATAAAAATTATACATATATACATACTTAATACATAAGCAACGAAAATAAATGAAAACTGTAGATAATTGCAGTTACGAGAACAAGATCACAACGACAAGTCATCTTTCTTTAAGAGTCTTTTAAAGACACGTAACGACTGCGCAATTTTAAGTTTTTAGTTTTTAATTAAGTTCCCACAAATGAACTATAATCACTCTTCGTGGGGTCCAAGTGCTCATGGTTTGTTCAACGAAATCTTTAAACGACCGGTTGACACTTCCCGTGACCCAAGGGCTGGCTTTTACCTTGGCCAGGCTCAGCATTGCCATACAACGTGGTAATACCGCCAGTCTCTTCGGTACATTATCAGTCGACAGTGATGCGAGGAATTTTTCGACGCCATATTTTATTTAGTTAATAGTTTTAATTAGGTTAGGCTATTATATTTTAATTGTTTGTTAGTTAATTTAGTTTAAAAAGTTTATCCGGTGTATATATTTTTATTCTCTTTAACAAATAACCCTCCAGCTTCTATTACTGCTATGTGTGGAGGCTTGTAAATTACTTATCGTGAATTACCTCATTTTTGTTGTTCATTCTTCGGTATTGTTATTTTCGTAAATGTAAGCCACCCAAACACAATAAAATAAATACTCTTCGCCAAAACAAATAAATCTTCTAATACATGCACATCATAAATAATTCTCCTACTATCCTATACAAAAACTCCAGCTCGGTTGCAACTATATGCTTAATGCATGAACCCCTAACCCCGGCTTGACGTAACTTCAATAAACTCTGATTAAAATTTAATCAACCGTGTAACTTCGCCGGCAAGCGTTTTTGCTAACAAGCGAACGATGCAATCTTTGACTTGTTCAAACATTGTTACTTGTAGCTACATAAATTATCCCCGAATATTTTTTATGCGAAAATTGTATTAAAGTATTAAATGCAAATTGAAAGGTTTAGGGATGATTCGGTTAAGGAAAATAAGAGAAGATGTAAACTTTGCGCATTTTTAACCGCTAAAGTTGGACTTACCTAAATTAATATTTCCAAAAATCCGGATGCATTCGAAAGTTAGTTTTTATTAAGATTATGTTCGTAGTGGTAACGGGAGCGACTTACAAGTTGAATGTCGTTGGGTTGAACCCAAGCAAGCACAGACAAAGAAAAGACAAAACAAAGTAAAGACTTGTGTAAATTATTTCATCACCACTGCTCGCACGCGCGCGCGCTCCACGGTGAAGGAAAGCATCGTGAGGAAACTGGCATGTCCTAGAATTTAAAAATAATCGAGGACATGTGACATCCATCAACCCGCACTGGACCCGCGTGGTGGATTTTGGCCGTACTCCCTCCCACACAAAGAAGAGGCCTGTGTCCCAGTAGTGGGAACATTATAGGCTAATTAAGCTGATATTCTTAGTTTCATGGGGCTAACGTTAGTCATTTGACTTCATACAGTCGATAGACGATTTAGGTTTGTAAATAAGAACCATAATTATTTTCATTGATAATAAAGAAGAGAGCGCTTTTTAGAACCAAAACATATGTAGGTACCTATGTGAGTAACTGAGTATGTATTGTCTATTGTAGCCAATCATAAAACTCCAAGAAATAATACCATAGTCCAACCATTTTGCCACATTCCACTACTCAAACGTTACCAATAAGATAACAGAGGACTCCAACATCCGCGTTACGTCTTCCGTACCTCATAAATTAGCTCCAGGAAGGGTCTCGTCTCAGGTCACTAAACATCCAAGGTAAAAATATATAATTTATACAGGCTGGTCCTTATGTACAAAGTGGTCCTATAGGCGGTCCGAAAGAGCTTAATGATCCGTAAACGGTTCGACTGTGCGAGACGCATCGGGATGAATCGGGACGCATCGGGACGAATCGGGAAGACTCGAGGGTGCTGTTATGACGGGTTGAAGATAATATTTTATGCGTAAACTTTGGAGTTAAGAAAATTTTCTTGTTGAAAGTAAACAATAACAGTAGAGAACATGTTGCACGATGATCTTAGAAATATAAACATAAATAAGACGCAAAGAAGAGGGACAGGGGAAGATAATATTTATTTCAAAGAAGATTCTGGATCTCGTGCTAATCAGTTTGTTCGAGTTTTATAAATATTTTTGCCCAGAATTTTTCCCAGCGGTTCTTAGATTAAAAAAATATTGGAAAAAATTTGTAAACATGTTTTTTTTTATCCCATCTAGAAAGATTTTTGCAAACTATACCTAATAATGAGATCGCTAGTTAAATCCTTCGCAGAAAACGTTTAGGCATTCTCAGTCTAGTCTCTAATAATATCTTTCACAAACTTGACGATTTATAAAACTTTTAATTAGGTAAGTTACCAGTTTAAGTAGTAGCCAGATTACATAGTCGTAAAGTCAAGTTTGGGTAATTCATGAGTTCAGACCTCTTTGGAGTAACAAAGTGTGTGTTTGAAATTGGTGAGGAGGTCCTGATACGACTTATGATTTTGGTTTTCTTCGTAATGATTTCCTCTTTTTCGGCTTTTTGTGTTAACTTTTGGATTTCTTATCTAGTTATATTTCAAAAAAATAATAACATATGCAGGGTTATTGGAAAAACACCAACAACCTCTTAAGAGGTCATTGTACTCATCATTATGAACAACTTTTACTATGGGACCAACCTGAAATCGCGAAAAAAAAATCAGCTGTTCCCTACATTTTGACGAGTTATACGAACATAAATAAACGAACACATTATTTTAATATATATATCATATAATAAAGAGACAGTGAGAAAATAAAATTCAGGAAAGCAATGTAAGTATGATTCACATAAAGTATAATAACTTCTATACTATATGGTTTAGGAGGCTGCTTTTTTGAAAACGTAATGACTACTGTATTGAAACCATTTTTATACATTTCGTTGATGGCGATTCTGGGTTTTTGTCTATGACCTTTGAGCCATGTCTTTTATTTATTAATAATCATAATTTGTACAAGAAAAGATTGGAAGGTGACCCCCAAACTAGGCATTTGCCTGTATCTTAGGGGTCAGAATTGCGACGTTTTCATATGTATAATGGAATGTCCAGTTATCGGTACTATATCAAAATCAAAATCAAAAGTCATTTATTCAAACTAGGCTGAGAATCAGCACTTTTCGAACGTCAAAATTACAAAAGACAGTCCCCCAAAACGCCCGCCCTTCGCCACTCCCTAGTGCTTTCGCTGGGGAGAAGAAGTGGCGGAACAAACTCCCCAGCAGCACAGCTGTCTGTTCAGTTAGATAATAATTAATTTTATACAATACTATGTATGCAAAGTAATTAACATTACAGGACACAGAACCTTAAATTAAATTATTTGCCATAGGTTAACTAGCCACGCCAATATACCAACAAATACAGTAAACACTATACGTACTCAAGCAAAAAAAATTAAAAATATAACCAAAAAAAAAAAAGTTACTGACCAATTAAAAGCCTCCAGGTATAAAGGGCGTGACAGCTTACATATATATGCAATGCTGGGTTCTGTTTACATAGCTGTCACTTGAAGTCACAAATGATAAACTAGGACCATCGAAGTAAAATAAATAAACAAGTTATTACTACTAATAACAACAATAAAACCATGGTCAGCAAGACAACCAGTCACCACAAGCAGCACCCGTTCACGAGCATAACGCAGAGATCAGCCATTACCCCCCTCGCCATATTTGAGGGAAGGAGGCAACCCGACCCCCGACGCTACCGCAAGCAATGACATCTAAGGGAGCATGACGAACTTGCTGCCGGTTGCTCAAGCAAGAATAATAATATGATCATTCGTAGAGGTCGCTAGCTAACCACATATTGCAATCAACTCATTAAAAGACATTGAAATGAGTAGATTATGTCAATACATATACAATATATATACGCTATATGCTGATCTAGAGTCCAAAGATTACAACGATGACCTTTATTACTTTTGCATCAATGGCATTGTTTGTCATTATTACCTCACATGTCTCCATTCTGGACATAGTAATTCTTACTTATACTTTTAATGAAGCGATTTAAGTCCTGCAATCCGTTGCTTATAGGACTTAAGTATGCGGTTATCAAACTGCACCTGAAACCGCTCCGGTGTACGGTGCTGCGTTTTTTAACTTTGACTCTTAACTTTTGTAGACAGCACGGAGATGCGGTGTCAGTGTGTTGCACTTATACCCTACGGTTTTTATATACAAATCAAAATTCTACATTCAAAATAAAAACTGCAGCACCGCACACCAAAGCGCTGTCCGCTACGGTGTGCGGTGCTGCAGTTATGAGAAAAAAAAGTTTTCCATAGAAATTTGAAATTCCTCATATCTCGTATTTATATCAGTGTCCTTTCAAAATATATATTTGGGAACATAGGTATTCTGCAATCCAATCGGAATAAATACACACTACCTTAAGAATATGTTTGATTTACAAATTATTTTTATATTACGTTTGTATGAACTACGCATGCTCCGCCAGGCCCTTAAGTTTTTTTAGAGCTAAGTACCTACAACAGCATAAACAACCAAGAACGTTACTCTTGGCTTCTTCTGATATTGTTCTTAATTATACCAAAAATAACAAGCAAAACAGCTGAAGCTTAGGTACACGAAAATAATCCTATTAATGTACCCAAATCAGCATTAATTGGCTAACAATTATAATGCTTGCTAACATTAATACGGCAGCGGAAACAATTTCCATGATTAACATCTTTCCACTTGACCAGCAAACCGAACTTAATACGTAGTGGCGAACATATAAAATATCATAATAGCATTATAAATAATACCGTTATGAGAAAACACGGAAGTTTACAGAAAACTAAGTGTAATCTAAGTTTAGCGTGCTCGACAAAGTTTGTGCACGGAAAACTAATTTTTAAACTTAATTGTTGGTTTATGTTTAGGTGCACAGAAGTTGGAAAACAATCTATTATAGTTTTTAAACTAGACTGTAATAAGGGACCCGTGGCTACATAACAGCCACTCCAATCCAATGTACGTACGATGTAAGTTTCTGGATAGTTGATAATTCAGGAAGAGGTTCTTGCCTAGACTAGAGTTCAAATCATCATGAATCTGATTCATTTGTTATTTTGTATTCTTGGATATTCATTTGATTTTTAACTTCTTATATGATACTTACAAAATATTAGAATACTAGCTGCGCTCCACGGTTTCACCCGCATAAGTGTCGATCCCGTTGGAATATCGGGATAAAAAGTATCCTATGTGTTATTCTGATCTATACGGTCTGTTCAAAAGAAAAGGTGAATTTTGAATTTTCGCGGGCTGTGTATATTCGATTATCGAATTTTTTTTTTGTTATGTTGGTACACATCTGTTTATCATATGTTGGCATTGTCAGCCAATTTGGATTAGTAGTTTGTTGTTGACAACTGAAAAGGTTAGTCACGTTTTGGTGAGTTCTTCGATTTTTGACTTGTGAAAAAAATGGATCAAAGAATAACGTATTCAATTTTGCGTTAAAAATGGAATAAAGTGCTCCAAGGCACTTGAAATGTTGACTGTGGCATTCGGCGAGTCCACTTTGTCTCAAAAAAGTGTTTATAAGCGCTTTACAGAAGGCCGAGAAGACGTTGATGACGATGAGCGTCCTGGAGTTGCAACCACGTCAACAAGCGAAAAAAACATCGAAACAGTGAAAAAAATGGTTTTGGAAAATCGTCGAATCATTATTAGGGAAGTTGCAGAGGATGTTGGCATATCAATCAGCTCATGTCATGCAATTTTCACGAATGTTTTGGGCATGAAACGTGCAGCAGCGAAGTTTGTTCCGAAATTGCTTAATTTTGAGCAAAAGCAACGTCTCATTAGTACTTATCGCTCAGGAGTTGTTAAATGACGTCAACGACGATCCAGGTTTGCTCAAAAGGGTTATAATTGGTGAAGAAACGTGTGGCTATGACGTCGAAAGACCAATTAAAGGAAAGCGTTTTGCCACAATTGATGAGATAAAGTCAGAATCGAAAAACGAGGTGATGGCCATACCGAAAAGCGCATTTCAGAAGCGCTTCGAGGATTGGAAGAAGCGCTGGCATAAGTGCATTATATCTGAGAGGGATTACTTTGAAGGGGACAAAACGGATATTGATGAATAAACAAATACTTTTCAAAAAAATTCAAAATTCACCTTTTATTTTGAACAGACTACGTATGCTATATTACTGTAAAGTTTCACCCAAATCCGTTTTGTAGTTTTAGCGTGAAAGAGTAACAAACATCCATCCATCCTCACAAACTTTCACCTTTATAATATTATATATAGTGTGAAAGTGTGATAGTGTGAAGTGTGATGTGATGTGATAGTGTGATGTGATTTTTTAAAGTATTATATTATTATTATAGTTGGATAAGATAGTAGGAAGTACGATAATGTCATCTGATAACAAACATATTATTAAGTACCTACAGTGTACAGTCAAGAAAAGAGATAAGTATGCAGGACCGTCGGATATACTTGAAGTTTAGTAAGAAACCAATGGATGTTGTCGACTGAAATTTAATTTGATAAACGAGCTGTTTGTTTTCTATTAATAAAATTTAATTTTATTCGAGAACATCCGTCGGTTTTTTAATAAACTTCAACTATGTCCGACGATCCTTCATACTTATCTCTTTTGTTGACTGTACCTACATTGCTCACCTTTACAAGTACAACTTAATCCATACATCCATGAAGCCACGTGTCGCTGTCCGGTATCTAATTCAAACTTTATCAAACTAGTCGCTATGTTAATAAACAAAGTCGGGCAACTGTTGCAGTGGACTCAGGGTTGCCAGGTTCAACTTTACCGGTGTTACCTGCTTCTAGATTTGCTTCTGAAATAGCTCTTCCTAGAAAGGGAACTCGTCCTGTTTTGGTCTGACAGAGTTCGATGTGGAATAGTGTTTCTTGGACGAAAGACTCGTTAACATCGTAGTTATAATACTGGTGCAGCTTGAAAATGGCTTTATGAATAGAAACAGAAAATTTTTATTCAAGTTCGTAAACATGTAATCTATCACACTATCACATCACACTAATCACACTAATATTATAAAGGCGAAAGTTTGTGTGTGTGTGTGTGGGGGGGTGTGTTTACATGTTTGTTACTTCTTCACGCTCAAACGCCTAGATTAATTTTAATAAAATTTTGTATGGAGGTAGCTGACACCCTGGATTAACATATAGGCTACTTTTTATCCCGATATTTCCACGGGATCGACATTTACGCGGGTGAAACCGCGAGGCACACCTAGTATATATATAAAATTCGAAGTCCTGACTGACTGATATATCAACGCACAGCCTAAACCGCTGGTCCTAGAGACATGAAATTTGGAGGGAGTGTTCTTTGTGAAGAGTAAATACCTATCCACTAAGGGTTTTTTAAAATTCCACCCCTAAGAGATTTCACGCGGACGAAGTCGCGGGCAGAAGCTAGTTCACACATAAAATTCCTTATGAAACCGTCTTGGGTAGATAGCATGTTGTCACTTATCAGTAAAAATCTGTTACTCTACTGGAATTGAACTAACATAAAATAAAAACAAAACGGCGTTAAAACTAAAAGGACCAAAAATACGCCCAATGGGGTAGCGGGATTGCCCGGGGTAGCGGGATTATCCGAAAGGGTTACCGCTACCACGGGTGGTTTTTAGTCAGTAAGAGTCTGACACTCCCTTCCGCTCCACCCAGAGCGGGAGGTGTCATTTGATGACTTCCCATCCAAAAAAAAAAATGGGTACCAACTTAGGTATGTTAACATTTGAAGGTAAAATTACGAAAAGCAAATCTAGAAACTGCGATTTGCATTAAAATTAATTTAAAATTGTTTATCTAACCGCCTCACCTGAAAACCCTGAACGACAAACGCAGTAACAAACGAGGAGTCCAGTTCGTTATCTATACAGCAAGTTGTCTCTCGTTTCCTATTTCAAGCTGGATAACACAACAGATTTCTGCTGCGGTTCGCTTTTAAATACAGGCAGCGCTCCACAGCAGCCCACGGCTAAGCTACGAAAATGTACAGCGGTGTTATTCTGTAAAAATCTCACCGTGATAACTTAGGTGAAGTGAGCTATCATTGCACCTCATGCTAGGGATTGCCACTGTTGACAGCTCACTTTAAGCTCCTTCATTTTTGTTTTCACGGTGAGATAAATTACAGAATAGCACTACTTAACTTTGCTTCGTATGAAAATGTAGGTGAAATCTTCCACTGTAAGACTGTAACCCACGGCCACAGTACGCACGGTTCCGTGGCTCGCAAAAAAATGAACCGAGCATCTAATGTGGTAAACCTCTACAGTATTTTTATCTCACTTAGCGACGCGCGCTTTACTTGTGGATGCCATGTGTACAAACACGCTGTGAATGTGTGCGTGAAGACGGGTAGCGTCAGCACATAACACACACACGCACACGCACACACAAACACTTTTGACTTCGCCCTTGTCTCGGACGGTACTGAGAGTTCCTGCGCTTTCACAGATATATACCTACAGCGTGTTTGTATCTTGTACACTTGGCAACAAGTAAAGCGTGCGTCGCTTCGTGAGATAAAATCACACTATCACACTAATATTATAAAGGCGAAAGTTTGTGAGTGTGTGTGTTTATTTGTTTGTTACTTCTTCACGCTCAAACGGCTGGACCAATTTTGATAAAATTTTGTATAGAGGTAGCTGACACCCTGGATTAACATATAGGCTACATTTTATCCCGATATTCCCACGAGATCGACACTCATGCGGGTGAAACCGCGGGGCGCAGCTAGTAGTACATACGTGTGACTTAATTAGGCGAGGGTGATATACGCTGTGTATTAATTATCGTGCACTGTATTATAGCTCGTGTGACCGAAGAAAATCGTGACTTAAGTGCTTACTTATGTTACGATTTTCTGTATAAAAATGGACTACTTAAGCCACAGAAAAGCGTGACTTAAGTGCGGGTTTAGGTCACACAGTGCTATAAATTCTATATCAGTGGACGTCTGACTTAACTATATAACGTTGCTCATAGACTAGAAAGCAGTCAGAATAACGTGGCGTTAAAATTATTTACCTGTTACTAACAGTTCGTGAAATAGCAGAATTGTAATGGAATTGTTTTGTTACCTAACTATGGAAATACAATGTTATTGTTACATAAAGCCAGGATACACTACACATTGTAGAGATGTTTTAATCCAGATGTTACACATCCCTAGTTTCAAGTCTGGCATCGGGCTTAATTGAAATTTTTCATCTTGTTTTTTTACCAGTGTTGTTAGAGGTATTTTCATGTGCCTTTTGCAATGCTTGCAGATACACAATTTGCAGATACATACAGTGATTGCAATAACTTGTAACACAGTCTTTTTTTAAATAAGACATTTCGAAAATGCACTTAACTAACTTTTTAGAACTTTGTATCCTGCTTATGCGTACGAAGTTTCATTAAAATCGGTTCATTCATTTCGAAAAGCAATATATTGAAAGTTTGTGTGAAATGGCGTACGTCATAAATTAATATAATTATAGAGGTATGAGGAAGAGGGTGTAAAGTTCACTCATCCTCCATAGAAAAGGGAGGATCCTCCGACCTGACGGGTGTTGTGTCTGGCGGGCAACTGCCCGATGATTCAGGTCGGGCCGTTGTATCTATGCTCGTTGCGCGGTAAACTCTGCTTGCGAGATGCAGGATCAGTGGTCAGTGTGACGCGTTGTTCTCATGTGACGTTGTAGATACTGCTACATAATCAAATAAATGTATTTTTTTTAATATGAAATATCTTTATTTAAGTTGAAATAAGCCAAAGGTTACCAATGAATATGTATAAAGTAGTTATCAACCTATTCTGGCACTCAATCTTATGTTATTTTTATCTATAGTAAAACTGCGCAATGCTGCACACCATATGCACACCCCTACCCTATTTCAAGTTAAACAAATTCAACTTTATTTAAATGATTATTAAGTTGATTTCAAAGTGACTAGCAGTTTTAAAACAGTTATAAAAATGTTTGAAGTTGTAGCGTAAACTGAAATTTATTCTGTAGGAATTAAAGTTCATTTTCCATTAATTCATATTTCTTTACATTTTTTTTTCAAATTAATCGCGAATGCAGATTACACTCAACATCACCACGCGCCACGTGCAAAACAATTCAACCCAAAATTTAACAGAGATCCCAACACCGATATTGGAAACAAAATTGACCTGACCAGAACCGTCTGCGAAACACGTCGTCAGTATCACACCATCACACGGCTCACCTCTGTAATTGGCAGGTCGGAATGACCCGATTACAGGTGACGAGAATCCCAGCGTGCTAGCGCCGATCGGAATTTCATTAACCGGTGACGAATTTTAGTATACGTTTCGGTCAATTCTCGTCGGCACCGAGATTTGATGATTTCTGGTCATCGATTTCCGGGGATTGTTAAAGTGAGTTTTGAGATTTGAATGTTTACATTTGTGGATATTTGAGGTGGTTTACTCTATCTGCTTAAAACCTACTTTCAATGGGTCTTGGATCCTAATTTACCTTCCTTACTGGATGTTTTGCGTTGATATAACGCATTTTCTCCCAACTTGTTCTTTTTTGTGTTTGTGTTATTTCTTTCCTTCTTCGGCGTCGTCTCCCTGCCCTGTTCCCACTAAACTATAGGTGGAGACGGCGTAGTATATGTCTTTTTCTTTCTATCTATAAGTGAACTTTATTATTATGTCTTTTCTTTTACTCTACTTCTATATGAGCCGTCATCAAAAAAAACTTCCTCCCTTGTCGTTTCATCTTCCAACATTTCTTGATAACAGTATTGCTTGATCTTCTCTTGTAGTAAAAACTAATCATATTTTAAGAAGGTAAAATTTGTTGCTTTGTATGTAGAGGATAATCTCTATAACTACCAGTCGGATTAAAAAAAATCGTTTTGCAGTTGATAGGCCGATTCTTAAGGAAGACTATATATAAGCTATTTAAAATCGCACTATGACTCTTGGAAGTCGAGCAAAAAGGACAAAAGTCAAACAGAGAGACAAAGAAAGCTAGGCGAAAAAGAAGTGATAGCGCAGGCAGGTGATGGGATGCGACGGGGGGGGGGGGGTGGGGGTCGGTGGAAAAATAAATTTCACGCGGACGAAGTAACGGTCATTAGCTTCTGACCGCGACTTCGTCTACTAAACTTCGTACTTCGTCTTCGTAAAGTAGCTAGTTTAGAATAAAAAGTAATTCTGCTTTAAACAAAATTGCATAAACTTTCAACTAGCGCATTATGACTTTCATATTACACAAAAGCACTATATTCCTCATAACCTCAAGGAGCTGCAAGTTTTCCGGGCAGTCGCCTAAACAGAGTAAGTTTATAGCTCAATTCCGTGATACGGCGGCCATTTTAATTTTGTACAGCCAACGTAACAAAGTTGTTTTAGGTCTTCAACATTTTACAAGAAAAATACATAATTCTTGTATTTCATCAGCTGTCCCTTTTTAATAATAATAATAATAAGAGCCAAGAGCATCGACCAATACCTGAGAAGGCTCTCGTTGGGCAGCTGGATCAAGGGCTTGATTCAGAAAGCAGTACCTACTTCTGGACACGGCTCGCATTGTCAGGAGGTTCCTCTCTCTGGAGCCCTGACCACCGGTAGCTTGGACCCTGTTCCCGATACCAGTGGGCTACTATTTTTTATATTTTTAAATGGTTTTAATTTTTTTTATATTCGAACGTTTAAAAATATAATTTATATGTATTTAGGTGAATAAAGGAGATAATAATAATATATTTATATTAGCAAGTAACAATGACTCATTTGTGTTAGTAACAATATTTCTTACCCTATGTTAGTATTTCTATTCTATTCCTAGCCAAAAACCATGCTTATACAGGATGTTACAGAAAGGGTATATCAATACAAACGGGTTGAAGAGTGTATCTGGTCTAGAATCTCTGTACAAAATTTCAGCTCATAAGCAGTAACTTTGAAAATGCTTAATATTTTTTTATATCGATAGTTTATTAAATTGAAATCATAACAAACGTGTTACCGCACTACGAGGGTCTGTAGTGTGTCTTTGCGCCTAGTACACGCACATCACGCCGCCGCGCGCCAGAATGCAGCGCCGTGATGTCGAAATAAAAAAATATTAAGCATTTTCAAAGTTACTGCTTTTGAGCTGAAATTTTATACAGAGGTTCTAGACCAGATACACTCTTCAACCCGTTTGTATTGATATACCCTTTCCGTAACACCCTGTATGTGAATCACTGCCACACGCCTAACACCGAGGTGGACAGCTTGCAGTAGCGACTCACATATACACAATCGAGTCTGCTCGCCATACAGCGCAGAATAAGGTCCAGGTGCAGTTTTAGGTCGTGAGTTCGAACCCAGGCAGGCACTTTACTTTGTGTATTTAATTTCATCACCACTATTCTCAAATTCAAACTCAAAGCATTTATTTCAATTAAACCAATTACAGGCACTTTTGAATTGTCAAGGGGTCGGTCAGTCAGAAAGATGAAGCTAGTTGCCCATTCCAAAGCGTAGGCACCTATGGAGAAGAACGGGCAAGAAACTCCATGGACACTCTTTTAAATCAAAATAATATAGTTACAAAGTCTTGGTTACATCATTCATGTTAAAAATTGTACATGTCAGAACGATGCAGAACCTTAAAAGCGTCCATAATGAAAAGATAAGAAAAAACAACAATCTATCTATATAAATAAAAACAAAAGGCCTGACTGACTGACTGACTGACTGACTGACTGACTCATCAACGCCCAGCCCAAACCCATGGACCTAGAAAGCTGAAATTTTACACAATGGTTCCCTTTATAATGTAGACAAGGAATAAGGAAGGATTTTTCGAAATTCAACCCCTAAGGGAGTTAAATAGGGGATGAAAGTTTGTATGAAAGTCCGTCAGTTTTAAAGTTAGGATCTTCAAATTTTGTGTTTAGGCTGACGATTGAAAATTAATTTATACGTGTCTCAGCGTTTTTGATGATTTCACCCCCAAAGGGTTAAAAAGGGGGATGAAGTTTTGTATGATAGTCCGCCAGTTTAAAAGTTAGGATCTTCATATTTTGTATTTAGGCTAACGATTGAAAATTAATTTATACGTGTCTCAGCGTTTTTGATAATTTTACCTCTAAAGGGGGATGAACGACCTAACTGAGATATCGACGCACAGCCTAAACCGCTGGTCCTAGGGACATGAATTTTGGAGGGTGTATTCTTTGTGAAGAGTAAGTATCCAGTAAGAAGGGGTTTTTAGAAATTCAGCCTTTAAGAGGGTGAAAAGGGGGGATTTTGTTTGTATGAAAAATCTTATTCTTTGAGTTAATAACCTTGAAACTTGGCACGAATACTTACCTAAGTAAATTATGAAGTTTGGCATTTTTCGTTTTTCTAATCTACCCCCTAAAGAGGTATTGGGAGGTGTCAAAATTTGTATGGAAGAATTTTAACGCGCTGTCCTATTTACTCAAAACTCAGTATTTATACTAAGGACTAAAAATAAAGAATAACGTGTATCAGGGTTTTTCGAAAATCTACCCCTAACTGTGTGAAAAGGGGTAATTCATTTTACAGGGGAGGATTTCACTGCGTGGCTTGATTAGTTCGAAAATTGGCATATATAATCTTTGAGTCAAGTTATGAACACATCTTAAACGATTTCTCATAATTCTACCCATGTAGGGGTGAAAAGCGGGTTTATATGAAAAATCTTAATCATTTGGTTAATAAACTTGAAACTTGGCACGAATATTTATCTAAGTAAATTATGAAGGTTGGCATTTTTTGTTTTCACAAACTACCCCCTAAAGGAGGATTGAGGCGGGGTGTGTCAAAATTTGTATGGAAGAATTTTAACGCATGGTCCGATTACCTCGAAACTCGGTTTTTATACTTAAGACCAAAAATAAAGAATAACGTCTATCAGGGTTTTCCGAAAATCTACCCCTAACGGGGTGAAAAGGGGTAGTTAATTATACAGGTGAGGATTTTAATGCGTGGCTTGATTAATTCAACAATTCGTATAAATAATCTTTGAGTCAAGTAATGAACACATCTC
Source organism: Amphipoea oculea (assembly GCA_945859645.1). Taxonomy (NCBI): domain Eukaryota; kingdom Metazoa; phylum Arthropoda; class Insecta; order Lepidoptera; family Noctuidae; genus Amphipoea; species Amphipoea oculea. The sequence goes on along the minus strand of OX243869.1, from coordinate 7,379,972 downwards.
AAACAATTTTTTGAAATTCCACCCCTATGGGGGTGAAAAGCGGGAGTACAGTGTATATGAAAAATCTAACTCATTTGGTTAATAAACATGAAACTTGCCACGAATACTTAAGTAAATTATGAAGTTTGGCATTTTTTGTTTTTCTAAACTACCCCCTAGAGGGGGATTGGGGGCGTCAAAATTTGTATGGAAGAATTTTAACGCACAGTCCGATTACCTCGAAACTCGGTATTTATACTTAAGACCAAAAATAAAGAATAACGTTTATCAGGGTTTTCCGAAAATCTACCCCTAACGGGGTGAAAAGGGGTAGTTAATTATACAGGTGAGGATTTTAATGCGTGGCTTGATTAACTCAACAATTCGTATAAATAATCTTTGAGTCAAGTAATGAACACATCCCAAACAATTATTTGAAATTCCACCCTATGGGGGTGAAAAGCGAGAGTACAGTGTGTATGAAAAATCTTACTCATTTGATTAATAAACATGAAACTTGCCACGAATACTTAAGTAAATTATGAAGTTTGGCATTTTTTGTTTTTCTAAACTACCCCCTAGAGGGGGATTGGGGGCGTCAAAATTTGTATGGAAGAATTTTAACGCACAGTCCGATTACCTCGAAACTCGGTATTTATACTTAAGACCAAAAATAAAGAATAACGTTTATCAGGGTTTTCCGAAAATCTACCCCTAACGGGGTGAAAAGGGGTAGTTAATTATACAGGTGAGGATTTTAATGCGTGGCTTGATTAACTCAACAATTCGTATAAATAATCTTTGAGTCAAGTAATGAACACATCCCAAACAATTATTTGAAATTCCACCCTATGGGGGTGAAAAGCGAGAGTACAGTGTGTATGAAAAATCTTACTCATTTGATTAATAAACATGAAACTTGGCACGAATACTTAAGTAAATTATGAAGTTTGGCATTTTTTGGTTTTCTAAACTACCTCCTAGAGGGGGATTGGGGGCGTCAAAATTTGTATGGAAGAATTTTAACGCGAAGTCCGATACTTAAGACCATAAATAAAGAATAACGTGTATCAGGGTTTTTCGAAAATCTACCCTTAACGGGGTGAAAAGGGGTAGTTAATTTTACAGGGTAGGATTTTACTGTGTGGTTTGATTAACTCGAAAATTGCCGATGTAGGTCACACGGCTGCCAAGCTAAAATGGAACTGGGCTGGTCACATCTGTCGCATGCCGGAGGAGCTATGGGCTAAAATAACGACACAATGGGTCCCAAACAGCAGCAAACGGCAACGCGGCAGGCCCAGAATGAGATGGCGGGACGAACTCGACTCTTTCGACAAAGATTGGCGTGTAACAGCACTGGATAAGGATAAGTGGAAGAAGGGAAGGGTGGCCTTTGCCCTGCAGTGGGACAGAAATGGCTGATAATAATAATAAAATCTTTGAGTCAAGTAATGAATTCCACCCCTGTGGGGGTGAAAAGCGGGGATACATTTTATACGAAAAATCTTATTTATTTGGTTAATAAACATGAAACTTGGCAATATTTCGGTCAGTAAATAATAACGATTGTCAGTTTTAGTTAAAAAAAAAACCCCTTACAGAGGATTTTGGGGGTGACAAAGTTGATAGGTTAGAAAAATATGTAACTCGCTATCGGATTAACTCGAAACTAGGTACTACCAAAACAAAAATAAAACAAGTACTTATCTGTTTTAGGGTTTTTCAAAAATCGACTCCTACCAAGGTGGAAAAGGGCAAGTAAAGTTTAAGGGGTGGATATTACTGCTTGCTTCAATTAACTCGAAAATGGGTATGGGCCTTTGAGTCAAGTTATGATCACGAACGATTTTTCAAAATTCCACCCCTGTGGGGGTGGAAAGTGGGGCTACAGTTTATTTGAAAAATCTGATTCCTTTGATCTATAAAAATTGGCCCGAATACTTATTTATCTAAATAAATGATAAAGATCATACCTACATACATTTTCGAAATTTTTAGAGGTAGGTACGAATTTCACGCGGACGAAGTCGCGGGCAGAAGCTAGTTCAAATATAAAATAAAATAAGCCATGGCAGCAAAGAGATGACCCAGTCCCTACTGACGGCGCCCGTTCACGAACATGACGCATGTATTAGCACCATTCAGCTCAACCATTTTGAAGGGAGCTAAATGATCCAACACATGCGCCACCATCAGCGAGACATTTGAGTGAGTATGACATACTCTCAGCCGCCAGGGCACATTCACTAATGTTTTACCAAAACTCCATTGACAAATTTTAGTTTACAACCAAAGTTTCGTATACTATTTATTTCACAAACAACTCATTCCGAAAATGTTTTATTTTATAAACACTCGCTTTACAAACATTTATTTGGCAAATGCTTCTCTTTACAAATGTTACGGATGATATTTAATCATTTATACATTATTCATTTAGTATTTAGATTCTTTTGGAAAAATAACGTTTATACATAATATCATTTTATAATACACAGTAGATTAAAAGATTTAAGCTTACAGACAGCGGGAGTGACTTTGTTTTATACTATGCAAAGATTTTCTAAACCAGTCACAAAGTGATCATGACGGTATTCTCCATTTGGGTCAAATAATTTTCAGGCAAGTATTTTTTTCTATAAAATCTAGTCGTTTCTGGCACTCGCCGGCCGCTGCCGCGGCACCGCTCGCTTCGCTCGCTCGGCTCGTGCGTAGGGGGTCACACCCAAGTAACAAATTTACGTTGTATAATAGTTGAGTAAACGTTTTTCATTTACTGTTGGTTCTATGAGGTGGGTTGTATAAACGTAGTTGTAGACGTTTATACAACGCGAAATAGGCCCAAATTATACAACATTATTGTTATTTAAAAGTTACATACAAGTTAGTGGAGAACTATTTTAACGTTGCTTAAATGTTAAATAAAAGTTTCCGACCGACTTTTTGGTTAGATAATGGCAATCTCGACTGTTATGGAACCACTGAAGTCCCATAAAGGTTATATAGATATTAGAAGATGACTGAAATGTCGCACAAGTGTTTAACATCGACGTTTATTCTCATTCGTTCCTGATATTTGCCATGCTGGAATATAAAAGGTAAGTTATAAATTATCATAACTAAATTTACATTTACTTTACAAGGTTTATGATATACGCGAACAGAGTGCACCTAATTCTTATGGGACCTTTAGTTTTATGATGAAATATAGGTGTGTTGTTGGGAAATTTTTTGCGCCCCCCTCGAATTCGTTAAAAATTAACTATTTTTGATTATTATTTAATTTATTTTTTTACATTAAATACCAGCCATCTTGTCAAAGTTAAAAAGTGACTTCTATACAACAATTATAGAATGAAAAGGTCAATAATGCGGTTTCTTGCGACCAAGATAGCCGGCCATTATGAATGATTTTAGAGTTCTGTGAGATAATAAACATTATGAACACAGAATGATGATCACATTACAAGTGACATTAATTTTATTGAATGTACTTGATTTTAATGACTCAATTAAAATTATATTACTATGCTTGTGTTGTATTTACCTACTTTGCAAAATAATACACTGTGTAATATTTTATAAAAACGTTATCTAATTAATTACCTACGTATTATTGAGCGCAGTGTCCTGTGCTTTTTCTGTTCGACCATAACATACTAAATAGGTGCATCTTGTGATTATTTGTTTAATTTCTTGAGTTTCTTTATTGATACTGAATTCACCCCTGAGATATGGCACCAATATGGCACGCAATTTTTTGACACCACACGCTGCACGTGACGAGCGTGGATACGACCGGGGCGCGTGGGCCCACACAGCCATAATAATTCGTAGTTCTAATATAATACCTACATATACCTACATCTTAAATGAATAGTTAACAATATATCAAATAAAATTCACTAAAGAACAGGGGTCATACATAATATAAACAAGTCATCAATGACACATTCATTATACAAATGTGACTTTTTTATTATAATTATTACTTCCGGACCCACGTTCCATAAAATGACCGAAAATTTACATTTTTTTATCATTTTTCAGGTGAAGTAGTGTGTGTGGACAGTGGACATCAATAAATTATGGTAGTGTTTTTGGATGTCGATAAATTTATAACACGGAATGATTTAAAAAACCTCAAAAGGCGCAAGTGGCCTTGGAGAAGAACTCATTTTATATTGTCAAGCAACTGTCACAGTTGTGACATTGTACTTAAGTACAGTGATTTTGCATGCCAAAACTTAGTAAATAAAAAGATATAAACAGTTTTTCAGTATTTTTATTTTTCAGTTACCACTTACAACAATGTATGCACTAAAGGTACAAAATACACGTGCTCGTTAAGCACTGTACACACCAATTTGCATTTAACCGGTCAAGGACCGCGGTCCACCGATCGGCGAACAAACAATAGAAAATCAATTGTGTCTCATTAGCGGAGCTTGACAGATTTCTCTAAAACTGTACATGTTATCTTTCTTTTGGTCACATTATTGATATTACATAGAGAAGATTTCATGGGCTTTTCAAATGCATCGATGCAATCATCTAAATATTAGGTCCTTACATATGAAATTGGCGTTTTTCGTACTGGCCACTTTAATCACGAATTTCTCCTCTTTGGTAAGGAATTCCAAATTCAAATTTGTACAGCTATTTACTCATGTATTTGTGCTTCGATGACCGTCATTCATTTGTTTTTTTTCTTCTGTTTTTTCTGTTTGCGTCACTCATTTTACAAAATGGAAAATTTAAAATATCGCATTATTTACGAGTACGAGTTCCGCCGTGGCACTAGTGCTGCGGAAACGACTCGAAGGGTGAATGATGTGTATGGCGGTCATGTTGCAAAAGAAAACACAGTTCGTTTTTGGTTCCAACGTTTTCGTTCTGGAAATTTCGACCTGCAGAACAAGCCCCGTGGACGGCCTGAGACCCAAGTTGATAATGGAGAATTGAAGGCTATTGTGGAAGCGGACCCATCGCAAACCACGTCCGAGTTAGCTGCAGGCTTCGATGTTAGTGATAAAACTGTTTTAATTCACTTGAAGCAAATTGGGAAGATTAAAAAGCTTGAAAGGTGGGTACCTCACGAATTGACTGAAGCAAACCGGCAAACGCGCGTCGACTGCTGCGTTACATTACTGAACCGGCACAACAATGAAGGTATTTTAAACCGAATCATTACCTGTGATGAAAAATGGATTCTTTACGATAATCGGAAGCGCTCAGCGCAATGGTTGGATCCTGGCCAGCCAGCCAAATCCTGCCCCAAGCGAAAATTAACCCCAAAAAAGTTACTTGTAAGCGTTTGGTGGACTAGTGCCGGTATTGTTCATTACAGTTTTCTCAAATCTGGCCAGACTATTACAGCTGATGTCTATTGTCAGCAATTACAAACCATGATGGAAAAGCTAGCGGCTAAACAACCAAGGCTGGTCAATCGCTCCACGCCACTGCTGCTTCACGACAACGCCAGACCACACACTGCGCAACAGACGGCTACCAAATTAGAAGAGCTTGAATTGGAATGTCTTAGACATCCTCCGTACTCCCCGGACCTTGCTCCAACAGATTACCATTTTTTTCGCAATTTGGATAACTTTTTGCAAGGGAAAAAATTCAACTCCGATGGGGCAGTCCAAATCGCCTTCAAAGATTTTATTGATTCCCGTCCGACTGGTTTTTTTAGTAAAGGGATCAATGAACTACCTATAAGATGGCAAAAGTGCATTGAAAACAATGGTTCATACTTTGATTAATTAAATATATTATATTAAAAAATATTCGACTTTTTGTTCCTTCCATACAAAACGCCAATTTCATATGTAAGGACCTAATACTTGCCAAGTATTGATATATCTTCCTGAAATTCGATATCTTTGTCAGCAGATAAGCTTGAAGTATCGGAAGATTGTCCTTCAGAGGGCTCTAAATACTCCAAATAATCATCAACGGAGTCACCTAAAATAATTAAATCAACTTGAGACATTGTAAATAGTTATATATAATATATGGTGATTATCTTAAAGTACAAACTTACTGTTTATTTCTGGTACAATATTCTTTTGTTTTATGTCAATGCCATCAGATGAACTTTTAATTTTTGATCTTGCCTCATAAGTTTCATCTGGAATATTTGAAAAATGTCATTTATAATAGAATTATAATAATAAATAAAAAACAAGCAATAGAAATACTTCTAATAAAAATAAAATTTATACGGAACCATTTTTGTTGTTGAGGCTTTGATGAGGTACAAAATTCGCAGATGATGGGCCAGTTTTCAGTGATTCAAAAGTTTTTCTTACTTTCCGCTTGAAAGCCCCACTTTGTTTAAGCTTTTTCCATTGATCTAGATTCATATTTTTGTAAATATTTTAACAATGTTTGTTTAGCTGACAAAATGGAAGTTAGTTTTAAAAAAGGCCCTTTTGGACCTTTATATAATTTTAAGGTCTGCTTAAAGTTCTGTAACGGTTACAAAATAACGCTTAAGTCGTATAACGATTCGTAATTCACCACTAAAATACTTCGTTATATTCAGGTCTAAAAATAAACTTTTGGCGACGGTTTGATTACATAAAAGTCGTGTTAAGGTTACGTAGACTACAACGCTGGTTAAATGAACCCTTTTATCTAACTGTTATATAACATCGTATTATTTAGTTGGGTAAACGTTTACCCAACCTACAGTATACGACGTTGTATAAAGCAGTCGTAAAAACGTTTACGTAACTTATTCACTGGCAAAATTATACGACGTTATATAAAAAAGTCATCAAAACGTTTACCTAACCTATACACTTGTACCACTATACGACGTTGCATTATATAGTTGTAATAACGTTTACCTAACCTATTTTTTGTACCATTATACGACGTTGTATAAAGTGGTCGTTCAAACGTTCACTCAACTATTTAATTGGACCTTTTAGTTACAGGGACTGAATCGTTGTAGAAATAACGGTTACACAACGTCGTAGTTGTCTAATAACGTCTATTCAACAGTTATATAACCGAAAGTCGCGTAAGATATGTTTTATATAACCAATTTGTTTGTTGGGCAGTTCTTACCTAACCTAACCGAACCATTTTTAAAAAAATAATTAACCTAATGTAACTAGTTCGGTTCCGGGTAGTCTACTAAAAATAATCTCTTTTTTTCTTCTATTAGCGCAAGTCGTTTCTGGCACCCATATTTTGTGTAAAAGTATTTTTTTTCTATATGATCTAGTCGTTTCTGGCAGGTAGTCGTAGGAGTCACAGTTTTATCCTAAGCTAACATTTTTTAAAAATAATTAACCTAATCTAACTAGTGCGGTTCCGGGTAGCCAACTAAAAATAATCTCTTTTTTTTCTATTAGCGCAAGTCGATGAAAGAATGACTTTCATTTTTAGGAAATTGCGTAATGATAAGTCAATATGTAAAACGTTTTTATTCCAAACATTGTTTTATGAGATAAAATGAATAAGAAATGAATTGCTTTATTAAACAAAAGTTTATCTGGTGATTATTTCGTAATGTGAATTATTTGGCAAACATGTTGTTGTATAATGATGAAATAACAAATCATGTTTTTGCCAATCGTTGTTTGTCAAGTAAAAATTTGTAAATTAATTTTTGGTGAACTGACAGGGCACCACTCTCAGCCGCCAGAGCACATTCAAGTCAATGAAAGACATACCCAGTAAATGGTAGCTTTATAGTATGTACATAGTACTCACACACTAGTATTCTCACAACAGTGAAGGAAGATATCGTGAGGAAACCGGCATGACTTAGAACCAAAAAACAAGAAAGAATTAAAGAAAAATTGTTTATTCTGTACAAACAAAACGCACCACAAACTAAAAAAAAATTAAAAAAAGACATAAAATATATACATACAAAGTCGTCAAAAGCCTCGTACTCAAGCTTAAAAAATGTTGACAATTTTGTTCATTGCTTGATGTCAGGGCCAGGGACCAAAGATAACACACATTAATTGACATTGACAATACAAATTAATCCGTGATGCGCCCGTGACACTGGCATAATAATAATTATGAAAACAACAAAAAAAAAGACATGTGATATCTACCAACCCGCATTGAGCCCTCGTAGTGGATTATTGCCCACTCACAGAGAGGAGTCCTGTGTCCCAGCAGTGGGAACAGTATAGGCTGATTTACTGATGGTGTGCAAAACATTTTTATCTTACGAAATAAAATTTAGACGAATGAACAACAAAACTCTTCTCACTCAACTTCAAAACAAAACATTAATTTTGTTCGGCGGTATCCGTATTCCGAGCGGCTTATCGCGCATGATACAATAATCCTTTAATCGTCAGTGGATGAGAGAAATACGACTTTGAGTAATACCCCATTATCTACTGCTTCCTTCCACTGTTCAGAAGATACGGAACAAAACAATTTTGGCTGTCCTAATTGCATCGGGTCTCTTCGAAATCCTGTCGCGTTTGTCAAAGATTTGATAAATATTTGTAACTAGCAGCGCCCCGCGGTTTCCCGTGGGAATATCGGGATAAAACTGTCTTTTTTTCTTTTTTCGGGACTTAAACTAACCAAATTAAAAGACTATACCAAATTTCATCTAAATCGGTTCAGCGGTTTAAGCGTGAAGAGGTAACAGACAGACAGACAAATACACTTTCGCATTTATAATATCTATTAGTATGGATTGGGAAGCTGTGAAATTTTGTAATGGCCCTATATTTTATTCTCCGCTTAAAAAAATGGTATCCTTTAAATACTTTCAATATTAATTCCACAGTCTAAAAATCATACAGTCGTCCAACGAAGACGTCTAGACAGGGCAATCGTGCGGGGTGTGAGGGGCGAGACGCGGGTGAGCGGATCCCGAACTGCGAACAAAACGATGTTAGTAGTTCGGGATATATCATTGAGGGCTGACGCATGCTTGTTTTTTATTTGTTAATTTAAAATGGTGCATACGACGTGTGCTGTGACTGATTGTAAGTCTTCATCTCATATAAATAAAGATCTGCGGTTTCATCAACTTCCACGTACAGAAGAAAGGTAAATAGAATATCTATTTTGTTATTGTAGAGTGCATAAATAATTTTATTTGTAATGTCGTGCCATGTTGATAACGCTAATAAAATGGCCGACCGGCGCACGGTAAAAAAAAATAATAGGGTATCACTACGTATGATTCATATGTTCTGTGTTTATCACACAGAGCATCTGTTTGGAAATCCTACTAATATTATAAATGTGAAAGTGTTCGTTTTTATGTTCCGTGTCAAGATGGTGGACTTTTTTATTATTTACTAAGGGTGAATTTCGAGATGGTGGCCGTAATTTTTTATAATAAGAAATGAATCTCAATTTTGAGTATAATTGGAGTGCTTATTACGAAAAAGCCATCCTTTTTGAAATCCAAGATGGCGGACGTCATTTTTTTATAATTTGATATGGGTGTCAATTTCGAGTATATTTGGGGTGCTTGTTACGAAAAAGCCATCCTTTTTTAAATCCAAGATGGCGGACGTCATTTTTTTATAATTTGATAAGGGTGTCAATTTTGAGTATAATTAGGGTGCTTGTTACGAAAAAGCCATCCTTTTTGAAATCCAAGATGGCGGACGTCATTTTTTTATAATTTGATAAGGGTGTCAATTTCGAGTATAATTGGAGTGCTTGTTACGAAAAAGCCATCCTTTTTGAAATCCAAGATGGCGGACGTCATTTTTTTATAATTTGATATGGGTGTCAATTTCGAGTATATTTGGGGTGCTTGTTACGAATACATGCAGTGTAGAACGGGGTAATAATTGTTTTCTTTACTATATTAATATCGATGTTGATTTGCAATAAATAAATAATTATATAAATATTGTTTACTTGTGACAACCCTGGCCGATGCGTTACTGTCTAGACGATGTCGGCATTTTACACGAGATCAAAGGCGTCGTCCTACTGTATGATTCTTATACTGTGATTAATTCACACAAAAATTACTTATATGACAGAACCTCCTGTTTTTATACCACCATGTCAGCACCCTAATTGAGTAACACGCTATCAATCCCAATCTGAATCATTTTAAAGGATATTGCAAGTCCATTGCTTCACAAGTTCGAAAAATGTGTCTGCTCAAGAACGTAAATAACGCAATGAATGTTGTTGAACTGTCAAATGAAAGCGATTGCTATTGATAGTGTGTTACGCAATTACCCCACTGGTTTATCATGTTCATGCCAAAGAAAATTTCTTTATTGATTATATATTATTATAGATTATATGACCAATTTATTGATAAGGTATTTCTGAGCCGTTTATCAAAAAAGTTATTTATTCTATGAAATAACTTATTAGGTTAAATATCTAATAATAAATTAGGTACGTTCACAAAGATAATAACAAAAGTTACCATCACTAATTCCGTTTCCCCAAATACGTAAAGGTACCCGTTCATGTGTCACTCCCACCGAATAACCTCTTTGTGTTGCCACGCAAACAAAACTAGCAATATCAGCATCCAGTTGATAAGACAATTGAGGCATCGGCGTGTTCCGACTGCCACATATTGCCCCATTTGTGGGCACTCCGCTGAGTAACGCTCGATTGCCCTTTGATTGCCCGCTGTCTTCTTAGCGAACGTCTTTTGTTTCGTTCATTGTTTTTTCGGACTAATGTTTATCGGATGCGTGGAGTATCTCTTTCAGTTATATATAAAGGTGATTATTTGTTGTATTTCGATGTGGAAGATGTGAAGGGTAGGTAAACATAGGGTTTTGTTTAATCGCTCCGGCCCGGCGCGTACCACTGGTTAGTGTTGCCCAAATTCAGTCTTGGTCTTGCAGTCTTGGTCTTGTTCTTGCGTTTTTGCAAGACCAAGACCAAGAACAAGACCGCGTATTTTTAGCAAGACCAAGACCAAGACTGACCGTGCAAGACTTGAGCAAGAACAAGACATAGCCTGCAAGACTCTTGCGTCTTGCAGCTAGGACTTAGCGCTATTTCACTGAGTAGTTAGGTGTAACAGTTCGGTGTATAGGTAGGTACGCTTAGGAATTCTATGAGACGCAAAAAACTGTATCAAAGAATATGAAAAACTGGACCTATGCGCATTACGACTAATACCATAAACATAGCGAATAAAAAAATATCTATTAAAATCAAACTGAGTGCATGCATAGTTATGTTTTAACCATCGGCACTTTGATAATGCGGCATCAAAGGTTTTGTACTTACTTCTCAAAGAAATTTGCCGCTTTTCGGAAGTACATGGTTATGATACACGCGCCGGCGGCTTCTTTTGAAATCTAAACAATCGTTGCCGCCACGCCGAAATCATAACATTTGACACTATTTGATTGCCGCCATAGGGCGTAGGTATACTCATGCAAAATAATTTCCTAGTAGAGTACCTACAGGTGTTCCAAAGAATAAATAAGTTTCAGAGTGCTTAGAATGAAAATGAATACATTATACTGATCACGCAAGTAGTATTATGATTAGGATAAAATGGTAAGGATAGGTAGTAGATGTCATATTAATTCATTCTAGTAAGTATATATTATAATATTGATTACTTATATGGTTTTAAACTAATTACTTAGGTACTATTATTGTACATTTAGTCATTATATTTCTTAAGTTTTTACAAGAAAAAATAGCAAAAAAGTGTTCAAATATCACCCGTTTAATAAATATTGTAGCCACTTTTAAATATACTTGAAACGTGTAAAAAAATTCTACAAAACTAATAAAATAATATAAAAAGCGTAGGTACTTACCTACTAATAAAATAAAAAGCCTGCGATAAGAGTTTTGTATTACTTACCAGCCCGAATATCTCTGAGAGAGATGATGAGAGTAAGTATTTACTAGCTGTGCCCGCGACTTCGTCCACGAGGAATAGTAACTTTGGAGGTATAGTGACGTTCAGGACTTATTTATTTATTTTAAAACTTCTGTCATCAAACATACAAACGAACTCTTCAGCTTTATAATATTAGTATAGATAGATGTACGCCAAAACATTCACTTATATGTAAAGAATAGTGATTGGCACTAATTCTATTTTATTCACGCGTCGCGTCTGTACAAGTAGGTAATATTTAGTGTGTGTTTGTACGCCGCACGCGGCATTGTTTGATTTGCGGCGGCATCCTTTTCATAGAGCCGGCACGTGGCGAGGCGGCGCGGTAGAAAGCAAGGAAACGTACTATAAATAAAGGAATTATTTTAATTCCAGTCATCTGCTTGATCTTTACTATGGCTATGTTAATTCAAGCTCACAATGTTCCAATTCTAATACGTTTTTCTAAGATTTAAAGTAAACTTTAATAAATAGTAATAGACTAATAGGTAATTGCAAGACTTGCAAGACTCTTGCTGCAAGACCAAGACCAAGACCAAGACTGGGAGCGCAAGACCAAGACCAAGACCAAGACCAGGTGTATTGGCGCAAGACCAAGACCAAGACTGGCTAAGTCTCGTCTTGTTCTTGCATTTGGGCAACACTACCACTGGTGGCACATTACAATAGAAAATCAATTGTATCTCATTTTGATTGCCTGTATAATTTGTGTCTGGGGAATAATTATAGCTACGGTCTGGCCATGAACTCGCCGCTATCAGAGGCAGCTTAGCGCGGGGCGGCGAGCGGTAAAAACAAATATACCAAAATGTATGAACCATGCCACGACGCACCGCTCGCAGCGTCAACGCTAGACAAATGAAGCTAAGCCAAAAGTCTCGGCTGAGCGGTAAAGCCTATTAAACTTAATTTTCAATTAAGCACCTATGTATGTAGTGAATTAGAGCTTCGTTATTAAAAAACTTTTTTACAAAAAAAAACAACCGACTTCAAAAGAAACTACAAAGTGATAAATAACTTTAATTTCCGAAGTCGGTGTCGTTCGTTCCGAATTTTCGGTTTTTGACACCGACTTCCGAAATTAAAGTTATTTATTACTTTGTAGTTTTTTTTGAAGTCGGTTGTTTTTTTTAAAAAAAAGTTTTTTTTTTTTTTTCACTTTTTAGTTGTACCTACCCCACACAAATTCAATTAACACTAGTGAATTGAAGACACCGACTAGAAGAATCATCAAACTTTGCATAGAAATGCTGGAGATGCAGTACATTTTTGCATATAACATCGTACATAAGAATAATTATCTGATGTATTATATACTTAAACCTTCCCGACAGTATGTAGATCACATTAGTGAAGGAATCATTAAAATCGGTTCATCAGTTTTTGAGAAAATCGCGGACATACATACATACATACGGGTCGAATACAGAACTTCCTTTTTTGAAGTCGGTTAAAAAGGACCCGTCCTTTTATTCATATGCTGAGAGAAAAGAAAGAAAAATTGACAAATATAATAGCTAAATGGTACCCTAGAGAAAGCAAAAGAAGTAGAGGAAAACAGTTAAAGCGATGGGAAGATGATTTTAGGACAGTTGCAGGCCCAGAATGATTATGTACCACAAAGAACAGACACAAGTGGAAAGCCTTAGAGGAGGCCTTTGTCGAAAGATAATCTGTTATGAGGGGAGACCAACCGAATGATGAGAATACGATTTAGATTAAGTTAATTAGTTTTCTTACCTCTATGGTCAATAATTGTTTTGTGAAATAAGTTTAAAACGAATAGAAATAAAGGCTTATTTTAATTTGTTTTTGTTTTTAAAACTTACAATAAAATAGCTTTTAAATAATATTACCTACATTAATCTATACTAATATAATAAAACTGAAGAGTTTGATTGTTTTTTTTGTTTTAAGTGAAAACTTCTTTAGGCGCGTTGGTCTGTTTTTGAGATGGGAAAAAACCATTGAATTCGCGCCACTGTTACCGTAACCGACACCGCTTCAGATGTGTTCGGCTGTCCTCGGTATGTACTCGGTTTTTATCTATATCCGATATATCAATGAATGATGGGAAAGTATTCTATTTGTGTTTTGTTTTCACTTCTGTCGGCACTCCCGGAGTGCCAGTTTTATTTTTGATCGAAAGAGCTAAACTCTGGACTAAGATAGGTACTCTGGACTACCAGTCGGATTTAAAAAAATATTTTTCATTTAATAGCCTATTTCTTGAGGACGGTTATATAGCATCACGCTACGCCGCTATGGAACCGAGCAAAAAGAAAAATCGGAAAGTCAGAAAGAACACTAAGGCGATGCATAGCGACGTGGTGGGTCGGAGGCCGAGAAAGTTTCATAAACATGTGGCTATTATTTTAGTATATTGTGCATCTTACAACTTCCACGCGAACGAAGTCGCGGTAGTCCGTAATAAATCCAATGCGGATCGGTTTTAACAACAGTCGTTACGGGTAGTCAGACACCCGCCCCAAGGGGTATCGTATAACCCAGTAACTGGGTTATGGAGGTCAGATCAGTCGCTTCATGTAAAATACTGGTGTTCAGCTGCATCCGGTTAGACTGAAAGCCGACCTCAACATAGTTGGGAAAAGGCTAGGCAGATGATGATGGATCGGTTTAAACAAATGATCATTTTATACGGTGGTGGATTATTCTAACCATTTACAAAATGTTGTATTTAATTAACCTTTTTACCTAAACAATACAATAACAAGTTAGTTCATAACCTTAGGTAGGTACTACACCACTCTTTTTCTTCTACTTTCTCCCCACAGTAATATGAGAAAACTTTCGAAGTGAGTCGGCGAAGTAAATTCATAACAAAATTCGGTGACAACAAGCCTCGTCATTGTTTGGCAAAAACTTTGGAAAACTTGCAAAGTTTCATCTTATATCCAGTTGTAGTTCTAGCAGTTTTATTGAGGAGGGTTGGATATTAAGTTTTTGTTATTCTAAATGCTTGGCCAGACTGGCGCGCGGGCGTGGGGCGGACGCGGGTGCGGGGACGCGCGTGGTGTGGAGCGCGGGTTCATTCTGCGTGTTGTCGTGTCCAGTGTTTGTCAAAATATAATAATTATGAATGAAGAAGACTTATTTTTACTAGAAAAAAGTATGAACTAGTTTAAGAAACCAGGTCCCCGCGCGGACGCCGGACGGCGAGTATGTGTTCCACGCGCGCCTCAAAGAGATGTCAGCAAAAAGGAAGGGGTCTGCCAGGGCCGAAGCCTACCGGGGGTGCGGGATTGTCCGAAAGGGTTACCGCTACCCCGGAACATAAAGGGCTAAGGAAGGAACACGGATGGGTTTTAGTCAGTAAGAGTCTGACACTCCCTTCCGCTCCACCCAGAGCGGGAGGGGTCATTTGATGATTACCCATCCATAAAAAAAAAAAAAAAAAAAGGTCCCCGCGGGGACCGCCCGCGCACCCACTGCGGCCACTTGTATGAACGAGCTATGGTGTGAGTTGCCCGTGCGCTCTCCGCGCCGAGCAGCCCGCGCCGCTCACCGCGCCCGCGCTGCCAGTCTGGCCAAGCACAAAGAGGTATTTGTACTATTGGCGAGAACGTATATTTCGTTAATTGATTTTTAGGGCTTTGACCGAAGACGTTGAATAAAGAGGTTCGTGGCTTAATAATAACAGCCGCAGGGGTCGATCAAAGGTTAAGTTAAGCTTGCCGCGCTCCTGGGTGGGTGACCATTCATTACATATCCGAGACCCCTCCATGCTACGCGGTCGAAATGTATGGCAGAACTCATTTTTAGGGTTTCGTAGTCAACAAGGAACCCTTATAGTTTCGCCATATCCGTCCGTCCGTGCGTCCGTCCCTCCGCGGCTTAGCTCAGAGACTCTTAGTTCTAGAAAGCTATAATTTGGCATGGATATACATATTAATCATGCCGGACAAAGTGGTAAAATAAAACCCTTCATTGTGCATGGTCCGACACGCACTAAGCCATTTTTATATAACCGATGAAAAATTTCAACTCAATGGGGTTCAGAATCATGTAGGTACTGAATACATGGTAGCCGGTTGTGGGTCGATGTCCCCGTCTCCGCCACCCTGCCTTGTAGAATGTTTCATGATTGATAAAGACTAAACAAGGTTTCTAGATGTCTACCTTGAAATATAATACTCGATAGTTTTGGAATTCATGAAAAAACCAATCGAAAGTTATAAATAAAATGCCATAATTATTTGAAACTCTAACTTAATGAAATCATTTTCATTAAGGGCTGATTTTTCGATCATAATACATAAACTGACAATTTTCTTCCTCGAATAAAAGTTATCTGGCGATTGAAAAATCAGTAACCTAAGACAACAAAAAGGAAGGCGCTAATTAGAAAATTACCTACAGTTCAAACAATTATATTGAACATTGCTGCAGACCGAAGTAACTTGTAAGAAAATTAAAAATTAACACGTTTTTCCTGAACAGACTAGAACTTCTATTCCAGTTCTAGATGAGCTGTTGAATTATTAAACAAGAAGGAACAATATTAGCTTTTGTAATCCCGATTAATGTTATGAATATCCAACTGTTCTAGAATAAGTAACTAAAGGTAAACCTATCGATTAACTAACAACAACATCACGATAATAACATCACGTCATTTTGATAACATCACGTGGGTATGAAAAACAGATTAGTGACAGCATCTTATAATTATTTAAACTACATGAGATTATTTTTTATGGCACAGCCTTAGCCCACGTCCTGACCAAAAGCGATCGTCGCGCGAGTATGCGATTGTCGCGTGAACGAGATCGTGTATTGGCTCTATGTCAAAATGTAGGTTATATTAGGACCTACATTCACACACATCCATCCTCACGGATGGTCGCATCGCGTATGCGCATCAGTAAGTCATATTTCACAATGGACATCAGAAATTAGTAATCAAATATTTTATTCGCGCCAATACACCGCGCGTATATTAATTAGGACACCAGTTCAACTCCGGTATGTTTAATCGTTAGTCCGTCGCGTAGCCGCTTTCTAGGTTTCTAGGTTTAATTTTATCAATTTAAACACCTTAAACTAACATTTTTAACACATGGCCCAACTTACTACCCAAATCGAAAAACAAAAGACACCTAAGTAAGTTTCACCCCATAACATCACAAAACTCATTTCACCCAGTTTCTCCCATCAATAAATTGATCGTTCAGAACCGGGAACAAGATCCCACCTGCCCGTATTATCTTACCGGGCCATAAACGAAAGGATTTAAACAAAGCCACGGGCTATTGTTCGACGTTTAAGTTTGTCGGCCATCTTTGTTTTGGAATTTCAGTCGTTACGTACGCCTGATTAATTTGGGGGTTATTACGCTGAATGAATACGAGGGTGAATTGATTTTAGTGTTGTCGAAGATTTTCTTGTATTCCGACGTTTAAGAATGTAGTATCTATCAGTAGTTTAAAGTTTACCCCTATCCAATGCTATATGTAGATATATCTACACATCTATGTATGTATTCTATTCATATTTTTCATATGCCAGAGGGCTGGCTTATTTTTTTGCAAAAAAGAATCAGCATTGCAATATAACGTGGCATTGGTACCAGCGTTTTGGGTACGTTTCCTGTTAACAGCGATGCGGACGAATTTTTTGATGCCCATTTATTATTTTCCCTCCTTTTTATATACTTGTACATATTATTATTTTAAGACTGTTACATTTTTAAATAATGTAAATATTATTCGTGTGGGTCTGTATGATCGTGTTGTTCTTATACACTGCGCAACGGATTTTGATGTGGTTTTCACCATCATTTAGTGACTTTATTGAGAAAGATTATCAACTTACATACAATAAAGACGTCTAGATATTTTTTTCAAGTCGGAAAAACCGGGACGCTTAGTACTTAGTTACGCAAGAAGGATTTAACCCCGTTCCTTATAATAAATTGGATTCCTAACGTTGATTCTGCATATTATGCTCTGCGTAGATGCAACACAGAAGTCGTAACACCATTTAAAAATACAGTTGTAACTTCCATAACTATGTTCATAATTTGAATGTCGACTTTTGGTACGCTTCGATTGAATACAAAACATTATTTTGATCATTCAAAAGTTATAATAAACTTCAACAAAAACTTGGTAGGTACTGGGCATAATTTAGTATCTAAAGTTTGGCATTTTATGTTAATAAATTCAGTTCTCACAATAAAATTTTACCTAAAGCTCTCAACAAGTGGACGTTAGATAACACTTTCAGTAATTTATTCATTAACTTTGCGGTTAAATGTTTAATATTATTTTTATTATAATGTGAGCCTTTTTTAGCTGTTCTATAGATATGACGTCGACCGTAGGTTCAATTGAGGTAAGGGACAAAATACAATTTTTCAGGAGAGGCCGACAAAGTTTTTTTTTCGGACATTATTATGGGGCTGATTCGAAATTTGGATCCAAAAATCATTAGGGTAAGGGACATTTTCTTAAGCTAGAATTTTTTCATATTCACCATTCGATAGAGCGAAAAATTCTGAACAAAACTGTATACTCAACTCATTTTGGGTATTTTGTCCCTTACCTCAGTTGAACCTACGGTCGACGAATTGTGTGTATCTAATTTAATTTATGCTTTTGTCTCCGATGTCTCAGCTATAATCAACCGTTATTACCATGCAAGTTACACAGTATATCCTATCTCCTGCATGAGTTAACAGATTAATTTTCAAAGAGCTCGATTAATCTTAATCTATATTGAAATGGCAGGAATAATTATCAAATGATATTAAAATATAATAATATTAACATTATAATATCAGTAATACATAATAATATAATTAAAGCTAAAGAGTTTGTTTGTGTTTTTGTTTGAGCGCGCTAATGCCTGGAACTGCCCCGGTTAGATTAGAAAAATTCATTTTGCTTTTTTTTTTTTGCATCACGAAAGAACGCGAAGCGAAAACGACGTGACAGCGCGGGTGGGCAATGCGACACGATGCGATGCGGCCGGCCAAGGAACAAAGGAGTTTTATAAAAAATTGTCTGTTATTTTAGTATATTGTATAAGACTTCCTCGCGAACGAAGACGCGGGCAGAAGCTAGTTGATAAACAAAGGGCCGTGATAGAGTTATTAGAACCCTTACTCACTGAGGCCGACGAAGATCTATTGTGATGATGTAAAGCATCTCCCAATCAAATTCACCATAGGCTTTGCGAGAATATCTTCTAAGGAGCTTCTTGTGTTGTGCATAGTTTGAGGCAGTGCTCAAACTTAGGACACCGCAAGACACTGTACCTTGTCACAATGTTAATACATATTAGCTTGTAATATTATATTATTATTTTTATTATTATTTTTTTTATTTGTTATTTTCTATGATTATTGTATTATGAATGTGTTAGTTTTATAATTTTAATGATTTCAAACACAATGTGAATTGTTAATGAATGAATAAATAAATAAATACGTACGAACGTACCTACATATTACCTACAAGCTAGAAAAATTTAACATTTTGTCAAATGTTTAAAGTAAAAGACTTATTTAAGATATTTCATAAAAATAAGATAGTATCATGAATTCATGTGTTTAACAAACGTAAAAACAGAACACAAAAAAATAATCGTCGCATAATTCTTAAAATTTTGAGCATAAACTATTATATTTAATGTAATAATAATGAAGGAAATTCAATCAACTATAGAAATATTTAAAAATTATTCCAATGAGCCGTGCATTTATTTTTTAATATTTACATAATTTAAAAAACTAACAATCTTAAAATAATAATATGTACAAGTATATAAAAAGGGAGGGAAAATAATCAAAGGGCATCAAAAAATTTGTCCGCATCACTGTCAACGGGAAACGTGCACAAAAGGCTGGCAGCATTGCCACGTTGTATGGCAATGCTGATTCTTTGGCCAAAAAATAGGCCAGCCCTCTGGTCACGTGATGATTCGACCAACCGCTTGGCGATGTCTTGGAATACTAAGTGGGCACTTGGGCCCCATGGCCCTAGTGTTTCAACCCCAAACGGCTCAAATATGCAAGTTCCAAAGAGATTGGAGTATTTGCGCCGTTTGAGGTTTTCCGCACCTGCAGCAGCCGCCCCAGCACAGCTTACCGTGCTTGGAAGATGGGATGGCGCAAGGGTGTCGACACACGTTGCATCCCACACCAAAGGCCTACCTACCTTCCAAGGCATTATGGTCATCCCGTCTGGTCTCTTACCATCGTCGCGTGCCAAACCGTTGGGTTCTAAAACAGCTGGCACCCCAGCGGTGACAAGAGCACGACGGATGATGTCATTGATGCTGGCATGCCGTGCTATCCGGCCTGCGCTTTTACTGCAGGATAAGCCATGGTGTCCGAGGCAGTCGACACCTTCACCGCATTGGCAGTGATTTTTTAATTCAATTAAAACTGCAAAATTACTTTTTTTTGGTGGTCATTCGATTCAACTACCTTACCTACTGTTTTGAACCTTATTTGTTGCCGCGATGTACTATTGTCAATTACCTAAAAAATTGCTTCTAAGCGCTGCAGCAATTAAAAGCGTTTCCGTGTATACCTATAAGACGAAATATATATTACGTATCATATTCATATAACATGCAGGGTACAACTCGAGCGCAGTTATTTTGTGTAAACATTGCTGTGATCACTCAAAACACTGGTTGCTACGTGCACTGATCCGCGTTACACAGTGGGGTCATGAAACAAGCGGTTTGATTTTTACATTTAAGAACTACAGAACATCACGCCTATTTTGACCGAAGGATTAGGCAGACGTGTACCTTTAGACAGTGAGCCTACATTTCGCCAGTAATGTTTAAGTCACATGTAGGGGGCAAGCTTATTGCCATCAACCGGGCACAATGCCAAACTCCGGGCTGCTACTGAGAAGTTCCTGATACAAAAACCCAATAACACTTTTCCCAACCTTTTTTTTCGTTGGAAAATCCTCATGAATACCCTCCTTCTGGGAAGAACGGAGGGTTATGTCGGACTCCTACTGACTAAACCCCCACTGTTCCTGCTAGTACCATGAATCGAAGGCCCGGGAGATACTTGTACATTCGCCGTACCCCAGCCTGCCATGCTTAGCGGGCTCCATTACCAAGTACGGCCGATCCCACGACCGCACGTCCTTCCATTACAACCTAGAAATCGAATTCAGGACCTCATGCGCAGCAGTAGCGCTTCCGACCGCTAGACCAATGAGGCAGTCATTTAGGAAAAACATTAAAAAACCAGCTGGCTGGTTTGAGTCTTTGGATCTGTTTTTTGCTACCGACCTCCGAATTTGAAGTTATAATAATAATATGTACAAGTATATAAAAAGGAGGGGAAATAATCAAAGGGCATCAAAAAATTCGTCCGCATTGCTGTCAACAGGAAACGTGCCAAAAAAGCTGGCAGCATTGCCACGTTGTGTGGCAATACTGTTTCTTTGCCCAAAAATAGGCCAGCCCTCTCGTCGCGTGAAGAGTCGACCAACCGCTTGGCGGTGTCGTAAAATGTTTTTTTATATTAACTTCTTAGTTATGGTACCTAGTGTACCTCCTGCAGCGTAGGTACCAATTCTTATACCACTGCATGTACAGTAACAGGAAGTATTATAACATCATCAAGATACACAATGGGATTAAATAAGTATTATCGCAACTAACTCAAAACTACTCAAGCAAAGTTAATAAAATCTATATGGGACCACCGAGCAGACTTCCTTTACGAATTTTTTTTTTAAATCTGTGTGCGAGTGAAGGAAATATCGTTGAACATACATTAATCTGTCAAGCTCCGTTAATGAGACACAATTGATTTTCTATGATCGGCGACGCGCGCCGCTTGACCGGTTAAAAAAATACAGACAAACATATAACCTCCTAATTTTTGAAAATGCTTATAAAAAAGTGTTGCTAAATTAAGTCTAACTAACTATCGCCCACTTCGTAGCCCATAAGATAAATAAGTTTTCTAGTACGCAACTACATTAAACTGAGACGAGATGCACAGGAACACGTTATCAAGATTATGTACCTAAGCTAGTTTAGAACTTAGCAAGTTTTGCTAGCGCCTTGCACTGGAATAATGTGGAAATATGGTGCTCATTTCAGTTAAGTTTTAAATAGCAGCATGTGTCCTTATGAGTTTACATTATTTTGACATTTATGGGATTTCTTTTGTGATATTTCGTACTGTCTCGTGGTCTAATGGTC
Source organism: Amphipoea oculea (assembly GCA_945859645.1). Lineage (NCBI taxonomy): Eukaryota > Metazoa > Arthropoda > Insecta > Lepidoptera > Noctuidae > Amphipoea > Amphipoea oculea. The sequence goes on along the minus strand of OX243869.1, from coordinate 7,357,915 downwards.
GTAAGCACATAAGCAGCCTATAATATTCCCACTGCTGAGACACAGGCCTCCTCTCGGTGAGAGGTGGACCGTAATCTACCACGCGGGCCCAGTGCGGGTTGGTGGATGTCACATGTCATTGAATTTTTGGTTCTAGAATATGCCGGTTTCCTCACGATGTTTTCCTTCAACGTATTGAAAGGAGCGGTGATGAAATTATTTACACAAAGTAAAGCAACTGTCTGAGTTCGGACCTTCGACCTACAACTCGTAAGTCGCAACCATTACCACTGGGCATAAAACCATGGGCTGAGCATGAAACTACCCGATGCCCAACCCAAGAATCGAACCCCAGGACCTCTCCTGGGGCTCGATTTTCAGGTCGGGCAAAGCGTTACTGGGTTTTTCGATCTGGAATTTCACAGTAGTAGTAATAGGCTCGCCCTCTATTACATGGGACTTAGGCTGAGGCTATAGTAGGCAGCGATTTGCGATGCGACTGGAAGAGCGAAAAGAGATAAACATGCAATGGCTACATTATTTATAAGCGAAAATCCGGCGTATATTCGGCGATGACGTGGCTACAGTACACATGCTATCAAATCATCCATCGCGGTTTACTATAGATACGCATAATGTAGCCACACGCATATTTAATAGCACTATTGAACTAGTCGTGTAAGTGAGAAATTTTCTAATAAATTCGCTTCAATGTCGCTATGTTGATGTAGCCGATGCCGTGATTACAGTAATGTTGTTCCTATCGCATAAAGAAATCAAAGATCGCTAGTTATATTTGATGTACGGTGTAGCCATACACGTGAGAATTCATTTATTTGTTTTAATCGCTCATATGTCGCACGTCGCGTCGCGGCCTAAGGTAGCCTCAGCCTTAAGCTTAATTGGCGAAATGTAGGTGAACTATGGATGCATCTCTTACTAACCGAAGAAGACAGAAAGTAATATGTTTTGTACACATACCTATTTATGAACGGCATTGATTTAAAGCGGCAGTTGTTAATTGTGGTTTTGGTAAATTACAATTACAAAATGCATGTTTATCAACAAGTTTGGCAGTAAAAATTGAGCAGAAAACTGAATAAAATGAGTTATTAAAAATCTTTAATAGCGTAATAAAACAAATAATGAAGCAATAAAATAACTGAATGGGCAGTTACGTGTGGGCAGTTAACAAATCAGAATTAGGCCGGCCGTACACGTCCGGTTTCCTGATTCGGTTTCCGAATCAGAAATTCAGATTTGGAGACCCCTAATGCACGCATTTCATACAAAATCTTCTCTTTAGTGCACCCGTTCTTATATTTTCCGTTCGGAGACCCTGACGCATTTCATGCGCATTTCTTTTTCCCACATAATATGAACATAGGTGTGGAGTGTAAATAATTGTTAGAATACTTAAATATTTTTATAAGTATTGTGTATGTTGTAAATAAATAATTGTTGTGAATAATTATATATTTTAGATTAGCGCTATTCATAGATAATGATTGTGTTCCTCCTTTATTGTCTATGATGAGTGAACTGTCATGTGACAGCTGACATGTCGAACGAGGAATTATTACGTAAGGTTATGATGCAATGTGCTTGTGTTATGTGTAGTGTTTACAATTTGTTTTATATAATATAATACATAACCGCTATACCGCAATTATGAATACAAAAAAAAGTGTAACGCTAGATGTCGCTAGCCATCAGTAAGCCGGCTGTCAAGCCCGCCACGCCTAACCGCCATAGACTACTATTTATAAACGCTACGTGAGCCTTGCCCTACCAAATTCCGAGTCGAGGTAAAGTAGCCGCCAGCCAGCCAGTCATCCATAAAAGCCCGGAGCGATGATTTTGTGTACTCTCTTGATAATAATAATTGTAAGGGAAAACTCTGCCCGAATAAAAGTATAAATCAATTCGTCTTTATTTTTACCATCTGCCTTTATAAAAGAAATGGCAGTCCGGTAGGTGTGCCACGGATCGTCAAAGCCCTTTAAAAAAAATATTGTGCACGAAAAGAGTATTTTCTATTTTAAAATCATTCCAATTTACATATATTAGGTTTACTCCGTGCGTTCGTGCTAGGCCTATAGAAGAAGACATTTTTATTATCGCATTTTTTATTTTAGAAAATAGTTCATCGCCGCTGGCTACCATTTTGACACCGTACCGTGGGCATTGTAAAGGACAAGACAACACCGCGAAGTATTTTAAGGATTATTCTACTTTGCCCCACCGGTCGCCCCACTGGTGGGGCGAAGTGGAATGCCTAAAATTTTCACTTCGTGGCCTACGCCCACGATAATTAACAGTAATTAATATTAATATTTATTTATTTTCTCACCACAATCTAATACTTATATAAAAATCTCGTGTCACAGTGTTTGTTATCGAACTCCTCCGAAACGGCTTGACCGATTTTTATTAAACTTTTTGTGTATACTTGGTAGGTCTGAGAATAGGTCTGAGGCTCTTTTTTACGTCTTTTTTTTGCAAAACAATATTTGCGGGGTCAGCTAGTACCCTTATCTATACATATAATAAAATCGTAGGAAAGTCAAAACGGTACATTGAATATTTTTTTAAAAGAATACTTGGGGCGTGATCTACAATCGATATCGAAGCCAAAAATATAGTTTTTAGAATTTTTGTCTGTTTGTCTGTTTTTCTGTTTGTCTGTTTGTCTGTATGTATGTCCGGGATAAACTCAAAAAGTACTGCATGGATTTACTTCAAATTTTGCATGAATATTACTAAGGGGTCGGGTCAACATATAGGCTACATATTATCACGCTATCACCTATGGGGGAAGAGCTGTAAATCTTTATTTTTCTTACGCATTCTGTGACAGCGTGTAATCTAACGAGGCATATTTAAATTTTGTTTTTCAGTAAGCCATGCTATTATCTAGCTTTACACTATAAAAACTACGCCATTTAAGTAACTTGGGCAGAAAAAACATAGTTTAATGAATTTTAGTAGTATAAAGAAAATTTTGAAGCAGCGCCATCTATGAGATTTCATAAAAATCAAATCAAGTTACATGTTGACACTTTTTGGAAATTAATAATTTAAATTTGATCATGTTGGCGAGGTTAGTAGTTAGTTATTCTTAAAATTCATAGATGGCAATGTGCATTTTCTTCATAAAAGTTGTATCGTATAGTTCGTTTTGACAAATTCAAGTTCCAACAAAACCCTTAAAATCTTGAGCAGAGTTGAGGACGACAATTAAAAAAAAATGCGGTGTTAAGTATTACAAAAAAGTTATGTTTCTACTGGAGACGAAGTCGGAGTAACTGATGAACGCGTGCTGAACACCTGTCTCAGTTCACTTCAAGATGTGGTCATTTCTATCGGCGGCAATCCACTGATCGAATATGGGTTACCAGCTCCCCAATTATCACCGCATCAAGACCGTGTAAATCGGGAGTATAACGCTGAGACAAATTACGATCCGGGCGAAATGACCATGTCGCTTTGTTCTCTTCAGAGCAAAAACAAATTTATGACACCGTCCTTGAAAGCGTTGGGAAAAAACCAGGGTCAAATGTTTTTCTTGGAATGCGTCTGGTGGAACAGGAAAAACATTTGTTACCACTTGCATACTTGCAGAGGTCAGCAGGCAAGGCAAAATTGCTATTGCTGTAGCGTCGTCGGGAATCGCTGCCACACTGCTTCCGAGTGGCAAGACAGCACATGCCATGTTTAAAATTCCTATCGATTTAGAGAGCGCCGAAAAGCCTGTTTGTGGTGTGTCACGTAACAGCGATAAGGGACACGTGCTCAAGGATTGCTCTTTGATCGTATGGGATGAGTGTACGATGGCCAATAGTAAGGCAGCTGAGGCCGTGGACGGAACCCTGCAGGACATCCGCAGGAACGAACATTTGATGCGTCGTATCACAGCTGTTCTGTTCAGTGGCGATTTCCGGCAAACGCTTACCGTGGTGACACGGGGATCGAGGGCTGACGAGGTGAATGCTTCGTTGAAACTATCTTCGTTGTGGTCACGAGTTTGTACGCTGCGCTTGACCATTAATATGAGAGCTCGGCTCGGCGGCAATGCACGTGCTCAAGAATTCTCCAATGTCCTTCTAAGTCTTAGCGAAGGCACTCTACCAGAAGAGAGAGGTGGACAGGTGGTGCTTCCAGAGTCTCTCGGTAGAGTGGTATCCAGCTTAGAAGAACTCATTTGCTGTGTGTACGGGGACATCAGTCGTATACTGCACCTGCAGAATTCTTGGGTGTGTGAGCGGGCCATTTAGACGTCCAAAAATGATCAGGCTGCAGCAATTAACGAATGCATTCTCTCGGAAATTGAGGGGAATGAAGTGGTCTACACCTCGATAAACACTGTTGTCGAGCAAGATGACGCCACACATTATCCCGTGGAATTTCTGAACTCCCTGTCAGCAAGTGGACTTCCAGCGCATACCATCAAGCTGAAGGTCGGTGTCCCGATTATGCTTCTTCGGAACCTATCTCCTCTGAAGTTGTGTAACGGGACCCACCCTAAAGTCATTTCGCTCTACAGACACACCATTGAGGCGGAAATTCTTACGGGTTGTGGCGTTGGCGAGGCAGTATTTATATCACGCATTCCCCTCATACCTCATATCTTCCCGTTCCAGTTCAAGCGCGTACAGTTCCTCGTGAGTGTTTGCTTCGCGATAACCATCAATAGAGGCAGACACTGAGGGCAGCGGGTGTCGACCTCAGGACGAGTTGCTTCTCACACGGACAACTGTACGTCGCTTGCTCCCGCGTCACCAGTCCTGACTCTCTTTACATTTTGGCTCCTGGCAGCATAACTACCAACGTTGTTTATAGGGAAGTGTTTTAAGGTATGATGCCTTTGTACGTATTTTACTCTTTTGTGTCCTGGAATGTATTCCTGCATTGTTTTCTCTATTTCCTTCAGTCACATCCCCCACACCACACTGAACTCAGCAGGACTCCCATACAACTCTCTTCACTTGCTTCGCTTGCAAAAAAAACTTATATTTTAATGCTATTTTAAAAGTTGTTTACTTATAATGCTATAGCGACACTGGCATCTTAGGTATTTTTGGTGCTGTAGAGCCTTCAGGCAGACGACGTCGCGGGCAGCAGCTAGTAAAATAATAACAAAAAACAATATTGTCCAGTCATGGGCAATAAAAAAAACACCAAACTAATTCCAATTCTACAATAAGTTTCTTGGCTAGACTTTTTACAAAATATCGTATTTTTTTTTCTGTCGTGTAGGCGGTCAAAAGGTTAAAAGAAACATGAACCTTCCAATACAGGTCGAAATAAAAACGAAACTGTTTAACTTTGCTAGTTCATAATCTATCATTTTATGGCGCCCGCTTTTGTCCCCGAACTATCAAAGTTTGTGACGAAACTTATAATATTTACAATATTTACGGTCTTAAAGCTCAGTTCACACGAGAATAGTATTTTTGAGAAGATGATTTAGTCGAAATCAATTGGATTAGATTTTTAGCTTACGAAAAGAGTTTTCTTTATACCTACACACTGTGCCTGTAACATCTCTTTCTATTTCAAGTATCCTCATCATCATCTGCCTAGTATTGTCCCAACTTCTACGTGGGGGTTGACTTCTAGTCTAACCGGATGCAGCTGAATACCATTATTTTACATGGATCAACTGCCTATCTGACTTCCACAAACTAGTTACTAGGTGGTACGATAACCATTAGTAAGACTGGTTGTCAGACTTTCGGGCTTCTGACGACCCGTAACGACTGTCTAAGATCCACGTATGACAGCCGGGGTTTTTGGTATGTAAATATGGTCACCCATCCACGGACTAACCACGGCAAGAGTAGTTTAAACTGATCGATCGACCCGTGCGGCTATTATTACATAGCCACAAGACTACAGACTTCTTTGTCTATCATTTTTAAATCTCCTATCACAGGTAAATGGTGGAAAACATTTTTAAACCATTGAAAGAACCTACTTGATACTTTCTCCTTTTACACTTTGAAAACTTCACTAGCGCTACATTCACTACAGCTGTTCAACAGGCAAAAGTTTGTATCTATCTGCAATCTCTCGATCAGTTTTACACCATCTTTTGTTCAAAAGTTATATTAAAATAAAAGAAAACTGATACTACGATTTTGCCCAAAGGGTCAAGCACATGTGTACCTACATAGTACACCAACATTTCGCCAGTTATGGTTTTTTTAAATTGCTGAATGGACCCGCTCTTGACCCCGATCACGTTTGATGGAAAGCGATGGATGAGGTCTATTGTGGAACGAGCGACTCCCACGCATCGACGAAACACAGCAAGTTGCTTGCCGCCGGGCTCCGGTGAGAGGGTGGTCGCAAACCAGGCGGACATTAGGCCTACCACCGCAAGGGAAGAATTGGCCAGTCAAAATAAGGTGTTGGGTGTGACTGCCCAGGATGCGCCGAGCGCTCGGTTCAGTTGAGTAACTGGCGGAACAAACTGAGATACACCAGGAGGCTTCTTCATGTATCCCGAAAGTGTGTTTAAGTCCCATGTAATAAGGGACGAGTTTATTGCCATTAACTGGGCTCAAATCCAGACTCCGGGTTGCTAATGAGAAGTTTCAGATGGAAAAACCCAATAACTTTTTGCCCGACCAGGGAATCAAACCCGATCTCATGCACAACAGTAGCGCTTACGACCACTAAACCAACGAAACAGTCAAACTCTTAAAAATGGTATAAAATCCATCAACCATCTCCATCAACAATGAACTAAACCCGTGTGATCTCGCCATTAACCCAGTCGAAAATAAACCTGAGAGAGATGGAATCTCATAAATTATTAATAAATAACTCAGTGAAACTTCACAGAACTTTGACAAAGAATACCTTATAAAATTATGAAGATAAACTTTTAATATGTACGGTATTTACGTTGGTATGTGAAAAATTCCGGGATTTTCCTGAAAACATGAACATACGAGAAGCTTATACGGTTTTGTGTAATATCATAATTGATGAATCGTGTAAGGGGAACAGAAAACGAGGGCAGAATACTAAAGCATCACTACTCGTGTAAGTGAATTTTTATTCTGATGTTTTTGGGGTAAATTGTACCCCTTTGCAATCCATCAAGGAAAAGTCGGGTTATGAAGGAAACATTTTAGCGTTGAACTGGGCATATGTAAACATATTTGATTTGGTTTTTTTTTATAATAAAATACCTCTAGTAATAACAGCCGCACGGGTCGATCGATCAGGTTAAGCTACGCTTGCCGCGGTTGGTCCGTGGATGGGTGACCATCTTTACATACCAAGACCCCTCTGTGCCACAGAAAGCACGTTAAGGCGTTGGTCCCGGCTGTCATTCGTGGATCTTTGACAGTTGTTACGGGTCGTCAGTAGCCCAAAAGTCTGACAACCAGTCTTACCAAGGGGTTTCGCATTACCCAGTAACTGGTTTGTGGTCGTTGTGGAGGTCAAATAGCAAGTCGCTCCATGTAAAAAAACGGGTATTCAGCTGCATTCGGTTAGACTGGAAGCCGACCCCAACATAGTTGGGAAAAGGCTAGGCAGATAATGACCTCTAGTTTTTCTATGCGTGGTACGTGCGTGTTTAAGCACGCATTTGACAACGCACGTTGACGTGTGTGTGAGGTTGACGTATGGGTCTTGGAACAATTTATAAGAGTCCCAAAACTGAGCCTGAGTAAAAATCGGTTATTTAACTTCCTGGATCCCTGCAAGTAAAATGTCAATGTCTCTTTGCCGTTGCGAAAAAACTAATTATTTTGGTACAAACGCCTTCAAAACGTACTGCGTGGTGCTGATGATGCCAGGAACAAAAATGACATAGTTACCGTGAGGTGAGACCGTGTACAATGAACCGATTCATTAATTTATGTTTAAAATTCGAATTCCCTCACAAAAAACTCTTCTCGCGGAAAATTTAAACTACCTACCAACAATTTACCTACTCCATTCACTATTCTGAAAATGCTCGATCGAAAAATGCTCGAATATGTCTCATCGAAAATCGGTCACCGCTTCGTGTATACGTCACGTATTCGTTCCGCGTCCGATCCGTACGTGTTTGGTAAGATATCGTAGCGTGTAAACGGGTTCGGTGAAATGGAGCGTGGAGGATGATAGTGCGGATTTTTCCACGATACGAGTGTGTTTATATGTGATTCTTGTGGTGTACTCGGATGTTGAGTTTTTGAGGATAAGCTGCTGATTTTATCGATATTCAATTTTCCTTTTTCAAAAACTTAATTCATTTTATTTATAATCAGTTACTTCGCCATTTACTCGATGCTTGAGGGAAGACGTCACCTTCGAGGTAGACTGCGGCGAAGGTGGTGTGACGTTAGCTTACTCCACCGTTACTCTTTTAAAATGTTTTACAATATTTTGCATGGGTACATTAATTATATAATAATATGTGAGGACGATGCACCGAAAATAGAATTAATAACCCTCCTTCTGGCGCAGTCAAGTAAAAACTAGATACATGCGTGATTGTTTAGCGTGGGGTTCTGGATTTGATTCCCGGGTCAGACAAAGTGTTATTGGGTTTTCCATTAGGAATTCCTTAGTAACAATCCGGATTTTGGAGGTTGGCGGTTTAAAGTGCTTTCGGACGTAAAGCCGTTGGTCCTTCGCCTGATCTCTCCCTGGTCATGGTAAATTGCCGTCCCATCGGACTATGAGAGTAAAGGAACAGAGACTGCACCTGTGTTGTGTTTGCGCACACACTTGTGCACTATAATATCTCCTTCGTATCTGGCCTATTTCCATTGATTGGCCACCATGATCAAAAACGATCGGGAAGCTATTATACCAAAGGCTGGTAATAGGTACCTGGACGAATTCTGTTTAGCGATAAAAATAATCCAAGTGTAACACGATAATCGGTAAGTTATATTTCTGCTTTTTCCAAGATTACATTAAGTCCGCCTTTGTACCTTTTATGTTGTATAAAGTTTATATGACGACACAGTAAGTAGAACTAACTAAGAATCCACCAAAGAGGTTGAATAACAACACTGGCTGGTGACAGTCACTCCAGCAGAGCATCGCATCGATGGTTGCGTGGTGGCTGATGGGCGGCTGTCTTTTGATGACAGCAATTTTTCCTCTATGCAGATGATGTGAGGGGAGCCACTGAGCGGCTGTCGTACTACTTCCATGAAGAACTGCTATATTACAGCACAATCCTGATGATATTGGAGCTGCTGAACTTCTAATACGATGACCACTGTTGGTAAAGACTATTCTGTGCTGTTAAAAAAAATATATATTTATTTGGGACAAAAACAATTAATTATACATAACAGCATTTACAAAAAGTAGTTATATTACAGTCGAAAAAACGTAACCCACACTATTGTCCACGAAATGACATCGGAGTATGATAACGAACGTATGTTAAATGAGAGAAAAAAAGAAGGAAAAAAGTACATATTTAGAAAAAAAAAAAAAAACACTATATACCTACGAATCGAAGGAGGCGGATGACAAGAGCATCTGACTTAGGGTCTATTCTAAACAGACGGACTGCATTTCAGATGCAACATGGTAGTTTGAATAGAATAGAATAGAATATATTTATTTGCTTTAAAACATGGTACATTAAGGTCTTATAAATAACGTGTTGATCTTACATGTTCCGCCATGGTCTGGCATACAAATATTTAAACAATGATGCAATTGACATATCTGCTCGAAACCTAGTTATGTCAACTGCATCCAAACTGTGATATTGCAGCTGGCATGCAGTCCAAATGCAGTCCGTCTGTTTAGACCCTTATTGGCTGGGGCACGCCGTTATAGCGGCGGTAAGACCCGTCATGGAGGCGTGGATCGAGAGGCGGCATGGCGCCCTCAGCTTCCGGCTGACGCAGGTACTCTCTGGCCACGGCTGCTTTGGGAAGTACCTGTGTCGTATAGGTCGGGAGCAGACGCCGGTGTGTCACCACTGTGCGGCTTGCCCTGAGGATACGGCGCAGCACACGTTGGAAGAGTGCCCAGCTTGGGCAGGGCTGCGCCGTGACCTCATCGCGGCAATAGGCGGGAGCGATCTCTCGCTCCCGGCCGTCGTTCAATCGATGGTCGAGAGCGGGAGCGCATGGGACGGAGTTGCCTCCTTTTGCGAGGATGTCATGTCTGCAAAGGAGGCGGCCGAGCGGGAGAGAGAAGCCGCATCCTCTCTCCCCTCCCGCAGGAGACGCACCGGGCGCCCGAGAAGGGTGCGAAACGATCTGCGACCTCCATGAAAGGTGGCCTGCGGTCGGCGGACTAGGGGCGTCCGTTGTCCGATCAGACAGGCCCGAGTTGGCGCTGCAGTGTTCCACGCGCGCCACTCAAGAGTGGGTGCGGCCATTACAGGAATGGGCGCACGGGGAGGTGGGACCCGCTGAGGAACAGCGGGTCGAGGCCTGTCGGGGGAGCGGTGAATGCTGTTGCGAATCCCGCACCCCCGGCTATAGGTAGAGGCGGAACACCGCGGTGGTTTTAGCCGGTAAGAGTCCGGCATGCCCCTCTGTCACCCCCACGATAGAGGAAGTCCATGAGGATTTCCACCGCGAGAAAAAAAAAAAAAAAAAAAAAAAAGACCCTTATTGGCTGATTTGCCAGAGATTGTGAAACCATTTGCGACAGCGCGAAAATATCAAAATCAATTAATTGTGAGTATAGGTTTCTAAAAGTCGGCGAAGACCAGCTTAAATAAATGAACACGCGAATAAAGTCCCTCACTTAAAAACAAAACCTCTTCAAGTTCGTAGACCCATCAACCAATACAGTATTATTAGATTGCTTTCAAACGGTGATCGTTTGAAAGCAATCTACGGTGTAAAGTAACTACCTACCTTATTTTCTGTGTGAGAAACACTTTATGCGTACTTGTAAAAGAAACTCATTTACTGGAGAATCCCTTCGAAGAGACTATAAATTGAGGACGAAACTGTAGCTTCAAACGAGTTTACTACAACGTACACTGACTAAAAACAAAGGTTTTAATTGAATTGAAAAATGCGACTTTGGCAATATAGACTTGGAAGAAGTAGGTACTCTTTTGGTCTTTGTTAGCACAGTACGTATCCGGTTTATTTCAAACATTCCTAAGGCGGATCACACGATACAACGCGCTACGCGACAGGGCGCAAATAACGCGGCCCCGTGCGTGATTCTTTACATACAAATTCAATAAAAACGCGTTTCCGCGCGGAGATGTTGGCTCCGTTTTCCGACTCCACGTCGCGTGGCGTGTTGTAGAGTGAGATCCGCCTTACCAGCTACGCTAGTACAAAGTCTAGTAGAAAGGTTCTAAGCAATACAGTTCTTTTCTATTCAGAGCTGTCTTTCCCGTATCGAGTGCAAAACGATGTATTTTATCACACTAGCGTAGTATACTTTTGTGTTAACTTACAATATTCTGTCTCGTAAGGAGAGTTGTATGCACATAGTACGTGCATTCCTTGTAATGTAAACTTACATGAAGTGCACTTACTACAGGTAGATGATATATGTAGGTATACTTGATTAAGCTTTTTGGTATTCAGGAAGCTAAGTTGCAACTATTTATTCAGGGTGAGTGGGCCATAATCCACCACGCGGGCCCAGTGCGGGTTGGTTTCCTCGCGATGATTTTCTTCACCATTTTGAGAGCAGTTGTGATAAATAAAGTAAAGTGCCTGCCTGGGTTCGAACCTACGACTTACAAAACGTAAGCCCCCGTCGTTTCCACGTGTGTTTTACTAAGCCACCACTGCTTCTTAGTAATAATTTAACTACAAACAATGTTGAACTCCTAAAATCGTTTGAGTGACATTCGCACTGAGTAGTCAATTCTTTTACATCGCTCTGAAGTATGCCTTACGCTTCAGAAGTTATTACTGTTACGTATATCCTCCCGATCGATTTCGGTCACGGTGGCCAATCTCAGTATTAGCCAGGTACGCAGGAGATATTATACTGCACAAGTGTGTGCGTAAACACAGGTGCACTCTCTGTTCCTTTACTCTCATAGTCCGATGGGACGGCAATCCGACACGACCGGGGTGAGATCAGGCGCAGGACTAACGGCGTTACGTGCTTTCCGAGGCACGGGTGTATTAAACCGCTAACTCCCAAACTCCGGACTGTTACTAAGAACAGAATTACAAATGGAAAACACTTTGTCCGACCCGGGAATCGAACCCAGGAACCCACGCTCACCAGTCGCGCTTGCCACCACGAGATCAACGGGGCAGTCAACCACAAAGTCAGACCACCACTGCTCTGCTCATTAACCTTTTGAACGCCATTGTCACATATATGTGACAAACGAAATCTTACCCTGAACGCCAACGTCACAAATATATGACAAAATACACGTTGCACAGGTCGCACCATATTATGAAATAAACAATTTAATCATTACTTTTGTGTGTTTTTATTAATATAAATTAAAAGTTTAAGCTTCCGTCTATATTGTATTGCATGAAACTAATATAAATAAACCACCAATATCGAGAAATTTGTTGTTTTAAGTGTGTGTGTGTCGTTTTGTTATAGTGGCCTGGCGTCAGGGGTACGGCGATACGTTTATACTCTGGCGTTCAAAAGGTTAATAATGTAACTGCTTTCAAACAATGTTGGACTTCCAACATTGTTTGAACGACGTTTGCACTGAGTAGTCAATTCTTTTACATCGGTCTCTGAAGTAAGCCATAAGCTTCAGAAGTTATTACTGTTACTGTTAACTCCTGGGCAAAGGCTTCTCCCCATAACTTCCGAAGACGAGCTGGACAAAACAAACGACCAGTGGTCTAAATTAGCTCTGGATCGCAAGAAGTTATTACGCTCACAATATATGTATACTGAATGATTTTTTTTAAGGTTTGGAAATTTTTACAGAGTGATCTACCCATGAATATGAACAACTTTCACTGTGGGGCCTACTCTGAAATCACGAAAAAAAATCTGCTGTTTAATTTACAAAAGTTTAATACCTACTTGACCAAAATGTATGAAACAGCTGAATAGGTATGTGTATGGAAGTATCGGTTACTAAAATAACGATTAATCTGTCAAGCTCCGCTAATGAGACACAATTGATTTTCTATTGTTTCGTCGCCGATAGGCGACGCGCGCCGCTTGACCGGTTAATAATAACTGTCTTCTAGGCATGTCTACGGATGTACTTCGACGCCAAACTGTCCTTTTGTTTTTGTATTTATTTGTATAGTTAGTTAGTCATTTAATTTAGTACTTTTGTGTAAATAGTTAGTTGTGTTAAACATTGTATAATAGTAACTATTGATTTAGTTTTGGTATGATTTTGTGGTATTTTGGACTTGACTTCGAGGGTTCAGTGAGTTAAAAATTCCGGCGCAAATGTATTTTTGTTAAAATTTGATAAATTTGAGACATGTTAAAATTAACTATACAAACCGAACCAAAGTTTAATACTACACGAAATAATGTGTCTATCCAGTCTTATTTATTGGAAAAAAAAATAATATACTTACATACGAGAATACAAAAGAACAGCGTTCCAATCACTTTAATATTTAACCTACCTACCTATTATAGTATTTCCTGTCTTAATTGGTACTAAATCGTAACATTCCCTAATAAGCAAACAGAACATGTTAAATAAGTAATTAATGTAACAGGCTTTGAATGCATGCTGAATGAAAATTAAGTCGGAGAAGTAGGTTACTAGGAACATTGTTGTTTTACTAATGATATCCTGAATATATCGACTGAGGGGCTTGTGGCTATGTAATAACAGCCGCACGGGTCGATACATCAGGTTATGCTACGCTTGCCGCGGTTAGTCCATGGATGGGTGACCATCTTCACATACCTAAACCCCGCAGTGCCTCGGAAAGCACGTTAAGCTGTTGTTTCCGACTGTCATTCGTATCTTTGACAGTCGTTACGGGTCGTAAGTAGCCCGAAAGTCTGACAACCAGTCTTACTAAGGGGTATCGTATTACCCAGTAACTGGGTTGTGGAGGTCGGACAGGCAGTCGCTCCATGTAAAATACTACTATTCAGCTGCATCCGGTTAGACTGGAAATCGACCCCAACATAGTTTTGAAAGGGCTAGGCAGATGATGATGATCCTGAATACATCGACATATAATTGTGTGTGTTATATGTTTTGTTTAGATATTTTTTTGTTAGTTTCTTTATTTTAATCGCGTGTACTCGCGTTACTTGTATGATAAAACGTAGAATAGAATAGAATACCTACTCTTTATTATGTACACCATATAAATTACAGACATAAATATAGAAACTTTACAATGGGTGACACAATGGACCGTCTTATCGTATGGAGTTTCTTGCCCATTCATTTACATACGAAACTTCTTTTTGAAAGGGGTGACTACAATCTATTCTGTTTTGTTGTAAACTAGCGGCCCACCCCAGCTTCGCACGTGTGCAATTCTTTTTCGAATTTCTGAAATTTTCTTTAATAGAAACCTTGTCCTAGCAATACCAAGCACAACAAAAAAGGAATTATCCAATTTGGTGCAGTCGTTCGGAAGTTATGCGCGTACATACATTTGCCAACCCGCACTGGGCCCGCGTGGTGGATTACGGCCCACTCCCTCTCACTGAGAGGAGGCCTGTGTCCCAGCCATTATAGGCTGATTATGTATGTATGATGTATGTATACATTTCGGCGATTCATTTTTATTTATATAGAAGATTTGGACATTCAAAGGTGCCTTTTATGTGCACTGTGACTGCAAATTTTATGATTGATTTTTAAAAAGAATTTAATATACCAGCTTCGTCCCATCTCTAGGTCATCCATTAGGTTATCTTTAAGAAATGTGCATAATCTTTATACAATCCATTTTCCCATTTATATACTAAGGAAATATTTTTCACAGTCCCTTTCTACACCCGAAAAACTTTCAAAACAGTTTTGCAAACTTTTCTTTGCTGCTAAAATACAGCTACTTTCATAACCTAAGCCTTAATACTGGGCAATAAGATTTCAGTTTGTGCAAGTTTCAGGGGTGAAATAAGGTTGTTTTCTTCCTAAAGGCACTGCCGTGTCTATTTAGTTCGCTGCATGAATGGGTGATTGATGTCTTAAGGTGTTAGCTGTCGACGAGTCGGTATTTTGTCCATATAATTATCTATTGCGGGTTTGAAAGGACGTGGAAGGAGGTATTTGCACGTGCCTGAGGTTACCTCTGTGCTGTTGAGCACTTTGGATTCGGAGTCAAGGTTGTAAGCCTTCTAATCGGTTCTGAGTACTGTAGGTATATTTACTTTCTAGCCGCGACTTCGTATGCGTGAAACTTTTCATGTTTCCTCTACCCATACCGTCGCATCTCATCGCCTGCCCGCGTCTGACTCTTTTGACTTCTGACTTTTTCTGAATTTTTTGTTCTTGCTCGGCATCTAAGTGTCTTAGCGTGTTCAGTAGCCTGTAGCCTTCCTCAAGAATTGGACTATCAAATGCAAAAATAATTTTTCAAATCGGACTGGTAGTTCTAAAGATTAGCACGTTCAAACAAACAAACTCATCAGCATTATTATTAGTATAACAGATAACAGATAAAATATCGTTTTTGATTTGAAACTATACCAGGTTCAAATCAAAAACGGTATTTTATCTGACGAGATTTTATTTTATCTGATATATAACATAAAATATCGTTTTTGATTTGAACCTATACCAGGTTCAAATCAAAAACGATATTTTATCTGTTACAATTTTTCTATCAAAGAACAATATTTATTTCAAACCATAAGGGGTTTTTGATCAAAAAAGAATAAATTATTTTGAAGTAAATTATTATTTGTAGGCTTATTTTCTAAAATAATGATGCTAACTTTTTTGTATAGTCGGTAATAAATAATTCTCATTTTATTGCGGTTTTCTGGAGAATAGAAGAAAATAAATTATCCTAACTAGATGTCGGGAGGCTTGAACTAAAGTGATGTCTTAAAAAAATTTCTTTCTTTCTTATTGGAGTGCCGCTTGTTATTCAGGTTTCTGTTATTTCGAATAGGGACCCTTACATGTTCCATTATTATATTTAATTGCAGTTTTACATGAAAGCTAGGGGAAAAATGCTAGGGGAACCACTGAACGGGTTACATTATTTTTATCACACTTTTATTTTACCTTTCCTGCTAGTAAATTTTAACAGAGTATAGCAAAGTTAACTTGATGAAAAATCATGCCTGTGAAATGCTTTATGACATAACGCCTGTAATCCTCGATCGTTTAGGCAGAGGTGTACAGTCAACAAAAGAGATAAGTATGGAAGATCGTCGGATATAGAAAAAATAAAATAAAAATAAAGGAATAAAATTTTATTTTCAGAAAACGAACAGCTCATTTATCAAATTAAATTTCAGTCGACAACCTCCATTGTTTTCTTACTAAACTTCAACTATATCCGACGATCCTGCATACTTATCTCTTTTGTTGACTGTACTTATTGTAGGTTACACCTACATTTTGTCAGTTCCTATGTTTAAATCCCATGTAATAAGGGATGAGCCTATTGTAACCGGGAACAAATCCAGATACCGGGCTTCTACGCCTGCTACTGAGGAATTCCTGATTGAAAAACTCAATAACACTTTGCCCGACCTGGGAATCGAACCCAGGATCTTATGTTCACCCGTAGCGCTTACAAGCACTAGACCGAGCTCGAGGCAATATTATGTATTACTAGCAGCGCCCTGCGGTTTGACCCGCATAAGTGTCGATCCCATGGAAACATCGGAATGAAAAGCATCCTATGTATTAATCCAGGGTGTCAGCTACCTCCATACCAAATTTGATCAAAATTAGTCCAGCCGTTTGAGCGTGAAGAAGTAACAAACATATAAACACACACACACACTCACAAACTTTCGCCTTTATAATATTAGTGTGACTAGCAGCGCCCCTCGGTTTCACCCGCATAAGTCTCGATTCCGTGGGAATATTGGGATAAAAAGTACCCTATGGCCTTTCCCGGGACTCAAAACTCAAAGTATCTCTATACCAAATTTCATCTAAATTCGTTCAGCGGTTTAGGCGTGAAAAGGTAACAGACAGACAGACAGAGTTACTTTCGAATTTATAATATTAGTATGGATAATATGGATAGTGAGATATAATTAGTATAAAAAATAGATGAGCTTAGTTATTAAGTAAAATAAATCATGAAACGCGAAGCACGGCTGTCTACTTTTACTTTTCAATGTTAACGAAAAAAAAAAAAAAAAAAACAAAATGAAAATGCTAAAAGGTCAATTGAATAATAAACACACTCATTATAATTCTTCTCAAAAACGCTGACGGCAAATTCTCAACGATTAAGATTAGAGAAATTAGAAATAATTCTTCCCAAACGCACCGGATGGGATTATAAAAATATTAATGGCAGCAGTTTTGGAAACGCCAAAAAGGCAATTATTTTGTATTCGCTTATATTTGTAAATCGTTCCTGCTATTTGAAATCCCTCGGGGTCTCTAACTAGGTACTTACTGAGGCCTTATTTATTGGTGAATACATAAAAAGGTTAATCATCAATCCCAATGGTACGGGAAATTTGGTGATAAAATGTTTTGCGGTCTATCTGGTTTGGTATCTATATAGATCGAACTAGCTGCGCCCCGCCGTTTCACCTGCTTAGATGTCGATCCCGTAGGAATATCGGGATAAAAAGTAGCCTATATGTTAATCCAGGCCCGGGTGTCAGCTACCTCCATACAAAATTTTATCAAAATTGTTCCAGCCGTTTGAGCGTGAAGAAGTAACAAACATGTAAACACGCACACTCACTCATAATATTAGTGTGATGTGATATTTTGAGCTGTTTTTTTCGAGTTTATCTGGAACCTACAGTTTATACAGATTACTGGTGGGTAATTGTGTAATAATTCCGTAGGTTCTGGAGTGGCGACCGCGTCCCGGAAGACGTAGCTTTGGAAGGCCTCCCACAAGATGGACCTTGTGAAGGCCGCAGGAAACCGTTTGATGCGAGAAGCACAGAACCGGTCGAAGTGGAGGTGCTCGGGGGAGGCCTATGTCCAGTAGTGGACGTCTTTCGGCTGAAATGATGATGATGTTGAATTGCGTAACACACTATCAGTAGCAATGGCTTTCATTTTGACAGTTCAACAACATTCATTGCGTTATTTACGTTGTTGAGCAGACGAATTTTTCGCACATATGAAGCAATGGATTAGCAATATGATGATTGAGATTGATAGTGTGTTACGCAATTAGGTACTGGTATGGTACAGAAGTAAACAAGTTATTAAAAACAATATTTATAAGACGGTACAAAATCCCGGTACAGTTGATAAAAATAAACCTTCAATTTTGATCGGATCAACGTAAAAGGGAAGTCGTTTTCGTGGAGTTTCTGAAAGCATTATAATGTTAAGGTCTTTGGTAAAGCTAAGATACGAATATTGGGTCGCTAAGCCAACAGAGGTCCTTAAAATTGGTCGTAAAAAAAAGATACTCCGGGAGTGCCGACAGAAGTGAAAACAAAAAACAAACAGAATACTTTCCTATCTCTCACTGACATATTAGATATACATTAAAACCGAGTACATTCTGAGGACAGCCGAACATATCCGTAGTGGTGTCGGTTACGGTAACAGTGGCGCGAATTCAATGGTTTTTCATAAAGAAGTTTTCACTTAAAAAAAAAAAGTTTTGCTGGTGCTCTTTGTAACTTAGAGACTATACATTATATTCTTTACCTTTACCTGTCTCGTTTGTTAGTGGTCGCATTAGGTCCTGTGTTCGATTCCCGGGTTGGGCAAAGTGTTATTGAGTTTTCCATCTGCTATTTCTCAGTAGCAGCCCGGAGTCTGGATTTGTGCCAGGTTTTATTCTGTTTTTAGTATTTGTTGTTATAATGGCAACAGAAACATCATCTGTGAAAATTTCAACTGTCTAGCTATCGCGGTTTATGAGATACAGCCTGGTGACAGACGGACAGACAGACGGACAGTGGAGTCTTAGTAATAGGGTCCCGTTTTTACCCTTTGGGTACGCAACCCTAAAAAGATCTCGGCCCAATACCGAGACATTTTAGATACCAACAAAAACTAAAGTTCAAGTTATTATGATAGCCCGAATCGATTCCATCACTTGTACATTTAATCACAACAATACGATACCGATATAGAATACATAGTACAAAACTGGCGAGCACAAACATTGTATGTTGTTAACGATGTTTTGGAACTTCCACATCCCACGTCGCGTCGTCAGGTGTGAAAACAAGGTTGTTTCGGTAAACAACCTTGTTTCCACACCTGGCGACGTTGACAGATTGATGGCTCAAATTTTTTCTAATTGTGTTTCTCTTTGTTTATTAACCTTTTGAACGCCATTGTCACATATATGTGACAAACGAAATCTTACCCTGAACGCCAACGCCACAAATATACGACAAAATACACGTCGCACGGGTCGCACCATATTATGAAATAAACAATTTAATCATTACTTTTGTGTGTGTTTTATTTATATAATTTAAAAGTTTAAGCTTCCGTCTATATTGTATTGCATGAAACTAATATAAATAAACCACCAATATCGAGAAATTTGTTATTTTAAGTGTGTGTGTGTGTGTTGTTTTGTTAAAGTGGCCTGGCGTCAGAGGTACGGCGATACGTTTATACTCTGGCGTTCAAAAGGTTAACAATAGAAAATTAGATTTGTTATTATATTATTGTACAGATTATTAAAAAGCCTGGTAGAAGGTTCAATTAATTCAGGCTATCGCAGTCCACTGCTGGACATAGGCCTCTCCCAGGCTGCGCTACAACACCATGTCATCCGCTTTTCGCATTCAATCTGTCCTGGCCGTTCGTCGGTTCATCAAGCTGGGGGCATCCTACACTACGCAAAAGACAACAATATTAACCTTTTCATAACAACAGTCATGAAAATCTGTAATTTTTACCAACATTTGACATTAAGCCTTGTGTTCACCTACATTTAAATCAACTGATTAAATATTTAATCAGTTCTATATTTAAAAAGGAAATTTGATATGAACCAACTGTTCAAATACCTAACCGATGGTTTGAATGTTGGTGAACTCAGGCCTTAGGTGTCAAAAAACGCTGTGTATTTGAACAGTTGTTGTTGTGTGATTATTCACTGCTTTCTTAGAAAACAAAAGCTTTATAATATTTCCCTTTCTTTTACTGATTTAAAACCATTTCCATTCAGTAAACTAGACCGTGTCAAAAGGGCAAAATACTAAGAGAAAAAATATCAAAGCGAAAAAACAGGAATTTACCAAAAAGTGGTAAACGGTAAATTTTTCCAATTATACTAAAAGTACTTACAAAATATTTGGCATAAATGTTTGTAAGTCGCACAGTTACTTGGAGTGTAAGGGGCGTTGACCTTACACCCACGCGTTGGAGAATATCATAAAAAATTGCCTAAAGACAACGATATTTCGGTGCTCGAGATTTTTTTAAAACGGTGAAATATTAGTTTTACCGCTGAGGGAGAATTTTGTCATACAAGGCTAATTTTATTAGATACTTGTGTTAGCTATGATAAAATATTAATAAATGTTGAGAGAGAAATGAATGAAACAAAAACTCTTTTGTCGATATTTCAGTTTTTGACATAGTAAACTTGTTCGTAATCAAAAGTAACTGTTCAAAACGAAACTTTCGGAGAACTTTAATGATTTTTTTAGTATACAATTGCTTTTGTAATTATTAAAACTACAAATGTCACATAACCTATTATTTCCTCGCTATGCAATTTCGGCTGTTATAAAATAAAAATAAACATTATTTATAAAAGTCTTTTTTCTTTCAACCTGTATTGTCCCACTGCTGGGCTGTATTTATTCTTATACCTATTCTTAGTTATAAATATTTTCTTTTTTTTTCTGTTATTGCACCTACTGTGTATTGTCTCTGCATCACCCTAAGGTAGACTGGTAGAAAATGCCCAAGGCATTAAGTCCGCCTTTGTACAGTTTTTACTTGTGCATAAAGTTTTAATAAATAAATAAAAGTCTCCCCCACAGCACTCCACTCCACACTTGTGTTGCCTTCTCTATTTAACTATTAAACCTTCAACAACAGCAACACTGGGATCTCAATATAATTCATAATGTCATGACAACATGACCCTCGTCACGTCAGACGACTGATTAATTTATGAGTGTGTTCATAGATATCAGGAAGTTACGGCTTTTAACAGTTTACGGTACATGGCTGAATAAAACCCTCCCTCAAAAGGTTTGACTGAGCTCATGACGACGATGCACGCTTACTAAGAAGACTCCCAAATTATGGTTGGCGTTTAGGTTTAAATGTGGGTCTGCTGGTACACAGGTATCCTCTTTTTGAGAGGGGTACACTCCCTCTGCTGCTGCTTGCTGGATTTCACATGTCTTTGAATATTATATTTAAGTTTTTAAAATAATGATTCAATTAATCTGCCTAGCCTTTTCCCAACGATGTTGGAGTCAGCTTCCAGTCTAACTAGATGCAGCTGAATACCAGTATTTTACATAAAGCGACTGCCTATCTGACCTTCACAACACAGTTACTGGGTAACTCGATACTCCTTAGTAAAAAACTTTGCATTTAATGGTAAAGTTACTTACGACCGTTCTGACAAGAATACAATGAAGAAGAAGACCTAAATATTATTAAAATTTTCGAGAGGTGATCAGATCCCTGATTTACAAACATACGACAGGCTATCGTATCGAAAACCTGACATTTCGATGACCTGATTTGACTTCCCTTCAACAGCAAATAGCTGTTGGAAGAATAGCGGGCGTCTATTTGATTTAAACTGACAAATTTTTCGGGTTTTGGATTTGTGAACAGCATTGAGAAGACTCCTACGATAACAATGATTAATGTTCGATACGATACGGAAGCATATTGAGTGTTTGTGAATAAGGGGGCAGGTCACACCTTCACTATACCTACTGACAAAAGGACTTTACCCTGCATTACGGGCTAGTATTATAATTTAGTTAACTTTCCATTTCTTACCGACTAAGTACTTAGTTAAGAAGTCGGTACACCGTATACTAACAAAACAAAATTATAGAAACTGCAAAGCATTAATTCCCAACTTTATAAACTCAATCCGAACTTAAACAAAAACAAATGAGAATCGGTACCGGTACCTATTTCATTTTTATTAAAACCTGAAGTTCATAAAGGATTTAAAGTTGTGTGGTATTTACTAGTTCCGTATAATTCCGTATCTTGACTGCAGAAGGCCCGGCCATTACTGCCATTAGTATTAATAACGCCGTACGCTCTCATTAAAGTGTGCGCTAACCCTCTCAGCACTGCGGTCTATTCAGTACCGAGTTTAAGTACAGTTATTGATATCGCTTTTTATAGACACTTTGAGCTGTTACGACTTTGACAGGAGAGGTCGGAAAATGCTGGGTTAGTGTGTAACTTGGGTATAAAATAAATGAAGTAAGTTAAAAACCAAGTCTTGAAATATAAATGAGGTAAGCTTAAAGGTGTAATCTAATCCACTCAAGCAAGCAGCCTGATAAAGTTGTACCTTAAAGAAATTTCCTTCTAAAGAAAACAAAAAAAGAGAAAATGAATACAATAGGTATTTTATACACCTTTTCTCACAGACGAAACATGTAACAACTCTTTGGTAAGTCAAGCCACTTTCATCACAAGTACGCCAATTGAATTCGAAAGAGCCCGAAAAAAAAACACTTCATTCGTGAAAACACGAACGCCTATTTACTCTGTCCCTTCATGGTTAATTCCATACATGCGCGCCTCTATTACCATGGGCGAAGGTGCACAAAATCACAATTAACATATAGATGTGACACTCGACCCGAGCCGGCCCCTTTTAGTGAAATTACCAAAGACACGCTTTTAACAAGGTCTTGTAAAACTTTGGTCCCTACGAAATAACACAGATTAAAATATATTGCGCGGAAAATGAAGTCCGCACACAGTGCGTCAATAAAAATGGTCGGGTGTGTTTTTTCTGTGGCACGCTGGCGGGTTAGGGTTGTCAAAATGGGAATAGAAAATGAGGCGGTGTTTGTGCTTTGACAATGGTATTCATTAGTGCGCCCTAGGGTGAGAGGCTGACTGCGACTTCAGGCCGGTTTAATAAGTAGCTTTCCAGTTAACTGTGTACTCAGCCGATGTGGTACGAAATGGTGATACGCATATCAATTTTTAATTTTGTGGATTTTGCTTCACGTTATTGACAAAGGCTGCCTTGTGTGCACGTTATGAATTTAATTATTTTTTGTTTAATTAAAAATTCATATAATGTAAAAAGAGGAGCGGTACAAATTACCATTTTTTAAACTAGCAAGCTGAGCACTGGTGGCCCAGCGGTAACAGCCCCGAGTTACGAGTTGTAGGTCGTGGGTTCGAACCCAGGCAAGAGCTAAACTCTATGCAATTTATTTCATCACCACTGTTCTCAAAATGGTGAAGGAAAACGTCGTGAGGAAACCGGCATGTCCTTGAACCAAAAAATCTAAGACAGGTGAGATCTACCAACCCGCACTGGGCCCACGTGCTGGATTACGGCCCAATCCTTCTCACAGAGGGGAGACCTGTGTCCTAGTAGCCAGCAGTATATTATGTAAACTAGCAAATATAACAAAGAAAATTATGTAGGTACTTATAAAAGCTCTTGAAACCGTTACTTTAAAACTTCTAAGTAAATTGTAATAATGCTCCTTCACACTATTGTTAAAGTTTATTTATTTTACTGTTGTTGTGACCTCACTACACCGACACTAAAATTTTATTCAAATTTCATCTGAATATTATTTATAATTGGTTGAAATTTTACAAACGAAAGGGGCTTTGAAGGTCCGTGGCATACCTACCTGTCATTCATTTTGTTATTTTTGTTTCAAAATGGCGACTACATATGAAACCTGTAGAAATCGATAGCTGACATCAATGCAAACATTATGAGACCAGATCGCGTAAAGTGTCTATATAGTGTTTATAGAGGTATCATGCGAGGCCGCCATTTTGAAAAATAAACAAAATGGCTGACTGGTAGGATTGCCAGGCTCTATATAAAAATCTACAATCCCCTTTGAACTACTGATTCAATTAAAATTATTATCAACTAATTAATACCAATATGGCAAACCTCTTTGCATTTTTATTTACACAAGTGTTTTAAACCTCCTACAACTTTGCCTTAACCCTAAAATGCACTCGGTAAACAAGTACAGGCCGTTGATACCACATGTCTGTGGGAGCCTGGTGCCTACTAATGGGAACATGGGCGACGCGACGTCGACATCGAAATTGCGGACCCATTTACAGGTTTTAATGGTCGAACCAACTTTTTTAAAACCAGACTACGAGGCTATTGGAAAATTTGTGGTGCAGCGGTTTATTAACTGTGTTGTTCATTTTTATTTTATTTATTTGAAAAAAAAAAATATAAACAATTGTTTCATATGCTTTAGTTGAATTTATCAAAATGTCTAAAAAACTGTTTGTTTTTCGATAATTCGCGGATATTAGCTTTTCTGTGATACATGTAATTTGTATTTGAAAATTACTTCCGAACATGTTGTTCTATTAACTTTTAGCTGCTATCAAAGAGCTCACCTATCTAGTTCCTTCGAAGGTTACAAATTATTCAAGTTGAAGACTGAGATCAATTAGGTACTTACTAATATATTATTTATAAAAGTAGCAGTTTCTACTAGGACCTTAATTATGTAATATATTTTCTCAATATATTATAAATTAAAGTCGTTCTTCGCGTCTGTCTGTATGGCAGCATTGTTTTTTTAAGCTCGGCATTGAATTTTGATGCAGTTTTCATCATTATTTGGAGAATTTATTCTGATAGGTACTAATTAACTTACATAATAATAAAGAAATCTCGTTTATTTGTCAACTCTCAAAAACCGTCCAAAGCAGGGGTGGGTTGCTAGTTAGTTATAGCCCATACAGTATGTCCAGTGTAATTTAGGACTGTATTGCTACGACGTAGCTGACGCTACGAATTCATTGCTACGAGCTACGTTCGCTACGCCGCGTAACATCACCGAACAGCTACATAAATATGTAGCTGTTAAAATGTTAGCAAGCTATGTTTTTAGATATTAAAATAAAACATCCAACCTTTTTGCAGATCACTTGTTTTCTTTTGCAAAAGCTCTACAAACTAAATTATATCTATCGAGAAAAACGTTTCTTCGATAGTAATAAAATTCCCTTTATATATTCTATAATAAGGTTAATTAAACTACATTGTCAGCAGTCATGATTAATATTAATTAAGTTCTAACTGCATTGTAGGAATGTTCGACAGCAATTAGTGACAAATTACATAAGTAGTGACCTATTGTCTTCAATTAATTGCTCATTAATAATAACTAACAAGCTAATCTGGTACTCGAGTACATGAGTTATGTTAATCAACGTAATCCTCCTGCGCTTATTATAATGTCTTTGGGGTCGGCGCGGCATGTCTTCTACTTCCTTAGATCTCAATCAGTTGTCATCTCAGCAGTCAACACCATTCTTGCCATAATCGTCTTTCACGCAGTCCATACATCATTCCTTTTGTCTTCTCCTTCTTTATAATTATCCAAATTCATATTCAAAACTTTCCTTTTTCCTAACTAATATTATAAAGACGAAAGTAAGCTTGTTTGTTACCTTTTGACGCCTAAACCACTGAACCGATCATCCTGAAATGTTGCGTATACGTTGTCAGGTGTACAGAAACGTACATAGCGTACCTTTCATCTCGAAAAATGTGCTGTTCCCGAGGAAAACAACAATAACGTTACCATGATAATAGATGGCGCCAAGTGTCTTTCGAATCATAATTATTCTCACGGGATCGACACTTATGCGGGTGAAACCGCGGAGCGCAGCTAGTAAATAATAAAAGATGTTTACTCTGTTAATTGGTTTTAAAAAACACTTTTACTCGTCAACAACTATTAGGTCCTTACATATGAAATTGGCATTTTGTATGGAAGGAACAAAAAGTCGAATATTTTTTAATATAATATATTTAATTAATCAAAGTATGAACCATTGTTTTCAATGCACTTTTGCCATCTTATAGGTAGTTCATTGATCCCTTTACTAAAAAAACCAGTCGGACGGGAATCAATAAAATCTTTGAAGGCGATTTGGACTGCCCCATCGGAGTTGAATTTTTTCCCTTGCAAAAAGTTATCCAAATTGCGAAAAAAATGGTAATCTGTTGGAGCAAGGTCCGGGGAGTACGGAGGATGTCTAAGACATTCCAATTCAAGCTCTTCTAATTTGGTAGCCGTCTGTTGCGCAGTGTGTGGTCTGGCGTTGTCGTGAAGCAGCAGTGGCGTGGAGCGATTGACCAGCCTTGGTTGTTTAGCCGCTAGCTTTTCCATCATGGTTTGTAATTGCTGACAATAGACATCAGCTGTAATAGTCTGGCCAGATTTGAGAAAACTGTAATGAACAATACCGGCACTAGTCCACCAAACGCTTACAAGTAACTTTTTTGGGGTTAATTTTCGCTTGGGGCAGGATTTGGCTGGCTGGCCAGGATCCAACCATTGCGCTGAGCGCTTCCGATTATCGTAAAGAATCCATTTTTCATCACAGGTAATGATTCGGTTTAAAATACCTTCATTGTTGTGCCGGTTCAGTAATGTAACGCAGCAGTCGACGCGCGTTTGCCGGTTTGCTTCAGTCAATTCGTGAGGTACCCACCTTTCGAGCTTTTTAATCTTCCCAATTTGCTTCAAGTGAATTAAAACAGTTTTATCACTAACATCGAAGCCTGCAGCTAACTCGGACGTGGTTTGCGATGGGTCCGCTTCCACAATAGCCTTCAATTCTCCATTATCAACTTGGGTCTCAGGCCATCCACGGGGCTTGTTCTGCAGGTCGAAATTTCCAGAACGAAAACGTTGGAACCAAAAACGAACTGTGTTTTCTTTTGCAACATGACCGCCATACACATCATTCACCCTTCGAGTCGTTTCCGCAGCACTAGTGCCACGGCGGAACTCGTACTCGTAAATAATGCGATATTTTAAATTTTCCATTTTGTAAAATGAGTGACGCAAACAGAAAAAACAGAAGAAAAAAAACAAATGAATGACGGTCATCGAAGCACAAATACATGAGTAAATAGCTGTACAAATTTGAATTTGGAATTCCTTACCAAAGAGGAGAAATTCGTGATTAAAGTGGCCAGTACGAAAAACGCCAATTTCATATGTAAGGACCTAATATTTTTACTCGTCAACAACTATTTTTAAAACTAGTTGAGGTCGGTGTTTTCTATCCGACTACTCTGATAATCAACACCGAAGCAAACTGAGATCATATTCTGTTTTAAAGTCTAGACATTATCTTGGTTAGATCTTAATGAGGACCATGCAGATTTTTTATTAAAAATATCCAGCTAGATGCAAAATGGTTCAAAATCAAAAGTAATTTATTCAAATTATCTTTTTTTTTGTCTGTCTGTTATTTGTCTCCGTTACCTCTGACCTAGCCTAGAGTAAAGAGCAAACCCATCTATATATATAAAAAAATGAAACCCGTTTTCCGTTGTCACGACATAACATGAAAACGGCTGGACCGATTTCGATGAAATTTGGTATAGAGATAGTTTGAGTCCCAGGAAAGGACATAGGATAGTTTTTATCCCGATATTCCCACGGGATCGACATTTACGCGGGTGAAACCGCGGGCCGCAGCTAGTTTCAAATAAAAAAATTAGGCTGAGACTTTTCAAACGACAAAATTACATAAGACAGTCCCCCTTCACCACTTTCTAGTGCTTTCGCTGGGAAGAAGAAGTGGCGCAACAAACTCCTCAGCAGCACATATGTCTGTTCAGTTAGAAAAACTTGATCCTTTGCAAAGTATAGTATAAAGTAATATTAACATTACGAGACACAGAACATTACATTTAATTATAATTAAAATTTGCCATATGTCAGCTAGCCACGCCAAAATACCAACAAATACAATGAAAAGTATAGTCAAAGAATAATAAATAAAAATGTAAACAAAACTTAATTCCTAAATAAAAGCCTCTAGCTACAAAGAGCGAGCTTACAAATATATGCAATGCTGGGTTAAGTTCACATAGCTGTCATTCGAAATCACAAATGATAAACTAGGACCATTGAAGTAAAATAAATAAAGAATAAAATACTAATAACATTAACAAAATTTCGATTCCAGCATGAGAAAATATCTAACAAAATTGTTCAAACGAGGAAAAAGTGGTTACTATAATTACCACTATTATCTATTGCCAATATCATCAAGCATTAGTAATATACACAAACGTATTAGGAGTTTCTTCCCAGGGGATTATGACTGACATATTTGAATCAATCCGGAGGATCCGATTAGTAACGATATTGCGGATCATTGTGGGACCTATTCTCATACAAATGGAATTGAGCCTGTGGATACTTTTGTAAAAGTAAATAATTGTTATGTTTCTGTCGAAAACGTTTTTGCATTTACGTCTTCTTTATAATAAATATATAGTTCAGGATTTGTTTATTGTCTTTGAATCGTCTTTTAAATTGTTTATATATGTATATATCACAATAAACTAGGTAACTATTTTTTATCCTTTTGTAATATATAGGTAGTTTCAGGACTAGCACATAAATATGGTATTTGAAACTTTATGCCTAATATTACATACTACTCTAAATTATAACTAGTTAATAGCGCCATCCACGAAGACGCGCCCCACTCTTCTTCCTAATCGCTTACAGTGCAATTGTGCAACATTGCACGCAAAAGATTGTGAGGATGGATGGATGGATGTTTGTTAATCTTTCACGCAAAAACGACTGAATGGATATGGATGAAATTTAGCACACATAGTTTATAACTAGGATTAAATAAATAGGATACTTTTATCCCATTATTCCCACGGGATCGAAACTTATTCGAGTGAAACCGCGGGGCGCTGCTAGTATAAACATAACGCACAATATAAAACATAACACGCACGCACAACGCACACATAACGCGTATCACTTATCTTTACAAGTTCTCCTAAAATCGATTGAAGCGGTCTATTTGGAGACTGCTTTGAAAATGTTCGATAGTAACATAACATACTTACTCATAACATTCCGCCTGCATTCCTCAAAGGATTTGGCAGAGGCTTAGGTAATATTAAGGCCCTAGTTCGAAGCCCTAGGTAAAGTTGTTACATGATACCACTGCTGGGCAAAGGCTACTGCGCTCCAGAACATATATAATTGATGGCCACGTTTGTAACATGTATAGAGGTACGAGGAACAGGGTTAAAGGTCACTCATCCTCCATAGAAAAGAGAGGATCCCCCGGCCAGACGGATGTTTTGTCTGGCGGGCAACTGCCCAATGATTCATTTCGGGCCGTTGTATATGATTATGCTAGTTGCGCGGGAAACTCTGCTTGCGAGATGCAGGATTTTGTGTGACGTCGACTTTTAGTTCGCATGTGGCGTTTGTAGATACCGCTACACATGCCCATTGAGCTGCGAGCCAAAATAGTCACTATGTAGAGCCCTGAGACAGCTAGAAGGCGTCATGACAGGCCCCGTAGAAGGATTTATTCCGGTCTGATCCCCTAAGCCCCCCCCCCTCTGTCCTTCCCTCCTCGATCCCATGCTAGTTCGTCTTCTAACGGAACGAGAAACAAATGAATAAACGACCACTGGTCCATATTAGAGGGCTAATATGAACCAGTGGTCGTTTCTTAATTTTTTTATCGTTCAAATCCAGTTTTCTCCTTGTTCGAATCCAGGAAGATTACAAGCATTGGAAGTGGATTGGAAGCACTCATCGACTTTCATCAAAACAAAATATGTTTCATTTTCATTCATCCTAAAATCAATAAAGAAATTTTGTAACCCAATAACCCACTTCTACCTTCAGCAACAACCAAAAAATATCCCAAAAAAACTTTACAATTCCACCCGTGCTCCCAGAACTCTTGCTTATTTGACGTCCGATCTCAAACCAAGATTGATGTTCGAAAAACATGTTCGAACACGACAAACAATAAACAGGCCAAAACAGGTGTTTATAAAAACGAGAGCACATCGATCAAAGTTTTTATAAGAGCACGTCTATACGGAGTAAGACAAATGAAACTGTACGGCTTTCGGTCTCTTTAAACGAAGGTGTTTTTTAGGGTTCCGCAGTGAACAAGGAACCCTTATAGTTTCGCTGTGTCCGTCTGTCTTTCCGTCCGTCCGCAGCTTAGCTCAGTCTCTTAGCACTAAAAAAACTTTTTTACAAAAAAAAACAACCGACTTCAAAAAAAACACTACAAAGTGAAAAATAACTTTAATTTCGGAAGTCGGTGTCGTTGCTTCAGCATTTTCGTTTTTTGACACCGACTTCCGAAATTAAAGTTATTTTTCACTTTGTTGTGTTTTTTTTGAAGTCGGTTGTTTTTTTTTGTAAAAAAGTTTTTATTTTTCACTTTTTAGTTGTACGTACCCCACATAAATTCAATTAACACTAGTGCATTGAAGACACGACTCGAAGAATCATCAAAATTCACAAAAAATGCCGGAGATGCAGTACATTTATGCATATAACTTCGTACATAAGAATAATTACCTAATGTATTATATACTAAAACCTTCCTGAAAGTATGTAGATCACACTCATGAATGAATTATCAAAATCGGTTCAGTAGTTTTTGAGATAATCGCGGACATACAAACATACATACATACATACGGGTCGAATACAGAACCTCCTTTTTTAAAGTCGGTTAAAAAGCTATAATTTGGCATGGATTATTAATCACTTCGACAAAGTGGTAAAAAAAAAACAAAAAAATATAGGGTACCTCCTGTACACGTAAAGTGGGGATGTTTTTTTTTTTTTCGTCTTCTCCGTATTGTTGGATAGATCTTTCAAAAATATTGCGGGTTTATGAAACCCATTTTTCGATTCAGGGATCCTGTTGTGAAATATTAAGCTTTAAAGTGCTAATTTTTGTTAGAGTTAAGTGTCCCCCCCCCTGTCATTAAAATGGTTGCTTTCGGACATGTGTAAAAATTCTCGGCAGTAGTATACGTAATTAAAAGGAAAACTATCACAGCTACTAGACTAGACTTTACAAGTTTACGAGTATTAGTCGACCATCTTAAATTTGCAGTTGCAATGTATGGGAGAACACGATTTTCAACTACAATGTTAAGTTTATTCTTGGGATAAATTCATTCCAACTACAGAACCCTTCATTGTGCGTGGTTCGACACGCACTTGGCCGGTTTTTTATTGTTTAACACTAGAAAAAATAGTGTATATAAACCAGGGTAGAATAGAATACAAGACCTGTCAAATTATCCGTATAAGATTCGTTGCATAAAACAAAAAGATTGCATGTAGGTACTGCTGGTTATTACAATCACTGGTGTATCTAACCTTTTTTATTTGCGTAAGTTCTTTTATCACGCTGCACTGATTGCCGTGGCAATATCCAGTCTTTTAAGTATGTTTTTGAAAATGAAGCTGTCTAATTCTGATCAGGTCTATTAGCAAGATAGATACCCTCCATGTACCATAGCCAATTTTTTTTGCTTTACTTCGTTTAATAGTTTAATGAACTCTGGGCAGTCAGCCCCGCAACCTACGTTGTTGACTGAGTATAGTCCGCGTGGAACTAGTTGGCTGCTGAGGTGGGGACAGGGGTGAGGCGGCGGTTCGCAACACACGTACTGAATAATGCGCCCTCGCCCCTCCGTCCCACCGCTCACATATCTAAGGCGCGGCCAACTAATTCCCCGCGGACTATAAGTACTAAAACTTTAAACCACTATATGTGCTATTGAGGGGTCGCTAATGGGTGACCATACATTATTACAAATTGAAGTCCGTGCCTCGAAAAGCACGTAAACTGTCGGTCCCGGGGTTGGGTTGTGGAGGTCAAATAGGCAGTCGCTCTATGTAAAATATTGTTATTCAGCTGCATCCGATAAGACTGGAAGCTGACCCCAACACAGTTGGGAAAGGCTAGGTAGATTGATTGATTGATACGCTATTCTCGCACAATTCTTGCTAACTATAAAGAAGAACATTTTATTCCCAGTCTGACTTATTTTACTTACTAGCAGCGCCTCGCGGTTTCGCCCGCGTAAGTTTTGAAGCCGTGAGAATATCGGGATAAAAAGTATCCTATATGTTAATCCTGGTTATAAACTATCTGTGCGCCAAATTTCATTCAAATCTGTTCACCAGTTTACGCGTGATTGAATAACAAACATCCAAATACCTTCACAAACTTTCACATTTATAATATTAGTAGGATAAGTAAAAGACCACAATGTTCTAAATTAAATATTCCAGTAGCAAAATTAAACGGTCGCTAAGCCATTGCATTGGCAATTAGACTTGTATTTATATCCTTGAGTTCGGAAGGTAATTTCCATAGTACTTGCCTCTAAAAGCCTTCCCTTGGGGCATTGATCCGGTTATTTGATCTGGCTGTTAAATGGAAACATTTATTGTGACATTTATCAGAATTAAGTACAATACTCGGTAGTCGGGTTCTTATTTTATTTATTTTTCCATTTATGTAAGTAAATGGTAAAATAATATAAACACATATACTTACTTATATAAACAGACAAGAAAAATAGAACAAAAAATAGGTACAAATGCCAGCACATCAAGCTACCTGAAACTGTCAAATTTTCCCAATCAAACTTGAACCTTATATTGTAGCGATAAAGTTGAAAATCTATTGAAGAAATTTGACAAATTGTAGTAGCTTGATGTGCTGGCGTCTGTACAAAGGTGATGCTTATTTCTAAAGAAATCTCTTCCAGCATACCTGCGATAGGAAAGTAAGAGTCGAGTGAGTAGTCTAAGTAGATAGAGAGATATAGACGACGTGTGTAAGAGTAAAAGAGAGAAAAAATAAGTTACATAAAATAAAACATTAATTCACGTGACCAGAGGGCTGGCCTATATCTTGGCCAAAGAATTAGCATTGCCATTCAACGTGGCAATGCTGCCAGCCTTTTGGGCACTGTTCCTGTTGACAGCGATGCGGATGAATTCTTTGATGCCCTATAATTATTGTTTATTTTTTCATATAATTGTACATATTATTATAATTTATATTTTAGCTTATATTATGTGAATATTTAATTTTTGGAGAAATAAATTCTCTTTTGTTGAATGTACCAAACATTAATTAATATAAAATTATATATTATATTTTAAGAATCGTTTTTAATAATTCTTACGACTCGTCGTTACTTGTAACAAAAATTAAAGCGTCTCCATAGCAAAATTGACCTTTTTTATGGATATCGTACTTATTTATGTTGGAAGTACGTCAGTCATTCATTTGATGATTCGGGACGCCAGCACCAGGTGGCGCTTGACAGAGTCTAGCCTGAGTTCGTGGGAGTCGACGAGAGCACTACAGAGCGATGTGAGGCTCTCTTGGACATTAGACATCGTACGGACAACTTAAGCTCAGAAACTGTAGGTACACGACACAACTAATAGTTGTGTCGTGTATCTACAGTGTGTGATTCGCTAATGTGATTAATTTGTTCTTAAAATTATAATTTATTTGGGGCTAGCTTCTGCCCGCGACTTCGCCCGCGTGAAATTTCTTGTTCTACGAGTAACATAAAATATAACCTATGGCACTAAGCCATGCATAATTCTGTAGCAACCTATTTGTGTTTTTTTTTTTCAGAATTACTTGTTTCCCCTTCTACATACAAACTCACAAAGCTCCTCTTTGTGATAGTAAATGTCTACAAATATATTTCCCCATATTTACAGTTAAACGTATTATAATTATCAGATGAATAGTTACACACCGATTTCTCTCTTGCAGTCGTCAGTAATTTGACTTTCGAAAGAAGAAGACAAAGCGTTGTGTAGCTATACAGACGATATACAACGTTTATTAGTAAGGGGCTCAAGTTTTATTAAATAATAGTTGTTACGATTATTACTTGGAATACACCCATCTTCATCGTTTATATCCCAAAATCAATTACGTCTTGCTATTAATGTTCCCTAATCCCATTATAAGTCCAGCAACCCATTACGTATTCAAATAATATCTATTTGGAAATCATTTCGATCGCGATACTAACAATTTATTAGTTCAGTAAAGTTATAATAGGGATCGGAAAATAGTATCGATACATACTGAAATAGTAACGATACTTCTTTTACGATACTTGGTATAAGTAGGTACTCGATAGTTTTTAAGTGAAACACGAGAACAATAATTATCAGTACGTTTTTCAATATTCGTTATAAATAATGTTCCTGTGACTTTATGGAATCATATCAACTCAATCAACTAAGCCTATCGCAGTCCACTGCTGGACATAGGCCTCTCCCAGGCTGCACCACATCACCCTGTCCTCCGCCTTCCGTATTCAGTCTGTCCTGTCTACCTTTTTAAGGTCATCAGTCCATCTGATGATGATGGGAGGCGTCTCAAACTACGCTTGTCGATACACAGTCTCCATTCCAGGGCTCGTCTACTGCACAGGCCATCGGTCTCTCGACAAATATGGCCAGCTCACTGCCACTTTAGCTTACTTACTCTGCAAGCTATGTCGTTAACTCCGGTCCAGCGAATCCTGCTAGTCGTGCGAAAATCAAGAATTTGACGAGTTGATAAATAAATGTGCACATTTTCTAATTGTACAAATACTTCGTAGCTACCTACTATATAACTGGATATCAATATGACTACTACAATATAGATAATTTTATTTCGATCCCTAGTTATAAACATCGCAATATTTCAGCGTATTTTTTTGATATAGTTATTTTTCTGGTTCCCTATCCATTTGCATAAAATTTTAAGACCTAATATAACTTAGCATAATTTTGTTTGGCATATTTATATTTTCGCATAATATAATTACGCATAACAGCTTATGCATCATTTTTTTAAGCATAATTTTTCTAATCATAATTATGATTAAGCATAACATTCTAAAGCATAAATTTAGCATGTTCGTTTTATTTCTAACGACGTCAGATCGACGGAGCCCCGCTGCGCGGGGCTCCTATTTCTGTCTGCAGGGTTAGAAGGAACCTAACCAAACCGAACCTCGGGGTGCCCCTAATCTCGTTTAGTATTATGCGAATTAAATTTATGCCAAAACAAATTAGTCTTTAAGATGATTATGCCAACATAAAATGTATGCCTAAAAAAATTATGCCGAAGTATTATTATGCCAAAACAAATTGTGCCAAAATCGTTATGCCGAAGTATATTAGGACAAGGAACATTATGCGAAAAGAAGGGATCCCTATTTTTCTATTCTGGTCACGTCACAAAATTGTTCCAGTTTAGGCAACCTAAATAATTTATTGTGATAATGTTGTATTTCGACTCGTGGGAGCGATATCGTTATCAGTAGTTAGGTAGGTCTGTTTATTTAAATTCAGCTCGCTTTTGTTTCTATTTAAGGTTTGTCAAGGGATTTCATTTGAATTTTGGGATGGTTTTCAGTGAGCGTGGGTGAATATTATTCATCATTTTCTATGTATGGCTGTCTGGGGATTTTTAGTCTTTTGAAGTGATATTAATAAATAATAGTTTTGTATAATTGATAGGTCATCACACTAATATTATAAAGCAAAATACGCGCATTGACGTGGAGTTGCGGACACCAGCCCGTATTACCTATTATAAAGGCGAAAGTTTGTGTGTGTGTGTGTGTGTGTGTTTTTAAATGTTTGTTACTTCTTCACGCTCAAACGGCTGAACCAATTTTGATAAAATTTTGTATTGAGATAGCTGACACCCTGGATTAACATATAGGCTATCAAGCTAGGCATGTTGACATTTACGCTGGTGAAACCGCGGGGCGCAGCTAGTGTATACTAAATATCGATGCCATCCCGCCGCGGTCCAATCATGTTGAAGAAGAAGATGATGGGGTTGCCACGGTAAGTAGCCAGTGCAAAGTCCGACTGAGGAGCGCAGAGGAGGATGCGTTTCGCGAGTATAGGGCCACTCCCACCGAACTTAGACCCCGACTACCACGGTTACCTATGCACAAGAAAAATAGGGCGCTGATAAGTTAGCCAAGTGATTTCATTTGAATTTTGGGATGGTTTTCAGTGAGCATATGTGAATATTATTCATCTTTATTACTTCTATGTACGGCTATCTGGGGATTTCAGTCTTCTGAATCGATTTTAATGATACTTTTTTGCGTTATTGATAGGTCATATAAACTAAATATAGATTCCCCTCTTTTTTAATTTATATATGAACTCAATATAGAAAGAAAGAAAAATAGTTTTGTTTTTTCACAGAAACACTTGCATACAAAAAGATAATTAACTCGAATAATAAACAGAAATAGGAAAATAAGGACAGAGAAATACATACATAGATCTATAATTATGAGCACAAAACAGAAATCTTCAACAGCTGCTCGTTATGACTTTGACAAGAAGGCTTCCACTCGGCTTGATGCTTTGTTATGGGGGACCCACAGGACAGCGTAATATGGCAATTCGAGAACTAATGATAAATTATTTATTTTCTGTAAGTAGGTTTGTACAAACACTTTTACACGTCAAATTTTTTTGAAGTGAAAACTTCTTTAGCGGCGTTGAACACTTTTTGTAATGGGTAAAAAATGTTAAACTCGCGTCAGGGCATCGCGTCAGGACACGTGACCGTCAGGAGAGATTCCCCCCCCCCCCATCTCTTTCTACGGCGGCGCCAACCGAAGTGAACCAAGTGAGACACGATAATGGATGGATGGATGGATGGATGGATGATGATGGTGATGGTGATGGCGATGGCGATGGCGATGGTGATGGTGATGGCGATGGCGGTTGCGATGGCGATTGCGATGGCGATGGCGATGGTGATGGCGATGGCGATGGTGATGGTGATGGCGATGGTGATGGCGATGGCGATGGCGATGTTGATGGTGATGTGATGTGATGTGATGGTGATGGTGGACGCGGACGCGGACGCGGACGTGGATGGACAGCTGATGGCTCGACCGTCTGTGTAGTAGCCACACTGCTGTGTATTCGTAAAGTTCGTGTATATAGTGTTTCAAAAAATGGAAATTGAACAAAGTGCATCGATTAATGAAAAAAGTGACGCAGAAATAGTGAAAAAAACTTAGTTATATTAAGTCAATTAATAATTGATTTATTTCAACGTTAATATTCAAGTTTTCACTTCTGCCGGCACTCCCGGAGTGCAACCCGTCTTTTTTTTAAGCTATATGAGGTTGGCGTTTCCTATCTGACTACTCTGAGAAGAAAGGCCGAAACAAACTTAGAGCTCACAGTCTCTTTTAAAGTCCAGACAAAATCTTGGTCAGATCATGTAGATTGTTGCATGAAATGGTCTTTTGAGGAAAGAACCACACAGATTGAGCGGACCTGTCCAGTCAGTGCACGCATTTGTCAAAAATCGTGCAGCTCAACTCAGAACTTGAGGAGATCAACGATGCGATGAACAACACCAAAGAAAGGACATTTGGATAATATTTTCATCCATCAATTAGGTAGGTCTTTTTAAACTGGGCTAAAATTGACTTGTAATTAAACTGATCTTCTCATAAAACAAGCCTTCACAACAAATTAATTACGAGCAAAAATGTCTTTATAAATTCAGAATAAAGAAGCCTCAGGTGTAAGGAAAAATAATTAGGTAGAAAAGCTTACTCAGACCAGAGCAGACTCAAGCCGGCAGATCTTTTGTATAGCCGGTGTCCCACGAATTGATTAGCAAAGCGTTAATTAATCTTCTTCACAAAACTACCTTTATTTTGTTAACCCGAAAATTCATTTCCAGTCACACTGGAGGCTGGGATCAATAGGTCGGTAATTCGTTATTTGGTAACGGGTTTTCTCTTGAATTCTCTTTGGAAGAGTTCAAGTGTTTGTTTACCATCAAAAAGATATTGTAGCTTAACATTTTACATTTTTTCTCAGTAGCAGCCGGGAGTCTGGATTTGTACCCGGTTTATGACAATAGGCTTGTAGCGGTATCTACAACGCCGCATGCGAACAACGTGTCATACTGACGTCATGCAAAATCCTGCATCTCGCAAGCAGAGTTTACCGCGCAACTAGCGATGATGATGATGATGCGATCCGACCGATTTCGGCCAGGGCGATTACTTCAACTCCGCAGCAATTGTAGTCCGCGCTCGCATTTGGCTTATGTAGCCAATCTTTTTCGAGGAAATCCTCCCGAAACTTGCATAGATACAACGGCCCGACATGAATCATCGGGCAGTTGCCCGCCAGACACGACACCCGTCTGGTCAAGGGATCCTCCCTTTTAAATAGAGTATGAGTGAACTTTACACCCTATTTCTCATACCTCTATAGGCTCATCCCCTATTCTATAGGACTTAAACATAACTGGTGAAACACAGGTATATCTCTGCTTAACCCTTCAGGGATCGCAGGCATGATGTTACGTTATGTTAGTGTAAACATTTGTTAAAAGAACCTCCTTTTTTTGAAGTCGGTTAAAAAAATATAACAAAATGAAAATGTTGTTGATGTTTCAGTTACCAACGATCAAAGGTTTTGTGTTTTCTTACCGTTTGTAGTAAAAAACATTAATAAAACACCAATGCTTTTTATCTCTAGGCAGCGATCAATATGTTATTGAAACTAGAGACTTATACATGAATAATCCTGTATTCTTTTGTTTAAATGATAAATAAAAAAAAAATAAAAAAAAATACCTGTTTGAGCAAAGGTTCTTATCGTATGCATACGAAAAGCACCTTCCTATGCTCAAGCTTAAGTGTACAACTTGAGATTCGAATGCAGTGAAGGTAAAATTGCGCGCAATCCTGCAACTGCGACAAAGACACACAAAGGCCCCGTCTAACCAACTCCTTCAGCACGTAAATCCCAATTCAATTTAAACTAACTATCACATTGTT
The DNA here is from genome assembly GCA_945859645.1 of Amphipoea oculea. Classification (NCBI taxonomy): domain Eukaryota; kingdom Metazoa; phylum Arthropoda; class Insecta; order Lepidoptera; family Noctuidae; genus Amphipoea; species Amphipoea oculea. The sequence goes on along the minus strand of OX243869.1, from coordinate 7,319,000 downwards.
GGTTCATAAATCTTTGCAATATTTTCTCTTGGAAAGTTTCCACCACCAAAGGTTGCAGTCAAAAGTTTTATTAAGTTGCCTAAAGATGAGCACACACCAGGAGAATTCGCGTGCAGTGTAATGAGCTCGAGTTTAAGCACTTCATCAGTCAATATGTCGAGGTAAGCGTTGAAGAACGCAGACTTGGAATATATATATATATACTACTACTACATACTACGACTACTAGCTGAAGAGTTTGTTTCTTTGTTTGAATGTGCCCATCTCTGAAACTACCAGTCGGATTTGAAAAATTATTTTTGCATTTGATAGCCCAATTATTGAGGAAGGTTGTTAAAGGATATTTAACATCGCGCCAGAACCCTTAGGAGCCGAGCAATAAAAAGAAGAATCAGAAAGAACGCTAAGTGACAACTAAGTAGGTAATAGTGCGGGCAGGCGATGCGATGCGACGGGGAAACAAGAAATTTAACGCGGACGAAATCGCGGGCAGAGGCTAGTATTACTATATACTTAGATAGATAGATAGACAAAACGTTTATTTAGTGTAAGAAAAGACAATACGGGCATAAAAAATTGATGTATTTTTAAAAGGTGGGAAAAAAAACAAAGATTAAAAAGATAAATTGACCCATAGACACCTCATATGACATTTATAACGGTCGATCACTACAGACTGGTCGGTGTGTCTCATGGTTCCTACTCTCACTCGCACTCCTATTTGGGGAATAGGAGTCCAGCTCAGCATATGCCAGGTACATTACCTGACGCTTGTATTCTGCTGCATCCCGAACTACATCGAACATTGGAGTATATAGTGAGTATAAAGCATAGTGCATACCACTTGTAACTTATCACAATATCAGTTAAGATCTACATTGTCAAATCAAATGAATCAATGGTACACATACGAATGGTTGCAGTTTGTTACCTCTGTAGATTGTTCAACGTCGAGTAGTTAGAAAAGCGAACGCCTCAGTCAGTACCTACATACGTCCCGTAGGCGCGGGCCTGCGGACGGAGAGTAATGGGTAGCTCACCGTCCGATCAGGACCAGGCCCGTGCCGGACGGCGCGTACGTGTTCCACGCGCGCCTCAAAGAGATGTCAGCAGAAAGGAAGGGGCCTGCCAGGGCCGAAGCCTGCCGGGGGTGCGGGATTGTCCGAAAGGGTTACCGCTACCCCGGAACATAAAGGGCTAAGGAAGGAACACGGATGGGTTTTAGTCAGTAAGAGTCTGACACTCCCTTCGCTCCACCCAGAGCGGGAGGGGTCATTTGATGATTTCCCATCCATAAAAAAAAAAAAAAAGTACCTACATACGTCGTGCTGGATCAGAAGTGAAACATCGAACGTTGCATTTTTACATGATAGCAGGTAAGACTCGATTTTTGCGATCAATTATTTTATACCGAATAAATTTCATTTCTAGTAGTTGTTTTATATTCACTTATCAAGAGTGTGAGAGTCAGTCGCCGCACCTAAGGAGGAATCGAAAGTTACAGCATGTCAAAGATTAAATTTTATCATGCTAACGCTCACATATCAATAAATAAATAAAAAGTATAAATATTGTGACTCGTACAGGAAGATCACAAACTAAACTACTCGTAAACACAGTCAAAAATAAAAAACATCACACTAATAATATAAAGGCGAAAGTTTGTGAGTGTGTGTGTGTGATTGTGTGTTTGTTACTTCTTCACACTCAAACGGCTTGACCAATTTAGCTAAAATTTTGTATGGAAGTAGCTGATATCTTGGATTAACACAAAGGCTACTTTTTATCCCGACATTCCCACGGGATCGACAATTATGCGGGTGAAACTACGGGGCGCAGTTAGTAATTATACAAAAAAGTAACAAAAAGAGGCCAAAGGAGAAGGGAGATACGAGGCCAAAAGGCTCCTATCTCAGCATGATGCTGCTACATTTAAAAAATAAATGAAAACTATTATTGGTATGCTTTTCAGCCAGTATAAAATTCCTTTTTCAAACTGACGCCACGGCCCGTTCTATTACACATTACACGCGAGTGTTCCTGGTAAGCAGCCTGCTTTAGATACTGAGGAAACAGGTGCTACGGTGGTCGTAATATTTACGAATTTCAAACTAGTTTGTGTGAACTTCGCAACCACTGGAGTGACGCCCCGGGTGGATGCTGTTTTATTCATTCGTCTGCATTTGAAATTCCTTTCGTGGGTAGAAGCTATTGTTTAGTATTGTAGTCTTCGATTGAAAGTTTTTGTCTAAAGGAGTGCTGGAGAACGATTTTGAAGCGAATGTAAATAGGTACCTACTTACTCATTTTGTACTACAGACTAAGGAATTGAATATTCTTTTTGTTTTTTTAACCCAACAATGTTTACGTAGATAAGTTTAATTTATTCTTAGCGTGACCAATCCCATAGATGAAGATACAATACTTTTTATGCATGAAAAAACCGGGCCCTAATCGCGTTTAAAATCGTGCCACAGTTTCGAAGCGTACCTACGATAGTTGTGAACCATTCATTCTTTCATTTGTAATCTATATCATAATAATTAGGTATGGGTACTTAGATGAAATACTATACTTTTAATTGCAGACCAAAAAAAAAGGAAAAGAGCAAAGGGGTACCCCTTTGCTCTTTACCTTTCTTTACTGCACGGTAACAAATAGTAGGGTAAAAGAGTGATTATTTTCATACTTTTTCAACATTCCAAATTACATCCATACCTACTACATATTTAACCGAAGGGCTTGTGGCTAAGGAACAACAGCCGCACGGGTCGATTGATCAGGTTAAGCTACGTTTGCCGCGGTATGGTCCGTGGATGGGTGATCATTTTCATATACCAAGACTTCGTGCCTCGGAAAGCACGTTAAGCCTTTGGTACCGGCTGTCATTCGTGGATCTTTGACAGTCGTTACGGGTCGTCAGAAGCCCGAAAGTCTGACAACAAGTCTTACCAAGGGGTATCGTATTACCCAATAACTGAGTTATGGAGTCCAGATAGGCAGTCGCTCCATGTAAAATACTGGTATTCAGCTGCATCCGGTTAGACTGGAAGCCGACCCTAACATAGTTGGGAAAAGGCTAGGCAGATGATGACTACATATTTAAACGTGTATGGTCTGACGAAAACCACATTTATTCCTACACTAATTTGCACATTACCAATCAGTAGGGCATTTTGCACACGTGTGCCACGGGTCACAATGACAACAGAATGTCACGTAATTGTAATGTGAAGCAAAAACGCCAACACGCTGAGTGGCTAAACGGCTGTATGACCAGAAGCTAATGGTTATTGCTCTGATAATAATATTATGTGGCTTTGTTTTCTAGGCAATGATTATGAATTTCGAAAGGTTTTACAGTACTGTACATGAGTGATCTGTTTATTTGGGATTTTATATTATTTATTGAATACTTCAAGCACACAAGTGCATAGAGGCGGACTTAATGCCATAGGCATTTTCTACCAGTCAAACTTTGAACGATGCAGAGACAAACAGTCGTAGGTGCAATTATGAAAATTGAGGAATATATATAAAAATACACAGAAAACTATTAAAACTATTACCACATATAACAGTCGGGTCGTAGGGTCCGAGTGATCATCGTCTTTTTAAGGAAATTTCAAAACGGCTGGTGGACACTTTTCCGTAACCTAAGGGCTGGCTTTTACCTTGGCCAAAGGCTAAGCATTGCCATACAACGTGGCAATGCCGCCAGTCTCTTGGGTACATTTACCAGTCGACAGCGATGCGGATGAATTTTTCGACGCTATATTTTAGTTTGTGTATAGTTTTAGTTAAGTTAGGTTTTAATTATTACCGACTTCACAAAAAGGAGGAGGTACTATGTTCGGCTGTTTGTATGTTTTTTATTTTTATTATTTTGTATGTTTGTTCATCGAATACTCCGCCAATTGTCGATGGATTTTCAAAATTCTTTTTTTGTTCGAAAGTAGATAGTTCTGAGGTGGTCCCATTGTCACCAAGTAAGGATCTGATGATGGGATCTTAGAGAAATCGAGGGCAACCCTCAAATTTTATAGGCTCACTTATTGTTTTTCGCATATTTTATGAAGTATCTTGTTTATTTGCGTATGGTTGTCACCATCTCAGGTAGCTGGGCTGATGATGGAAGGTACAACTCCTTAGCAGTAAGAAGTTACTCAAACAGGCAAGGACTGTTTTAGTAAATTGTTTTGATGTTTGATAGGGCATTTGTCACATTTGGTCTCATGATCATCAAGTCATGACCTAATGCTGCAGTCAGGATAGTCTGCAGAGTACCTAACTTCTCGACAACTAACAGCAGATATATCGTGTTTAGGCTCATTGAAAAGGGCTCGATGTGTGGATAAACGTACTGTTAATGAGGAACACCGAAGTACATAGAGACCTGATGCTGAAGCCAGGAGCATCAGAAAAAGTACAAACCTTGAAATAACAGCACCGTAGTCGTGTTTGGGCTCATTTTAAACAGGACTAAATTTTAAGTTCAATGCAATGTTGACATAAGTCTGGCCTGATGCTGCAGCCAGGATTATCAGCTTCTAGTCTAAAAACATCAGGTCAGGATTTGATGATGGGATCCTGGAGAAATCGAAGGAACTCTTCAAATATTATAGGCACACCTATAGCGATTTGGGTATTTTTTATAGTAACTCGTGCACTTGCTCTCGGAAAGCACCATTTGGTGAAGTGGAACTGATGATGAAGACCACAGATGGCCACCGGAACTACTCAATAATATCTAAGTATTTCACGGGTTGCGATTCGATTACTTTAATATGGTTGCTAAGCAATTCATGCTAGTCACAATGTGAATGGTGATATGGAGCTGATGGTGGACCTGGAGAACTCCTCAACAATTAACTTCCCTGCATCGGGAAAAGCAATATTTTGTTTGTAAAAGGCGATGATCACTAGGCTATTGTAACTTAGATAAATTATAAGCAGACCCACTAAAAAGCGTGAAATAAAAACTTTTTAAGAAAAAAAAAAACCGACTTCCAAAAAAACACTACAAAGTGAAAAATAACTTTAATTTCGGAAGTCGGTGGCAAAAAACTAAAATACAGATCCAAAGACACCGACTTCCGAAATTAAAGTTATTTTTCACTTTGTAGTGTTTTTTTGGAAGTCGGTTTTTTTTTTCTTAAAAAGTTTTTATCAAAAGATATATTTGTGTTTTTGTTCGAATACTCAATATTGATAGAAGTGTTTTGAACAGGCCAAGTAAATACGGAAGAGATTAATATAACATAATATAATTTATAGTTGCGTTAAAGTCTCGAGATGTACCTACCTAGGTAGATACAATATGATGTTCAGCATTGTCCCGCAGATTTTGTCGCGCATTTACTATTATTATTACGTTCTATCAGCACCCAATATCTTTAGTACTTTTAGTGTCTGTTTTTAGTACCCAAGTTGTAGAACACTTTTTATTACGCCATTTTAGTTAGTGGCGTTTATCCTCTCAGGTTGCAACCGCCGTTTTTGTATTTTTAAAAAGAAGTGGCTTATTATTATACAAACACACATATTAAACGCCTTCTGTCTATGCGGGTAAGTTTTTCTAACTGAACAGACAGCTGTGCTGCTGGGGAGTTTGTTGCGCCACTTCTTCTTCCCAGCGAAAGTACTAGGAAGCGGTGAAGGGCGGGCGTTTTGGAGGATTGTTTTATGTAATTTTGACGTTCGAAAAGTGCTGATTCTCAGCCTAATTTCAATAAATTACTTTTGATTTTGGTAAGCTGAAACTACAGAATGCCACCTGCTATAATCCTTAGTTAACTCGTCAAGCTCCGCGTGTATCCTATTTGATACGAATACGAAACAATAGAAAATCAATTGTGTCTCATTAGCGGAGCTTGAGACACAATCAATGTATGATTTTTAAAATGAATCATTTTTTTTAATTTCATTTTGAGATAAAAAATCTTGAAATAAAACAGACATTTGCAATTCTTATTTACCTGAGCAATAAACTGCATACATCCAACAACAAAGGAATGCTAATGCCAGCAGGACATTTTTTATTCGTACAACTTTATAGCCCATATAAGGACGATACCGCCGTAATTCAAGGACACTTGTCCCGTATCAGACCGCACGTAATCCCACTAGAGAGGATTTTACGCGGACCAGAATTGGGGAGTTCAGTCGTCCAGTAAACTGATGTAATGTGTTCAGAATTGTTTTCATCCCACGTGGTCGGAGTACAACGGTTCCTACTCTATGTTTGTGTGTTTCAATTTGGGTAATTGAATTTGTAATGTGATTTTCGAAAGTATCTAATTGGCGGAAAATTCGATGTCAAAAGTTTAGGAGTGCTAAAATGAATGTCGACGTGTTGAGGAGTGCGAAGTTATTGGAATTAAAATTAGACAAACGTTAGTTCAACACAATTTTATTGTTTCATTACAATTTCAGCCTTGCTTTTATAAATAGTTTTATACATTATTTACATCACAAACCTCTTTCTTTTCGAGTACAAATTCCGTAAAAAGTTTTTTTCAAATTTTGTTCATTATTTAAAATTATCGTTACAATTTTGTGTAGATATGAGAAAATAATTTTCATTTATGATAATAATGATAACATGGGTTACAATAAATACAGATGTGGATCCAATGAGGAAATTAAATGACGTGGATCCTAAATCAATTGCTTACAATAACGATCATAACATTCTTAAGTGATTGTCTGTTGAGCTACAATCACTCTTCTCGTATTGTCATTGACGAGAAAGGCCCAAGCTATTAGCTAATTGCGAACACCGAGCAACCACCTCATCTTGAAGAAGGCTAAATGACATAGCTATTAATATAAGTCCAAAAACCAGGTAAGCACAACAGGCGATCATTTGAACGTACTCGCTTCTGGTGTGTTCTGTGTTTTGTTTTGTTGTGAGGAAGCTGGTGGGGACAAAGTCTCCGAAGCCAATCGTGGCTAATGCTATGAAGCAAAAGTATGCGGCATCGAGGAAGCTCCAGTTTTCCCAGGCGGAGAAGATGGCGGCACCGACGCAGATGTAGGCGAGGAGAAGGAACAAGACGATGCCAACGGGGATATGGCAGTGCTCGATCCCGTGGTGGATATGATGCTGCACGCTGGTAGATGCACTACTGCTGGGCACGGTACAACTTTTTATCTTATGATTCTCCTCATTCCATATCAAAGGCACTCGTGATGGCGTGTCGTGTGGACATATTCTGTAAACAAATTCAAACGTTGAAAATAAAATTCACTTTTTATATAAAACTGAACTCACTGCGGAAACTAGTTACAAAATGTTTTTAATGGAAACATTTAATCAACGTTTTATTTGCGAATGTGAAAAAATATGCGCTGAATTTATTCTAAACTGAAATAACTGTGCGATTAAAAAAGCAACCATTTGAGTTTTTTGTTTTTATTAGATTTAGTAGATAGTTTAAGCCCGGTTGGCCTGTAAACCCGAAACCAATTTTTATTTTTTATTTATACTCTTTTAATAAAAGCGACTTTGATTGATTCCACATAATTATGCCATAGGACCATAGCAAGCTAACCAGGCGCTTACTACGACTGGACAGGAAAGACCTGCGCCTGGTGACGGGGACCATCACGGCACACTGCTCGCTTAACTAACACTTTCACACTATAGGCATAACGGACAGTCCCCTGGGCTTGCATGGAGGCTGATGAGACTGTTGCGCATGTGCTCTTTATTTTGAACCCAGGTTTTCTAAATGCCTACTTAGTCTCACAAGGGCGGCCTTATTATGTTCATAAATCTTCTCTTCGTAGGTCGTATCGGTCACTCTAATGTAAGCTTTGACCAGAAGTTGGACACCTCGACAGTGGTAGAAGTAGGCAGTATACTTTGAGGATAGATTATGAAAACATCAATGACAGGCAACAGGTTAAAAAAATCACTCACGATTCATCAGGATCCTCCGAATCGTCCAGATCGTCTTGGCTCCTGTTCATCTGCAGTTCCCCACACTCCTCAGCGATTAATTGCTCAATGACGGCTCCCCTGGGCCTCTGCAATGTGGACCGACCCCTGCCCCGACCGGGGCCGTGAACTGTGGCCAGGCACTTGGTACTGCCCATGGACTTCTTGCGGTCTAGGGTCTGGGTTTGGAGTGAAGATGATGTGTGGGGTTCTGTAGAAAAATATATTGGTTAGGAAAAACGCAGTTTTTGTCGGAATGTTGGGTTTAAAATCATGCGAAAAGAACAAAAGCGGTTTCGTTGTTAGTAAGTAGGTACTGTTTTTTTTTTATATTATTTTATCGTTCAAAACATGAATACAAGCACTTTTTTTCTACAACTGCTATGGAGATTTCACAAAAGCCGGATAGACGCTATCTACCATATAATCACAGAATACTTAAAGTACTACGTACAGAAAGGACACTCCCTTCCCCGCACTAACATCAGTTACCGCACCTCACCCCGCACTTCGGCGTATTCGTCGCAGTTCTTTAACAAGAGCGCTCGCAAACACAAGTACCTCACGCACACATTCATACGTATTCAAACGTCATTTTTTAATGTAGTAGTAGTAGGTAATTATTTTGCAAGCGTTGTATGGAGTGTCCGGGGTGTGATATAATTTAAACGAATATTATCAGGAGGAACTAAAAAACCGACAATTAACCTAATACTGAAGGACGTTAATAATTAACGTCTGTCGGTTCTAATATCCGCTTAAATTATGTGGTAGACAGCGTCTGTCCGTAGTCTGCCATATTACATTACTATTAATATCTGCTGCACACTCACCATCAGCCAGAGCACTGCGCTTCACCCGACCGAGCGTGGCCGCTCTAGCAGGGCTAGCAGGGGCTCTCTCGAAGACCTGGGAGTACTGTCCCCTGTCTCCAGCTCTGGCCTTCACAGTACCAGGTGACCGGTGACTTCTTGGTGGAAATGACGTGTACTGGTTATGTTCTGCAGGCTGTGGGAGAAGACGCTGCTGCTCGTGGAGTTGGAGGTAGTTCTCCGGCTGTGAGAAACAAAGAAAAAGGATAATTTATTTTTGTTGTATAGTGGCTATTCTTGGGTTGATAAATCAGGGAAAATTATTGCTTTGCAAATTGATTATCAACTTGGATGGTCCGTATAATCAATCAGAACTGTCATTTTATGACATGATATGACTTTAAAACAAAGGGCGTAGTGTGTCAATCAGTTAAACAATTAATGCAAGTTCATAATTGAATGAAAGAGACAACTCGTTTTTCTTGGAAGTCGAAAAGACAGCCCCAGCTGGAAAATAGGTTTATAAAGTAAGACGTAAAAAAGTTTGAAAGCTAGTATGACTTTCCTCAGATTCTTCAGAGTAAGCATACTCTGAAGAATCTTATTATTCCAACTGCAGCTCTTTTCATTCAAACTTTAAAATGCTGAGAGGTATTTTCAAGTCTTATCTAAATTACTCCGTTAACAGCTCTCTTTTCTATTGTCAGTTTAAGTTTATATACTGTCTCATTGTCTAGTATCTTAATTACCTATTTTAATTTAAGTCTGTGGTTGGCATGCACTTGTGTGTTTGTAATCCACTCTGTACCTTGTAATTACCAGCGACCGTTGCCGTTGTGATTAAGCCAACTACTACACATTGTTCATCAAGAAGGTCTGCCAGGGACATTAATAGTTTGCTACTTACTAGTTGTAAGGTTGACGCACATTTGTCCGCGCTGAATGAGCTCAGAATCTACTTAATTAAACTGGGAGGGAGGGACATGGAAGGAGTTTACAAAATTCTTCCCCTAAGGGAGTTATTAAGGGGACGAATTTTACATACGTTTGTAAACTAAAGTTCGTCATTTTTGCTGATGGAAAATTCCATAGGTCGCATGGCTTGTTTTTTATATAAAATTCTATATAACCTCGCAAGTCATCCACGGCGAATCGCCAGAAGAATTCGGAAGGTACCAAATCCTAGACGAATTCCGTTGACGTCTTTGGCGTGGAAAATGTGGACGAAGTAGCTGAAGCGGCCGATGTGTCCACATTCTAAAGGCTACGTTTTTGGACTAAGTGCATCACACATAATATAGGGTTACCATTTCGAATTATTTGAAAAGTTATGACAAAACAGCGGACTTTTGCAAAAAAATCCGGACTTTTTACCTTTTAATCATTCTTTTCTCAGTAGGTACTAATTGAACTTTTTTATATAAAAAAAAAATCCTCTTAAGTAGAAACTTATGAAAGGCCCGACAAAGTCCAGACGCGGGGCAAAAAAGCCGGACATGTCCGGACAAATCCCGACGGATGGTAACCCTAGTCACGTATCAACCAAACGAATCTATAGGCCCAGTTGGTTAGTTCGACACGGATAGATGTGTAAGCCTTCAGAAACTTCGAATCTTTCGGCGCGAGCAAATGTGCGTCCACCTTAATATGTTGCCTTACCTTGTTTTTAAGAGGTGTCTCGTTTCACTAACGTTTCTCTTTTGTTTTAAAATTCTGTGTGAGAATACGGCTAGTTTAAATTACAGCACATTTTTGGAGTAATATTTTTGCTGTCAGGAAAATATAATTTCAGTCTGACGTTAATTTATTGTCAGGCTATTTATCACAGCCTTGTGTGAGGATATTGTTGAGCATTATATTTTCAGGTTTTTCTCGGAATTTCTTTAGCTCTTACAAAAAACATTTTCAGTATTTCGGTCATTTGTGTGTGACACCACCTAATTGACACCACCGGTGCCGGTGGCGACAGGCGACAGGCGCTTTACTTTGTGTAAATTATTTCATCACCACTGCTCTCAAAACGGTGAAGGAAAACATCGTGAGGAAACCGGCATGTCCTAGAACCAAATATTCGAAGACATGTGACATCCACCAACCCGCACTGGGCCCGCGTGGTGGATTACGGCCCACTCCCTCTCACAGAGAGGAGGCCTGTGTCCCAGCAGTGGGAACGTTATAGGCTGATTATGGTGCCGGTGGTGCCACGTGGAATTAACAATTTTCCTCGTGCGGCTTTTACCCATTTGTCAACGAAAACTGGTTTAAAGTTATACGAGGCTGTACGGTTTTCTAATCCATTGATGTTTTTCTAACCATTATAAAAAAAAATCTATTTTTGACAAACGCACTTACAGGTCTTCTTTAACGTTAGAGAACCATTCCGCAATGGCTAGTACCAGGTGCAAAATTTAAATTAATTGGCTATTTATTACATCATAGTGAATCTATAGGAATATAAGGTAGTAGTATCACAGCAATTCTTATGTACTCACTTCTCCATCCTTTCTCCATGTGTTAGGCACTTTCCTCTTGGTTGCCCTGAGCCAGGCCAACCGCGCCAGCCTTGCTAGAGATGCCCCCAGTCCTGCTAAACATGCCAGGGTGAGTGGCACCCCAGCTGCAGCGTATGCTACCGTTGCAGCTCGGCCAGCAGCTGTTTTTGGTGAGACGTTGCCATAACCTGCGGGCGTAGAGAATATTTAAGGCGGTACCCCGACCAAATAACCTTGAGCATTCGCGACAGAGACAGAGAGTGACCCGACTTCCTCGTACAAAAGGGATGCAGCGTACCCTGCGCACGCATTTTTATCATAAAACTCGCAAATTTTTTAGAATTATGTTAATAAAAAAAGAATAGCGATTTTTTTAAATAAATTAAAACATGGATTATTTAGATTTTTAAATTATCTATCCATTGGTAAATTCCTCAAATTAATAGAACGTCAACTTTAGCAAAAGATGCATGCAATCAATAATTTTAGTCACTTTTTTAAAAGGAGATTTTAAATGTATTAGTAACATATAAAAACAAATAATAACGGGCAATGTGATGATAGGATATTGAACATTAATATCAGATGTAGTTTATTTCTCGTAATTATTGAGCTAATAGCCTCTGAATAACGAAGAAAAACGCGGTTTTGGTCGGGGTACCGCCTTAAGATGCATTTGTTACACGCAGGGTGAGATAAGAGTATACTGTTTTTTTTAAGTACGTATGTAATGTATTGAATCGAGAGTGTCCACGATTGGTCATGCTCGTGCTGACCTAGAGACCTGGCTAAGATTTTCACCAGTCTCCCACACCATCATCAACTACTGGCGGCACTCACCTACTTATATTTAGGGGACCGTACTTCCGGGATTGTCCTGATAGCCGTGGAATACCTCTCCACTCCTCATAAGCACTTCAGGACATGTTGCCCCCTTGTCGCTACGTCACTATGTGCTAGCGACCGTTTCCGGGGGCCCATTATTGAGTGTGCAAGTAACCCCCTGCTATTTTATCCGTGTATAAATAAAACATTGATTAGGCAGGGGTCATAGTTCTTGGTAACCGGTCCACTTTAGCCACCCAAACCCATAGCCCAACTTTTTATTTTTCCATATCTTGCAATAGTCCTACACCAACCGGGGGTTGTCCTTGGGTGCACTTGCATAGTGCATACAGGAATAATCGTCGGTTGGTGCCACATTTCATTAAAATTTCCTAACGGGCCTCTGCGAGTTGGCTTCCGCCCCTCGTACGCCTTTAGGGGTATTATTAACTTACCTATCGTAGTAATAAGCGTGATACAATAAATCAATGCTCCGGAGAAGGTCCACTTGGAGTCCATGGCCAGTTCTGGCGGTTGGGCCTCGGGGGACTGCCTCGCAGCCGCCACTATGGACGACTCGAACTTACGGAGCTGCTCGTGGACCAGCCGCGTCCAGTTGCGTTCGTACAGGACGTTCAGGCGTTCTGGAACAAGATAAAAGATAGTGTTTAGTTTAGGTGTAACTTCGGGAGGAATTTTTTATTTAAGTATATCTGTACAAAATCGTTTATACATCAATTATATTATTTAAAAAACTCGATGAGGTCAGCGTTTCCTATTCGACTACTCTGAGAAGAAATAAAGAAACAAACTCAGAGGTCACAGCCGCTTTTAAAGTCTAGACATAATATTGGTCCCAGATCATGTGAGGACCATATAGATTAATGTCTGAAATGGTCACAGCACCTGCCTAGCCTTTTCCCAACTATGTTGAGGTCGGCTTCCAGTCTAACCGGATGCAGTTGAATACTAGTATTTTACATGGAGCGACTGCCTATCTGACCTCCACAACCCAGTTACTGGGTAATACGGTACCACTTGGTAAGGCTGGTTGTCAGACTGTCGGGCTTCTGACTACCCGTAACGACTGTCAAAGATCCATGACAGATGGGACCATCGGCTTAACGTGCTTTCCGAGGCACGGAGGGGTCTCGATATGTAAAGATGCACAATACGGCAAGCGTAGCATAACCTGATCGAAATGGTCTAATGAGTTTAATGTCTGAAATGGTCTTTTAAGAAAATAACCGAACAGATTTGAGCGAACCTATCCAGTCAGTGCACGCATTTGTCACTAATCAATCAATACACAATATTAGGACACTATGCATACTCTTGTTTCTCCATTGATGTGTTAACTTCAACTTTTTTTTTACTTGTTATTATGGTAGATTTCTTACTTTGTCTTTTTCCAAAGAGTCACAATTATGTTGCGTCGATACAGAATCCGAAATTATGAAATTAAAATGATTACGTTTTATAAAATCAAATAGATGAGACAGACCCGTTATAGGTAGCAAGTCTAATAAAATAATACCGCGGGTCTATAGCCTGTCACCTTCACCCTGGTCCCTGTTTAGTTAAGAGAGCAAGAAGCATCAAACGTCTAATTTATAACTCAGAAGAAACCCATCTCTCTAGCATTTAAAATTATTACTAAGATTAACTGTCAACTCGATGCTGGGACGGGCCATCAAGCACCAAGTGTTGACGATAAGATCTTCACTGAATAGACTAGTAGTCTGCACGGGCGATTTTTTAACGTGACTTTTTTTTACCGCGCACTTATTTTTCATCGCTCAACTAAGCGCCAAGTTTATAACGTGCTGTGTTGGATTCTCAAAAACACTGGGTTTTTGGTTTTGCATCGCCCATAGGCACGGTAAAAATCTAGCGTTTAAAAAGCGCCCGTGCGTACGTAGGGTTAAAATGTCGATTGGGAAACTCAAATTAACGAGGTCCACAATCAAGCTTTGTTTAGTTTAATCAAAAGTGAAAAGTACCATTTAACTTTTAAGGGGAATACTTTGTTGGTAACGTCAGATTCTGAATAGATACTTTTTGGGACTTTGATTATCAGATTTCGATCAGTTTTGTTCTATTGTATGAAGTTCGTGGAATCTTCAAGCTTCCCCCCTTGACGAATGATTGTAATTTTATAACCCGAAACAGGTTTACGTGTTGTTTATTATTTTTTTTAACCTTACTTCTGTCTTAATTAACTTGGATTAATTAGTCGTGACATCGACTGAACCAACATAATCTTGTAGTAAATTCAATAAAATAATAAATAATTTTATAAGAACCTTATTGGCAGCTAACGTTTGAGCCGTTTGGGGTTGAAACACTAGAGCCTAGTTGCTCATCGAATATTTCGAGACATCGCCAAGCGGTTGGTTGACTCTTCACGTGACCAGAGCGCTGGCCTATCTTTAGCCCAAAGAATCAGCATTGCCACTCAACGTGGTAATTCTGCCAGTCTTTTGGGAACTTATCCCATTGACAAGCATTGTGGACGAATTTTTTGATGCCCAATGAGCTCCTCCGTTTTTAAATAAAAAGCTTGTATATCCAATTTGTTATTCATTAGATTTTCAAACATAGCATGGTTGCTATGTTTGAAAATCTAAAAATTAAATGGTTCAATTAAAAGACGACCTACAGGGAGATAGAAATGGTTTTCTATCTCCCTGTAGGTCGTCTTTTAATTGAACCATTTTAAAAATTCTGAAAAAGTGAAATAATTTCCAAAAGCCAGTCTATCTGATCAAACCTTTGATCTCAAATTTCTTACAATTTGGTTTAGCTACGACCATTAATATTTCGGGTATGCGATTGTTAAAATTAGTATTCTAAACATTTTTAAAACGTTAGAGGACTAATTACTGAGCCTAAAACGTCTATTTGGGATCGAAGACTATTTTCTGTTTTTAAGTCCTTCTCATTCCAGAAAATTATAATAAAGGTAGCATTTTATTCAGTCAAAAGTATTTATTTATTTGTTTGACATAGGTACAATGATAAACGTGTAATTAAGATAAGAGTGCGCTATGTTATGCCAGAGGGCGTACAAATGTTTGTAATTAAGTAGTCAACCCAGCAAACTCTCAGTAATAAATTGGACAGTAAAAAACAATAATTATAAAGATTTACACATTTCATAAGAGCAGTGGTGGCAAAGTGGTAACGGCCGCGACTTACAAGTTGTAGGTTGTAGGTTCGAACCCAGACAAACGCTTTACTTTGTGTAAATTATTTCATCACCACTGCTCTTAAAACGGTGAAGGAAAACATCGTGAGGAAAAAACCGGCATGTCCTAAAACCAAAAAATCGAAGACATGTGACATCTGCCAACCCGCACTGGGCCCGCGTGGTTGATTATAGCCAACTCCCTCTCACCGAGAGGAGGCATGTGTCCCAGTAGTGGGAACGTTATAGGCTGATTATGACACTTACAAATTTTTATTCTAACATTAAAATGGACAGCATGTGAAAGCAGACAAAACAAACAGACTTAAAGTTTCTTAACTCACAATCGAAGTAAGCATTCAGGTGTTAAATCATCAGTAGGTAATATAACTATTAGCTGTGGGTAAATAGTAAATATTGAAACTACGGATAAATCTGTACCTATTTAAATAAACAACTTTGGTAAACAATAAATTGGATTAGTAAGTCCACAAGAAGAATATCAAACAATTTATCTCGGAAGTTCCAATTAACCGGACTGTCTTGGATTGTTTCAATATTATTGTAGGGAAATCTGATTTATCTCCAGTAGTAGAAATATTCTAACTATAATAACTAACGTGACAAAGACGCTAGACGCCTGCTTAAACTCTGTTTAACTTTTGACTAAAAATAAATTGATAATTAAAATAAGTAAATTCATTTCTAATGCCCGGTTTCTGAAGAATTCTTAAACGGAGTTTACAATAGTTGTTGATTCGACATTTATCTACTTAAGTGAATTCCTTCCTTATGCTCGGTTTTTGAGGTTCTCAGATAAACCCTTGATAATAAATAATTCACTCGACTTTTAATCTGTCAAGCTCCGCTAATGAGACACAATTGATTTTCTATTGTTTCGTCCGATTGTTTGACCGATTAAGCTAAATTCAGAAACACGATATAGAACCAATAATCACTACTGAATGGATAAACTCCGTTTAAAAACCTCAGAAACCGGGCTTTAGGCAAGCAAAGGCTTAAGTGGTACAGTTAGAAATAATTATACTGAAAGTCCCAAAACATTATTTAATTTGCTGGGGAGTTT
The DNA here is from genome assembly GCA_945859645.1 of Amphipoea oculea. NCBI lineage: Eukaryota > Metazoa > Arthropoda > Insecta > Lepidoptera > Noctuidae > Amphipoea > Amphipoea oculea. The sequence goes on along the minus strand of OX243869.1, from coordinate 7,302,649 downwards.
GTTGCGCCACTTCTTCCCAACAAAATCACTAGGAAGTTGTGAAGGGCGGACAGTCTTCTGTAATTTTGACTTTGAAAAAGTGCTGATTTTCCTAATTTGAAGAAATAAGCGTTTGCAAATGTCCTTTATAATGCGCACAGCAAAAGAGTGGAACTCTCTACCTGCGTCTGTTTTTCCGAGCGCATACAACCCGAATCTCTTCAAAGTGAGAGTGAACAGGCTTCTTCTGGGTTAGCTCGCTCCATCGTCGACTTTGTCTCTGTCACCTTTGACCTAGACTAGAGTCAAGAGCAAGACCATTTCAAATAGAAAAAAAGACTTTTGATTTGATTTGATACACTCCTGAAAAATCTACATCATGTAGCCAAAAACTGATAGACGTGCAATAGAATTATAGGTACCAACATCTTCTTATCCTTAACAAGTAACCCTTACAATTAACTTGACATGATAATCCTTTGTTCCATAAAGCTTTATGAAGAAAATCTCTATAAAACTTAATTAACGAAACAAAACAAATCATCGTTCAAATATTCCTCAGAACACTTTTATGAGCGTGTCCAGACAAAAGTTAATTTCATTAAGCTTCCAAAATCTTCTCTACGTGATCAGTCTTCTGAATGGTTAATTTAAATTCCTACTGATTAGTCTGTAAATAAAGTTATCTCGATTTCACTTCGTCTACTTTCCATTAATTAAATTCTTTAGGGCACATCAAGCTACCAGAAACTGTCAAATTTTCCCAATCAATTTTGAACCTTAGAATATGGCGATAAAATTGAAAATCTATTAAAGAAATTTGACAGATTGTAGTAGCTTGATGTGCTGGCGTCTGTACGTACAAAAATAAATTAATCCTATATGAACCTAAATTCCTACAGCGGTTCAATTTGATTTAGAAGTCACAAATGGCAGTTAAGATGGATGATATGTCGCAAATCCATACTAATATACTATACTTATACTAATATTATAAATTCGAAAGTAACTCTGTCTGTCTGTCTGTATGTTACCTTTTCACGCCTAAACCGCTGAACCGATTTTGATGAAATTTGGTATAGAGATAGTTTGAGTCCCGGGAAAGGACATAGTATAGTTTTTATCCCGATATTCCCACGGGATCGAAACTTACGCGGGTGAAACCGCGGGGCGCTGCTAGTCCAAATATAATGAAAATAATATGATCAATACGAGGTGGAATTGACGTCGTGTCGCTAGGAAAACGTGTCACAGAAAATCGTATGTGTTGAGTTGAAGTGTCTATTTGAATATCAAATCAAACAAGTGCCGCCTTCCCTGCCTTCCTCTATTGATATGACTACACAATTTGTTGGAAGATTACTTGATCATTCCACACCATTTATTCTTTATAAGTTCCGTGAGCCGTTGAGTGTTTCCTGACAAAGGCTTTTTGGCCACGCCTCGTCATGTAAGAAAATTAAAAGTGCTTTTTGGTTTATGGGAAGAGGAACCACACTGAAAATAATGCATTCCAATCAAGTGACTTTTTAGCTTGATTGACGATATCTTGTTTAGATTAATCAAGTTAACTTGATCATCACGACATGATTGCAGCAATACTAGTTCAAATGATTGAACGCTCAAACAAGTTTCTTGATTACCCTTAACATGACATGATTGTAGAAAAGTTAAAACAACAAAGTAAGTTAGTTGTGTCAATCAAGCATTTTGATTACTTCAAAAAAAAAAGATCATTGAAAGTTTATTATGTTGATTTGACTTGATAGCATTCTATCATTGTAATTAATTGTATTAATCATACAACTTGATCAAATCTTGCGCTAAATGTTTGCGCTAAATAAGTTCCTTGGTTGTGTTTATCAAATACATCATACAAACACTGGTACACTGATCAAATTAAAGTAGTAGCGGTGATCATTGTGCTTGATATGCTCAGATGCAAACAAGTTACTTAGTCAATCTAAACAAAATCTTGATTGTGGCAACTACTTTTTTTTTCAGTCCACTACCACTAACTACAATGTCTTTCTGTCATCAACATCTTCTGCAATCCGTAGAAAAAAGCACAGTATTGATGCCTGTCCTGCATTTAATATTAATATCTTAACATAATCATAATCAGCCTATAATGTTCCCACTGCTGGGATACAGGCCTCCTCTCTATAAGAAGGAGTAGGCCGTAATCTAAGACGCGGACCCAGTGACCCAGTGCGGGTGCGGTACATATCACATATTTTTGAATTTTTAGTTTAGGACATGCCGGTTTCCTCACGATGTTATCCTTCACCGTTTTGAGAGCAATGGTGATGAAATAATTTACACAAAGTAAAGCGCCTGTCTGGGTTCGAACCTACGACCTACAACTCGTAAGTCACGGCCGTTACCACTGGGCCACCACTGCTCAATATCTTTAGTTATTTGTTGACAGAGTCGTGAATTTAAATTGTAACTCTCACCAAATATTTTGTTCATTTTACAATAAGCTGATAGCGATCTATATAAAAAAAATGTTTCAGCGTTATTTTTAGTAGGTTTCCTAAAACAGTGTTTATTCTCATTACTCTTACCCAATCTCAAACCTTTTGAACGCAATCGAGTCGTCTGAAAATTCAATCAAGCACAACTGTTGACTTTGCACGTCGATTTGTGTGGAAAAATTCCTGGCAGCGGATAAGTCTGTGGTGACAGCGCTATCTCGATCTGTTTACGGTTTCTTTCAGAATTGGGTTCGTGATCCTGCATTGAAGGGGTGTCAGGTTAACGTGCGTAATTGGTATTGAGGTTTTTGATAGGTAATTTTTTTTTATGGCCTACTTTTTGAGCTTGAATAAACTTTTAGGCGTATATTATCTGAACGCCAATTCTCGTAATTTAAAACGTTCAAAATCTAGTCACAGTCTCATCTCGGCAACAAACAAATGTTCAAAAACTTGTCAAATATGTAGGGAAATTAGAGGTATTTTTAACAGATTGAGACAGATCAGATTGTGAATGTTCTTAAAGTTACGAGAATTGCCCATCAGATCATGATAACATTTTTAAGTTAGCACACAGTGTGTTTTGTTGTAAGCAGCTACAGTTTAAATGTAATTTCTGATCCTCCTGAACAGCTTTTTAATAAGTAGGTACCTATTCTGTAATATTTAAATACCTCTCATTTCGGCATAAAAAAGTTAAAAGCCAAAATTAATTTCTCCTGTTAAAATTTATTAACAATAAACTTTCATATTATCCATCTAAAAATGTAATATAAAATTATTTGAAACACAAAGTACGCAGAGGTAACCCATATTTTGTTATTTTATGATATCTGAACATAAAACGGAGACGGGTATCATTTCGGTCGTGAATTCAAACGTAGAATCGTCCATAAACTTTGTACCTTGCGGCGATATTTGAAACTTTCGTCATAGAAGACGTAGAATAAACATTCTGAACATCTGGATTCTGGATCTAGACACGTGGTTTAAATTATAAAGGCCAGCAGGGTAATTTCGAAATACACTAACTGTAGCAATGGATAATTTTGACATTTCAACAGCATTCTTCGCGTTGTTTACATTGTTGACATTCGTTGTTTACATTCTTTTGGAATATTTGAAGCAATGGTTTAGCAATATCCTTCAAAATTTGTTTCGCAATTAGGGTGCAGATTTGATTACGTTTTTAAAAATCAAATAAGAAAGAAACAGCTATACATTCACACATAAACCCACGCCGTCTTCCTAGGCAGAAACTACAGAAGACCACCCGCTACGATCCTCAGTTATTCCTTTTGCTTCGTTTACAATCGACATACTTAGCTATACTTTCCCGGAAAAACTTTTAGTCTACTAAGTGCTTATGCTATCTTCCCAATCAGAGTACATTTCATTGTATTATTTTTCCAGCCAGTACGAATTCATATACGGCCATCCTTAACAAAATTATGAAAATTCCCAATTCAAAAATTTCGTGCGCCCTAAAAAAGGCCACGCGGAAAAAGTTTTATCAATTTGGATATTCCGAATTCCGATACGGTGTTGCCAGCGGATGGATATTCCGATATACATCGATGCAACTTATACAGCCCTCGTTCGAGATTTATTCCCGTACGATTTTTATTTCCTATCCATTCGAGCGTGTTGCGGCAGATACGCGTCCGGGCATTTTGCGAAATGTCTGCAATCGTTGTGCAATGTGGGTAAAATTTAGTAACTATAATAATAATAGCGCACCTGCTTTCATGATTTTATTTATTTACTAGCTTTTTCCCGCGACTTCGTCTTCGTATGCGTTATTTATCGGGTTGAAAAGTATACTATTTTATGTTAGGTTATAATATGTATGCCAAATTTCATCCAAATCCTTGTGCGATTGAGTAACAAATATCCAACCATACAAACTTTTACATTTATAATATTTACTAGCTGCATCACGCGGTTTCACCTGGTTGGACAATTTTCCCGGCGTAAAATTGTCTTATATTTTCTATCAGGTCCTAAAGTACCCACATGCATCAAAATTCGTTCAGTAGTTGTTGCGTGATTGAGTAGTAACAAACATCCATCCACCCATACATCGTATTTACAATAATATTATACTTAGTAAGAAAGTAGCATCGGGTAAGATAGTAGGATTTATCTTACTTTCTTATCTTTGGATAGTATTGACCAACTGTTGTGATAGGACGAAATATTTAGTCCGATTGGTGTTTTAGTCCCCCTAATAATGTTTATTAGTTGTAGGAAGAGCCCTTGAGGACGGAGCTAAATTGTTTTAATTTACGCCACTTCATCAACAAACACATCTGTCTGGAACCTTAATTATTAGGTCCAGAACTAACAACCGAATATCATCGTACGTGATGGTGGTCGTTGTTTATAAAAGCCTAAAAAGGCTTTCTAGACAACTGCAATAAAGTGTCTTAATATCTACTTAAAGCTTCGGCCAAACCTGTGCGTCAAGTACGCGGAACGCGGGACGCGAAGTGAGAGCGTCAAGAACGCGAAAATAAACGTGAACACCTGCGCGACTACAGCGGTCGCGTAGGTGTGCAAGGCGCATACGGTGGAGATCTGCCCCGCATGGGCGGAGCACCGCCGTGCCCTCATAGAGGCGATCGACAGCGGCGGCGACCTCTCGCGTCCGGCCCTGGTTCAAGCCATGGTCCGGGGCGAGAAGGAGTGGGAGGCGGTCACCTCCTTCTGCGAAGCAGTCATGCTAGCGAAGGAGGTGGCGGAACGGCTGAGGGAGAGAGCTTCACGTCCCAGCCGCCGCGGGAGACGCTCCGGGCGTCGGGAGCCGCGTGACGACTCCCGGCCACCGTAGGCGCGGGCCTGCGGACGGAGAGTAATGGGTAGCTCACCGTCCAATCAGGACCAGGCCCGTGCCAGACGGCGCGTACGTGTTCCACGCGCGCCTCAAAGAGATGTCAGCATAAAGGAAAGGGCCTGCCAGGGCCAAAGCCTGCCGGGGGTGCGGGATTGTCCGAAAGGGTTACCGCTACCCCGGAACATAAAGGGCTAAGGAAGGAACACGGATGGGTTTTAGTCAGTAAGAGTCTGACACTCCCTTCCGTTCCACTCAGAGCGGGAGTGGTCATTTGATGATTTCCCATCCATAAAAAAAAAAAGGTGTGCAAGGCGCCATAGATAAACACGAGCAGCGTCCGCCGCGCGACAGACGCTCCCGCTTCGCATTCGCTTTGGTCGTGCAGGTTTGGCTGAAGCTAGGAGTATTCCCGTTTGAGCACCTATTTTTAGAGCACCTATTTCAAATCGTATATATTTTTTCTACTATCACTCTAATCAGAAAGTTTGTGAGGGTGTGTGTGCGTGTGTGTGTTTATATGTTTGTTACTTCTTCACGCTCAAACGGCTGGACCAATTTTGATAAAATTTTGTATGGAGGTAGCTGACACGCTGGATTGACATATAGGCTACTTTTTATTCCGATATTCTTACGAGATCGACATTTACGCGGGTGAAACCGCGGGGCGCAGCTAGTAATATTATAAAGGTGAAAGTTTGTGAGTGTGTTTGTATGTATTTACTTCTTCACGCTAAAACTGCTGAACGGATTTGGATTAAATTTAGTACAAATATAGTTTATAACCAGGATTAACACATGGGTTACTTTTTTATCTCGATATTACCACGGGATCGACATTATTGCGGGTGAAACCGCGGTGAAACGGTTATTCATAATCCTTCCCAAACTTTAGTTTGTTTCGATCAATTTCCCATTTTAAATCTATAAACTATCTCCAGCCATATTCCACTAGGTTCTCTCTCTCTTGTTCAAAACTTATCACGATATTTTCAGTTGAAAATTGTTCTTTAGATTGGCCATTTTCTAACAATAGTTCCGTTTCACGGTCACGCGATATATCGCTCCGTCTGTGTTGTGGTGAAGTTTTCTTGTTTTTCTTAACATGTATATATGTCACAGCTGTTTGTCGAGAAAGGTGTAGTGATGTTGTTTGAAAGGGCAAGAGAATTAAAATAAATCAGAGGGGCAATTCTCGTAATTTTAAGAACGTTCACAGTCTGATCTCAGTCGCAATCTGTCAAAAAATACTTCTAATTTCCCTACATTTTGACAAGTTTTTGACATTTGTTTGTCGCCGAGATGAGACTGCGACTAGATTTTGAACGTTTTAAATTACGAGAATTGGCCTTCAGGTTTTTATTGGATGTTAACTAAGGCGCGTTTGCACCACAAAACGCTAAACGCTAAACGTATTTAAAACAAATGTCTGTCTCTGTTAACTTTACACGATTGATAGATACAGATATAGAACGAAGTTTTAAATTCGTTTAGTTCTAAATACATTAGGACGGGTTGTTTCACGTTCACTTGACGCACGCGTACCTATACGTCAAAAATGGCGCTAAATATCGTCAAATCAAAAAAAGCGTTGTTTCAAATTACAATTACAAAATTACGGCCTTGGCGTACGTCAAATAATAACGAGTATAGTTCGCGCCACGAAAGATGAGACTTGACTTTTATTTCGTATTAAATATTATAATATTGTTAAGAATTTTTATCTAAATGTCATCGATAAATCCCTGAATAGATATACACATTATGGGTAACTATTTCGTTCTGCGCAAACTCCCTATTACTGAGCTTGCCAAGTCTCATCTTTCGTAGCGCGTATTATACGTAATCGTTATTATTTGACGTACATATGTTACGTTAACCAACCGTTTGAAACAACCGGGCCTTATTGATTTAATGTGCGAGTCGGCCTAAATTCTCGAATTTTGACATAGAAAGAATAAACAGACTTTGACGACTGATTATATAAAACATCATCCGCGTGAAATTTTTTTTTCCCATCGACACACCCTATCGTATCGCATCGTCTGCTCGCGCTATTAGGTTCGTTTTCACTTAGCGTTCTTTCTTACCTTTTTTCTTTTTACTCGCCTCCTAGGAGTCTTAGCGTGATCTGGGCTATAAAATGATAAATTAATTATTTAAATCCAGCCGGCAGCTCCAGAGATTAACGCGTTCAAAAAAACAAACTATCTCTTCAGCTTTATTATTAGCAAGTAATCTAATATATTATTATATATTTTACTAGCTTCTGCCCGCGACTTCGTCCGCGTGAAATTCGTACTTTCCTCTAAAAGTTTCGAAAATGTATGTTGGTATGATCTTTATAATTAATTTAGATAAATAAGTATTCGGGCCAATTTTTAAGTTTATAGAACAAAGGAATCAGATTTTTCAAATAAACTGTATCCCCGCTTTTCACCCCCACAGGGGTGGAATTTTGAAAAATCGTTTAATATGTGTTCATAACTTGACTCAAAGTTTATTTATACCAATTTTCGAGCTAATCAAGCCATGCAGTAAAATCCTCCCCTTTAAAATTAACTACCTCTTTTCACACAGTTAGGGGTAGATTTTCGAAAAACCCTGATACACGTTATTAATTATTTTTAGTCCTTAGTATAAATACTGAGTTTCAAGTTAATCGGACAGGGCGTTAAAATTCTTCCATACAAATTTTAACACCCCCCAATACCTCTTTAAGGGGTATTTTAGAAAAACGAAAAATTCCAAACTTCATAATTTACTTAGATAAATATTTGTGCCAAGTTTCAAGATTATTAACTCAAGAAATAAGATTTTTCATACAAACAAAATCCCCCCTTTTCAACCCCTTAAAGGTTGTATGCCGTTCGCGGTCAGCTGTGAGACGTAATTCCCTCTCAGTGTAGGTTTCAGACTCGCGAGATAATGTATGCCGTACGCGGTCAGCTGTGAGACGTAATTCCCTCTCAGTGTAGGTTTCAGACTCGCGAGATAATGTATGCCGTACGCGGTCAGCTGTGAGACGTAATTCCCTCTCAGTGTAGGTTTCAGACTCGCGAGATAATGTATGCCGTTCGCGGTCAGCTGTGAGACGTAATTCCCTCTCAGTGTAGGTTTCAGACTCGCGAGATAATGTATGCCGTACGCGGTCAGCTGTGAGACGTAATTCCCTCTCAGTGTAGGTTTCAGACTCGCGAGATAATGTATGCCGTTCGCGGTCAGCTGTGAGACGTAATTCCCTCTCAGTGTAGGTTTCAGACTCGCGAGATAATGTATGCCGTTCGCGGTCAGCTGTGAGACGTAATTCCCTCTCAGTGGAGGTTTCAGACTCGCGAGATAATGTATGCCGTACGCGGTCAGCTGTGAGACGTAATTCCCTCTCAGTGTAGGTTTCAGACTCGCGAGATAATGTATGCCGTACGCGGTCAGCTGTGAGACGTAATTCCCTCTCAGTGTAGGTTTCAGACTCGCGAGATAATGTATGCCGTTCGCGGTCAGCTGTGAGACGTAATTCCCTCTCAGTGTAGGTTTCAGGCTCGCGAGATAATGTATGCCGTTCGCGGTCAGCTGTGAGACGTAATTCTCGTTGTGCAGCAGTTTCAGCTTCTCGGGATAACGGATGTTGTTCTCGGTCAATGGTACGCCTTAGCTCTCGTTGAGAAGAGCTTTAAGACGTCCGTGATGTAGCTCGTCTTGCTCTGTCAGCTGCTAATCGCATCTCTCTCTCTGGAGAGTTTTCATTGGCTCGAGAAGTTGAGGCTCTAACTCTCATAGAGTTTAACCGATTTGCTCTTTCCTCTGCCGATTCTTGAGATCGCGTAATTCTCATTCTCTTAGCTTTACTCGAAGTTCGAGATAAAAATAATGGTGTTTTAGGTGGCATTGTGTAATAATCTACAGTAACGAAAAGGCTGTCAGTTACCTAACAAAATAACCTACGTTAGAGGTCCTAACTTTAGCTACCTTACACTTAAAATCTAAGTGACAAAACTAAACTAAAATATTCTTATAGAATTATAACCAGAAATATATACAACTCACAACAAAAAAGAAATGAAAATAAAGCTGAAAAGCCTGTGCAATACTATCTACCTATACCTACTTCACTTAAAAATAAATACTTATAACTACTCATACCTATTTTACAAAATAACAACAAAAGAAATTCAAATAAACTATTTAAAGACTAAAAGTCGCGCTGATAAGCACGGTTTCTCAATATCAATTATTGTCTGTCAATAAGGTCGAACGCTCTGAACGCATCGAGGCCACCGTTACACAAAAATAATCCTTATAGCATGATTCAGTAGTCACGTGCGACGGCGCGATGGCTTATTTCATGTATAAGTTTGGTGTTTCTATACCGATTTCTATGATTCTTTTTTTATTGAATAGGTAATAATGTTATTTTTTTTAAATTAGGGATGAGTGAGAGTATTATAAACGTAAGAGTAAACAAATATAATCAGAATGCTCCGAACTGCTAAGCTATCAGGAGTTTCACGTGTTATTGTGAGTCAACCATAAAAGATAGATATATGCAGTTGCGGGATATTTTTTAGACAATTTTATGTAGAATATTTCCGTCATACATGATTTCTATGTAACTTTAACCATTAAGGCTGCACACGCGACGGAAGCTTAAAAAATGGAGTAACTTCTCCCGTTTTCCCCACATTTCCCTTCACTACTCTGCTCCTATTGATTGTAGCGTGATGAAAAGTATACTATAACCTGCCCAGGAGTATGAAGAATAATTGTACCAAGTTTCGTTAAAATCCGTCGAGTAGTTTTTGTTTCTATAAGGAACATACAGACAGACAGACAGACAGACAGAAAGACAGACAGACAGACAGACAAAAATTTTACTGATTGCATTTTTGGCATCAGTATCGATCACTAATCACCCCCTGATAGTTATTTTGAAAATATATTTCATGTACAGAATTGACCTCTCTACAGATTTATTATAAGTATAGATGAAAATCTTTTCTCGTTTGCCTTTAAGAAATCAAGTAAACTAAGTAGGTAGGTACTGATTTAACACAGTCCCTAACATAATAAATAGAAACCTAATTTGAGTAATTGAACCGTTATTTTGCTAAGAAGCGTGTAAGAGGCGGCAATTTGATTAAATAACAAACTTTAACATTTTGGCAGAGTAAATACGTAGCCCTTATGTAGGTATTATTTCGGGTCTGGCATAGAATAAGAAATAAGTTATAGAAGAGAAATCATGAACTTTCGTCACCTGGATACAGGGGACCACCTTGCTATGACTCTCGCTCTCCAAAGCCAGAACCCTAATTGCGTAACATACTTTAAATCACAATCTAAATCATTTTAAAGGATATTGCTAATCCATTGCATCATATGTTCAAAAAATTTGTCCGCTCAACAACGTAAATAACGCAATGAATGATGTTGAACTGTCAAAATGAAAGCCATTGCTACTGTTCTCCGCCCCTGCCTATTTAATAAAACCGACAAGTGACAGGTGACTTTCTGTCAATTCGAAAATTTTCAAAGTTTCTTTCATAAAGGAGAATGGCAGAAGTTCATAGAACGCTGGCATTAAACTTTTTTAGTTTCCACAGAAATAAAAGTGGCATGGTTTGATAGGGAATATTATGAGCTTTTGTTAAAAAAATAAATAAAAAATAATAACAATGGGGTTAAAGAGAAATCTTAATTTTTGTAAAAGTGAGGTTAAGTGCAATAATGTTTGTACTTTAATAGGTTATTTTACCTCTATTACTATTTTAACGCATAAATGTTTATTGTATGCATAACATATTGCTAATTATGCTTTGTAATGACTTCAAAAATGATAAATAACTACTTGTTGAAGTTTGTTTAGTTCAATGATTTACCTACTGATCATAGACCTAATGACAGTTTCAAGTGTAGGTACTCGGTCAGTTTTAATTAAACTCAGTAGTCACAGAAAACTCAGGAGACTCTAGAGACTCACTTATCGGAATCTAAGCATATAATAGGAATAATAATAATCAATAAGAATAATAATAAAATAAACTCTCCGCATCCGAAACCTATAAGTATTTGGGTATGTCGGAAGCGTTAGGCATCAATGTTACTGACATGAAGCAATCTTTGAAGGAGCGCTTCTTTGGCCGCCTGAAAAAAGTACTTAATAGTCTTCTATCAGGCAGAAACAAGGTGCGCGCCTTCAACGGTTGGGTCATGCCGGTTTTGATGTACTCTTTTGGCATACTCAAATGGACTCAAACCGAACTCGACGCCCTGGATAGGAGGGTCCGTACACTGTTGACTGCAAACCAAATGCATCACCAACGGTCATCGGTAATGAGGTTGTATATCCCGCGAAAGTGTGGAGGTCGAGGGTTTTTAAACGCTAAGACCTTCCACAATCGCGAGATATGCAATCTCAGGGAATACTTCCAAGAAACCGACGTGGGGATGCATCGAGATGTAGTCATAGTGGACAAGGGCCTCACCCCGCTCTCCTTGGCTAAAGAGAACTGGCGCAAACCAGTAATGCTTGACACTAATGATCGCATGGAGGTATGGCAGAGTAAGGAGCTTCACGGACGCTTTTTCCGGGCCCTTCATGGACCCGATGTAGACCTACTAGCGTCCGTAGCCTGGCTACGTTGCGGTGATCTCTTTGGAGAAACCGAAGGTTTTGTTTGTGCAATTATGGACGAAGTTGTGATGACGAACAATTACCGGAGATTTATTGTGAAAGACGGCACGGTTGACATCTGTCGGGCATGCCACCGGCCGGGAGAATCAATCAGGCATATTATCTCCGTGTGTTCTCGTCTAGCTAACGGAGAGTACTTGCATAGACACAACCTTGTAGCCAGGATAATCCATCAGCAACTTGCTCTGAAATACAGCCTTGTGGAATCGGAGGTGCCGTAGGTACTACAGGTATGTGCCCGACCCAGTTCTCGAAAATGGAAATATCACATTGTACTGGGATCGATCCATCATCACTGACAGGACTATTGTTGCCAATAAGCCTGATATAGTGGTGATGGATCGATTAGAGCGGCGCGCAATGATTGTTGACATAACCGTCCCGCATGATGAGAACCTCGTGAAAGCCGAGAAAGATAAACAAATAAAGTATCTTGACTTGGCTCGCGAGGTTGTCGACATGTGGGATGTTGACTCAGCAATCATTGTGCCGATAGTCGTCACAGCCAATGGATTGATTGCCAAGAGCCTCGACCAATACCTGAGGAGGCTCACGTTGGGCAGCTGGATCAAGGGCTTGATTCAGAAAGCGGTACTTCTGGAGACGGCTCGCATTGTCAGGAGGTTCCTCTCTCTGGAGCCCTGACCGCCGGTAGCTTGGACCCTGTTCCCGATACCGGTGGGCTACTATTTTTTATATTTTTAAATGTTTTTATATATTTTTTATACTAATATTTAAAAATATAATTTATATGTACATAATGAAATAAAGGAAATAATAATCTAAGCATATAGGAAACGTCGAGGTCCAAGTCTAGCAACAGTCGTTCAGAAAGGTAGGAGTCTTCGAAATCCAAAAGCAAGCCAGGTCGTTGTAAAAATCCACGTAAGACTTTGGGCGCACAAAACATTCACACCAGCACAAAATAGTAGCGAGCGAGCGAATGTGACTTGTGAAGTTTTGTGTGTCATCTTAGTCTATCAAAAAGTACTCTGTGGTCATCTTCTAAAGAGTCATGTTTGTTTGTTTGCCATGACAACACTGTCATATAGTATAACAAGTCCAAAAAGCCTTGTTTCCGGCTGCTCAACTTACTCATATTTAACGAGATTTAATCCCAATTCTCAATAATAAAGTTAATCTGGCTATCAATACATAAAAAATAAGCGCTTTTTTTTTAAATAGCTTTGAATTCTGTACCTTTCCAAAATTAGCAATGCCAAAAACTGCCATCTCCTTTCTGCTCTATCTTTACCTGTCTTGAAATGTGCCTATTTTGTATTCTTTTGACAAACGTCGCATTGTAAGCTCTATTAAAAAAGGCCCTGGTTTTCAATTTTGTGAAAGGTCTGATCGGCAAGACCGATCTGGCTTAGATTCGTCTGTTCGGATTGATTTCTCCATATATAGTAGGCTAGTTCTTGAAACTGAAGGCTTTCATAATGTGGTATTTCTTCTACACAATTGTGTTAGTCTATGGCCATGATCTCACACGCGCCTAAGAAATGTTACACGTGTTCACATAGACTTTACTTAATTATATGTATAAATAACAGATTTATTATTTAAGATAGTTTGGTCAAAAACTAGATTTTCTGTAAATTCTGAAAACGTGTTTGGGTTATTTCATTACACTTTGCTATTGTTGTTAAAAAAAATCATTGGTTGTCTGTATATTCGGTTTACGGACGATAATTTTACGTGATAACGTCATAAGAAAACATCCGATCGTGCCTGTCTATCGCTTGTTCCGCGCTCTCGCTTGCACACTCGGCTCAGGCGGAACGTGACAATGAGTCATGCTTTTTCGTGCATGTAGCCGGCGTTCATCGATTTATAAGACGTTATCACGTCAAAAAATCCTTTTGGTTTTACAAAAACAGCTGCACCGTACCTACTCAAAAAGAAGACAAACTACAGTCCGGCCGTCGAGAAATTGCGTTCTTGAGACCTGTCAGTTTCATACAAACGAATACGTGTTTTGAGAATTCGATCCTTATTAGCTACTAGAATGTCGCACTGGCAGGTGTCAGGAACGCATTCTCTCGGTTTCATGATTTGAACTTTGGGTTACAACTTAGCGCTGGCAGCCACTCAGTCAGTCAGTCCAGTTTAAAGTCCTGATTAATCCATACCAATATTATAAATTCGAAAGTAACTCTGTCTGTCTGTCTGTATGTTACCTTTTCACGCCTAAACCACTGAACCGATTTAGATGAGAGATAGTTTGAGTCCCGGAAAAGGACATAGGATAGTTTTTATCCCGATATTCCCACGGGATCGAAACTTGTGCGGGTGAAACCGCGGGGCGCAGCTAGTAATTAATATAATTAATTAAATAAATTACTTTTTATTAAGCTTAGTAAATTTGTGTCCCAATAAAATAATTTTAAATAAATTATTTTGAAATCCAACCGCCGCTGTATTATCCAAAGTTATTTCTATATCGAATTCTCATCAATTTATTAAAAGTATTAAGTTTTATTAAAACAATGTACCTGCCCCAAAATTTCTACTTTACTTGAAAAGTTATGTAGGTGCTTCTTTCAGATCATTAAGTCTTTTGTTTTTGAAACAAATATTTGGCGGTTTTGAGGCATTATTCAAAGGACGGGGCTCGCCAGTTATTCTCAAACATGCCACGACATGAATCCTTAACAAGTCTTTTGATACTTAGGTACTGTATCCGTCCTATTTTGCGGTTTTTTTACAAAAGTTTTAGCTTTTTTTGTTTAACCTTTCGTTTTGCCAATTATTTAGAAAAAATGCATCGGTTGTCATTTATGATATGCGTTCTAGTATATAGACTGAAGTTTTCGACAACACCGAACTCAATTGGTTTAATTAAAATCGTCATAATCCATGAATCGGATTTTCCTTGATACGTGGCTATCATCTTAATCTTTCAACAAAACTATACACCATCCCGCTGGTACTAGGGCTATATGCATATACCTATGTGTTGCATAATTATAAGCCCGTGGTTTTTTTAATAAAAGATTTTTCTGCTGCATTTTTCAAACGCCAATTTTTTAGATGTAAAAAAGCCACCTACTACAGTTTTTGGTACCGGAACTCACTGCGAACTATAACTGAAAAATATTCAAAGCTATAGTGTTTTATGGCAGTCGTTGCCCGTAAAGCCGATAACTCACTATTTCATGGAACTGTACGGGCACTAACTAACGAGCTAACCGTAAACCAATAATTTCGACCATTAGGGAAATCAAAATGAACCTTTTTGGTGCAGCCGTGAGGCACACACTATTGTTGTTTGAAACATTTTCTATTCTATTGCTGAATGGGCCCGCTCTTGACCTCGATCACGCTTGATGGGAAGCGATGGATGAGATCTATGATGGAACGAGCGTGCCTAGAAGATGCCTAAGGCACTGGAACTCCTACGCATTGACGAAACACAGCAGGCTGTTTGACGCCGAACTCCGGCAGAAGGGTTGTCGCCAACCAGGCGGACGTTAGCTCTACCACCGCATGGGAAGAATTAGCCAGTCAAATAAGGTGTTGGGTGTGACTGTCCAGCGCGCTCGGTTCAGTTGAGTAACTGGCGGAACAAACTACGCTACACGAGGAGGCTTCTTCATGCACCCCAAACATTAATTTTATTTTGTTAATTTTGTATTTTGTGGTTCACGAACTGTGTCCCTATAAACTTTTTCTTTCTGTCTTTAAATCAGTAACAGACTGAAGAACTGCAAGAATAAAAATCTGGAATTGACAAAACGGATTATAAACATAATACAAAATCAAACAATCTGCTCAGTTTTTTCATAACTATGTTCGGGTCGGCTTCCTGTCTAATCTAAAAATAAAAGTATTTTATATGGAGCGACTGCCCTCCACGACCTACTTACAGGGAAACACGATATCCCTTGGTAAGATGGTTGTCAGACTTTTGAGCTTTAGACCACCCGTAACGACTGTCAAAGATCTACGAAAGATAGCTGGGACCAACGGCTTAACGAGCTTTTCGAAGCACGGAAGGGTCTCGTTATGTAATGGATCATGGATCCCATCCACGAATTGACCGCGGCAAGCATTGTTTACGCTTCGATCGACCCGTAAGGCTGTGATCATTTAGCCACGAGCCCCTCCATACCGTAAATTATAAACCTATTACGTGACGAATCAAAATATATAGGAGCGTTAAAATCCATACTCTAATATTATGACACACTTACACAATATTATTAAATGCGAAAGTGTGTCTGTGACGTCTTCACGCTTAAACCGCTGAACCAATTTAGATGAAATTTGGTATAAAGTTAGTTTGAGTCCCGGAAAAGGACATAGGATAGCTTTTATCCCGGTATTCCCACAAGATCGAGACTTATGCTGGTGAAAACGCGGGGCGCTGCTAGTATGAAAATAAAATTGAACACACTGGTTGGGTAAGGTACGCGATTTTATAATACAACAAAATCATAAAGTTATTTAAAATATTTCGTAGTTAAAATCAAAAATACCTTTCTATAAAAAAAAATCTCGAAAATCAAACGCACATTTTTATGCGCGTACCATGCAAAAAAAAAACATTTCTATTCACATTCAGCGAGGCACGCTACAAAAGGCGGAAAGCGAACATGTGTGATTAAATTATCAAAACACATCAAACGCACAGCTTGCTCCAGCTACCAATTAAAAGTTTGACATAAAGCGAATGACCACCATTAATGGTGGTTAGAAATGGGGTTTTTACACGTGTTATTTGTAAAAAGTAGGGCTTAACCACAGACTACCTTCAGTATTTGTCTGTCCTTCCCCTTTTTAATCCATCCAAAGGTTGTCTTTAAAAGATCGCTCTTAGTGATAAGACCGCCCATTTTGTCACCCATTGTAAAGTTTCTATATTTATGTCTGTAATTTATATTATGGTGTACATAATAAAGAGTATTCTATTCTATTCTTAACATTTCGATGGTCCCTATTAACAATGTCGGTTCCGCAATAACACTACTGTTCGGTAGAGCAGTTCAAAGTTTGTTTTGGCAATTCTATATTTTTAACCGACATCTAAAAAGGAGGAGGTTCTCAATTCGGATGTTTGTATTTTTTTTTTTATGTTTGTTCGCGCATAACTCCGTCGCTTGCCAACCGATTTGAAAAATTCTTTTTTTGTTGGAAAGGGTATACCTACTTCCCAAATGGTCCCATGAAAATTTTATTGAAATCGGAAAAGCGGTTTTTGAAAAATCAACAAGAATCTAAAAATTTATCTACATTGTCTACATTAACGATCTTTTCGTTTACATTTTTGTGGGGTAGGTACAACTAAAAAGTGGAAAATAAAAACTTTTTTACAAAAAAAAGTGATAGTGAGTGAGTGGTAGTGAGTGGTATTTATCACTTTGTAGTGTTTTTTTTTGAAGTCGGTTGTTTTTTTTTTGTAAAAAAGTTTTATCTATGTCAGTACATAGTGAAGGATACAATTGAACATCCAGTCCAGTGTATAATTTTTTATCGCCAAAAAAAACTTTAAACTGCTCTAATGAACAGTAGTCTTTTTGCGGAACCGATATTATTAATAGGGACCATCGATTTAATAGAGCTAAATCCACCCCTAAGATCACCCACTGACCGTTAATGTGTTATGTAAACTACTTAAAAGTGGAAGCTTAGCTGTTCTTTTAACTTCTTAATACTACATAATTAGGTATGTGATTCATCTGTTTCGGTTGATCCCTCTCTTTCACTATGACTTGACTTTTTAATGGCCCTTTTCACCTAACATTTCAAACAAGCAATACTTTAAAATTGCATTTTTATTAAACAAAATAATATGTAACATTCTATTTACCGATCGCGTCTAATAGCCATTCTGGACGTCACCACTTTGAATTTAACCCTATAGTGATGTAGTTAAAGTCGTATTTCCTGCAACGGGTCATGTCAGAACTAGCGTGTTTTGTGTAAACACGTATACAGGGTGGTTTCGACATGCGGTAATCGCTAAACGTCCGGTTGGGGCACGGTTCGGGCGACGCCTGTTGCCCCGGTTATAAAACCTTTATTAGGGTTCGTGATGGGATGAAAAAAGGGCGAAACACTTTGATGTCTGAAACACATTTTTTTGGAAAGACGAGATTTTTGTTAATCATGCGTGTTTTATTCGAAATGTTACTTGGCTTAGGGAGATTAATTTTCAGATTACAAAAATATAACATAAAATTCCATTATTATGTATGGTTCCCGGAAGCCGATAACGTAAACAGACATAAAATGAGAGTAGGTAGTGATTAATGGCAGGTATTGAAATAATTATAACGACTTGTCGTTGAAAAAAACTTTTTTACAAAAAAAAACTACCGACTTTAAAAAAAACTACAAAGTGATAAATAACTTTAATTTCGGAAGTCGGTGTCGTTGGTTCCGCATTTTCGTTTTTTGACACCGACTTCCGAAATTAAAGTTATTTATCACTTTGTAGTTTTTTTTAAAGTCGGTAGTTTTTTTTTGTAAAAAAGTTTTTGTTTTTCACTTTTTAGTTGTACCTACCCCACAAAAAAGTAAACAAAAAAATCGTTAATGTAGACAATGTAGATAAATTTTTAGATTTTTGTTGATTTTTCAAAAACCGCTTGTCCGATTTCGATAAAATTTTCATGGGACTATTTGGGAAGTATACCCTTTCCAACAAAAAAAGAATTTTTCAAATCGGTTGGCAAGCGACGGAGTTATGCGCGAACAAACACAAAAAAAAAAAAAAAAAAAAAAAAACATACAAACATTCGAATTGAGAACCTCCTCCTTTTTTAGAAGTCGGTTAAAAAGGCTTTGAATTTCACTGCACCCTGGGTTCCTGTGCCCACTCCCTCGCACAGAGAGGAGATAAGTGTCCCAGTAGTGAAACATTATAGACTGATTATTTTTAGCTGGGTTCCTTATAGGGAATCGAGCAAAGATCAATCAATCAAATCAATATCAATTATTTTTCTTTAAGTACACTGTACCAGTGCAGTCTTTTAATAAATAATTGTTTGCTGCACCGGACGACTCTGCCTTGCATAGGGTCGCAGTATAATGCTGAGTGATAGCCGTTTTGCGTGGATGTGACGCATGTTTCTCCCTACCTTTTTATTTTATTTCTTGTGTTTATGTTTTTTTTTTGCGTCATTTTCACCGCAATCAAACGTATTTTCTTCCTTTCAAAGTGTTATTGGGTTTTCCATCAGGAATTTCTCAGTAGCAGCTTGGTGTTTGGATTCGTGCCCGGTTGGTGGCAATAGGCTCGCCCCCTTTTACATGGGACTTAAACATAACTGGCGAAATGTGGGTGTACTATAGGTACATCTCTGCCTAACCCTTCTAAGAAATACAGGCGTGAGGTGAGCACCCTTTAAATACGTGGATTAGAACAATAATGATTGTTGGCGACTGATCTGGCAACCCGGTTGCTAGGGGACTATTATTGTTGGTTGGCTAGCGACCGGGCGGGCGGCTTGCGTGTTTTTAGGGTTCCGTAGCCAAATAGCAAAAAACGGAACCCTTATGGATTCGTCATGTCTGTCTGTCTGTCTGTCTGTCCGTCCGTCCGTATGTCACAGCCACTTTTTTCCGAAACTATAAGAACTATACTGTTGAAACTTGGTAAGTAGATGTATTCTGTGAACCGCAGTAAGATTTTCACACAAAAATAGAAAAAAAACAATAAATTTTGGGTTCCCCATACTTACAACTGAAACTCCAAAATTTTTTTTTCATCAAACCTGTACGTGTGGGGTATCTATGGATAGGTCTTCAAAAATGATATTGAGGTTTCTAATATCATTTTTTTCTGAACTGAATAGTTTGCGCGAGAGACACTTCCAAAGTGGTAAAATATGTCCCCCCCCCCCCCTCTAACTTCTAAAATAAGAGAATGATAAAATTAAAAAATATATATATAATGTACATTACCATGTAAACTTCCACCGAAAATTGGTTTGAACGAGATCTAGTAAGTAGTTTTTTTTAATACGTCATAAATCGAAAACCGCAATTTACCTTTCACAAAGTTACAACGAACTACAAGAACTTTTATATTATGTTACTTGCTGCTACGGAACCCTTCATGGGCGAGTCCGACTTGCACTTGGCCGGTTTTTTACCTTTTGTTAATTATTCTTGTGATCTATATTTATTAGGTACACCCAACTGCACCTTACCTGGCTTTAATTTGGTGCTTAGCAATGATTATTATGAAGGAAAACCTGAATCCAGCAAATTATTGGAAGTAAAAAAAACACTTGATGTTTTTACATACTAATAAGATTTACGTTGCATTTACAGCATTAAACAATGTGCCAATATGCACGTCGCAAATAAAGGCAGCATGCACATTGTTTGGTTGCACAGAATTTAATTAGAGAATTAACACTAAACGCAAACCGCTGTTCATGATTTGGATAGAACGATAAATCTCACTAGAATTCAATGTAGCACTGAAATAACAGTTTTAACTCAAATGTATAGAACAGAAATTCAACTAACTGGTTATAAAAAGTCAAGTATTATTAATAGCATATAAAAAAACCGGTCAAGTGCGAGTGAGGGTTCCGTACAAAGTAGGTAGGTAGGTATGTAAATAGTTTATCAACGGGATTTTTTTTTTGTAATGTAACTAAAAATTTACGGTTTTCGGATTTTTTCCTTTGTGCTAAATGACATTGCTTCTTGCCAAATTTCATGATTCTAGGTAAGTACCCAATAGGTTTTGATTCCGGTATGTTCCGGAAACTCTCGTATCTTTTCATTGCGTGAAATTCGAAGTTTGATTTTTTTCACTGCTTCAAGGGATTGCAGCCCCAAGTATTTGATATTAATTTCAATTTGATAACTCCACGCGTTCCTGAGAAAAAGGGTCTTGACCGACGGACAGACAGACAGACAACGAAGTGATCTTATAAGGGTTCCGGTTTTCCTTTTAAGGTACGGAACCCTAAAAAAAGAAATAAAGAAAACTTAACACCTCCTTATTCGTATCGATCATAAGGCTTATATTGACTTTAGTACAATCAAAAGTTTGGCGTAGCTAACAGGACGGGACGTGAAACATCGTTTGGGGGTCAATTCCATATCGGTACGATGTCACCGTATAAACATAACAAGGTAGACAGAACAGTAGGTTGTGCGACAACGATTTTATCAAACGCAAAATAGAAAACACATTTAATATTATTGGCAGAAATAATAATAATAAATATTATTCAAGCAGTCTACTTCAGCCACCCAAACCCATAGTCCAACTTTTTATTTTTCCATATCCTACAATAATCCTACACCAACCGGGGGGTTACCCTTGGGTGCACATGCATAGGGATAATCGTCGGTTGGTGTCGCATTTCATTAAAATTACCTAAGGGGCCTCTGCGAGTTGGCTTTGGCCCCTCGTACGCCTTCCAAAGGACCGAGACCCCATGATCCCGAGATATATAAATTCACAAAAAAAAAAAAAAATTATTCCTTACCTGTTTCTGTCCAAAATGATAAGGGCTTGTGAAATGGATGAACGCAAACGCAAACGTAAACCCATAAATAGATACAATCATAATGCGGGTTCCTGATTTGTTTAAATATAATTATGTCAAAGAGAAACCGCAATTGGACCCTAAAATGTCACAACAGAGAAGAAGGTTCGACGTTAAGACTGCCCGCAGGTTGGGTACGATCACTTGTTCAATGATTGCTGAAACGACCAATCAGCGCATACTAAGCAACTATCCCGTTGCCCTAGTGACCAAATGGTTACTCAAACTATAAATGTTCTGTCACTCGTCAAATCCACTATTTTGCTTGATGTGCGTCTGACGATCAGTTCCTTTAGAGGCAAGACTAATGGCCAACTATGTTGGGGTCGGCTTCCTGTCTAACCGGATGCAGCTGAATACCAGTATTTAACATAGAGCGACTGCCTATCTGACTTTTACGAGCCAGTTACTGGGTAATACGATACCCTTTGGTAAGGCTGGTTGTCAGACTGGGATTCTGACTACACGTAACGACTGTCAAAGATCTACGAATGACAGCAGGGACCAACGGCTTAACTTGCTTTTCGAAGGACCGAGAAACCGTGCGTCTAGCTTCTAATGTTTCATCAGTGCCCATATAGGTTTATGTGAAATAAAAAAATATAGAATTGGTACGTAGGCAACTGTAGCTAGGACCGACGCTAAGCAAGATTTTGTACGCCACCGTTAATTGCGTTATGTGCACTAAACGAGACCGAGATTTGAGGTCTCTCTAAATGCTCTTATTATAATATGTACGACCTTAATTCCTGAAATAGACGATCGCTGTTGTGGTGAGTTAGCATAGCTTTCCAGCCAGCATTAATTGATGACATCAAATATTCAGGAGCTTATAGTACATTCCGATGTTTGGCGTGAGAGGAGATACAATTTTAAATTGTTCCAGACAGTCAATTTGGTGACGAAAATTAGAGAGCTTTCGAACCGTGCTTTGATTTCACCAATTAAAAGAATCATTGTTTATGGTTCTGGTAATCCGGATATTAAATATCAGTAGCAGAAGATTTTTATTTGTAGTGGGTATTTTCGGGAAAAACAAGAAGAATTTTTTTCATATAACAGGACATCATTCACAAAAACAAACAAATCATGTCGTTCGTAAACAAACAAAAAAATCGGACCACAATCTAAAAACCTACTTATAAGCTCCCTAAACAATGAGAATACCTCACGATTTTGTAATATTTTATTCAAATTAGTCTATGTTGACGACCTCGACTATTTATCAGATTAAACACCCACCCTGTAAAGATAAGGCCATGTTGATATTAAAAACAAAACACAAAAAAAAAAAAATACATTCACGGTATTATTAAACTGAGCCAAAACAACGAACCTTTGAGAATTTTTACGAAGTTTCAAGTAAACAAACAAAAAAAAATTCCACAACGTTTTATTAAAAAAAATATTTGGAATTTAGTTGCCGTGTAACGTCATTTCAGTTATTTCTTTCGTTTTCGTTTTGACCTGACACTTATTTCGTTGCGACTTTTTTCATGACAATCTACAATAAGCACTAAGCATTGTATTTATAAAAATAAATGTATTTTTTGTGTTTTAATTTTTCTTTACTTGCGAACACGTGCAAGCCTTTTTGATTGGTAGGTACTAAACAATAATTGAGTAGCCATTTGTAAAATGTTTGACCCAGTTTCAACTTGAGGGTTCAATAAAGTTCAAAAGTTTTTGTAAAAACTGAAAAGGATCCACAAAACATTGCTTATTAATTTGATCAAATCTAACAACCGTTTTCTCAAAGGGTATAGGCCTCCCCAAGTTCTCCCAAGAACTCTTTTCTCGGGTCGCCTCGAACCAACCTTCGGGGTAAGCGTTCAAGTCATCTCGTCAGCTTTTTCTGGGCCGGCTTCGTCGTCGCCGTCCATCCTCAGGCACCCTCAATCCCCTAATAACTTTGAAAATACGAACGCCGGCGAAGCATGCGTTGTTCAAACAAACGTAATACCAAAATAATTTGCAAATCAAACATATTCTCAATATAGTGTGTATTTATTCCGATTGGATTACAGAATATCTAGATTCCCAAATATATATTTTGAATGTACACTGATTTAAAGACGAGTTATGAAAAAAAATAAATTTTCAATAGAAATTTGAAATTCCTCATATCTCGTCTTTATATCAGAATCCTTTCAAAATATATATTTGGGAACCTAGATAATCTGTAATTCAATTGGAATAAATACACACTACCTTAAGAATAATTATATTTGATTTACAAATTATTTTGGTATTACCTTTGTATGAACAACGCATTAGCATGTGCCCCTTAAGAAACGCGACACCTATTAATCCAATCGTATGAATAAGTAAAGCCAATCAATGCATACATACGAGTACATGTAACTTGTGGCACCTTGGCACACAAGTCGGCATGCAGTTCTTGGCGCCTTGCCAACTAATTAGTCATGTAAATGGAAGCTACGCAACGTGCTGTTTGGCGACACTGTGGCACACGGAGCTAGGGATCCGGAAGGTGCAGGATCCTGAGAGGAGCCCAAATATTGGACATTCAGTTTGTGATTTGGGATTTGGAATTTGTGGGGAAAGGTAAAGAAAGGTGGCATGTAGGTTTTGAAAGGATTTAAAAAACAATTTTTTTTTCTGGATAAGAATGAAAGAAAGAAAGAAGAAGAATTTTGATTATGAGGGGTTGTTTTGTTGGTAGTTTTTTATGTTGGGTTATTTTATTTTTTTGTTGTCGAAGTTGATCATTGAAACCGCAAAGGTGTAAAAACAACGCTTTTGAATATACCTATTAAACATTGCTTTATGTAAACATGTGAGTTCACAGCAAAAAGGGTATACAGGGTGTTACAGAAAGGGTATATCAATACAAACGGGTTGAAGAGTGTATCTGGTCTAGAATCTCTGTACAAAATTTCAGCTCAAAAGCATTAACTTTGAAAATGCTTAATATTTTTTTATTTCGATAGTTTATTCAATTGAAGTCATAACAAACGTGTCACCGCACTACGAGGGTCATTATCCATTATCTGTAGTGTGTCTGTGCGCCTAGTACACGCACATCACGCCGCCGCGCGCCAGTGCAGCGCCGTGATGACGAAATAAAAAATATTAAGCATTTTCAAAGTTAATGCTTTTGAGCTGAAATTTTGTACAGAGATTCTAGACCAGATACACTCTTCAACCCGTTTGTATTGATATACCCTTTCTGTAACACCATGTATAATAACTGTGATAACTTCAGTGTTTCAAGTTATTTCCAATAATAATGACTTTATTTTCCTAACCTGTCCTATCGTTGGACAAAGCTGCACATTTTGAACTAAATCAAAGTTTCACACATAATATAACATAACGCCTTTATAACCCGAAGCACAGATAATATAATACGCCCGAAGGGTAAGGCAGCGGTGTACCTATCTATAGTACCTACCTACACCCACATTTCGCTGATTATGTTTAAATCCCATGTAAGAGTTGGCGAGCCTATTGCCATCAACCGGGCACAAATCCCGATGGCCGATGGGGCCGAAAGGTTCTGAAGTGGCGACCGCGTACCGGAAGACGTAGCGTTGGAATGTCTCCCACAAGGTGGACCGACGATCTTGTGAAGGCCGCTGGAACTCGTTGGATGCGAGAAGCACAAAACCTATATCCAGCATTGCACGTCTTTCGGCTGAAATGATGGGCACAAGTCCAGACTCCGCGAAGTCAATATTACATTCCAGATAATTGTCTAGATTCTAAAAACTTCTATCATAAAAGAACATCCTAGCCACTTCCACAAACTTTTACTCCACGCTATTCTGTAGCGCTCGCGGCGGATTGCAATCGCTGATTGATCCCAGCCCCGGCACCATGCACCAGATATTTCTGGTTGACTAAGTACACACATATTAACTTAGTTGAATTAGTTTCCAAACTTCGTCTCAAGGAAACGTTCATTGTGAATTCCTGGAAATTCTTGAATGGGATTTGGAAAGAGGATTTTGTAAGCAAATTACAGTTTGGTCGGGTAAAACAGTTAGAGGTCGCGGTTTCTCGCGGTTTTTAGAGTAGAATACACATTACGAAAGGATATTTGAAAGTAAAATGAGTTTACTTACTACTCCATTTCCATCGGATACTTGGTAGCAAACTTACCAACATTAGTTAACATTTAGACGACAAAATAATTGTATGTGGAGTGGACTTTAAGAGGGCCACTAAAAAGTGACCACTATTATCCGTTTTAATGATTATAATAAAACTAAACAATGTAAAACTACCGTTTGCAACAATATTAACGTACAATCTTGTGGAGCACAACTTAACGTGCTTATTTTCTGCATTTTCATTCTTAAATAAAAGAAATAACCTAAAAAACGATGAGGGCGCCGCTGTGCGGTCGACTATGGTCGGCGCCCTCTTAAGATGTTATAAATTGTATGGCATTTAAGTATAAATGTAACTATACAAGCTCAAATTAAGTTAGGTATACTTGATGGGTAAATGTGTCTTTTTTTTTAATAGCCTACTCTGTCCCACTCTTGGGCAAAGGCCTCCCTCGACCCCTTCCAACTTTCGCGAGCCCGCGCGTCCTCCTTCCAGTTTTGACGAAACCTATCCAGCTCGTCGATATCGATATCTAAACCTTATTACTTATTCGTCGATCTAAACACGATAAAAACTTTTTAACAAAAATACAACCGACTTCCAAAAGAAACACTACAAAGTGAAAAATAACTTTAATTTCGGAAGTCGGTGTCTTTGGTTTTGTATTTACGTTTTTTGCCACCGACTTCCGAAATTAAAGTTATTTTTCACTTTGTAGTGTTTCTTTTGGAAGTCGGTTGTATTTTTGTTAAAAAGTTTTTATTTCACGATTTTTAGTGGGTCTGCTTATAATTTATCTAAGTTACAATAGCCAGTGTCAACATGCTCATCGCCTTTTACAAAATATTGCTTTTCCCGATGCAGGGAAGTTAATTGTTGAGGAGTTCTCCTGGTCCACCATCAGCTCCATATTACCATTCACATCGTGGCGAGCATAAATTGCTTAGCAACCATATTAATGTAATCGAATCGCAACCCGTGAAATACTTAGATATTATTGAGTAGTTCCGGTGTCCATCTGTGGTCTTGATCATCAGTTCCACTTCACCAAATGGTGCTTTCCGAAGAAAATGCACGAGTTACTATGAAAAATACCCAAATCGCTATAGGTGTGCCTATAATATTTGAAGAGTTCCTTCGACTTCTCCAGGATCCAATCATCAGATCCTGACTTGGTGACTATGGCACCACTTCAGAAGTATCTCCTTTCGAACAAAAAAATAATTTTGAAAATCGGTCCACAATTGACGGAGTAATCGCGTAACAAACATACAAAAAAATAAAGTCGGTTAAAAAAAAAAAAAACATACCGTCGAATTGAGAACCTCCTCCTTTTTTTGAAGTCGGTTAAATAGGTACATTAGGTACGTCTGTGGAGCTACTACAAAAAAAAACTGATTTTTAAACTAATATCACACTAATCATATCATACTATTATTATAAAGACGCAAGTTTGTCTGTGTGTGTGTGTTTATATATTTGTTACTTTTTCACGCTCAAAGGGCTGGACCAATTTTGATAAAATTTTGTATGTAGGTAGCTGACACCCTGGATTAACATATAGGGTACTTTTTTTCCCGATATTCCCACGGGATCGACATTTACGCGGGTGAAACCGCGGGGCGCAGCAAGTTTTAACTAAATACGATCTTTAACCCCAAAAGTTTCATTATAATTATATATCAAATCTTTTTTTTATTTATTTTATCATGTAACTATCGATACCGATCACGTCTGCAGAGTTTCACTAGCTATTTAATTTGAACCTGTATATATTTCTAGCTTTATACAGTCCACTGGGTGTTCTTCAATAAAATATGCGTACCAACTCAGGGAGAGCAAAATAATTGAATTTTGACAAGAGTATACACAAAACATTTTAATAATTCACCTCAACACACCCGAGAGAAGTCAGCAGTTCTCAAACTGATTAAATTATTTCGTCGCAAACTTTTGTTGGAGAAAAATAAAATACATTTTTGACGAATCAAACGGATAATGAATTTGTCATTTGGAAGCCCAACGGACACTTTAATTGGACAGTATAAAACTTGAGGAAAGTTTTTATTGCGTCTCTCCTAATCAAAATTTTGCCACTCGAAGTCGAGTTTTATTAGCAAAGAATCTTCAGCTATCTTTAAGACTCATGACTTTTTATAACGCCGTGTTATAATGTTAAAAACTCCGCCTTTGATTTAAACTTTGAACAGTTTCGTTAATAAAGGTTTTATTTAAGTTTAAGTTTTTAAGGTGAAGTCTGATTTGTCCTATGTAATCCCAGGCAGGTGTCCAGACTCAGTTCTGGAGATAGCGAGACAACTTTATAAACTTTTGTACCAGCGACATCGCCATCCAATGTTTAAATAAAAAAAAATTGTAACAGAGCGAGCTCTCTATCTTTTGACAAATTGTGAAGTTTTGCCGAGAAAGTCAGCTTTATGGGTTTAGTGACAGATCGAGAAATGACTTGTCTTTAGAAAGATTGTTTGTTTGCAAAAGGTCTGATCATACTTTAAAGGTCACGCGTGATGTTGACAACCTGCGTATTGCTATCACACAAGCTTTAGGCGCTCGTTTCTTTGGGGTACCTACTTACGCACCGAAAATCAAAATTATCACACCGTCTTCGGACAGCCAATGAGAGGTCCTTAAGGAGATCATCAAAGAAGCACCAATATGAACAGTTTACGAAGACTACCGAGTGCTTCTTCGCGGAACGTTAAAATCGCTCGGGTTTTTCCGTCGATACAACACATTTGAATCGACCCTGCTCTGTATAGCTTCATCCTCAAACTTTAAGTACTGACGAGCCCCTATTGTACCAATTCATTAACTCATAATGCAATAAATCATTTTATATTCTGGAGAAACCAAGAAGTTATCATTTACTCTCAACCGCTCAACCGCAACCAGAACTTGAAGAGGAAGACGCATAACGCATGAACAATAGGTATGTCATAGACGACTCCACCTTGGAGTGTAAATGTGGTGCTGTTCCACAAACGATGGGACACATAATATCTTGTCCTGTGTGTTCTGTCAGCTGCACGTTGCAGGAACTGATGGACGCTGGTGATGGCGCCAAACAAGTGGCCGAATTCTGGGCCGAATCCATTTAGCGTAACACACTAATTGCGTAACACACTATCTGAATCATTTTGAAGGATATTGCTAATCTATTGCTAGCTCAACAACGTAAATATTGCAATGAATGTTGTTGAACTGTCAAAATGAAACCCATTGCTACTAATAGTGTGTTACGCAATTACTCCGCTGTACTTATACCAACTTAGTTAATATCAATAACTTACTTTTGGTTGTAACTTACAACCAAAGTAATGTTTCATTCTGCTTTTTGAAAAATTAAAAGGAAAATGTATTTATAAAAAAAATTGACAAAAATCTACCCGGTACATAACTTTTTACTGCTTTTCGTTTGAAAGATTAATAAAGGAAAAGTATTTTAACCGGTCAAGCGGCGCGGTTCGCCGATCGGCTACGAAACAATAGAAAATCAATTGTGTCTCGTTAGCGGAGCTTGACAAATTAATACAAAAATATAATAAAGGTACCGTAGTTAAAAATCTACCCGGTACGTAAGTTGCAAAAAATGTTTTTTCATACCAAAAAGTTTGTGTTCTGCGTGGTGGTTGAATGGTTCGCAATAGAAAACACAATGTTTGCCTTTGACAGCAAACGTTTTGCAGTTTGGAAATTTTTGCGAGTTCGGCAATGCAATTAGTTGTATTGTAGTTTGTTGGTAATTGTCACGACCTGCACCCTAACTGCGTAGCACACTATCAATCGGAATCTGAATAATTTTGAAGAAAATTGCTAATCCATTGCTTCATAAATTGGAAAAAAAATTCTGCTCAACACGTAAATAACGCAGTGAATGTTGTTGAACTGTCAAAATGAAATCGATTCCTATTGACAAAGTGTTCGCAATTGCCCCGATGGAATTCTTTATTTATGTTATATTGAAATCATCATCATTCTTCTGCTCTTAACCCAATTTATTTGGGATCGGCGCAACATGTCTTTTTATAAACTGATTTTTTTTTCGTTATTTTGAAATAAGTACTTTTTTATTATTTTCACAAGTAAACTTCAACAGCAAATGATTGGAGCGTCCTTTTGAACAGACAAGCCTGTGTTAGAAGACTCCGCTCTTTCATATTGCCAGTGTTATTGAATTATTCATATAAGTATAACAATCATACCTAACATTACTAGATGGCTACACGTGTTTCGTAAACCTATATAATTTTCGTATTTTGATTTTCTACCCTTGGGACATAATTACATACAATAACCTATCTATTAGTAATATTAATAGCATACCTACGTCCCAAAGGCAATAGGCACACTACCTTTTTTAAAAAATCATAAGATTAAAAACTACGTATAATATATTTCTAACTTTAAACCTTGTTATTAAAATCATCTGTCGTATTCTAAGTACAGTTGAATTTAAAAATTATCTCGCAATGACCTACATGTGCAATGGTGGCCAAGTGGTAACAGCCGCGTCTTACCAGTCGTGTATACGTTCGAAACCAGACAGGCGTTTCACTTCGTGTAACTTATTTCATTACCACTGTTCTCAAAACGGTGAAGAACCAAAAATATTCGAAGACATGTGACATCTAGCTACCCGCTCTGGGCCCTCGTGGTGGATTACGGCCTATTCCCTCTCGTATAGACGGATTATGCTTATGCAAACCTACATGTGTTATGTCCTGTTTTACTACAATAACAATACTTTATACTCAAACTCAAACTCAAAGCATTATTTCAATTAAACCATTTACAGGCACTTTTGAATTGTCAAGAAGTCAGTCAGTCAGAAAAAAATGAAGCTAGTTGCCCATTCCAAAGCGTAGGTACCTATGGAGAAGAACGGGCAAGAAACTCCATGGACACTCTTTTAAATCAAAATAATGTGGTTACAAAGTCTTGGTTACATCATTCATGTTAAAAATTATACATGTGAGAACGATGCAGAACGTTAAAAGCTTCATTCACAACCTTCAAAGAACGTACCTACATTGTGTGATCACTCGCGACCCACATATTTGTGCACCTGAACTATGCCGATGGCGCTTGTATGCTTTTCGATCGGGATTTCCTGCGAAACACCGCTTGGCACTCGGGGACATCAAATCAAATGTTTGGGTCGATAGTGGTCAAACGTTTGGTTCTGTGGCGGTGCTTAAAACACCTCGGTTATTGGTTCACGTTCTGTCTGTGAAATTGGTTTTAGAATATGCTGGGCATTGTCTGTGAACTTTGGTACCTTCGTGATTGGCTGTGTGGTGTTAAGTGTTAGCTGTTTCGCTCTCTATGGATGGTCTTGGTTACCTATACAACTATTAAGTCCGTTCCAAAAACTATATTATACTGGATACAGATTAGTGAAACGTATCATGAACCGTATGCAAAACACGCGCATTGACGTGGAGTTGTGGACACCAGCCCGTAGAAAAAATTCGCCCGTGGTTGAAAAAATTCGCCTACACTCTGATTTTTAAGACAAAAATGACAGCTGCGTAGTAATAAACACTGACAACAGGACAAAAAAGGTAGATCGCTGCTGTCATTTTGGTCTAGCAAATTAAAAATCAAGGGGTGGTTGTTTTAAATTTCATGTTACATTTGTGTATATGCAATTATCTCGCCATCAAACGTAAAAGTTTGGCGAGTTTAGAACTAAGTAACACCTCTGTATTACAATATTATTAAATAAAAAAGTGTATGCATTTATGTATCTGTATTGGCAAGTTTAAATTACATTTCGAGTCACGTTTTACCAATCTGTACCCCTCTGTAACTGCAAGTCCTTATCAGACCATCTAAAAACCTTTACTCAATAATAAACAAAGGAATACTGTAATTAGACAGAATTGTGTCCAAAATAAAGCGCCATCTACCTATATAATTATGTACTAGTGATAAAGCTGAAGAATTTGTTTGCTTTTTTTTTTTTTTGTTTGAACGCGCTGTTCTCTTTAACTACCGTATTTAAAAAAAAATGTATTGTGCATTTCATAGCCCAATTCTTCAGGAAGGCTATTTAACATCAAACTATGACCCTTAGGAGTTGAGAGAAAAGAAAAAAAGCCAAAAAGAACCCTAAGCGAAAACAAAGTATGTAATAATGTGATGCGATGCGTTGGAGTGGGCGGGGGAACCAGAAACTTCACGCGGAAGAAGTCGCGGGCAGAGGCTAGTTGTAGTTATAAATGAAATCTGCACAAAAGCTGAATTTTCGGTACTATTACTAAACAAACACACAAAAACATGCTTCAATACAACAAAAACCCTTTTCATTAGAGGTTATATACCTACACACCTATACATGCTCTAAAGGGTTTTTAGAGCAAGAAATAATAATCATTACACATATAAAAACAAAGGCGCCCCCGCGTCTTCCTGTCTGTCTGAACGCGATAAACTATAAAAATAAAAACTACCGAAAAATTTTCACCAATGGACGCAATTAACAGACCGGGTTAGGAATACGACCATCCGTTCCATCACAAAGATAACTGATGTCACTTGGAAAGCTGCCACGCTAAAATGGAACTGGGCTGGACACATCTGCCGCATGTCAGATGAACAGTGGGCCAAACTTACGACCCAGTGGGTCCCTCCTAATGGCAAACGACATCGTGG
Organism: Amphipoea oculea; assembly: GCA_945859645.1. Classification (NCBI taxonomy): domain Eukaryota; kingdom Metazoa; phylum Arthropoda; class Insecta; order Lepidoptera; family Noctuidae; genus Amphipoea; species Amphipoea oculea. Next base: position 7,270,384 of record OX243869.1, on the reverse strand, counting down.
CAGGCCCAGACGGAGATGGCGGGATGAGCTGGACTCCTTCAACAAGAACTGGTCCTTAGCAGCTTTGAACAGAGAGAGAAAAGAAAGAGAGTAGAGAGGTGGAAAGAGAGTAGGGAGGCCTTTGCCCTGCAGTGGGACGTCACAGGCTAATAATAATAATGGACGCAGTGATTCATGACGTTAAGGTGTAAAATTCATTACGGTTTTGTGTGAATTGGCTTAATTATGGCGACGATTCTTGCCGACTGGGAACTTTACTGGCCAGATAGTTTAAAACCTGGATCAACATATAATAGGGAACTTTAAATATCGGTAGTACGTTCCCGTGGGATATTTTCGACATATCTACACGCGGGCAAAGTCGCGGGCAAAAGTTAGTATCCGATTATTCCATAAACATTCCAAACGAAGGCCATTTCAATCTACTTCAATTCAGTGGAGGCCGTTCAACAAACTATTGTAGGTAAATGCTACAATTATTTTGAATTACAAAAGCGTTTCAAATGATGAAGGCTAACAAAGTTTTTTTTTTCACAATTCCAATTCAGATTTAAAGGAAATTAGATTGACTTAATAAATTACGTTTCCAAATCATTGGGTAGGTAAATCCATTATCGTAATGGAGTTATTAACTGGAATTGATACGTCTAGTGTAGGTGAAGTATAACCTGATAATATTATAGGTAGGTGCTACCTATACAGGGTGTTACGGAAAGGGTATATCAATACAAACGGGTTGAAGAGTGTATCTGGTCTAGAATCTCTGTACAAAATTTCAGCTCAAAAGCATTAACTTTGAAAATGCTTAATATTTTTTTATTTCGACATCACAGCGCTGCACTGGCGCGCGGCGGCGTGATGTGCGTGTACCTACTAGGCGCACAGACACACTAAAGATAATGGATAATGACCTTCGTAGTGCGGTGACACGTTTGTTATGATTTCAAGTTAATAAACTATCGAAATAAAAAAATATTAAGAATTTTCAAAGTTACTGCTTTTGAGCTGAAATTTTGTACAGAGATTCTAGACCAGATACACTCTTCAACCCGTTTGTATTGATATACCCTTTCCGTAACACCCTGTAGAAGCGTCGGTGAAAAAATGGTTTCGCTTAGTCTACCTTATTAGACAAAGTGGTCAGTCGACAGTCCCTTTATAAGACACTGGGTACAGAGGCACGTGCCAACGTGCGTAGGGTCAAGTAATTTTAGTTTGTAAAAGTTTACTAACATAGATTTTATGTCATTGTTACTAATCCTAAAATGCGAAAGTAAGTTTGTTTGTTACCTTTTCACGCCTGAACTGATCATCCTAAAATTTTGCATATACGTTGTCAGGTGTACAGAAACGGACATGGGGTACCTTTCATCCCGAAAAAAAGTGCTGTTCCCGAGGAAAAAAACAATAACGTTATTATGATAATAGATGGCGCCACGTGTCTATTAACCTTTGTCACATTATTTAATTCTGAGGCTGTACGAAGTTTGCCGGGTCAGCTAGTAAGCAATATTTGATAAAATGTTATTTCTTATTACATCAGCTATCTGCCAGTGAAAGTCCCGTCAAAATCGGTCCAGCCGTTTCAGAGATTAGCCGGAACAAACAGACAGACAAAAATTGTAAAAAAATGTTATTTTGGTATGTACCGAGTATACATCCACAAGCATTTAGATAGATAGATAGATTGCATGGTAAATGGTAACCCGTATGCTTTTGATTTCGCTTTAGTCCCTCTTAATTCAATCAAAAGCAAACGTACAGTCCGTTCACAGTTATTTTACCTCTGACAGCAGCAACCTTATTGTGTCTAGAATAAAGATCATAATGATTTTAACAGACTTTTCAATGGCAGGAACCCAAAAGCAACCTTATATGAATGAAAATAAAGATCACTGTGATTTGGACAGTGATGCAACATCAGAAGTAGGTACCTAATATCTGATTTGCTCTTTTGATTTGATCTTGGCTGTATAGTTCACTAGTTTTCCTTAACTTGGTCCACGGTAAAATACATATTATTTTGGAAGGTAATAATAGGAAGTATTTCCCCTCTTTAAATTTTCGAAGGAAGCTACGTATCTGTGTGAAATTCCATCACAAGTCCTTTGGTAATTCGACCGTGAAAACTTTTCCAAAGGAAGAAAGACTAACTTTCGCATTTACCTACCGCCAACATCAAACATTCTAAGTAACATCAATTTTCATAAATATTAGGTCCTTACATATGAAATTGGCGTTTTTCGTACTGGCCACTTTAATCACGAATTTCTCCTCTTTGGTAAGGAATTCCAAATTCAAATTTGTACAGCTATTTACTCATGTATTTGTGCTTCGATGACCGTCATTCATTTGTTTTTTTTCTTCTGTTTTTTCTGTTTGCGTCACTCATTTTACAAAATGGAAAATTTAAAATATCGCATTATTTACGAGTACGAGTTCCGCCGTGGCACTAGTGCTGCGGAAACGACTCGAAGGGTGAATGATGTGTATGGCGGTCATGTTGCAAAAGAAAACACAGTTCGTTTTTGGTTCCAACGTTTTCGTTCTGGAAATTTCGACCTGCAGAACAAGCCCCGTGGACGGCCTGAGACCCAAGTTGATAATGGAGAATTGAAGGCTATTGTGGAAGCGGACCCATCGCAAACCACGTCCGAGTTAGCTGCAGACTTCGATGTTAGTGATAAAACTGTTTTAATTCACTTGAAGCAAATTGGGAAGATTAAAAAGCTTGAAAGCACGACAACGCCAGACCACACACTGCGCAACAGACGGCTACCAAATTAGAAGAGCTTGAATTGGTATGTCTTAGACATCCTCCGTACTCCCCGGACCTTGCTCCAACAGATTACCATTTTTTTCGCAATTTGGATAACTTTTTGCAAGGGAAAAAATTCAACTCCGATGGGGCAGTCCAAATCGCCTTCAAAGATTTTATTGATTCCCGTCCGACTGGTTTTTTTAGTAAAGGGATCAATGAACTACCTATAAGATGGCAAAAGTGCATTGAAAACAATGGTTCATACTTTGATTAATTAAATATATTATATTAAAAAATATTCGACTTTTTGTTCCTTCCATACAAAACGCCAATTTCATATGTAAGGACCTAATATATTACTTACTGATAAGATTACATTAAGGTCCATAAGTGTTTAACCTGAAGCGAAGCCTTGAACTTTTAACCTCTCAAGCGTGTACACCAAGTGTACATAAGAGAAAGTGCTCGAAACGTCAACGGTACACCAAGTGTACAACAGTGTCATTGTTCTATTGTCATTGTCATTGTTAAAACATTGACTTTACTGCGCCCATTTAACTACTCCGACGCGTGGGATGTTTCGACAGGTAGGCGTGCAAACGTCTGAGAGGTTAATACGTAAGTACTAGAACTTTTCAGATCAAGTTTTAAACTTCATATTATCAAAAACAAACAAGATAAACTTTGCCTGTTTAACCCTTTGAACACCAACGACGCTTACAAGCGACAAACGTAATCGGCCGCTAGAACGCCAACGACGAGTTTATGCGACAAATAGATGTGCCGCTTTATAATCTAATATTATAGAAAATAGGTAAAAAGGATTACGTTTTTTAATTTTTTTTGTCTTCTCCTTTAACACTCATATATGGAAAATCGATTGTAGTAACAGTGATGAAGGTTTATCGATATTTGTGAATACCCCAGCACTAGCATTTTGTAGGTATTTAATAGTAAATAAATGGCTCGGCGTAGAGAGCATACTTCCTATGAGCTGCGCTTGGTATTTAAAGGGTTAACCCAGGTGTTAACTTAATGCTGGGGCCACACATTGGACATAATTTGACCCAAGATGTAGCCTTGGAGCATTGGCTCCAATGTGTGTATCGGGCCTGGACAGATATTGGACAGGATTTTACTGATTTTTCTCAACATTGGATCTGGTGCCAAGTCAGAACCAATAGACAAGGCCAATGTGTAGCCCCGGCATAAGATTCAAAGAGTTTTTATTCAGGGTCCTGCATAGCTTCACAAACACTCCATACGCTTTCGTATCGTATCGAACATTAATCATTGTTATCGTAGGAGTCTTCTAAACGCTGTTCACAAGTCCAAAACCCGAAAATTTTGTCAGTTTAAACCAAATAGACGCCCGCTATTCTTCCAACAGCTATTTGCTGTTGAGGGCAAGTCAAATCAGGTTATCGAAATGTCAGGTTTTCGATACGATAGCCTGTCGTATGGTCGTGAATCAGGGTTCTGAACTCTTGGAACAAACACTAAACTTGATGACTGCTGTTCCTTATGTGTTTGAGTAGAAGTTCTATAGTGAAAACTTACTTCAATATGTAGAGACAATTACTGCAGATTAAGTACCTGAATCACAAATAATTGTTCCAAATCTTTGGCTGAACTGAAACAGTAATACCATAACAGTAACTAATACACAAGACCTACACTAACTGATAATGGGACATCTCTACCAAATTAATATCCTGTTTCACCCCTTTATGAGGGTAAAAGCGATAAATATACTAATCTACTATACTAATGACTAATATTACTAAATACTAATACTACTAATTACTTACTAATATTACTAAATACAAAACCGGTCGAAGTGGAGGCGCCTATGTCCAGCAGTGGACGTCTTTCGGCGATAATGATGATTACTAAGTACTAATATCAGTAAATACTAGTGTCACTAATATACTTATCCATACTATCCATACTTATACTTAGTAATATTATAAATTCGAAACTAACTCTGTCTGTCTGTCTGTATGTTACCTTTCCACGCCTAAACCACTAAACGGATTTAGATGAGATAGTTTCAGTCCCGGGAAAGGACATAGGATACTTTTTATCCCGATATTCCCACGGAATCGAAACTTATGCAGATGAAACCGCGGGGCGCACCTAGTATTATTTAAAAGCGAAAGCAACTCTGTCTGTCAGTCTGTCTCTGTCTGTTACTTTTTCACACCTAAACCACTGAAGCGATCGTTATTTTGTAACCTGGAAGAGGACATAGCTTACTTTATCCTTTGTAGACGAAGTCGCGTGCAACAGTTAGTCGACAATAATATCAACCGTTCCAAAACTATGGCTTAACTAAAACAGTAATACCATAACTGTAACTAATACGTAAGACTATACTATCTGATAATGGGACATCTCTACCAAATTAATGTCCCGTTTCACCCCTTTATGAGGGTAAAAGCTATATATTGGTTTATGGCAACATCATCGTTAGTATTGATTTCATTCTGACCTTTGGCGTAATATTCGATACATGAAAAATCTCTTCCTAACAAACCTGATTAAGCAAATTCCGCTTAGTCGGTATTATAGTGTACTATCTGCGCCCCACGGTTTCACCCGCGTAAATGTCGATCTCGTGGGAATATCGGGATAAAAAGTAGCCTATATGTTAATCTAGGGTGTCAGCTACCTTCATACAAAATTTTATCAAAATTGGTCCAGCCGCTTGAGCGTGAATAAGTAACAAACATATAAACACACACGCACACTCACAAACTTTCGCCTTTATAATATTAGTGTTAAGTGTGATTAATATGGATAATTGGTGAGGTAGAAAATTTGTCTAAAGTGATCATTTTTAGTTATCGTTGGCTTTGGCGTTATAATCGTATTAATCTGTTGTATTTCTAGTTTGTTTTTTGTTGTTGTTTATACACAGTGTGTTTAGTAATAACAGCCGCACGGGTTGATCGATCAGGTTAAGCTACCCTTGCTGCGGTTGGCCCGTGGATGGGTGACCATCTTCATATCAAGACCCCTCCGTGCCTTGGAAAGCACGTTAAGCCGTTGGTCCCGGGTGTCAATTGTGGATCTTTGGCAGTCGTTACGGGTCGGCAGAAGCCCGAAAGTTTGACAACCAGTCTTACCAAGAGGTGTCGAATTACCCAGTAACTGGGTGTTGCAGGTCAGAAAGGCAGTCGCTCCATGGTAAATACTGGTATTCAGCTGCAGCCGGTTAGACAGGTAGCCGACCCCAACATAGTTGGGAAAAGGCTAGGCAGAATAGAATAGAACCACCCTCTTGTCGGATACAAGTGACTAAATCGTCACCCTGTGTATCACACTAATATTATAAAGGCGAAAGAACAATGTCAGATTTCGGCTCACACAACCTTTAAAATTAAATTCACGCGGACACGAAGTTTTTACCTACAACAATTTAAATATAAAATTCTAACTTCTAAAAAAATATTTAGTTCTTTTCGAGAACTGTTCCAAAAGAAAATCATTTTAATAAGTAGGTAATCATTTTACAAATCATGTTCTTCAATTCCAGGTTTTTCTTTTTTTAAATAAAACAGTGTCAGGTCAGTGTCAGTTACCTGTTCTGCCACTGTAATCGATTATTCTAAATAATTAAAGCGATTCACTCTTTAGTTTTTATTTACCACCTCACAATTGTCTTTTATTATTATTATTATTTATCTAAATAATACGTTCGTCGTGTTTATTAAAATACATTTATTATTTTTTAAAGAATATAAGAACGAAATTCAAGAAATCGATTTTCCTGATCTGTATTCGATAACTTAATCGCCTTGTACTGGCAACCAGCAGTTCGCCATTAAAATAATAAAAAAAAAAGTTTTTGCAGTTCTGTCAAAATCGCGCGCGCCAGTTAAAACATATTGTTGTTGTCGGTGTTTTTCTAAGTGTACGTTTGTTTCCTTCTCGAATTCATCTGCGTTTGCGTTATAGACTTATTGTGTTATATTCATACCACACATTTTGTGACAATGTACCATCAACTACGTTGTATTAATTGTGGTATAAATGTGTTCCGGATGGAACGGCATTTAGTTGAATCTGACGATGTCCATTCATTGCTACGGCAATGGACTTCACTTTTTGAGGTAAAGTACGATTTTTATTAAATAGAATGTCAACTGTTTTAACTAAGCTAAATGTTAATTTGCAACACAACCGTATTTTGTTGGTTTTAGATTCCAAATGACAGTGTTGTTTGTCATTACTGTTGGTTATTAATTAAACAAACAAGTAATCCAACAAGTAGCAATGCGCCAACTGAATCAATTGTGCATCGCAATCTTTGTATTGGTTGCGGTCATTCATTGCATCGTGTAAAGTCTCACGCCTTCAGAATTCAGTTCAGAATGAGAAGATGCTATCAGACGCGTGATAGAGCAACAATAACCTCCAATTTAAAATGTCTGAATAACTTCTTCTGTAGAAGTTCAGTGTAAAAGTGGATATTACAGAAAAGCTTTTGACATTAAACTACACAAAAAAACGTAAGAATTTTCACTGTCCATGACAAATTAATATTGAGCCAAAGTTACTATGGACATCTGACATTGTTCTTTGTGAGAGAGTGTTTTTGTGTGGGGGTGTGTTTATATGTTTATTACTTCTTCACGCTCAAACGGCTGGAAAAATTTTGATAAAATTTTGTATGGAGGTAGCTGACACGCTGGATTAACATATAGGCTACTTTTTATCCCGATATTCCTACGGGACCGGCACTTATGCGGGTGAAACCGCGGGGCGCAGCTAGTCATCCATAAAGCTTATCTTACAAAATACATGTAGGTAAGTACTTAATATGTGAAATACACTTTCCTACCTACAGCTAAACACTTTCGTAATGTGTAGAACAATCATGTAACAGGTGGCTCATCATTTTCAAGTATTATGAAACCTCCGAAGATTCATCTCGATCAATCATTACACCCTTCATCTTTGTCGGATCATTTGCTACCCTTCACTTTGGTAATATCTTTTATACAGGGTGAAATTTTAATCACCGTTTTCCTCTTAAGGGTTCATTATACTCATCATTATGAAAAACTTTTACTATGGCACCAAATATGAAATCGTGAAAAAAAATCAGCTGTTCCCTACATTAATGTTCGCATAAGTCGTCAAAATGTAGGGAACAGCTGATTTTTTTTCGCGATTTCATGTTTGGTGCCATAGTAAAAGTTATTCATAATGATGAGTACAATGACCCCTTAAGAGGAAAACAGTGATTAAAATTTCACCCTGTATAATTTCTTTATTTTATCCTTGTTTTTCAGAAATGTTCTCCAATTTCAAATCAATGATGAGGCATTTACGTTTTCCAACCCCCATTATGAGAATTAAAACGGGCTTCCTTCATTTTGACCTAAAATAAATTGAAAAATACAGGCACGTGTATAAAGTGACCCAAAAAAGTAAACGAACTTTTTTGTTCGTTCCTTTATACACATGGACTCTAAATTAATTGTTCCCAAATGAACCCGTTTTCCTTGCCTTAAAATTGGCTGACTAAAGTTCCCTTTTCTGGGCCCCGGAGACCCTACTTTTGTTACCAAGGGGTCCCCAAAGCCTACTGAAGGTCAATCCATTGAATTACCCAAAAAAAGGTCTGGGTTAAAATTAGAATCGTTCTACGTAAATTACGTATGCATTTTATGGTTTATTTTGGTCTACCCTAAGATGTGTTTTAACCGCTATTATTTAATTTTCACCTGCACCCTCATTGCGTAACACATTATCAATCTCAATCTGAATAATTTCGAAGGATATTGCTAATCCATTGCTTCATATGTTCGAAAAATATGTCTGCTCAACAACGTTAATAAGGCAATGAATGTTGTTGAACTGTCAAAATGAAACCCATTGCTACTGATAGTGTGTTACGCAATTACCGCGCTGTTTATTTATTTTCTTTTTTTGCCTATGTCGTTCCGCTGCCGAAAGGCGTCCCTTTCTCTTTTCCATTCCTCTCTGTCTTAAGCTTGTGTGGACCAATCCTGTAGCCGACAGGCTCGCCCCGCCATCTTCTCCTAGGTCTGCATGTTTGACCTGTTTAGGTTTATTTAATTTCTCTTAACATTCAACTTTGTGCTTCATTATTATTTTCAACTAGCTTCCGTCCGCGACTTCGTCCGTGTAAAATTTCACCCTCCCCCCATTCACCCTCTTAGTGGTGGAATTTTGAAAAACCCTCTCTTAGTGGATACCTACTCGTCACAAAGAAGTCACTCTCCGAATATCATGTCTCTAGGACCAGCGGTTTAGGCTGTGCGTTGATATATCAGTCAGTCAGGACTTTGAATCCATACTTAATATTATAAATTCGAAAGTAACTCTGTCTCTCTGTCTGTATGTTACCTTTTCACGCCTAAACCGCTGAACCGATTTAGATGAAATTTGGTATAGATATAGTTTGAGTCCCGGGAAAGGACATAGAATACTTTCCATCCCGATATTCCCACGGGATCGAGACTTTAGCGGGTAAAACCGCGGGGCGCAGCTAGTCCATACTAATATTATAAATTCGAAAGTAACTCTATCTGTCTGTCTGTCTGTATGTTACCTTTTCACGCCCAAACTACTGAACCGATTTAGATGAAATTTGGTATAAAGATAGTTTGAGTACCGGGAAAGGCCATAGGATAGTTTTTATCCCGATATTTCCACGGGATCAAAATTTATGCGGGTGAAACCGCGGGGCGCAGATAGTTTTATGTATATAGAAGACCAATAATGCTTAAACGCATGTAACCACCAAACCACTCCAATTGGCAATTGATACTGTTTTTCACTAAAGTGTACATTTACAGTGCAATCCATTTATTACGGAAACCTCAAAGCCGCAATTATTTATCAGCTCTACCAAAAACTGTTTATAATAAACGCACAATTTCGTTTATTTAATTTAACATTTTTTTAAAAGAATCTCTACCTTGTTGGTCTAGTGTTCGCAAGCGCAACTGTTGGGCATGAGGTACTGGTTCGAATCTCGGATTGGGCAAAGATTGGGTGTTTCTATAACAATACTAGCTGACCCGGCGAACTTCATACTCCCTCAGAAAAAAAAAGTCGTTCCATACAAAATGTATGAGAAAATGAATTATCTTCATTATTATTGATATTTATTGAATTTGATAAATGAGCTGTTTGTTTTATATTCATAAAATTAAATTTTATTCGAGAACATCCATCGGTTTCTTACCAAACTTCAACTATATCCGACGATCCTGCATACTTATCTCTTTTGTTGTCTGTACCTCTACCTAACTTTTAGGGGAATAAAGGTGTTATGTAATTTTATTTAAAAAAAAAGTCTTAATGACGGTATGTCTTAAAATTTAAAGTATTTCAGGAAGGACTAGTTGCCCTATCTACATTCAAATAGTTCAATCTGCCTAGCCTTTTCCTATGTTGGGGTCAGCTTCCAGTACATATAACTGAATGCAGCAGAATACCAGTATTTTACATGGAGCAATTGCCTATCTGATACATCCACAATCCAGTTACTGGGTAATACGATACCCTTTGGTAAGACTGGTTGTCCAATTTTCGGGCTTCTGACTACCCGTAACGACTGTCAAAGATCGACGAATGACAGCTGGGACCAACGGCTTAACGTGCTTTCCCAGGCACGGAGGGGTCTTGGTATGTAAAGATGGTCACTCATCCACAGACCAGCAAATGTAGCTTAACCTGATCGATCGACCCATGCAACTGTTATTATTAAGCCTCAAGCCGTTCTACATACATTCAGATGGTTGAAATCATCATATTTTGCAATAATAAAAAAACAATATGGCTTCTTTCAGTTAAACACATAGGTACAACATTAACAATCAAACAAGTAACAGAATAATAGGTACAGTCGTGAACAGCAATTGCCACTGCAGCCGCGAACAAACGCATCAAAGTTGTGACGACTTTTATTTGCAACGCATAAAAGTTATGCAATATTATAGCGTTGCCGGGTTGCAAGCACTTGTGTGAGCGACTGTGTTTATTTTTCATTGATGTCGTTTTGCTGGATGTATTTTCATTCTGAACAGTGAACGAAACTGAATCGTCACGCTCGGGTCGGTGACGCTGAATCGGCACTGAATCGTGTATACGCGGCTCTTAGTCGTCATCTGATTTTAAAATTAGAAAATCATAAGGATAAGTTTTCACTTTTATCGTGTGGTCATAAGCACACACCCGCCTTTTTTATAATTCTCTATTAAATGCTCACAGAATGAGCAAGCTGAAGTGGCAATGGGCCGGCCATATTATCCGTAGAACCGATGACCGTTGGGGTAGACTTGTTCTTGAGAGGAGACCGCGAAAAAGGTAACGTGGAGCGACGATCTTCGCAGGATGGCTGGTAGCAGCTGGATGAGAGTTGCCGAAAATTGAGTCGAATGGCGTGCAATATGAGAGGCCTATGTACAGCAGTGGACTGCTATAGGCTGGTCATGATGATAAAATGGTAATTACATTTCTGTAATTACTTACAGGGTTACCCCTGTGTCCAAAAATACCTTCTGTCCAAAATGTCCCCAAATATATTTAGTTCTTTACGGCTAAAAATTAATTTGGCTCCAGTTGAATTGGGGTTCTTTGAGCTTTGAGGTTCTCTAAGTACATAATTAGGTAACCGTATAAAAGTCAAGTAGTCAGTTAATTAGAGCATACAAAGTAGAGGGCATATAGATTTCAACCTCAGTATTCATTACTGACGAATTTCGACAAAATAAAGTAAAACTATAAATAGGTATATCAATTTGCCTCGCCTTTTCCTATGTTAGGGTCGGCAACTCAAACTCAAAGCATTTATTTCAATTCAACCAATTACAGGCACTACTGAATTGTCAATGGGTCGGTCAGTCAGAAAGATGAAGCTAGTTGCCCATTCCAAAGCGTAGGCACCTATGGAGAAGAACGGGCAAGAAACTCCATGGACACTCTTTTAAATCAACCTTAAAAGCGTCCATAATGAAAAGATGAGAAAAAACAACAATTCAAATCTATACATATAATAAAACTGTAGAAAAGAAGTTTTTGTACATTAAAAAAAAAATAAAAAAATATAGCCAGGGTATTAAAGGACAACCAATAGAACCCATTTCCAGCATTTTTAGAATTTTTGTCTGTTTGTCTGTTTGTATGTTTAGTTATCCGAGCATCACGTAAAATGTACGAAATCAATGTAGATAACTTTTATACACAACGATTTAGCGTAACTTGAAGTACCATTTAGTTTTCGTTTCATTGCAATCGGTTCAGTCTATCAAAAGATTTTTGAATTTAAAGTGTTCCAGAAGAAAAATTAGTTAACGTGTGTTAATGTGCACTTGGTCTCACAACTTCACGTTTATATATATTTGCGTTAATAATTATATAAATTGAAGTAACATTGAGTTTTTTGTTTCATCGTAATCAGTTCACACCTAAAAAATGTAAATTAGAAAATTATAAGTGTTTCAGAAATAAATATTAAAACAGCGCCATCTATGGACAAAATGACTAACTAACTTACAATACAAATATATAAATATAAAAAAAAACAAAGGACACTTAGGCGTCGAAGTATTCATCCGCATCGCTGTCATCCGGAAACGTGCCCAGAAGACTGGCAACGTACGACCCAGCCCTCTGGTCACGTGAAGTATCGACCAGCCGGCGAGAAATTTCCTTAAAAAGGAGACGCGCGCTCGGGCCCCATGACCCGAGCGTTTCGACCCCAAACGGCTCAAAGCTGTAGTTGCCCATAAGGTTACAATATTTGTGCCGCTTGAGGGTCTCAGCAGCTGCAGCAGCGGCGCCAGCACAGCCCGCAGTGCTAGGAACATGAGATGGCGCTAGGGTATCGACACATGTTGCGTCCCACACCAGAGGCCTACCCACCTTCCAAGGCAACAACGTCATGCCGTCTGGTCTCTTCCCATCATCACGTACCAAGCCGTTTGGTTCTAACACCGCTGCGCTGGTACGCCGGCGGTGACAAGAGCTCGACGAATAATATCGTTGATGCTGGCGTGCCGTGCTATGCGACCTGCGCTCCTGCAGCAGGACAGGCCATGGTGTCCGAGACTGTCGACAGCTTCACCGCAGTGACATCGATGCGGAGCAACACAAGGTGCGCCCAAGCGGAGACACGTAGCGAGCCGAAACGATGAGTCATCCATCATTGTGCCTATGGTGGATGACGGGAGCGCCTGAAGCCACAAACCTGACTCCCATTCTTCCACAGCCAGCAGACGGGCACGCTCAACAGTATTACGTGACGTGTTTACAAGGGTATTCCGTATAATACTGCAGAGCGGCACGTCCCACCGTCTCTGGGAAGATGGGTTATCAGGCAAAACCGTATCGGGACAAGCCATTTTCCAAGCGTTCAACGCATCGGTCAAAAACGGCACTTCAAAATCGACCAGTAAGGAAGATAAAATGTTCCTGGTTAATTTATCGGTACTGTGGACCGAGGAGAGGAAGGCTGGTAAACTAATACTTGAAATTTTGCGGACGCCGAGACCGCCCATGCGAATGGGTAGTGTGGCTTGCTGCCACGCACGGTCGTCAAGGGCCACATTTAGGATGGAAATTAATGTGTTTCTAATAATTTGGTCTAATTTTTCTAAAAGTTGTGGATGCTTCCATAGATGAGAGGAGCGAAGGCTATAAGTAAATTTTGGTCCAAAACAACAGTACCGAATGAGTGTGAAGGCCGAATGAATATTAATTTTGAAAAGTCTTTCCGAGACGTCATTAAAATTTTGTATCTTCTCCTCAATGAACGTTGGAAAGGATTCGTCAAAAATTGGGGACCCTAGAAGGTGAAGAGAGTTTCTTTCCATAATTTTGATATTTGGAGCTATTGTATTAAATTTTGCAATGGTTGTCTGTCTGTCAGTCGTTTGGGGAAGATAAATTTCGCATTTTGAAAGGTTAAGGTCTAGGCCAATGGAACTGAATTTTTCTTTTAAAAACTGTAGATCTTTTAAGACTGTGTGTACATCACCTCCTAGGGTTCCGTCATCCAAATACCATACGTTGAATTTAGAATTTAGTTGTCGAATAATTGGATTTATTGCCAAACTAAAAATTACTGGCCCAAGAGGGTCACCCTGTTGACAACTTACTGCTGATTTCAAAAGGTGGTCTTTATAAAGTAATTTAGAGGGTTGCCTGTAACATTGATAGAGAAAACTGTAAATTTTGGACAAATTTTTAAAGTGCGAAGTAAATAATAACTTGCAATTTGAGTCAAGTAGTTTTATTTACTTCGTAGTTTGAAATTTTATTTGTCTTCATTCTCATTTTGAATGTTTGTGTTTTGTTCAATATTTTATTTGTTTGGTTCAGTTCTTTTTCTGAAAATGCATTCTAGAAAAAAAAAAACAAACCTTTCGCAGCGTAGCCGAGATGCGAAAAGGGCGAGATTAAGTAGGTCCCAGGAATCAGAAGAAGAACATGAAGTGAGTAGCGGGGGTAGACATAAGTATTGGATGCTTTTCCCATGGTCAACTATACGTAGCTCTTTCACGCGTAAACAACTCCAATAACCTTTTTGTGTACGCTCCAGATGGTTCCACAGCTAATGTTGTTTATAGAGAAGCACTAGCATAAATAAAAAATAAAGATTTGAATCGGTATCCTCGCAGGATACCGACGCATATAAATATTGTTAAGTTCCGACATCCACGCGATCAAAGTCGCGGGCACAACTAGTATTAAATAAAATAAAATAAGCCATGGCAGCAAAGAGATGACCAGTCCCTACTGACGGCGCCCGTTCACGAACATGACGCATTTATTAGCACAATTCAGCTCAACCATTTTGAAGGGAGCTATATGATCCAACACAAGCGCCACCATCAGCGAGACATTTGCGTGAGCATGACATACTCTCAGCCGCCAGGGCACATTCAAGTCAATGAAAGACGTACCCAGTAAATGGTAGCTTTATAGTATGTACATAGTACTCACACATATGTATTTAATGGACCCATCCACGAATCGACTGCAGGAACCATAGCTTAACCGTCGCGTCGATTGACCCGTGCGGCTGTCATTATTTAGCCACGAGCCCCTCTTTCATCTTTATCCACAGCTCCTGCTAATAATGTGTAACTCGCCAGTCCGAGAAAGGAACATGAATAATTTTAACGTTTAAACAAATAGCGTAGCTTTATACCTAGGAAAGGTAAACAAGAACAAACCCTAAAGCCATCGCTTCCAGTCGATTTCAAATCTGCGTGTATTCAGGTCAGAGCGCTCAGGTACAGTGGAGCACAAACTAGAACGTGCTCAAATAGTTATTAAGAGGGTAGTGCCATTGTTTGTTCGTTTATTATTTATTATTATTTATATTTATTTATATATACTTTATTGTACACCACAAAAATACATAACATGAAATAAACACATTAAACACTACAAAATATACAATGGGCGGCCTTATCGCTTTCTGCGATCTCTTCCAGGCAACCTTGGAACCTTTTAGTCGGTTTTAGAAAATGGTATCACAATTACAATTTTTCGATTTGCTATTGGATGGCTCAGCGTTTTCCAATTAACGAAGGATTGAGGAGGTAATACGTTGATGATCTTTGTTGACGCTGTTTAAAAGGGTGTTCTCTAGCATCTGTTTACATGTTCAGCACGAAAATAATGAAAAACACTTGCCTTTAAACGTTGTTTCGGGATTACCTAACTGCTTTCGGAGTCGAACAGAGCTCATTAATAAATATTAATTTAGAAAAAGGTAACTCCGAAGAAAACACTTTTTATAAATAAAATACTTTTTTTATACCTAATTCAAATAATTTAGTTCAAGTTTTTTTTAAGTCTCATATGGAAAGTTACAGCTGACCTTATCTAAGACAAAATATACTTAATAAAAATAAAATCCCAATATAATGAAGAATTTCTTTCTTACAAAAAATAAAAATGGCAGCCAAACATAATATATTTAATCTACACCCACAAAATACAGCTAGAACAAGCTGCAAAGCTATCATTTCCAGTCGATTTAAAATCTACGTGGATTCAGGTCACAGTGCTCAGGTACAGGCGAGTACCAAACGAGAGCAGCGTGCTTAAATATGATTACCATGAACGTTTTGTCGTGAATTATACCTCTTTTTTTTCAACATTACATGCCGTGGAAGGTAGGGTTATAGACGCGGAGTTCGACTTTTAAAAACGATTTTTACGTTATTAAAGTCGCGTTTTGAAGCGTGACTCCTAGACATAAATGCTATTTATTGTGAATTTATTTGACAATGTTTGCAGTGTTTGAATTTTGATGTGAACGTACCTACTGTTTGAATATTGCCGTTTAACACAAGTATTTTTCTTTGTTGAAATTAATTTTGTTTTTTTTTGTAGTAGCAAGGTATGAGCGTGGACAGCATCGACAAAAGCCTAAAATTAACCCCCCGGCTGCTATTTGAGATTGAAAATGCCAAAAATCATATTTTTATAACAAGTATTTTAAGCATAACATTAAAATTGAATTTAACATCCTGAACATGTTTTAACTATAAACTTGTTATAAAAATATAATTTTTGGCATTTTCAATCTCAAACAACAGCCGGGGGTTAATGGTAGACTTTCGTTGTGGTAGTAAAAAATGCTAAAGAGGTAATTTTTTAGGGTTTCGTACCTCAAAACGAAAAAACGGAACCCTTATAGGATCACTTTGTTGGCCGTCTGTCTGTCTGTCAAAACCCTTTATCTCCGGAACGCGTGGAGGTATCGAGTTAAAATTAAAATTCAGGTCTACAATCCCTTGAAGCTGTGAAAAACTCAAACTTCTATGTTAACGTAAAAAATAGATACGGCCTTAAAAAACGTATATTTTGATACTCTTAAAGAAATCAAAATTTATAGGGTAGGTACCTACTTCCTGTTGACCTAGAATCATGAAATTTGGCAAGAATGAAAGTCATGAAGCACAAATAAAGGAAAAAATCTGAAACCTTATATTTGTAGTTATTTATCTACGAATACGTACGGAACCCTCGGTGGGCGAGTCCGACTCGCACTGGACCGTTTTTTTTTCTCATAAGATGATGAAGAATGATGTCCTTTGGGTATTCTATAGGTGCAACTCTGCCTTATCTTTCGGGAAATTAAAAGGTAACCGTATAATATTATGTGTCATGTCAGCTATGAATAATTTTTCCACCTTTATAATTTTTTTTTTTTAATAAGAAGTCTCGTGACCAAAAATAAATAAACCTGCTGGGTATCGCGACGCAAATTTTTCCGTTATCGGATCTTCTATTAAATCCATTGAGTCTGTTGGACTTTGGTATGTTAAACTCATTACCAACTCGCTAATGATGTGTCCTTGAAACGTTTAGTTAATTACATATCACTGTTTCAATCTTAATTTGAAGAGGTTATGAGTCTTTATAAATGGAAAAAAAAAACATGTAATTGTAAGTAAATCGAATTTACAACAAACACGCTGCATCATGATGACGTGGCAAAAAAAAAAAACCTGCTTTTAATATAATTATTGTCATAATCAACGTCTTGCAACTTTGTTCCCTTTTGAAAATATCAAGTCTATAGTCATGATTCTTTTTTATATTCTTTTATAATAGTCTGTTAGCTTATACATTATGTAAATACAAAACAATCCTCTTTAATGAATAATAAATATATTTCCCAAATACACGCGTCTAAAGTCAAATCAAATATTATATTGCCTGTTGAAGCGGCTCTAAGGCATATTAAAACAAATAAAAAAAAACTAAAATATTAAAAGTTCAATACATCTGCAATTTATTAAGACATCATCTTAATTTCTCGGCCTGTCTGGAACTTTCAACAACATTCCATTATCACTCACAAAAGACGAACCAGTGATTGCTTTAGCTTTGTCGCTAGCTAGAAACAGAACAAGGTCAGCTATTTCTTCCGGAGCAGAAATTCTATCCAGGGCTGTCATATCCTGCATATATTTGAAAATTGCTTCTTGCATGTCTTCGGTTGCACCCATATTTTTAATGATATCAGTCCGCACTGGTCCTGGATTGACAACGTTCACGCGCACTCCACTTGAAGCTAGTTCTTGTGCAACTGCTCTTGTGAAATGATCTAGACCAGCCTTCGAAGTACTGTATGAAAAAGTATCCTTTGCTATAACTTGGAGTGCAGCAACGCTTGATATATTGATGATGTTACCTTTGGTCTTCACAAGGTGAGGAGCAGCAAGATGTGTCAAGTAAACTACGGAGCGTAGGTTAGTCGACATTACTTGATCAAATACTGCCATAGCATGGTCGGCTTGAATACTTGTTGACCCGCCTATGCCAGCATTGTTTATCAGAATATCCAATTTCCCGAATTTGCTCAAAGTTTCACTAACAATTCTTTTGACATCTGCATCTTTAGAAACGTCAGCCACTATCACTAAAGGATTGCCACATTTCTTCGCCACGTTGTCCAGTTTCTGCTGGTTCCTTCCCACTATAGCGACTTTGGCACCTTCTTCAGCAAACTTGATGGCTGTTGCTGCTCCAATACCAGAGCTGCCACCAGTCACGATAACCACTTTGTCTTGGAAACTCATGTTCGTGTAGTTTAGTACTGCAACTACTGCAATTAACGTTTAGTACTGCAACTACTGCAATGAATGAACTGCTGAATGTTGCAACTTCAGTTATTAAATATAAGACAATCTAATCTAAAATATTTTTAGTGATAGCATGATTGATAAAGATATTTAATTTTGAGATAAGTAGAATCACCTAAACGAAGGCCAAACGACCACAACAACACTGGCGGACGGACTACGGACAAGGTTGACATGCGTCGATTATATGTATACCAAGAGGCTTGTTGTACATATACCTTAGGCCAAAGCTAAGGTATACGAACAGAAGGTACAGTCCGATCATCGCAAATATGAAACCAATTGTCTTATATACATCTGTAAAAATAAATATTATTAATTAATGAAAAAGTGTGTGTTTGTAATGTCAAAACAACAGCTTTTTATTAATTTCATATGGAAGTATATACGGTCCTTATAACAAAAATACAATATTTTAAATTTTTGTCTGTCTGTTTGTTCCGGCTAATGTCCAAAACGGATGGACCGATTTTGACGGAACCGACTTTTTCACTGGCATCTGATATTCTAAGGAGAAACTTAGAGTACTTTTATTTTTTTTTAAGTAATTAGGATTTCTCGCAAAAAAATTAAAACCCATGAAATCAAGTTTGTTTTTCGACATACACGCGAACGAAGTCGGGGGCACAGCTAGTGTTATTATAAACTGACAAGTTCTGATAACCATAGAAGGATCATTTTCAAGTTTTTCAATAGCTGTAAAAGTCAGTACGATAATCAGTGCTATAGCCAAATCATAAAATCCATACTGAAGTCGACCGCAAACTACAGAAAGGTTAAGTTGAAATTCTTTGTAGCTGCTATCGTTATCTCTGTCTATTCTATCTTCCTTGGTATTGACATTGCCGAACTATGTAAATAAAACCGGGCAAGTGCGTGTCGGACACCGTACAATGAAGGGTTCCGTAGTTTGAATGAATTTATCCCAAGAACAAACTTAAAATTGTAGTTGAAAATCATGTTCTCCCATACATTGCACCTGCAAATTTAAATTGGTCGACTATTACTCATAAACTTGTAAAGCCTACTTAGCTGTGATAATTTTCCTTTTAATTTCGTTATATATACTACTACTGGCATTTTCTTCACATATCCAAAAGCAACCATTTAGCTGGCAAGGGAGACACTCGACTCTAACAAAAATTAGCACTTTAAAGCTTAATATTTCACAAACGGATCCCTGAATCGAAAAATGGCTTTCACAAACCCGCAATATTTTTGAAAGACCTGTCCACGGATACCCCATGCCATGGGGTAGACAAGAAAAAAAAATAACATCCCCACTTTACGTGTATATAGGAGTCAGGAGGTACCCTAAAAAAAAAAATTTATGATTTTATTTTACCACTTTGTCGGCGTGATTAATAATTATGTATATCCATGCCAAAATATAGCTTTGTAGTACTAAGAGTCTCTGAGCTAAGCTGCGGACGGACGTACGGACGGACAGACGGACATAACAAAACTATAAGGATTCCATGTTGACTACGGAATCCTAAAAATGTTCTTTGTCGTGTCATTTGCATCGTTTAATATGACAATTGCTTTTAAAAATACGATTTATGTTTTTATGCGTTACCATAAAATATGGATTTAGATTTATATTGCGTTCAATACGATAAAATTGTGCAAATAAAATAATCGGTCAATTGTGTGTCGGATCACACGTTATGAAGGGTTCCGGGTCAGTGGGTCGTCTTAGGCCGTAGTTGAGATAAATTGATCGCTGACTACCTGTCAGTCTAATAGAAAACAAATTGTTAGGCTTGATAGTTACTCAAGTAAGGAAGAGTGTATTGAATATGGTGTACTACAAGGCAGTATTTTGGGCCCCATCCTGTTTCTTATATATATTGACGATTTATCAAGTTTGATACTAAAACACGGAGAAATGTTTTATTTGAGATGCCAAAGAGTATAAAAACGTCCATTCAAGGAGGCCGAATAACACAGATTACCAAAATAATAATTTATTGAGAAGACCTACGTAATAATACGTAGTCGGCATCTGCCATTATTACTAGCTACGTAATATTGCGTAGTTGGTATTCAATGTGTAAAGATGAAGAAGGTGCTGCTATTACTTTTTTTTTTTTTGTTTTAAGACAGGACTAATGTACTTACATTATTTAAAAACTGAAATTGATACATTCATCAATTATCCATACTAATATTATAAATCTGAAGAGTTTCATTGTTTGTTTGGTTGATCGCGCTAATCTCAGGAAGTACTAGTTCTAATTGAAACATTATTTTTGTGTTGGATAGTCCATTTATCTAGGAAGGCTGTAAACTATATACAATTAAAAAAAATACCAACTTTTAATTGAATACGAGTATAACATCCTGAACATGTTTTAACTACAAACTTGTTATTACAATATGATTTTTGGCATTTTCAATGTCAAACAGCAGCCGGTGGGTTAAATGTAGACTTTCGTTGTAGTAGTCAAAAATGCTCAAGAGGTAATTTTTTTTTTGGTCTTAAGTGAGCAGTACTTTTTTTTTCTGGCCGGCACTTTAATTTTTGGGTACGAAATTAATGATAACCTTTGGGTGTTCTATAGGTGCAACTGCCTAATCTTTCAGGGAATATAAAGGTGATGACTGTGTCATGTCAGCTATGAACAATTTTTCCACCTTTATCATTTTTTAGGGTTCCGTACCTCAAAAGGAAAAAAAACGGAACCCTATAGGATCACTCGTGTGTCTGTCCGTCCGTCTATCACAGCCCATTTGCTAATAGATCGATTAAGTTGAAAGGAGAGGGGAAATCCTGGGCCCAGCAGTAAACTAGTTGAAATGGGTATTAAAAAAACCGTTATATTTTTCTAAAGGAAATCACAAAATACAGTACCATGTTTCTATCTAGGAAGCGAGAAAAATTAAATTAAGTTGTGAAACTAAATAATCGATAAAGTACATGCCTGAAATTCTAAGTAATCGATAGTGAATAAATCGGTAAAATCTCAGAATATGTATGAACATCGAGTGACAAATGCTTATCAATCTTTTCGTGGAATCGATTCAAAGCGAATCGAGTTCCATTAATTTTTCTTCTGTTAGCAACACTGGTCACTCAGTATAGTCTAAAGTAATCTGTGCTGGTTACCGACTGACAGATGACAGGTAGAAAAAAAACCGGCACCTATCAAAAAGTACTCTGTGACCGGCACTCGTTCGTTTTCTTTCGTTGTGAGTGCGCACGTATTTTCCGTTCTCAATTAAAACGTGTCAGGATCTTCAACACGTCGCACATGGAGGCTCTCTACTTACACTTCATGCGTAAAACCACTATACAACCAAAACCATTCCAAAATATATCGCAAATAACATCAAAAAACTACAATGTTATAATGTAACCTCACTTTTACTATATTTCATATAACTTGATTCCTGGATAGCCAAATTTTACCAAATTTTCAGTGAGGCCTTGTTATTATATCCACTTTCAAATAAAGCTAGTTTGATTGAGTTAACACCTGGGTCCAGGAAACTATGGAGTCTTTCCCTTCTCCTTTAGTACATGTACATATAAACCTCTGTGACCCAAACACAGACGTGTAATGTAAGTAAATGAATTGTGAATATGTGGAGTTCAATTTTGGGGGCAAATAAAAAGAAAATCGCAGTCTATACCGTGTGACATATAAAATGAAAGGGCTTACTGTGATGATCTCAAATATATTTTTTCATAATTTTAAAGTAAATTTTTTTAAAGTTATTTAAGCAAATATACGAAAATTGACCATTGGCCCTTATCTCTGAAACTACTGAGCTTAACATTTTGAAAAAAAAATACAGAAAATAGTTCTATAACTATAGATTACAGGAAAACCTATAAGAAGTCTGTGGTCTTAAAACAACATGGTAATCTATCAATATTGTGCGTACAAGTTTGTACGCATTTTCAATTGGAATGTATGGGAGAGAACATGTTTTTTTAACTACAATGTTATGTTTGTTCTTGGAATAAATTCATTCCAACTACGGAACCCTTCATTGTGCATGGTCCGACATACACGCAAGAAGTCTGTGTATGTGTGGTTTATTTATTTTCGGTGCGACGCAAATTTTTCCATTACCGGATCTTCTATTAAATCCATTGAGTCTATTGGACTTTGGCACGATAAACTCGTTACCAACTTGTCAACGATGTGTCATTGGCCATGTAGGTTTGTATGTTTGTATTATCACTAGAGTAGATTACGTCGTATTGGCAATTTGATAAGTTTTTGAATACGGTTTTTATAGGCCGATTGTACACAGTTATTGGCTACTAGCTTCTGCCCGCGACTTCTTCCGCGTCGAGCTTGTTCCCTGACCCACCCTGTCGCATCGCATCGCCTACCCAAGCTATTACTTCGTTGTAACATAGCGTTCTTTCTTGATTTTTTCCTATTTCTTGACTCCTAAGAGTCCTAGCGTGATGTTAATAGTAGATAGACAATAATAATAGCCTATAGCCTTTCTTAAGGATTAGGCAATCAAATGCAAAAATGTTTTTTCAAAACCGACTGGTAGTTCCAGAGATTAGCGTGTTCAAAAAAAACAAACTCTTCAGCATTATTATTAGTATAGAATCTATACTGATAAACTGATCGATTGATGAGGTTTATCGATCAGATTATATAACTGATAGCAAAGTTAAGTTTAGTAACGTCAACGATTATTGAGATTCGATACAAGATAAGGCGTTTGGTATCAAAATTAAACAAATTGGATATAGGCAATTTTTTGATAAATAAAACACAAAATGTCTATAAAGTGAATAGTTAATTACGTATCACTATTTCAATCTATTCATAAGAAGAGATTATGAGGCTTTATAAGTGGGTAAAAAAAAACTAAGTCATTGTAAGTAATTTATAAACAAACACACTGCATCATGATTACGTGGCAAAAAATACCTGCTTTGATTATAATTGTCATAATCGTCTTGCATTTGCCTAATTAGCAAATAGAACTAGTCATACCATACAAATAGGAAGTTTCTTTTTGAAAATATCAAGTCTATAGTCATGATTCTTTTTCTTCTTTTTTTATATTTTTTTATAGTGTTCGAGTAAACATTATGTAAATTAATATTAATATTTATTAGTAAATACAAAACAATTCTCTTCAATTAATATATTTCCCAAATATACGCGTCTATAGTCAAATCAAAGATATTTCCGGTTCAAGTGGCTCAAGGCATATTAAAACAGGTAGAAAAAAACTAAAATATTAAAAGTTGAATACATCTGCAATTTATTAAGACATAAATTTAATTTCTCGGCCTGTCTTGAACTTTCAACAACATTCCATTATCACTCACAAAAGACGAGCCAGTGATTGCTTTAGCTTTGTCGCTAGCTAGAAACAGAACAAGGTCAGCTATTTCTTCCGGAGCAGAAACTCTATCCAGGGCTGTAACTTCCTGCATATGTTTGTAAATTGCTTCTTTCATTTCTTCGCTTGCACCCACATTTTCAATGATATCAGTCCGCACTGGTCCTGGATTGACAACGTTCACGCGCACTCCACTTGAAGCTAGTTCTTGTGCAACTGCTCTTGTGAAATGATCTAGACCAGCCTTCGAAGTACAGTATGAAAAACTATCCATTGATATAACTCGGTGTGCAGCAACGCTTGATATATTGATGATGTTACCTTTGGTCTTCACAAGGTGAGGAGCAGCAAGATGTGTCAAGTAAACTACGGAGCGTAGGTTAGTCGACATTACTTGATCAAATACTGCCATAGCATGGTCGGCTTGAATACTTGCTGAATGAGCTATTCCAGCATTGTTTACCAGAATATCCAATTTCCCGAATTTGTTCAAAGTTTCACTGACAATTCTTTTGACATCTGCGTCTTTAGAAACGTCAGCCACTATCACTAAAGGATTGCCACATTTCTTCGCCACGTTGTCCAGTTTCTGCTTGTTCCTTCCCACTATAGTGACCTTGGCACCTTCTTCAGCAAACTTGATGGCTGTTGCTGCTCCAATACCAGAGCTGCCACCAGTCACGATAACCACTTTGTCTTGAAAACTCATGTTCATGCGCCAGCTACCAGTTTAGTACTGAATGTTTGTTGTAACTTCAGTTATTTTATATAAGATAATATAATCTAAAATATCTTTAGTGATAAACAGGGAAGCATGATCGATAAATATATTTAATTTTGAGATAGGTGGAATCGCCTAAACGAAGGCCACACGATCACAACAACACTGGCGGACGGACTACGGACAAGGATGACTATGCGTCGATTATTATATTCGTTCGGAGGTTTGTTGTACAGACGCCAGCACATCAAGTTACTACAATCTGTCAAATTTCTTTAATAGATTTTCAACTTTATCGCTAAAACCTAAGGTTCAAAGTTGCTTGGGCAAATTTGACAGTTTCGGGTAGCTTGATGTGCTGGCGTGTACATATATCATAGGCCAAAGCTAAAGTATACGGACAGAAGGTAAAGTCCAATCATCGCAAATATTAAACTGATAGATTGTCTTATCTATATTATATATCCCATGAAATCAAATTTGTTTTCCGACATAGTTACACGCGAACGAAGTCGGGGGCACAGATTCTAAATTGACAAGAAAAAAAAAAGTTTCTTTATTAACTTCAGTTGTACAAAAACACTTATCTAAACACTATGCAGCGTTACAACAAAGGAAAAGAGTGATTTCGATGAACTCTGGCACCCAAAGTAAGATTTAACTTGTGTTTAGGGTGCCAGCGTCCTCGCCTATAATTTGCAACATATTATAACAGTAGTTGTATGACGAGCACAGTATATTATTATTATGATAACTACTTACTATTAAATGCATAGACGTGGCCTATTTAAGTACCTATGTACATATATGTATTAAGAAAGAGATAAATGTGGTGAAAACTTGAGTTAAGTTCTTATAACCATAGGAGAATCTAGTTTTTCAACAGCTGTAAAAGTCAGTACGATGATCAGTGCTATAATCAAATCATAAACTCCAAAGTGAAGTCGACTGCAAACTACAGAAAGGTTAAGTTGAAATTCTTTGTAGCTGCTATCGTTATCTCTGTCTATTCTATCTTCCTTGGTATTGACATTGCCGAACTATGTAAATAAAACCGGCCAAGTGCGTGTCGGACCACGCACAATGAAGGGTTCTGTAGTTTGAATGAATTTATTCCAAGAAAAAACTTAACATTGTAGTTGAAAATCATGTTCACCCATAGATTGCAACTGCAAATTTAAATTGGTCGACTATTACCTACTCGTAAACTTGTAAAGCCTAGTTAGCTGTGATAGTTTTCCTTTTAATTTCGTTACCTATATACATATAGGTACTACTGCCGTGTGTTCTGCCGTGTGTTCTACCGTCTGTTCTATCCTTGGTCAATACCAAAGATAGAATAGACAAACATTACGATATCATTTTTATTTACATAGTTCGGCAATGTCAATAAATGATCTTTGCCGTGTCATTTGCATCGTATGACAAGCTTTTAAAAATACGATTTATGTTTTTATGCGTAATTATGTTGCGTCCAATACGATAAAATTGTGCAATTTTAACAAGGGACCGGTCAAGTGCGTGTCGGATCACGCGTTGTAAGGGGTTCCAGGTCAGTGGGTAGTCTTAGGCCGAAGTTGGGATGAATTTATCCCAAGAACAAACTTCACTTTGTAGTTGAAAAAATGTTCTCCCATACACATTATTATGTCACGGTCAATTATCCAACTGCAAAAAAGTAAGTAATAAGTTTGTAATCGCAATGTTTTTTATTTGTGACTAGCTGCGCCCTGTGGTTTCACCCACGTAAGTTCGATCCCGTGGGAATATCGGGATAAAAAGTATCCTATATGTTAATCCAGGGTGTCAGCTACCGCCACACAAATTTTTATTAAAATTGGTCCAGCCGTTTGAGCGTGAAGAAGTAACCAACATAAAAACACACACACACAAACTTTCACCTTTATAATATTAGTGTGATGTGATAAACTCTTTGGAACTTATATATTTGAGCCGTTTGGGGTTGAAACACTAGGGCCATGGGGCCCGAGTGCCCACTTAGTATTTCGAGACATCGCCAAGCGGTTGGTCGACTCTTCACGTGACCAGAGGGCTGGCCTATTTTTTGGCCAAAGAATCAGCATTGCCATACAACGTGGCAATAAACCAACACTATCCATATAGTACAGTGGGTTATAGCAATTAACTGACCCCCCTAAAAATTACTCGATTTTGCACCCTCCGCTCATAACATTAAAGGTTATTCAATATGTATGAGTTAATCGGAGTAACACCACTCGATGAACAGAAACAATAAATAATTTTGATACGCAAATTTGAGCTTTAAGATGTTGGTGTTAGGTCATTTACTATGTATGGGTATTTGTCACGC
Source organism: Amphipoea oculea (assembly GCA_945859645.1). Taxonomy (NCBI): domain Eukaryota; kingdom Metazoa; phylum Arthropoda; class Insecta; order Lepidoptera; family Noctuidae; genus Amphipoea; species Amphipoea oculea. The sequence continues at coordinate 7,243,583 of OX243869.1, read as the reverse complement.
AATTTTTAGCAGCAAGACTTAAAGTTTAGGTTAATGTTGTGATAATTTGTGTCATTGCTACTAATACCTTATTTCATTTGTCTTACTCAAGTTAAGTGTCGTGGTTCATGCGTAAGGCTGAGACGTGCAAGATGCGAGTTCAAATTCAACACGTTTAATTTTGTTTTCAATATATAAATTGTTCGTTAAGTATTTCTTGCATTATTGTAAAGAACAAGCATATCAATTAAGTTGATAAACGATAAACGTTTCACCTTTTTCAATAAGTGGGTAGTTCGACGTCAATATGCGTATTCAACAAACACAGCTATTGAAATGATATTAGGAATATGGGGTAGAAGAATAAATTGAACAAGACATTCTATGCACAAATAGCAGTGAATACGCACGAACATTTTTATATTGCCCTACTAAGTTGCGAAAATCCACGCCTTTTTCCTTTTTACCGACTTCACAAAAAGGAGGAGGTACTATGTTCGGCTGTTTGTATGTTTTTTTTTTATTATTATTATTATTTTTATTTTGTATGTTTATTCATCGAATACTCCGCCAATTGTCGATGGATTTTCAAAATTCTTTTTTTGTTCGAAAGTAGATAGTTCTGAGGTGGTCCCATTGTCACCAAGTTAGGATCTGATGATGGGATCTTAGAGAAATCGAGGGCAACCCTCAAATTTTATAGGCTTACTTATTATTTTTCGCATATTTTATGAAGTATCTTGTTTATTTGCGTATGGTTGTCACCATCTCAGGTACCTGGGCTGATGATGGAAGGTACAACTCCTTAACAGTAAGAAGTTACTCAAACAGGCAAGGACTGTTTTAGTAAATTGTTTTGATGTTTGATAGGGCATTTGTCACATTTGGTCTCATGATCATGAAGTCATGACCTGATGCTGCAGTCAGGATAGTCTGCAGAGTACCTAACTCCTCGACAACTAACAGCAGATATATCGTGTTTAGGCTCATTGCAAAGGGCTCGATGTGTGGATAAACGTACTGTTAATGAGGAACACCGAAGTACATAGAGACCTGATGCTGAAGCCAGGAGCATCAGAAAAAGTACAAACCTTGAAATAACGGCACCGTAGTCGTGTTTGGGCTCATTTTAAACAGGACTTAATTTTTTTTAAAGTTCAATGCAATGTTGACATAAGTCTGGCCTGATGCTGCAGCCAGGATTATCAGCTTCTAGTCTAAAAACATCAGGTCAGGATTTGATGATGGGATCCTGGAGAAATCGAAGGAACTCTTCAAATATTATAGGCACGCCTATAGCGATTTGGGTATTTTTTATAGTAACTCGTGCACTTGCTCTCGGAAAGCACCATTTGATGAAGTGGAACTGATGATGAAGACCACAGATGGCCACCGGAACTACTCAATAATATCTAAGTATTTCACGGGTTGCGATTCGATTACTTTAATATGGTTGCTAAGCAATTCATGCTCGTCACAATGTGAATGGTGATATGGAGCTGATGGTGGACCTGGAGAACTCCTCAACAATTAACTTCCCTGCATCGGGAAAAGTAATATTTTGTTTGTAAAAGGCGATGATCACTAGGCTATTGTAACTTAGATAAATTATAAGCAGACCCACTAAAAAGCGTGAAATAAAAACTTTTGAAGAAAAAAAAAACCGACTTCCAAAAAAACACTACAAAGTGAAAAATAACTTTAATGTCGGAAGTCGGTGGCAAAAAACTAAAATACAGATCCAAAGACACCGACTTCCGAAATTAAAGTTATTTTTCACTTTGTAGTGTTTTTTTGGAAGTCGGTTTTTATTAATTATTATTATCGGTTTTGATAGTTTAATCGTCATGTCTCAGTTGAGTGATTATTTAAAATACAAAATAATATATTTGCCTAAGTTTCCTAGCAATCGCTTTAATACTAACATTCTCCATGTTAGTATTAAAGCGATTGCTAGGAAACTTAATATAGCGGTAACTGTATTTTTTTTTATGCTTCCATAATTCGTTAGTTGGCTTAAAAACGCCGGTGAATGTAGAATAATAGAAAATTAACTGTTTCATTATGAGATCATTTATAGGTCTAATGTGGTTTATTTATAGGTATTTTTGCAAACTTATTTGAAAAATTATGATTACCGCGTTACTAAAATTATGCTTATTGTGTTGTTTCAGAGAAATACAGTCAGACTGTGGCTAAGACGTTTTGAAGAGACAGGGAATATTCAGAAGGATCGTCCTGGACCAAAACCTGTAATGTTACTCCTGTGTCAGAACATCATCAAGCAATTGTTAGAAGGCATACTGAACACCCATTTTTGCCTACTCAATGCAGTATAATGTTTCTGTTCAGACGGTCAGAAAACATTTGCATGTTGCTGGACTGAAACAATACAAGCCAGCACATAAAATTCAACTGACTGCTGCACATCGCCAAGCAAGGGTCCGCTTTGCCCAAGAATATCTCAATTTTAATTGAGAAGATTATGTTGTCATATTTACCAACGAGAAGTCTTGGTCAAAACCTTATTTATAACTAAACATAACTACTTACAAAACAAATTGATATATAGTATACCTAGTAGGTAAAACATCAACGTATAATGCTATTTTATTTAGTTCAATGATATTTAATGAGGTGATGTTATTGTTATGACATAGAAATACATACCTATATATTTCTAAATATTATAACATGTTGATTCACTACATTAAACTCTGTGAAGTATGTAACAACGTTATTACTAACTGTTATATCATTTACGTTATTCTTATAATATTTTTTTTTTTTATAAAATAAAATCGTTTTTACCATCGTTATCGTTTTTTATTTTTGCTCACCTTTTTTTTTGGTGCTAAAGTTATAATTTATTATTTATAACTTAAAAAATATTATAAAACAAAACGCGTAGCATAAAATAAGTTGGTTTCGAACTCACAACCACGCTCTTGTCAGCTCACTGCAGCTACCACTAGACCACACGAACATACTAAGTGTTGTTGAAATTAGCAATAATTATATTACAAGTTAGAACAATATTCAAGATCATACCTACCTTAACACTGCGTGTTAAATATCAAATTCGAATAACTGTTTTATTAATCGTAGACGTTGAACTGTTCTAGTTCGATAAGCTTACTGCTAACAAGCAGAAGGTTCAAATTCGTTTAATTTTTAAAAGTCAGGGGGTCAGTTAATTGCTATAACCGACTGTACACCCACAATAGTTAAAATATGGATGATGCTAACGAGAGACAGACATACCTTCTCCGTCAAATATAAATCTTCTGTACGTGTGTATGTCATTGACCTCTTCCTAAGCTGCTGGACCGCTTTTGTCGATTTTTTTGTGTCGTTGAATTGTGAATCCCCTCCTCCCCCTCATCCTCTCATCCCTTAGGCGACGCTGCGATTGAGTTCTAGAAAACAGGACAACGTCTGTCCGGTCAGCTAGTACTACGCGGCTACGGCACGGTATAAGCAAAACATTAATTATATCACTTTTATAATGAATGAAAGAAATTGCAAGATAATTCAAATAAGGGGTTCATAACTGGGTTATTAAGAAATGACTTCTTTATATAAAATACTATAGCTATTTATTTGCCATAAGTACTTCAATCAACAACATCCGCCATATGCAACATTGCTCCATTATCACTCACAAAAGATGAACCAGTGATGGCTCTTGCTTTATCGCTAGCTAGAAACAGAACAAGGTCAGCTATTTCTTCAGGAACAGAAATCCTTTTCAGAACTGTCATTTTCTGCATATGTTTGTAGATAGCTTCTTCAATTTCTCCGGTTGCACCCATGTTTTCAATGATATCAGTCCGCACTGGTCCTGGGTTCACAATGTTTACACGGACTCCACGTGAAGCTAGTTCTTGTGCAACAGATCTCGAGAAATGATCCAGACCTGCTTTTGATGTGCCGTATGAAAAACTGTCCTTTACAAGTACTCGGAGTCCAGCAACGCTTGATATATTAACGATGTTACCTTTGGTATTCACAAGATGTGGAGCAGCAAGATGTGTCAAGTAAACTACCGAGCGCAGGTTTGTCGCCATTACTTTGTCATATGTTGTCATAGCGTGGTCGGATAGAATACTGGCTGGTCCGCCAATGCCAGCGTTGTTTATCAGAATATCCAATTTGCCAAAATGTTTGACAGTTTCATTGACAATTGTTTTGACGTCTTCGTCTTTAGAAACGTCAGCAGCTATCACTAAAGGATTGCTACAATTATTTGCGACTTTATTTAGTTTCGCCGTGTTTCTTCCTACTATAGCTACCTTGGCACCTTCTGCAGCAAACTTCACGGCAATGGCTGCTCCAATACCAGAACTAGCGCCAGTCACGAGAGCCACTTTGTTTAGGAAAGTCATGTTTATAACACACCAATTGCAAGCACAGTACTGAATCTATGTTATGACAGCATCTATACATATATTAAAACAGACAATCTTATCTTTAAAAATATCAAGGTGACACGTACAGAGAAGTACGGACAATACATCTAATCTAAGATAATATTTGAAGACGGACTACAGGCGACGTCGATTATGTAACTGATTATTCAATGTATATTTGGTGATGATTGACTAACGCAAAAATATTCAACTTAAAATAAAGTCATCATCTGCCAAGCCTTTTCCCAACTATGTTGGGGTCGGCATCTAGTCTAACCGAATGCAGCTAAATACCAGTATTTTACATGGAGCGACTGCTTATCTGACCTCCACAACCCAGTTATTGGGTAATATGATACCCCTTAGTAAGACTAGTTGTCAGACTTTCGGGCTTCTTCAAAGATCCACGAATGACAGCTGGGACCAACGGCTTTAATGTGCTTTCCGAAACACGGAAGGGTCTCGGTATGTAAAGATGGTCACCCATCCACAGACCAATCGTGGCAAGCGTAGCTTAACCTGATCGATCGACCTGTGCGACTGTTATTATTTAGCCACGGGCCCCTCAACTTAAAATAAAGTGTAATGATTGAAATGACTGTTGTTGTACAGTTTGGTTGGGATATCGACGCGCAAACTGTAACCTGAACCTTAGGTAATAGGTAATACGGGCTGGTGTCCGCAACTCCACGTCAATGCGCGTATTTTGCGTACGGGTTCACCTGAACCTTTACTGAATTCTTGGTTACAGGTCATGCGTCCATGTCCCTGCCACCCTGTATTAAGTGGTTAGTTGGGAAATGGCACTAATTTGTACTGAAATAAAAGACGCGAACTTAATTTATGAAATATGTATAATATTTTGAGTAAGTGTACCTATATATATTATCATTACATCGGATAATTATCGTTGATTGTACAATTATAGTTAAGTAATTAACTAAGGTATAATTTTCTTTATTAGGTATGTAATTTATGACCTCATGACTAATTGACAAAAAAAACATGCTATCTATACAGGGTGTTACGGAAATGGTATATCAATACAAACGGGTTGAAGAGTGTATCTGGTCTAGAAGCTCTGTACAAAATTTCAGCTCAAAAGCAGCAACTTTGAAATTGCTTAATATTTTTTTATTTCGATAGTTTATTAAATTAAAATCAAAACAAACGTGTCACCGCACTACGAGGGTCATTATCCATTATCTGTAGTGTGTCTGTGCGCCTAGTACAGGCACATCCCGCCGCCGCGCGCCAGTGCAGCGCCGTGATGTCGAAATAAAAAAAATTTTAGCCATTTTCAAAGTTAATGCTTTTGAGCTGAAATTTTGTACAGAGATTCTAGACCAGATACACTCTTCAACCCGTTTGTATTGATATACCCTTTCTGTAACACCCTGTATACATATCTATTGTGCTATTTATGAACATTGATTTAAAAACCCAAGAAACGCATTTTTTTCAAATGTTGGCAGTTTTATAAAAGTTTGCTTCAAAAGCCAAATATCAGAAACGTTAACTTTAAACCCATTCAGATAACGTGTATTTTAGAAAAATATCAAAACGTAACGTAACAAACTTCCATTTCGATAATCACAAATTTCAATTTTAAACCAACCTAGAAAAAAGAATATACGTAACGTAAATCTAACTTGTTTTAAAAGCAGGATTGGAAAAAAAACGACAAAAATTATTAAAACACACTTAAACCATGTATTCAGGCATCAGCAACTTTCAACAACATTCCATTATCACTCACAAAAGACGAGCCTGTGATTGCTTTAGCTTTATCACTAGCTAGAAACAGGACAATGTCGGCTATTTCTTCAGGATTAGAAATTCTGTTTAGGGCTGTCATGCCTTCCACTAATTTCACAAAAGTTTCTTCCGTATCTACAGTGACACCCATATTCTCCACGAAATTAGTCCGGACAGGTCCTGGGTTTACAATGTTTACACGAACTCCACTTGAAGCTAGTTCCTGTGCCACTGCTCTCGAGAAATGATCTAGACCTGCTTTCGATGTGCTGTATGAAAAACTTTCCTGTCCCAATACTTTAAGTGCAGCAATGCTTGATATATTCACGATGTTACCTTTGGTCTTTACAAGGTGAGGAGCAGCAAGATGTGTTAAGTAAACTGCTGAGCGCAGGTTTGTCGACATCAATTCATCATATACTGCCATAGCGTTCTCGGCTTGAATATTTGCTGACCGGGTCATGCCAGCATTGTTTATCAGAATATCCAATTTCCCGAATTTGCTTAAAGTTTCACTGACAATTCTTTTGACATCTGCGTCTTTGGAAACGTCAGCCACTATCACTAAAGGGTTGCCACATTTCTTCGCTACGTTGTCCAGTTTCTGCTTGTTCCTTCCTACTATAGCGACCTTGGCACCTTCTTCAGCAAACTTGATGGCTGTTGCTGCTCCAATACCAGAGCTGCCACCAGTCACGATGATCACTTTGTCTTGGAAACTCATGTTATGCACGAATGTCAAATACGTTACTGAATGTTTGTTATATTAGCAGCTATTTATAAGACCGACAATCTAATCTATAATACTATCATTGATTACAGAGGCTTATGAACGCACAGCAATTTTGTGTCTAAATTTTATTCGTAGTTTATTTATTTATTTTTATTGGCTCACTAACAATTTTATTGTTTTACACTGGCTTTATGCTAAAGGTAGGTACTCGCAATGTGTGTGAAACAGTGCAAAAATCAGGACATGACGTTTCGTATAGATAAAAGAAAAATAAAATATTTCGTTGCATTATTAATCATTATTTTAATCCCTAAATGACATAATGACAAATGCATGACAATCACGGGTAGTGATAGTGCCACAAACTTATCTGGCCCGGTGGCCAAAGGCTAACGACGATGCCTTTTTGAAATGTCATTCTGCCTGCCATTACCTACATATCCGCCATTGGTTGCTTGCTCCGTGTGTTTATTTTTCGTTTAGTAGTTATTATAAATTCCTAACTGTATATTTATTTATTTATAAATGCCTTATTGTACATCACAAAAATACATCAAACACTACAAAATATGCAATGGGCGGCCTTATCGCTTTCTTTCTGTTGTTATCCAAGTCTTGAAGTTTTATATACATTTTATGGGATGCATGAAGAAGCTTCCTCGTGTAGAGCAGTTTCTTCCGCCAGTTTATTGCATCATCATTAGATATTTTTGCAACCATAATTATCCTATTATGATTTTTGTTTCGCGTTTACTCTTTCTTACAGGATTTGCCATGTTAACAAAATGCTAAGATTGCATGTTTACTTATAATATAAATAGTAAAAACTAAAATTAATTTTACGTATTATAACTAGTAAAAGACAAAATAAGAGTAATTATATAATACAACCCTCCCCCAAGAGGAGACCTGCGTCCCAGCAGTGAGAACATTATAGGCTGATTATGTATATAATAGGTACAATGTAAAAAGGTTATGGATAAACATTGGCGTTCCGCGATGTCATTATAATCTATAGAATTGATGTATCTATATGTAGATGATCAAAATTATTGTGTTAAAATATAAAATAAATATTTTCGAGGAATATGATTGGTTTTATTTTTTATGTACCTAATTAACATTTTACCAACGTTCTATCAAATCGCCAGGTGTCACACAGGTAGGTAGTGTGTGCATAATTTCACATTTATAACCAACTTCAAAAAAGGAGGTTATCAATTTGACACGTGTGTACCTATGTATTATTATTGGAATCGCAATATATTTACATATAATAGTCTTGCCTGGCTCACAATAAATGTTATTGATCAACCGCGTGACCAGCGGCTTGTGAAATGTTTGCTGGTTACAAGCGCAGTCATTTCACCTGTTAAATGCGAATGGCGTATTCTTATTAATGTAATTCGAATTACGTCCGGTTTTTGGCAAGAGTTAAATGATTAATATAAGATGAAGTGGCGAGGGCCGAAACAACAACTGACCTATCGATGGAATCTAATAGATTGTATTAGACAGTTTTTAGATTATTATAATATTAATAAAAACAACATAAAATATGTATCATAGGAGTACTCATGTAGGTATTATTATCGCAAGGGAAGAATTGGCCAGGCAAATAAGGTGATGGGTGTGACTATCCAGGATGCGCCGAGCGCTCGGTTTAGTTGAGTAACTGGCGGAACAAACTGCGCTACACGAGGAGGCTTCTTCAGGCATCCCATAAAACGTATACCTATAAAACTTCAAGACTTGGATAACAACAAAAAGAAAGCGATAAGGCCGCCCATTGCATATTTGTTTTGATGTGTTTGATGTATTTTTGTGGTGAACAATAAAGCATTTATAAATAAATAAATAGACAGTTGGGAATTTATTCCAGAACTTTTGCATCTACCTATGAATGCTTTAGTCCATATTCAAATTTACAATACAACCTGTACCTATGTGACAGCCCGATCTAGTTCGAGGTTTGAAAGTTGAGAAATCCGTTACATTGATCGGTTAGAACTTACACTTCAGACAGTTGAATGGGGTTATTGCATTGTACCTTGAATTCTGTCCATCCCAAGTTATGTTCCTAGACTCCGACTCTACTTTAATTATGATTGGGACTCGATACATCAATAAATTGGACGGTATGATATAACTACGTTGGGTATCGAAGCTGGATACATTAATTGGATTTCGAAAAACGGATATTTCCCGTCCAATTTACCGTCACTTCACGCTTGTTGCATATGTAGTGACGTTTTGAATCGGAACAATTATGACACTGTTACGTATTGTGAACGAAAAAGGGAATTGTTTTTACTTTTGAAAATTCAATTTAATTATCACAATAATTATCTTACGTGAGCACGTTCTTTATGCGTAAAATCGGCTAATTTATAATTGCACGCCCATCGGTGCTTGTTGCATACACATTTCAAATGTTTGCATAGACATTTTAGAGGAGAGGCGTACAATTTTAATTTCAACGATCTCTATCAATAACTTAAGTATCAGTCGCGGATGAAGAGTGAAAAAATAAGCTAGTGTAAAAAATAAGCAACATCCAGCAATAATAGTAGGATTTCAATACCTGGAAATCCTACTATCATATTAATATTATAAACGCGAAAGTTTGTGAGGATGGATGGATGTTTGTTACTCTTTCACGCAAAAACTACTGAAAAAACAAATCCAACCATCCTGAAATTTTGCATATACGTTGTCAGGTGTACAGAAACGGATATAGGGTACCTTACATCCCGAAAAAGTGCTGTTCCCGAGGAAAACCACAACAACGTTATTATGATAACAGATGGCGCCACGTGTCTTTCGAATCATGATTGAATTATATTAGAAACTCGAAACTTACTCGGGTGAAACCGCGGGGCGCAGCTAGTAGCTTATATATCAGAATAACAATAGGATACTTTTATCCCGATATTCTTGCGGGATCGGCACGCCGGACACTGTTAGTACCATAATATAATGCAGGAGATTATTTCTGCATTTTAGACGCGGCAAAGTTTATTTTCCCAGCTACGTCTGAATATCGAGTCTCACGACAAGTGAAGATTTATTACCCGTAGGTGTGCAACTGCAATTATAAAACTAATAATGGAGGTAACATGATAGACACGCAATTATTTGAAACATAGTGTTCGCTTTAAAAAAAAGTTTTATTGACTCTTTGGAGGAGTTAAACGAAAATGTTTTAGTGTTTTTATTTCATAACGAACCCGACTATATATAAATAAACAATTGAACTACAAGGTCACTTCATAATAGTGCACACGTTCGGTTCACCCGACGCAAATCACTGTTCGCGCCATTTTTTACGCTACGTACGACAGCCAACCCTACTAGAGTTCACGCACACATTTGCACGTGTACAAACTTATTTGGTTATGTAGTAGTAATAGGTAATTATTTTGCGAACGTTGTATGGAGTGTCCAGGGTGTGACTAAAGTTCCATGAATAACGAAATTAGTACTAAGGTTTTTTTTTTTAATTATTCCTAAAAGGAGTTAATTCGACATTTCTGGCGATAGGAAATCCCATGGGGCACCACTTGTAAAAAAAAATGAATAAAGAAAATTGTTTACCCATCACAAATTCTTACACAAAAAGTGCTAAACTTAGCATAATATTTCTGACGCTCCCATATTTTAATCGGCTTAAATCACCTAAAAACTTTGCCCATATAAAAATGAGTACCTACAAAAAATTCTGTCACACAGTATGGGCAGTAATTCCCATTTTAGGCAAACCCTATAAGATTTCTCGCCCAGTGCCCAGCTTACCTATCACCTACTATTATACAAGAATTTACTAGTGCCGGCTTTTCTTGATGACAGCCATGGTCTTCCATTTTATTTAAGCATTGCGGCTTTGTCGCATTCTGACATGCAATTTATTTAAGCTTAACAAGTTGTAGGTATTGAGATAATATGAATTCAGAGTCGGTTTTATTGTTTTTGCTATATTTTTTTCTTGTTACTTCATACTGATGGTGAGATAGGTTGAACTTATGACGCAAACATACATTTTTAGGGCTCCGCACCTAAAGGGTGCCAATGGAATCCTGTTACTAAGCCTCCGCTTTCCGTCCGTCCATCCATCCGTCGGACTGTTAGCCGATTGTATCTCAGAAATCGTAGTAGGTAGACAGATGAAATTTTCACAGAGTGTGTATTTTTACTACCGCTATAACAACAAATAAAGTTGAGAAAATTAAAGAAAGATGGAAGGATTGAAGGAAGGTCTTCGCCCAGGAGTGGGACAGTGCAGGCTAGAAAATAAAAATTAAAGGGGATCTCCATACTGAAGAAACGTGTTTTTTTCGGCGTTTTTTGCGTAGAGGTACGGATGCATTTGTGTGCAAGTCCGACCCGCACTTGGGCGGTATTTTATGTAGATTATGACCAGCTCCTCTCCTCTCCTCCTACCAAAGGTTTTTGTCAAAGGGATGGGCAGAAACATGGACGTTTTCAACACGTTACGCACATTTTTCGCACTGCTAAAAGAATGGTAACAAAAGTGATTATAGCCCCTAAGACTGCGAGAACTGGGATGAATATTAAGCAAACAGTATTTTTACAAACATAAATAAGTCCCTAAGATGCTCAGCTCAGTGACATTATAAATTCATGATAAAACATACCTAAATACATAATACAGAAGGCTATTTATCCCATAAAGTTTTTGTTACAGCTCTCAAAGGAGCAATGTAACAAAACGTTCGAAAAACCTGAGACTCGTAACCTTTGTCCCTGCTATTACAAGTCACGATCAAGTGAAGTCATATTTTTATACCTGGTTGCCTACATGACAAATCAAGGTTATGCCGCTGTTATTAGATACGTCATCTTATTTTAACTACTTAGTTTTTGCTTATGTAAGTAGATAAATACTAGTTTTTTTTTTTTTAAAGAGAATTAATCCTCACTGTGCGTTCTACAGGGTGAAATTGAATTCATGGGCATCCTTTTAAGGGGTCATTGTAATCATCATTATGAACAACTTTTACTATGGGTTCAAACTTAAAATCGCGAATAAAAATCAGCTCTTCCCTACATTTTAACGAGTTATGTGAACATAAATGCAAGGAACAGCTGATTTTTTTTCGCAAGTTTAGGTTTAGTCCCATAGTAAATGTTGTTCATAATGATGAGTACAATGACCCCTTAAAAGGATGCCCATGAATTTAATTTCACTCTGTATAATACTTGAAAGTAATAATTATTTCTATTAGCCCGTTAAACAATCGCCTACCTAGAATCCTCTTAAGGAAAGCCTTATGATAAAAATATTATTACTGCAAAGATCATTTAACTAATGTTCGTTATGATAAGGACCCGAAATGAAACGAAAACCCGAAATTGAAAATTTCCCAATCAACCTTGAACCTTATGTTCTAGCAATAAAGTTGAAAATCTATTAAAGATATTTGACAGATTGTAGTAGCTTGATTTGCTGGCGTCTGTACTATATAATTGTTTGCTTCCTGAGTGAAAAAAGTGATATCATAAGATTAAGTTATAACGGTTTCCTTATGACTTAACTCCAGTCTATCATCACGAAAATTAGCTTCAGCAGTTTCTAAGACAAACTTCAGCCTTAAAATTCTCCAGCAATTTGAACAAAATGCTGAAAAGTTATTCATTTAGTACATAATATGTATGTACTTCCATACTTCTCATATCTACAGGATGCTGTTTGACTTGACGAGCGACGAACAAAGTTGTTTTACGTTAGAAAATTAGCATTTATTGTTCTTGCTTACAAGTTTATGAGGGAACTTTTAGATGTTGTAAAAGTAAACGTTTGGTTTATTTGCCTTGTAGGTAAGGTGAAATTGAGACAAACGGATTTGTGTTTACAGTTGTAGAGAAATGGCTCTAATTTCCGGACGTTGTAACGTCATGATGATGGTGTTGACGTTTCGTTATTATACCTAGTAGATTATTTTATTCATGACCAGCTGCTGCTGCCCGCGACTTCGTCCGCGTGAAATCCTATCCTAACTAATATTATAAATGCGAAAGTAAGTTTGTTTGTTTGTTTGTTACCTTTTCACGGCTAAACCACTGAACGGATCGTCCTGAAATTTTGCATATACATTTTCAGGTGTACACAAACGGACATAGGCAACCTTTCATCCCGAAAAAAAGTGCTGTTCCCGAGGAAAACAACAATACACGTGGCGCCATCTCATCATCATCATCATTTCAGCCGAAAGACGTCCACTGCTGGACATAGGCCTCCCCCAAGCACCTCCACTTCGACCGGTTTTGTGCTTCTCGCATCCAACGAGTTCCTGCGGCCTTCACAAGGTCGTCGGTCCACCTTGTGGGAGGCCTTCCAACGCTACGCCTTCCGGTACGCGGTCGCCACTCCAGAACCTTTCGGCCCCATCGGCCATCTGTTCTGCGAGCAATGTGCCCTGCCCACTGCCACTTAAGTTTGGCAATTCTTCGGGCTATGTCGGTGGCGTCATCTATTATCATAATAACATTATTGTTGTTTTCCTCGGGAACAGCACTTTCTACTAAGCACAGCACTTAATACTAAGCCTACTTAGTTAGACTATCGAGGCGATACCATATTTGCATCTGACACTAAGGACTATTAAAAATTCCGCACCCATTCCAAATACAGCGACGAATTCGAAAATAAATTTCAAATCGAATTCAAATGAATTAGACTCCATAGTACTTGAACCAATACGGCGGCTAGACATCAAACCCTGATCACAGAGAAAACCAGATTTTTATTTGGAATAAATATTTTAATACCAAGGTTACAATACGATACCGAAATTGAATATATTGTGTGCCGAGTGTCAGCAGAATGAGTTCACATTAGTGTCATGGAGTTTAATTTTGGAGGGCAAACTCAAACTCAAACTCAAAACATTTATTTCAATTAAACCAATTACAGGCACTTTTGAATTGTCAAGGGGTCGGTCAGTCAGAAAGATGAAGCTAGTTGCCCATTCCAAAGCGTAGGTACCTATGGAGAAGAACGGGCAAGAAACTCCATGGACACTCTTTTAAATCAAAATAATATGGTTACAAAGTCTTGGTTACATCATTCATGTTAAAAATTATACATGTGAGAACGATGCAGAACGTTAAAAGCGTCCATAATGAAAAGATGAGAAAAAACAACAATTCAAATATTAAATTAAAATAAAATAAGCCATGGCAGCAAAGAGATGACGGCGCCCGTTCACGAACATGACGCATGTATTAGCACCATTCAGCTCAACCATTTTGAAGGGAGCTAAATGATCCAACACATGCGCCGCCATCAGCGAGACACGGGCTTTAAAAAGCAGACTATAGATCATCTTTTTCTGTCTACTCATCAACCGAGTCATCTTCTACTTTTCGTGTCGATGGTACTCTTCCTCGTGTTTTTGATGTGAAACTTCTTTACGCACGCTTGACTTCGGGAGTAAGCTGGCGAACGCGTGACGTAAGCGTTACGAAAAGTGTGATCGGGCGAGGCGAACGGGAGTTGAGTGGGGATATAAGCAAGAGAAAGCAGCGCAAGCACATTTTCTTTCACTCTTCCTCTCATAGCCAAATACGTTTGAAGTTTCACTTCAGTCGTGTGGTCATAAGCACACTCGGATTTTTTTTTATTAAGGTTTGAGCCCAGTAAGGCCACGTTGATTGCAGCATCAGAGGCATTCTTTAGGACCTAAAGTTTAGGTCATCCGAGGTGCAAGCGAATGGGCACCTAGGACACTGCAGCAAGTGGGACATGATCTGATCAGAAGCACCGCACTCGCACTGAATTTTGGATGGGTCAGTGATCCCCCACTTCGACAAATTGTGCCTTCAGCGGTCTATCAACCAAGCATAAAGTCATATCGCTCATTTGGAGAAATATCGACGTAACTGCTACTTTTTTTTACGTCTACGCTTTCCTAACGTAAATACGCTTTCTAAGTGCTTTGGCATATTTAACTCATTTTTTGGGAAAAAATACAATTACGTCGATGTTTCTCCAAATGAGCGATATTATGTAAGACACTATCGTAAATACTGTCTAAGGGCCTTAACACACGCGGTTTGCGAGTGGCTGCGGGGCGGGCGCGCATCGAATGTGTCGCGAACACGCCGCGGCTGCACAGCGAAGACGTTGCGGACGCATGGCAAATTCGCATCGTTTTCGTCGCGTGTTTGTAGCAAGATATTACGACGGACAATACACTCAGTGACAATGGCGTCCACGTTGCGCGTCCGCAACGAATTCGCTGCGCATGCGCCGCGTGTTCGTTGCGCGCCCGCTCCGCTTTGAGGACGCTCGCAATCCGCTAGTATGATAAGGCCCTAACAGTTTTAGGTTCTTCAGCAACATCTCAGTCGAAAGGCTGCCTTTTCCCAAGGATTGCCCGAATTCAGAATATAATAATGATACCAGCTTATTACTGTCCCACTCCTACTGCAAAAGAAAGGCCTTTTCTCAGAAAGAGAAGGCGCCAGCGTTGATCACCACGTTTGCTCTGATGGGTCGGCAATTTCTAATAAGTCCAGAGGGGCAATTCTCGTAATTTTAAAAACATTCAGTCTGATCTCAGTCTCAATCTGTCAAAAAATCCTTTAATTTCCCTACACTTTTGACAAGTTTTTGACATTTATTTGTCGCCGAGATGAGACTGCGACTAGATTTTGAACGTTTTAAATTACGAGAATTGGCCTTCTGGTTTCCTCAAATACTTGACAAATGTAAATTTAAAAAAGCATGCGTTTTGGCTTTACAAGTTTTTCTATTCTGTCAATACTCTCTGTTTTGTTTCAACGAGAGAGCACCTGTATCTGCGCACAAACTTGTGCACTATAATAATATTTCCCGCGCCAAAGTCCAGTCTCCGCTGAGACTAGACTTTGGCGCGAAATTAAGTCTGGCAGATTATATTTGTTCAAAAATGAACGTAACACAAACGCGTTGATAATAACTTTACCCGCAACACAAACGAAAATAAGTTCTTAAAAACACATTCAGCAATCTACTCAATCTACGTACAAATACCGATTTGCCACGATACCCTAAAGATAGTTCAAAGCTGTTTTGCCTAGCTTGGTTGCGAATAAAACAGCCAACCTCCAACAATTTATATTATTTCATCCTCCAGTTTGCCGTTCGGTACAAAGTCACGAACCGCAAGTACAAGAGTAGATATTCGACAGAGTTCCAACTTCATTCATAAGATTACGCTGCGATCAGAAGCGCAGATATTGGTACTATTGTTACGGTACTACAAAATAAATTAGGGTTAATGAAGGATTCCTCTAATTTTGCACCTGCAGCCATAAGTTCGGTGACAATCTCATCAAATATTTGGAAATGTTTGATTAATTTGGTTTCATATGAAACTGATTCAAAGTGTGAATTTGTCAACGTCATGAACATAAACCCAAGGCATGATAGTAGTGACACAGACTGGATAACCAAAATATACTATAGGTAGTTGCACTGTGATAGGTACTACTCTACATATAACAAAGCTATGTATGTGGATGTTACTTTACGAAGACACTTAGGCATTTTATTCGATATCCATTCTTGGAGTTAACGTAAGAAGTGTGGAACTGCCAGCATTTGAGTTCTCTTTCGCCTTTAAAGCAAGAGTGAACGAGCATCTTCTGAGCACGCTCGTTCCATCGTAGACCTCATCCATCGCTTTCCATCAGGCGATATCGAGGTCAAGAGCAGGCCCATTCCGCAATCAAAATACAGAACCTCCTTTTTTAAAGTCGGTTAAAAACGTGTTGCATTTATAATATCACCGGAGCATGCAACTTAAGAAACATCTACATGCATACGCTAAATTCTACTCGTGTACCGTTCACAGTTTATAAGTCTCTGTAACATATCTACTCTTGCCCCAGGTAGAACAAGGCCACCGCTATACGGCATTATAAAAAATATCGAGCATCCCCCGATGGCATTTTTATTACACCGCAAAATAATGACGGTCCCCTTTCGTGGACTACCGTTTTCAGACCGGAATATATTTTAGTATGAACGCTTATAAATGGTGAATTGTGAATAGAGATTATGGTTAAGGGTTGAAATATGGTGTAATAGACTTGGTTTTCAACGGGTTTTGGTTGACTTGAATTAAATAAAGGAGTCGGTGTGGGTTTTTCGAGTGATTTGGGGTGTAACAACTGTTTGTTTGTCGTTTGCGATTATATTTAATGTCAAAATGAGACTATAACGGTATTTTGCATTCTTTTGTTTTGAATAACTTCGCTTCTTACCGTGTTAAATATTTTGAGCTAAAGCTACGTGATTCGAACGATTTTTGAATCCAAAATACAGCCTTTAGTGTTATTTTGGTTTATGCGTATTTCGTCTAGTTCAAATATTTGGAAAATCTGTAAAGCCGGTCTATTCTGTGAAGAGCTGTAATTCCACCCGATGCTAGGAATTTACACTATTGATAGCTCTCCCTTCAAGCTCACTCACCTAAAATTTCAATTTTCGGTGAGGTTCCACAGGATAGATCGGATGGTATCGTTTTCTATGAAATTGTCAAACACAAAACAAAAAAAAAAACTATATAATTTAATGTCGACTCTTCACGTGACCAGAGGCCTGGCCTATTTCTTGGCCAAAGAATTAGCATTGCCATAAAACGTGGCAATGCTGTCAGCCTTTTGGGCACTGTTCCTGTTGACAGCGATGCGGACGAATTCTTTGATGCCCTATGATTATCTTGTTTATTTTTTCATATAATATTGTACATACCTATTATTATAGTTTATATGTTAGCTTATATTTTGACTAAGGACTAACTTAATTTCTGCTTCGTTAGGATTCAGAAAATTAAATAAAAAATTTAAAGAGATTTTGTTAAACAAGTAACTGCAGATTAAACAAATTCTCTTATAATCTTCAAAATTACTTTCCATCTTTCTGTCTTTGACTCTGGTCGACTACTTAGATGAAGATTAGGTACTCTCCCTGAAGTGCTCTGAACTATTTTAAAACTGTCATAATTTTCAAGACAAGCAACGTGAGAATAAGTTAGGACTTAAGCTCCAATAAAGTTGCATTCAGAGATATTTCAAGCGTACTTACCTGAATTCCTGAATGCACCACAATCTGGTCTAGACATCATTCTACCTAGATAAACGCTGTATTGTCCTGAAAGGACAACATTTTTAGCTTTCTCAAACAACGACATTTTGTACTACAACAATGTTTGCCTTTACGGACCATTTTAAAGGATAAGAATAACTACCGGAGACACGTCGACCAACAGTAAAGTTTGTTTGAGAAAAATACGCTGAAGTATTTGTGGAAGTTTGTAAATACAGCTCGTCTTTTAGTTTGCGACGTTTACTGGATAGCTTTGAACGATCTCTGGAGGTTAAATGGGGAGAATCAATTGAGCTCAAAAACATTAAAGTACTTCTATATGTACCTACTGTACAAGTAAGTCATAGGGTTGTTTCAGATTTTGAGAACTTTAGCCAGTATGTATATTTTAACAATTCTTAAACATAAATCTGGAGTAGTGGTGGCCTAGTGGTAATGACCGCGACATACGAGTTTTGGGTTGTCGTTTCGAACCCAGACAGGCGCTTTACTTTGTGTGAATTATTTCATCACCGCTGCTCTCAAAACGGTGAAGGAAAACATCGTGAGGAAACCTGCATGTCCTAGAACCGAAAATTCAAAGACATGTGTCATCTCAAAACCCGCACTCGGATTCGCGTCGTGGATTACGGCCCACTCTCTCTCGCAGATAATAAGCCTGTGTTCCAACAGTGGGAACATTATAGGTTGATTATGCTGTGAATGAATCATGATTTAGAACTTGATATCAGATACAGTATGTTTAAATTCGATCGATTCAAGATTTGAGAAACCGTAAGATTTTTGTAATTTATTTATGATTAGATCAGTGGTGGCCAAGTGGTAATGGCCGCGACTTACCAGTTGTAGGTCATAGGATCGAATCCAGACAGGCGCTTTACTTTGTGTAAATTATTTCACCACCATAAATTATTTCATCACCACTGCTCTTAAAACGATGAAGGAAAACATCTTGAATAAACCGGCATGTCCTAGAACCAAAAATTCGAAGACATGTGACATCTGCCAACAACAACAATGAAAACATTATAGGCTGATTATGTTATGTAATAAACCGTTGTGAAAGAAAACAAGCGTACACTATCGTAAAAATCAAAAGAATATTATAACGGTTACCAGACCAGACCATTAAAACCCCAACTATTCTGCACTCGTTAACCCTGTAATGGTTTATTCAGGGCATGTAACGTCAGCATGCCAGTGACAGGTTGAAGACGTCGGGCCACGCTGCCATAGTAATATTTAATAGGAAGGACGGACATGAGTACAATAAGATTTTATGTTTTTGTTGCTGACTGTATAGACACAGTATAATATACAGTAAAACATCTTCATACAAACGTGCCGCTCTCGGTTTGAATGTGTGCGTGCGCGCCGCGCGCCATGTCGGCACGCGATTTCACGCACACGCTAGCATAATATATGAGGGAATAAGGTGGCGGCAGTGCGGGCTGTGCAGCGCGACTGTGAGCACGCGCGTACGCTACATGACCGCTTGCGTTCGTCAACTCTCGCCGGCGGCGGCCACTTAAATTACGAGTATCATGACTTCAAAAAGGGGAAACAATTATTGTAGGTAGTGTTTTCGGGTGCCTCAATAATGATTTCGCAAACCCGGACTTATCATTCTTCATAGTTCCTACTCAACCAGAAATGTAAGTACCTACTTATACTTAAATATTATTAGAAAATGTGGTATTGTATTGTTTATTTCACAGTTTATTTGCTTTATTAAGAGCGTAGCCGAGTCGCATTTTTCCATATAAATGTATTCCCAAATTTACTTTCTGAATACTATGTTTAGAGCTAAAGTTTATTTTAAGAAGTCTAGTTTTACTATAAAACAGAGGATTGAGTTCGAAACATCGTTTAGGTAAACGTATTTGTCGCGTATAGATGTAATAAGGGCAAATTCACAATAATTAATATTGCAAATTAATTACTATTGAAATTATTATTTTTTCTATTGTCTGGTGTGTTGTTCAATCCAAATATGGTGTCTTATACACCCATTACAGGAATTACGGCAAAGATCGAAATTTACTCATGATCCCGCCTGATGATTTTGTCGATGGAGGATGGAGCAGGTGTTTCGCAAAGCGTTCGAAAAGGACCACATCAACATTAAAATTGGCCGGTCAATTTACGATCAACTGAATGATATAGAATTTAAGGTCCATGCTTTCCCAAAAAGCTTTTTACAAAAACTTTACATAAGAATGAGAATTTACTTTACATTAACAAATAATAATAAAGCGTTCCGGACGGGCAGAAACAGGAGAAAAATTTTCTCGGTATCAAATTTGTAACTTAGTATTATAAATGTTATGTGAATAAAGGCTTTTTATTTTTACTAAATTTATAAATTGGTAAAATATTCAATCATAATATGCTTTTTTATTTCATAAATTTAGATCAAGTGCTGCTTGTTCGAAAATATTAACTAAAAGTAAAAGTGAGAACCCTGGGGATCAACGCAAGAGTAGGCTAATAACTCGGCGGGCGGCCTTAGATAACTTACTGTATATTATACTGTGGTATAGACGGCTGGTCGGTACTTGGGAGTGCCAGAATGTTGGGTTTTTACGTATTCTTCGCATAGGAATGTCGTGAAATTGGTGTTCTATTTCTGTATTTAGGTCTACCTGTATGTTTTATTGGCTATTCGGGGTAGGTACCCTACTTGAGTAGTAGGTACTTTCCCTTTTTTATTTCATTTATGCATTAGTAGGTAACTTTGGGAGATTTTCTTGAAATAACACAATTACCTATAGCAGTGTTCTTATCAGATAATTTACACTCCATCGCCTCTTAATCATTTATCTACACACATCAAAAGTGTCTAGGGATCAAGCATTTTTATGCGGATTTCTTGAGATTGAGATGTGGCTTTGTAATAAATTTATGATTTTATAAATTTATATGGATCCTTTTTGGTGCATTTCACAATTTGAATCAGGAACTGTGAATCAAATTCGAGTAAAAGATGAAAATCAGCTGTCAAATTTTTTCCCTATAAAAACATACAACGCATTGAAGACATTATTAGTGCTACTGTTTCCCTACTACTGATTAAAACCAACGTTATTATGGAGCGGCGACGTCATTTAAGCAGGGAAGAAATGCTCAGAGCCGTGGGAATGATAGAAGCTGGTTCCCAGCAACGTACTGTGGCTTTAGCTCTGAATACAAGTCAGAGTGTTATCAGTCGACTTTGGACACGTTACCGAAGCACTGGTACCGTGGCTGAGCGCCATGGAGGACGGTATCGCTGCACCACACGGAGACAAGACCGATACATTCAAATCTTAACTCGAAGAGCTCCAACAATAACCGCCATGATGTTAGCCGTGAGGCTTCATCACTCTTCAGGGAACTTAATTAGCGACCAAACAGTCAGAAACCGCTTGCATGAAGTGAACCTTCATTCCCGAAGACCGCTACGGGTACCACCTATAGCAATGCACAATCGTAGGATTCGATATCAATGGGCTCTTGAACACAGAAATTGGGCAGAAGAACAATGGCGTTTCGTGTGCTTTTCTGATGAGTCTCGTTTTGGTATGAGACCGGATACAAGACGTATACGACACTGGAGAACCCCTGGACGCCAACAGCGATTAAAATCCTGCCAGGAAGTCCATCCTTATAGTGGTGGAACCATCATGGTATGGGCGGGTATTTGGATCGGCGGAAGAACTGAGTTGATTTGGATCAGAGGCAACCTCAACGCTCAAATTTATGCTGAGACGATTGTATCAGACGTCATCGTTCCTCTACAAGTGCAAATCGGTCCCTTATTTCAGTTAATGCATGATAATGCACGACCGCACACCGCAAGAGTTGTAAGACAGACTCTCGCCGCAGCTAACATCAATGTCCTGCCCTGGCCTGCTCAGTCGCCAGACTTGAACCCGATTGAGCATGCATGGGATATGCTACAGAGAAGAGCTCTGCCGAATATGGAGGGTATCCAGTCGCAAGAAGACCTTTTTTTGTTGTTGCAACGAACATCGGCGGCCATTCCACAGCGTGATTTGGATGAACTCATTTTGAGTATGCCAAACCGATGTTCTTGTGTTGTTAGTGTTCGCGGTAGAAACACGGATTATTAATTGTTTAAGTTACCCAATAAAATTTTAGAGAAAACTGTTATTTCAGTCTTTTTTTCGAACTTTTGTGTTAGTGGTTCAAATGTCAAAAATCCCTTT
Source organism: Amphipoea oculea (assembly GCA_945859645.1). Lineage (NCBI taxonomy): Eukaryota > Metazoa > Arthropoda > Insecta > Lepidoptera > Noctuidae > Amphipoea > Amphipoea oculea. The sequence goes on along the minus strand of OX243869.1, from coordinate 7,221,374 downwards.
ATTAGGAAAATGGCAAATTTCTTTATTAATGCAAAGGTGACTTGGTTTATCGTTACTGTGACAAACGAAAACACTTTATTTGATGAATCCTTAAAGAAAATTTTAATTAATATCAATCAGGAGAAAAGTTATTGCAAAAATATATGTTGATCCCTAGACACTTTTGATGTGTGTACTTTAGAGAAATGTATTCTAAATTGATTTTTGAGTGAACACTTGTGACAAAAAGGTCCTAAGAAGTTTTTGGTTGTAATATAATTTGTACTTTGTTAAGTATGAAACACAGTTTGCTGTTCTATAACTTGAAAATTATTTCAAATTTGTTATTCTAATATATACCTACTTTACACTCGCTACTTCATTAAAATTATACGCGCTATTTTCATAGTTGATGCGCTATTTCAATAGAACAGAATACTCTTTATTATGTACACCATATAAATATAGAAACTTCAATCAATTCTTCATTCAATATTAAGTTAATACTCGTATTTTCCTTTTGATATTGACGCGGTAAGCAGGTACAATTCATTATTATTAGCAATCTATCTATGTCCCTCAATCTAACCTGTATAGTTCCACTACTATGCAATGACCTTCCTTGTCCTTTTTCAATCATTATGTTCAACTCAAATGAGAAAATTGCTATATTTCCAAATGTGGGCTTAACACAGGTCACTAACGCCGCACCTAGCCGAATTGATTTTTACCGCAGGGCGAAAATCGACTGTCTAAATCAATTCGGCTAGGCGACAGGTGACTAAAATCGCAAGTCTCAAAATAGAATAGGTTTCGACTTTTCGACAGGTCGCATGGGTTACTAAAATTGACCGTGAAAATGCTCAGTCGCAGGCGATCGCCCGCCGCAGGAACGCTGACATTTTGATGTAAAATTAATTATTGGTCTCCTACGATTTCTATCAACCTGCGTAAATGGGTTGGCTATTTGGTAAGCGACTAGCCGCACGGCGAAATCGATCTAGTGTAGGTACTCTCCATTAGGGTAATAAATTAATTAGGCCCTCTAGTGTCAACGGTAGGTACACCATATATACATTAGAAAAAATGCTCGAAATGTCAACGGTACACCGTGTGTACACACCAGTGTCATTGTTCTATTGTCATTGTCATTATTAAAAGAATTACTTTACTGCGCCCATTCAATTACTCCGACGCGTGGGGTGTTTCGACAGGTAGGCGGGCAAGCGTGTGAGAGCTTAAAGGTCAACGAAATTTTCAAAAGCAGTAGGTTTTAACTGCCTTTATATAAGTATTTCATAACCCGGTAGGTAAGTACACAGTAATAAAACAAGGTTACAGTTCTAGTATTTCACTTTTAACTCGCAGTAGAACTTGTAGCGACGACAATGTTATGGCAAGAAATCCCCTTACAATTTATAGCGAGCACTGCATCGCAACAGCGGCGCAAGTAATTATTACTTATGTTCTTCTTATGCCCCGTCGTCGTCTTACTGAAGCGAGTGGAAACTTACGACTTTATTATAAGTTTGTAACTTTATATAGACATAAGACGTTTATCTACTTTATAAAAATCTTAAATTCATTCCTTTACTGGCGTAAAACCGCCGTTCGTAATTGTTGCCAGTAAAAGTCCCATTGGGCACAATAAAGCTTGTTGTGAAAATTGTACCACGATTTTTAAGAAATGATTACTCGTCTCAGCGACACGAAGAAGTACCTAGTAGGTATAGAAAAGCAAAAATTGTTTGTCCTTGCATGAAATATTCAAGAAACTTTAAAGGTATCGCAATCACAATATCACAATCACAATATTATATAATATTGTATGGAGGTAGCTGATACCCTGGATTAACATATAGGCTACTTTTATTCCGATATTCCCACGGGATCAACACTTATGCGGGTGAAACCGCGGGGCGCAGCTAGTAAAAAATATTTGAAAGTCGGCACGTATAGAAGATAGGTATAGCGTATCAAGGGGTTACATGAAACCATCAATTAAATTGAGAAGATTCCGTTCCGTAGTTTTCCCAAAAATAAAGGAACCACAATAAATATTCTATAAAATCTCATTCACCTAAGAACATCGATTGCCTGGGTTCCCCACAATTCTCATAATATTCCGTCGTCCACAGATTTGGACCCGCCTCAATATCACCATATTCTTTGTGAAAACGCCAGCTTTCAACGCCATCAAAAACCATTCGTGACCTTTCTTAATACCCCGTTTCTTTGATACGCTATTCGATTCAATAATATATTTCCTATTCCTTTTTAATCGAGTATAAATCTAAGAATCGATTACTAAAACGATTTCGGTTAATATATGAACCTTCTGGTGCATGTTATGAGCAGTAAGAAATGGAGTACCAGTTGAAAACTTCGGGGTAATTGCGTAACACACTAAATTTAATCATTGGCTTTCATTTTGACAGTTCAAAACATTCATTGCGTTATTTACGTTGTTGAGCCGAAACTTTTTTCGAATATATGAAGCAATGGATTAGCAATATCCTTCCAAATTATTCAGATTGGGATTGATAGTGTGTTATGAAATTAGGTTGCAGGCTTTTGTAAGATACTAGAGCCACGACGTGACAGAATATTGAGATGTCTGTGTATCTGTATCTCGAAGATAAATATTAAACGTAGACCTTTCGGAATGAATTCACAAAAATTATGGAAAAATATAGAAAACTGCATCATGCATCAAAATCCATCGTGTAGTTAAGTAGAACCACAGAACACTTAATGTAGAACTTAGCGGTCGCATAGCCAGACTCGAAAAGCTACTTCAATTTATAACAGGTATATACAATATAGATATAAATTAAAGATTGTAACTCTTATACTCTCTCTCTCTTGTACTCTTACTGTCTTATTACTTTTGACCCAACTGCCCTCAGAAGGAGGCTGATTATTACTTTTCGGAGTTTTTCTACATCGATAGTTTCAGGCAAAACTTAGTTCTAAAGCAGCTATCTTTTAGAACTCAATATCATTCTAGCTGCCTATTACATGAGACGATATAACTGCCAAATGTTGTATTACGCCTCTGGCTAACTCCCCTATAGTAAAATGTACTCTGTGCCCAACTCTTCGGAGATTGTAGGTGATTGGTGTTACGAGTATCTATGTTCATATACACACTGAAAGAAATAAGCAGTAAATAAAAATGAAAAAAAGATTTATCTGAACTGCTTTAAACAGTTCCATATGAGCCTAACGTTCAAAACAGTATTTTCAGACAAAATGTTACGGTCAGTACAGTAAACTTTAATGTTTTAAGTAGCTTAGAGGTAACAAAATTAACGTTTTTATTCATTCGGTGATGTAGTTCAGTGATGGTGGTTTTCCTTTTTTTTTTGTTGTTTTTTTCAATAAATAAGTGGTATATTCAATCATTAAAAGTTACTCTTTTATCTATTACTGTTTTACAAACATTTTTTCTTACTCATCGCTTGAATGTGCTGTAGTATGAAATTATTTTTTTCAGTGCAGGGTGGCACGGACATCAACCCGCAAACTATAACCATGAATTCAGCAATTATTCTAGACCCCGGTAGAAATTTTTCGTAGGTTTGGTATAAAAAAGACTGTTTCATATAAAAGTGCAAGACCGTATGTGTTTTACCATTGACGCTACGTATACGCCAGTCATCTATCCCTCTATAATTAATGTCTATAAAACATATAACAAGATAACCGGGAATTTTTTACTGATCCAGACAACACTAATATACAAATGTGATGTCCTGAAACAAAAACAATGTATTTGGAGGAAAACCAGGCGATACTGTTAGCAGAGCAGTATCAATTATTTAGCGATGGATAAATTGGGTCTGGCGCGTGACGTTTACGCCTACAACAAATTTGTTAGGCAGGGACGGATTGAAGCGTAGTTTATTAAAGCGTAAAGCGAAATTAACCTTTATTTATATAGTGTGGTCAAAATCAGGCTGTAGCGGTATCTACAACGCTACATGCGCACTACGACTCATACTGACGTCACGAAAAATCCTGCATCTCGCAAGCAGAGTTTACCGCGCAACTAGCATATATACGACGTCCCGACATGAATCATCGCGCAGTTGCCCGCCAGACACAGCACCCGTTTGGTCGGAGGATCCTCCCTTTTCTATGGAGTATGAGTGAACTTTACACCCTGTTCCTCATACCTCTATATAACTATTGAATATTGTGGAAGATATTGATAATTCATAACAGTCGTTACTTTAACCGCAATGACAAAAGGCACAAAAACATTATCCACCGCGGATGTCTAATGGATTAAAAATCTCCGAGAATTTCTTACGGGATTTTTTTTAGGCTTTCTTCTTGGCCGCACAGAAAATTCTATCCTTTCCTCTTAATATTAATCCATTTTGCTTGAAACGACACCTACAGGAAACAATATGCGGCCAAACCTTTCGAAAACAAAAGAAAATTAAAATAGTACCTATTACATTTTTTAAAGAAGATATAATTATATCTTCTTTAAAAAAATGTAATACTATTTTAATTTTCTTTGTTTTGTTTGTTTAATTGACTTTAAAGTACACACAACAATATATATTGAAAAGAAAATACTTCATAATCAGCCTATAATGTTCCCACTGCTGAGACACAGGCCTCCTCTCTGTGTGAGGGAGAAAAAAAATTACTTATAAAATCTTATAACATATTTACAAACTGTCTACCAGATTTTGCGGGAAATGCTGGAGTCAGAATAAAAAAAAATCCTATTACAGTATAAAATACTGCACATATTGATAAGTCTGTTACAAGATTTTCTAAATACCTACTTTATTTTCAATACATGAATAACAGAAATATCCCTGATGATGTGTGTATGGCGTAGTTACTTTTCAGTCTCCAAAAGGTCAACGTTTTTAAACCTGTCAAAATATAATAAAAATGTTTGGCTATTCTAAGTTTATCTGTTAACGTGTAAAATATTTATTATTTCCTGAACAGCGAGGTTTATTTTTCCGTTTCTTTCATTTTTATGGCATACCCGTTTTAACGATTTATGGGAGCAACAATATTACTGTACCACTACATTGTTTAGGTACCATTAACTAACATACACAATAAAGATGGCAATCTGACGATAAACGCCGCCATTTTAAGCAGTATTATTACATATTAGTATTTATGTACCAAGTTTTAGTTTTCCGCAAATACACAATTTACTGGGAAGATAAAAAAAAAAACTCTGTAAAATAACTAAATGTCGCTTTTAGAAAAAGATGAACAATTAAATCATTATTTTGAATTAGACTGTTATTGGCAAACAAATGTGGATGTTTGCCTCTCCTCTTAATTGTCTTGTCATTAGGCCCCACCATACTCTATTATTCAAATTTACATTAGTATGTTTACTAAACAGCTAACTAAAATAGTTCTTTAAGCAGCACGTTGAAAAATTATACTTTACAAAATACAAAAATAATTTCTCATCCCCAAATACGTCCCGCGCATGTAATCGCGTAGTTCGCTCCAGAAACAAACTCCTTGTAGCTCCCCACGCGGGGCCATAATGGATTTTATAGCGAAAGTCTAATAAAATAAGACAAAAATAGATAACACAGCACCCAAAATACCTTGAAGAAAGGCTTCAGAAAGGAAATAAGTTAATAGTTGAATTAAAATATGATTTAAAAGGAAAAATAAGCTTGGAATTTCATATAGTATGGCTTTAAAAAATATATAATTTTGTTAAAAACAGACTTACTATTATTATACACAGAGACTCAAGTTGCCCAAAACCCGGATTACAAATTCAATAAGTAGATACGATAAAAATCAAGACTGCACCTAAAATTGATAACGTTAATACATATAGTCCGGCTTCCTAAATTTGCCAAGGATGTAAACAACAATGGGCGCTCGAAATTGAATAAAATCGATATACAAGAACATTTTTTTTTTCAAGAAGTATTTGTTTTCGTCTAGTTAAAAAAACAAACATTAATGTAATTAACAAAAATAAATGTAATAAACCTTATTTATAATTGATTTATGCAGTGGTTTTTTCATAAAACTTGATTTTATAAAGCACTTTTCGAATTTTTTTACGCGCCTATCAGTTCGGAACGGTGTTTCTGTGCGTGATGTTGTGAGTGCAGACTAGCGTCTAACTGCTAAACACTGATACTAGCTCTGTCAGACACGAAGCAAGATGAGACAGCATGATTTTCACCATGACCACTAGTGAGTTCGAGGTCGCGACTAGTTTATTCTTAAGAGTCGTAGGTCGTGAGTTCGAACCCAGGCAGGCACTTTACTATATGTATTTAATTTCATTACCATTGCTCTCAAAACGGTGAAGGAAAAGACCGTGAGAAAGCCTCTGAATGTCTTCGAACCAAAAATTCGATGGGCACGCGTGGTGGATTACGGCCCACTCCTCTCACAGAGAGGAAGCTTGTGTCCCAGCAGTGGGAACTTTATAGGCTGATTAAGTATATCAACTGTTCACTATATTGTAGACTATTATTTAAAAAAAAAAACATTTAGGATTAGGACGTTTGTAGGTACAGTCACGTCTAAAAGTATGTATACACTTGGCAATTTTCAATTGCGATTTTTTCGTGAAATAACTAATGCAACGTTGAAATACGACACTTAACATAAACCCATGGGTTCGAAAATACTATTGTCGTAATTACATAAAATTTCATTCAAAAATAAAGGAGAAAATCGCCTTTGAATAAAGCCAAGTGTATACATACTTTTAGACGTGACTGTACATTGGACAAGCCAATCCAACAAACCATGATGTTTAAAACAAACACCGAGCCTGAAGTGCTAAAATAATTTATAGCACATACATAAATAAAGCGTGCGTGTACGAAGCTAGCAAAGGAAATGAAAGGAGAGGTGTGGAGTGAGGTCATAGCGGCTGGCGATTTGTTATCTATGGCCGCACGAAGAGCTAGAGGTGTTTCAAATGTGTAAACAATTTCCGTAGAATGTGTGTTTTGAATTTACACATATCGCTCATTTGGAAAAACATCGACGTAAATGTATTTTTTTCCTAAAATGAGTTAAAAAATATGACAAAGCACTTAGAAAGCGTATTTACGTTAGGAAAGCAAAGACTTAAAAAAAAAGTAGCAGTTACGTCGATGCATCGACGTAACTGCTACATACTTTTTCAATCATTTAATTTCGATCAATTTCAATCAATTAATGTGTATTGCGATAACACGATTCGAATGAAATGTTTGAAAATGCTTTAAATATAGAAAAGTAAATCATGCAGATAAACAAAATTCGATAAAGATAATATATACTAATAATATATCTGAAGAGTTTGATTGCTTGAACGCGCCAATCTACGGTAGGTACTACCAGACGAATTTTAAAAATTGAGGAAGACTTTAGGCTATTTAACACCACGTTATTACCTTTAGGAGCCGAGGAAAAAAAATAAAAACAGAACGAAAGCGAAAACGAAGTAATAGCGCGGGTAGGCGATGGGATGCAATGCGATGGGTCGAGGGGCGAAATTTCACGAGGACGAAGTCGCGGGAAGAAGCTAGTGTATTATAAATGTTAATGGATAACAAGTTATCAACGTAGTTAGTAACAAAACATAAAATATTGCTGAAGAAATCATACTTGCCATTCACTATCTCTTATCATGACTTATCATTTCTTCAACATCATCATTACTTGCCAAATCTTAATTTGGCAAGTAATGATTATGTTTAGAATATATATTTAGAAATTGCTTTAGAATATATATTTAGAATTTGCGAGTTGGACATTTTTTGAGATGGGAAAAAACCCAGTAACTGGGTTGTGGAGGTCAGATAGGCAGTCGCTCCATGTAAAATATTAGTACTCAGCTGCATCCGGTTAGACTGGAAGCCGACCCCCACCAGTGGCGTGCATTTCATAAAGCCATATAAGCAGTGCCTACCTCGATATATCAACATAAGCCTGTCAATTATATTTTAGTGTGTGTGCCCCACAATTAAGAAACTCACTAAATTATCATACCTAACAAAAAACAAAATATTCATACAAACACGCGCGGCAGTAGGCAGTCGCCAGACGGCCTACTCGGCTCACATACTAATCGCACATTGTCATTGGTCTTTACTCGTTTAAGTTAATATGACAAAATTATATATTTTTTCTGATTAGTGACCGCGTTTGCCTAGACTAGACCCGGCCTAGTGGCTAGTGCCTACCTATTCTGAAAACCAATGCACGCCACTGACCCCAACATAGTTGGGAAAAGGCTAGGCAGATGATGGTGTTACCGTTTTAATTAACAATAAATAAATAAATGTTATCTTTTGTACAGACTTCAAAACACGGATATAGATTGATCGATGGTCAAAACAGTCAATTAAATACTTAATAATGTAAAATAAGACTTTGCTCTCTGGCAATTAGCACAGCTGGATAACATACGGAACTACTTACTGATAAAATATTAAAATTAAATTTGGCAAGTCGTGATGACTTTTTGATAAATGAAATCATAACAAAAATTGGGAAATCATCGTGCAATAGTAAAAATCGTCATTATAATAAAGGTTGTGCGGTTCCTGTCACCAAGGGTAGTTTGGACTCTTCTGGGCCTTTTCCCGACACCAGTGGATATATTATTAACTAGCTGGGCCCCGCGATTTCACCCGCGTAAATGTCGATCCCGTGGGAATATCGGGATAAAAAGTAGCCTATATGTTAATCCAGGGTGTCAGCTACATCAGTTTGAGCGTGAAGAAGTAACAAACATATAAACACACACACACGCACACACACATACTCACAAACTTTCGCCTTTATAATATTAGTGTGATGACATGTAAAAGTGTTTGGTAAACCCATTACATTACATACATTACATTACCAGCCTATAATGTTCCCACTGCTGGGACACAGGCCTCCTCTCGGTGAAAGGGAGTGGGCCGTAAACCCATATTACAGAAAAAAATAATTTATTTTATTTTTACATAGGTACTTATCTATATCATTGTATACATATATAATTCTTCTGTAGGTATGTGTGTGTCACTAAACTCCTAAAGGACTGGACCGATTTTGTTGAAATATTTTGTGTGAGTTTGAGTGGGTCCCTGGATGATTTAGATTCACAATTGGACCCGGTAGGTGGCGCTGTTCAAGCAGGACAACGTCTGTCCGGTCCGCTAGTATATAATAAAATAGTAATGAAGCATCTATGCGTACACAGTAAAATAATATTGAATATTTAAAGTTTATAACCTGAATATACATATCGATACCGGAAATATGAAATAACGTAAGGGACAAAACTAAGGTTTACAGGAGAGCAAAAATAAGATATTTTTTTACAAAAACTGACTATAACTTTTTAACTATATGTTTTATGTAAAAAGTGTCTAGGACAAAGTTTCTTAGATTTCTTCATTCTTTTAAGCTAAAATAGCAAACATTGATTAAAACCTATAGTTTTAAAGATAGCATGTCCCTTACGTTAAATAATAATGAATACGGGTGACATACGTTAACAAAATTTGAGATGTAAATTAACAGCATTGATGTAAGGGAAATTATAGGAAATAAACAAATATTTTTTTTGATGTAAGGGACATTATAGGAAATAAACATTTAGTGTTTTTCAAAGTAAAGGTCTCTTTAATGGTGTACTCTTTATTGCTTATGCTGTTAATAAATTTTAAAAATAGAATTTAATACATTCAGGACCTACTGCGCCTATCAATATAGTTTAAACCTAGTTGCTGACATAAAAGGATAAAAAATAAACGAATAAAATAGATTAAAACTTTCATTTGTACTCACTAATCCTCTTTTATAAACGCAAATAATTCGCATAAATAATGCTAAGTACAACATAATTGCTCGATAAGCAAGAGGACTTTTTCTGGCTGATTCCATAAATGATGGCCACTGGAAAGGTCCCCAAACCATCAGTTTTTTAATCCTCTTTGAATGATAACATGCATGCTGTCTGTTCATCCTGCGTTAACTGCTTAATAAGTTGTAATTTTTACATGACCTACTTACCAATATTTTACCTATTGGAAGGTATGTTTTTATTAGGATTCCAATTATTCTATCTCAATCAATCAACTCAGCCTATTACAGTCCACTGCTGAACATAGACCAGGCTGCGTCACAACACCCTATCCTCCGCCTTCGGCATCCAGTCCGTTCCAGCCACCTTTTTTAAGTCGTCCGTCCATCTAGCTGGGGGACGTCCCACACTACGCTTGCCGATACGCGGTCTCCAGTCAGGACTCGTCTGCTCCACCAGCCATCGGTCCTTCGATAAACATGGCCAGCCCACTGTGTGAATGGGGCTGGTGGGGTGGCAACTGTTTACTCTGCAAGCTATGTCGGTAACTCCGGTTCTTTTCCGGAAACTTTCAATCCTGATTTCATCTTTCAAAGAGACTCCGAGCATAGCTCGGTCCATAGCGCGCTGAGCGACCTTGAATTTGTGGACCAGCCCGACCGTCAGTGTCCACGTTTCGGCACCATATATAATGACGGGCAGAACGCACTGGTTGAAGATCATAGTCTTCAAACACTGCGGGATAGGCGACGAGAAGACTTGACGGCTTCTTCTGTCGGCTTCTTTCTCAAAGTTGTCTACCGAGCTGGATTATTTGCCCTAGGTAGACATAATCCTTCACAACTTCGAGAAGCGACCCTTCGATGTAGATTGGACTCGGCAAGACGTGCGAATTGTACATGACTTTCGTCTTGTCCAAATTCATGCCGAGGCCTACCCGCCGAGGAGCTACATTTAGGCTGTGCAGCATTTGGTTTAGCTGTTCCAGCGTCTCTGCCATTATGACGATGTCATCGGCAAATCAAAGATCTGAAATGTACTCGCCGTTCACGTTGATAGTCCAGTTCAATGCAGCGTCTTGAAGACGTCCTCCAACGCATTTGTAAACAATTTAGGGGATATAATATCCCCCCCTGTCTCACCAATCTGAGCAGTTGGATGGGGCTGGTTTTCAGATCCTCGATTGGATCCTGGACCTCGGGACTGGATCTGGACAGTCATCGTGGCAGTGTCATACAAACATTTCAACACTTCGATGTAGCGCCAGTCAATTCGACATCGTTGCAGAGAGGCCAGAACTGCCCATATTTCGATGGAGTCGAAGGCTTTCTCGTAGTCCACAAATGCCATACACAGCGTGTGATTGTACTTCTCGGTCTTCTGTTCAATTTGCAAAACAGTATGGATGTGGTTTACGGTGCTGAAGCCTTTTCGAAAACCGGCTTGTTCAAGCGGCTGGAACTCGTCAAGTATTCTGGCGGGACGGTTTGTGGTGACCCTCGAGAACGCTTGTATACGTGGCTCAGAAGCGAGATGGGTCTATAGTTCTTCAGCAAGGATTTAAGGTTTTATTCCATATAAATAGACCAATTTTTGTAATTACTGAACTCCATTTATGACTAAACAATAATTTACCAAAAGTAGTAAGAAAAAATTACCTGGTTATGTGATTCCTATAATGTTCACAAATTTTTGCCTGCGGGCTAGAGAAGTGAAGATAAATTTTCATCAGTCATGTTTAGAATCCAGATAAAACTTTTACTAGGTACTTGTAGTTAGATGAATGAAAATGATGATGTGTTACTTAAATGAAGATGTGTAATGTCACAAACAGTGTTACGAAGTACTAAGTAAGGGTCACGACCGCGCAGGTAAAATCAAACACAAAATCCGTATTGCTATCTAGCTCAGACATGTTGCACTGTTTTGCGTGTGACAGAGACGTATAATAATATTCGTTTAGATAAGTTTTAGATGTAAAGGACAGGTCAATTATTTTCAATGCTGAAAAATTAACGTATGGGTCAATATGATTATGATAATGCGAGCCACAATTTAACGTAAGGGACATGGTATTTGCATCTACTCAGGGAACACTAATGTATAAGACCTGTTGTAAAATGTTCTCGATTTTTTTTTAATGTAAATACCAAATACTGTGAGTAAAGAGACTTACATTAGTTTTTATAAAAATATTAATTTAAAACGTCCTATACAGCCAGTTTTTGTAAAAAACATGATCTAGACCTGCGGAAAATATGTAATGTAAGGGACATTTTTTTTGAGATATTGAGATTTTAAATATACCAATCGATAGAGCAAGAAATTACGAATCCAATGATATATATAACTCATTTTCGATAAAATGTCCCTTACGTTATTTCATATTTCCGGTATCGATATACATAGGGTACTTTTAATCCCGGTAGTACATTCCCGTAGGATATTTTCCGACATCCACGTGGGCAAAAGCTAGTTAAGAAATATAAAAATCGCGGACATACATACATAAATACGGGTCGAATACAGAACCTCCTTTTTTGAAGACGGTTAAAAATTTACATTTTTCTTATAAAAATTATATATTGAAAAAAAGACGGGTTGCACTCCGGGAGTGCCGGCAGAAGTGAAAACTTGAATATTAACGTTGAAATAAATCAATTATTGAATTAATATAACTCATTTTTTTCACTATTTCTGCGTCCCTTTTTTCATTAATAGATGCACTTTGTTCAATTTCCATATTTTAAACACTTTATACAACATTATTTTTAGTATATGCGAAACCTGAATATAGTTTGTTCAGAATAAGTAACTGAATCGATTCCAATAATTTTTACCCCATGTTATATTTTGGCCCAAAAATATTTAAAAAAGGTTAAAGCTTGGACACCACGAGAGCGACGCGTTCGAGGAGGTATATTATAGTGTACTCTGTGTTCGAGGAGCGACACTAAGTAGGTACAACAATAGCGGCGCGGGCGCACAGCGAGCGGGGCGACCGGGGCGGGGGTGCAGCAACCCCTTCAGTCGCCCGGGTACCACAGGTAGGCGCGCACGTGTTCGCGTTCCCGTCCAACTGCATAATCGCGAGCGCGCGGCCGCCGCGGGCCTTACAAGTTGTGTTTCGGTTGATCGTGTACCTATCGTATGTAAAAAGTGTCGTGTAACATTTTTAAACACGCCAAGATAGTTAATTGTAGACAGTTATTATTTGTACCTACAGCCTGCTGTGGTTAAGTAATACGATGTTTAACACTTTTCATCCACTTTGAACTTTAAGTGGTTAACATAAGGTGCAACAAATCGCATTGACTACATTGTATCACTTACGGCTTACGAATAAGTAATTACTTATTCGTAGCTTACGGCTGCATTTATTTACGAATAAAGTACATTATAATAACTACCTACACTTGACCATTACGACAGTCCAAAGCCTGCAAGTGTGATGGAAAATGTTATCACCAGTTAATTACAATACAATCGCCCGAACGCACGCGGCGGCGGCGTGGATGAGATGACCATGTTTTTGTAAGGACAAACAGGTAACATAACAAGCTTATAACTTTGTGATTATTCATGATACAGTTTTGAAATTTTGTACATAGATTCTTTACATAAAAATACTAGACACGTGTTTCGGGTTTCGCATATACTAAAAATAATGTTGTATACACGAATGTTACGAATACACAGCAGTGTGTCCACGTCCACGCCCAGTTCCACTTCCACTTCCACTTCGACTTCCACTTCCACTTCGACTTCCACTTCCACTTCGACTTCGACTTCCACTTCGACTTCCACTTCGACTTCCACTTCGACTTCCACTTCGACTTCCACTTCGACTTCCATTTCGACTTCCACTTCGACTTCCACTTCGACTTCCACTTCGAATTCAACTTCGACTTCCACTTCGACTTCCACTTCGACTTCCACTTCGACTTCGACTTCCACTTCGACTTCCACTTCGACTTCCACTTCGACTTCCACTTCGACTTCCACTTCGACTTCCACTTCGACTTTCACTTCGACTTCCACTTCGACTTCCACTTCGACTTCTACTTCGACTTCCACTTCGAATTCAACTTCGACTTCCACTTCGACTTCCACTTCGACTTCCACTTCGACTTTCACTTCGACTTCCACTTCGACTTCCACTTCGACTTCCACTTCGAATTCAACTTCGGCTTCCACTTAGAATTCCACTTCTACTTCCACTTCGAATTCCACTTCGACTTCCACTTCGACTTCCACATCGACTTCTACTTCGACTTCCACGTCGACTTCCTCTTCGACTTCCATTTCGACTTCCACTTCGATTTCCACTTCGACTTCCACTTCCACTTCCACTTTGACTTCGACTTCCATTTCCACTTCCACTTCGACTTCCACTTCCACTTCCATCTATCCATCCATCCATTGTGTGTCAATAAACTTTGTTCATTTCGGTTTGCGCCGCCGTAGAAAGAGGGGGGGGGGGGGCAATGATTTCAAAAGGAGTAATATATATGGCAATGGGGGGGGGAAATCTCTCCTGATGGTCACATGTCCTGACGCGAGTTTAACATTTTTTACCCATTACAAAAAGTGTGCAACGCCGCTAAAGAAGTTTTCACTTCAAAAATAAAGTAGAAATGAAATTGCCTTATGTTTAAAACAAAACAGAAAACAATTACGAATGAAATAAATCAAGTAAATACAGCTTAGCGATCCACTGTGGGCTAAAGTTAAAGTAAAAATCTTATTCTATTTCAAAGGTGTGAAGGTGTGGTGGAGTGAGGTGATAGCCGCTGGCGATATGTTATCTGTGACTACACGAAGAACCACGAGGCATTTCAAACAGTAGACAATTTCCTTAAGGCGACTACATGACCTAAAGCACGGTCACTGTCACTTGTTCCTATATAGTCCGCACGGAACTAGTTGGCCGCTGAGGTGGGGACAGGGGTGAGGTGGCGGCGGTTCGCAACGCACGTAATGAGTAATGCGCTCCCACCCCTCCGTCCCACCGCTCACATACCTAAGGCGCGGCCAACTAGTTCCGCGACTATTATAGTACACCCACATTTCGCCAGTTATTTTGTGATGTAGGTACATTATTATGTGAAATAGATTTTAAGGTTTCATAACCATGTCTATTAGATGTTGTTTATTTCATTTTTGATGAAAACGCAGAAGTTTTAATACTTACTTATGTACTTTTAACTGTGCATAATTGGAAGTATCTGTCGCTACAAGAGATCCCAATACACAAATCAAAACCCTTTAAAAATAAACTGTGTATATTCTGGTTAAAATATCAAAATGCCAAATGCCAATACAATTTTTCAATTAACTCTCACTGTAAATTTGAAGCCCGCGCTGACACAGCCAGTTATTACCTTCCCCAATTTAGTTTAATAACCAAACACGTCAATTTTAGGCTTAAACCCGTTGAACATACATATTTATCGGATTATCAATAAATTCCGGCAATTGCTGCACGCCACAGAATAAGAAAGATACAGAAAGTTAGCTCCATTCAACGAGAAAAATACACGCACACAGACACGCAAGGCTTTCTTATCCCACTTCCACGAATATTTGATGAGTTAATGGCATATGTTAGAATTAAACAAAAGTTAATTCATATTTTAGAAAACGAAAGATTCGAGAGTCTGCCCTGTTGGCTGACAAACAGAAAAGTAATTTTAATATAAGCTAGCTTTTGTCCACGGCTTCACCCGCGTGGATGTCGTATAATATCCCACGGGAACGTACTATCGGGATTTTACCCAGGGTTTTCGTATAACTCTATTGGTTTACGCGGCGCACGCCATGAGAGCATGTCGGTATGGTTTTTTCCGACATCCTCCTAAACCTTCCTCACGACCTGTCCCAGTGTCTGCAATCAAATCTTGCAAGTTAAATTTGACTTCCCGGTTTCCGCATGAGTTGAATTGTTGCATGCATATGTAAATCGAATGACAATGCAATATCATTATGACATGGAGCTGATCTGATGATGGATCCAGAAGGTGGCCATGAGAACGTTTTACTATTTAGTTCATTAAAAGCCTGTTTAAACAAAACGAGTTTTTCTGAAGTGTAAACTTCTTTAGCGGCGTTGCACACTTTTAGTAAAGGATAAAAAATGTTAAACTCGCGTCAGGACATCGCGTCAGGACACGTGACCGTCAGGAGAGATTTCCCCCCCCTCTCTTTCTACGGCGGCGCCAACCGAAGTGAAGTGACACACGGACACAATGGATGGAAGGATGGATGGAAGGAAGTGGAAGTAGAAGTGGAAGTCGAAGTGGAAGTCGAAGTGGAAGTCGAAGTGGAAGTCGAAGTGGAAGTGGAAGTCGAAGTGGAAGTGGAAGTGGAAGTCGAAGTGGAAGTCGAAGTGGAAGTCGAAGTGGAAGTCGAAGTGGAAGTCGAAGTGGAAGTCGAAGTGGAAGTGGAAGTGGATGGATGGACAGCTGATGGCTCGACCGTCTGTGTAGTAGCCACACTGCTGTGTATTCGTAAAATTCGTGTATATAGTGTTTAAAATATGGAAATTGAACAAAGTGCATGATCTATTAATGAAAAAAGTGACGCAGAAATAGTGTAAAAAAATGAGTTATATTAATTCAATTAATAATTAATTTATTTCAACGTTAATATTCAAGTTTTCACTTCTGCCGGCACTCCCGGAGTGCAACCCGTCTTTTTTTTTATAATAAGTTGTAGTGATAATTATCAAATTGCAAATCTATAAGCGTTTCATTCTTTGTAGCTAAAGAACCGGTACGGTGTAAGTGCTGAGTTCTTGCAGTACCTACAGCGAGTACAAGCACACTCGAGTCGCGATTGGCATTTGTTTGACATTAGTTTGTGATCGCTTTACGTACGCGTTTATGTGAGCATGCGCTTGTAGCGGTATCTACAACGCCATATGCGAACAACGCGTCATACTGAAGTCACGCAAATCCTGCATCTCGCAAGCAGAGTTTACCGCGCAACTAGCATAGATACAACGGCCCAACATGAATCATCGGACAGTTGCCCGCCAGACACAACACCCGTCTGGTCGGAGGATCCTCCCTTTTCTATGGAGGTTGAGTGAACTTTACACCCTGTTCCTCGTACCTCTATACGTCTGTTTTCTTTATACGATTCGGCCTTCTGTACCTACCTATTTTATGAGTGTGTGCCGCACGAATTTTCCCGTTCAAACATTCGGGCGGCACGGCAAATATAACAAAATCTAGTTTGCATCGAACCCCGATACTTGCTCTCCAATATTTGCATTTTCACCGGAACACCGTGTTCGGGAATTCATGGAAGTGTAATATTTGTTGAGTAAACGTTGCGTTATTGTCACTCCGACATCAATGTTATATTAGGAAGTTACGGTTATTTGCTGTTGCTCAATTTCTATACGTTATTGAGCGTTGATCGTTCAATGTAATTCGACGCCATGGTTATAGTGCCTTTAGGCTTTTGCTTTCGTTAGGTAAATTCTTAGACGGGTACTGGTTTCGCGTCCTTTTAGGGTAGCCGTACATTTTGACCAAGAAGAAGTTTATGGAGTTAACTCCAAAAACGTGGAAACGTGGTGTGCTCAGGCCCTAACTCTACAAGGCTTAAGCCTTGTAGAGTTAGGGCCTTGGTTTTTTAAACGCGCTGTTGACGCGCGTTTGTAGCGATACAGACGCGATACGCACGCGAGTCAGACGCAGCCTGTAGACCTTTCCACCTGCTCTGTAGGATAAAAGCGCGCCGTCGACACGTTTCAAAAACGCGCGTCAACGGCGCGTTTAAAAAACGTAGTGCGCACAGGCCCTTAGAGGCTTGGCTCTGCATTAAATCTAAGAAGCAATTCTCGTAATTTTAAGAACGTTCACATTCTGATCTCAGTCTCAATCTGTTAAAAATTTCTCTTAATTCCCCTACATTTTGACATGTTTTTGACATTAATTGTTTGTCGCCCAGATGAGACTGCGACTAGATTTTGAATGTTTTAAATTACGAGAATTGGCCTACTGATCTCTTTTTAACAGTGAAAGCGTTGTTTAAGTCTTGGCAATCTACTTTACATTAAATGTTTTTGGTGGGTAACATATTCAACGTATCGTCGTTCATATTGCAATTTGTTCAATGTCAAATATTTCAATTTTTTCATTATTTCTAAGGGATAATTTTATTATTTATGGAAATTTCAAAATGCACGTTTAATAGAACACAATAATTAGGAAAAACATTTTGGTGCCATAAACACCTTTTTAGGGTTCCGTAGCCAAATGGCAAAAAACGGAATCCTTATGGATTCGTCATGTCTGTCTGTCTGTCCGTCCGTCCGTATGTCACAGCCACTTTTTTCCGAAACTATAAGAACTATAGATACTGTTGAAACTTGGTAAGTAGATGTATTCTGTGAATCGCAGTAAGATTTTCACACAAAAATAGAAAAAATAACAATAAATTTTAGGGTTCCCCATACTTACAACTGAAACTCCAAAAATTTTTTATTCATCAAACCTGTACGTGTGGGGTATCTATGGATAGGTCTTCAAAAATGATATTGAGGTTTCTAATATCATTTTTTCCTGAACTGAATAGTTTGCGCGAGAGATACTTCCAAAGTGGTAAAATGTGCCCCCCCCCCCCCTCTAACTTCTAAAATAAGAGAATGATAAAATTTAAAAAATATATATAATGTACCCATGTAAACTTCCACCGAAAATTGGTTTGAACGAGATCTAGTAAGTAGTTTTTTTTTTAATACGTCATAAATCGAAAACCGCAATTTACCTTTCACAAAGTTACAACGAACTACAAGAACTTTTATATTATGTTACTTGCTGCTACGGAACCCTTCATGGGCGAGTCCGACTCGCACTTGGCCCATTTTTTTTTTACAAGTGAGGAGGTTATTGCGTAAAACAAATGAAATAATCGATCGCAATGCCCTTCATTTCGACATCCATTATACTATAGGTTTGAAAAATTCGTCTGCTCAACAACGCGAATAACGTAATGAGCATGGCTGAACTGCCAAAATGAAAAGCATTTTGATTGATTGCAATTTTATGTGCGTTACGCAATTACCCCGTCGTTCTTGTGTTGGGCCAGCGTGTTTTTATTAGTTAAAAGGTACCTACTCAATCACAATTCACAATTTCTAAAGTAGCTAATTCCATCCACTCGAAGTCTTTGACACAAAATAGGGTTTCATAGATAATGCCAAATAGATGGTACTTATTGTACCTAACCCACTTCAATGTCAGACCCTGTACAAATATCGGACCCTAATTTGTAGTTCAGTGGTTGAAAGTAAAAACGTGCCTACACAAAGTGGTCATTCGATGATAATAAAGGAAATACGGATCATCATTTTTTTATTGTTCTTTTGTTTGAAATTCCAATTACTGCCTTTTTTCTTTTATATTTATAGCCTGCCTGTGTTTTTGTCACTTGAACTGCCCAAGTTCACCAGAAGGGGCGTAATTAAAAACGTTCAAAATCAAGTCACAGTCTCATCTCAGCAACGAGTTTTAGACACTGGTTGTGTCAAAAATGTATAAGGTAAATTATTAGAGGTAGTTTTGACAGATCGAGACTGAGATTAGAAGACGGCCTTTCATAAAAATGCGAGATTTCCTCCTTTTTACCAAGAAAGGAATATATATTATACCAGGTATATATTCCAGAGGTATCTATATATTTCTTTCTAGTAAAAGGAGTAAAATTTTTGTAGAAGGGGAGTGAAAATCTTTGCCAAAGATTGTGTGCCAGAAAACTTGATTGTCTTCAAACCACGAGGCTGCTTGTGGCGATCATATAAAATCATCGTGGATCGCATGCATTTCAAGCGATCCACGAAGGCGTAATTATTATTAAAGATAATTACTACATAATAAGAGTAAGAAACTGTGACCTCGGAGTTTGTTTCGGCCTTTCTTCTCAGAGTAGTCAGCTAGGAAACGCCGACTACTATCTAGCTTATTTTTTTTTTAATAATATGACATGTAAAAGTGATTCCGATGTCCTATTTACAGAATAAACAATTTCATTTAATTTCAATAGTAAACTAAACAGTTTTAGTGTTGTAGAATTATATTATTGTTTTATTCCAGAACCTGTAGTGCGATGCCTTTTTTTGCAAATTTAAAACACATTTATCACGCCATAATGTTTGTTTTTACTCCCAAGTTTTAAACTTGTTATTGCAAGTTCTTGCCTATTAAACGTTAAATAGAGCTTCGCTCTAGATCATGAATACAATATTGCAATATCTATAGGTACAGAGCCCCTATTACAATAATTAATAACATAAAGTAAAAAAAATTAAGTGGATCCCCATAATTATAAGAAACATGTTTTTTAAATCTGTTTCGCTTTTTTAGGATTCCGTACCTCAAAAGGAAAAACAGAACCCTGAAGAAATCACTTCGTTGTCTGTCTGTCCGGCCGTCTGTCAATCCATTTCAATATTGGTGTTATTCCTTACGTGTAAAAAAAAAAATAAACGTCAAACTTAACAAAAGAAAAATGGCGCCCACCCTTCAACATGCCGCCGCCCGATCCAATTAACCACACTATCATAACTCATCGGAAAATTAATCGATTCCCGTTAATGACTTTGTTCAGTAGGTATTAATATTTAAGTCCGCCATATTGGGGCCAGCGTAAACTTCTACTAACGTAAAACATAATACATCATCATTGGAGGTGAGCAGAGGCCTTGATCAAGTCACTGTAGCCTGTAAGACCTTACGGGGGGGCAGAACTCCATGGTCTTTTCTGCCGACTATTTGTGCCCGACAAATACATCGGACACCGTCTGAGCCGCCGGCACAATCTGTTTGCGCAACTGCCAGCCAAAACTGTAGCCAGAGCCGAATCCCCAATCTTTCGTACTCTAAAGGTGCTGAATGCCCTTCTGGCTGCCAACCCTGAATGTGATGTGTTTGCGGATGAATAGATTAAAATTATGCGTATATATCTGGAGTTCTGTGAGAGAATGTATGCAAGGGTGTCCACTGTTCCATGTTAGTTTTAAATTATTTTATTGTCAAAGTAATTATTGTCTCTATGTTAATTACTGTAATTGGTGTCGTACAGTTTTAATTAACTATAAATAAATAAATACATTGAAATTGACGTAAAGAGTGTTAGAGTGCGCGAAGGGTAAGTCTGCGCGCGACGTTGGACTTCAAGATTATATCCCTTCTTTTTTATCACTTTCGGTGTAATGATGAAAATTATTTACTTTAGAAAACACGGATCACAGCAAACTCTTTTGACACCTGAAATAAACGTCCAGATAGCGGCAAACGAATATTTCCGATTACGGCCGCGCGCAGACTTATTTTGTGCGCCATTCTATAACCGCCATATTGACTTGTCAAGTCCACACGGTGACAGGTGTGTTGACAGTTGGGTAAATATTTACCCCACTGCATAGAAGGACCATGTTTAGAATGGTGTAACGTGTTTTTTAACGGTGTTAAAGGTGTTTTTTTAACGGTAGTGGTAATAAATTATGATGTTATGCTTAGAAATAGTACCTAACGAGTTACTGTAAGGCTCTGTACACGGCACGGTTTCATGATAAATGATTTTGTTTCTGTAGGTTTGCACAAACACTTTTACACATCCATACTATCCATACTAATATTATAAATTCGAAAGTAACTCTGTCTGTCTGTCTATCTGTCTGTCTGTGTGTCTGTATGTTACCTTTTCACGCCTAAACCTCTGAACCGATTTAGATGATATTTGTTATAGAGATAGTTTGAGTCCCGGGAAAGGACATAGGATAGTTTTTATCCCGATATTCCCACGGGATCGACACTTATGCGGGTGAAACCGCGGGGCGCAGCTAGTCAATTATATTTTAAAACTAGACCAGATGAGGTCGGCGTTTCCTATCTGACTACTCTGAGAAAAAAGGCCGAAACAAACTCAGAGGCCATAGCCTCTTTAAAAGTCCAGACATAATCAGATCATGTGAAGACCATGTAGATTGATATTTTTTGAGGAAAGAACTACACAGATTGACGTACGGAGGCACGGGGTATAAACCGCACCGTAGAAAAAAACGTGTCAGTCAACAAGTTTCCTTATTGATCCGTAGAACACTGACGACCATGCCTACACACGGCGAATAAACGGTAGTTTTTCACGGCAAGAAAAACGGGCCTAAGTGATTTCTTATGCCCTTTGTCAATCCGATTATAAAGACCCAATTTATTTATTGGGGAAATTATTTTCACATGGGGGAAGAAGGATTTTATTGTATTTAATTCAAATAAGTATATCTAAAAATAATGACGTGAGAATGAAACGTCTCTAATCTGAACCAAGTTGAAGACCTACAGGCTGAAATTAGCTAGCGGAACTCTGCGATATCTGCTGTGTTATAAAACAAGAAATAAATTAATTTGATAACTTTTTTGTGGGGTCATCGATCGCAGTTAGTGTAAAAACTTGAAACATCAGTTTAAAAATCAGTTTTTGAAGTGAAAACTTTTTTAGGCGCGTTGAGCTTTTTTTGAGACCACCGTTTTAGATGTGTTCGGCTGTCCTCGGGATGTACTCGGTTTTAATGTATACCCGATATGTCAGTGAGTTGAGTGATGGCTTCGGTTTTAATGTATATCCGATATGTCAGTGAGTGTTTTGTTTTCACTTCTGTCGGCACTCCTGGAGTGTTTTTTTTTTTTGTGTATACTTCACAGAAGTATAGAATAGAATAGAATACTCTTTATTATGTACACCATATAAATTACAGACATAAATACCGATAATATCGATATTTAAACACGATAAAATAAAAGAAAGCAGATTTTCTCTACCCATACTTCAAGTAACAACACCCCCAGCGGTCGTTGACCTCCCCAAAAAGGAACATCAAATATTTTCTATTTTTACGTCTGCAGTTTTGGTATCTAATTTAATTTGACCAGATAATAATATTATTTAAACCAAAAATTAAACTAATTATAGTAAATTCAGTAACCTGAAGATTTCAGACACACGTCGGTTTCGGATAATACCCGCGGGAGGAGACGGGATATATCGGATCGTAGATATCCGAAAATCTAGAGATAGTACGTTCACACGTTCCGTTCATTCGAATTTGCCGGTGCATTTCCAATTTCTATATCCGAAATTCCTCCTGGGATCTTTTCATCAAGTCGTGCATTTCCTTAGTGTGTTCGTGTATTATCCAATATAGCAATTCATGAAGTTTTGTGCTTTTGTGAGAAAAATTGAACCAGTTTGCAATAATGGAGGAATTTCCTAAAACAAGACAAAAACTTTTGTGTTTTACTGTCCATTGAGGGTTGAACGTGGATTAAAGATATTGTGGAAGTCGGTGTCAAAAAACGAAAATGCGGAACCAACGACACCGACTTCCGAAATTAAAGTTATTTATCACTTTGTAGTGTTTTTTTTTTTTGAAGTCGGTTGTTTTTTTTTTTTGTAAAAAAGTTTTTTTCTTTCTTAAGTAAAAATTACAACAGGTTTTTAATAAAACACATCATTGCTCACTGCTAGAATAACGCTGGCTTATCCATTTCTCGAGCACTTGGCTTATCTGCGGTTTGTGAGTTGTGAGTGAGTTCCTCTCAAAGAAATTATTCTGGTGTGTGGCAACGTTTAATAATATAGAATCAATGATAAATAAAGTTAAATTGTTTTCCAATCTTCTGTCAATAAATAAAATCCTACTTCCTACTATCACACTAATATTATAAAGGCGAAAGTTTGTGAGTGTGTGTGTGTGTGTGTGTGTGTTTATATGTTTGTTACTTCTTCACGCCTAAACCACTGAACCGATTTAGATGAAATTTGGTATAGAGATAGTTTGAGTCCCGGAAAAGGACATAGGATAGTTTTTATCCCGATATTCCCACGGGATCGATACTTATGCGGGTGAAACCGCAGGGCGCTGCAAGTATTTCATAAATAAATAAAGTAAGTATTATGAACAAACATTAAACTGAAACTAAGTCGCATTCAAAAAGCTATTTAAGCTTAGTCACAAAATATTTACCTACCAACAAAACTGCCAAAATAAAATAATTGTCTGTATCCCTTAGCTCCGCGAACGGCGTGCGTAATTTTAGGAAAATGACAACCCAAATCTCGGTTTATTGTTTCAAACGCTATTATTTAGAAGATTAGAGCGGCCTATGGGCTCAGTCGCTTAGAGATTTCAATTTGCAGACTATAATACACCCCTGTGCGGGATGCGTCCCGTTTACGTTCCATTTACGCCCCGTTTACGTAAGATAATGTTGTATTGAACCCTTGTGTGGATGAGCTGTCGAGCTCATTGGCAGTGCGCGTTCTTGAATGATTTGATCAGTTCAAAATGTGATAATGTGCTTTTATCAATCTTAACTTAATTTACATTTTACTTCTTTGTATCTCATAGGCCCGCTTGCACCACAAATTACAAAATACGTTTAACACTAAACGATTTTAAAACGTCGTTCAGTTTCTGTCAATTGTTTATTTAAAGATGACTGACAAAATGGTGATTGAAATATGTTTTGCGTTAAACGATGTTACTTGAGGTGCAAGTAGGCCTTTGTAGTGTCAACAGGCTCATGAATAAATTAGGTTAGACTGGAAGCTGACTCCAAAATAGTAGGAAAAAGGCTAAGCAGATGATGAAGCTGCCGATTATTATTTTATTTTATTTGATAGGAATAACTTAACACACGTACCTATCAGTAAAAAACTTATAATAAAAGTAACAAATACACTACTCAAGACGTTATCCACAGATTACTATTCAGAATAGCTAGCTGTTGGCAGAACAAATTAAAAAGCACTTATTATCTAATTACCAGGGTTATGATCTCTTAAAATAGTCGTAATTTTACTAACAACTTCATGGCTTTTCTCTGGTTGACTACAGAGTATAAAAATTGATTGGCAACGGCAATCTTGCTGACTTGCCCGTTCATTTGCACTTTGGATGACCTACAGGATGATGATGCCACTGATGCTGCAACCAACGTAATCTGCATCCACGGTTTATTTGCCAATAATATAAACAAATATGAGTTTATGGAAAATAACTTTAAATCCTACAGCATAAAGTTTAGTTTACGCTACAACTTTAAACATTTTTATAACTTTTTCAATAGTGCTAGTCACTCTGAAATCAATTTAATTCCCATTAAAATAAAGTTGATATTTGTTTAACTTGAAATAATATTAATGTGAAACATAAATATGAATAGACTGTAATGATCGATAATTTAATTCTCGACTCCAATACTAGATGGCGTTACTAGGCTCGCCACAATAGTTTTAAAGACGCGATTATTAGACAACAGACTAGTGATAAACCGAGAAAGGTCATTGTTGAAACATAGAAAACGAACGGTTGCTCCGTATTTATTTGCATAATTTCTGTAAATAAAGTCATTATTTGGTCATTAATATAGAATAGACATACGCATTGTAGTTGGTGCAATATTGTGAATTTGTGTGCCAGTATTGGAAGTAACGGGGTAAGTGTTTGCGTCTATTTAAC
Source organism: Amphipoea oculea (assembly GCA_945859645.1). Taxonomy (NCBI): domain Eukaryota; kingdom Metazoa; phylum Arthropoda; class Insecta; order Lepidoptera; family Noctuidae; genus Amphipoea; species Amphipoea oculea. The sequence goes on along the minus strand of OX243869.1, from coordinate 7,196,037 downwards.
GAAGTGTAGCTTGAGTGATTGGAGATGTTTTGCAAAGGCTGACTGTTCTCGTCTTGTCCTCAGCTTGCAGAAACGCCCTTATCGTTCGGACATAAACCATTGTGGGCTTCAATTAATAAAGCTGCATAAATATGTAATTTTGATTGAGCACGAAATAGTGACCGATATATTCGCCACGGCATACAAGAGGCCAGTTGGTCTCGGGGCATTGCGTCGCCGGGTTGAAAATACCTGTTGTGGGTTCGATCCCAGCCAGAAGATTTTCTTTTTGTACAAGATATTTTTGTTTTATTTTTTATTTGTTTTTTTGTATACTTACTTTGTTTTATGTTTATATTATTTACTTTTATTTATTTCCCACTGTTTAAATTTTAAAGTGTTATTATTTAGGTTGCAAAGAAACTTGAAACTATTGCTTAAGTAAATTTGTTAATACTGCCGGTGTTTTTCTTTCCATATTCAGTTTACTTAGAACCCCGGTCATTACAAGACTTTAGTTAACAACTGGACGATGAGTCGGAACGTCCCCCCAACCTTACATTGACCAACAGACTTAAAATGTATCTCATTCGAACCGCCTTAGCAAGCTGATCAATTTTTACTATGACGACATCTCTCAAAAGTGCGGGATATTCCGAGAAAATCATGTTTTAGTGTTAATATTGTCACAACGTCCCCCCAACCCTTACATTGACCAACAGACTTAAAACGTGTCTCATTCGAACCGCCTTAGCAAGCTAATCAATTTTTACTATGACGACATCTCTCAAAAGTGCGGGATATTCCGAGAAAAATCATGATTTAATGTTAATATTTTTGCCACAAAATAACAGTTTGTAAACCATATTCTTTGATTTTCAAACCTCTCAAGATCAATTAAGAGATGCCATTTAAAAAACAAAAAACGTCATTCGTTACTCGTCCAATTTTTTCTATTCCCACCAGCGGCGATGAAGGAGTAGCGAGTAGAACTAGCAACTGAAAACGAGTTAGCGAGCAGCGTGTGTGTAGTTCCGATAGTTTTGTCGCTAGGGTATCAGCGATTATTCGAGTGCGACATGTATTAAAATCCATCCGGCCGTTAGGATGCTTCGAGGGTATAGGGTATAATTCCACATACAAAGATTAAGTATATAGTTAAGTAAGTACGCATAAAAACATAACCCTGTCCTGTCACGGAGTCGGTTAAATAGTGTATGACACTGCCATAACTAGGTATATACCCCGGTTATTTAACAGTTTCATAAACTTAGTTATAAGTTTAATTAATATAATATTTTAATTGTGAAAGTTCCTAATCTACGTGATATTAGTTAATAGATACTCACTACAATATTATTAGTTTTAAGTTATCTTGCTGCGCCCTAACAGGGTCATGTACTCACTAGTTTAAGCCTAGCGTGTAACTATGGTTGTGTACATTGTGCATTAAATAAATAAATAACCGAATTGGTTTAAATTACCTCGGAATAGGTGCGAAAAGTAGAATATTGTCCTCGGGGATAAAGGTGTCTTCGTCTTGGGCGAGCTTGAATCCCTCACTGCACTCAGGATTCAAGTCTTAACTCCCTTTTTTTTTTTTTTTTTTTTTTTTTTTTATGGATGGGAAATCATCAAATGACCCCTCCCGCTCTGGGTGGAGCGAAGGGAGTGTCAGACTCTTACTGACTAAAACCCATCCGTGTTCCTTCCTTAGCCCTTTCTGTTCCGGGGTAGCGGTAACCCTTTCGGACAATCCCGCACCAAGTCTTAACTCCCTAACCTAGAATCCTTCGTTGCGTTCAGGATTCAAAATAGCGCCCGCGACAACAAGACACTACTTTATCCCATTAGTGAATAATTTACTATGTACTCATATGATGTTTGTTGAATTTGAAAAAATAAATAAAACAATTTTTTTATTTTATTTCTAAACCCCATGGATTTTGAAGTTAAAACTGGTTGCTAGTCTTTTTATAGATCTTTATGAACCTGATAACACATACAAAAGGTCTGTTGCAGGGCGGGGGACGGGCCTAGCGAATTAGGAAAAGTTAATAAAACGATTTTTGAATTTTTATTTTATTTCTAAACCCCATGGATTTTTAAATTAAAACTGGTTGCTAGTCTTTTTATAGACCTTTGTGAACCTACTAACACATACAAAAGTTCTGTTGAAGGGGGGGACGGGTCTCATACAAATATGGTCATCGTTCTTTAGGTTAAAAAAAATAACAAAGAGGAAGAGTACCATTTACACGAAAAGAATGAAGACTGGGATTTGTTATTGCAAATGAACATTTAAATTGGAACGAAAAATGCAATTTACATTCAATTAATCCAGCAAAACATTTATCTGAAAATGAAAATAGTACAGGGAAGTATATACCAGCTCATTTTATCTATGCTTTGAACGAAAGCAAAAATATTTCATTGGCAGAAATTCCATCTATTTTTCGATGTGCAGTTGACACAAGAATACACCAAAAAAGAACAAAATAACAACCCATTCGCTATCGACATCAATATCAAAGCGTTTCATTATCAAATCCCCAATCCAATAATATTCGTAGAAACAATCGCAGAGTAGTCTTCGAATAACATTTTGATTTCGAATAATTATTCGGAAAATAGGTCGGGTAGAGAGATTTTTCAACAGGAAATTAACTCAGAATAAAAATTGGAAGGCTTTGACAAAGAGTATGAGAATGTGTTCCGTCATGCTTGATCATGTTCATTGAGAGATTAGCTGTGCCCCGCGGTTGTTAATTTGAGGAGAAAACGTGCTTAAAGTATTACTTAAGATTATTACGGATTACTTGCATGTCGTCAAAAACGCATGTGGTCAAATTCACTTACCCTCATGACCGACCGCCTTGCGGAGTTATTTTACAACTATTATAATATCTGCCAAGATATACATTGAAATCAAATGATGTCAAGGGCGATTGGGTTCAAAATAAATACTTGTGATTAATATCGTACTTATTTGGATAAGGATTAATATCATGTTTATAAAAGCACCTTCGCAAATAATGCATTATTTTGGAACAAATTTGATTACCAAAAAAAAAAAGGTTATAGTGAGTCAACCTTAAAAGATAGACATATGCTGTTGTGGACTTTTTTTTTGAACTTTTAGAGGGGAACAATTCTGCCATAAATAACTTTTGCGTAACTTTAACCGTTTACGCAGCGGACGCAATGGAAGCTCTCAAAAGGAATCATTTTTCCCGTTTTTGTAACATTTCTCATATGCTCCGCTCTTATTGGTCGTACCGTCATGTTATATAGCCTATAGCCTTCCTCGATAAATGGACTATCCAACACAAAAATAATTTTTCAATTCGAACCTGACATTAGCGCGTTCAACCAAACCACAGATAATATAATACTACCAAACAAACAATCAAACAAAACTCTTCGGCTTTATAATATTAGTATAGATTCATTGTACACAGGGACTTTCTTAGACTGAAATGTTGAGGAAATAAGCTGTCTGTATTTTTTGAGGGACTCAGCCCACGTCCGCACAGACGTAAAAATATAGAAAGAAAATACGTTTATTGGCAGTAAACATGACGCAGGTAATAACACAAACACAAAAAAAATGTTGAGGGAAAATATGCGTCACATCCACGCAAAACGGCCATCGCTCAGCATAATGCTGAGACCCTATGCGAGATAGAGCCCCAGCGCTGGTTTTCAGCGACAGCTTTTAACAGACTCGGTGTTGAGTCGAGCTTTAAGAATCCAACAGAACGCATCCTAGCGCGTCAAAAAAACACACTGTAGGATTTTCAACTCTTGGCTTTAGAGCAGTGAGTTGAAAATCCAGCGCGCGAAAAAAAAATCGCCGCAGGAAAACGCGCCTGGGCTTATGGTTTTGTCTTACGATTTTCTATTGTTTTCTTAGAAGGAAAATATCGTTGTGAAATCACTGAAGGAGGAAGATTATATTTTTTGACAATTCTTAATATAATATATAAAAATACTGTGCCCTCTGAGTTTGCTTCGGCCTTTCTTCTCAGAACAGTCAGATAGGAAACGCCGACCTCATCTAGTTTAAAAAAATATGATTGATGAGTATCCATGGAGTTTCTTGCCCGTTCTTCTCCATAGAGATCTACGTTTTGGAATGGGCACCTTGCTTCAACTTTTTGACTAACTGACCGACTATTTAATTTTGACCATTCAAAAGTGCCTGTACATGGTTTAATCGAAATAAGTGAATGAGTTTGAGTTTGAGTAAAAGTAAGAAATAAATCATTTATTTACTTCAATTTCCGTATTTCTAATGTCTACTCGGTCGTCATTGGCAGTTTAGGACATACTTAAATATAATACAGCTTCTTTATTTGTAAAGAAAATACAGTTCATCATCATCATCTGCCTAGCCTTTTCCAAACTATGTTGGGGTCGGCTTATAGTCTAACAGGATGCAGCTAGATAGTAGTATTTTACATGGATCGATTATCTATCTGACCTTCACAACCCAGTTACTGGGTAATACGATACCCCTTCGTAAGACTGCTTGTCAGACTTTCGGGCTACTGACGACCCGTAACGACTGTCAAAGAACTAAGAATGACAGCCATGACCAACGGCAAAGAAAATACCTTTATGGACATATAAACATTCAAAATGTATAAAAATACCAATCAACACCAAAATTGCTAATTCGCTAGACTTGTACAACCAAAATGGCATGATAAAAACAACCACGAAACTGCAATTCATACAGAAATAACATCCCATTAAATAAATTCTGTCATATTTAACATTCAAATGCTTACCTAATTGTTATGCACCGTCACGTCGCGCTTACATTTATGTGCTAAGAAGAATATTCGCGGGTCAACTAGATAACTTGAAATTTTGCAGTTACAGCTTATTGAATGGATGATAATTTTGCCATCACCAATGTCGTCGGCGAAATTCAAATTTCCTTGCGTTTTTCTCAATTAGAAGGACAGAATCAGATCATCATCATCTGCCTAGCCTTTTCCCAATTATGTTGGGGTCGGCTTCCAGTCTAACCGGATGCAGCTGAATACCAGTAGTTTACATGGAGTGACTGCCTATCTGACCTCCACAACCCAGTTACTGGATAATACGATACCCCTTGGTAAGTCTGGTTGTCAGACTTTCGGGCTTCTGACTACCCGTAGCGACTGTCAAAGATCCACGAATGACAGCCGGGACCAACCAATCAGGTCTAAATATACAAATGTTTAAAAGAATATGTCAATGAAACGACGCAAGTAAAAATTGTCCATTAATTGTATACGCATTAGTGGAATCTTGCCTTTATTAAAGTTATCATTTACTAAAACATTATGGTTATAATATTTTAATATAGAACGTGGAAGAGGTTTCTTCCGACCTCACTTTAAAAACCAAATCTAGAATAATATTTCATACATTATTTTCTACACAAACATTTCTCATTTTGCGATAGTTACGAGTGTTTTACAAACTGAAAACTTGTAGACAAGAGTTGAAATTGAATGTCAAAACTTTATTACTGTAGCTACGTTGAAGGCACGTTATTTATCGTAATCTTAGATATCATACCACGTCTGCATTCCTGTCGACTTGTCAGGTGAAATAACGTAAACTTTATTAAAAATCATATTGCTCTTTCAAACCGTATTTGCTATGTAATGCGGCCACATGCTGTATTTCCCTAAAGGATAAGTGGCCTTATTTATTGACTTATTCTACCTTTGATTTATCATAATACAGGGTGTTCGGCAGAACGTTGAACACACGAAAATGGCAGATAGATGAGGTCGTCTGCTACCCACCCAGCCCGAAAAAAAATTAATCAGGCCACATAGTTTTTTTTTTTTTTTTTTTTACCGAAATTCATGAGTTTTAAAACTTTGAAGGCCTATAACTTTATGTAGGGTAGACGAAACTGGCAATACTTTTTTTGTGTTTTTGTCTCGACTATTAGTAGATTCATCTTAAATTATTGTTTGGTGCAAATAGTAAAATCGGCTATAAAAGAAAAAAAAACTATGGAGTCTAGGTATATTTTTTGGGCTGGGTACGTAGCAGACGACCTATCTGCCATTTTCGTGTATTCAACGTTCTGCCGGACACCCAGTATAATTATCATCAAGTACTTAATCCCTTAGGAGTAACCTGTTTTTTTTTTTTAATCGTAATGTGGCGTCACAGCTTTTGTGGAAAAAATGTCAACTAATTTTTAGAGGCCACTGTTTATCACATACACATTTCACCAGTTATGTTTAAGTCCCATGTAATATGGGCGAGAATACCGTGATAATATTGATATCATCCACAGATATAGATACACCTAGATAACGCAAGAGCAACTACTTGTACTTCGCGTGGCGCGTGGCTTACGATCCCAATTTCCAAAGGTTAATGCAACTATTTCTTTAGTTTACCAATTTTTTAACAATAAAACGTTTTTAAATAGATACTCCACATTATCACCGTTATAAAATGCCCAGAATTTTAAAGAAAAGTGTTCTTCGTAATAGATATACGAATAGTTTTCGTTTCCTCTAGTTTCTTGCATAACATGACTTGTAGTGTGTCCTAAACAGAAAGTTATAGCGACTGTGACCAAGGTCTATAAACGTAACTGAACTGAAGGTCAAATCTCGTACTCAAAAAACGTTCATATTTATGCCGCAATGGAGCGAGCTATGCTCAGAGTCGCTTTGAAGGATAAAATCAGGAATAAAATTATCCGGAAAAGAACCGGAGTTACCGACATAGCTTGCAGAGTAAGCAAACTGAAGTGGCAGTGGGCTGGCCATGTCTGTCGAAGGACTGATGGCCGGTGGAGCTGACGAGTCCTGGAGTGGAGACCACGTACCGGCAAGCGTAGTGTGGGACGCCCGCCAGCTAGATGGACGGACGACCTAAAGAAGGTGGCTGGGGTAGACTGGATGCGGAAGGCGGAGAACAGGGTGTTGTGGGGCAGTCTGGGAGAGGCCTATGTCCAGCAGTGGACTGCGATAGGCTGAGTTGATTGATTGATTCATGCCGCAACCTCATCTCAGTTACAATTAATGTCAAAAACTTATTAAAAATGTAGGAAAATTAGACGTATTTTTGACCGATTAAGGCTGAGATCAGACTGTCAACGTTCATAAAATCACGGGAATTACCCCTTAGGTGTTTTAATTTAGACACGATTACGTCTCAACAAAAAAACAAAAGATCCTTTTGTTTTTTGGTCACTTAGGCGTCAAAGTACTCGTACCTACGTATCGCTGTCATCCGGAAACATGCCCAGACCATTGCCACGTTGAATGGTAATGCTAATTCTTTGACCAAAGAACAAACCAGCTCTCTGGTCACGAGAAGTGACGACCAGTCGGAGAGAAATTTCTTTAAAACGTAGACGCGCACTTGGGCCCCATGTCCCGAGCATTTCGACCCCGAACGGCTCAACCCTTTAGTAAGTATTTGCGCCGCTTTAGGGTCTCGACAACATTACAGCAGGATTCAGGGAGTGCTAAATTCGAACAACGGTGTTTTAAAGTTGTACCCTGCTTGTCGACTCAACTAGGCAGAAATGGTGGGAGCTTCTTCGAAGGAGTCAATAAGATTTTGGTAATAAGCAAGGTAACTTTATGAAACTTATTATACATAATGCATAATTTATAAATCAACTAACGTTAAAAGCCATCACTAAGTGCCATTTTTACCGTGTGGAAATTGTTCCTAAAATCAACAACCAATTTTGGAGTCCCAAAGTTTGTTTACAAGAGTAATTTCGGGATCATTTGCAGTGAAGTCAAATTCAGTGAAATAAAGCTGTATTTCAAATGCACTTTGCTTTTTGAGTTGCTGTAGCGTGAAATGATTTGCTAATGTTAACTGGAACAGGAATGCTTTTAAAAAGAGGTACCTAAGCAAATATACCTACATACATATATACGGATATAAGAACGCTATTAGCATTTTAAATCTCTGTTTCATAACAATATTCATAATTTCACTTAAGTACGTCATTGTTGACACAAAACACGAAACTGAAATTCACATAGTGTAGTGTTGTCTTGTAAGGCACTGGCCGGCCGTTGCGAGCTCTTGAAGTGCTAGATTTTGGGATACTTATTTCATAGAAAAAAAGTCGGTTTACGGACGATAATTTTACGTGATAACGTCATATCGTGCCTCTCTATCGCTTGTTCTGCGCTCTCGCTTGCACGCTCGGCTCAGGCGGAACATGACAATGAGTCATGCTTTTTCGTGCGTGCAGCCGGCGTTCATCGATTTATAAGACGTTATCACGTCAAAAATAATAAGGAAATTATAAAATGTGTTCTCACTAAGCCCTAAAAAACAATAAGGCTTATCTTTTGGTGTAACTTTTACATGGCTTAACGAATCTCTTCAAGGTACACGTTTTAAATAGCGATTTATTGTCATTTATATGTTTTTTTTTTTTATCGAGCCAATTCTATCTTCACACAGCGCTTGACAATATATTAAATTTTTCTAAAATATTTTCTTTTTGCGCAAAATTAATATTCTGCTAGATTTATCTACAGAGGTATAAAAAAGTTAAAAAGTACTGCAACCTCGCCTTAAATATTTTTTTCTTTAACATTTGAATGTTATGTCTATGGGTATAAGTACGCTATTAGCATTTGAAATCTCTCTTACATCACGATATTCATAATTTCACGGTCTTCCAAACAAATGAATATGTTAGGATTGTAGGACAATCACGGTGCCCTGATGTTTCTGCATAATACCTAATAAGAAAAAGGTGTAAGTTTATGTTATTCCGTATAATGCATATATAGGTGTAGGTGTAATATGTAGGCTTTTGGGATAAGCAGCCTACTTGAATTGATTCTTACTTTAGAGAAGTAACCTTAGTTCCCTCATGTTAGAATCAATATTCAGTTTTTGAGGTCATGGTCATAAAAACAATAGTTGGATAAATAATTATCTTCACTCTTATCCCTTACGCCACCCCCCACAGCAGCGTACCTTCAAACAATAGCGTGACAACGAACTCCGCCGCTTTACGTTGAATAACAATACGCCAGTACCTACGACAGTACACCAGTAAGCCAGTACGCCCTTCAAAGTAAACTTTTAGAATACATAGCGACAGTAGAAAACGTATTGCCAACACGACACGATCAACCCCGAATACCTCCGAATGAAGAATGTTTGAAAAAAGAAGCCTCTAAAATAGTCGCGTGACAAACGAGGTTTAATGCAATTTAAAAGTCGGTTTAGGTTATAAATCTAAAAGAAGGTCAGAGCTAGGAAAGAATTTGACAGGCCTGATGGTCTAGTGGTTAGTGACCCTGACTGCTATGCCGGAGGTCGTGGGTTCGATTCCCACCCAGGACAAATGTTTGTGTGATGAGCACGATCATTTGTTCTGTGTCTGGGTGTAATTTATCTATAATATGTATGTATTTAGAAATATATAAGTATGTTTATCAGTTGTCTAGTACCCATAACACAAGCTCTGCTTAGCTTGGGACTAGATGGCGTTGTGTGATAGTTGTGGAATATTATTATTATTATTAATTTGGACGTATGGTACATAAATAAACAGCCTAGATACTTGCCAGCTGCTTTTTGGTATTCGGGGATGCATATCAGTGGAGTTTCGACCAAAACCACAACCGAAATATTATTATTTTTGAGGAATGAAGCATGATCAAAAATGCGATGCCATCGTTGTAAAAAAAGATGGAGACCTAGAAAAAAAGAAAGGAAGAAAGAAAAGAAAGAAATTTTCTTTTATTCTGCACAAACAAAACGCACGCTACAAATAAAAAAGACAAAATAAACACATAATAAAACGTAGTCAAAAGCCCCGTACTCAACCATATAAAATGTTGACAATTTTGTCCATTCCTTAATTTCAAGGCTAAAGACAACACACATTAATTGACGACAATACAAATTAATCCGTGATGCGCCCACGACACTGGCATAATAATGTGACAACAAAACAACATCAATCTAAACAAATACAAAATGCCAATTGCAGAGTGGAAAAAAACTGCTTTTGTAAAAAATAAACAACAATAATAAGAACAACTAAGCCGTTTGTCGCATCTGTACAAGAACCGGTCGTTGCTCAGCGAAATGCTGAGACTTCGGATGAACCTATCGAACAGCGCTGATATTCAGCAACTAACCTCTGACCTGTAGCACTCGTGCGTTACTGATTAAAATAATTGAGTGACAGAACTCAGCAGCCATCTAATCAGACATTCGCCATTGTAACTTACAAGCCTTGTATTCATAACCTGCCTGGTATACCTACTTCATAGAAAATCAAACGGCGCGCTCCGCCTATTGTGTACAAACGCCAGCACATCAAGCTACTACCATCTGTCAAATTTTTTTAATAGATTTTCAACTTTATTGCAAAAGCATGAGGTTCAAAGTTGATTGGGAAAATTTGACAGTTTCGGGTAGCTTGATGTGCTGGCGTCTGTACATGCTTCGCACTTCGCTTTGCATTAACAATGTCCTCACCATTGTCGCTACAAACTTTGCCTACCCTCCCGAGCGAACATGAAGATATAACCGAACGTCGTCACCACAAATTCTCATTACCAACATGTCTGACTAACACGAAACTTCACACAAAATGGACCCGCTGTAATTGAGGTCCACACCTAACCCTTTCAGAGGCAGATCTCCAAAGTTATACCCTGGGAAATGTGTCAGAGGCAATCGAAATGTCTCGATTATAATGATGGGACCAATTGTTGGGCCAACTGTTTGTAATTGGGACGAGTTGGACGGTGGACAATTGGACGGAAATTGTGTAAACTATTATAGGGGAATAAGTTATAAGTTTCGTTAGGATTTTAACAGAGGTGCCAATTCCATGAATCAGAACGTAATAATCATGAAATCGATGCTAACAGGAACCCATTGGACAATTGATATAGTGATCATATAATCGATATTATCTGCTAAATTTTGGCCACTCAATGACCGTTAGACAAGTACAGTGATAGTTATTTCATCAGTTCAGTTTGTTGTTAACATACATAAGAATAGCCCTCAGTATTTGGATTTCGACGTAAAGTTGCCTCCTCTCTGTTGCCTCTACAACAAAAGCTACGGACAGCTCTAAAAAAAGAAAGGAAACAAAAACCTCAAAAAAAAAAATATGCCACAGAATTCCCCGAAAATATTTTCATAAAGCCTTCTCACAGACGTATGAGAAAATTCGCATTGTACCACGAATTTACCTGCAGTTTTATTCTAACGCAGACCCAAAAAAATGTTGGATAGAATAAAAGCACTTTCAATCGCACAATCCGGAAGGCCTCAAAACCTAAATAAAGAAATAATATGGCCGGATTCTGCAATCCTAAAAATCTATGTTAGCTCTCGTTCGAAAACTTTTTTGTTAGGTATTCGCGATATGAAACATTCTGTATTGAGATCTAGCTCACCTGGCTTTTATAATTTCTCTTCCCCTGAGAAATACGCGGAATCTTCACTCTTAAAGAATTAAGAATCATCAGATAGGCAAATACGAAAGTTAATCAATCTGTTGGCAAAATCGTCATACAATTTTTGAAGTGAAAACTTCTTTAGCGGCGTTGAACACTTTTTGTAATGGGTAAAAAATGTTAAACTCGCGTCAGGGCATCGCGTCAGGACACGTGACCGTCAGGAGAGATTCCCCCCCCCCCCATCTCTTTCTACGGCGGCGCCAACCGAAGTGAACCAAGGCCAACGACAAAGATGGCCGAAGAAAATGACATTTGACGTACAAATGTTTGAAAAGTCAGTTTCGTAAACAATAGTACTTCGAGGAGCCGCAGTTGTATTTAATTTATTTTGAACTTCTGTTTAACCAATTTAGTTTATTATTATATACCTACCTACAATACAAAATAGAAGCGACGAAAAATATAACGAAGCACATTATAGCAACAAGAAATACTGTGGGACATTGCTGCTTTTGTGTGAAAACAATGCTTCCGTGTCGACCACGGAAGTTTACACCCTGCAGGGAGATGCTCCAGTAGGGTGTGGCTGTGAAGCTATGTTGCAAAACATGCTCCACGTCCTATCCTGCCTTATTTCTCCTACCCAAAACATGCAGTCAAAGTGACCTCTGCGCTGCCACCGACGACAACGTGGAAGTGGCAATATTTTGAGCCAACAAGATCTAAAGTAAAAGAGAAGAAATTTAGGGAGTAGTTCAATAATAAAAAGCTTGTATACAAATATCAGTTTATTTTTATAATACTTGTACGCACCGGGACTTACAGCTTAGTACGGCTGTTATTCCAAATGCATACAGTGTGGCTAAGTTTGTAACAATTGAGCCTGGTATCTATGGTTACCTCACCCTACTGATTATAAACCTACAGCAACTACTTAACACCCTAGTTATCCTAACACCCTAACCTATCATACAAGCCTACGGGAGACCTACGGGAACAGACAGAATTTGGGTAGGAATAGGGGTTTGTGTACGTCGTGCAATGTGTACACAGGAAATAGTTTTGTCATTGCCGGTCCCACAGACTCATAGAACTGGTGATGGCTAAAGGTGTCTTGGCCATAGTGAGAGGAATTATGGAAGATGAATCAAACTCTACTCCAGCTTGATGACTAATTTATTCATTTACTAATTACTAATTTATGTGGAACGAATGTATGTCGCTCTTGATGCTGACGCTGGCGTATGTAACTCTTGCCTGTTCACGGCTGAACAATACTCTAAACTCTAATTTGGCTTCTAAAACTTGTGCAAGCAGAACAACATTTTTAAAATGTTTGCTTTTCATTTGCCATCTGTGCCATCTCTTCTGTAGGCCGTTTCATTTTCTGCTATTCGTAGTGAAGCACCATCTTTACTAGTCCTATTGACCTGAAATACAAAACTAATGTTATAAATTCTTTCTCTTCATTATCTTATTTATACTGATTTAATTAATCAGTAGCGGCATCAAAATAACAGTCATTATTATTCTTATGGCGGGTTTTTTTTTTGTTACAATGAGTTTTGTACAGGCAAACGAAGTTCTTCGTAAAATTGTAAATTGGATAGGCACCTAATTCGTAAATCATGCCAGGCTGCCCCTGTTTAGCGTTAGTGCTTGTGTCAGTGTTTTTATTTTCTATTATGGAGACCTCTCCCTGACCAATTCTTCCAAAAAATCTAAGGATTAGAAGCAAACGCAAGCATAAGTATAAGAAATTGAGAATGTTTACAAAACATAACTTACTTTGAACACATTTTAGCTGTAACAGTAGGTACACACCTTATCCTCCTCCAACCAATATTCAATTCTTTGCCCTTTATTGCAACTAGTCTCCGGTCTTAATTTCATTTATTTTAAATACAAAAAAAATATTCAAAAGTTTTTTAGTTTGACACATACAATATCAAATTCATTCATTGACATATTCATATTGTTTCCATCATGGTTTCCATGATGACCGTGACGTTGTCGCGTCAAAACTGTTGAAACTGTAGACAATAAATTAGTTTTTCATACGTAATAATGTCTATGGACACAAATATTCGGTTCGTAGACAGATATTATCGTATGCCAATTTAATGTGTTGGCCAATTTGTTGGATGACTTCATTATAATGGCAACATTTAGAAGTTGTAGGACATTCTAGTTATAGAACGTTTATGAAGCGTTTATGAATACAAAATTTTATCGAATGTTTTAAAGGCCTATTGAGCATTTTAACTAATGAATGGTTTAAACCTTCAATAGGCTTTTTTTATGAATAAGACCGAAAGTGTTTAAAATATGGAAATTGAACAAAGTGCATCTATTAATGAAAAAAGTGACGCAGAAATATTGAAAAAAAAAATGAGTAATATTAATTAAATTAATAATTGATTTATTTCAACGTTAATATTCAAGTTTTCACTTCTGCCGGCACTCCCGGAGTGCAACTCGTCTTTTTTTTTTAAACATGTCGCTTTGCGCCAAATACTACACTTAAACACGAAATCTATGAACGTGTAAGGTACAACATCTTCATGTTTACTTAAATCACCAAAACCATTAGCCGTTAAATCTTAAAGTTTATTAGGAGGATCACAATTTCTATCGATGTCCCATAGAAGACACTTACACAGCTGATCAGCTGTTTGTAGAACCTTTTAAACCATAATCATAAGCACCTACTGCCATGACGATTCTTGCTGCCAATTTCATTAAAAAAGCAATTTTTATATTTCACCCATGTCATTTTTATTACATTACTAACATTATTGTAACATAAGTAAATAGAATGTTGTCTAAAATAGAGTCCATTTGACTACGAGTATCACCTAAATTCTGGGTTAACCAACCCGACCCGCGGCAAAAACTTTCCTGTAACAACAATCAGTAGCCAGGGCGTGAAATACCGGTATTTTTGAGAACTGGCACCATTGGCCTTGGTATACCAAGGCCAATGGTGCCAGTTCTCAAAATAGTATAGTTTATGGTACAAGTGTTACAACACTTGTACCAGAGCAGTACCTATACTATTGGTATTGCTAATCAGTATTGGTACTGTACCGGTACCAAACCCCGTACCAAACAAATATTTCCGTAAGTTACATTGAGGAAACAGATATAGTAAGTAAAAAGGATATATTATACATTAGAAAAAAACTTCAAGGTTGCCAAACGACAAGTTTCCTCGTACAAATATGAGATTTGTGGTACACGTCGGGTACTTGAATTTGGTACCGGTACATAATAGGTGGGAACACCGAAGGCAAACGATCGCGCGGTCGTTCACCAACACGATGGACCGATCAGGTGAAGGAATCATCGTCCTTTAAATTCTACACGGTGGTAAGAGATGCGCTGGACAGAAACCGGTGGAGGCGGATCATCCGCTCCAGATGTAACTCCGAAGCTGACCACGATCCTCAGACAGAAGGGACCGACTACAGAGAGAGAGAGACATAATAGGTGGAGTGAACATAGTATCACGTATAGGTAGAGTAAGAAATGAGTACATAAGATTCCTCTTACTCGAATTTCTCAGTATTTGAAAAGTTGTTTGGAAATCGGTTGTAAGGGCATGTGATACGGTGGAATGAGGAAAATTTAGTAAAGGAAGTGTTGAGCTTGGATGTCGATGGCTATAAGGAAAATCCAAACAAATGGTGGATGGACTGTGTGAATGATTATATGGTTAGAAAGGGGATGACTACCAAAATGATGACTTACAGAGAAGTATGGAAGAAAAAGACACGTTTCGCCGACCCCAAATAAATTGGGATAAGAGCAGGAGAATGATCAATTATTACGTGGAGTACTGGTACCTGTCTGGAACCGGTACCCGGGTACCGAAGTGGTAAGAGCCGCTATGTATTTGCACAGAACCTGTACTTTTTTGGTACAGGTTCAAGCTCTGTCAATAGCATGTCGAAAAAGGTAGCTACAGTTCCTGCTCTAACCCATTTCCCCGGGGGGTTAAATATAATGATCACCAAATACCTAAATATTTTGAACACCAAAAAATTAAGTCTAAAATTACAATAGTTCTAGCTGGGTACCCCGAGGTTAGGTTTGGTTAGGTTACTTTAAACCCTTTACACAGAAATAGGAGCCCCGACAAGCGGGGCACCGTCGACATAGGATGCAAGAGCGAGCAAATGAGAATACAAATACCTTTACCTAGGTATTTTACAATAAAATGGAGTTTTAATTTTGGTGATCATTTACTATTTTTGGCAGTACAAAGTGTTTTTTGATGTTATATTTTACTTTATCTGGTGATAAGTTAAACATAAGCCCCACTCGTTTATGTATATGACATCGGTTTCATATCACTTGACATATAACTTGTAACTCTTACTGTTACATTTTTAGAAACAGCAAAGGATAAACTGCTGTTGTGTGACCCATTTTCGTCGCTTGAAAGTTTCAAAGCGCCTGCAACCGCAAAAGTAGCGCTACTTCAGAGCACTTGAGTCAAATGTACCTCCATAACGTGAAATGTTAATAATTATGTAGGAAGTCTCCAGCAATACAGAATTGTAACTGAAGCTACTGACATTTCTTGATAGTACTTGTTGCCCGTAGTTATTTTGGTATTACAGAATTCCTAATATTCAATTCAAAGAGAGCAGTGGTGGCCCAGTGGTAACGACCGCGACTTACGAGATATAGGTCGAACCCAGGCAGGCTCTTTACTTTGTGTAAAACATTTCATCACCACTGCTCTCAAAGCGGTGAACGAAAACATCATGAGGAAACCGGCATGTCCTAGAACCAAAAATTCGATGACATGTGACATCTACCAACCCGTACTGGGCCCGCGTGGTGGATTACGGCCCACTCCCTCTCACAGAGAGGAGGCCTGTGTCCCAGTAGTGGGAACATTATAGGCTGATTATGTATGTAATTCATTAATTAATTTATTTTGTTTTACACGGATTATTCCACTTTGCTCCACCAGCCGCCCCAACACATAAAATGCAGCATAGTAACTAAAGCTATACTACACGTACTAGAAATTTCTTGAATGATATTGTTGCCCATACCTATTTTGGCATTACAGCATCCTTCATATTGAATTCAATATATTTTATTAGGGTTCCATACGTCCGAATGAAAAAGGGAAACCCTTATAGGGTCACTCCTGTGTCTGTCTGTCCATCTGTCACAGAGATTTTGCTCCGAACCTAATGGATCGATTAAATTTAAATTTGGTACACATAATATGAACTTCTGTGACCCAAACACGGACGTGTAACGTAAATAAATACATTTTGAATATGGGGGTCATTTTGGGAGGCATATAAAACACAAAAAAAAAAAACATTTTAAATCCAGGCGCACAGTGCTAATTGGTAGTTTCTTATGGAGAAGAGTCGGCGAGAAACTCCACCGCTACTCTTTTATTGAATCTTTAATTCATAGGAAAGATAAATAACATAATAAACATGTTCTCATACTTACAGGGTTATTGGTAAAACAACAGCTTTTGTTTTATGACTTTTATTAATTCATCAGGCTTTCATACAAAAATAAAAATATTTCAATTCAACAAATTGAAATATTCGATTTTCTGTAACGAAGTCTACACGAAGCAAAAGAAAGCGCTAGTTAAGTAAACAGATTGCCGTGTCTAGTACAAAATTCAGCGAAGGGGAGCGGGGTTTAGATAGAACAACGAAATCACAAAGGTTTGTTTTT
The DNA here is from genome assembly GCA_945859645.1 of Amphipoea oculea. Classification (NCBI taxonomy): domain Eukaryota; kingdom Metazoa; phylum Arthropoda; class Insecta; order Lepidoptera; family Noctuidae; genus Amphipoea; species Amphipoea oculea. Next base: position 7,178,881 of record OX243869.1, on the reverse strand, counting down.
GGTAAAATATGTAAGATGTTTTTTAAAAAGTCATAGAACAAAAGTTGTTGTTTATGATGTTATTAATCCACTCCTGCAAGGTTGTTAGTGTTTTACCAATTATCCTGTATATAAGGAGTTCTATATTTCACCAGAATCAGAAATTATAGATCCATTTAGTTCAGTTTGATGCATTTCGCAGATAGCATACTAACAACGTTACCTATGCTATAGGCTTATTGGTTTACGACGCTCTGTCAGCCTTTGGATAACAATGTCGGTGTAGCAATAGCATTCTATTGTTTATCCGATCGATTAACGTATTCCAAATATATCTACAGGTTAGTTGCTTGTGTTTTGTATACTGTTTGAAGCTCGTTTGTTATCCTTTCCTAATGTTAGGTACTCGCAGCTATTTTGATCGTCGTATTTTTACGTCCATGCACTGACAAAAAAATATTGTCGCTTACGATTTCTAAATACCTATGTGTGGACGTGAGATTTTGTCACAATAACTGTATACTTAGCATTATGAAAAGATAAACAAACGATGTTCTAACCAAAAATATAGACACCGTAATATTTTCATTTTCTTCTTCGATTTTTTTTCTCGATTTCAGGGTTGTCCCATAGTTTAAGTTGATCATAATGATGAGTACAATGCTCCCTTTAAAGGATTAAAACGATCAAAATGTAACGTAGTAAGAGTATGTTTAGTGCCAAAATTCGTGGAATAAAAATGGCCTGACAGGCTGGTAACGCGTTGATTATATTACTATAATTGCATCCACAGAACATATTCTACAAACACACGACTTCGACTCGAGTCTACTACTCTCGCCTTTTATTCTTTTTATTATTCCATCTATGAAATACATACCTATGGAATGTAATAAAGAATTGAGTATATAACTCTACTGATATGAAACACATTCTATAACAACTACCTATTCGTGTATCTAATAACGTTATCTATAATTGAAAGCTATTTCCAGTTCGTGTGTCCATTGACAGATAGGTACAAATTCCGATCATCATTGCAGTTTAATCAAAGAGTACGTTAATTTGACATGTAATTGCAGACATTGGCTTGCTTTTGCGTTCCTGACTGAACTAAAATGGAGAAGCAAATTTGAATCAATCAATTGGCCTAGCCTGTTAGCCGACACAGGGAATCCTAGTGTGGAGGCTAGGCTATTCAAATATTGTAATGTGTTTTTCTGAACAATAAAATTTTTATTATTTTATTTTATTTATTTATTTTTGTATATTTTATTTATTTTTTTAGAAGCAGCTGAATACCAGTATTTTACATGGAGCAACTGCCTATCTGACTTTCACAACCCAGTTACTGGGAACACGATTTGACGACACTACGGGATCTATATTATGTATAACAGAATACGTATAGAATTCAATTTTGCTGCAAAATATGGAAGCGTTTGTATGACACTATGCCTCGATTCTTACGACAAAGAAAACTCACTCAAGTGAAGACTCGAGAGAACAGTTCACTCGTGTAGTTCACACTGAAAAAATGCACTCCAAACAAGTGAATTTTTAGCTTGATTGAGGATATCTTGTTTAGATTAATCAAAATCTTAGTTAAGTTAATAATAATAATAATAATAAATTTTTATTGGAATAAAATAGTGTTACAAAAACATATGAAGCCTCTGAAACCCAAACTAGGTAAAAACCTGTATGTCGGATTTCAGCGCCTTCTCCCAAAATATTACATGATATTTTTATTTATTTATACCAACAAAGATTTTTAAAGAACACTAAGTATAATTTTGAGCATGCAGAAATTACCCTTACTTAACCATCATTGTAGAAGAGTTAAAACAACAAAGTAAGTTAGTTGTGTCAATCAAGCAACTTGATCAACGTGATTGCTGCAAATCAATCAAGATCCCGTTTCAAATCGCAATCAAATAAAAGTAGTAGCTGTCATCATTGTGCTTGATAGGCTCAGATGCAAACAAGTTACTTAGTCAATCTAAACAAAATCTTGATTGTGGCAACTAATTTTTTTTTCAATGCATTTTTGTTTTATTCGACGTTAACATGTCTCCGACAAAATTACATAGGAATGAACGTTCATTTGCTCCTTTCATTTCATTTTTTGTTCATTTGGTAGGCTAGTGAAAGATGCCGAGTGCTATAATCCAACATCATCGGAGCGTTTCACTAATGAATTAGGGTTTCACCTTTAATTCAAACTATGCGTCGATTCTTACAACAAAGAAAACTGAATTGTCTCTAATAAATAAACACAGTCCCAAGGAATTATTAGGGTTTGCCCACAAATGTACTGTCTTTAAGGCCTACGAGGCTCATTTTAGGCACTACAACCCAGACAACGGCCATTTACAGAGTTATTTACGGTTATCTGAGTCTTGGAGATATGGAAGCTTCTTATTTTTACAAATTGTGTTACTAGTTATAACTGTCATGGCCGTGGTTGGATTCGTAAGGTCCTTTGTACACACGTTTTTCTTGCCGGGGAAAGCTATTGTTTATTCGACGTGTGTAGGCACGGTCGTCAGTGATGTATTGAGGATCACAATGGATGCTAGTTCACAGACGCGTTTTTTCTACGGCGCGATTTATGAAGAAACCGTGCTGTGTACAAAAGGCCTAAGGATTGACGTACCTAATTATTTATTGCATACTTATAGATAGTTCGTCATTTCTAGATCTTTGACAGTCGTTACGGATAGTCTGACAACCTGTCTTACCAAGGGGTATTATGTTTACCCCGTAACTGGGTTGTGGAGGTCAGATAGGCGGTAGCTCCATGTAAAATAGCTACACCTGGTTAGACTGGAGGCTAACCCCAACATGAATAGGAAAAGGCTAGGCAGATTGTTACCTAGAGATAGTTTACGACCCAGAATGTAACCTACTACTACTGCTACTTTTTATCCCGGAAAAATCTACCCATAGACCATGACCTCTGAGTTTGTTTCGGCGTTTCTTATCAGGGGTTAGTCAGCTAGGAAATGCCGGCGCCATCTTGTTTTAAAATATTGGCCAACAAAATATTGACGTGTAAAAGTATCTTAAAAGATCTACTTACAGAAATAAACATTTCATTTAACTACCGCACCGGAGCGAAATCGCGGGCCAAAGCTAGTTTAATCTAAAATATCACCACTTCCGAATCAAAATGATTCCAGTCCCGACTCACAACATCGCACCCACTAATTACCAAAACATTATCACACAGTTCTGTATCAAAGTTGTCTTTGTTGCAACAACTTCGTACCAATTTACACCCGAAGCGTTGAACCGTGCACAACAGATAATGCTGCTCTTACTTACAACGTACAGAACCGCAATTAACATCAACACGACTTGTATTCGTTGGAATTATTCTCTCAATGTAAACAAACAGATTTTCATCATCATTATTGTTGATGGTATGGGGAGGAGTGGTGAGTACCTAAAGATTCCTTGGTGGGTAAAAGTACGAGTGTTTTAGGGTGCGAATACGTCATGGTTTAGAATGCGCTGAATAATTTGTTTGATTTTGTACTTTTTACGTTAGTTACGGAATATTTTGTTATGACGTCAGTTGTAAGACTGGAACATAGCGAGCGAGCGAGCGTGTAGCGAGGTGAGGCTAACACCGGTTGCGAGTAGGTACGGTCAGCAATAAAACTCGATTAACACTGTCATTTTTACGTGTAAATTGACAATTTTCTTTTCAATAAACTGTTTTTTAGCTTTTCACATAACAGCAAAGAGTTTATATTCTAAAAATTGTACTTCTGCTGCAATTTTGAACAAATATTTTTTTTTCAATAACTAAGATTTAAAAAACTGAATTGTTAATCGACTTTTGTTGCTGACTGTACTACGCATCTGAAAAATGCGTCGTCTTCGCCCATATTCAGCGTACTTTCCTACCTACTCATAATCAACCTATAATGTTCCCACTGCTGGGATACAGGCCACCTCTGTGAGAGGGAGTGGTCCATAAACCACCACGCGAGCTCAGTGCCGGTTTCCTCGCGATGTTTTTGTAGCGGTATCTACAACGCCACATGCGAACAACGCGTCATACTGACGTCACGCAAATCCTGCTTCGCGCAAGCAGAGTTTACCGCGCAACTAGCATATATACAACGGCCCGACATGACTCATTGGGCAGTTGCCCGCCAGACACAACACCCGTCTGGTCGGAGGATCCTCCCTTTTCTATAGAGTATGAGTGAACTTTACACCCTGTTCCTCATACCTGTATATTTTCCTTCACTGTTTTGAGAGCAGTGGTGATGAAATAATTTACACAAAGTGCGGCCTTTACCACTGGTCCACTACTGCACAACCCTACCTAATAGAGAACCTTAAAAGCGATCTACGTAGTCGTGATTACAACAGCCAATAGTCCATTCCAGCTGTTACCTTGGGTAACCTGGAAGTCTTTAAACAGACTCCGGACCTAGGTTGGCCGAAGCAAGGAAAACCTGTTCAGGTGGAGATTTATAGACGACTCCGCCTTGGAGTGTAAATGTGGTGATGTTCCACAAACGATGGGACACTTAATATCGTGTCCTGTCAGCTACACGTTACAGGAACTGATGGACGCTAGTGATGGCGCCAAACCAGTAGCCGAATTCTGGGCCGAGTACATTTAGATTGCTATCGAGACGCTAAGGAGAAGGAGCTGTTCTACCGATCAAAACATCTGGCCACGACATCCGACTCCAGCCCACAGTTCAATATCTTCTAAAATAATTTGAAAAATATCCAAAAACGTTCCATTGCCTAGATATTCGCATACCGAGGCATTATCATCGATATGAACCCAGTGGGGAGGCAATCTCTCGGATGGATGCCGCCGCGCATTGCACCTGACATCTGCATTACGGAATTTACGGAACAAATATTACATGGAAAGCATTTTTTTAAAACCTGTTTTGTACGATCGATTTGCATTGTGATTGGAGATTCGGAATTGGGGTTTTAATTAACTAACTGGCAAGGATAGATTATGTGATGGCATGAAATACAGGTTTGAATTTACCTATATCGGGTGTGTCGCTACCGTACATTATTATAATTCCGTCATTACTTGCACCTGTAATAAAAATATTTAAGTTTTAATTTATTTATAAGCACTATAATTGTATTGGAAATTTACTCATCATCATCATCTGCCTAGCCTTTTCCCAACATGTTGGGGTCGGCTTCCAGTCTAACCGGATGAAGCTTAATACCAGTATTTTACATAGAGCGACTGCCTATCTGGCCTCCACAACCCAGTTACTAGGTAATACGATACCCCTTGGTAAGACTGGTAGTCAGATTTTCGGGCTTCTGAGGGCTTGTATTGGAAATTTACCACTGTTAGCTAATAGTACACTTTTGTAAGCGTTTTTAATAAATAAATTATTAATACCATTGTGTAAAGCACTTGTCGCTTCGTGAGATAAAAATACTATAGTACAGACGCCAGCACATCAAGCTACCTGAAACTGTCTAAATTTCCCAATCAACCTTGAACCGTATACTTTAGCGATAAAGTTGAAAATCTGTTAATGAAAGACAGTTGATGTGCTGGCGTCTGTACATGTCAGATAAATCCACTTTTGTACTTTCTGTGTATAGATTACTCCAAATATAAATCAGCAACCCTGAGATGAAGTTAGAATAAAAACACAATCTACGCTTTGAATGCCAGCTCCATTCTTATTTAAGTACTTGTTATAATAAATCTAATTCTAGTGCTCCCGCGTTGTGTATTATAACGCCAAGGTTCGTTACGTTAAAAGAAAATGTCTGTCTGTATTTTCTTTCACGAATTCTTGACATGGATTATAATAAGTAATTGGATGATATGACAGTGCAAAAAACTGCCAAGAATCAAACTCAATTTCTAACAAAATGGAGGTTACCTCCGCTCAACTCTTTCCTTTATTTCACACTAGCGAGCGCCCCGTGGTTTCACCCGCATAAATCGCGATCCCGCGGGAATATTGGGATAAAAATATGTCCGTATGTCGAGGTCATGGGCTACCCATCTTTCAAATTTCGTTCAAATACGTGTAGCAGGTTATAGCGTGAAAGCGTTACAAACAAAGATACAAAATATAAAATCTTTTCTCTTTATTGTATCAGTCCATAAGACGACCCACAGACCATCAGTTTTAATATTAGTTTCGATAGTTTAAATTTTCTCCCTTAAGTTCCAATTCAGCACCCTGAATACTAGTTGTCCTAAAAAGTATTGACCTAAGCTAGTTGTCCGGTTAAAATTAAAATCTCCTCTACCATCAACACTGTTAAACCATCCAAGCAACGCTGATACAATCACAAATCCCATCGGTGCATTTTCACAACCACGCAACTGCATTTTATTATTTCACGGCGGACGCTATTGAATTAGAACGCAGCGAAGCGATTGGCGGCACTCTACAATTGTAAAGCGAACGAATCGAACACCACAATGTCCATTGTCGCACAGATAGACTCCAGCTTTCTGTCGCGGTGAATAACCGTCGATGTATTGTGTAGTCAGAGATGGGAAGGCCCGCGAGTCCTGCCATTGTTTCGCCAACGTCAACACTTCCCGCTGTAAATGAATGCAGAACTGGGACGTTTATTGTCGTTTAGATCGTCGACGGTTTTTACAAAATGCAAATGTTACAAAAAAATGCTGGAGCGTAACGGGTTTATAAGTGAGGTTTTACTCTTTAGGTTAATATGGAATTTAAGCAAATATGAGAGGTTGTGAAAAACAGTAGCAGTTTGTGTTTTTAGTCGTAACAAACAATTTTGTTTTACAGTGTTCTCGGAAAATGCAAAGTTGTGCATTGTGCAGTCGTATACCAAAATATTTTGAGTTAAGTAAGTTATTTGGAGTGGAAATTCGAGGAATTTTGTGTCAAAAGGTAAACTGTGTAGTTTGTTACATCAACATTTTAATGGGAGTTTATTTCAATAGTGCGACCAGCGTGATTTTCATTTATGTTGTAGCTAAAGATAGATCATTATTTTGATTTTATATTTTAACGAAATTTAAACTTACTAGTACTTCATTTTGGATGCACTTTTTGCAAATTGAAATTGTCTCAGTTGTTATTCTGAATATATACCTACAGGACTGCAAAAAGCGATAGCACTATAACCTATTTACTGTTGCGGTAAAATGTATTAAAATCCTATAGACTATATAATATCGAATTCCCTGTGGCCTTTTATCCGAGAAAACGTAACGAAAATATAGTTCAGCTATGTCTACAAAATCCGTATCACATTTTTACGATATTCAGTTACGTTAGCATCCACCGTCGGCGTTGGCAAACATTTTGCGAATCCATCGTCGGTATAACAATTTCAGTTATCGAGTATAGAGCGAATGTAAACGGAGATCACGAAACTGATTCTGTAACCTTTGATAGAATTTAAGATGTGATTTTTTTCTTTTATCATTGTGTTGTCATAAGAAGAAAGGGATTATTATGGTTGTTTTTCTTTAGTATCGTATTATTTTATTTTTGGGGATAAACAAATACTGATAGTATCACATTGTAATCACATTGATTTCAGTCGCAGGATCGGTTTTTCTAGCAATAAGAATAGGTACAGTCAGCCTTAAAAAGATGTATATGTCACCGTTATGAACATCGTTAGTTTACAATCTATCTCGCGAGTTTATAAACTGTCAGAAAAATGTGAACTCCAATAAACAATTTACAATTTAACGCATTATTTTTCGATAGTTTGAGAGTTTATAATCTGTCTATGGCAAACCAATTGTGAACATCAGATACCAGACCAAGAAAGCGATGAAAGATAGCTACCATTGACAACTGTGTCTACAGGGTGTTACGGAAAGGGTATATCAATACAAACGGGTTGAAGAGTGTATCTGGTCTAGAAACTGTACAAAATTTCAGCTCAAAAGCATTAACTTTGAAAATGCTTAATATTTTTTATTTCGACATCACGGCGCTGCACTGGCGCGCGGTGGCGTGATGTGCGTGTACTAGGCGCACAGACACACTACAGATAATGGATAATGACCCTCGTAGTGCGGTGAAACGTTTGTTATGATTTCAATTTAATAAACTATCGAAATAAAAAAATACTAAGCATTTTCAAAGATACTGCTTTTGAGCTGAAATTTTGTACAGAGATTCTAGACCAGATACACTCTTCAACCCGTTTGTATTGATATACCCTTTTTGTAACACCCTGTATACATAGATGTCACAAACTCATTAATATGAATAATGTAACAATGCATAAAATTTTCCCCACCGTGCCCCGACAACCACGCACTTGATGATACGATGTATTAAGTTAATTTCTCAAGTTACGGGCTCGTTAGCTAAGTATAAGTTATTATTCAATTCATTGGTGTGTTCTTACTTGATTTCAATAAGATACAATTGAATTGGTATTTTTGCGTAATTAATCGTTTATTAAGTATGGAAAGTTGATTGATGGAAAAATTATGTAAAACTTATTTTGATTGATGAATTTATTGCAATACATGACGAATCGAGAACCAAAACGTATTTTTCTACTAGCCTACACTGTCCCACTCTTGGTTAAAGGCCTCCTTCGACTCTTTCCATCTTCCGCGAGCCCGCGCGTTCTCCGTCCAGTTTTGACGGAACCTATCCAGCTCGTTCCGCTGTCTCCTACGCGGTCTGCTACGACCCCGACTCATTGTCTCAGGGCACCAGTTCTGTGCTATTTGGGCCCACAATGTGCGGCAAACATGTCCTGCACGGTACCATTTAAGTTGGGCAGCCTTTTTAAAATTAAGTTAATGTTCCAGGCTGTGTCGTATTAACACTTACTGAAATGCAGGCTAAATAAATAATAAGTAATATTTTTCAGCCTGATTAACCTCCATTTAGCTAGACTAGATTAGTGAAACGCAAAATGACATGTAAGCACGTTGAAACAAATTCGCCTAGTTGTTGTGTTGCGTTTCATGTTACATTGCATTAAGGAAGATTAATTCGTGTAACATTTCTTGCTACGCTTCATCAATCTCAGGTAGTCAGCATATTCGAGAATTAGTCCATTAAAGACTCAGTTGCCATTTTGAGATGTGGGCATTCTGCGCCTAAATCACTTTAACGTTTCAAATGTTTGCTAGCTGCAAACACATCTAGAACTAAAAGCATTGCCGGCCAAAAAAACCGCAGCACCCCATATAAAATATTTACAAGCCACAGTACAAATTCACTTTCACGTACATTAGACCGTCGTAGCTAAGCAACTGTAGATGTGGCACAAATCTGGTATTCATGGCCGTAGGTGCATAATAAATCGAATATAGAATGGTAATAGTACACCTTCGTCCGTCGATCTCGATTCGTCTCGGAACGTTTGAGAGCCGTCTGAATGTGAAGAGCGGTCGCGAGTGATTCGGAAGTTTTTGGAACGAAGTTCTTAACACGGCTTGTGCTAGGAGTAAACTTGTAGAAGTCGTCATGTAACGGAAAAGTGTTATTATACCTACTCCATGCGACTTTGACAGAAAATATAAATTTGGTCAAATGAAAATCCAAGACGGCGGCTGCGAAAACTTTCATTTTTTTCGTTATGGGTGTCGTTTTCATGGTTTTTAGGGTGCTTAAATCGATAGCGAGGTCAGAAAGATAATCCGAGATGGCGACAACTTTATGAGAGCTTCTAAAAACTTATCTACTAGCTGGCTCTGTATTAAAAACACATAGTACATTAACACTTACTGTCTTTCTCTCGAGTGAATTATTTTCCTTTGGCAAAGTCTGAGATCATCATCTGCCTCGCCTTTTCCCAACTATGTTGGGGTCAGCTTCCAGTCTAACTGGATGCAGCTGAATACCAGTATGATACTCTTAAGTCCGGGATGATGATGTAAAATCCGTTGAAAATTGAGCATTTTCCACATTTACGAATGGTTCTAATGAATGTAACGTATTGGTAAGAATATACAATTAAAAAAGTAATGAATTTTATTACTTCGATTACTTATTATATATACATTTAAGACCGCCCATTGTATTCATATTTCTTGTTTCTCTATTCTAAAATATGTGCCTAACTATCCGACAAAAATAGAGCGTTTTATGATGTCCTACGTTTGGGCAAGACCTTCAGAATGTGTCTGTTTTGTGTACAACAAAAAGGATTTGTGTTTTTTTATGAGAGGATTAATTCTACCAGACAATGCCTTTTGCTTTTTCCACTTTTCCGACTGTTTAAGATCACAAAGTATTAAAACAAACTAGGTAACTTGTGGAGTGGTCTAGCTATCTTAAATGTTAGATTAATCTACGTAAGTTAGATCTAAGTTAATTCGGATATTAGATCGGGTTTGATACGATATAGATTAAGTTAGGAAATTATATTAGCTTCTTGAATTGGAAGGTAACGTTCCAATAAAAGAGATACCTGTGTTTAATATTATTATGAATTTATGATACACTGGAATAAGTTTTAGTAGTCACACTAATATTATAAAGGCGAAAGTTTGTAAGTGTGTGTGTGTGTTTATATGTTTGTTACTTCTTCACGCTCAAACGGCTGGACCAAATTCGATAATTTTTTTATGGAGGTACTAGACACCCTGGATTAACATATATGCTACTTTTTATCCCGATATTCCCATGGGATCGACATTTACGCAGGTGAAACCGCGGGGCGCAGCTAGTGGTTAATAAATTTTAAAGTTACCTCACACTGTCTGTGGTTTTTATTGTTGTCATAAAATTCCGTTTTAATAAATGGCCTATTTTCAACAATTGACGTTAATCAGCTGATTTCTCATCTGTTATCTTAACTGGCCATTATCAGACGTACTCCTACGTACAAACGGGGAAAAAATACCTTATTAGGACTCTAGACCTTACATACATAATAATCATATTATGCTAAGTGAGAGGTAAAAAGGTGACCTTTTAATAATGCCATTCGTAAGCAACAAAATATTTTTTGGTCATAGCGTAGATAATCAGGTTTTTCATTGCTACAAATTGGAATAATCATAAACCTAGGTCAGATTGGATCTAATTTGTTAAGTACCAGAAAATAAAGGAATGCGAACTATAAATGCCCTAGTTATTACAAATATTTTCAGTGCTTAAAATACTTATTACAAAGGGTGCACTACAACTATGAAAAGTGTAGGGGGAAGTCCCGTAACGCCGGACGGCACCTACCGCCGGACACTCGTACTATTCAAGCAATTATAGTACAAGTGAAAGGGGCACGGGGGGCACACAGCAACAGGATCACGCGCCGCGACTCGCCTGTGACGCGCAAGGCCACGGCGGGAGCGGGAGTTTGCTGCTTTTGGCGAGAAATCACGGCGTCATGTAAAAATCGATGTAAGTAATTCTAATGTATTACGATGTATTCATTTTAATGGTATTCAAAAATAAAAGTAGTACTTGATTGTTATCCGTAAACTGATAGAATATTATTAGATTTTTTAACTAATTTTGGTAGGTACCACCTAATGTACGACACCATCTGTCCCTTAATACCGGACACTAAGTCATCCCTTAGCACCGGACAGTAAACATATTGATATTTCTCGTGAGAATTAACGTTATTTATTCTAATTGTTTAATTTTGTTTTAGAACATAGAAGAATGATTAGAGTTGAAATGGAAGAGAAGAAAAAGAAAGGATCGTGGGAGCCACACAGCTTACAAACTGCTATCGATAAAATTTTGTCCAAAGAACTGAGTGTAAGACAAGCTGCAATGCGATATTCCTAAAAGCAATGTACATGACAAAATGAAGGCGCTAAATCGAGGAAAAGAAGTAACGATGAAACCAAAGTTGTGTAGGTTCACTAGCACCTTCTCAGCAGAGTATGAACAAGCTATGGTGGATCACGTCAAAGATTTATCTAACAGGTGTATGCCGCTTAGGAATTAAAACCAAAGGGAAGAGCGTAGACAAAAGAAAAGAAGCGAAAGACGTGGAGCCCAAAGAAAAAAAATGGAATTAATGTGGAACCTTTAACTGAATCAAACATCTAACACAAACACAACAATTTTCAAGTAAACATCTTACACAAACACAACAATTTGCGTGGTTTGCTTAGAAGACACTGAGGAAGACTGGATTCAGTGCTCATCCTGTCTTGGGTGGGCACACGAAGCATGTGCAGACGTCCCAGAGTCTGAAGATGGCTAAATATGTGATCGATGCAGGCTACTCTGAGATGACCAGTGCTTTTGGTATGGTACAAATATCTGTCCGGTACTAGGTGCCACTTTTATAAATTACATTTTTTGTTACCAAAGTTTGATTAATGGTGTTAATTATTTTTAAGCAGAGGTTTTGTTTTTTTTAGTTTAATTTGATTTCTAACTTTGTTATCTATTGTAAATCATAAATAAATAAACATTCCGTAAAATATTTTTTATTTTATTTCTAAAAAACCTTAAGTGTCCGCCACTAGGGGACTTCCCCCTACCTACTGCAACGCATAATTGAAAGGCACATACCCATGTTACGGTACTGCATAATCAGTATCAGTCTATATTGTTCCTACTACTGGGACACAGGCCTCCTCTCTGTGAGAGGGAGTGGGCAGTAAACCACCACGCGGCACGCGGGCCCAGTGCGGGTTGGTAGATGTCACATATCTTCGAACTGTTGGTTCTAGGACATGCCGGTTTCCTCACGATGTTCTCCTTTACCGTTTTGAGAGCAGTGATGATGACATAAATTACACGAAATAAATCTGGGTTCGCACTTACGACCTATAACTCATACTTACATAATTTTTAACATGAATAAAGTAACCAAGACTTTGATTGAAAAGAGTGTCCATGGAGTTTCTTGCCTGTTCTTCTCCATAGGTACCTACGCTTTGGAATGGGCAACTAGTTTCATCTTTCTAACTGACCAACCCCTTGACAATTCAAAAGTGCCTGTAATCGGTTTATCTATACTTATAATAAATCTGTAGAAGTGAAAATTCTGTACATTCAAAATATCAAAAAAATTAATGGCAGGGGGTGTTGTGGTGGTGACTAAAAATAATTAATAACGTGTATCAGGGTTTTTCGAAAATCTACACCTAACTATGTGAAAAGAGGTAGTTAATTTTAAAGGGGAGGATTTTACTGCGTGGCTTGATTAGCTCGAAAATTGGTATAAATAAACTTTGAGTCATGTTATGAACATATCTAAAAACGATTTTTCAAAATTCCACCCCTGTGGGGGTGAAAAGCGGGGATACAGTTTATTTGAAAAATCTGATTCCTTTGTTCTATAAACTTATTTATCTAAATTAATTATAAAGATCATACCAACATACATTTTCGAAACTTTTAGAGGAAAGTACGAATTTCACGCGGACGAAGTCGCGGGCAGAAGCTAGTTTGAAATAAATGCTTTGAGTTTGAGTTTTGATAAAGAGTAATAACATCAGGTGAAAATGAACTTCTTAATGTGAATGAGCTAATAGCCGGTTTGGCATTAATTCTACAATAGAGTAAAAGTACGAAAATAATATCAGCGATCGCTTATACAAGTTTAAAAGCTGATATCACGGTAAAGCCCCATTAATAAAAGAGAAAATTACCGCCATTATAAAGTGTATAATTCACGCAAACAACTTAATAGAAGCTAACTTAGAAATTTACATAATAACCGCCTTTTCAACGTTTTGTGAGTTATTTTTCATTCAATTTGATGTTAATTTTAGCTTAGGTTAAGTTCTAGAGGATTGAACAACAACTTAAACGTATAAATTTGTAAAATTGTATGTTTAAATTGTACCTGAAAGCTGCTTATATCTAGAGTGTAGAATTTGAATTTAGAACTGTAATTTAAAAACATTCTGTGAACACCGTGCACCTGAAATACTTTAATTTTTATTAATTAATTCAGTCTGAAAAGGTTTCTTAGTTCGATTTGCAGAACTGACAATGTCATTGGGATTTCAGATGGATACTCAGTCGCAGTCGCCTCAGTAAAAGAATTTTTGTTCAGTTTGTCATCAGCATCATCACAGGTTTAATTTCCGTACAGAACTAGTGTCTATGTGTGTGAGATTAGAGTCTATAAACGCAAACATGAAACAAGAAAAATACTGTAGGTACTTCCACAGTTATTTACCCCTGATTTTACTTCACTGTCAAAATCAAAGTGATCTTTATGTTCGATAAAATAAGGTTGCTGTTACGTTGCTTCTACTAACAAGTCTGTGAAAATCACAAAAAGAAAGGAAAAGTATTTATTGCAACTCGTATAGGAGGATCACAAACTAAACTAAACACAGTAAAAAAACACAAGTTATATAAAAAAAAAGTAATAAAAAAAGAAAAATGAACAGAAGTTCCTATACGAGGCCAAAAGGCTCCTATCTCAGCAAATATAGACACAGACAGACAGACACAGTGATCTTTATTCTCGTTACTAGCTGGGCCCCGCGGTTTCACCCGCATAAGTGTCGATCCCGTAGAAAAACTATCCTATGTCCTTCCCCGGGATGTAATCTATGTCTATGCCAAATTTTATCGAAATCCGTTCAGTGGTTTTGGCGTGAAAGACGTTCAAACAAACAGACAGAAACATACACTTTCACATTTATAATATTAGTATGGATAGTAAGGGTGATGTTGAGTTGTTACTGTCAGATGTAAAATAACTGTGAACAAACTGTATTGTTACTCAGGGAAACTCATAAACTAATGACAATAAAAAAGATGACTGAGAAAGGTTAAAGCCTCCTTAGTCACAAAATAAAAAAGGAAACTTATTTCATGCTCTATGATTCAAGAAAATAAAAACTTCTTCAACTGATTTATCTTCCTGTGCAGTCGGTAGTGGAATAACTTCCTATTTCTTGAGGACTTGGTTTAAGAAAGTAAAACAACTTCTTTATGTTCATTAAAATAATGTTGCGTCCAAGACATTTTTGCGACACAGCTATTAATATTGCGGCTAAATGCTGGACTATATTTTTATGAGCTAAGACTTTTTCATTCGGTTTATATTTTGCGGTCAGATTATTTCAGTTCCTTTTCTATTCCCAGTCTGAATTTATTTGACTTAGGTACGTTTAATTTTAATCTAGGTCAAAACGAATCAATGATGGATAATTATTTATGTTATGAATTGTCAAGTTCACAAACGGGTGTATTATAAAGGTACTATATTTGTTTATTAGGAAACGATTTTTTTGTAAACAGCTGCACTGTCGTATTTTTTTGAAGTGTAAACTTCTTTAGCGGCGTTGCACACTTTTAGTAGTGGGTAGAAAATGTTAAACTCCCGTCAGGACATCGCGTCAGGACACGTGACCGTCAGGAGAGATTTCCGCCCCCCCCCCCCCCCCCCCTCTTTCTACGGCGGCGCCAACCGAAGTGAAGTGACACACGGACACAATGGATGGATGGATGGATGGATGGATGGATGGATGGATGGATGGAAGTGGAAGTGGAAGTGGAAGTCGAAGTGGAAGTCGAAGTGGAAGTGGAAGTCGAAGTGGAAGTCGAAGTCGAAGTGGAAGTCGAAGTGGAAGTCGAAGTCGAAGTGGATGTCGAAGTGGAAGTCGAAGTGGAAGTCGAAGTGGAAGTCGAAGTGGAAGTCGAAGTAGAAGTGGAAGTCGAAGTCGAAGTTGAAGTCGAAGTGGAAGTCGAAGTGGAAGTGGAAGTGGATGGATGGACAGCTGATGGCTCGACCGTCTGTGTAGTAGCCACACTGCTGTGTATTCGTAAAATTCGTTTATATAAAGTGTTTAAAATATGGAAATTGAACAAAGTGCATCTATTAATGAAAAAAGTGACGCAGAAATAGTGAAAAAAAATTAGTTATATTAATTAAATTAATAATTGATTTATTTCAACGTTAATATTCAAGTTTTCACTTCTGCCGGCACTCCCGGAGTGCAATCCGTCTTTTTTTTTTCAAACAAAGCCTTTTTCATGTTACGGACTAAAGACATTTTTGAAGTGAAAACTTCTTTAGCGGCGTTGAACACTTTTTGTAATGGGTAAAAAATGTTAAACTCGCGTCAGGGCATCGCGTCAGGACACGTGATCGTCAGGAGAGATTTCCCCCCCCCCCCCCATCTCTTTCTACGGCGGCGCCAACCGAAGTAAACCAAGTGAGACACGACAAAGATGGCCGAAGAAAATGACATTTGACGTACAAATGTTTGAAAAGTCAGTTTCGTAAACAATAGTAGGTACTTCGAGGAGCCGCAGTTGTATTTAATTTATTTTGAACTTCTGTATAACCAATTTAGTTTATTATTATATACCTACCTACAATACAAAATAGAAGCGACGAAAAATATAACGAAGCACATTATAGCAACAAGAAATACTGTGGGACATTGCTGCTTTTGTGTGAAAACAATGCTTCCGTGTCGACCACGGAAGTTTACACCCTGCAGGGAGATGCTCCAGTAGGGTGTGGTTGTGAAGCTATGTTGCAAAACATGCTCCACTTCCTATCCTGCCTTATTTGTCCTACCCAAAACATGCAGTCAAAGTGACCTCTGCGCTGCCACCGACGACAACGTGGAAGTGGCAATATTTTGAGCCAACAAGATCTAATGTAAAAGAGAAGAAATTTAGGGAGTAGTTCATTAATAAAAAGCTTGTATACAAATATCAGTTTATTTTTATAATACTTGTACGCACCGGGACTTACAGCTTAGTACGGCTGTTATTCCAAATGCATACAATGTGGCTAAGTTTGTAACAATTGAGCCTGGTATCTATGGTTACCTCACCCTACTGATTATAAACCTACAGCAACTACTTAACACCCTAGTTATCCTAACACCCTAACCTATCATACAAGCCTACGGGAGACCTACGGGAACAGACAGAATTTGGGTAGGAATAGGGGTTTGTGTACGTCGTGCAATGTGTACACAGGAAATAGTTTTGTCATTGCCGGTCCCACAGACTCATAGAACTGGTGATGGCTAAAGGTGTCTTGGCCATAGTAAGAGGAATTATGGAAGATGAATCAAACTCTACTCCAGCTTGATGACTAATTTATTCATTTACTAATTACTAATTTATGTGGAACGAATGTATGTCGCTCTTGATGCTGACGCTGGCGTATGTAACTCTTGCCTGTTCACGGCTGAACAATACTCTAAACTCTAATTTGGCTTCTAAAACTTGTGCAAGCAGAACAACATTTTTAAAATGTTTGCTTTTCATTTGCCATCTGTGCCATCTCTTCTGTAGGCCGTTTTATTTTCTGCTATTCGTAGTGAAGCACCATCCTTACTAGTCCTATTGACCTGAAATACAAAACTAATGTTATAAATTCTTTCTCTTCATTATCTTATTTATACTGATTTAATTAATCAGTAGCGGCATCAAAATAACAGTCATTATTATTCTTATGGCTGGTTTTTTTTTTGTTACAATGAGTTTTGTACAGGCAAACGAAGTTCTTCGTAAAATTGTAAATTGGATAGGCACCTAATTCGTAAATCATGCCAGGCTGCCCCTGTTTAGCGTTAGTGCTTGTGTCAGTGTTTTTATTTTCTATTATGGAGACCTCTCCCTGACCAATTCTTCCAAAAAATCTAAGGATTAGAAGCAAAAGCAAGCATAAGTATAAGAAATTGAGAATGTTTACAAAACATAACTTACTTTGAACACATTTTAGCTGTAACAGTAGGTACACACCTTATCCTCCTCCAACCAATATTCAATTCTTTGCCCTTTATTGCAACTAGTCTCCGGTCTTAATTTCATTTATTTTAAATACAAAAAAAATATTCAAAAGTTTTTTAGTTTGACACATACAATATCAAATTCATTCATTGACATATTCATATTGTTTCCATGACGACCATGACGTTGTCGCGTCAAAACTGTTAAAACTGTAGACAATAAATTAGTTTTTCATACGTAATAATGTCTATGGACACAAATATTCGGTTCGTAGACAGATATTCTCGTATGCCGATTTAATGTGTTGGCCAATTTGTTGGATGACTTCATTATAATGGCAACATTTAGAAGTTGTAGGACATTCTAGTTATAGAACGTTTATGAAGCGTTTATGAATACAAAATATCGAATGTTTTAAAGGCCTATTGAGCATTTTAACTAATTAATGGTTTAAACCTTCAATAGGCTTTTTTTTATGAATAAGACCGAAAGTGTTTAAAATATGGAAATTGAACAAAGTGCATCTATTAATGAAAAAAGTGACGCAGAAATATTGAAAAAAAATGAGTAATATTAATTAAATTAATAATTGATTTATTTCAACGTTAATATTCAAGTTTTCACTTCTGCCGGCACTCCCGGAGTGCAACCCGTCTTTTTTTTTTCTGCTTCACAGCAATCTGTCGTAAACGGCAATAAGCTGCTTCTTTGTCCGATATTTCTGGGTTTTATTGGGTAATAGAGCTTGGTGAGAACTTCGTAGTTAAGGTGAATGGGTAGTTTTAGCCCGCGAAATTCAATTTTTCTTACGTTTTTTGCAATTTTCAGGTCAGTGTCAGGTTGTATCTTGATCAAAATATGATTCGCGACTATAACAGGTACGTATTTACAGGATTATAATAATTAGAATCATCAATACATCTTTCTAAGTTAGATTTCTACCGTTAAGTACAAATCTCGTATGGAAAAGTGTTTATTGTAGAAATCTAACTTAAAGAGATATATTAATGATTCTAATGACTATGATTCTGTAAATACATGTCTATTATAGTCGCGAATCATATTTGGATCAAGATACAACCTGACACTGATCTGCAAATTGCAAAAAACTTATATAGAAAATTTAAATTTCGCGGTCTACCATGGCACATTCACCTTAAGTTTCTCATTCCAATTAGATAAATCTGTCCAGGAGAGTTGGGACGCTATGTCTTTTCAATCTCTTAAATTGCAGGCCACCATCATCACTTAGTTTTAGAGCAAGTTCAATTTGATGTTTTGATATTCTCTTCTGGTATTTGTTGCTGTATTGTGTTATCTCTTGTTTGACTGTAGGTATTTTCAAGTCTTGATATATTAGCTTGTTACTAATATATTGTGGTATACTAAAGATAACTCTTAATATCTTCGACTGAAACCTTTCTAAAATCTCAACATTACTTTGGCTGGCCGTGCCCCAAAACTGGATACCGTACGTCCAGATACTACATACAAATCGAAACAAAGATTTAAATCGTTAGAATTGCCTGAGCGCGTCAAATGATGGTCACGTTTCAGTTTCGTTCAGTCATACTAAATATCTTATATATCATTCCATGCAGGATGTGTGTGCTCACTCTTGTTAGTATGGACACTATTTTGGTCGACGTATGCACGGTAAGGGCAAATGTGACGGTTTAAATCTTTGATTCGAAAGCGAATTCACTTGTTTTTCAAATAAATAATCATGGAGTCATCTCGACACCATTCGAATTTTGAAGTGATGTTTAGAAAATAACATGCAATCGTCAATTTTTTATCAACCAGAATAAAAGGAAATGCAATTTGACTGTCAAAAAAGATTTATTACCGTTGGATCCCGTTTTTGAATCCCATTTTAATATTTTTGGCGTTGGATCCCGCAAAACATTATTATGTATTTCCGTTGAATCCCGAATTTAAAAAATGCAAGATAATTACGTTTTATTGTCGTTGAATCCCGAAAAGTATTTCCGTTGGATCCCGAATGCTTAAAAAAATATGAATGCGGGTACTTTCAACAACAAAATTGTTTATAATAAAATGAGGGGTTCACTAATGTTTCACTAAAACTCCATTGACAAAATTTTAGTTTACAACCAACGTTTCGTATACTATTTATTTCACAAACAACTCATTTTCTATATAATCTAGTCGTTTCTGGCACTCGCCGGCCGCTGCCGCGGCACCGCTCGCTTCGCTCGCTCGGCTCGTGCGTAGGGGTCACAGTTTTAACCTAACCTAACCTAACATTGTTTTTTTTTTAATAATTAACCTAATCTAACTAGTTCGGTTCCGGGTAACCCACGAAAAATAATCTATTTTTAGTGTTTGATAAAGGTAAATCACTTTTCTTCTGAAATGTACACATGTTGTTATAATATGGGATTCAACGGAAATAGCAAACGGGATCCATCGGTAATACCTAAAAAACGGGATCAAAAAACGGGATCCAACGGTAATAAACGTCAAAAAAAAACATCAACACTATGAACATCGGTATTTCAGATGTTTATACAACAAACAGCCAAGTTGCATTAAGTTTTGGAAGTTAGTGTTGCATCCCACAAGTGGCGTAGTCCCGAGATCTCGGTTCTCAACTAATAATTATACTATGCTGCAGACCTCCCAACTTGTAGCTAGGGCAAGTATATTCTGTAATGCTGAGCTAATTAATAGTTATGCGGAATCTTTGTGTATAGAGTTCATAGCCGTGAATACCTTAGGTTAACATAGGTATAGACAATTATTTAACGAGAGAGCCTCCATAAGAGAATTTAAAGTGATACCATTACAATAATCACCAATGTTCCCACTGCTGGAGCACAGGCCTCTTGTCTGTGAGAGGGATTGAGCCGAAGTCCAAGCACGCGGACCCGATGCGGGTTGGTAGATGTCACATGTTATCGAATTTTTGGTTCTAGGACATGCCGGTTTCCTCGCGATGTTTTCCGTTACTGTTTTGAGAGCAGTGGTAGCCCAGTGGTAACGGCCCCGACTTTCGAGATGTAGGTCGTGGGTTCGTACCCAGTCAGGCGCTTTATTTTGTGTAAATTATTTCACCACCACTGCTCTCAAAATAGCGAAGCAAAACAGCGTGAGAAAACCGGCATGTCCTAGAACCAAAAATTCGAAGACATGTGACATCTACCAACCCGCACTGGGCCCGCGTGTGGATTTTAGCCCACTCCCTCTCGAAGAGAGGAGGCCTGTGTCCCAGCAGTGGGAACATTAAAGGCTGCATGATTATGTTATGTAAATCGCATGTCTGGGTTCGAACCTACGAAAACTTTTAAGTCGCAGCCGTTATCACTTCACCATCAGTGCACTCATTTCTCCTAATTTTTCTAAAAGAATGTCTCTCGTTGCCAAACTACTAAGGCTAAGTATACATCGACCCCATACACATACATTAAATAGAAGTCTTTGATGGAAACGTTCAGTAAATGCGGTATACTGTGTAACCAATTTTGTAAATGGAACCACAAAGAGTATTGGATGCATTCAGGTGTAACATCACCCTAGGACTCGTGTATCAATGGCATTAAATAAAATTAAATGCGGTTTATTTATTACTGTTAGTACGTTTCATTGTAAGCAGAAATGATCGGATATACCTATCTTTTTTATTTAATAGAATTTTGCAATATTCTTGAACCGTAATTAATAGATTTGAATGACAAATTGGTTGGCATCTAGCTTTATATGCGTATTCATTTTTACAAAAAAAAAAAACTAGCTGTTGCCCGCGAATTCGAATGCGATTCAGAATGAAAGTAGTCTATGTCTTTCTCCATGTCATGGTCTGTCCTTGTGCCAAATTTAATCCAAATTCGTTCAGCCGTTTTAGAGTGAAAGCAAAGCAAACGAACAAACAAAAAATCAAATCTTTTTTCTTTATTATAATATTAGTTTAGTTTAGAAGTGTGCCAGCACATCGAGCTACCCGAAACTGTCAAATTTTCCCAATCAACATTGAACCTTATGCTTTAGCGATAAAGTTGAAAATCTATTAAAGAAATTTGACAGATTGTAATAGCTTGATGTGCTGGCGTCTGAACGTAATTATAATAGGTTATATAATTTTTTATTACATCTTTGGCAGTTTAAAATTAATCAGCATTTTTTTTAAATAGTTTTTCAGGATATAGTAACCATATATTATTATGTAAAGAAAGAAAGAAAAAACGTTTATTTGCGGTGAAAATGACGCAAAAAAGAATATAAACACAAAAAATAAAAGGAAAAGGTAGGGGGAAACATGCGTCACATCCACGCAAAACGGCGTCGTTATGTCGTTTTGCCTTCTTTATCGATATAAAACCGTAACATAATAGGAATAATAAAATAATTATTCAAACAAGACAAGTTCTTAAAAAATAAAAAATATGACGCAAATGAAGCTAGAACGCAATATTTTCACATAGCAGGCGTGAACTTTCCTAGAATATTTGCAAAGGAATTCCATTAGAAACCCGTCCGACATAATGGAAGTTAATTACTTTACTAGCCACTGAAATAATGTGTTTTAATAAAAATATACTCCTTACCCAATGCACTTAGTTCTATGAAAGTAATTCCAGAGAAATGGTTTAAGTATTTATTTTAACCTAGAACCAAAAATTCGTAGACATCTATCAACCCGCACTGAGCCCGCGTCGTGAACTACGGCCCACTCTCTCTCTCACAGAGAGGAGGCCTGTGTCCCAGCAGTGGGAATATTATAGGCGTATTCCAAATTTCATCTAAATCGGTTAAGCGGTTTAGGCGTGAAAAGGTAACATACAGACGTAACTTTCCTACCTATTGTACCTATTTTTCTGTTATGTTTTTTTCTTATCTGTTTATACAGGACGGACACCCTGTATAAACAGTACGTAAGTCGACGCCAATCCGGAATCGGGTAATGGGCCACTATTACCCGATTCCGGCTCGACGTCGACTTACGGGACACCCTGCATATATGTGTGTACATAAATGGTAAAATAAATAAATAAGAACAATTGAATTTCTCTCCTCTTAAATAACGGGACAACAGGTAATGAGGTAAGTTTTGTAGGTTCTTCTAAAATTATACCTACTATCACAAAAGTGATCATAAAAAAGGCAATTTGGATGAAAGTGAATTATTAGAATTTTCCTACCAACCTGTAGGATGGATCCTTTTTTCTATTTTATTGTTTTTTTTTGCAATACATGGAATCAATCAGTAAAATAGTTTGGAAAACCATAAATCCGGATAAGGCCACAAACAGCTTGATAAACCCGTTAAGAGAATAAATTAAGGAGTTCCATTAGAAACCCGTCCGACACCTGCCATTTTGTAAAAGTAATCATTATTCTATTATTTTTTTTCATTTGTGTCAGGTAAATAAGTATTCTCAATCTAAACTGGGACTTAATAAATAAAAACTTAATTCAGTTCTGAAAAAACATGGTATAATATTTAAAACAAAACTAAGTAGTAGCAGTTTACAAGAAGCTTTAGGTGCTAGATTACAAATGCCCTGGACCCCACACTAGGATTCCCTGTGTCGTGGGGTCCACTTCAGATTAATAATTCAGCCTTGCAACTACGGGACCAGTGAGTGCCCATCTGAGATAAAAATACCTCATAACTAATTAACTGAAATTCCTGAGCAAAATCAGCTATTTAGAGGACAAACTCACTTTCGAACACACATAAAATAAAATGAGAACAATAAATTCTCTTGAAAGTTCCTTGAGACCAGAAATAATTAATTGGTTTGTGCCTTTACAAAATAAAGCCTCCTTTAGGTTAATTAAACCCCAGTCGGGTATCAGACCCTTCACTGCCTTTTTATTTAATTAATGGTATTTTTAGGGTTTTTCTATAGCTCTTGAGGTTAAGTTTACCTCACCATTAAACATATGAGGTTCGGAGGTGAAATACTAGATCACGACCTAAGTAATTCAATAAGACATTAATAAAAATAATTGCAATATTAGGATGGGCTTTTGGCAAAGTAATAACAGCCGCACGGGTCGATCGATCAGGTTAAGTTACGCTTGCCGCGGTTGGTCCCTACATGGGTGACGGCCGAAAAGTACCTACTTTAATTTTTTTTTAATATCACTTCACTCATACTCTATAGAAAAGGGAGGATCCTCCAACCAGACGGGTGTTGTGTCTGGCGGGCAACTGCCCATGAGTCATGTCGGGCTGTTGTATATATGCTAGTTGCGTGGTAAACTCTGCTTGCGCGATGCAGGATTTGCGTGACGTCAGTATGACGCGTTGTTCGCATGTGGCGTTGTAGATACCGCTACATGTTACTTACTAAATTAAAAGAAAAAATAATAAAAAAGGCGAGAAAAATTGTTTATTCTGCACAAACAAAACGCACATTACAAAAAAAAATACATAAATAAAATACACACATACGAAGTCGCCAAAAGCCATTCACGCAATAAAAGTTTAACAATTTTGTCCATTTCTTGATGTCAGGGCCAGGGACAAAAGACCATAGATATCTACACTTACACATTGATTAATATTACTCTGTGTTGCGACACTGGCTAATAGCAACACAAACAAAAAACTACTGTAGAAAAATAAGTACTTTTATAACAAACAAACAACAAGAACAATTAAGCCCGGTGTCGCATTTTTGCTGTGAAATCGGACGAACCTATCGTGAACAGCGTTAATTTTCAGCAACTAATCTCGAACGACGTGAAGACGTCTTTGACATAATAAATCGTGGCATAATTACGTAGGTATGTCTATAGTCTACGCACGATCAAATCACGTCTACATAATTAACCGATCTGTAAACTCTGTCTTGGAAATGCTTAAGCGCTTGGCTAGAACGGCAGCGCGGGCGCGGCGCGGTTTAATCAAACATAAGAACTTTATATGAGTGGGCACGCGGACGCGGTGAACGGCGCGGGCTGCTCGGCGCGGGAACCGGGGTTCTCAAACTAGTTCGAGCTTTTTTTCTAGTAAAAATAAGTCTTCTTCTTCCATATTATATTTTGGCAAACACTGGACACGACAATACGCAGAACGCAGCCGCGGTCGACTGAGGACAGGCAGATCGCGCGCGTTCCCGCACCCGCACCGCTCCCCGCCCCGCGCTGCCAGTCTGGCCAAGCACTCGTAGTCCAACAAAAGTTTTAAAACACGACAATTTTGTAATATCCTCCAGTTCCATACAGTTTTCTTCGTTCTTTTTCTCTGCCATCTTTCTTAAACAATTTCCATCGTATCTGCTATTATTCATGATTAACTAAAAGATCCCTAACCATTCTTCAAACTCCGAGTACGGGGCTATCTCAATAATTAAATCAACAATTCATACCATCGGATACTGTAGGACTCATGAAAAATGCAACACGGCAATTTGTGGGATGCCGCGATAGATGATAATGTTCGACTTTTAACAGCGAACTCGTAACGTGACAGGATTATAATGCTATCGAAATCTTTGGTCGGTATAATGGAGATGATTCAATAAGTAAGTAGTCTCTGACAGGAATCTTTTTATTTTAGTTAAGTGCTTAGGTACCTACTTTTACGTTAGAACTTTTATCTAGTCTTTACTTTTGTGGTTTTAAAACTATCTAAGTTAATCATAATAATGTTATTGTTCTTAAAATTACTTCAAGTAACATGATAGTTATTAGCGATAATTTTCTCTCAGACCGATTTTTATTTTTCTGTCATAAGACTTACAAAAGTAGGTACATACGTATCAACAAATAAATTTACTGAAGGATATCAAATTAAGATTTTAAATCCAATAATTAAAACTTGCAAAATTCAAGTCCTCGCATAACCCTAAACCCTGGCTTTATTTAAAAAGCATTTCAATGTTCAAAGTAGAGTTACGATCACTGCATGTGAAGAGAGATGTAAAAGTAAAATATGTACTGCATCATGAATGTTTCATGCAGAAAGGAGCCACGGCCGCCGCGATGCTCCGCTATTTATGCAATAACCGATACTGGGCTATACCGAACTATACTTAACTTTCTGCCCCGAGCTGCCATCGCAGTTCAGAGGTCCGCGTTATGCAAATTCTGAATTGTTGTTGACTATGCTCGGTATTTTAACTGACGTTTTTGTGTGGTAGTTGCTGTCTTATGTGTGTTTATGATGTTTATTATAATAATTTATGTGTATGCCGGCGGCGTGTGAGTCGTTGCCCGGAATGTTACCATTTTATAGATATTATTCTACTATATCCTACTAATATTTTATGAGGATGTTTTTTACTCTTTCACGCAAAAACTACTGAACGGATTTTGATGAAACTTTACAGTAATATAGCTTATACATTAGAATAACACAAAGAATACTTTTTATCCCGATATTTTCTCGGGATCGAGACTTATGCCGGTGGAACCGCGGGGCGCTGCTAGTTTTTTTTATATTTTTAAATGTTTTGTATATTTACTTCTTGTTTATATAAAAATAAATATTTAAAAATGTAATAAAATAAGATAACAGAATAATTAAACGAAATAATACGTACGTAAGGGCCGCGTGCGTGCCTCCCCCGCGCGCCTCTCTCATGCCCCTCCGGTCCCCGCGGGCCGGTCAGTTGCGTGAACACCATCTAATTCTCGAGATTGTACCTAATTATCACGGATGAACACGAGTACCACTCTGTGCCTATAATTAATGTCATCCTATTTGATCGCACTAATAAGCACTTACGGGTTATTGAATTACTTGGGTCATCATCATCTGCTTAACCGTTTCCCAACTACGTTGGGGTCGGCTTCAAGTCTAACCGGATACAGCTGGATACCAGTATTTTACATGGAGCGGCTGCCTATCTGACCTCCACAACCCAGTGACTGGGTAATGCGATATCCCTTGGTAAGAATTGTTGTCAGACTTTCAGGCTTCTACGAATGACAGCCGGGACCAAGCACGGAGAGATCTTGGTATGTATAGATGGTGCCTAGTGCCTAAAGCTTTATTATTCAATGACAAAAAAACAATCTGAAACATAACAATCCTAAGACGAATCACTGACCCAATGTTCTCTTGTAAAACACTGTGTGGTGTTGTGTAAAAACACCGATAAATCCACTTTTACATCTATTTTCGTAGTACTTTCATAACAAAATAAATCCACTCACAAAAAAGTAGTCAGGCGTAACATTACATAACATCACATACGCTGAAAACAACGTAATGCTATTCAAAAAGCTTTTATTCCTAAGTAACCGCTATTTTGTCGGCCATCTTGCTAAAATATAAATAATATGGCGACGAGACAGTGACAGTTCCTTTTTTTTTTCAATTTTAGTAATGTGCACTGGTAAACGTTACACAATGGCTGTTGTAGAAGTTTTTTCGTAAAGTTTTCATTGTATTGTTATTACTTATTAGTGTTGTAAGTTTTAAATAAGTAGTTCATTGTTTTTTTACCATCTTTATGATGTATTTGTTATGTATTTCCAAAGAAGTTCCATCCTAATGAATGATGTCCATATAATTGTACATATTATTATAGTTTATATGTTAGCTTATATTATGTCAATATTTAATTTTTGGATTAAATAAAAAAAGTCTTAATGAATGGATTATCTTATTAGTAACTAGTTACTTTGGACAAAACAAAATAGCACCCTAGCAGGAGTATCTAAATAATATTATTTATCCACTATTAAATATCTACCAACCGTAAACATTAAAATATAGTAATAGAAGCCTCGTCATTCGTTAAATAACACTTGTTTATAGAACATAGTCAGTTTAAAGACAAATATTTCTCTAAAAAAGGATATTAAAATACTTTGATATAACTTGGAGCCGCTTTATCACCGACCAGCTCCAGTGTCCTCAAAATAAATCATGGGTTATCGGCAATTCGCACTTGTTCGTTTTCTGCGCCTGAAGTATTGAAGTGAAAATGTTCCCCTATTCGGTAGCCTGAACCCGAAGGTAGAATTTTGATAGGTTTGTTTCTTTTCCAGTGTGTATTTTTAGGGTTCCGTAGCCAAATGGCAAAAAACGGAACCCTTATGGATTCGTCATGTCATGTCATGTCATGTCGTGTGTGTGTGGTGTCTGTCTGTCTGTCTGTCCGTCCGTCCGTATGTCACAGCCACTTTTTTCCGAAACTATAAGAACTATACTGTTGAAACTTGGTAAGTAGATGTATTCTGTGAACCGCAGTAAGATTTTCACACAAAAATAGAAAAAAAACAATAAATTTTGGGGTTCCCCATACTTACAACTGAAACTCCAAAAATTTTTTTTCATCAAACCTGTACGTGTGGAGTATCTATGGATAGGTCTTCAAAAATTATATAGAGGTTTCTAATATCATTTTTTTCTGAACTGAATAGTTTACGCGAGAGACACTTCCAAAGTGGTAAAATGTGTGTGTCCCCCTCTAACTTCTAAAATAAGAGAATGATAAAATTAAAAAAATATATATAATGTACATTACCATGTAAACTTCCACCGAAAATTGGTTTGAACGAGATCTAGTAAGTAGTTTTTTTTTTAATACGTCATAAATCGAAAACCGCAATTTACCTTTCACAAAGTTACAACGAACTACAAGAACTTTTATATTATGTTACTTGCTGCTACGGAACCCTTCATGGGCGAGTCCGACTCGTACTTGTTAAGATGTTACCGAAGTATTCGGATTGGGTCTTGAGGTAAATAATTTATAAAATGATTCATACAGCAGTCTGTTAAAAAGAAATTTAATAACAACAAGTCAAATGATTTTGAAAAAAAAAAATTTACACTTTAGTTTCCGTTAAATAATTAGAATAAGATTTCATAACCAACCTATGATTTATAAAAAAAAACTAGTGGGTTTTGCGTCTTATTTTACGAAGGTTGTCCCCTGCTCAAATATTTACTCCCTTACTAATATACGTTGTATAGCGTCTGTATAGTTACACAACGCTTTGTCTTCTTCTTTCGAAAGTCAAATTACTGACAACTGATAGAGAGAAATCGGTGTGTAACTATTCATCTGATGTAATACGTTTATTAGTAAGGGGGTTAAAATGGGAATTGTAATATATCTCACTATGTAAATCTGTACAAAGTTCAATAATAAAACTGAAGAGTTATTTTTGTTTTTATGTTTGTTTGTTTGAATGCGCTAATTTCTGGAACTACCAGTCGGATTTGAAAAAAAATATTTTTGCATTTGATAACCCAATTATAGAGGAAGGCTACAGATCATGCTAAGGTCTTTAGGAGCCGAGCAAAAAGAAATAAAAAAGTCAGAACAAACGCTAAGCGCAAACGAAGTAATAGCACGGGCAGACGATGCGATGCGATGCGACAGAGTGAGTCTGCGGAACAAGAAATTTCACACGGATGAACTCGCGGGCATAAGCTAGTATATAAATAAAATAAATAAAACCAAGTTACATATTTGTATTTCTTAACAGATTTGCAAGATATTTTAGTACGGTTGACATTAAATTAAATATCTCTGACGGTAATTGATAGGAAACTGCTTACTTTGTATAAATTCATGCATCAACGCGTGTGTCAAGTGGGGGATGTAATTATAAGGGATTAAATTTATTTTGGTGTTAAGCTTGCTTAAATTCTGCTTAATTTCTTGTCTGCTGAAATTACTGAACGTTTTGTTTGTAGATAAGTTTTTGCCTCGTGTATGAAATACTCAGCTTTGAACATTATAAAATGACTAGCAGCGCCCCACGGTTTCATCCGTGTAAGTTTAGATCACGTGGGAATATCGGGATAAAAACTATCCTATATCTTTTCCCTGGACTCAAAAACTATCTCTATACCAAATTTCATTGAAATCAGTTCAGCGGTTTAGGCGTGAAAAGGTAACATACAGACAGACCGACAGACAGAGTTACTTTCGAATTTATAATATTAGTATGGATAAAAAATATTTGAATAGGCATCTTATTAGTTCAGATGAGATTTTTTTTGAATAACACCTAATTATTTAGAGGTAATGTTGATAATTAAATCGGGGTCAAGAGCGGGACCATTTGTCAGTAAAAAAAATCAAAAAAAAAAAACTGAAACTTGAATAAGACTATAAAATACGTACCTAATTTCATGCACCCTAGAATGGGTATCTATGCTATTCCATACATCGTTAGTGGGCGCGGGGGAAGAATTTTGCCGCCTAATTAATTACTAGCTGCGCCCCGCGGTTTCACCCGCATAAGTGTCGATCCCGTGGGAATATCGGGATCAAAACTATCCTATGTCCTTCCCCGGGACTCAAACTATCTCTATACCAAATTTCACACAAATCGGTTCAGTAGTTTAGGCGTGAAGAAAAGACAGACAGACAGACAGAGTTACTTTCGCATTTATAATATTAGTTTGGATTAATTTTATATAGTTTTGCTGTGATTAAATTTATTTATTTTTTCAGGATTTAAGTAATTGACAAACAATTCATAAAAAAACAACAATGATTATCAAAAATTTTTAAAGGGAAAGTAACTTTTTAAGGAGGTATTTCACTCAGAGTACTGATTTCAACCGCACTTGGACGAAAAGCACCTGAGCCCTTCCACCTTCCACTAACCGCACTGAAACAAAATTTTGTAACGCGCGGTTCGGTGTGGGCCGTAGAAGGAATATAAAATAGGACGAATCGGGAGTAAATAGTAAAAATTATATTTTGGGACGAAGGAAACATATTGTTAGGGACGACCCGGGATTTTTTGGAACGTGGGACACAGTGGCGTGCATTGCATATAGGCATATAAGCAGTGCTTACCTAGATATATCAACATAAGCCTGTCAATTACATTTTAGTGTGTGCGCCCCACAATTAAGAAACTCACTAAATTATTTTCAGTTTGAACTTAGTTCCTGCCGGGGGTCCCCCGACCACACATTTTTTTTTTTCTGATTAGTGACCACGTCTGCCTAGACTAGACCCGGCCTAGTGCCTACCTATTCTGAAAACCAATGCACGCCATTGGTGGGACAAGACTTCGGGACGAACAAAGAATAAAATCACAATTTATCGTTATAAGTAGGTACCAAAATAATAACGATTACTAAATTTTAACAAAGTACTTGAATATGAATCGTAGACAACCGTAAAAGTGTAAGTTTCTCAAGTGACGCGCAATTATAAACTTGTAATAAAGTTTTCAGCGTTTTACATGTCGATAAACCGAATCCCTTTAGTTGGATAGTTACCAGCAATAAACGAACCATAATGCTAATGAAGCTCTTAAAAACCCGTGAAAACTTTCGATAAGAGCTTTAGTTAAACCTGCAATGTCATGGTTTTGAGAGAGTTTATAAGCGTAGTAGATACTTGAATCAGGTGGCTTTCTGTAGTTTTTGCATAGCCCCATGGGAAGAAAGCATGAGTTTATGTTCGTGTGTGTTTATTTGGATAATTAATCTTAACTAACATTATAAACTAACTACTACTATTATTAACTGTTGCAGTTTTTAAAAGAAGTGTGAAAGAACACTATCTTTCCACTTTATCATAGTTGCGTATGTATTTTTAATTATTTTATTTACATTCTAGTGATATTTATTTTAGAAGTATGTATGTTTATTTGTATGTATGTAAGTATATTCTAATATTATTTGTTTAGTTTTATAAAGTGAATTGTTTTTAGATTTAATGTATTTTTTTTTTTGTCTCCTACTCTTCAACACGCTGTCTACATCTCTCTATTTCTTGTCCGATCGCAGGTATGCTGGAAGAGATTTCTAATGAAATAAGCATCACCTTTGTACCTATTTTTCTGTTCTGTTTTTTTCTTGTCTGTTTATATATGTGTGTACATAAATGGTAAATTAAATAAAGAAATGTGAAAGTGAGTTTGTTTGTTAGTTACTCAATCACGCCAAAACGAATAGACGGATTTAGATGTTATTTGGCACACAGATATACCATGTCTTGGATTTCAGATGCAATCGCGAGTTTTATTTTATTTTTTGGGCCAAAAAACAGTTATACATTATAGCATTTTCAAAAAGTAGTTATATTACAGTCGAAAAAACGTACAACCCACATTATTGTCCACGAAGTGACATCTGAGTATGATAACGAACGCGAGTTAAATGAGAGAAAAAAAGTACATATTTAGAAGAAAAACATTACGCACGCTCGTTCCATCATAAACATCATCCATCGGGTTTTGTCGAACGAAGATTAGACAAAATGACAGATTGTAGAAAGATTTTTACTGATGAAGAGAAGAAATGCTTCCATTCTTCAGTCGAAAAAAGTCTATAATATCAAGCATGAACGACCAATTTTTCTCTACTTTTGATACTTGGGGGTAGAAAAATTTCTTCTTAACAAGTGTCAAATAGACATCACATTGAACTTAGACAAGAATCTATATATATTTTCAAATTTGTTCCACGTTGCTATGGAAAGAATAAATGTCTTTGCCTTCATAGAATTGCGAGTCTATGGGTCGCCCCGTGCTCGGGCAGAAGAGATGTTGAGTTGTATAGAAAGAACTTTGTCTATTCTTGGTAGAAAAGAGATACAATTGGTCATGCTACGCGAGCTGATGATGCAAATCTCTCAAAAGTTTGAAATTACTACAACACATGAGGATTCCATCAAAGTTACGCTCCATCATTTAATGGGTTGGTACCACAGATATAGATACACCTAGATAACGCAAGAGCAACTACTTCGCGTGCCAAAAATCGCACCAGCTTACGTTCGAAAATCATAAGCCGCCACTTTCGCGCTCAGTCCTGCATACTGCTGGCTGGGTGAGCGTGAGCGAGAGAGCTCGAGCTTGTGACGTCATAGTAGGTAGTCAAAAAGTGGCACGCTTAGTTTTCATACAGTTCGTGATACTTGCATTATCTAGGTCTATCTATATCTGTGGTTGGTACGCTACTACTACAAACGTACACAACAAGCCAACTTAATCGACCCAACCAAAACCAGACTAAAACCGCACTTTAGCTTTTAGCTGTAACTAAAAGCATAAATTTATTGTACACGTGATATCACCGCTTATTATAATTAATACTAGCTGATTGCTTATTGGATAGGTAGGGAGAAACGATCGTGCCATCCAATCAATGGATGGCGATATCGCGACATGGATCGCAGTAAAAATCAGATGACTCTGATTGCTTACATACATAACGAATTGCTGACGATACATTAACAACAGATTTAGTGATTGAATTTTCAGTTTGCAATTGAAGAGTCTTTGCTACTTTTTAAATAGAAAAGGGACAAAATTTGGTCACAGAATATTACAATATATTAATAAAGTTCAAAAATTTAAATTGTTCTTCATCGGGATTTGAAATTGCGTTTGCGTCCCGTCGCTTTAAAAATTGGTTCGAAAACCTCTCAATCATAGCAGTAAATTTAAAGGTAAACAGACTAAAGCTACACAGGCTGTTCAACAATAAAAGCAAGACAAAGGAAAAGCGTTCCCTCTAAGATATAAAAGATTTAAAAAAAAGTTGACAACGGCTCGGATAATTAACAGACACTAGTTTTTTTCAGACTAGACTATTAACTTGTACGCTGAGCTAACAGGCTAATGGGCCATCTGTTTATCAAAAGATAACTAAATTCAAATTATGGCGCTGACAGCAAGACGTTAAGTTTACGACTTCGTTAGGCTGTACAGCGAGTTTCCTTTGCATTTCAATTATAATGTTTGGCCCTAACTTACGTTGTTATTTTCACGTAAACGTCTAAGTCGACAGGATTGTAAACTGTCAAAGTTAACACAGAACCATGGAGTTTCTATGTGAAACAAAAACAAAGACTAATTCTTATTATTGATTCGCGGATTTATTTTTTTATGTTTCAATCTTTCTGAAACGAGCTTCTCCGTCGATCTTCGTACACCAAACTGTATTTAATCTAAAGTAAACGCTACAAATCCTGACCAAACAAACGCCTTTGCAACCCAATGTCATACAAAATTGGGAAGCACACAGAACCTTTTTTTGAGATTACAAAGAGCAAACTCTAGCATTGTAACAAAAATAGTCTAGGAGGCAGTAACTTGACAAAGTATTTCCGATTCCAATTCAATTTATTCAGAGTATTCTCCAAGTGTTTATTCGTTCAACACAAGGGGGCTTTAGACGAAGAATTTTTCACCTTTTTTAGATGAACTCCCAGACAATGTTTCTTTTGTTGGTTTCTTTGTTAAAGATAAATAGACGAGGTGAGAAGTCGCGGCGTTTTGTTGAAATTAATGATATTAATGTGTCCGTTTTATAAATTGCTGGACTTACCAACTGGTAGACGTGTTGCCTGTTTTTATTACCTGAAAAGAAAGAGATGTTTTCATTAGAATTTTTCAAGCTTTATTTTAATTGTGAATATAATCGAATTGTATGCTGTGACGGCAAACGGCATGCCGCTTTCTGTCCGCCGTCATTTATTTTTGCCTTGCCATTTATTTAAATGTTTCACATTTGCCGGGCGTCTCTGACGGCCAACATTTAATTTAGATAGGTACACTTCAAATAATTTGATATACTTAATAATATTATTTTTGATATTTTAAGCAATTTTAATCTGCAGCGAAGTATTAAAACCTAAGCTAACTCCGGCTAGATCATTATTATCAAATAGTTTTTAAATAACACCTTCGACTACATTATGATTGCAGTGGATAGTTGAGCGGTGAGTATGTACCGGTACATCAAACAACAAAGGGTCCATGAACCTATACAGGTTAGTGCGAAATGTCTTACTTGAAAAAGTGAAAAAAAAAAATCATAAACTATATTACATTTTTGTTGCGGACGTGAATCATATTTAGATCAATATACAACCTAAGGGTCAGTAGGCCTGCAAATTACGAAAAACGTTAGAACATTTTAATATTGCGGGCTACTCAGGCGATTTCGCCTTAAGGTGAATGGGTAGTTGTAGCCCGCGAAATTCAATTTTTCTTACGTTTTTTGCAATTTTCAGGTCAGTGTCAGGTTGTATCTTGATCAAAATATGATTCGCGACTATAACCGGTACGTATTTACAGAATTATAATAATTAGAATCATTAATACTTTTTTCTAAGTTAGATTTCTACCGTTAAGAACTAATCTCGTATGGAAAAGTGTTTGTGGTAGAAATCTAACTTAAAGAGATATATTAATGATTCTAATGACTATGATTCTGTAAATACATGTCTATTATAGTCGCGAATTATCTTTGGATCAAGATACAACCTGACACTGATCTGCAAATTGCAAAAAACGTAAGAAAATTTAAATTTTGCGGTCTACCATGTCACATTCACCTTAAGGGGACTACAGGACCTAAACGCAAAAAAATTCAAGTTTTATAATGCCTATAAGTATATGATTGACTACAGTAAAAAAATCAGAAAAATATGTGATATTCTTCAGCATACAGGTTAAAATTGAAAACATGCGACAAATCGAAATGGGAGATTGTACTCATCATTATGAACAACTTTTACTATGGGACCAAACCTGAAATCGCAAAAAAAAAATCAGCTGTTCCCTACATTTTGGCGAGTTGTGCGAACATAAAATGTAGGGAACAGTTGATTTTTTTTTCACGATTTCAGGTTTGGTCCCATAGTAAAAGTTGTTCATAAGGATGAGTACAATTTCCCATTTCGATATGTCGCATGTTTTCAATTTCACCCAGTATATGCTAGGTAGATAGTGTGTTGAAAACATAATACAACTAATTTGATACGATAGAAAAAAAACTCAAACTCAAAAATATACATACAATCATTCTGATTTTTGTCAGATTATTCTACAAGCAATGTACTAAAGCACTAGTGTTTTAATTTTTTAGTCGAATCAACACATTTTTTATAAATAGATAATTGCTTCATATTTTGCAATAAATTACCAGCGTTGTGTCCTCGCGCTTCTCTTTCTTTTCTATGCAGTGCGACAGTGACCACGCTTTATGTCATGTAGTCCCCTTAACGTAAGGTTTCTATTTCTAGTGCAAAAAGCTTCGTACGTATCTTGGGAACTTCCGAAACAACTCTAGCTTCAGCTTTGTATGTCTGGCAAAGCTTTGGTAGGAAACTGTTGACGTAAGAGCTTTTTGAGAGATGAGATAGAAAATGTTAGGAATCCTTATGGGCGACCTAGAATTTTTATCGTATTTAAACTTATCTAATAATTAGTTGAAACTCTAGTATTTTTTTTATCATTATACTATGATCGAGTTTTTTAAACATTTACACACATTATAAAACTAATTTACATCTGTAAGACGTCCTCGTGACATGGGGTACAGTTGAAAACCAGCATAAGGCATTAGTTGTCTGACATGTAATGCTAAACTGGGCCTATTTAACGAAGCCGTGAGCCGTGAGGTTTTTTTCTGTTTTTTGTTTTTTTTTTTTTTTCAAATCAACTTATGACGCATATAGAATCAAAGGCAGCTAAGCGCCACACTTTCAAAAAATTAACTAAGTATGGAGAATAAACTCAGAAAGTATGAAAACCCCTGACTCTTAATTTAGAAAAACGTTTTTTTTCGGTTCCTGAAAAGATATGGAGGCACTTAACGACCTTTGATTCTATATGCCTCTTATTCTCTCATCTCACGAATACACCCGAAGAGATGGGCAAAGATCGTCACTCACTGGACGCCTGAGGCTGGACATCGCCGTCGAGGTAGACCAAGACGAAGGTGGCGTGATGATCTAATATCATTTGCAGGGCCAACATGGTCAGAGAACGCACAAGACAAAAGGCTTGGAAGAGAAAAGGGGAAGCCTTTGCCCAGCAGTGGGACACAAAATAGGCTAACAAAAAAAAATTTTCTTTCTCTCAAGTTAATATAACGTGGTTTGAAGAATGCCAAAAGAACACAGTACCTACAGCACACCATAGGTTGTAAATCGATAACAGTTTTAATTATAATACTACATACACTAAGCTCGATCGTAAGTAAGGTCGATCGAAGGTTAAGCGACGCTTGCCGTGGTCGGTTTGTGGATGGGTGACCATCCATTACATATCGAGTCACATCCGTGCCCTGGAAAGCACGTTAAGCCGTTGCTCCTGGCTGTCATTCGTAGATCTTTGACAGTCGTTACGGGTTTTCAGAATCACAAAAGTCTGACAACCAGTCGTATTTGATGGTTTCAAAATACTTCTATGCACTAGTGCTTGCATATTATTTCCATTTTACCCTCAATACTTTATCAGTCACGCAAAAAATCTCATACCGTTCCTCTACAATGTTCTCTTTAGAATGGTAGGAACATCCAAGTTTCTTGGAACATACAATTTACGTAATAATACGTCCACAAGCGCTCCCCGCTTTATGCTAAGTGGATATACGTTTCTTTTGAGACGAGATAAAAGGGTAGTTCAATGTTCTCAGATCGTCGTGCCGTGTGGTAATGATGTTAGCAGTTATGAGTGAGAAAGTATGCAAAAGAGGGTTAAGTAAAATATATTATTTATCACATCTATTCAAAAAGAGCTAGTGTATTAAAATAGCTCTTTAATCCCTAGGGACTAAAAGTGATTTGAATTTGAAATGCGGATATTGTTAGTAAAAATTCCAATCACCAGAGATCGATCTCGAGCATTGTATGAACAAGTAACAGGTTGTGTAATAAAGAAAAACGCGCGCGAGCCAAATTAAAAAAAAGTTTGTGAAAAAATAAAAAAAATAAATTCTTCCTTCGTTTGTAATTATTTACTCAAATTAGGATTTTACTTAGTTTTATAAAAAATGAGTATGTCTTCCTCAAGTAATTGTTTGTAAATAAATAAACGTACTATTCTTATTCATAAGTTGCACTTACTAATAAAATTATGGAACCCTTGGGAATCAATGTATGGAAAGAAAATTTTTGGAGAACAATAGATTTGGAGTTCGTGGGAACAAGCCATTTTTTCATAGAGGGTGATAAAAAGTAGAGTATCCACCTCAGGAGCAACACTATTTTAAGCTCGAGTGACGTACTTTGAATTCTACTTTAGAACCCTTCGCTGCGCTCGAGATTCTACTTTAGAATCCTTTGCTCCGCTCTGGATTCAAAGAAACACTCGCCTTCAAAATAGTTGTTTTCTCCCTTGGCAAACAATCTACTATTAATGTAAGAATCTGTGACTTTCCTATGTATCCCACGTACTTTTTCATGTTCTACAAACCATCATCATCTGCTTAGCCTTTTCCCAACTATGTTGGTGTCAGCTTCCAGTCTAACCGGATGCAGCTGAATACCAATATTTTACATAATGCGACTGCCTACCTGACCTCCACAACCCAGTTACTGGGTAATATGATACCCCATGTTAAGACTGGGCAAAAAAATGTATGCACCCAAAAGTTTGCAGCTCACGATTTTGCACGAATACACCTCCTTTTACAAAAATCTGTTTTTTCTTTGACATCTCACGAATTAACGTTTCTGAATGGTTTGCTTTAAAATCGACACTAGCGCTCGCGCCAAAATCCCATAAACTCACGATGGGCGTGTTCAGATTTACGCAGAAATTAACGATTCAATCTTCTTTTTACTTTTTATCAAATAGCCCTTCGTTTTTCAAATAGCCCCATTTTACGGTAAGTACTAGGTATGTTTCTTTTGCATTTTTTTTGGCACAGATAAAATAAATCTTTCAGAACATTGAATTATGTCCTCGGTGATCAAACGCAAAATTAAAGTAAGTTTCTAAACACTTGTTCTTAGCTTATATGGCAGTGTGTATATTTTATTCCACAGTACTTTTATACTAGACAAGCTCTAGACGTGAAGACCTGTAATTGGCTGTCAGATTATCATACTGTTATTTATCACTATTGTATTTAACTGTAGGTCTTCCAAAGTCCTTAAATAAATAAATTAGACAAACACAAAACCTGTATCACCAAAGCTACTGCATATTTTAGACTAGTTCAGACCATCTATTCTGTGCTCATGATGTCATAACAATATCTCCAACTTCAAGATCAGATATTCCAGTGACATCTAGACGTTAATACTTTAAACCTATTTTACCAGGAA
Source organism: Amphipoea oculea (assembly GCA_945859645.1). Lineage (NCBI taxonomy): Eukaryota > Metazoa > Arthropoda > Insecta > Lepidoptera > Noctuidae > Amphipoea > Amphipoea oculea. The sequence continues at coordinate 7,140,288 of OX243869.1, read as the reverse complement.
GTGCTGCGACTAGTTTAGCTGACAACTGACCATTCCAGGCCATTGTTGAGCTATCATTTATAACGTTGAGCTTTTATAGTGGAGCGCTCTTCACTTTATATGTTGCTCGTAAGGGGAGGTACAATCGCCAGCACATCAAGCTACTACAATCTGTCAAACTTTAATAGATTTTCAACTTTATCGCTAAAGCTTAAGGTTCAATGTTGATTGAGAACAATTTCGGGTAGCTTGATGTGGCTGGAGTCTGTATAATATGATATGGAATAATGGGTAATTTAATATAGGTATGAAATTGGCCGTCTTTTCCATAGATGAGGTTTATAAATGCTTAATCTTTGAACCGCCTATCACATTCTGATCCCATGAAATCAAGAAAAATAATAAAAAGGAAAGTATTTCATGTAAAACCAGGTATCACTTTGGACACCGGCCCAGACCGCATTGTACATCATTATACGGATTATTTGAACTATTCCAACAACTTTTCTATTTGTCGTCGTTACGCTAGAAGATAACGAAATACCTCTAAACCGCGTTTAAGAGCAGTCAGTGTTAATATTACACAGCATTGATGACACTGACGGCTCTTGAACGTGGTTTAGACGTCCTAATCGCGCTCAGTTTCATTGGTAGATTACTTCAAAGTTCACTTCGGCGAAGTGTAACTTACAAGCTTCCTCATATAACCGCTATCACAAGACAATCAACTCAGCCCATCGCAGTCCAAGTCCAGGCCTATATATAGCAGGCTGCGCCACAACACCCTGTCCTCCGCCTACCGCATCCAATCTGTCCCAGCCACGTTCTTAAGGTCGTCAGTCCATCCAGCTGGGAGGCGTCCCACACAACGTTTGCCAATACGCGGTCTCCACTCCAGGACTCGTCTGCTCCACCTGCCATCGGTCCTTCGACAAACATGGCCAGCCCACTGCCACTTCAGTTTGCTTACTCTGCAAGGTACGTTAGTAACTCCGTTTCTTTTCCGGATAATTTCATTCCTGATTTTATCCACAAGACGTAACAGGTAGCTTTACTTATCACTTATCCAGTTCTTTACTACTAAGCACATTCCTTTATGAGCTGTTATCTTTATGTTGACATTACTCCGTAAAAGGCAAACTCATAACCCATACATAATATTTATCATCATGCTCTATTAACTTTACGTGCAAACAAAAGTAAAAATGTTATGATCGACAAGTGCAGCAAGACAGTCGATACGCAACAGTGTAACATGAATATGAATAACTAGCTTGTGCCCGTGACTTCGTCCGCGTTTAATTTAGTGTTTCAACATAAATCATATCCTATGACACTCGGCAATTCTGTAGTTTCCCATTAGTGGAAGGATTTTCGGAATTTAATCAGTAGTTCCGAAGATTACCAAACTCACATATTTTGCCTCTTTAAAGTATAGACGTATAGACATATTAGGTAAAGACCACTCTAAATTTGGCCTTTTGTGTGGACTGTAGTTAAATTCGTGATCCTTACATCCTCCCAATATACAGGGTGAAATTTTAATCACCGTTTTCCTCTTAAGGGTAATCTGTACTCATCATTATGAACAACTTTTACTACGGGACCAAATCCGAAATCGTGAAAAAAAATCAGCTGCTCCCTACATTTATGTTCGCATAACTCCTCAAAATGTAGGGAACAGATTTTTTTTTCGCGATTTCATATAGGTTTCAGTTTTCGGTAGGCCCGCGCGGGCGCTTCATGCGTACAATACTTCGGGTGACATCGGTTGCATTCGGCTGCAGAGCGATAGGCGACGTAGAATATAGGAACCCCGCCAAGCGGGGCTCCGTCGGCAACGACATAGGATGCAAGAGAGCGAGCGAATGAGAATACAAATACCTTTACCTAGGTAGGTACATATTAGATTAGCAGGTAAGTAGGTGTAAGTAATGAATGATATTGATTACAAGCACCTTTTAATATTTCTTAGGAGTATCTATAGAATCACTTAGAAAATTATTTTTATAATGTCACAATAGTTTAACAAGCGCCACAGGTTATAAAATGTGTAAGGTTAATTCTAAATTTATAATAGAAGAAGTTACGATGAAAGTGGCTAACTGTAGTCTTCGTTAAAACGCAATTTACCTAAGCCTGTGGAAAATTGTTACGTCAGCAAATGCTGTATTGATTTTTCGGAGTTTTCAGCATTTTATTCGGTCGCTTCTTTATTTGTATTCGCATATAAGTTATCGGAAAATTAATATATGAAGCAGTAAATTTCATGTTTTGAATATGCTCATTTTTTTTTTGGAGTTTTTATTACTACCCTTAATTTGGGCATTCGATTAAATTCAATATTGCCGTTATTGAGCAAAAATTAATTGTTTGATGTTTGTCCTTTTGTGTGGTTCACTGAATGAAACAGAACAGCTGGGAATCATGTAATTTACAAATTGGATTTGTGTGAACCAATTGCTGCTATATTTTTGGATTATTACTTCCGAAAATTGTTACTAACTTTTTATTGGGCCGATAAAAAGTAATTTTAATAACAACATCCTCTTGGACCCTGACGGCATATTGGACTCTATGCTACTAATTCATTTTTATCTAGCTTTTTTTTTGAGACACCAGTGATGGCCCAGTGGAAACAGACGCGACTTATAGGTCGTAAGTTTTAACCCAGGCGGGCGCTTTACTTTGTTTAAATTATTTCATCACCACTGCTCTCAAAACGGTGAAGGAAAACGTCGTGAGGAAACCGGCATGTCCTAAAACCAAAAATTCGAAGACATCTACCAACCCGCATTGAGCCTGCGTGGTCAATTACGGCCCACTTTTTCTCACAGAGAGGAGGCCTGTGTCCCAGCAATGGGAACAGTATAGGCTGTTTATGCCTATGTTTTTTTTTGAGCCTTAAATCGGTGAAAACCCTTTCTCAATGTAATAACAACAACGTTTACAACAAACACTCAAAAGAACACCAATTATTAGGTATACTATAATATATTGTATATACTCAACTACATTGTTAAAACCTACCTACGTAATCTTTGATCTTTGAACCCATTATGGCTTAACATTCAACTCGATACAGTAAACTCAAATATCATCACCAAATTTCTATTTGATAGGCACCCAAATCTATTGCTATTATCCAAATTACCGTGCTCCCCTTACCTACAGATTAATTAATTCTCGATATATTAATTAGGAAACGCCACCGTGAAATATTGCTACACCGACTGGATACTAATTATGCCAAGTCGGTATTATTGATCGGCATCATCATTATGGAGCCCATGGGTGTTATAAATATGAGATAAGGGACAGTGAAGAATTTGCCTGTCCGAGCTGCGTTCCGTAGTTTATTGAAATAGTTTATCGTACCTGAGGGTGAGGAGTTACATGATACTAGTTGAACTATCCGTCGATAGTTGAGTGTGGTTGACTCTTGGTAACCGTGCGTCTTGAGAAATTTGAGCATTTTTGAATGCGGAACGGAGGTATCGGGTGTGATGAAACTTGAAAGGGTCAGTTCTGATGATATGAGTTCATTAATCTACTTCAGATGAGGGATTTTCTTAAGAACATTCGCATATTAATCCCAGTTTCGATGCATCAAGTATTGCATGGGGAAAACATATTTAACAGGCGGAAGCCAGAAGCCCAATTCTATTAGGTAATTTAAAACGTTCAAAATCTAGTCGCTGTCTCATCTCGGCGACAAACAAACGTCAAAAACTTGTCAAAATGTAGGGAAATTACATGTATTTTTTGACAGATTGAGACTGAGATCAGACTTTGAACGTTCTTAAAATTACAAGAATTGCCCCTCTGTTAAATATGTTTTCGACGTGGGATTGTGACTAGATTTTCAACGTTTTTAATTACGCAAATTGGCTATCGGATACCTAAGAAACTTGGTGAATATTTATTTTTACTTTTCAGCAGCAAATCTGCGCTGAAAACATGAACACAAATAAAACAATGCTCGAACACTGTTGCTCGGAGAAGCTCGTCTACACATTATCCTAATTAAATCATGTAACACTCGTCCAAAACAGTCAATAACACTCTCTAAACCCTCTATCCCAGTGTGAGCTGAGCGATCCGATACGAGCGAGCCATTCTCTACGTTTAATACACTTGGGCGTTGGCAGATAAGCAGCTGGCTTATGTACTATCTAACAATATAACTTATTGTGGCAGCCTAGCCTAGAAAATTCGGGGATTTCTTTCGGGGCAACTAAATGGAAAGGATAAAAAGCTTTTTTTATTGTTTTTCTTTTGTTTTCCTGTGTTATTTGGCTAATTGTCTTAAACGAGAAAAACAAAATCTTATATAGCGGACACAACTTGGTATAGTTACGTTCCTAACTTACCTTACCTCCCATTTTTAAATCCCAGACCAGATAGTTATAAAGACGAATAAAAATACTAGGTACTCAAATAAGGTAAAGATCCAAAATCATTTATTCAGAATATTAAATCATGAATCAGCACGTTTTGAAGATCAAACTTTACAAAATACAACCCCCAAAACGCGCACCATTCAAACACTGAAAACCAACTTCATTAGACCACAACAATGATAGCTAATAACGTGTTCACGCGGACACTCATCGACGTCACGATAAACAACAGTGAACTCCCTCCGTGCATACCATAAATGATTTGACAGCTTCCAACAGGCTAACCCAATAAGTTGAGTTGACATGTCGAACCGCAGTTGGTGACTGGACCACACACACACTCACACAAACACACACCCCTACGAACCCACCCCCCATGCAGTGATTTAGGACGCGCAGCGTTTTACACGATTAATCTTGCATGATTGTCCGGACTGGTAATAGCGAGCATTGTCCAGGATTTATACGAACTACCTAGTTCCGCAATGCTCTATCTTTGGGAATTTCGTGATTATGCCCTTTATGACTAGCTGGCTTTAGACTTTGGACTTTGCAATATGCAACCTGGGAGCAGCCGTCGTTTTGCAGTTTCAAAACCTCTCTATTCTTACTGGTTGTTAGATGTTTATGGCACATAACATTACGCTGATAAGTTGTAGTGGTTATGCATTGCAATTGCAAACTGTCTGCAGTATAAAGCCAGACAGAATAAAGTGACTGAAAACTTGGGTCGCCGGTCGTCGAGGTAAGGTAACAAGGGCGATCCTAACATGCAATATACTTACCTACTTGAATGCGGCCTTATATACATTACCCTTCAAATTAAATTACTATATGTTACCTACTTATAAAAATATCTTAATGACATTATTAAAAATAAATACACGTATTAATAATTATGGGGATGTGTACCAATCGGAGAAAATATGGCAATTATTTTAACCCTTCACAGTCACAATGCAAAATTAAATTACAGTCCACGTTCCCGACTTAAACCGTCATAAAAACAAGCAACCAAAAAATTTTAACCATCACACTGGACAGAAATTAATTATGCAATTATTGGCCGAGGGCATATCGAGAAATATTCGAAAAATAATTACATCTGCATTCTCAGTAACAGGTGTTGTTTCAATGATAAAACGGAGCCAATTAAGCACGGAAGAGTACCACGAAATACGTGATTAATGAAAACGGTCCGGAAAATACGTAAACCAATTTATACGGACGCTGGGAACGGAATTCCGTTATGATTGGAGTTAATTGGTTTGAGTCAGAAGTTATTTTTGAGTAACATTTTTTGGTACCATGTTTCACCTTCGTTTAAAAAATGTTTGTTTTAGAATTTGGTTCGGGTGAGTTCCTCCCTACGGCACTTACGTACGCACGCACCTACAACATTTGAAAATACCTATTATAATGTAGAATTTATTATAAATATTTTGAATTAGATAATTAGGCAATTTCTTTCAAGTAATTTTCATTTTTTGTAAAGTTCTATGCTTTTACAGGATTCATGTTAGGTTACGAAAGTTCCACTCGAAAGTAACCTTCAAACCACATGATTGCAATCAAATTATCAGAGTTTGCATTTTGAGTTTGAGTTGGGAGAGAGAGAGAAGAGGAGGAGAAAACTAGATTTAAATCACCAAATAGAACCAATTTTTATTTCTACAGTTTAATCCATTAGAATCAATACGGTATCCAAAGTCAAACGGATTTTACCTTCATTTCGTTACACGATACTGTGTGTAGAGAAGCTGGGTGATTGCAAGTCATCATTGAGATTGAATGTCGTCAAAGGGATCCGCTAAAATACTCTGAAATGGCGGAGGATGAGACGGCCATTTGGGTTATTTTCGTTTCCCGTGATTTTCTACCTTCTACTCAGTACCGAAAGGTATCGAGTAGAATATATTTATGATGTAATTGGGAAATACGTTACAGCTTAAAATTTGAAATATTTAGGTATTGATATCTATACTCGTGGCTAAATAATAACAGTCGCACAGGTCGATCGATCAGGATAAGCTACGCTTGCCGCGGTTGGTCTGTGGTTGGTCCCGGCTGTCCTTCGTGGATCTTTGACAGTCGTTACGGGTAGTCAGAAGCCCGAAAGTCTGACAACCAGTCTAACCAAGTGGTATCTTATTACCCAATAACTGGGTTGTGGAGGTCAGACAGGCAGACGCTCCATGTAAAATACTGGTATTCAGCTGCATCCGGTTAGACTGGCAGCCGGCCCCAACATAGTTGGGAAAAAGCTAGGTAGATGATGATCTATACTTACAAACATAAGTGCTCAAATGCGTGGCATCTGATCTTTAAAAAAAACTGTCATCTATCCATTCTAATAATAAAGCTGAAGAGTTTGTTTGTTTGAACACGCTAATCTCTGGAACTACCTAACGGATTTGAAAGATTATTTATGCATTTGATAGTCCAATGCTTGAGAAAGGTTGTAGGCTATTTAACATTACGCTAAGACCCTTAGGAGCCGAGCAAAAAGAGAAAACGTAAGAAAGAACGCTAAGCGTAAACTAATACATCCCATAAGCCTAGTTTATAATAAGGTTACGCAAAATAGTGTAGGTATCTGCTTAGATACTGAAAATACAATATGTTAATTTAATTCATTGACTTTACTTTTGTAGAGAAATGGCCTGAAACACAGGTTTAAATAAACCTAGAACAGGCAACGCACTACATTACCTTCAGACTTCTATTTCTGACTGTTATCACATATTTGTCATACATAACATAATCAGCCTATAATGTTCCCACTGCTGGGACACAGGCCTCCTCTCTGTGAGAGGGAGCGGGCCGTAATCTACCACGCGGGCCCAGAGCGGGTTGGTAGATCTGTCACATGTCTTCGAATTTTTGGTTCTAGGACATGACGGTTTCCTCACGATGTTTTCCTTCACCGTTTTGAGAGCAGTGGTGATGAAATAATTTACACAAAGTAAAGCGCCTGTCTGGGTTCGAACCTACGACCTACAACTCGTAAGTCGCGACCGTTACCACTGGGCCACCACTGCTATTTGTCATACCATAGTTTATATCCAGATTATTATACCTAAGCTTATTATAGGCCTAAATTAATATATACTACTGAACCATATGTACACTTTTTGTAAACTTATGATTTCAATAAATTATATTATTTATTAAAAAAAAAAAAAGTAATAGCGCCTGCAATCGATGCGATGCGACGGGGTGGACTAAGTCGCGGGCCGAAGCTAGTTAATATTATAAAGAGGTATAATTGTTGGTTAAAATTCTTTTACTAATAGAAAGCTTCACTGCTGCCGAGTGCTATAAATATGATAGGATACCTATGTGTACCGGACGAAGCCTCGGGCAGAAACTAGCCAATAAACATGTGCACAACCCCGCTATGCTAAATCTAAACTTGTAAAACTTGCAACAAAATAATTTACATTTATGTAATGCTTGAAAAAATGTATCTAACAGAAAACAATATATTTTATAGATCAATCAATTCAAATATAAACCTTGAAGTAGCTATACTTGTATTTTTATACCATCTAAAAGAACCGTTCCTGTAGCAATATTCAACAATACAAACGTATATGAATTCACTTTATTGATACAAGCTCGTAAAATTGCGTGTCAAATGACTCACGAGAATCCAGGGTGATTCGCAACGAACTTTTTCTTTACATTCAGGGATGAAGATCTACCCTAAATAATATCTTTGTGATTTATTTTACGTTGTCGTTTGTAGGCAGATTTGTGTCTTTGTGTCTATGTATTGCTTACAGTGCCATTTACAAAAAATCGTTGTTAAGGAGTAAAATGGAGAAGAAAACACGTCTTAGGAATTCTGCGAAAATGTGGGCAGACTGTTCTGTCATTCCGTTAAAAGCCAAACCTAAATTCCATGTCGCGGGCAATATTTCGAACCCAGTGCTACTACCGAAGCAATATCTGAAATAGAAATAAAAATAGTGGCATATTGTTTTTCCAGATAGCGCCATTCAAGAAGACGCGCCCCACTCTTATTCCTAATCGCTTACAGTGCAACATTCTGCTAATGTTTTAGTTTTGTCGATACGCAGTACATAATTACTTATTAGTGGATAATTAGTGTGTATCAAAACCTTTTACTAAAACTAACTGAAAAGCTAAAAACAAGCCCATTTTAAATTAAATAAAAGTTGGAAGCAGGCGAGACCCATTTAAGTTTGAAACTATAATAATGGTATGGGCCCCGCCTGCTTCCAACTTTTATTTAATTTAAAATGGGCTTCTTTTTAGCTTTTTAGTTTTTTTTTTTTAATTTGATATACCCAGTGTCACTCTCACAGTAAATACGAATCTAATGAAACGTCACAAGCTAAAATCCATCAAGCCGTTCAGGCTGCAGAGCGTGCCAAACAATTATACATACATACAAACATACATACTCTCGAAAAACATAACCCTCCTTCTTGCGCAGTCGGGTAAATACTGGCAGAATTAACTAGCGATAACCACTAGCGATTAGTAAGAAGAGTAGGGCGCGTCTTCGTGGATGGCACTATCTATACTAACAATGTAACCGTTAATAATTATGATGTTTTTTTCATGATTTCTATCGTTGATAACGTTTTAATGATTGTTAGCTTATCGCAACAAAATGGCTAACATCAATGACGTAATATGGCATGACCTGTGTCCGTTGTTAGTTTATATCGTAGCAGATCTCCTCTTAGCTAAGAATAAGATGGTTATCTCTTACGTTCATTAATTACCGGGGCTACATCTATCAGATACAGGCCCGGTTTCTTGTGGGTGGCGTTCGGACATTTTGCCTGAGAAAAAGTAAAACCATAAGTGATTTGCACATTGTTTTTGAAGTTGAATCTTCCTTAGGCACTTTTTTCACTCTTTCTGAACAGTGAACGAAACTGAATTATCACGCTCACATTTTGCGAAGTGCACATTTTGCGTCAAGCGCACATTCTGCGAATTCGGGTATACTCGGCATTGTATCGCGTATACGCGCCACAGTCGTAATCAGATTTCAAAATTAGAAAATCATATATGTTTTCACATTTATCGTGTGATATAATAAGCACATACACTCTTTTTTATCAATATAATAAACACACAAAACAGTGGCAATAATAATTACTTTTTTGTGTTTATTCAGGGTATTTTACGATATTATTATTTCACACAATCTACAATCATTAAAAAATTAATCAACAGTGAAACAAATTACGACAAACAACGTGAGTTTTATCATCTCATACAGCTATTGCCATAAAACAAGTTCAAAAGGTCCTGTACAGTCACGAGCAATAATATGTCAACACTTGGCAACTTTCAATTGCGATTTTTTCGTGAAATAACGAATGCAACGTTGAAATATGACACTTTACATAAACCTATGGGTTCGAAAATACTATGTTGGTAATAACATAAAATTTCATTCAAAAATAAAGGAGAAAATCGCCTTTGAATAAAGCCAAGTGTATACATACTTATAGACGTGACTGTACAAAAAGATATCAAACTCATTTAATTTTCCGCCAAAACAGAGTAATGACCAGGAGGGGTCTCTTTAATAAGACTGACGAGATTTTCTTGTGATTTTATTGCCCACTCCTCCGAGTAAATCGCTCGTTTAGATGTAACGGCCCACGATTTACAGATCTCTTCATGCCTTGTCCTAATTTTCTTTGAGTTTTTATGCGCCTGAAAATTTCTTTTGAAATAGTAAATGTTTAGTGTTTAAAATCGAGGATTACTGTGTTGAATCTGTTTAACGCAGTCATTTGATTGTGAATTCGAAATAATTATTTCGATTATATATGTTTAACTATATATAGTCCGCGCGAAACTAGTTGGCCGCTGAGGTGGGGACAGGGGTGAGAAGGTGGTTCGCAACGCACGTACTGAGTAATGCGCCCCACGGAGAGCCGTCCCACTGCTCACATACCTAAGGTGCGGCCAACTAGCTCCGCGCGGACTATAGCTGTGCCCGCGACTTCGTGCATGTCGGAATTCATGGGTTTTATTGTTTTTTTCGCGGGACCCTATTTTTTTTTCTAAAATAAAAGTAACTTAAGTTACTTCTTATAACGTCAGCTATCTGCCAGTGAAAATCGATCTAGCCGTTTTGGAAATTAGCCGGAACAGACAGACAGATAAAATTAAAAATTCTTTTTATGATATATTATACTATGTACCGAATTGTATACTTGCATATGCATTTAGTAAAAAGCTGTTATTTTGACATACAAACAGACACTTTTATTTGTATAGATATTATGTGGATGTATAGATTATGCATGCCGTGAAAATTCATTTGTAAATAGCGTTTACTGCAAAGTAATTTTCAGTAAACAGTCAATATTACCACTGAATAATTTATACGTTTCATTGGTTACTTAAAAATTCAAAACTGGAACTAGTTTACTGAATTATTCAGTCATGAATAAAATTGTAACCCACTGTTTATTATTCACAAATTGTTGGCAGGTATTTATACAACCGCATTATTAGCAGTGATTTAAATAGAAACATTCCATACAAATAATTATAAAAGTCACGTTATACGTACAACGTTTATTAATACAAATATTGATTTCGTTCGCACTTTAGTAATCAGTTCACCCCGCAGTGCGATAACAGTTGCATTATGACTTTTAATATACGAAATTGAACCATGCGGGCGGGCGGTTATTAACAAAAGCTGAGTTTTTTGAAAGCACTCAACGCCCGGCAGCCGGAGGGTTCAACAAAAAGGCTTGGTTTGCGACAAAAACCACAACTATCTTCTGCGGAATCTTTTGTTTGTTAAAACTCCATTGTTGGAATTAAACTGTGATTTAGATATCATAATGGACTTATGTAGTATTCTGTAATTTGACCTTGATCTTTTGAAGGAGAGGCAGGGGCTGTGAATAAGTTTTCTGGTAATATCGATAGTGGAAATATGAAATAACGCAAGGGACATATTGTCAAAAATGGGGCGCGTCTCATATCATATAAAGTTATTTGGCATATATTTTCATTTCAATAACGTACTCAAGATGTAATAAACGTGAGATACCTATACCAACTGTTGATATTATTTCTTTACATTTATATACTCTAAAACTTATTTGATATAACGTTATTACGTTTATTTAATCGAAAGTCATTAGGTCCATCGTTTAAAATAGGTATTGATACCATCATTATTATGGTTAACACCCCGATTCAGAGCAATCCGACTAAGATAGGTTAGGTTAGAAGGCTAAGGCGGGAGCGAAGCGGGCGCCTTTGCCTTCGTGTTTTTTTTTTTTATAACCACCCAGAAATAAGAGGCCTCGAGCTATCTTGGCAGGTGGTAATCATATTAGACTAAATAGGTTTTATGTCTTTTGAGTGGTATATCAAACGATTTTATATTCATTGTTTGTTATGCTTATAGAAATCAGTTGTTTTAAAATTATAACAATCCTTTATAATAACTGGTAATTATAAATATCAAATAAAATTATAGATTCAGTTGTTATATCTTGTAAATATTAGAGATTTTGTAATTATATATTATCATAATTTAATACTCCTCTCAAAAATGAGTTGTCTCAGAATTTCCTGCTCTATCGAGATACATAATAGAAATACATATTAAGCTGTTAGGGCTCGTCCTGGGAAGTATATATTAATAATAGTACGTCACCAAGCAGAAATGATCTTCAAATAATTAAATTAAAAAGGACCAAACAGGCTGTCCCCTATTACTTAGCATACATTAATAATTATTAATATTTATGGCATAAGGGATGAAGGTAAGGTGTGCACACACCCTTGTCGGTATTTCGAAGGACCAGAAAACAAACATTTAATTACGATGACGCTATACAATTTCCCTACGTAAACAACGAAAAAATACACCAAGAAATTTGACAGGATATCAAAAGACTTTAAAAACACGTCAAGTTATTTACGGACACTCAAATTAAAAATGTTGCTTCCCGGTTTCTGCGTCTAATCTGACGTTAGTATACGGCAAATTGCTTTTTAAATGTCGTATAGACGCGACTTCGTTAAGGCTACATTAAACACAGTTGAATAAATTTTATTACACCAACAAATAAAACTGGAGATGTCGTATTGAAATATGTATGAAAATATAATTCGCAGTGTTGAAGGTTGCATAGTATGTTATGTTATGGTATTCACACGGCGTATCAGCCTATAATGTTCCCACTGCTGAGACACAGGCCTCCTCCCGGTGAGAGGGAGCGGGCCGTAATCCACCACGCGGGACCAGTACGGGTGTGAATAGCATAATCAGCCTATTAATTTTCCCACTGCTGGGACACAGGCCTCCTCTCTGTGAGAGGGACCGGGTGTGAATATAATCATTAAATTATTATTAAAATCCTACAACGAATTTCTAAGGACCACTCTAAAGGAGAACGAGTAAGACCGTACCCAGAGAAAAAGTTAATTGTAGCATTATGGACTATGTCGGTATTTGTTGACCTCATGGAGTAGTTTAATTAATCCTAAGACAGCATGTCTGAATTCACTTGGAGAAAAAATATATTTAAGGAAGTAAAATTGTTTTTGAGAAGACCGTACCCAGAGACAAGGTTAATTGTAGCATTATGAACTATGTCGGTATTTGTAGACCTCATGGAGTAGTTTAATTAATCCTTAATAAAACAATTTAACATCCTTAAATATCTTTTTTCTCCAAGTGAATTCAGACATGCTGTCTTAGGATTAATTAAACTACTCTATGAGGTCAACAAATTCCGACATAGTTCATAATGCTACAATTAACCTTGTCTCTGGGTAGGTACCGTCTTCTCAAAACCAATTTAATTTTCTTAAATATCTTTTTTCTCCAATTGAATTCAGACATGCTGTCTTAGGATTAATTAAACTACTCCATGAGGTCAACAAATACCGACATAGTTCATAATGCTACAATTAACCTTATCCCTGGGTACCGTCTTCTCAAAACCAATTTAACTTCCTTAAATATCTTTTTTCTCCAAGTGAATTCAGACATGCTGTCTTAGGATTAATTAAACTACTCCATGAGGGCAACGAATACCGATATAGCTCATAATGCTACAGTCATCTTTTTTTTTGGGTACGGGGCCCATACAACATTACCCATTGTTCTTTGGCCTTTTGTGTGGACTGTAGTTGAATTCGTGGTCCTTACATCCTCCCAATATATATTGCGTGTCCCTCTGGTGTGTCCGACTGGTTCTAATTTAGACTTCATTTCCGACCAACATCCTGGGTAGACAAAACGGTATATGTTGACACCCTTTGTCAAAGTAATGGACAGATTACAAACTTCACAGAAACGCTTAATTAAACTAAAACCTTAAACATCACGCCTCTTCATTGAACTTTAATCGGTTTTCAAAAGAAATAAAAATGGATTAGAAAGCCGTTAGACAACTTTCACTTCGCCCTAAAAAAGTTTGCTGAAGAAACGTGCGTTAACTTGGTTGAATCTTCGACGAAACTATAAAATACCTCTGCACGGGCCATTAATACTGAAGCTATTGGTAGTGTTTTAAATTCTCATCTCATTTTGCACTGAGTGCTCAAATTTTACTTGAATTTTGGGCTAAACTAACAGGAAAGTACAGTTACCGGTTCAGACCGGTTTACATAAAGTTTCTATAGACATATCGGGAGTGTACGACTGCAAGGTGGGGCAAAATAATGTCATAATGTGAATGTGCCATAATTTTTAACCGACTTCAAAAAAGGAGGTTCTCTATTCGACCCGTATGTGTGTTTGTATGTCCGCGACTTTCTCAAAAAGTAATGAACTGATTTTGATAATTCTTTCATTAATGTGATCTACATACTTTCAGGAAGGTTTTATATAACACATTAGGTAATTATTCTTATGTACGATGTTATGTGCATAAGTGTACTGCATCTCCGGTATTTCTATGCGAATTTGGATGATTATTCTAGACGGTGTCTTCAATTCTTCAATGTACCATTGTTAATTGAATTTGAGTAGGGTAGGTACAACTCAAAAGTGATGAAAAATGAAAACTTACATACAAAAAAAAAAAACAACCGACTTCAAAAAAAAACACTACAAAGTGATAAATAACTTTAATTTCGGAAGTCGGTGCTGTTGGTTCCGCATTTTCGTTTTTTGACACCGACTTCCGAAATTAAAGTTATCTATATACATATATAAAAATGAAACCCGTTTTCCGTTGTCACGACATAACATGAAAACGGCTGGACCGATTTCGCTAATTCTTTTTTTGTTGTGATCGGTATTGCCGGGACAAGGTTTGTATGAAAGAAAATTTTGGAAAGTCGAAAAAAAAATTGCACCCGTGCGAAGCTGGGGCGGGCCGCTAGTTTAATTTTATCACTTTGTAGTGTTTTTTTTTTTTGAAGTCGGTTGTTTTTTTTTTTTTTTTGTAAAAAAGTTTTTTGCTAATGGCGTTATAAAGGGATTATGATTTGATACATATGTATGTTGTAGACAGGTAGAGAATTACTTGACAATGCAATGGAGCGATACACATAGTCTCACAGCTTATGCAACGATGCGGATTTTGAAACACCAATTTTGGGGCCATGTTGGCAGGCTATTCACATTATGACATTATTTATGCCCCACCTTGTATAACTATCCAGTGAATTTACAGCTGCTGAACAAGTCTTGGTTTTGAATCGTGACCTTTTTGGCGTGCGTGGAACACTACGCGCCGCCACCTCGGGTCCTGATGTGTGACGACCCACGTCCCCAAGTCCGTCACCCCTGGACCCATGTAGGGGGGCTGGAAGAGGGCTTTGTCCACCCTCCGCCGACGCCCGGTGTGCCTGCTGCGGGCCGGGTGAGTGGACGGGACTGATTTCCATCTCCCTTTCCACAGGCTCCTTGTGCGAGACGAACGTTTCGCAGAAGGAAACTACAGCATCCCAGGACTCTTCGCTGCTAATCATCGAGTATCGCTAGCAGCGACAGGTCACTACCTACTCCTGAGGTGAGGGCACGGTGCGGCTCCTCCCAAGCGGCACACTCTGCTAGCGTATGCCGCTCTGTGTCCTCCCGGCAGTCGACGCAGTGGTGACACCGGGTGTCTGGCTCCCTGTTTATGTGACACAGGTACTTCCCGAAGCAACCATACCCCGAGAGCATCTGCGTCACCCGAAACCTCGAGTACCGGCCGGACCACCTCGATGGAGACGAGGCCGGGGTGGTAGGGCGTGAAAGTCTATCCCGCCATTCCGCCACCAGGACCCCGCGACACTGAGACCGACGCAGCTTCATGTGTCGCTGCATCGGTCGACCGCCCCGCACCACCGATATAATGACGCGAGTGGTTCCGTCCCAGGGCGGGGATCCGGCCAGTACACAAGCCATCTCATAGGAGATCAAACATCTGCTATCCTACCTCAACCCTTACAGCGTCAGACTTCATTAAAACAACAAATAAAATAAATAATTCCTCAACTGTTTCCTTTGTGACGAAACACTTAGTTTGAGTAAAAACCTGAACAAAACAGCAGTAACTTCATCACAAAGAACATGTTTTCTCAGCAAAAAGCAGAGATTACATCTTTCAATTTAAAAAAGTCCTACTAGTTCCGAAGGTTTAGAAAAGAGCAACAATATATATTCCTTTGAGGCGAATGCTGCCTAACACGGGAAAGCAATTCCGTTTTCGCAGTCCGACGGCTTATTATTCAAGTTGTGATTGCTACCAAACCATTGCAAATATAAAATGTTGGGGAAATCTGATACGAAAGAGATTTAGGTATTGAATTTTAGTAAGCAATGGTTTGGAAGGTGCGGCATGTAGAAATGTGTGTGACGAACATTTTTTTTTTTTTTTTAACGAAAGTGTTCATAAAATCATTTCTAAACCTATTTATCATTACAACTAATATTGAATAACTCAAACAGCGAAAACATTTTTTATCTACTTTTCGAACTATGCAGGAGGCAAAAAGAGTTTGTAAGGATCGTAGCAGGTGGCGGACTATAGTTTCTGCATACCCCCATTGGAAGATGGCGTGAGTTTATGTATGTATGTATATATTTTCGAACAATATTTATCGAAGACAAAAAATATGGAATAAGCGACCGTACTTCCAAAAAAAAATAAACAAGACTCAGGACCCAAACCACGAATGTTTATTGTCCACAAACATTCCGTGACGCATTTTCAGACGTTTCTGCTTTTATTAAAGGGTTTACTAGACACAACAAATTCTAAACATTTGTCAACAACCTGCTGTGGGCAGGCAGAATCATTAATTTACGACATTCATTTATCTTGCGAATCCGAAGTAAACAATGAAATGGTGTGATCAATAAAAAGACCTTTCACAGATCGTCTATTGTCAGTGTGAAAGGTTTTAATAAATACTGGGTCTACTTTGCATGGGGCTGTCTGTGAGATGGGCAATTTTGTGAATAAAATTGGGTTCTTTCATTAGTTGGTAATCGGTAGGTGTTCTTAACAATGTTTAGGGTTCTGTGCTTTTTAAACTTGTGTGTTCTTAACAATATTTAGGGTTCTGTGTTGATTAAACTTGCGTGTTCTTAACAATGTTTAGGTTGCTGTGCTGATTAAACTTGCGTGTTCTTAACAATGTTTAGGGTTCTCTGCTGATTAAACTTGTGTGTTCTTAACAATATTTAGGGTTCTGTAGTGATTAAACTTATTTATTTATATATACTTTATTGTACACCACAAAAATACATAACATGAAATAGGTAAACACTACAAAATATACAATGGGCGGCCTTATCGCTTTCTGCGATCTCTTCCAGGCAACCTTGGAATGGACAGTGATTTCCCTGGACATAAAATGGGGCTGTAAAACTTGTGTGTTCTTAACAATGTTTAGGGTTCTGTACTGATTAATCGCGTGTGTTCTTAGATATGCAATCCCGGTATAAATATTAACCAACCTACATACACACCAGCCGCGCTAAATTTGCTAAAGATGTAAACTACAATGGCCGCTCGAAATGGAATAAAATCGATATACAAGAACATTGCCTAAAATAAATATTCTTGTATATCAATTTCGAGCGGCCATTGTTGTTTATATCTTCGGCAGTGCGGCCGGACCTTAATTAGTTTATATTTTCATGTTATCAATTTTCTTTACTTTTTATGTTTCTTGACTATTTTTCGGATACAAATAGAGAACCTATTGAGCTTATCATGCAGCAGAGTTATGAAAATATGTCTAAATACTCATTTCTAACAAAACTTCACCTCGTTTTTTTTGTTAGCCTATACTATCCCCCTATAAAGTTCTCATTATTATAGGTATTAAATATTAGCATGTCGAATGTGTCTTTACACTGAAATTGTATGTAACATCTTTGTTTTGTACAGCCGCGGACAATGGCTGTCGACCACCTTGCACCCTTATACCCCCCCCCCCCCTCCCCACCCTTGGTAATTAGGTTAAAAAGTGGTCCACCGCCAGTGTCCGCGATGGTACAGTCAGCATCAAAAGTCGATTAACACTATCATGTTTACATGTTATTAAATTGACAACAACTTTTTTCATTAAACTGATTTTTAGCTTTTCACATAATAGACAAGAGTATATATTCTAAAAAAAAGTTCTTCTGCTGCAATTTTGAACGAATATTTTGCTCAATAACTAAGATTAAAATGAATAACTGAAGTGTTAATCAACTTTTGATGCTGACCGTACCTACCACATTTTATGCAAATAAACAATTTTAATTTTTTATCTAAAATAGCTATAAATAAACAAACGCAGCGATATTTCAGTGCGGTATTTTTAGTATTCAAGTATTGGAAGTGCCGATCAAACAAACATAGCGTCAGATGCATAACGTTCCACGAAACTCGTAAAATATTTCTACGAATGGTTGCTGTGATATTTTATTAGAGGATAGTACCTACCTATCTGTCATACACAGAGCAATTTTATTTTCTTTATCTGTGACCTACTAAATGTTTGAAACTTTGTACGTCGTGATTTACGGGAACAAAATGCTAAGAGAGCAATTTAAAAGTAAAATCACGGTACGGTCATTATCACGACAACTGCGACCTACCTGCACGGTGAAGGAAGTTGAGACTCTGGACTGACCAGCGCACTAATTGCGTAAAACACTATTAGTAGAAATTGTTTTCATTTTGACAGTTCAACAACATTCATTGCGTTATTTACGTTCTTGAGTAGACAAATTTTTCGAACATATGAAGCAATGGATTAGCAATATCCTTTAAAATGATTCAGATTGAGAGTGATCGTGTGTTACGCAATGGGTTGCCAGAACTGACTCAAGTTATGTTCTGCAACTTAAGGGTTATTTTTGCTTACACTTAATTTTATTCGACTACGTAAGTTGTTGCCAACATTCTGAATAAAAATTACGGAGCAAAATGATGACATGCACCCGCTATGAGCATTATCATTCTGCCTAGCCTTTTCCCAACTATGTTGGGGTCAGCTTCCAGTCTTACCGGGTGCAGCTGCATACAGAGAGCGACTGCCTATCTGACCTCCACAACCCATTTACTGGGTAATACGATACCCCTTAGTAAGACTGGTTGTCAGACTTTCGGGCTTACTGACGACATGCGTTCGCTATGTTATTGCTTAATATCTTCGCTCCTTGACCTTTGCCATCTAGTTAGTAGCAAAAATATTGAACACAATATACTAACCTATAGATACAACATCTCTTCAACCAATGGCAATATAACATGTATTGCATTCCTGCCATACCATACGGTTGAATCTATCAACAATGTAGGTACGTTCATTGTGAGAGTTGAGTGGATTTGTCAAAGCATTCAGAGAGGATATTCTTATTATTGGTTTCTTACATCAAAAGGGTCATTATTTCTGACGGTCACATAAGCAATTGAAAATGTTCCATAAATATTTGCGAGTGCTTCGCAAATATTTATTGAGCATTTTCAATCGCTTGCTGCGTTTCCTATTTATTTTCTTATTGCTTCCAGTGATAAATTGTCAAAGGACCTGTGTTGTGTTTATTTTTATACTTAGGTTATTTGAACTGGCCGTTGGTCCAGTGGTCGCAAGCGACCACTGCTGAACATGAGGTCCTGGGTTCAGTGGCGTGCATTGCATATAGGCATATAAGCAGTGCCTACCTCGATATATCAACATAAGCCTGTCAATTACATTTTAGTGTGTGTGCCCCACAATTAAGAAACTCACTAAATTATCATACCAAACAAAAAACAAAATCTTTATACAAACACGCGCGGCAGTAGGCAGTCGCGGGACGGCCTACTCTTCTCCCGTACTATTCGCACATTGTCATTGGTCTTGGTGCACCCTTAAGTAGTCATGCCTACTCAAATAAACACCCTTTCGACCTCACTTTTTTTTTCTGGTTAGTGACCACGTTTGCCTAGACTAGACCCGGCCTAGTGCCTACCTATTCTGAAAACCAATGCACGCCACTGCCTGGGTTCTATTACTGGGTCAGGAAAAGCGTTATTGGGTGAGTTGATGAGTCTGAATTTAGGCCCGGTTAATGGCAATAGACCCGCCTTGCCTCCTATTACATGGGACTTAAACATAACTGGCGAAATGTGAGCTCACCTCTGCTTAGGCAGAGGTGAGCTCACATTTCGCCAGTTATCTCAGAAGGGTTAGCCCTTCTGAGATATCAGGCAAAATGATAAGTGGTTTTATGTGTTATGTTATTTTGGTCAGGGCACTGACCTCTATTATTACCACGAGGTCAGTGGGTCAGGGGAATAAGTGTGATTAAAAAAAAAAAAATACATATGTCATATGAAGTGTCTATGGGTCAATATATCTTTTTAATCTTTGTTTTTTTTTCTCACGTTTTTTGATGTGTTTTTTTTAATGCCTGTATTGGGTCTTTTGTTGCACTAAATAAAAGCTTTATCTATCTATCTATTTTTGGAAAAGTGCAGTGGAAAGAAAAATGTTAAAAAGGCGTTACTATATGCCTGAGTGCAGGGTTCGACATGATAATATGAATAAAATTGTCTGGTCAATCATAACCAGTAGGTATAACGCGGCAATTTTTTGGGGGAACAAAACATTATACCAACTTTATGGACAAAATAAATTCCTGTGAAAAATGATTCAATAATATAAGCAACCACTACCTTCTTCACTGAATAAAAACTTTTTCACAAAACATACAAATCCAACAAAATAGTTTTTCCTTCGAAAAAGTTCACCAACTTCGGAGACCCTAATTTCGTTGACGTGGACCTTGTATAATAAATGATGAAAATTTTATCTTGTAAGAAATTATTTATATTATTTCTTTATGGCAGCCATTTTTCATTTGGCCTTTCAAAGAACGTTCCCAAATCTGTCAAAGTTCAGTCGTTTATGTGCGAAGACGTGTGTCTAAATTAATGACGTCACGACCCACTGATATGATTCACTGTGACGTCACGGAAGGCCGGATTTATGGACCTGATATATCCTCGTTAGGGAAGAATGAGATAGGTTGAGCTGTTGTGAATTAGTCATTTATTTGTAAGGAATATGTAAGAAAATTGGTCCTTTGGCTATTGGACTTTATGTAAGGTTCCGCATCAAAAGACCAATATTTCAATTCAATATTAATCTTTATTCAATACTAAATCGTTTATTGTCACAATTAGCCTATGACGTGTTTATAGCCTCCCTTTAGGCAAACAATGCCTGTATTAGGAGACTCCGCTCTTCCATATCATTACCGTATTATACATAAACTAACTATGATTTGACCCTTAAGATTATTTAGTTTTTGACAAATTATTTAAAATTAAAAAAATTACTATATAAAAAAAAATTGAAATTAAAACTTTAAAAAAGGCTGCTCAACTTAAATGGGACTGGGCAGTATACGTCTGCCGCATGCCGGACAAACTGTGGGCCCAAATAGCGCAGAATTGGTGCCCTCTGAGACAGTGAGGCGGAGTCGCACGTAGGAGATGGCGGGACGAGATAGATAGGTTCCGTCAAAACTGGAGGGAGGACGCGCGGGCTCGCAAAAATGGAAGGAGTGGAGGGAGGCCTTTCCCTAGGAGTGGGACAGCGCAGGCTAGTTAAAAAAAATCGTCGACAAATACATCAATTAATATTTAAGTAAAACTATCTGCGCACGGATGGATGTATTTAATAAATATCACGGGGGATTTTGTAGCGTCCTGGATTTTCAAGTCTCTATGTTGAGTCAAGCATTGAGAATCTAGCAGAGTGCATCCCAGCGCGTTAAAAAACAAACTGTTGGAGTTTCAACTCATTTTCAATGCACTCTTAGCGTTGAAAATCCAATGCGCGAAAAAATCGCCGAGGGAGAAAATCGCCCGTGCAGACCTGGGCTTACATCCAAAGAAGGCTAATTAAATACCAAAAATAGAAACAGATACTTACAGAAAACAATAATGCTATCTTTTATTCCTTAAACAGTAAAAAAAAAGTGTAACCTTATGGGTCATGGGGCCCGAGTGCGCGTTTCCTTTTTAAGGAAATTTGTCACCGGCTGGTCGACACTTCACGTGACCAGAGGGCTGAGTCGTTCTTTGGCCAAAGAATTAGCATTGCCTTTCAACGTGGCAATGCTGCCTGTCTTCTGGGCACGTTTCGGCTTACTTCGACGCCTAAATGTCCTTTGTTTTAGTATTTATTTGTACGAGTATAATAAGTTAGTTAGTAATTTTTAGTATCTAGTGTAAATAGTTAGTTACATTTTCTCTAAACAAAACAGATAAAAGAGATAAACTACACACACACACATTATTAAGAAGACATGAGACATGTCTTTTTTCTTTTGTAACTTAAGATACCGTTTTCAAACTAAAGACATCTTGACATGTTGTAAGGATTAATTGCGTCATTGACTACACTAAGTACATCAAACGTCCAAGGATAAGCGCTTTTGCCATATTTCACGTGATAAAACCTCGTATCTTTCTTCATTAAAAATCTCTTTATCCGTAGTTTGTGAGAAATACATTTTTCGTAAATGAACTCAGCTGCGTCAGCCAGGTTAATGGATTTAAACTTCCAATCTTCCGGGAGTGTTTGATGAAGCGTAGGGACATGACTTCGTCATTACTTTTGGCTGTGTTTGTGAAATGCTGGGTACAGATTGGACAGAGTAAAGCTACACAATGGTGTAACAAGACATCTATGTGAGGGTAGATATATTAGTAATATTATAGAAAAATTTAGCTGTTATTCATGGATCTTTGGCAGTTGTTATGGGTCGTCAGAATACCGAAAGTCTGACAACCAGTCTTACCAAGGGGTATCGTATTACCCAATATCTGGGTTGTGGAGATCAGATAGGCAGTCGTTCCATGTAAAATACTGGTATTCAGCTGCATCCGGTTAGACTGGAAGCCGACCCCAACATAGTTGGGAAAAGGCTAGGCAGATGATGATTATAGAAAAATTTTGCCACGAGCCTCTCGATTTTATCGAAAGTAAATATATGCATGAAGAATGTGGATCTTCAAACCTTTAACCTTAAATTAATTATTTTTTATCTTTTACGACTACAAGCAATAAAACTGTAGGTACAGACCGTTCAGTTATTTTACCTCTGATTTTGCATCGCTGTCCAAATCACAGTGATCTTTATTCTCATTCTAATAAGGTTGCTGTTTGGTTGCTGCCACTGACAAGTCTGTCAAAATTATTATGGTCTTTATTCTTGTTATAATAAGGGTGCTCTTAGGTTGCTGCTGTCAGAGGTAACATAACTGTGAATGGACTTTACGTATCTTTTGGATACACACCCAGACCATTTAAAAAACCAAGACAGAGGGCTGTCAACAGTAAAGTGAAGCCGGTTTCGTAAACATGTGTGCACTTAGTTAGGTGTAATTCGATTCTAAATGGTTGTAAATGTTTGCGTGTGAGCTTGTATGCACAGAGCGGATGTGTCGTTTTGGCATGCTTCACTGTATTGTTCGCCGCGCTATGTCATGACGTTTTTATTTAGTCTGAGGGTACACATGGTTTTTAACAACCTCTTAGTTCAACATCATTAGAATCGCTTCACAGAATCTCCCCATATAGTATGGAGTGAAAAGAAATACGGCTTAATGCATCTCCCGATCACATCCAACATCCCGTTTGATCCGATGAACCATGGCGGTCCATTAAGTACCTGAACGTGACGCAGGTTTTTTTGTTTAAAATGTACTTTATTTTGATTACTTTGAATTTGAGATACGAAACAAAAATCGATTTCTAAAGAGTCTATAAATGATTTGTAATTAAATTTTTGTGAAATTAGTATTGTATATCAATTTGTCAATCAGTCTGCCTAGCCTTTTCCCTACGTTGGGGTTGGCTTCCAAACTAAACGGATGCAGCTGAATACAAGTTTTTACATCGACTGCCTATCTGATCTTCACAACCCAGTTACTGGGTAATACGATACCCCTTGGTAAGACTGGTTGTCAGACTTTCGGGCTTCTGACACTTACTTATAGTATACTAGCTGCGCTCCGCGGTTTCACCCACATAAGTTTCGATCCCGTGGGAATATCGGGATAAAAACTATTCTATGTCCTTTCCCGGGATTAAAACTATCTTTATACCAAATTTCATCTAAATCGGTTCAGTGGTTTAGGTGTGAAAAGGTGACAGACAGACAGACAGAGTTACTTTCGAATTTATAATATTATAGTATATAGTATATATAGTATAGATTAGTATCCTGCATTTAAAACCTACCCGCAACTTTATAAAATATAACCCTCCTCTTTAGGGGGTAACCAACTAAATGCAAACATCACTTCTGTGCAATCATCTACACGAACACTTCACTCGCTGTATAATATGTAGTTATTGTGCATTACTAAGAACCGCCCCGCAGGGAACTGCTAGCCCGAAGAATCGCCAAACTAAAGTGGTAGTGGACAGGGCACATTGCTCACAGAACAGATGGCAGACGGGGCCGAAAGCATCTGGAGCGGCCACCGCGTACCGGAAAACGTAGCGTTGGAAGGTCTCCCACAAGGTGGACCGACGACCTTGTGAAGACCACAGGAACCTGTTGGATGCGAGAAGCATAGAACCGGTCAAAGTGGAGGTGCTTGGGGGAGGCCTATGTCTAGCAGTGGACGTCTTTCGGCTAAATAATGACTAAGAACCGGAGTTACCGACATAGCTTGCAGAGTAAGCAAGCTGAAGGACTGATAGCCGGTGGAGCAGATGAGTCCTGGAGTGGAGACCGCGTATCGACAAGTGTAGTGTGGGACGCCCCCCAGCTAGATGGACGGACGACCTTAAAAAGGTGACTGGAACAGACTCGTTGAGTAAGGCGGAGGACAGTGTTGTGACTCAGCCTGGAAGAGGCTTATATCCAGCAGTGAGCTTATGTCCAACAAGTTAATTGATTGCTTGATAGTGCGTTACTTCTCGGTCAAATATTCCGGAAAGACCTCAGTATTAACGAGTATCTTACCTTTGAAACAGTTGGTGCACAGTGGTCAACGAAGAAAAAATAGTCTCATGAATTTTCAAAGACATTTTCTCCATTTAGTAAGTAATATTACTTCAGAAATAAAACTCTCATTCCACAGATGCAGTAATACAGTTATAAAAACTGCAGAAAAATAAAAGTTTATCCAATCGAGCGGACTCTGATGGTTTTGTGCAATGAGCCAAATATGATGTCTTTTCGATAACTGCAGGCGGCTATTAGAATTTATTACTGGCTTTGGTTTGTGAATTTAATTGGGCTTTTATTATATGTAATATTTTATTTCTTTGTTATTTACACACTAGAGTAAAAACATTTATCCACTTAGTGGTAAAAAGTGCGCTGAAAAATATAAAAATTAATACCTATTCCAGAAACTAGAGTTAAGTTTGATTATTTTACGTAAAACTATTTTTATTTCGAAGAAATTTTTTATGTTTGAACTAGTTGATTGTTTGCAAATTTTCAATACAAGATTTATTGTTTGACCTCGTTAAGTTGATTGATAAAGACGTATAATATTTTGTTTTTAGACGAATGAGAAGTTAATAAATGTTAAAGACGTATTTGGTATTAAGTACGTTTAAGTTTAATTACTCGCATCCCGTCTATGCCAAAAAATCCGGACAAATTAAAGAGCCGGACAAAAGTCTAGAAGTACGGACAAATCCGAACGGATGGTAACCCTACTTTTATGTGCCTATTTGAAATAAATGCTTTGACTTTGAAACTTTTCGCACACAAAAAACGTAAATGCCGTCATTCTCTACCAGTGGTGGTCAAAAGATTTCACGACAGGTGCTTCGGTTGAGAGGAACAATTATAAGAAAAAAAAAAATTAAACTGCCTATAGAATTATAAATAAAATAGGAACACCAACACATAAATAGGTTATAAACCTATAATACACATACATACTATTTACTATATTATGTACTCATAGTTAATAGATACCTAAGGTAGTAGCTGAATAAATTATTTAAATTTACGCAATGATATAAATATCGGTAGGTTCTTTAGTTACACAATATTTATTAGAACACTTAAACCTTCAGATAACTAGATTATTGTCCAATAGCAGCGCCCCGCGGTTTCACCCGCATAAGTTACGGTCCCGTGAAAATATCGGGATAAAAAATATCCTATGTGTCAATCCTGGTTATAAACTATCCGTATGTTAAATTTCGTTCAAATCCGTTTAGTAGTTATTGCGTGAAAGAGTAACAAACATCCATCCATCATCACAAACTTTTGCCTTTATAATATTAGTGTGATGTGATTACTAGCTGCGCCCCGTTGTTTCACCCGCATAAGTCTCGGTCCCGTGGAAATATCGGGATAAAAAGTATCCTTTGTTCTTTCCCGGGACTCAAACTATCTCTATACCAAATTTCATCTAAATCGGTTCAGCGGTTTAGGCGTGAAAAGGTAACATACAGACAGACAGAGACCGACAGACAGACAGAGTTACTTTCGAATTTATAATATTAGAATGGATTAGTACGAGTCAGATATTAAGGGTAGTAGGAAGTAGGATAGGATGTTATCACACATAAATAAAGCCTTCGACTAACAGTTTTTCTAGTAACTCTCAATTAAGAGGTTCAATAGATTTATAGAACCTCTTAAACTTCATACATTGTTAACTAGATCTCTTTTAACTCCCAAATTAAAGTAAACGAGTATTTATTTTCTCGAAACAGGTTCAAGTGATTGCCCTCTTAAGCAACGCCAATTCGGGAGGTCGTAAAGAATTGTATAAAAAAGTGAGATTAGATCTTTTCATTTGAGGAAAGGTCCGAATATTGGTCCTGCGAGGCAGTTACAGAGAAATGGCGGATTGAGTTCGAGAAAGTCAACATTTAAATTGAAGAGAAAAACATTTACTGAATAGATTTGAGTCGGCCCCTGGGGTGCTGGTTTGCTGGTATTTGGACGTATTTGACAACGATTCTTTTGATATCTTTTTACTTTGGACCTTTTGATATTGGAGAAAGAAATCATAGCCTTCCTGAAGAAAAATGTCTAGTTCATAAATCCAACCCTAGAATATTTATCTGTCGCTACCAGTGTAACTGAGTTTCTCGTATAAATCAGTAAATTATCCCTAGACAATAGTCTGACCTCCATAATTCAACTACAACACAGGTATGTAAGGCTAACAGATCGGCGGGCTACGGTACTTTTTAGGTTCTGAACCTAAAAAAACCAATACAACAATTCCTGAAATAAATACAAATTAGTTGGCACTACACACACTTTATCATTTCAGCCCGGAATCATCCACTGCTGGGTATAAACCTCTTCTATCTTCTGCCATACTTCCCTGTTCTATGCGTCTCTCATCCAGGTAGGTATATCCTGCAACTTTGTCAACCCAACGCGCTTGTGGTACCGCCCTTATTTCTTTGGTCTAACCTTGGTCACCACTCGGTCACAGCTTTACTCCAAAAAACACTTCAAAACACTTCATTTAAATTAAATTGTGCATAGCCAATAGCCATGTGAGCTGGATGCCTTACAGAAGGTCTAGGGGAAGACCTGGATGAGACTCCTACAGACCAGAAGCATGGCACAAAAGGGAGGAGGTTCCACCAACTGCTTTTATACCAGCATAAAAGCAGTTGGTGGAACAAGGATGCCAATTATGATGATGATGATATTATTATACACTCTAGAACAATAAATTCGGTTCACCAACAGATATCTTACACTCTCACGTACAGTTCTCAAACATGATCTTTGACAATTCAGCAGAGGTCCCACCCTCGAGGCTTGCCAGAGAGGTATGGAACGGAGTATTCTGGGTATTAAACTTGTGGACCGGGTTAAGAATACAACAATCCGTTCCATGACTAAAATAACTGATGTCACTCGGAAAGCTGCCACGTTAAATGAAATTGGGCTGGACACATCTGCCGCATGTCAGGCGATCAGTGGGCCAAACTTACGACCCAGTGGGTCCCGCTTAATGGCAAACGACATCGAGACAGGTCCAGACGGAGATGGCGGGATGAGCTGGATTCGTTTTACAAAGATTGGTCCTTGGTAGCTCTGGACAGAGGAAGATGGAAAGAGACTAGGGAGGTCTTTGCCCAGCAGTGAGACTTACTGGTTAAAAATAAATAAAAACAGATAATCTTGATATCTCGGAAACTAAGAATTGGTTCATAGTTACCGAGAAATAAAGTTTCTGTTGTTGACCCGAATCCAGTTCTCTCCAGTGTACCTATTTAATTCAAACTGAATTATATGGAGTAAGTTTGCTCGATGGCACTTTTTTTTCGGTTTTATTACTAGAACTGCCGTAATCGATACATGCGCGGCTAGCAAATTGCGAAAGAAATGTACAATTGAAACCCTAAGGGGCCGTCTCCACGAGCGAGAGAATCGCGGCGATAGTCTCGTCGTGCCATCAAATTTTCGCCGCGATAATATCGCCTTGTGGAGACACGTTCTAACTAAGAGAGTATATAGAAATACGTGGCACGACAATAACAACGCTGCGATTTTCTCGCTTGTGGAGATGGCCCCTATTAAGGCCTAAACACACGCTTTTTCTGGCCGTGAAAAACTACGGTTTATTCGCCGTGTGTAGGCATAGTCGTCAATGATGTATGGATCACAATGGAAGCTTGTTGACAGACACGTTTTTTCTACGGCGCGGTTTATACGTTGTACCGTAAAAAAACTGTGACGTGTACAAAGAGCCTAATTAATACTAACATTCTGGACGTGTAGTTACGACGCTTGTAAGACCTTTCATGCGTGGAAGTCTTACACGATGTATAAATAGTATTAGAGGACAATAAATATGCCTTTTTCATGACAATATAGGATTATTTGATTTGTCTGGCTTGCACTGACGCTCTATGGGCGTTTTAGAGGCACTCAACGAAACTTTATCAACAATGAAATAGTCCTGAAGTTTAGTTAAGATTCGTAAATAAGATTTATACTTTTACTTTATTTTATACCTAAGTTCCAGAAAACTGATCAAAATTGGTTTACTTAAATAAAAATTCAAACTAGTTTACTAACAACTGCCTAGTATTCAAAGAAACTCTTTTATTAAACAACTTATTTTTGGTACTAGTAAAAATAAGAAACAACTTAAACATAAAAAAATGACAAATATAAATTCAGTATAAGACGGTGAAGAAAAAATTTAATTTAATGTCAAAAGACCGAACCTATATTCAGTATCAATTTGCAGGAGATGTATTCTCAAGACATCTCCTGCAAATTGATACTGAATATAATAATAACAGTCGTACAGGTCGATCGATCAGGTTAAGCTACGCTTGCCGCGGTTGGTCGGTGGATGGGTGACCATGTTTACATACCGAGACCCCTCCGTGCCTCGGAAAGCACGTTAAGCCATTGGTCCCGGCTGTCATTCGTGGATCTTTGACAGTCGTTACGGGTAGTCAGAAGCCCGAAAGTCTGACAACCAGTCTTACCAAGGGGTATCGTATTACCCAGTAACTGGTTTGTGGAGCTGCATCCGGTTAGACTGGAAGCCGACCCCAACATAGTTGAGAAAAGGTTAGGCAGATGATGATGTCTTAAGAAATGTATCGTAACGTTTCGCTGTAATATTTCAACAAATATGATATTTGCTAAATGTTTTTTGAGGTCCAAGTGATACACTTTTAGCTCTTGAAACTTGAAATAACTATCAAGCTTTATCATTTGTAAACAATGTGAGAGTGTCCCAATCCGTTAGACCATGACTATACAATATGATTTGATGCACATAGACTAAACAAATATTAATTAGCTTTTAAACACACTTCTACTTTACACCTTTTTGTTATGTATTTTTGTGGTGATATTTATTTAGTTCCGCTGTCCCCATTAACGGGATACCGTCAATGGGGACAACAGGAATACATTTTATTTATTTTTATTGAGTTCCGCTGTCCCCATTCAATGGGGACAGCGTCAATGAGGACAACGGGAACAGACGTATAAATCACACTAATTTTATAAAGGCGTAATTTTGTGAGTGCGTGTTTATATGTTTGTTACTACTTCACGCTAAAACTGCTGCATCAATTGTGATAAAATTTTGTATGTAGGTAGCTGACACCCTGAATTACAAATAGGCTGCTTTTTATCTCGATATTCCCACAGAATCGACATTTACGCGGGTGAAACAGCGAGGTGCACCTAGTAAATAAATAAATTACTTGTATAGCAATTCTAATTTCTAAGTACAAATCCTTCTGAGTCAGACCCATGACTTTTGCCCTATTTTCCACAAACTCAAACAGCTTCACGATTATTCACAATACCAATTAATATATTTACACCCCCAAACACAACCGCTTTTAATGAACCTCTTAACAATAAGCTCATTACTTACACCTACCCACAATACTCAAGTTTCATCTACAGCGTGTTTGATAAATGAGCCACAGGCTGCTCATTTTCACGCTAGTCTTGATTGATTAGTTCCAATATTGGAATTCGAAACGCCCTGTATCGCGATCAAGGAAACGGTAACCAAGCGCCCTTCGCTTCGGCTAATGAAATCAATTTGAAGTCATCCGGGTTGCTAAAATCAATGAGAAACCCGATATTGCCTGTAATGAGAATCCTGTGTTGCTTTCAAAATGGCTTTTGATGAACAAGCAGGCTGTTTGAAGATACAGAATAATTAATTATGGTATTACGACGATCAGTGCAAAAATGAGGTTAAAAAGGGTCAAATGAGACCTTTTCTGTTTTGTTTCTGAACTGAATATAAAGTGGTTCATGAGCGAGAAAGGGTACCTCCGTTTGACCTTCACAAACTTTTGATGTACCAAAGTCTGAAAATCTGTAGATCTCATTACAGTAATGGGTATTTTTAAGTCACCCTTTTTTCTCTTTATTTTCTCAATTCTTTTGGTGCGTTTCCATTTGAACTAATGGCCGTCATGGGCGTCATGTTGTTTATTCACTTATAAAATTATCACATAAAATTATGCGTATCAACAACTGCCCCCTCTCAATGTCATTCAAGTGTCAGAAGATACTTGTAGCATTATAGTTGCGTGTTCAGTGTCAAAACACACTACGACGAGTTGGTCTATAGTACTTTAACATCGCTCTTTCAATTGCCCTATCTCAATTTCTTTGAAGTCGGCACTACATAATTATCTTTTTCTTCCATACTACTTTATTAGTCGTCATCTAGATAAATATGATAATTATGTGATTACTAGCTGCGCCCCGCGGTTTCACCCGCATAAGTTTCGATCCCGTGGGAATAACGGGATAAAAACTATCCTATGTCCTTTCCCGGGACTCAAACTACCCCTATACCAAATTTCATCTAAATCGGTTCAGCGGTTTAGGCGTGAAAAGGTAACATACAGACAGAGTTACTTTCGAATTTATAATACTAGCTGCGCCCCGCGGTTTCACCCGCATAAGTTTCGATCCCGTGGGAATATCGGGATAAAAACTATCCTATGTCCTTTCCCGGAACTCAAGCTATCTCTGTACCAACTTTCATCTAAATCGGTTCAGCGGTTTAGGCGTGAAAAGGTAACACACAGACAGACAGAGTTACTTTCGAATTTATAATATTAGGTAGTATGGATTTAATCAACTAATGTTACCTCCAATCGCCTGAAATACAGGATTACCTAGTTCAGGCACAAATCATGGGTGAACTTGACATAGATTTAAGAAAAACTATTTAACGTTAGTCCTAATAATTTTGAATATTTTTTTATTAATTTATTTATCTTAGTAGCCTGACCATAATTATCATCTTTCACACAGTCCATCGTTTCATTGGTCTTGCCCTACTCTTATATACATTCACTTTCATACTAAAAACATTCCTCACATTTTTTTTTAATGAAGTGTCCTAATTACCAAACACTTAACCTAAAAAGGCCTATGTAATTAACACCAACAAGATGCAAATGAAAACCAGAGCGCTACGCAAAATAAGTTGTCCTCTCCAATTTCGCGAAACCCAATTTATCTCACAGCTGAATGAGACTTTAAAAGTCCGACTTCCACCACGCTAATGTCAACACAATTTCATAACTTTATGACCTAATTAATTATTGGCTGCATCGTTGGTCTAGTGATTGGAAGCGCGACTGGTGGAAATGGGGTGCTGGGTTCCATCTTCAGGCCGGGCAAAGTGTTATTGGTTTGTCCTATGTGGTCAGTGGTCACGACCCCGACTTACGATTTGTAGGTCTTGGGTTCTAATTCAAGCAAGAGCTTTACTTTGTATAAATTATTTCATCGCCACTGCTCTCAAAACGGTGAAAGAAAACATCGTGAAGAAATCGGTATGCCATAGAACTAAAAATTCGGAGGCATGTGACATCTACCAACTCGCACTGGGCCGCGTGCTACTGCTGACTCCCTCTCGAATAGAGGAGACCTGTGTCCCAGCAGTGGAACAATAGAGCCTGATTATGCTATGTGGATTTTTTTTCACGGAGCGTGCACGTGTCACTAGTTGATGGCAATAGACTCATTCCCTGTTACTTAGGACTATAACACTGGCGAAATGTACCTATAAATTACTAAGCAGACATACTACATCAATTTGCCGTATTATAGCTTTTTTATTAGTTGTTTTATAGTATTTTTGTATTGTTTTTATATTTTGATTTTTTTTTTAATTTCTTTTGATTTTATTTTTAATTCTGTGACCATGACATTTTGAATCTTTTAATTTTCGTTTATTTTAATTGCTTTGAAATTTTATTTTTATTTTAATTCTGTGACCTTTTTTATTTGTTTTTATTTGTATTCGATAATTTATTTTATTTGTATGAATTTTTGAGATTTTATTCAGAGAGTTTTTATTTGGAGAAATTTTATTCTGTGGCAGTAGGCATGTTGATATTTCTATTAATGTAATATGGGTCTTGCCTGAATTAAATGAATTTTAATTTTTGTATAGTCATTTCAGACTGTCGAACAATGACAGCTGTGATTTGAATTAACGGCCAATTTTAAGTTAATAGTTACATCAGTCAGCAATCATTTTCGCTAACTTTACTATAGGTCTGCCTACCCGGAAAATACACGCGTGACAATATGTTACATAACTTTATGACCTAATTAATGATTGCTTCAAGTTTAAGTAGACGCAGATGGGTAGTGACGTCACTGATTGATTCGAACTGCGTCGACCCGACATTAATCATGTTCGGGCGATCCGTGTTACAATAGCATTGTTGATAGGGGGCGTGGCTCCCTATTTGTAGGGTAAGCCACGCTATTACTTACGTTTTTGGGAGTGGGTTTTGAGTGGTATATGGGCTTGTTTGTGTTTTTATGTCGTTTGCTATAGAATATTAACACCAGTTTTTTGCGACGATGCGAGATATTGCATTGACGTAGACAACTGACTAAAAAAGTAGAAAAACGAACTTAATTTACGCCTTGAATTAAAAAGATTTTGGAAGTCGGTTTCGTCCTTTGTCGCGAAATATATTATTATGAATCTGAAAGTGAACGATTTTCGAAAAAAAGGTAAGTGATTTCCGGCTCTTTTTCAAATTATGACATCCAAAATTATGAATATATGCACTATTCAATTTAAATCTTCTAAATTCTCCGAAAAGAAAATCTATTTGATTAGAATTATGTGGCCTTATCTAACAATCTGTTCAAAATGCAAATTTTTGCGTTATAAACAGATTATAAACCGTGATACTTTAAGTTTCAAAAATGATCTTGGGACCCGACTAAGAATAACTGACCTTAAAATTTGGGTCAAAGCGGGACATATCCTGAGGTTATTTTGCTAAAACTCACCAAGAGGTCAACGAGGTTAAAGGATTCTTAATAAGTTTTTCCAAACATAATTAGGAGTTTCGTCACTTAAAATCTTTTTCTTCGACTCTGCGGCGACGTTAAAAATTTTAACAATAGGGACTTGTAACTGAGAATGGCCCTTGCGATGAAGAGCTACGTTTCCTTGTCAATTGAATTCATTTGCAAACAATATATTATATTCCAGCTGAATAGCGTGGTGGCAACTGTTATTGTTAGTATGGGTCTTCCCACAGTTCATTCAAAACTTATATGTCTGAACGAATATTTATAATTTTTTTGGCCGAGCGTACCTTATTCCTCATCATGAGGCTACGTCAAGGCCTAGTTGACCCGCATCAATAGGTTATTTTTCATCTGTCTAGCCTTTTCCCAACTATGTTATGTTATGTTGGCATATAGGTATGAGGAACACGGTGTAAAGTTCACTCATCCTCCATAGAAAAGGGTGGATCCTCTGACCAGACGGGTGTAGTGTTTGGGAGCTACTGCCCCATGATTCATGTCCGATCGTTGTGTACAGGGTGAAATTTTAATCACCGTTTTCCTCAAGGGGTCATTGTACTCATCATTATGAACAATTTTTACTATGGAACCAAACATAAAATCGCGAAAAAAATCAGATGTTCCCTACATTTTGACGAGTTATGCGAACATAAATGTAGGGAACAGCTGATTTTTTTGTCACGAATTCGGGTTGGTCCCATAGTAAAAGTTGTTTATAATGATGAGTACAATGACCCCTTAAGAGGAAAACGGTAATTAAAATTTCATCCTGTATATGCTAGTTCCACGGTAAAGTCTGCTTACGGGATGCAGGATTTTACGTGACGTCAGTATGACGCATAGTTCACATGTAGCGTTCTAGGTACATTGGGATCGGCTTCCATTTCGAAAGCCCGATACAGCAAGAGGTGCAGAACATATTATTTTGATAGCCATCTATGTGAAAGGTCCCATGTGTTGAATACATACCGGTACATATACAGTACACCATGACCCTGTAAAGGTTCGGTTTTCGATCAAGTTGCACGAAAAACATTTTTCAAATTAATTGGACTCACTTAGGCAGAGCTTGTTTACCAATGTTCGTCGAACTTCTGACGGGTTGATGTGTGGATGTTGTAGTAAGATTTAGGGGTCGATATTTTAGGGTTGGTCGAAGATTTTTGGAAGTAAAGTAAGTTGGCGGTTACAACATTAATTTGGCTACAGTTTTGAGATTGAAGGAAATAAATCATTAAACCATAGGTATTTAAAATTCCGTTAATCCGGATATTTTACTTACCACGAAATTGATTGTGTAAACTTTGCTTAGATTGTGAAGTTTCACTGTAAACAAAATTATGGTGAACTATTTGATGTGGAATAGAATAGAATACTCTATTATGTACACCATATAATTAATAATGTACCTCTGTTATATTGAAACAAAAAAAAAACTGTAGAATAAGAATAAGAAACTACCTTTTGGAAGGGGCAGGCTAGAATATTTTTTTTTAGGTAAGTGAAATCTTCTTTAGGCGCGTTGCTTGGGTATTTTTTGAGATAGGAAAAAACCATTGAATTGACAACATTTCAAACCTGACACGACCTTAAAACAAAAATACTATTTCTTTATTTTCGTATCCTGAGTTCAAATATATTTTTATTTTATTTTTTTATTTCTAAATTTCTGAGAAAAAAAATAAAAATCAAAAAACATGTGATGACGTCACATAAACGGCGGAATGACGTAGTTACCTTTGCGCATTCCAATGTCTTTGATTGAAAACATTATATCAAACAAGACATGTCAATGTCACTTAAGAAGTGTAACTAGAAAACAACTAAAAAACTGAATTGAATTCAACAATATTTTTTCCTATCAACTCGACACGCTGCTTACTGTTAATATTATCAATTTTTGATTGATATTTCGCCAATAAAATGGATCCCAATGAAAAATATACGCCAATGACGGAACCAAAACAACGACTGAGACAAGTGACATCTAACAGTTTTTTAGACGGGTCACAGTAAAGCAAAGGTAATATCGCCATTCTACCGTCATCTGGCACTTACGTCTTTTTAGAATACACCGAATTTCAAAGTTAAAATTATAAATGAAAAGTACATAATTTCAAAAACGAAAAAATATGGGTGCCCTAGATTTGAATTTACTTTTATATAACGTAATAATACATGCAGGTTAAAAATATGAAATGTTGTCAATTTGCGCCACTGTTACCGTAACCGACACTGCTTCGGATATGTTCAGCTATCCTTGGGATGTACTCAGTTTTAATGTATATCCGATATGTCAGTGAGTGATGGTGTAGCGGTATTCTACAACGCTACATGCGAACAACGCGTCATACTGACGTCACGCAAATCCTGCATCTCGCAAGCAGAGTTTACCGCGCAACTAGCACATATACAACGGC
Organism: Amphipoea oculea; assembly: GCA_945859645.1. Lineage (NCBI taxonomy): Eukaryota > Metazoa > Arthropoda > Insecta > Lepidoptera > Noctuidae > Amphipoea > Amphipoea oculea. Next base: position 7,104,205 of record OX243869.1, on the reverse strand, counting down.
CCGACATGACTCATCGGGCAGTTGCCCGCCAGACATAACACCCGTCTGGTCGGAGGATCCTCCCTTTTCCATAGAGTATGAGTGAACTTTACACCCTGTTCCTCATACCTCTATAATGGCAATGTATTCTGTTGGTGTTTTGTTTTCACTTCCGGAGTGCCACTGTTTTTTTATTTTAGAAATGTTGGCACTTAAAAGTAACTTTTATGTGCCTATTTGAAATAATGATTTGAATTTGACCTAACGGCTATGTACTGGGTTGTCAAATACAAATAAAAATCATATGCCTAGTCCTAACACACAGTGATGTACATAAGCGACAATAACAAAAAAGCCGATACGACTGGAAAAACGCCTGATACGGAGATAATCTGCAGTCTGTACGTCGGCTTACCCGACCATTTGAACACGCAAAAGTGACATTTATGTGTCAGTGAACGTCCCACGCCATGTTCGTAATAAACGGCCGGGCTGAAATATACTAAAATAATATTGGAACGTAGTTCACGAACCATTTCGGGCTTTCTTTTCACTTTATTTGGTTAGAGCGAAGTTATGGGAAGGACGATCCGCTAGTAATAGCTGTATGTTCCGTATGATATTTTTTTTTTGTGAAATATTCAATATGTCGGAAATACGTCATTCGTTTGACTGATTGGGACGCCAGCACCATCTGATGGCGCTTGACAGGGTCTAGCCTGAGTTCGTTGGAGTCGACGAGAACACTATAGAGTGGTGTCTCTAACTCATCTCTAACTCACTTGGTCATCGGACATCAAACGGACAACATGTGCTCAGAAACTGTCTAGCTTTCCGTATCGTTGAGTTGTGTACCTACAGTTTGTGATTCGCTAGTGCGATTAATTTGTTCGTGAAATTATAATTTGATTTGAACTGCAAACGGTTTTTGTATTGCGCAATAACCAACACTACCCATAGTACGCCCACAGTAATTTAAATATGGCGGATCATAACGAGACACAAGTACCTTCTCCTTCAAATATTTATGTCTCTTTTGATTCTGTTTGTAGGTAATTTGCATTCGCAATTTATTTGCCAAAAATGTAAAGTTTATGGAAAAGTAACTTTAAATCCTACACAATAAAGTTCAGTTTACGCTACAACTTCAAATATTTTTATAACTTTTTCAATAGTGCTAGTCACTATGAAATTAACTTAATTACCATTAAAATAAAGTTGATATTTTTTTAACTTGAAATAATATTAATTTGAAACATAATTGATGGACAAAATGTAGTCGTAGTTGCTTCCCAGTTTTTTGACGCACCTGCACACAAAAGCTCACGCTTTCTTCCCAGGGCAGAAACTACAAATCGCCACCTGATACGATCCTTAGATACTCCTCTTGCTTCGTTTACGTTCATACACTGTTCATACACGCACGCCGGTTTCCTGTTCACCGGCTTGTTTTTTAAAGTTATGAAAAACTAGCTACGCCACGCGGTTTCACCCGCGTAAATGTCGATTCCGTTGGAATATCGGGATAAAAAAGTTGCCTTTATGTTAATCCAGGGTTTCAGCTACCTCCATACACAATTTTATCAAAATTGGTCCAGCAGTTTGAGCGTGAAGAAAGTAACAAACTTTCACCTTTATAATATTAGTGTGATGATTAGTGCTTAGCTAAATAAATCGCAGGTGACAGGTGTGTCTTATCAGAAATTAATCGAAAAACTGCTGCCAACATTAATCATACTTAACAGACCCCATCAAATGAACAAATGATTTCTTTCAAATCACTGTCAAAAATTACTTACTCAATATTAAATTAAGCAAGTTAAAGTAATTTTATTGGCTCCTAAAATTACCAAACTCACGACAGCCACATGAAATGTTAAAGTTTCTGATTGATTTGATTTGATTATTTTATTAAAATCAAAACGTTAGAATTCATTTTCATTTCGACGAACTTTCATTCCATTAGAAGTCTCAATTAATTTCCTTGATAAGTTACAAAAGAATGTTTGTATTTTCGTAAATTGTTACTGAAATAAACAAATTGGTAGGCAGATTTTGTGTTTTGTATTAGGTTTTTAGAACATTTATTTTACCCTAGTTAGCTGTTAATGTGTACTGGAACACGAAGTGGTAATTAGACGACATTATTTAGGGTTCATATTTGGGTATTTGTTGGAGTGTTCATATTTGTATTGAAATAATGATAATGATGTTTAACCCTTCGTATGCTTAAACGTGGATCCACGCGAGACACAATGGCTTTTTAATTGCGTCTGTAATTACGGCATTCCACCGGTTAAAACTGAGCCACGCACAATGGTACTGATATACATATATTCGGCACCATATTTGAATAGGAGAATATTTTCCTAGCTGAAATAAATAGTATAAAATAATTTTTGGTAATAACAGATGTAAATCTTTAGATATTTTTTTTTTTTGGTTTCTTTTGTTCATCTTTTTAATCAAAAACACCAAGTAACAAGATACTCAGTTATTATTAAAACACTACCAACAGAAAAAAATACCAAAACAAACATTTTCTACCAGATTTTTAAAACCATAATCCAAAACATTATCACATCTTAACAAAGAGCTTGAACATTTTTTTAATACCGCGACAGTGGCTCCCCCTTCCCCCTGCAAAGTCAATCGTCAAAGTGGTAGAAACGGGGTCAGCAGACGGCTGCAGAAATAGAGCACTCGTGGCGATGACGACGCGCTACTGTAATGATGATGTCTGTCAGGGAATATGGGCAATGAGCATGACTTTTTTTTGGAACTCGAGAACAATTGTAGGCCAGTTTACATGCAATATTTATTTGCAGGTAATTGTTTATAGCGATAAGACTGTACTTTTAACGGTGTTCTTATATAAATTCATTTACAGTCAAGAAAAGAGATAAGTATGCAGGATCGTCGGATATAGTTGAAGTTTAGTACGAAACCGATGAATCTTTTCGAATAAAATTTAATTTAATTAATAGAAAACAAACAGGTCATTTATCAAATTAAATTTCATTCGAAAACATCCATCGGTTTCTTACTAAACTTCAACTATATCCGACGACCCTGGTTACTTATCTCTTTTGGTGACTGTATATAGCCGATGTATTTCACAACACCATGAGGAACCCATATTTAGTCAATATGTGTTCCTCATGGTTATTTGCACTGAAATGTAACTGAAATACATCGGCTAAAGAAAAACAGGTACCTGCAAGTATCTATATTTTTGTTAAGAAAATTAATAATCTACCGAGGTATGATAATAACACTAGCTGCGCCCCGCGGTTTCACCCGCGTAAATGTCGATCCCGTGGGAATATCGGGATAAACTATCCTATGTCCTTTTCCGGGACTCTATCTATCTCTATACCAAATTTCATCTAAATCGGTTCAGTGGTTTAGGCGTGAAGAAGTAACAAACATATAAACACACACACTCACAAACTTTCGCCTTTATAATATTAGTGTGATAAATCCTAGTGTGTTTCATTGCAGATAAGTTTCTACTGAATAAATCACTAAATTCATAACAATAATTCCATTTCCAGTTACCAACATCTTTGTTCTATTGTAAACACAACGGGTGGTCGAATTTAACGCAAGAAAAAACACGGAATGTATTTTTAAACCAGCCAAATCCTGTTCAGGGTCGTAATTTTCAGACAAAACGCAACACTATTATGCAACCGCTTAATACAGGATAAACCTCATAGTGTTGTTACAGGAATATTTTAACGAATAAGGAAGCAAATCTATAAGTTCTCTTTATTTTTGTGGTAGAGAAAACTGAGAATTATATGAACATTTCTGTATATATACATTTTTTTTACTTTAGTTGTTGTTCGGTTTATATATTTAATCTGAGCAATATTATATTATGCAAGTGGTACAGATTGGTATCAACTTAAATATAACCATATCAAAAAATCTTAAAAATAAAAAAAGATACTACGGAGTCTACGCAGTCGTAGCACAGAGCTACACGACGTAGCGGTGAATAGTGTCTACGCAGTCGTAGCAGAGAGCTACGCGGCGTAGCAGTGAATGCTACGCAATCATGCATTGTGTAAAATACATTTTTTCATTTTGTTAAAATTAATATCACAAATAAAATGAACTGTAAGTAATTATAAAAATAAAGTTTCATCAAACCTTAAGCATCGTTTGAGTAGCGTTCTCAAAATAAAAATAAATTACATTAAACTAGGTTAATTTAGCTTCTATATGGCTTATCATCCATCTCGATTTCCGTTCAGGAATGATAACCATTATCCCATGCACGATTATAATTATTATTAGTCTAATGTCTATTTGATTGAGCTCTAATTGAATACTTCGAGTACTAACTTCTCAATAAAGTATATAATAATATTACTGTTGGAGCAGAAACTGATGATTGTATTTGTAGAACATTATTGCCATTGTAATTTAAATTCCAGTGAGATTAAAAGGCGAATTCCCGCAATTAAAAACGTTCAAAATCTAGTCGCAATCTCATCTCAGCGACAATCAATGTCAAAAACTTGTCGAAAATGTAGGGAAATTACAGTTATTTTTGACAGACTGAGATCAGACTGTGAACATTTTTAAAATTATGAGAATTTCCCCTCTGAAATTAATTATGTGGCGTAATAATAATTTTACCTCTAGGTCTAATTAATAATTAATTAGATTGTGTACAATTGTAGCACCACCGAACGTCTACAGCTGCGCGCCACACAACACTGCTGTGTCGGAACACCACTCACGCACACACCGTTAGGCCGCCTCGCGTATATAAGGAGCCAACGCGCCGCCGAGCGGTCAGTCTGCGCTAGCGCGCCGCTGTTTCCACGCATTGGAAGAGCTCGCCTAGTCTAGACGCCCCCCCCCCCCTTCGCCTCACGCCCTGTGGTGACGCATCCTACTTGTTTCGTGACGCACCTCGCGTCACGAACTTGCTGGGAACGTACCGTGTCGTATATTTACCGTCGTTTATACACAACATTGTGAACTGTAATACACCATTTGTTTATATTGACTTTACGTTTCAATCGTACCCGCTTCAATCTGGCGCTCAACGTAAAGGCCCGGAAGCAGGCTAGCCCAAAATCAAGATTACGAAGGAAAATTAAGGAGGAACCGCTAACTACCATGAATTTGTCAACTGAGCAATTCGAGAAGTTACTGTCAGTGATTGGCAACCAACAGCGACTAAGCTCATTCGCTACTTGCAAGATTACTTTTAATGGTGCCAGAGATACTGAATCGGTAGAATCTTTTCTCGCTGCGGCTTCAGTATTCAAGTCTGTAGAACAGATCTCCGAAGAAGATGCCATCATGAGCGTCCCCTTAATTTTGAAGGAAGAGGCAGCCACCTGGTGGAATGGGATAAAGGATCAGGTGAATACATGGAATGAGTTTGAGTCGAGAGTTCGCCACGCCTTTGCTCCTAAAAGACCTGCCTACCAGCTGTACCAGAACGTTGTGAACATTAAACAAGGTGAGGATGAATTAACAGAAGTGTTTGTTGCTAAGAAGAGGGCTCTTATTGCACAAATGCCAGAGCCACACACAGAGACCCAACAAATCGATATGATCTACGGGCAATTGAGGTATAAGATAAGGGTTAAAATGGCACGCGAGACTGTCAATACTTTTGACGCACTAGTGAAGGCAGCCAGAGGAGTGGAAGAGCTCCTGGTTGAAAAGGAAATACCAGAAGAAAAGACAGAGAAGGGAAAAGAGACAGAAAAGGTGTCATTTAAAAAGAAGCGTTGCACGTACTGTCGATTGCCTGGACATTCAATTGAGACATGTCGGAAAAAGGAGAAGAAGGATCTCGCTTCTGGTAGTGGTGCTTCTACCGCAAAACCTGCGCCTGCAAATGCCGCTATAGGCACCCAGGCGCCGTCACCTTCTACACCAACGTTTGCATGTTACGGATGTGGTACACCAGGAGTGGTCCGATCAAAATGCACAACCTGTGCCAAGGCTGCGCCGAAGGTGGGAAAAGCTGAAGTAAGTTTTTGTTCCGCTAACACTGAAGCAGATGTACGTCCTAGACCGGTTATTGGTATTGCCATAGGCAAAGTAACCGGTAGTGCCTACGTGGATACTTGCGCAAAAACGAGCGTTGCATCATACACGCTATACAAATGCCTACGAAAACTCGGATTTGCATTCCAGACACAAGAGCTTGTGGTGAAACTCGCTGATGGCACGAAGACGACGAGAGAGGTTTTGACTGTAGAAGCACCAGTCAGTGTCTGTTTCCGTGTTGTGCAAACGTCTTTTGTCGTGTTCCCGGAAGCTCGAGAATCTCGCACACTGTTAGGCGTCGGCTTTATCGAGGATGCTAAGATGGTACTTAACATTCCGCAGAAGACATGGCATTTCGAGGATTACCCTGATAATATCTTCGACCTCCAAGACGAAGATGCTGAGGAGATATCAATGGCCAAGGTAGAGGCTACGCCTGTTTATTTTAATCCTCAGTTACGCTCCATGCTAAAAGATGTCGAGCTGCCTGAATTTATTTCTCCTTTTCCGATAACTCCAAGAGACGAAGGCGTACTGGAACCGGCGCTGCCACAATCCAGTGCATGCACTTCAGCAACTGGCAGTCCATTATCCAACGGAGAACCAGCACTCCCGGAAACGAGTGCCTGCACCACAAACACGATGCCATATCGCGTAGTGCCAATTGAGCTGTCCCCTAGTCCAAGGAAGCGATCCCGACCATTATTCGATGGGTATTCTCCAAGGTTCGTAGACTTTATGGTCCGTGATGCCCAAATGCAGCTTCACGATGCTTCGTGTGAACTATCTCCACACTCCAAAGCACTCTTCCCTAGCGACCATAGTAATAACAGTAATGATGTCGAAGTTGGATCTTTGGAAGTGGAAGAGGTCTCATCGGACACGCTAGACGCAACTCAAAAGTCACAGCTGATGGAAGTGCTATGGGATTATCAAGAAGTTTTCGGTGAAGGTGGAGAACCGACTACCCTCGCAGAACACTGCATCGACACGGGTGAGCATAACCCCATCTCTGTACCTCCATACCGCCTCTCGCCGCCACGCATGGTTGTGTTAAAGGAAGAGGTAAAGAAGATGTTGGACAGTGGAGTAATTGAAGCATGCTCATCACCCTGGTCCGCACCCGTTGTAATGGTACCAAAGAAAGATGGTTCAGTACGAGTTTGCGTTGATTACCGTAGACTTAATGCCATAACGGTCCCCGACAAGTATCCTATCCCACGCATGGATGATCTGCTTCATGCTGCTAAGCCAACGCCTTTTATGTCGACCCTGGATTTGCGCGCTGGGTACTGGCAAGTGAAAGTAAAACTTGAGGATCAGGACAAGACGGCATTCATAACTCCATTCGGTATGTACCGTTTTAAGAGGATGCCATTTGGACTTCGCAATGCACCCTCTACGTTCCAGCGTCTGATAGACAGGATTCGAGTTAGCCTGGAGAATGTAAAGATGCTAGCGTACCTAGACGATTTAATCATTTTTTCGGCTACCTATCAAGCACACCTATCAGATTTGGGTAAGGTACTAAGTAACCTAAAAGAAAGCAACCTTCATGTAAACTTCGGTAAGTGCCGATTTTGTTGCTCAACAATTAAGTATTTAGGACACATTATTACTCCAGAGGGTCTGAAGGCTGATCCCGAGAAGGTAGCAGCCATACTAGCCTATCCAGCACCCAAGAATCTGAAGCATCTGATGACGTTCCTGCAGACCTGTTCCTGGTACAGGCGATTCATACCAAACTTTGCCGGAATCAGTGAACCACTTTCCCGTTTAACTAGGAAAAACTCGGTATGGACTTGGTCAGCGGAACAGGAGCAAGCTTATCAAGAGCTCAAAATACGTCTTACATCCGCCCCTGTGCTACGACAAGCCGACGAGACGAGAGGTTATATTATTAAAAGTGATGCAAGCAACTATGCACTTGGAGCAGTTCTAGTGCAGGGGGAGGGAGAGGACGAGCATCCCGTTGAATATGCCAGTAGGCTGATGATCCCTGCAGAACGCAATTATTCCACAACCGAGAGGGAGGCTCTCGCAGTAGTTTGGGCGATTAAAAAATTCCGTGGATACATTGAAGGCCTCCCAGTAACAGTGGTTACGGACCATCAAGCCCTGAAGTGGTTGATGTCGTTACGGTCTCCAACTGGTCGATTAGCTAGATGGGCTTTGCAGATACAGGCGTATGATATTAACATCAAGTATGCACCTGGTAGAACGAATGTGGTTGCAGACACGCTGTCCAGGCCTATTTGCGATGAAAACACCGAAAACACCTGTGGAGTGTGTAGCGTAGTCGTGGATATACCGCAGAGACCGTCATCTGAAATTAGGGCAGAACAGATGAAGGATGAAAATATCGCCAGCATCGTAACTGCCTTAGAAGATGCAGATCGTAAAGATAATGCCGTGTACTGGAGCAACAAAGGGTACGTCATGAACAACGGGTTGTTGTACCGATATCACCCGTCGGATGACTCAGATGAGGCTCAACTCGTAGTTCCTCAACATGAATGGGCACACGTTCTTTCAGTATACCACGATGACCCTTTGGCGGGACATTACGGCGCTGATAAGACATATCAACGCATCTCGAAGCGATATCATTGGAAGGGTATGCGGAAATATATCGAAGCATATATTAAAAACTGTGTTGCATGCCAGAGGTTTAAGCCGTCCAACCTCAAACCAGATGGTTTGCTCCAAACTACGCCCGTCAACCAACGTTTCGAAACCCTCGCCTTTGACTTGTTTGGACCTTTGCCGTCAACGACTAGCGGTAAGACATGGATACTAATAGCTGAAGATATTGCTACTGGTTGGATAGAATTATTTGCTTTGGAAACTGCCAGCGCTGAAAATTGTGCGACAGTTTTGATGAACGAGATTTTCCTCCGATACGGTGTGCCCAGACGCCTGATAAGCGACAATGGACCACAATTTGTGAGTGCTGTGATGCAACAATTAACTTATTGTCTGCGGATTAAGCACACATTCACACCAGTGTACCACCCAGCAGCAAACCCGGTGGAAAGGAAAAACAGAGACTTAAAGACACAACTGGCCATTTTAGTAGGAGATGAACACGGGAGTTGGAGTGATAAGTTACCTAGCATACGGTTTGCGATGAATACCGCAACTTGCCTCACTACAGGACATACCCCAGCGTATTTAACATTTGCAACAGAACTGCGTACTCCGGATGACAATACTCACGATTTTCGTCAGATCTTACTGTCTGAAAACTTTGTGCCTGAAATTACGCCGAAGTTACTACTCCTCGCCAATACGCTGGACAAGGCTAGAGATGTCAGGGAGAATCTAGAAGAACGCAGGAAGAAGACGGTAGACCAAGGACGTAGAGAAGATCCCGGTTACGCTCCCGGTGACTTGGTACTAGCAAGTACCCATCCAATCAGTAATGCTGCTCGAGGAATAAGTGCTAAATTCTGTCCTCGTAGGGATGGTCCTTATCTAATCCTAGCACGTCATGGTGCTGCATCTTATCTGATTTCAGATCCCGTTACTCCGGATAAACCCCTTGGAGTGTATCATACATCCGCCTTGACTCCGTTCCAAGGCCAGGCGGCAGGTCCCCTTCCTCCGCCGGTGCGCCCACTGAAGAAACGCGGGCGTCCGCCTAAACCTAGGCCCAACCCTGAAGGCGCCACTCCGCCTTCTCGTGGACGAGGACGACCACGGCGACACGCATCTCGCCCAGCTTTGCCGGTTGAACATTCATCTTGACTGGCTACTCGTCGGGGCGACTTCGCAACCAGAGGGGGAGCCTGTAGCACCACCGAACGTCTACAGCTGCGCGCCACACAACACTGCTGTGTCGGAACACCACTCACGCACACACCGTTAGGCCGCCTCGCGTATATAAGGAGCCAACGCGCCGCCGAGCGGTCAGTCTGCGCTAGCGCGCCGCTGTTTCCACGCATTGGAAGAGCTCGCCTAGTCTAGACGCCCCCCCCCCCCCCCCCCCTTCGCCTCACGCCCTGTGGTGACGCATCCTACTTGTTTCGTGACGCACCTCGCGTCACGAACTTGCTGGGAACGTACCGTGTCGTATATTTACCGTCGTTTATACACAACATTGTGAACTGTAATAAACCATTTGTTTATATTGACTTTACGTTTCAATCGTACCCGCTTCACAATCTAATTTATGAAAATAATTTGAAATGCCTTTTCTGCTATTTGTAGTGAAGTTAACTCTGCCAAATAATACTTTCGTGTTAATTATCGAAAGAAGCTGACCACGATCTTCAGACATGAGGGACCGACTAAAGAGAGAGAGAGTTAATTAACGCGTTATGTGCAAAAATTTACTTAGGTAGGTACTTAAGCCACATTTACACGACGTAAGTAGAAACTTAAGTCGTTACGTTACTTGTATTTACAGGCCAGAAGGCCTGTAAATACAATAAAATTGAATCAACAAATAACAAAAAAGAAAAATATTTTATTTGGAACACGCACGCACAGTAAAAAAGGAGCATTAAAAACTAACAAAACTACATTAAAAACAAAAAAAAAATACAAGAAAATGAAGGACCTGTGCGAGGCCAAAATGGCTCCTATCTCAGTATAAAATTACGAAATTAAAAAAAATACCGCAGCGCTGGTATTCTGCAGCCTATAATATTGTTGCTTCAACTTTTGTATGCCACAGAAAATTAAATCACATCATCCGAATGACGACCGAATTTACATCATGATTTCACAAGAAACCTACGCCCATAATTAAATAATTTAGACTAAACCAAAACAAGATCCTCAAAATTAAAATATCTGAATCCCTACATTCTGAAGCAGAACAAATTCACCACAGGAGCTATCAGCCGCGGCTATCAGCCGCGTTTATAATCGATACAATTTGAATAATTACGTTAATTTCCATTTCTGAAGCCTACGTGAAATTTATAGAAGGCAGGCTGACGACACGACGCGACGACGTGGAGTGTACCGGCGGGGTTGAAAGATGAGCGAGAAATGAGCGGCGCTAAAAGGCCTATAGAGGTATGAGGAACAGGGTGTAAAGTTCACTCATACTCCATAGAAAAGGGAGGATCCTCCGACCAGACGGGTGTTGTGTCTGGCGGGCAACTGCCCGATGATTCATGTCAGGCCGTAATTTGCGCGGTAAACTCTGCTTACGAGATGCAGGATTTTGTGTGACGTCTGTAGGACGCGTAGTTCGCATGTAGCGTTTTGTAGATACCGCTGCAGGCCCTTCAAACAATGTTTAGAAGCCAGATTATGCTGACGACGCGGTATAGTAAAGTATACCGGCGTGGTTCGAGATGAGCGAGAAATGAACAGTGGGCCTAGCAACACCCTAATTACGTAACACGCTATCAATCACAATCTGAATAATTTTGAAGGATATTGCTAATCCATTGCATATGTATGAAAAATGTGTCTGTAGAACAACGTAAATATCGCAATGAATGTTGTTGAGCTGTCAAAATGAAAGCGATTGCCAGTGATAGTGTGTTACGCAATCACCCCACAGGAAAGCTCGAAATAAACGTAACATAAATTCTATCGATTTTGTCGCGTTCGTGCTTGGCCCACCGAATTAAGAGGCCGTACAAACATTATGAAGATGATGAGTACAGTTAATGGAGCTACATTGATGAAGTATCAATTTTCAATTAATTAAAAGCGTTGCTTAAGAGCTTACTTATAATTGTGGAAACACTTTATTGTTAATTGCTGAATATATAATAAGAAATAATGAACATCTAAGTGGCAGATAAAGTAAAAACAAGAACACTTTAATGGAAACAGACAGGTCATGTTATGATGAGAGCTGAGACGGAAAAATGGACCAAAAGATCACAGAATAGTGCCCAAGGAATGGAAAAAGACGTAGAGGAAGACGGATGAAAAGATGGGAAGATGATTTGTCAAAAGGTTAGCGAAGAACAGCTCTGGACAGGAATAAGTAGAGGGAAATAGGGGAGGTCTATAGGCCAGAATTTCTTGCGATGCAAGCCCTTAAGCTACATGACAATGACTAAGCCTTTTACTCTAACCCCCTTACTAATAAACGTTGTATAGCGTCTGTATAGTTACACAACGCTTTGTCTTCTTCATTCGAAAGTGGAATTACTGACGACTGAAAGAGAGAAATTGGTGTGTAACTATTCATCTGATATAATACGTTTATTAGTAGGGGGGTTAGTATACATTAGAAATCGGTGAATTTTTGGGTGCTGCTGTGAAAAAACCAAATGTACATTTCAAAAGTAGGTACTAAAAAGAAACGAGTTTTTAAGACACCTTAAAGAAAAGAAAATTAGCACAACATCATAGTCTGATTGAGAATCAAAAGACTTAGCGCGTCACCGCCACTTGCCAAATAAAGATACAACAAATAGTAATAATTTTATTTGGAACACAGGAATTAAAAAAGGAGCATTTGATACAATGTGTAGGTACACGACAATACGACAATAAATGAAAATTATGTCAACACTAATGCATAAAATAATAATAATAATTTATTTATTTATCAGACAACAAATAAGGTTCACTATGTTAGTAACAATATTATTTAGCCTAGGTTAGTACTTAATAACTAAAACTGATCTTAATATTTCCCATCCAGCCTTAAGGGCACAACAATGAAATTAGGTACTCCACATTGTAATGAAGATAAACAAATCTAACTCTAGTTAGTTACTCGTACAAGTGTTCCTTTCAACTATTCGAAAAGCAGCTAAGCGAGTATGTCTTAGAACTCGCGATAAAACTTTGTCCGTACGTCTACACATATCGCGATCCGTGACAACAGCGTTATGTCGCGAACTTGTGAGTTGTGGCCGTCCGGCTAGCGAGTTTAATTTGAAATAAGTAACTGAAAGACGACAATGTTGTTTAGGTTGTTTTGAATTGTAGCAATTGTTTTTCGTTCTAACATTAGATGGATGCAAAGTAAACATTTTAAAGGATTTGTGGCTATCAGCTGCTGTTTGAATTCTCTAAATAAAAATTGATGACCACTCACTCTAAAATGTCAACTTTTTAAATGTCTCAGTAGACTCGCGATAAAACTTTGTCTGCACGTCTTCACATATCGCGATCCGCGACAACGGCTTTATGTCACGAATTTGTGAGTTATGGCCGGCGGGCGGGCTACGGAGTTTAATTTCAAATGAGTAATATAATCACGACAGTGTTATGGTTATATAAGCAAGTTGTGTTTTGGTTTTTACATTGGATGAATGGAAAGCAAACATTTTTAAAAGATTTGTGGCTAGAAGGCTGCTGTTTAAAATCTCTTAATCGAAATTAGTGACCACGAACTCTAAATGTCAACTTTAGAATGTTTTAGTAGAACTCGCGATAAAACTTTGTAACAAAGTCTTCACATATCGCGATTCGCGACAACGGCATTATGTCGCGAATATGTGAGTTATCGCCGGCCGGCTAGCGAGTTTAATTTAAAATTAGTAATAGAATGACGATAGTGTTATTTTTACAGGAAAGCTTAGGCTTTTTTGAATTGTAGCAATTGTTTTCGTTCTAACATTTTTAGATTGATGCAAAGTAAACATTTATAAAGAATTAGTGGCTGAAAGTCAGTTTAAAATGTCTTAATCGAAATTGATGACCACTCACTCTAAAATGTCTACTTTTTAAATGTTTCAATAGACTCGCGATAAAACTTTGTCTGTACATCTTCACATATCGCGATCCACGACAACGGCTTTATGTCGCGAATTTGTGAGTTATGGCCGGCGGGCTACGGAGTTTAATTTCAAATGAGTAATAGAATGACGACAGTTATCGTTACAGGGAAGTAAATGTTTGTTTCGTATTGTTGCAATTGCTTAGTCTTGCATTAGGTATATTAGGAAACTAGGTATTCAACAAAGATATAAACGTAGAAATCCAACAGCTATTACAAAAGGATAACGATTGGACTAGTAACACTGAGCCAATGACAGCTTCTGTCTGATTTTTAAATATAATCAGTGCCTACTTAAAATATGACCTAATGTGCTGGACAGCTTACTTATCTTTGTATCGTTCACATTATTTTTATTCTGACATAGAATAAACATTTGCCAAGAATTATTTATATAGATTTTACCTGTAAGGCCCGTCTCCTCGCTTTAAATAATAAATACCCTTTTGTTCGTGAAATCTTAACGGACACCCTCTGCTATCCCCAGGATAATTACACCATGACCGACTTTTGCTAAGCAGGTGTCCGGGATCTTTGATGGAACGCACTGGTGGGACCGTCGTTACTATGCAATGCTTTTGGGACGTCCCAAGGGACAAAGCCGTCTCCTTTTCAACCTTCCTGCGATGTAGGTAACCGTATTTGGAACTAATCAAGGGTCTTGACTAATTTATAGGAATGGCCAACAGGCATTACGTTCTTATAAAGTTACGTAAGTATATTGGAGTGATTCATGAACTCGTCCCACATGCCTACGGCCCAAAATAAAATTTGTTTTGATTTTCTTCAAGTCGTCCCAAATGGGCCGTAGACATGTGGGACGAGTCGACGAACCACTCGTATATTGTATCCCAAAAGTGGCTTGTGCTTGTGGCTAAGTAATGACAGCCGCACGGTTCGATCGATCAGGTTAAGCTACGCTTGCCGCGGTTGGTCCGTGGATGGGTAACCATTTTTTCATACTAAGATTCCTCCGGCCTCGGTGGCACGGAAAGCACGTTAAGCCGTTGGTCCCGGCTGTCATACGTCGATCTATGACAGTCGTTGAGGGTCGTCAGAAGCCTGGTAATCTGACAACCCAGTTACTGGGTAATACGATACCCCTTGATAAGGGGTATCATATTACTCAGTAACTGGGTTGTGGAGGTCAGACAGGCGTCACTCCATGTAAAATACTGGTATTCAGCTGCATCCAGTTAGACTGGAAGCCGACCCCAATGTAGTTGAGAAAAGGCTAGGACGATGATGAGTCTATCCCAAAAGTATCTTATAAAAATGTAAACAATCGAATCATATGAGGTATCTGTAAATGTCGATATAAAGATAAAATAAAATACTTTGGTTTGGTTATTTGAATATATATAAACCCAAAATTCTATTTTTTAATCACCTTAAATATAATTTTCGGTTGACAATAGTAATTAATATTCTAACCTTCGTCGATGATTTTACAAATTTTCAATTACAATTTAATAATTTTATTCAAACAATATTTATTGGAAAATGTTGTGAGGCATAAAATAAACGTGTTACTGATTCCCTGTATTGAGTGACTGCGTAAGAATTTAACTTGAACAGGGTTTGTTTACACATTCGTGAGATATTTTAGAACAGACTATACGTATATTCTTGTTAATACCACTGACATTGTCCCCCTTAAATCAACAACCGTTAATCTCAAATAAGGAAAATTCGAAAAACGAATCAGACATGAAACGCCGTAATATTTATTTACGCAGCATTCCAAAGGTAGGTAATCCAATATAGAAAGGTAGCGGTCAAGGCGACAGTCGCCCTCCGGCCACATTTGTCGAAATCAAATTTATTACCGCTGTGTACCGAACCGAACGGTGTCAAAGCGTAATCCCTACGAAGTTTCGGGTCATGTGTATGTACCGATGAAAATTGGGCTAAATTGTTTGATACTAACTGAAATGTAAAACGAGAATTGGATCATTTTTTTAGCAAAGTTCGAGTTATTTTTATTTGGGACAATTACATTATTATATAAAAACCATAAATAAAGGATAGACTTCTTATACTATGGAATTCAATGGAAATAGCAAATGGGACCCATAGTTATTACCTAAATAATGGGATCGAAAACTGGGATCCAACGAAAATAAATCAATTCTCTAACAAACTATTAAAATAAAAACATAATATCCTAACCTAACTAAAACTATTAACAAAATAAAACATGGCGTCGAAAAATTCCTCCGCATGTACCGAAGAGACCGGCGGCATTGCCACGTTGTCTGGCAACGCTTAGCCTCTGGCCAAGGTAAAAGTTTTGAGATTTCGTTGAACAAACCATGAGCACTCGGACCCCACGGCCTGAGGGTTTCAATTCCAAACGGGTCGACAATATAATTACCGATAAGGTGATTATACTATCGCCACTTGAGGTTTTCCGCAGCCACGGATTAGATTTGGGATAGATTCAAGAGTTGTTTTAATGAATTATTATCCTTTTACATAATATATGTATATAACAATATTGGAGTTCGCCGAAATGTTGTTATCCGTATTCCGTACCATGTTTCGGGTCCGCATGTACCGATGAAAATTGGATAAAATTGTTTGATACTAGGTATCTGAAATGTAAAACGACAATTTGTTCGTCGAATCGTTGAGCTCCTCAAGTTCTGAGTTGAGCTGCACGATTTTTGACAAATGCGTGCACTGACTGGACAGGTCCGCTTAATCTGTGTGGTTCTTACCTCAAAAGACCATTTCAGACACCAATCTACATGGTCTTCAAATGATCTGGCCAAGATTTTGTCTGGACTTTAAAAGAGACTGTGACCTCTGACTTTGTTTCGGCCTTTCTTCTCAGAGTAGTCAGATAGGAAACGCCAACCAGATGAGGTTGAGTTGAGCTTTAAAAAAAATATGATTGACGTGTAAAAGTGTTTGTACAAACCTACTTACAGAAATAAAATCATTTGTCATCATTAATTGGATCTATTTTAGTAAAGTATCGAGTTTTTTTCTGGTTTGTGATAGTTTTAGTTTTTATATTCAAAAGTTATTTTAATGTATGATATCCTTTTCCTGTTTTGATACTAACTGAAAGGTAAAACGAATATTCAATCTATTTAGGCTAGTGTTATTTTTAATGTATGATACAACTAGCTTCATCTCTCTAACTAACTCACTCCTTGACAATTCAAAATTGCCTGTAATTGGTGTATTTGAAATAAATGCTTTGAGTGTTAGTTTGAGTTTAATAGTTACAGTTTGAAGAACGACAAACTGTCGCTTTCACTGTTGTACTCACACGTGTTCCATAGGTAGGTAATAAAAAAAATAATACTTAGTTCTATATTCAGTTCATTCACAACACTGCTAATAACAGAATTACGTTATGAATGCTGGCACCACTTGACAGTTTCATGACAAAAAATACAAAGTGACATATTCTTAAACATTTCTATTCGTAGTTTATTACATTATAACTTTAATTCAAAGTAAATAATACCTACTTAGAATTCATTTTCTAAGTTCACAAAGTATTTTAATATTAATGTGAAAACTTTATCAAACTTTAGTACAATAACACCTGAATTTTAATATTCTGTATGGACTGGGATTCAGCATCATCATAATATTATTTCAGCCGGAGGACGTCCCCTGCTGGACATAGGACTCCACAGAACCGGTCAAAGTGACCTCCACGTCGACCTGTTCTGTGCTTCCCGCATTCAGCGAATTCCTGCAGCCTTCAGAAGGTCTTCGAACGCTACGTCTACGGACTGGGATTAATTCTAGATAAGTATATAAAATAGAGGGGAAATAATTAAAGGTCATCAAAACATTCGTCCGCGTCGCTGTCAAGAAGAATAGTGCCCAAAATGGCTGGCAGAATTACTGCGTTGTCTGGTAATATTACTATTTTAAGACTGTAGCCCCTTTACTAATAAACGTTGTATAGCGTCTGCATAGTTACACAACGCTTTGTCTTCTTCTTTCGAAAGTCCACTGACGACTGAAAGAGAGAAATCGGTGTGTAAATTTGTACATGGTGGTGTTAAACTACAACGCGCCACGCGACAGGACGCAGGTATATAACGTGCTCCCGCGCGTGATTTTTTACATACAAATTCAATAAAAACGCGCTTCCGTGCGGGGAATTTGGCTCCGTTTCCCGCGCCCCATCGCATGGCACTTTGCAATGTGTGATCTGCTTTAGCAAGGGGGCTTTTTTAAATTACATAAACATTAATAAATAGATTATTCTTTCTTGATTAAGAGAAGTGAGTGAATGTATGTGTGTGGTTCTGGATTTTGGTTTTCGAGTACCTAAGGCAGAAGAAATGGTAGGGCTATTCCTAGCAGCAGATAGGTACCGCGCTGAAATGATGATGAAGATTAATTGTGGATTAAGCTTTGTCAGATAAGAAATGGACCCGTGGCTTAATAATAACAGCCGCACAGGTCAATTGATCAAGTTAAGCTACGCTTGCCGCGGTTGGTCTGTGGATGGGTTACCATCATTACATACCGAGACCCCTCCGTGCCTCGGAAAGCACATTAAGCCGTTGGTCTCGGTTGTCATTCGTGAATCTTTGACAGTCGTTACGGGTATTCAGGAGCCCGAAAGTCTGATAACCAGTCTTACCAAGGGGTATCGTATTGCCCAGTAACTGGGTTGTAGAGGTCGGACAGGCAGTCTATCCATGTAAAATACTGATGTTCAGCTGCATGCGGTTAGACTGAAAGCCGACCCCAACATAGTTGGGAATAGGCTAGGCAGATGATGAGATAAGAAATAGGGACTAAAATAAATTATTATCAGGGACATTTATATTTAAGTCATTAATACGAATGGATGATATTATATTATCTATAATGATGATGTTATTTAATTACTTACTAATGGAAAAAGTCCTATAAATGTTCCGACCCAAATTAGTTTTATTCTTATCGATGAATATAAATATTAAATAATAGGTATAGGCATAGAAACTAACCCCCTTATTCATAAAACTTATCAAACCTATTTTAGTTAAAATGGGGTTTGTCTCTATCTTACACACAGAAATGACAACGTGACAGATAAAGACAAACGTTCTATAAACCTATTTTAGCTAAAATAGAGATAAAATAGGATTATGAATAAGGGGGTAAATATACAGTGACACAAAATATAGGCTTTTTTCTTTGGTATCAGTAGGTACGCAAAAAGATGCTAAATTATACTCTAATTCAACAGTAGAATTAAGTTTGGTTGGGATTGGTTTTTTAGGGTTCCGTACGTCCGAATGAACCCTTAGAAGGACACTCGTGTGTCTGTCTGCATTTCTGTCTGACCGTCTGTCACAGCTAATTTGCTCAAAACTACACTCTTACATTTACAGTTGGAATGTATCGGAGAACATGTTTTTTTACTACAACGTTGGGTTTGTTCTTGGGAAAAATTCTACTCAACTACGTACGAAATCTGTCCATTGTGTTTGGTCCGACACGCACTTGGCTGGTTTTTTTTTAAGTTACCTTTATCGATATATCAGTCCTGATAATAACGCAACGCATTAAAAATTTCATCAACCAGTTTCTACAAATAAAAGAAGGTCCCACACCCCTGAACCGCAGTTCCCCAAAACCATACCCCGACTTGCTATTGAAATGCAAACTCAATTATCTAGAACATGATATCTTCAAACCACATGCCGTCCGACATTCATATGACGCTAATCTCTTGTCCAAACTAATCCTTCGAGTAAGGCTGCGTGTCCATTGAGAGGAGAGGAGGGAACCAGTGCAGATCTTGGAAAAGAAAAGTTTCTTTAATTACGGAGGTCAGATCCGGACTTTTGATTTAACCCGATCTAGCCTGTCCTTTGCTGCCCTCCCCATTGCGACGCCCTTTTTTTCGTTGTTTCCGGGGTGGAAAATCCTCATGTCCTCCGCCCTGGGGCGGGCTGAGGGGTCTGTCAGACTCTTACTGACTGAAAACCACCCCAGTGTTCCATCTCACACCTACGCCAGGGGTCGCGGGAACGTACGATCCTTCCACAAACCCCGACTGTGGGTCTCGTCGGGTCAGGGGGGGGGGGAGTGAGGTGTTTGACTCCTTCTGTGACGTTTAAGAGGGGCGCGCGTGGAACACTACGCGCCGCCACCTCGGGTCCTGATGTGTAGGGGGCGAAAGTGTCCCCGAGTCGGTCGCCCCTGGACCCATTTAGGGGGGTTGGAAGAGGGCGTTGTCCGCATTCCACCGACGCCTAGTACGCCTGCTTCGGCCCGGGTGAGTGGACGAGATCCCTAGTGACGCCCTAAGCCAAGGTCCGTACCCCATGATCGTAGGGGGTGCCCTTAGCATGTAGTCGCTTAGTTTTTAAGCCCTGGCTGGAGGCCTTAATTTATTGAGGCACCCACAGGTAAGCCCGGTTAAGCAACCGACAACCGACCGACCGGCGTATTACCATTAAAAAAAAGTACAAAATTCATCTCCTAAAAGGGATGAAAGTTTGAATGGAAGTTCGTCATTTTTGCTGATGCGAAATTCCATCGGCCGGACATACGGCTTTTAAAAACATGAAGTCCCTGTTCCAAACGTTTGTAAAACGGAGTAGAGATGTTTTAGTGGCGAGACAGTGCTTCCTTACCCAAACACATGGGCATGAGTTAGGTAACCTGGAAATCTTTAAACAGACTCCGGACCCAGGTTGGCCGAAGCAAGGAAACCCTGTTCAGATGGAGATTCATAGATGACTCCGCTGGGAGTGTAAATGTGGTGCTGGTCCACAAACGATGGGACATTTAACATCATGTCCCGTCAGCTGCAGATTACAGGAACTAATGGACTTTAGTAACGGCGCCAATCACGTAGCCGAATTCTGGGCCGTGTCCTTTGAAATTCTCATCGACACGTTAAAAAGAAGAATATTTCAATCGTGAAATGCATCAAATTTGTCCCCATAATTCCTCCGCTTTGTCTCCTTGCATTGTGCCTTCGCATCACTTCCATTTTAGTGAAAGACATTCGGCTAAACCGCTCTCGCTCTTCGCCGCTCACTCACCCCGCTCCATTAAACCGTCAGCCTTATCCAAGTAGAAGCAGAAATATTACTCCCCACATCGGTTCGGACCGCATGGCTCCTAAATGAAAAGATTAAGGAGTCCAATATGCTAGTTTGAATTCTAAAATGATTAAAACACGTTTTGCTTCGAGATTAATTTAAAGGAAGGATTAGGTAAGGTCTGTGTAATACGATATGGGTAGTATGAACAGATATTTCTTGTATGCAGATAGAGTGTACAGTTTCTAATGGGATTAATAGAGAGATATGGAAAGAGATAGATAATTTATTCAAAATAGAATATTATTTATTGTTGCTACGAAATAGGACACAATTTAAAATTCAAGTTAACGAAAACTATCATGCCTAATTTGTACAGACAGTGCCAACTGGGTACTCACGAACATTTTTTTCATAAAAAATCTAATTTCGGGCTTAAAGGCAATTCTTCCCTTGTAGGGCTAACGCCCACCTGGTTTGCGACCACCCTCCCACCGGAGCCCGGCGTCAAGCAGCCTGCTGTGTCGATGCGTGGGAGTTCCAGTGCCTTAGGCATCTTCTGGGCACGCTCGTACCATCATAGACCTCATCCATCGCTTTCCATCAGGCGTGATTGAGGATAAGAGCGGGCCCATTCAGCAATAAAAAAGTCAAATTTCCAACGATTTCGTAAAATTAACGTTATGAAATATTATTTCCATAATTTCTTGCGTACGAATCAAACAAAAACTTTTATTCATGTTATCTACCACCGTTCAATGATCGTAAGCGTGTTGTAAACCCAAAATGATTTAAGTATGAAGAAGTATTTCAAAAGAAATTAGAACTTAGGTACTTAATTAGGTTCAATTTCTTCTAATCCAAAAATAATTGAACAATATAAAACCAACTGTATTTACAGAAAATAAATTGCAGCCTCTTAACAAATCAATAAAAAGATAAAGTCCACTTAATACAAAGTTAGGCTAGATTGCCTTTTTAAAAGCTCCAGCCATTTGTTTCCAAGAAAATGAGAATCGGAGGAGCGAGCTACAGCAACACAGTGATTGTCGAATAAATTGTGCCTTAGGGAGCACCCAGACGCCAATTATCTGAGATTAAACGTAACGAAAGCCTTCGGTAAGACCTTAAATGAAAATGTGTGAAGATATTTTAATCAAACGCATTGTTGTACCATAATTGGGCATATTGTTCTGCAATCCTGAACATTTATGTAAAAAAAAGAAGCATGAAAATAAAATTGTCTCATGAAAAAATATTGTGTGTAAAACGTTGTCAAATGCAAATGTCTTACGTAAGCAGATCCCTGAGCAAACACTCCTCTTTCATCATTCGATTCTGAGTAGAGAGCTCCTAAGATTCAAAATCTACATTATTGACACTTGTCTGTGTTGATTTTTGTCTGTCATTATTACCATTAAAGCAAGCGTAGTGTAGGACGACCCCAGCTAGATGGACCGACCACCTTAAGAAAGTCGCGGAGATAGACTGGATGTGGAAGGCGGAGGACAGGGTGTTGTGGCGCAGCCTGGGAGACGTGTATGTCCAGCAGTGCACTGCGGTAGGTTGAGTTGATTGATTTATTACTATTATAAAGATGTTGCTAGGTAACCCGCAGCAAGTCTTGAAGCATTACGCATCGGCCAATCGGTATCGTAACTTTAGTGACTGGTTAAATGTTCTTTGTGCTAAGTAGCTGCTTAATATCTACGCATTACATTTAGATGTCTCCTAGAGTTAGCGAAAACGGGCGTATGTTCAATACTGCAAATAGATGGTAATAAGTAATATTTAATTAGATATATTATCCATCTTCATAGCCTTAAGCTAACATCCTGTGACACAGCTGCTTTTACACAAACAAATCACAGAATTATGCAATATTCCATTTCGCTACAAAGTACATATGTACGGTATACAAATATCAACTTCAGTGTAGGATTAATCTAACCAGTGATATTAAGCGGAATAGAAGATATTAATGACGAATATATTATGAATGAAATTCTAGAAGCTTTTTAGTTGAAAACTGCAAACCTTATCATACATTAAGGGAATGCCTTTGAAGCTTCATCTCTCTCCTGCTCTTGTTCAAATTTATTTAGAGTTTGCAGAGTAATGTCTTATTTTTTTTCCATAAATCTTTGTAAGCCACTCAGTATTCACTTATTTTTGCGCACTCGAAGGACCATTGAATGGGCTCAATGGGGACTTTATAATAAAAGAAGTAGTGGACTGTATCAAAATATGTGTAATACCATAATCAACATTTAAGAGAATAAACAATGAAATGCCCGTGGTCGAGCGCGTCTGTGAGCCGAGTGGAGTGAAGGGCACGCAGCGGCCGTCGCGTATGGGTTCGGTACCCCGACACCTCGCGCCATCCCCTCGGTCAATCACGCGCATATGCGATGCGCCGACATAAGCATAATTATCATCTTTCATATTTTTCATCATTCCTACTCTCATGGACCCATACCTTGGCAACATTTAATCACTTGTAGGTACCCCCCTCCCCCACTCACCTAATTCATAAAAATTGCTGATTTCTTTGGTCAACCCAGATTTTGGGTATTACTTGCATCAGTCGACATGCGTCAATGGCAGCCGTCGACACCTGTGGACGCCCGCCGTCGACGCGTCGGGTGACTCTGTAGTCAATGCAAATCGCTCATGTATATGCACACTAAGTGTCACGTGTATAGCACATCGCCAGTATCGCTAGGAGTGCTTATAGTCGGAACGTCAACATAGCAACAGATTTGGTAAGTATTTCATTAATTGCCCCAATTCCTTTGTGAGCAAAATCAGTTCACCATTTCATCATCCAAGGTTGGTTACATTCACTTTTAAGGCTTCTCGTTACAATCACGGAACAAACGGCATTTCATCGAAAACCCACGCACAAAGAAAAGCTTTATTACATTGAAATGTTACTATAATACCAAAGGTATTTAGAATAGCACAATGAAAATGTTCAATTTATGTCCTTAGCTTGGTGACTACCAGGAGTGCAGAAACAATAGACAGTATTGCGTTCAATGTTCTGTACTATTATTACGAGGGGTGTTACTGAAATATACACGTTAATTGTTTATATCTGCGACTGACGTGTTTGATGAAGTATCCAGAAATTAATGTGCTTTTGTGTATATTGTAATATATTTATATTGTATCGAGTAATGTTTGAACAGGTGGGGAATATGTATGATAAAGTTTGCTCAAGGAGGTATCATGTTTTTCTCGCCGTGAAAAACGACGGTTTATACGCCGTGTGTAGGCACGGTGGTCAGTGTTGTATGGATCACGACGGAGACTTGTTGATGGACACTTTTTTTCTAAGGCGCGGATTTTACGTCGTATCGTACCGTACCGTAAAGAAACCATGCCGTGTACATAGCAAAGGGCTTTATACTAATGCCACTTGTCTGATAACTTTAATTTGAGTGTACAGTTAGATCATGACCGGCCCTTTTTCTTTGTCTTATTCATTATCATCACTATTATATCGGATCAGTGGTGGCCAAGTGGTAACAGCCGCGACTTACGAGTGGGTAACTGGGTTCAGACAGGCGCTTTACTTTGTGTAAATTATTTCATCACCACTGCTGTCAAAACAGTGAAGGAAATCATTGTCAGGAAACCGGCATGTCCTAGAACAAAAATTCGAAGACATGTGACATCTGCCAACCCGCACTGTGCCTGCGTAGTGGAATACGGCCCACTCCCTCTCACCGAGAGGAGGCCTACTGTGTCCCAGCAGTGGGAACATTATAGGCTGATTATGTACCTATGTATGTACTATTATATCGACCGACAGGTCAATCAACGATCGGTTCTGGATCGGTTGCATCTAATTTGTTTTTGAAATATATTTTCTTCATAGTCAAAATGCCAAATCCAAATCCAAGCCAAGGCAAGTCAAATTAAAACTATATTACCAAAAATATTACAAGGGTACTACATTTACGCCAAAAAAAGCTAGTGTAGTGAGGTTTCTACATACAAATCTACAATAACCTTACAAAAGAAAGACACCGGAGTCCCTTTGTATCTGACCTAGCACTGAAATAAAATAATTCTACACACAAGTAAAATATTATTGTGACCCAAATCTGGCTGTTAGATACGAAGACTAGTGATGACAGATGTCGCGATATCGCGGGAGTTGTCATCGATTTCCGAGTTCTCGTATGTTGAAAGCACTTACCTAAAACCTCGTCTCCGTCGTCCTCGTCTGATTTGTTTAATAGAGGAAACTTTTTATAGGTTTTGGGACAGCGTCTTTAAATGTGTTAGAAATAATTATTATGCAAGTATGATTCTAATGGAAAGAGAGTGGGACATTAATAAAATTAAATTCTAGGAGCCATGCGTACCGTAAAAATATTGCAATGACTAATTAATTTGAGTTTCTATGCCTAACCCCTATTTCCTGTAACTGACGTTTACCAGCTGTAGATGAATTTAAAAGCCTATTTTTCATTGCCAACGCAGCATAAATCCCAGCATAAAACCACACAGCCTCTCTTTTGCCACTAGTCCAAAAATTAGCGACATTGTAACTGGCAGCACTAAAGCACCTAACGTTATGCTCTAGCCGATCTTGGCCGAGCGCCAACGAACCCAGCGAACGCTCGTAGGCTTTTTCAAACATCGAATGTGTTCTAAATTCAAAATTGACTATCGTAGGAATTCGATATCTAAACTAGTAAAAACAAAAAAAAAATGTAAACCGTTTAGTTTCGGCAGCCATATTGGAAAAATTGGCTTACCTTCGCAATAAAAGTTATTACGTGGATTACTGCGGGTTCTCGTTAAACTGGAAGTAAGTGTAATAAGCCATAAAATGAGCTTTTTATTTCGCGTATTATTGCTGGATACTTAAAGTAAGTATGTTATTGGTACATGGGGATTCAATGATGTTACGGTATCAAGCTTTAATGAAGAGTTTTTCTTTGTAGCATTCTCTTAATATTCTTCAACATTCTGTCCCCCAGACCTTCATATAATATAATACAACTTCTGAGTCGCAACATAATGCTGAGCGATAGCCTTTTTGCGTAGATGTGACGCATGTTTCCCTCTACCTTTTTATTTAATTTTTTGTGTTAATGTTCTTTTTTGCGTCCTGTTTATCGCAAATAAACGTATTTTTAATCTTTCTGTATTTTCTTTACTGTTTTGTTGTTTTAAAAATGTTTTAATAAACTGCTTAATTTAACAAGCAAGCCTAAAGCGTTATTTCATAACATTATTGGCTTCAGCGTTCTTCTAAATTGCTTTAAAGCCTTCAAAGGATATCAAGACACTTAATCTAGGGGAATATTTTTTTCCTTTCTGCCCTTTTTCTTTGATTCCGTATACCTACTGAGCGAGATCAACTTTATATTACTCCTCGAAGTTTACCATAACTTTGTCTAGTTCTCATTGTCTTGCGGACGCCTGAGAAGCCTTTGGAATGGTTTTTTAATTATGTTTATGAAAGTTCGTCGGAAATACGAAAAATTATTCTCATTCCTAAAGTCACTATTAATTTTACAATACCATTTATCCGGGAATAGGTAAATAAGGATTCTCCTTTTGAAGTTTTCTGGGTCGGAAACACAATTGGAGTTATTAATTAAAGATGGGGAAAGGATTTGTGAAAATTGTGATTTGTGGCCCAGTGTCAGTCCCGACTGACGAGTTGTAGGTTCGAACTCAAGCAGGCGGATTTTTATTTTATTTATTTATGTACACACAGTAAAATACATAAGGATATGTCATAATTATGCCAAATAATAAAACGAAAAAAAAAATTACAATTTGAGTACAAAGGTACTTTGTGTAATTTTTGAAGTGAAAACTACAGGCGCGTTGGGCATTTTTTGAGATGGGAAAAACCATTGAACTCGCGACACTGTTACCGTAACCGACACCTCTGTATACAAGTATGTACCTACATATATTGTGTATGTACGGTAGGCTGCAAAAGTGCATGGGTAGTACAGAAACAAAATCGTATGAAGCGAGAAATGACGCCATCTAGCGTAAAACCAGTTAACGACTAACAAAATTTAATTATGCTGTTATTAGATGGCGTTGCTTTGCTTTATATGATAAAATATTTTTGTAGTTTCTTTTTGTCTCTTCAAACATTCAAACAATTTATAATTAATAGTTTCTTTTAAAGAAAATTGTTCCTAATTATTAACCTACTATGTTAAAATTGAATATCAATTTATAAGTAGGTGCTAAGTAAGTACTAATTCAAATATTAAATTAATTATTAAAATACCCACTCGTTAGCTTAATAAACATACTCCTATCGGTTTCTTTTATTATTTTTATCATTTAAGCTACGTATGCTGGTAAATGTAATGTAATAATTAGATAAATGTATTAGCCTTGTAACTCTTTGCTCAATCCTACTTAATACGTTTCTTCCTAACTCCTTACTTACGTTTCGAAAATTAGTCATAGTTGTGAAGAAACCAACGCCATCTAGTTTATTTTCGAAAACTTGAATTCAAACGTTCACGGGAAAATAGACACTAAGGTACCCATGCAATTTTGCTGGCGACTGTACGTACATAGATACACATGCATGTTGGCATTTTTTAAGTTGGGAAAAACCATTGAACTCGCGAAACTGTTACCGTTACCGTAATCGACACCAAATAAATATTTCGAAATATTACCGGACGATTCAAAAAATACACACGTAATTGTTCAAGTTTTCACTTCTGTCGGCACTCCCGGAGTGCCAATGCTTTTTTTTTTCATCACCACTGTTCTCAAAACGGTGAACGAAAACATCGTGAGGAATCAAACATCATGTCATGTCATCATCATGTCCTAGAACCAAAAATTCGTAGACATGTGAAATCCACTAGCCCGGATTGTGTCCCAGCAGTGGGAAAATCAACGGCTGATTATGCTAATCTGTGAAAATTTTGATATTTTGGGAATGCGATAAAGGTTATCAAGTAATTGGTCATTAGGCACGAGTTTTGATGCTCAAATTGGCTTATTATTGGATTTTTTCTGTCGGAAAAATTTCTGTAACTAACATAAATATACCTACAGAAATTGAACCCAAAAAACTGTAAGGATTCACCTGTATAACGTGGGACAATAAAAAAAAGACGGGTTGCACTCCGGGAGTGCCGGCAGAAGTGAAAACTTGAATATAAACGTTGAAATGAATCAATTATTAATTGAATTAATATAAGTAACTCATTTTTTTTTCACTATTTCTGCGTCACTTTTTTCATTAATAGATGCACTCTGTTCAATTTCCATATTTTAAACACTACACACACGAATTTTACGAATACACAGCAGTGTAGGTACTACACTCACACCCACACCCACGCCCACGCCCACGCCCACACCCACACCCACACTCACACCGACACCCATCCATCCATCCATCCATCCATCCAATGTCGTGTGTCACTTGGTTCACTTCGGTTGGCGCCGCCGTAGTAGTCTCTCCTGACGGTCACGTGTGCTGACGCGATGTCCTGACGCGAATTTAAAATTTTTTACCCATTACAAAAAAGTGTGCAACGCTGCTAAAGAAGTTTACACTTCAAAAACAAAATTCAATGAAAGTGAAAACATATTATTATACCTCTACCAGTGTTAACATACATCATTTCAATAGTATTAAACAAATTATTGACATTTATTCACCATACAAAGAACAAACATTAACCTAAATATCAATAGAACAAAACCGACTCAATCAAATTAATGAAACCGTTTCAATTTTGCATTCACTGAGTCTTCAATCAAAACTAATTTGTGTTTCAAATAAACAAGCCCTATTTCAAAGTGAAGTTAATGACTTTCAAGTTACGGGGCCTTAAGTTGGAATAATTATAAGTTATAATGTCAATACCTATTTACATTTCAATCAGGTAATGGCCCTAGAGAAAGAAGTAGGTTAGAAACGGCATAATATTGCAATTATTAACAGGAAGGCTAATCAAAGGTAATTTGACTCAATAGCTCACATATACGGCAATCCATGTTTATGTTTAAGGTACATAATCGGTCTGTAATGTTCCTACTGCTGGGACACAGGCCTCCTTTCGGTGACAGGGAGTGGGCCGTAATCTACCACGGGGGCCCAGAGCAGGATGGTAAATGTTATGTCTATGAATTTTTATTTCTGGGACATACCGGTTTCCTTACGATGCTTTCCTTCACCGTTTTTAATTGTGATGATAGTAAATTACACAAAGTAAAGCGCCTGGCTTGGTTTGGACTCACGACTTACAACTCGTATGTTGGAGCCGAGACCACTGGGCCACCACTGCTTCAGGAAAAGGAAGGCTATTCAAAGGTAATTTGACTCAATAGCTTACGAATTTATACGGAAATTCATGTTTATGTTTAACCGGTCAAGCAGCGCGGTTCGCCGATCGGCGACGAAACAATAGAACATCAATTATATCTCATTAGCGGAGCTTGACAGATTAAATTAGATTACGGTGGTTAATTTAAGGCTGATTTAAAATAAAAACTTTTTGACTATTTTTTAATCGATACAACAATTGCTCCTCCTTATTGATTGTAGGTATTATTTTATCGATTTGTAGCCGCGCGCTAGGGGCACGGCAATTTATATTTAGCCAAGCGCTTAAAAGGTTAAGGTAGTTTAATCGTAATGTTACAAAATTAAGATGACTTTGAAAGCTTAGGTATTTTCATGATAGCATTTACACATAACATCATCCAATCTCCGAAGAGTAAGGCAGCGGTGTATCTACCCATAGTACAGTCACGTTTCGCCAATTAATAGCATATTAGCTTTATTTCAGTGTTCTACCCTTGTCGTTTTCAATTATTAGATTTTCAACTTTATTGTTAAGGCATTAGGTTCAAGGTAGATTGGGAAAATTTGACAGTTTCGGGTAGCGTGATGTGCTAGCGTCTGTACCTAATCACTTTATTAAGTCGTAATATTTTGCATCCTCAAGCTCTTGCTAAGTTTAAAGATTTTCTTCCAAATTCATCTTCAGTGTTTGATCATGTTTTAGGTAACCTCCTTCCTATTCTAACCAGCGGGGTAATATAGTAGGAATGGCTTTCATTTTGACAGTCCAACAATATTCATTGCGTTATTTATACGTAGTTTGCAGACAAATTTCTCGAACATATGAAGTAATGGATTAGCAATATCCTTCAAAATGATCTAGATCGTTATTGATATATGGTATGTTATGCAATTAGGGTGACGTATCGCATTAGTTCTTTATGTTATTAACGGAATTATGTCTGTATATTTTGACTGAATTTTATTTCGAGTACCTTCTTACAGATTTTGGCTCTTCTTACACATATGTCATCTCCTAAATTACCCTCTCCAACATTTACCACTACTACATCACCAATATCTCTCTTTATTCACTAACCATCCACTATTACTCTCTTTTCCGCAATTCTATTACAATTGCTAGCTCTTCTTCTAAATTAGTCCAAGTGGTACAACACGACTAATTCGTGACATGTCCCGGCCACACCGAGTGCTCTCCACACGGCCTGACTTGGCCTGACTTGGCCCAGCTTGGCCTTGGCACGATGCATATAGCACAATGGGAATGGAACCTTGACATGACCTTGTCTTTGTTTCATTTGAATAAATAGAAACTGGATGTTTTGTTTTGTTAATGAATTCGATTTTGAAATTTTTGTCTGAGTATTATCACAAGCTTCTTCCTGAAACAGTAACAAAACGCAAGCAAAAAATCGCACTAGGTACCTACATGATCAATTTTCCAGTAAACCTAATGACTGATTAGTTTTAGAACATACAAACAACTACTAAACAAGTAACAATCAATGTTCAATGTAGAAATAAAAAGCGCAAAGTAACTACATACCAAGTAATAACAATTTTACAACCAATAAACAGGAACTTACTCCACTAAGCCGATCATAAACTTAGACGTACATAATTGAACCAGCAATATAATCGTTTGAACGCAACTTTGATTGACCTAAAGACATATCCATTGCCGCATGAATATTTATCAGAGCGATCAGATCAATAACGGAACTACTTCGTCGCTTCGATGTTTTGAGTATAAGCTCGCATGTCAAGCTGACGTACTATTTAATTTACCAAATTGACTACTTTAAGGAAATAGTGGATATCATTATTTGTAGCTTGGAATGGAAAGGTAAAGTGATTACTTAATTAATGGAAATTATGTTTTCATAAAACAATTTTCGGACAAAAAAGTTTATAGAGGGTCTAAAAATCTATTCAAAATTTTATTTATTTATTTTTAACACATCTACACATAAACTCACGCGTTCTTCCTATGGCGTAAGCAGAAACTACAGAACGCCACCTGCTACGATCCTTACATACCTACTCTTTTTGCTTCGTTTACGTTAACAATAACCAGACCATAAGGCCTAATCTCGTAATTTAAAACGTTCAAAATCTAGTCGCAGGCTCATCCCGGCGACAAACAAACGTCAAAAACTTGTCAAAAAGTAGGGAAATTAGATGAATTTTTTGACAGAATGAGACTGAGACCAGAAGGCCAATTCTCGTAATATTAAACGTTCAAAATCTAGTCGCAGTCTCATCTCGGCGACAAATAAATGTCAAAAACGTATTTTTGACAGATTGCCATTGAGGTCAGACTGTAAACGTTCTTAAAATTACGAGAATTCCCCATCAGACTGTAAACGTTCTTCAAATTACGAGAATTGCCCCTCTGATCTCAGTCTCAATCTGTCAAAAATACCTCTGTCATTTCCCTAAATTGTTAACAAGTTTTTGATAATGATTGTCGCTGAGATAAGATTGCGACTAGATTTTGAACGTTTTTAATTACGAGAATAGGCCTTCTGGTCTGGTTATTGTTTAAAATGAAAAGGTACATACAACGGCAGAATTGACAACATTTCATATTTTTAACCTGCATGTATTATTACGTTATATAAAAGTAAATTCAAATCTAGGGCACCCATATTTTTTCGTTTTTCGAAATGATGTACTTTTCATTCATAATTTTAACTTTGAAATTCGGTGTATTCTAAAAAGACGTAAGTGCCAGATGACGGTAGAATGGCGATATTACCTTTGCTTTATTGTGACCCGTCAAAAAAACTGTTAGATGTCACTTGTCTCAGTCGTTGTTTTGGTTCCGTCTTTGGCGTATATTTTTCATTGGGATCCATTTTATTGGCGAAATATCAATCAAAAATTGATAATATTAACAGTAAGTAGCGTGTCGAGTTGATAGAAAAAAATATTGTTGAATTCAATTCAGTTTTTTAGTTGTTTTCTAGTTACACTTCTTAGGTGACATTGACATGTTTTGTTTGATATAATGTTTTCAATCAAAGACATTGGAATGCGCAAAGGTAACTACCTCATTCCGCCGTTTATGTGACGTCATCACATGTTTTTTGATTTTTATTTTTTTTCTCAGAAATTTAGAAATAAAAAAATAAAATAAAAATATATTTGAACTCAGGATACGAAAATAAAGAAATAGTATTTTTGTTTTAAGGTCGTGTCAGGTTTGAAATGTTGTCAATTCATAGTAAACACAATATTCTATTGATACGCGACCTTTTACTTGTTACAGTAATGCCACAGACACACCAGAGTGCCTGTGACAGTCAAGGCATAGACAAGTAATGAGGTTACGTCTGGCGCGGATTAAAAATTAATATTTTATTTTATTTGCTAATATTTTACATGATATTAAATCTATTTTAATATTTATTTATTTCTGTAAGTGCCCGTGACATCACAGCGGCGGGCCCTATCAGAATACCAGGGTCGCGACATTTATTTTTTAAATGTCGCAGCATCATGCTGAGATAGGAGCCTTTTGGCCTCGTATAGGAGTTTCTATTTCATTTTTCTTTTTGTTAATTTCTTTATAGAACTTGTTTTTTTTTATTTTTACTGTGTTTAATTTAGTTTGTGATCTTCCTGTACGAGTCGCAATAATTAGTTTTCCTTTTTTTCTTTCTTTTACACAATACCTTGAAACAAAAGGCACATTTACAATACTGTTAAGCTTAAAAAAGAGTGACAGAGCAGTGTATCGACCTTTACTCCGAACCACGGTTCAAGTTCATTATATTCAATAACAGGAGCATAATAAAACCTGTTTGTGATAGAACAAGCCCATGATCGATGCACAAAGTTCAGTTCCCGTTTGCGGACACGTTGACAGCTCCATCAATCACCCTGTCGGTGCTTACATAATTGAATGTCGGCAATTTTTCGCCAGCGTTTGTTAAAGAATTATGGATGATACCAAATAAGATCGGGAATCTTCAAAAATATTTTTTCTACGGGCAATTTGGACAGGTCCATTTGTACCCAAAAAATGAGGAAACATTAAAAAAACATTTGACACTGTCGAGATAGATTTCGTTTCGCAGAAAGAGTGGGTCTACAAAAAATCGGGGTCAATTTTGGAGGAGGTAAATTCAAGAACGGATAACATAATTAACGGTGAAAGAAGAGACGGTGGGACCAAATCAGATTTTTTACTTTTCGCAATAGTCTGGCTTTTGATTTTGGCAAGCATTCCATCAGCTAGTAATGAGGGGCTGAAAGCTAAAAGCTTAATGAACTTTTGACCTAATAATCAGTGCTTTATCACTTTGATCAAAGATAATATAAACAACTAGAGTTTGGGAAATTAGAGCCCTCAGTATAATTAGGACACTATGTCTTTAATACCGTAGCTGTAACTTCATTAATGAGCTTTTAATTCGCTTAAATTAATTGGCTGTTAGTGTTTGATAACTAAAATCCGAAAAGTCCCTAAAATGTTCTCTTATTTCCAACAGAAAATGTATCATCATCTGCCTAGCCTTTTCCCAACTATGTTGGGATCGGCTTCCAGTTTACCCAGATGCAGCTGAATACCAGTATTGTACATGTAACGACTGCATATATATGACCTCCACAGCCCAGTTATTGTGTAATACGATAACTGGGTAAGACTGGTTGTTAGACTTTCGGGCTTCTGACTGCCCATAACGACTGTCAAAGATCCACGTATGCCAGCCGGGACCAACGGCGTACCGTGCTTTCCGAGGCACAGAGGGGTCTCGGTATGAATGTGATATGATTTTGTGCAATGTGACGACAAAATAATAAAAATATAAATCCAAATGGTGATTAGAAGAGATAAAAATATTCACACAAGTACTCACTTAAAAGCTCACGACAAAAAGTTTAAAGCCAGATGCTTCCGTTTGCCGGAGTCGGGTTATTGGCACGAGCCCAAAAACTATGATTTTAGATGTGCCGAAGATAGCCGCTAATGATACGAGGGGCTCTTATCTTTGAGCCCTACTAGAAATTCGATTACTTCACTACGGAAATTAGTATTTGTTAGAGAAATTAATACATTTTTTGCTATTCTCTTCTTCGCTAGG
This sequence comes from Amphipoea oculea, assembly GCA_945859645.1. Taxonomy (NCBI): domain Eukaryota; kingdom Metazoa; phylum Arthropoda; class Insecta; order Lepidoptera; family Noctuidae; genus Amphipoea; species Amphipoea oculea. The sequence goes on along the minus strand of OX243869.1, from coordinate 7,070,035 downwards.
TAGTAACTATTGGGCAAATGCTCGTGCCGTAGTAAGTAATAAAATTCGCTGGTCATCAAATATTAGGGTCTTGGGGATAGGTTTTGCATTATTGGGTTTTTCAACTTATTACATTATAGAGGTATGAGGAAAAGGGTGTAAAGTTCACTCATCCTCCATAGAAAAGGGAGGATCCTACGACCAGACGGGTGTTGTGTCTGGCGGGCAACTACCCGATGATTCATGTCGGGCCGTTGTATCTATGCTAGTTGCGCGGTAAACTCTGCTTGCGAGATGCAGGATTTCGTGACGTCAGTATGACGCGTTGTTCGCATGTGGCGTTGTAGATACCGCTACAACATTGATTATAATAAAAATAAAACAATAAGAAAATAATTATATATAGAGGCAAAAGGAGTACGAATATGTAAAGATCGTTTCAGGTGGCGTTCTGTTGTTTCTGCCTTTCCCCATGAGAAGAAGGCGTGATTATTATGTATGTATGTACTTTGATTACTTCAAAAGCCAATAACTTGTTTCAATAGCAGCACTACAGTTGCGATAGTATTGATGTTATCAAACACTCATTAAATCAATGACTTTCAGCTTTAAATGGTATACACCTCTGAGTAACCCTTCTGGAAAAACAGGCTTGATCATGTGGTGTGTTGAATGGTATGATTGCTGAAATACGCCAAAACTCACCAAAATTCGGGCAACCGAAAATGGACGGCATGTATACTGTCGCTTGCAATGATGACATACAACAGCGCGCATAATTTCATGCAGCAAACCTCACGACACATTTACTTCCTAAATACGAGCGTATTCTATAGCTAACATTCAACATCTGATACCGTCACAAAGGATCATAGAGAACGCTATAAGACCCCTTTAATCCACGTCGCAACTCATAATCCTTATAATGATCAGGTAAACTAATTACTAGGCGTTAATGTACGCCTTTAGGAGGGAAAAGCAACCCGAGTATTACAGTAATTGTTATGATGTAGACACTGTAGGCAGGTTACATCAGCGTAGGGTCTGCATCCGACCGGGTGTCCCGGGCAAAGGTAAAGTAGGACAGATCCTACTTTTGAACACAATGAACAAAGATGGGCCATGTTTTTTTGGAGTTCTGGGATGATCCGAGTGAAGCGTTTGATACGGTAAGCCATTGTTTTTAACGAATACCTTGCATCGAATAACAAGATGAATTCATGACGGATAAGACCACAACAGCATAGATATGAGAAACGGAAGGAATGGGGTTTTTTGTCCTGCAGTAAAACAGCTAAGGCCTAGGGGTGATATCTTTTTAAATAGAAAATAATTACTACTTGTTCGATATAATAATATCATTGAGATTAATAGATTCAATTATGTAATATAATTCAAATCTTGTGGTTATACCTGTTTATCTGAAATTGAAATTCTAATTATATTCCCGAAGTGTTTGTTTAGCATTATCTATTCAACAGGATTACTCCAAACCATAGGGTCGCAACCACTGTACAATAAATTCCACGTAAACAATGCCAAGGATATATTCGGGGCTTAACTCAAATATCCAGGGTTCCTTTGCTCACTATCCGGTATAATCATCCCTATAGATGCGGGACCTACACCGAGACCCGAGAGAAATTTTAATGTTTGTTTTCAATTACATTTGCTTCACAACGCCGGTGTTAAAGTTTTTGAACAACGAAAATGTATAAAGAAACAGATTTTAAATGATCTTCGTAATAAAGGTACAAAAGGAACGAGCTGATAATGAAGCCGATATGTTTACAGAAGAATTCAATTAGTGTTATCTGGAGAACGTTTTTTGTATAGATCTAGACGTTGTACAAAAGAAAATAATTAAAACACTGGCAGACGTTCCTGAGTTTTACGTTTTAATTAGTACCTACGTCTATCTGCGAAAGTCCTTCGCTTTCAGCTGCAATTATCTGTAAAGTAGATTACCAATTCTGTTTTTTTTTTTTTTGCTGCACACCAATAGTAATTACATATGTTTTTTAAAACACATAAAATGTATAATTTTTTACTAAGGCATCAAAGTCGAGAACAATTTAGGTTCAGAGATATATAATGTGGATTTTTGAGATGAGGCTGTAAGGACAGTACCTTAGGTCTTAAGACACTGTACTTATATTTATATTAATAATAATAATAATCTTTATTACACAAGAAAGTGGTTACAAAATAGTGTGAAGTCCCTGACTCCTGTGCTAGGTGATATACCTGTGTTACAAGAGCCAGTGCCCTCTCCCAGTAGGAGACATTACAGAATCTTATGCAAAAAGATTAACAAAAATAAAAAGAATAACTATGGTAACAACAAAAAGTAAAATATACTAAAAGTGGTTTGAAAGAAGCCTGTATTGAGTTTGTGAGTGTTAGTGTGTAGTGGTGTGTGTGTGTGTGTGTGTGTGTGTATGGGTGTGGGGGTGAGTGTATATGTGTGTGTGTCAATGATTAATCAGGAGGGGTTTTAATGTTACGAAATAGATGTGATAACTTCCTCTGTTTCGTCATAGTTCAGCGACAGTAGCCATGGCTTAAGAGTCTGCTTGACTTTATGTAGGGTTAGTTTATAAATTGAGAGTTTTTTGTTTATTTTATTATACATTAGTGCGCTTTGGGCACGATAGTGTCGTCGCGCAAGTGCGGTACGACATTGGACAGACTCACAGATAGGAAAGCCAATCCGCCGATTAGATAGCTTGCCATCTAGTGGCATCGTGGAATGGCGGCGCAAGATAGATCGGAGGACGTATAGTTTCCTCACCGTTAGTACTTGGGCTTCTGAGTACAACTGAGCTGTGGGGTAATCCCTTTTACGGAAATGCATTACTTTGAGAACAGCCCGCTGAGCTCGTTCCACCCTAAGCATCACTGTTTTGAAGGTACCACCCCATACCGGGATGCAGTAAGTAAGTATTGACTCGCATAATGAACGGTATACTAATGATGCTGTTTCAATGTCAGCCACATGTCTGAGCTCTTTAAATATATAAATTAGTTTACGAAGCCGGGAGCATAGAGTATCCGTATGGGTGCGCCAATCTAGCCTCTCGTCGATGTAAACACCTAGATATTTGATGCTTGGGACCATGTCGAGGCACTTGCAATTACAAGGAGAGGAGTCGTGACAAATATGTGCAATTATTGTATCCGAGTTCATTGACGGTTTAGGTGAATTTGGTGGTTTAAACTGAATTACTTTGGTCTTTGAGACATTAAGCGTCAGTAGATTAGTGGAAAGCCAGTCCATAATTGTTCGCAAGGTAAATTCAGTGGTTTGTTTAGCCCTGTCCCAGGTCACGTCGGATATCAGTAGTGCTGTGTCGTCGGCGTAGGTAAAAATGTCACAATGGGGAAGGGAGAGTTGACAGAGGTCATTTATGTATATTTGAAAGAGCGTGGGACCCAATATACTGCCTTGAGGTATACCGTAGCTGATAAATTCTTCGTCACTAAGAGCATAATCAATTTTAACACATTGGCTACGCCCGCTGAGATAATCTTTATAAATATCTAGAGCCACACCACGTACTCCCATGTGCTCCATTTTGGCCACCAGTCTGGGAATAGACACCGTATCAAAGGCCTTAGTCAGATCTAAGAAGATACCATAGCATTTTAGGCGACTATCTAATCTATCAATCAGGGTATTGGTGAAATCAGAGACAGCATCTTCTGTGGAAATTCCCGACCGAAATCCGTATTGGTTTTGAGCAATTAATTTATTTTTACAAAGAAATTTTGTCAGATTGGTGTTGAGGATTCGTTCAAGTATTTTAGATAAGGAGCTAAGGACTGAAATTGGCCGATAATTGGAAACGTCATCCCTAGCTTTACCTTTGTACACTGGATGAACAATAGCACGCTTGAAAGCTTTTGGGAAAACACCCGAATTGATGGCACAGTTACAAATATGGGCAATGGGAGGAGCCAGAATGCAGCTAGATTGTTTTATTATACTTGCTGGGATGTTGTCCCACCCAATTGCACAATCACTACGTAGTCTATGAATAGTGCTTATAACAAGTTCCTCGTCAACCAGAGGAATAACCAAGGAGTTAACTGGAGATGAGGATGAAGATGAATAAACGGACGGTGTGACAGAAGAAAATTTTGATGCAAGGTTTGTTCCAACATTAACGAAAAACTTATTGGCATTATTAACTGATACGATAGGCGCAACGGAAGATTGTAGCAGGGCATTAGGAGAGTGCCTTTGTTGATTACTGTGTGTGATTGATTTGATTATTTTCCACGTAGCTCTCGGGTTGTTATTTGCCTTTTTAAGTATATATATATATATATATTGCATACATCTTTTAGGTTACCCGTACATTATACTTCAGCTATGAGTCATTTCCTACCCATCTATGGATCGTTTCACCCAGATTTTGCTTCCCCAATAAAGCAAAAAATGCATAGCAATATGAATACGAACCTCTGCATTCACGAGGTTTGTTTCATTGAATGTTGATCTGCGAATGAAAGAGGGATGCTGAAGCGGATCGGCAACATGTCTGCCCATACAAATCGTGGAATTTGACTCAGCGAAATGGGCTGCTCTATTGCTTTGGGCAACGTTCTAGCGAGTAGTGATTTGTTAGCACTCTCGCCACTTCTTTTTTCAACACCAGATTTAAAAAAGCTCTTTTCGTATTTGGAATCTAAGCTTTGAATTCAACATATGAAATACGAGAATTCTGAAACAAACTCAACGAAACATTTGGAATATTCTAATTCAGCATTTTCAATGTGATAAATCGTAACTATAAATATGATTTGCGTGATTATAAAAATAAAGTAAGGATGATAAACGATGAAACCCTAAAAAAATATGGGCCTTCATTCCGAGCACATAAATGTTTATTAAAACATCACACTAATATTATAAAAGCGAAAGTTTGTGAGTGTGTGTATGTTTATATGTTTGTTACTTCTTCACGCTCAAACAGCTGGACCAATTTTGGTAAAATTTTGTATAGAGGTAGTTGACACCCTGGATTACCATATAAAATACTTTTTATCCCGATATTTCCACGGGATCGATATGTACGCGGGTGAAACCGCGGGGCGCAGCTAGTTAACTGTATATGTACCTCTTCACCTGCTAATTTTCAAAAACTTCCTAGAGATGTTTCTGATACAGTTCTCTGATATTCACTTCTCCGATGAACGGTTCGCCGACAGGATAAAAAATATTCAATCTATCTTCTATCTATTTGTAACTAACTCAACAAAAACATGCCACAATTCTACCAAGAAATCCTTCAAAACGATTACTTGATCTATACGGCTACTCGACCGATGAGTTCTCGAGCCGGCTGACTGATGAGGCGTGATTTCTGCAAGAGTGACGCGATCGTTAGTTGAACTCATTACTACTGCTTAGCCAACAATTCGTTCACTTGTGATAATGGTACTGTCACTTGTTGATGAGATTGGTTTTTCCTTGCCTTGAACGTTGCCCTTTCATCTTTGCTGGGAGGATTTTGGGATGTGTCGTTGTCAGTTGATGTTGTTTATGAAGGAGTGAAGTGAAGTGACTTTTATCCAACCGTAGTCATCGCAAGTGGCGTTTTGGAATTGGTACGGTTCATTGTATGTTTTATTAATAACTTTAGAAGCATTTACACAAGAGTACGTCTTAATCTCATAGTTTTAAGATTGTATTTAAAACTAGCTGTTGAACATGACTTCGTCTGCGACCCAGAATGAAAAGTAAAATTTCATCCAAATCCGTTCCGTTTTAGCGTAAAAGCATACCAAACAAATATACAAAAAATTAAATGTTTTTTCTTTATAAGTGTTATTAGTTTAGATAAGAGTTTGATCATATTGACAGCCGTGAAGCTACACTTCGATATTATAATTATCTTCTATTACAATGCATCCCACAAACAATTCACTTCACACAAACAACCCAAGATCAACAAAAATACAAACATGTTTCCCCCATTAATCCTCGATTCTTTCAAATCTAGATCAGCTACGTACCTCATTCAGTCACTTCCAGTTACGCCTAAAGCTTGCGTGTCATACATACCAAACATGTGTACACAAGCCCTTCACGTTGAGCATAGAAACAGTCGTCGCCCTCACACATTACCGCGAAAACTTAAGTGGTGTGGTGTACGTAATCCGTCGTCATCCATGATGAATGGTGGATGCCGACTAAACCCGCACAGGATTAGTCAATTGCGGCCTCAAATCCACCAAGTCATAGTCGCTTGTGATGGTGGAAGTGATGAACTTGTAGCGGTGGGTGAGTTTTGGCCCATAAGTATGATCGAACAATGTTCAAGTTTGAATCTCTATTGAAAACTGTCGAAATTTGGCAGTTTACATGGTAACTAATTCGACTGATGTTATGTGAATCGTTATATACTTAAAACTGCTGCAGATGAGTTTATGTTCTCACAGTGAAGCTACTTACTTGAATTCTTAAAAAGCTCTATAAATTGTTGTAACGAACTAAATCTTACTATGAACATTTGCAATAAACGATGTATGTACGTTAAGTCGAAGTTTTATTGTAATGTTAGTTTTAAGATACATTTTTTCTTTTTTTTTTTATCTGCGATTACTGGCAGATAACTTTGTTCTAAACCTATGTATGTTTTCTCTTAAAGTGAATTGAAATTCTTTTGAGAAAATAAATATCTGTAAATATCTGTCTGTTCGAATTTATGTTATTATTTATTAATATTGTTTTTATCTTACAGTATTTAGATGCATCTTTCCGCATTACTACATTAATTACCGCATTCGTGTACGATTGCATAATCCTAATCTATACTAATATTATAAAAAGGTAAAATTTGTAAGTTTGTAAGTTTGTATGTAGGGGGTAATCTCTGGAACTACAAGTCGGATTTGAAAAGTTCTTCTTGCATTTGATAGCCCAATTCTTGAGGAAGGCTATAGGCTATGTAACATCACGCTATGACCCTTAGGAGCCGAGCAAAAAGAAAAAAAGTCAAAAAAGAACGTTAAGTGATAGCGCGGGCGGGTGATGCGATACGACGGGGTGGCTCGGGGGAAACAAGAAGTTTCACGCGAACGAAGTCGCGGGCTGAAGCTAGTGTAACTATAAAATGTAACTGCTTCTGAAGGGGTGGAGACCTGTCCTGAAATACAGTCCTTACATAACTGAAGGACCAGTCTCCCACAGTATGATTAACACTATTATTTATTGTTCTTGATCACATGAAAATATAAAGAAGGAAAGAAAAATGCGTTTGTTGGCATCACAGCAACAAATAAATACACCTTAAAACTATTAAAAACAGAAAACAAGCTCAGTATAATGTCAGATGATAACACAAGGTGTACCACCTGATGCTGATTTTCAGCTGCAACCCACGAGTGCCATACCCTAGAATAACAAGATAATTAATTAAATGTACTATCATCATCATCATTTCAGCCGAAAACGTCCACTGCTGGACATAGGCCTCCCCCAAAAATCCGTGTGGTGCCGAACTTAAAGAATAGCACCACCCTACTTCCCATGGGTATCGTAAAAGGTGATTAAGGGACGTACCGGAGAATGGGCAGCAGCATTCTCTATGCATTTTACTATCATACAGCGGTCTGTTTGAGCAGTGGTGGTCAAGTGTTAACGGCCACGACTTACGACTTGTAGGTCGTAGGTTCGAACCCAGACAGGCGCTTTACTTTGCCTAAATTATTAAATTATCTCTGCTCTCAAGACGGTGAAGGAAAACATCGTGAGGAAACCGGCATGTCCTAGAACCAAAAATTCGAAGACATGTGGCACTCCCTCTCACCGAGAGGAGAGGAGGCCTGTGTCCCAGCAGTGGGAATATTATAGGCTGATTATGATTTTGACTGCGATCGCCAACCCGCATACCAAGCGTGGCGATTATGGTAACCCCCCACCCCCTGTCCCCGTCCCCCTAAGAATGACAAGCACAAAAATGTACTATGTATGCAATTAAATTACTACTGCTAATGTAATTAAATGAATATTGTGGTGAGAAATAAATAAATCTTTATGTTCATCTTTTCCACCTGTACAAATAAAGACTGTTGAATTTATACAAAGACGTAGTAAAATTTAATTATTGTTCAAACTCGCTTCAGTTTACACTTTAACACCTAAAGGCGTGACGGAAATTGTCTGGTTAGGTTGGGTAAACAACTGTCTGCTCCCACTGTTTTAGATGTACCCACTAGTTATTAGGTGGAGTAATTAAAACTGAATCATAGTACCCAGCTATATTGATTGATGAATTATTTAAAACCTAAATACTCGTAACAACTGGCCAGAGAAAAAGTTTCGAGGAGAAATTATGGTAATCACTCACCGAAAGTGGCTGGTGATTATAAAAACTTTTTAACAAAAAAATTGAACCTCCGAAAAAACTGAAAAGCAAAAAATAAAAACCTTTTTTATTTTACCTTAATAAATAAGTTCTTAAACTAATGCAAGTATACCTAAGAAATTTTGAGTCGGCGCCAAACAGTTGCGAGTGGTCGTGCGGAGAGCGCACTTTTTGTTTGGAATGTTAATATTTAGCGCTGGAGATTTCACGTTGCATTATTAATTTGATTTGGCTATTTCTATAAGGTAATTTAGTGATCTTTGTTCATTGATTGTTTGGCGCCGACTCAAAATTTTTTAGGTGTACTTGCATTAGTTTAAGAACTTATTTATTAAGGTAAAATAAAAAAGGTTTTTATTTTTTGCTTTTCAGTTTTTTCGGAGGTTCAATTTTTTTGTTAAAAAGTTTTTATTTTATAATTTTTTGAGGCTATAATTTACTTATTACTGCATGCTTAATTTTTGATTACTTTTCAAATGGCTACCTACCTTACTTTAGATATTAACTGTTATATACTTAATCCTACTTTAACTATTATTTTTTGTATAGTAAAATACTTAAAAAAACAGGCTTTATATACCAACATAGATAGGCCTTTAATTTTAATTGTTTTTAATTGTAATACACAGCTCAGCATTAAAATCTGTGAATGAACAACAAATCACCCCTATTTTCCCACCCTTAGGGTAGGATTTTTTTTCCAAATTTACATTGGACCAACTTCGAGGTATGTTCTATCCATTAAAAAAAGAATTATCAAAATCGGACTAATCTGTAAAAAGTTATGCGTGGTCATACATTACAATCAGTGAGTGAACTATCAATCATCCCCTGTTTTCCTACCCTTAGGGTTGGAATTTTTTTTCCAAATTTATATGGGACCACCTTCGGGGTATATCCTTTCTAATCAAAAAAGAATTATCAAAATCGGACTGCTCTGTAAAAAGTTATGCGTGATCATACATAAAAAAAAAAAAAAAAAAAAAAAAAAAAAAAAAATATACGCGTCGAATTGATAACCTCCTCCGTTTTTTCGTCGGTTAAAAAATAATTATTAGTGTATTCAGGTATACTATTACTGTCTATAATAACGTAACATTACCTATATCACGCTTTCCGTATATAAACGCGAAACATTGTGAGAATGGATGGATCACACAGGAACGTACTACCGAGATAAAAAGTATTTCATGTTTTAATCAAAGTTATAAATTATCTGTGTGCCAAATTTAATTCAAACCGTTCAGCCGTTTTTGCGTTATTGAGCAACAAACATCCAAACGTACAAACCTTCACATTTATAATATTGCACCCCGCGGTTTCAACTGCATAAGTCTCGATCCCGTAAGTATATAGGGATAAAAAGTATACTATGTATTAATCCTGATTTTAAATTATCGCGTCATGTGCGCCAAATTTTATTCAAATCGATTTAGCCGTTTTTGCGTGATTGAGTAACAAACATCCAAACTTTCACATTTATAATATTTGACCCCGCGGTTTCAACCGCATAAGTCTCGATCCCGTAAGTATATAGGGATAAAAAGTATACTATGTATTAATCCTGATTATAAACTATCTGTGCGCCAAATTTTATTCAAATCCGTTTAGTAGTTTTTGCATGAAAGGGTAACAAACATCCATCCATCGTCACAATGTTTCGCGTTTATAATATTAGTAGGATAGGATAATAGGATTAATAATAATAATAAACTTTATCATATCACATGCCAAGCGTAAAATTTAATATCATGTGTAATATCAATTTATTACAATAACAACCCTATTAAGCCCAGTCACAGCTGCCAAATTCCAATACAAATCTTGCCCCAGGATATTCAAGTCGAAATATCAATAATTTAGTGCTTCATCGTGACATTTAGCTGATGCAGCGTTTGTGAATGGCTTGAATGGTAATGACCATCTCTGACGTCATCAGATGGCTTAGTTGGCTGATCTTAGGGTAGTATGTGTGATGTATGTGAGGCTCGTGATCAGTAATTATGGGGCATTGTAGATAAATTGTAGGTAATTAGAAATTATACGAACTATATTTTAACAAAACAGTTTTATACGTTCCCACAGCTGGGACACAGGCCTCCTCTCTATGAGAGGGAGTGGGCCATAATCCACCACGCGGGCCCATTGCAGATTGGTGGATGTCACATGTCTTAAAATTTTTGGTTCTAGGACATGCCGGTTTCCTCACGATGTTTTCCTTCACCGTTTTTGAGAGCAGTGGTTGAAATAATTTACACAAAGTAAAGCGCTGGCTGGGTTCGTACTCACGACCTACAACTCGCAAGTCACGGCCGTATCCACTGGGCCACCACTGCATACCTACGTTAGCATAGCGTGGAGTTATTAATTATCATGACAATAAAAACAGTATTACCGTTTCAGACGCCAGCACATCAAGCTACCCGAAACTGTGAAATTTTCCCAATGAACCTTGAACCTTATGCTGTAGCAATAGAGTTGAAAATCTATTAAAGAAATTTGACAGATTGTAGTAGCGTGATATGCTGGCGTCTGTACGGCTTTTTGATAAACAAAACATTTAACATCACAGGCGTGATGTTATTTTTCCTGAAGAATTAGGCAGAGGTGCACCTACAGGATACCCACATCACACACACATACACACATTATTTTCATTCTCTTTTTGATAAAGTACATACTAATCTATTAAAATTTGCTTGCTTGCACTTGGAATCCCTTAGGTTTTCACAATTGGAAAGCACAGTCCCTCGCGCCCGTCTCGCCCGAGAATGCTGAGGTGGGCAGGGGGAGTTGCCACTGACTAGTCGAAATCGTATTAAACTTCATTTTCGGTACAATAAGGTTGTAGTTGGGTTGCTGCTGTCCGAGGTTAAATAACCTGTGAAAGGACTGCACTTTATTTGTAACTAGCTGCACCCCGCGGTTTCACCCGCATAAGTTTCGATCCCATGAAAATATCGGGATAAAACTATCCTATGTCCTTTCCCGGGACTTAAACTATCTCTATACTAAATTTCATCTAAATCGGTTCAGTGGTTTAGGAGTGAAAAGGTAACATATAAACAGACACACAGAGTTACTTTCGAATTTATAATATTAAGTAGGGATTTTTATTTAAGAGAACCTGTAATTTCGTTTTTTACTACAACAAAAATGAACGCTAAGACTTTAATTTACGTGCATTAACTTAGCATTTTAATACTTTCCACTCACTTGTAGGTAATAACTAAAGCAAGTGATGGTGAAATAAATCTTTCTTAGCAAACTTAGTACGCAAACACGCAGAAAGCAACACGAAGTTCTACTCCGACCGACCGCGCTTTAGGTCATCCTAAAGCGCGGTCTTTGTCGGACTGCATAGAAAAGAAAGAGAAGCGCGATGACACAACGCTGGTAATTTATTGCAAAATGTGAAGCAAAAATCTGTTTGGACTAAAAAAATTAAAACACTAGAGTTTTAGTATGTTGCTTGTTGTGGAATAATCTGACAAAAAATCATAATGATTGTATGTATTTAGTATGCTTTTTATTGTAAAAAGAAAGTTTTTAGAGGTATTTTCATGATTTTTTCCTATCGTAACAAATAAGTTGTATTATGTTTTCAACATACTATCTACCTAGCATATATCCTGAAGAATATCATATATTTTTCTGATTTTTTTTACTGTAGTCGGTCATATACTTTTATTGTTTCTAAAACTTGCGTTTTCTGCGTTTAGGTCCTGTAAGCCCTTTAAAGGCTAGCGCTCACCTGGTGACACGGCCCGGCATGGCATGGCAAGCAAAAGTGATTTTGATTCTTATTGTCATAACATAACCCTTGGCACTCACAATTTGTTAGTATCGTTACAAGGGCACTAGAGCATATAACGGGAACCTGCGGTTAGTGCAAGGCTTCGGCATGGCGGGCCATACGAGTACAAAATGTTATTACTCTACCATGCCGCGTTGTGCCGCCTAGTGAACGCCTTTAGGCGCGGACAAAGGTAATAAATTATTTACTTAACATGGCATGGGCCACACAAAAGGGACGCGAGACAAGGACGAGACGCAGACGCGGTGTCCTTTTCTCGTATCTTAATTATTCTTCATACAAAATGTATTATCGCGATTCTAAGATAAAACTTACAAAAAGGAAAAGACGCAGGCGTCTCGCTTCTCCATCCATACTATTGCCGTGAGAGCAGTGGTAACCCAGTGGTAACGGCCGCGACTTACGAGATGTAGGTCATAGGTTCGAACCCAGACAAGCGCTTCACTCAATGCTTCGCTTGATTTCATCACGACTGCTCTCAAAACGGTGAAGGAAAACATCGTGAGGAAACCGGCATATCCTAGAACCAAAAATTCGAAGACATGTGACATCTACCAACCCGCCCTGGGCCCGCGTAGTGGGCTACGGCCCACTCCCTTTCACAGAGAGGCCTGCGTCCCAACTGTGGGACCATTATAGGCTGATTATGCTATGTGCTATTGCCACGTCTGCGTCCGGTCCTCGTCTCACGTCCCTTCTGCATGACTTGCGCCTTAGAACGCAAACACGCAGAAAATCAACACGGGCTTTAATACTTATCACATGCAAGCGTACTGTCAGTTAATGTAAACAGCATACTTGGTTGCACTTCTGAAATACGACGTGAATAATGTGACTAGTTAACGCTTTGCGTTTCACAGTCTAGTTTTAACTTGTTAATATAAATAACGGTACATGTTCGTAAAGTTTGTTGTAAACACAAAGTTCTACAATAACATTACCTACGCAGTTATACAACTATGGTTAATGTTTTGTAGGAGTTTATGTAATCAGCCTATAATGGTCCTAATGCGTCACAGGTTTCCTTTCTTCCAGAGGGAGTGGGCTGTGATCAACCACGCGGGTCCATTGCATGTGACCAACCCGCATGTCTTCGAAGTTTTGGTTCTAGAACATACCGGTTTTCTCACGATGTTTTCCTTTACCGTTTTAAGAGTAGTGGTGATGAAATTATTTAGACAAAGTAAAGCGCATGCTTGTGTTCGAACCTACGACCTACGGCTCGAAAGTCGGGGCTGTTGCCATTGGGTCATCAGCGTTCTAGAAGTTTGTGTTTACAAGAAACTTTTCTCATTGCACTTGCTGCCTCAGCTTGCATGTGGTCTCAAACGCGACTGCTGCTGAGCAGTATCAGTCGAAAATCTAGAACAGTGTTCCACGCGCGCCACTCGAGAGTGGATGCTGCCATTTTAGGAATGGACGCACGGGGAGGTGGGACCCGCTGAGGAGCAGCGGGTCGAGGCCTATCTGGGGAGCGGTGAATGCTTATGCGAATCCCGCACCCCCGGCCATAGGTAGAGGTGGAACACCGCGGTGGTTTTAGCCGGTAAGAGTCCGGCATGCCCCGCTGTCACCCCCATGATAGAGGAAGTCCATGAGAATTTCTACAGCGAGAAAAAAAAAGGTTATGGTTTCCCGACCGTTTATATGGTACTTGTTATATCGAAAAGAGAGCGAGTGAGTTAATCATCTTTTTGTATGCACGTGTTTCTGTGACAAATAAACCTACTTTCTTTCTTCTTATATCGAAATTCCAATTTTAATTGGCTGCCAACTTAAATTGTCCGTATATTTAAATCATAACTGTCATTCTTTGACAGCTGAATGACAGCTAAACCCGGAAAATTGACGAAGGGTGTCTTTGCATTTGGTTTATTTCCTTGACTGTACCCAGTTCAATCTATCAAGCTCCGCTAATGAGACACGATTGATTTTCTATTGTTTCGTCACCGATCGGTAACGCGCGGGGCTTGACCAGTTAATAAATCTCTGCACTCTACTTCAGGGTTGATTAGGAGGTACATGTTTGTGATTCATAATCACAAAAACTTTTTCTAAAACTCCTGGTACTTATATTTTTTTTACAGAATAACACCACTGGCCTGCTATTGAGAAATTCCAGATAGACAAGCCCAATAACAGTTTGCCCGGCCTTTGTCCGAGAAATTGTATAAATCAAAATTGAAAAGGGGAAATAATAATGGTTCCGGAAAACAAATTAATCTCCAGCGATCTGTGACCGACAAAAAAAAATGGATCTTCGAATAACAAAACTAAAATTCCGAATAAAATACTGAACCTTTGACAAAATTAGTAAGTTAGGTTTTGTCAAGGGCACCCCGAGGTTCGGTTTAGTTAGGTTACTTTAAACCGTTTACATAGAAATAGGAGCCCCGCGAAGCGGGGCTCCGTCGACATAGGATGCAAGAGCGAGCGAATGAGAATACAAATACCTTTACCTAGGTATATATCAAAACGTAATTTAAGCTGGTAGAAAAGTATTATAGCAATAAACAGTCATGTTTATTTTTCGAAGATTTCAGTATTTCATTCGGTCGTTTCGTCATTTTTATTCGGACAAAAGTAGTCGGAAAGTCAGTATTTTGGGCAGTAGATTTAATATTTTTAGTAAGGACAATTCTTGTTTTTTTGTCGGAGCTTTTATTACTATCCATTGATAAGTCCCTTTTCGTATCTGTCTGCGTGACCGCATCGTTCTTCTAGACTACGCAACAAATTTTGATGCAGCTATCACCACCATTTAGAGAATTTATTCCGGACGATTTGCGTGCATAATATATTAATATTAAACTTACATATTATTAAAGCTCAATGTTGCAAAACCTTGTGAAGCAGGGGTGGGTCGGTAATAAATAATAAAAAATAACACCCTACAAAAACTTTACTAACAAACTCAAACTCAAAGCATTTATTTCAATTAAACCATTTACAGGCACTTTTTGAACTGTCAAGAAGTTGGTCAGTCAGAAAATATGAAGCTAGTTGCCCATTCCAAAGCGTAGTAGGTACCTATGGAGAAGAACGGGCATGAAACTCCACGGACACTCTTTTAAATAATATTTTTACAAAAATATTAGCTACATCATTAATGTTGAATTTATAACTATAAGTATGTGGGAACGAAGTAAAAAAAGTCATACGCGTTAAAAGCATCCAGAGTACAGCAAATAGTAACAAAACAACAATCCTAAAATAAAATAATTAAAAATAAGCCGTGACGTGACGCCACAGAATACTTAAAGTAGGTACTGGTGACGCATAGATCAGCACCAAAATTTTTTTAACGCAACTTCGATCACACCAAATTCTTTTCACCTAGAAAAGATAATAATATTGCATTTTTAATCGAAACGCCATAAAACGTAAATCTGTAACTCCTAAGTGTATAAGAATTAACTTTTATCTCCTTTATAATTTACATTGAAGCTCCCGCCTCTTAGAAAGTTGTCAAGTTAAGCGCGCGATTACATTAAATTTGATTTGAGTGATATAAGACTTTGAGATGCTCGTGTTTGCTTAACTCAAGTGTTGACTTAAAGTTTAATGTTGGGAGAGGTGAATATAATTTGTGGGTGTGAAAATAGAAGACATTGTGTTATAAATGATGTATTACCGTTGGATCCCGTTTTTGAATCCCATTTTAATATTTTTGGCGTTGGATCCCGCAAAACATTATTATGTATTTCCGTTGGATCCCGAATTTAAAAAATGCAAGATAATTACGTTTTATTGTCGTTGAATCCCGAAAAGTATTTCCGTTGGATCCCGAATGCTTAAAAAAATATGAATGCGGGTACTTTCAACAACAAAATTGTTTATAATAAAATGAGGGGTTCACTAATGTTTCACCAAAACTCCATTGACAAATTTTTAGTTTACAACCAACGTTTCGTATACCTACTATTTATTTCACAAACAACTCATTTTCTATACTATTTTTTCATTTCATTTTCTATACATAATCTAGTCGTTTCTGGCACTCGCCGGCCGCTGCCGCGGCACCGCTCGCTTCGCTCGCTCGGCTCGTGCGTAGGGGTCACAGTTTTAACCTAACCTAACCTAACATTGTTTTTTTTTTTAATAATTAACCTAATCTAACTAGTTCGGTTCCGGGTAACCCACTAAAAATAATCTCTTTTTAGTGTTTGATAAAGGTAAATCACTTTTCTTCTGAAATGTACACATGTTGTTATAATATGGGATTCAACGGAAATAGCAAACGGGATCCATCGGTAATACCTAAAAAACGGGATCAAAAAACGGGATCCAACGGTAATAAACGTTATAAATTAGAAAGAAAGAATTTAATTTATTTAATCTAAGTTTGGTTTGGTAAGAAATAATTTTAAACTTTAGAAAAAAAATAGTTTTGAATACACTATATTTTTTCTAATAAGTTCGACGAAATGATAATATAATTAAAATTGTATCATAACACTTATTTTGAACTATAGTGTCTAAAACTACTACTAAAACATAAAAAAAATGTTAAATTTTTATATTACAGCTGGTTTCATTTTTTCAATATTAAATTTTCTAAAAGCCTAACAAATTCATATTCCAAAAGCCAACAAGAAGTCCTAACCTTCCATTCAGTTCTTAATTTTCAGTTTTCGCGACATACAACTAATTTTAGAGCTTGTATCGACTGACGAAAAAAAATAAGTAGGTAAGTATTCCGATGAGCCACAGTGCGACTGTGGAGCCAGACCGCACGTTATTCCTCACCTCTGGTCATACTTTCTGTGCAATACCACCAGGACTATAGTAGGTAGACCTTTGCCACGCTAACAATAACGCTGGCGAAGTGACCGAATTCAGGCCGAAGCTTATTTAAAAAATATCACCGATACGACGAAAAAGAAAAAAGCAGACTGTTTCCAAAACCGCCAATATTCAAAACATTAATCCCACGATTTCGAAAACGCACAAAGTCAGTAAGATACCTTTTTTATCGTCAATCTGTTAGATTGATGTCCCTGATCTGTTGCTGTTCACGGCAATTAGCGTCGTGACGACGGTAGACGGAGGGTAACAGTGAAATATTAAACTCGATAGTTTACTAATTCAAGTGTTGGGCGTAGATGGGGTAAGGAGGTAGGCACTTGAGAGTGTCTGTTAATAACTGAATGCTTTGAGATAGATTTGAGAATTTCGATAAAGATTGTAAAGTGTTCTGAATTAACCAGGTGAATATCGTAATTACAGAAACAATGCAAACAATGCGTCATGTTTGTGAACGGGGGCCGTTATTTGGGACTGGTCATCACTTAGCTGCCTCGGCTTATTTTTAATTATTTTATTTTTGGATTGTTGTTTTGTTACTATTTGCTGTACTCTGGACGCTTTTAACGCGTATGTGTTTTTATTTTTACATCGTTCTCACAGATAATTATAAATTCAACATTAATGATGTAACTAATATATTTTTTTAATATAATTTAAAAGAGTGTCCATGGAGTTTCTTGCCCGTTCTTCTCCATAGGTACCCACGCTTTGGAATGGGCAACTAGCTTCATATTTTCTGACTGACCGACTTTTTGACGATTCAAAAGTGTATGTAAATGGTTTAATTGAAATAAATGCTTTGAGTTTTTGAGTTTTATTGTACACCAGAAAATACATAACAAAAACACATTCAACACTACAAAACATACAATGGGCGGCCTTATCGCTTTCTGATCTACTTACATAGTATATTATGATCAACGTCAGCTTTAGGATAATGAAAAATAATAACTATAATATTATATTTAGGGCCATGTTTTAGAGTATAGATACCAACACAAGGCTAGACAAAAAAAAAACAAAGACTACACGATACACCTAAAAACCATTTTATAAATAATATTTCATAAAAAATAAATAAAACGTAAACAGATATCGTATCCAAATGTTTTTATGTCTGACATTTTTACAAAACAGCCGCTGATTCGACGAAAATACAAGTAATTATGGTAATGGGCGTCTCTGGGTAAGCTCGAAAAATAACGTTGCAAAACCGAGTTACAACAAGATAAAAAGAGATTATGCTTTCAGGAAAACGGGATCCAAAGCATCGTCAATTTTGTATAACACTAGAGTGACTATTTCCACGTAAATCCAGACAATCCGGTTTTCTACCTGTCCCGTGGAAAATGTTTACTTTTTTGGGCATATCAAGTATTGTTAAGTTTACTTCAGCCAGTGTTATAAGAAGAGTATTACAAAAATGCGCGTAGATGCATGCTTTCCTCGTTGAAATTAAAAACTATTTGTTGGTTGGTTTATATAACAATTTGCAATTAATTGGTAAAGATAGTTCGTTTTTTCTTCTACTATAATAATACAGCGATTTTTTTTTATTATTTATCTATTTATTTAGCAATAATCGTTCTCCTGATGCATGTTTAGGTACCTAAAAACTCATGAAGAGCTGATTTGAGAGCTCTAATTTGCAGATTCTGTTGAATATAATCCATCAAAACAAATTTTCTAATATCACAAATATCATAATATACTTTTGTAATAATAGAATAGATTTTTGTTATATAATATGCCTTATAAATAAAGAAAAAACGACTGGACATAATTCAATTTTCTACTGAAAACAAGTCTGAATATCTCCGAACTTCTACATCATTTTCACGTAGTATTTATACCAAAACAGTCTCCAATAATTGCTTAAACAATATCAATTTAAGAAAAAAAAATATTGATACTTTGATTTTTTAATAAATAAAGTAAAAGTACTAAGTATGTATATACATATTTCACTGCGCTGGTAATGCACGCTTACCCTGGCTGGAGGCCTTAATTTATTAAGGCATCCACAGGCCACAATTAAGCTCGGTAAAGCAGATGACAACCTCATAGGTTGAACTGCGAAATGCCATTTATAAAAAAGAAAAAAGATGCGCGTTCAGTACAGAATCGTAAGAGGGCTCTAATTCTATTAATATTAAAAGTTTCTGCAAGCAAATGATAATAAAAAAATGAACTTGAGTCCGAAATAACCTGTTTTTTCCAAAGCGTTTGACAGACATAAATAACATTTAAGTGAGACCGATCTCAAAAAATATTTTTCGTCGCATTATTCTGAAAATTTTGAGCGTACTATCATATTTTATATAATGATAATAAAGATAATTCAATCAACTAAAGAAGTAACTATAAATGATTCCACTGAGCCGTACATTTCTTTTTTTTAAATATAATTAAATCTACAGAATTACTTTTCCTTTGGTGGTCATTCAGATTCGATTATCAACAAAAAATTTGCTTCTTACCGTGCCATAAGCCTGACGAAAACAAATATTGGTACCGATTCCCTTGTTCACAAAATAAACTTTTCAGTTCAGTGAATCTTTTTCTTTCTATTTCGTTAAGAAAAGGACAGAATATAATACCTACATTTTAGTTTAGTCCTGTCAAATTAAGCAGTGCCTGACACTACTCCATACAAGAGTTTAGTTTGTGAAAACTGAATCGGCACCATTGTATTTATTCAATACCTCATTACAATCCGTGCATTCTCAGAATCAGAACTAGTTAGAAAAATGGGATACAGTGAATTTGCATCCCATTCCAAACTATTTCTGAGTATGACATTTGAAAAACAAAACCAACACGCTTCTAACAAACAAACAAAGCAAAAAAACTAGAAACAATTCCCCCACAGCGATACGGAATAGAGGGGCCTTGGCCGGCTAGCGGAAATAACTTCAAGTGCCACTCTTGCGCCGTCGGCCCATTCGCTGGTTGAAGGCTGATTTTATACTTATAAAGCATATGATCTAGCTCTAAAATAGATTAAACTTTTGATTAGGTAGAACTTATTTCAATGAAAAAGATAATAAGACTAAACTTTTAGCGAAATTTTTCGAATACTTTTTTACTGTGCCCAAAAACTCTCGCCCACTTTGCTAAAAAATTCACTTATGTATTACATTTATTAAAAGGCAAATATCTTTTTGTTACCCTATATTCTGTCCTACTGCGAAGCAAAAGGCTTCCCCTTTTTCCTTCCAAACCTCCGTCTTGTGATGATTTATTAATTTATTTATTTAGGATCACTGCCGTTAACATTATTGGCTTACAATTAGGAGCAGGTGTACATATTAGTTGTATACAACTTTAAAGAGAAAATACATTGGACAGAAGCTGCATATAAACTAGATGTGATGAGATTGAAATGCATTCAAATATGGCAACTTATACTAGCAGCGCCCCGCGGTTTAACCCGTTCGATCTCATGGTTATAAACTATCTGGGTGCCAGCCGTTCAGTAGTTTTTGCGTGAAAGACTAACAAACATCCGTCCATCCTGACCAACTTTCGTGTTTATAAGGATTTAATAGCTGTACTCATTTTTTTTAATTTTCCGCTATGTCTTTATTAGTTAAATCCCACCCTCTTTCGTAGAGAGGAGGCCTGTGTCCCAGCAGTGGGAACATTATAGGCTGATTATGCTCTATAAGTAAGTGTAAAATGTACTCCAAGTTTCCAATCAGCAATCCTTCCGTGCCAATAAGTCTACTAAACTCTTAATAAACTCCTCAATTCCAATCCGAGGGGGACTAATGACCTCGAATTGAAACATATCTGCCTCCAAATCGGTCTCATTGTTCCAGTCTCCTTAACGAATACCCTCCTTAGAATAAAGCTAATCAAATTCTGAAAAACCCGAGGTCGTTTAGACCTTAAATGAAATGCCTTTCTTCCCAACCAGAATTGATGTCAAGTGCAGGCGTGGCTGCGGAAACAAAAATCTCTTGACAGCGGTATCATGTTGGGCCCAAGTGTTTTTACCGCATCTTCCGTTGAGTACGACTCCGGACGAGATTTAGGCCGTAAATGACGAAAGATTATTATGTTTTTGAAGTTATTGGGGTGTAAACGTCTTCAGCTTAATGTTGAAAGATTTAAATATCAAAGGCAGATTTTTGTTGGCATTTACACTTGATGGCTGTTATTTCTTTTATTAACTACTAAACCTACTTTTTACTTCTTTGTTATGAAAGTAATATCTAACCAATTAGTTCTTTTTTCGACGCAAAGTCCTTGAATGTCATAATCGCAATTCAATTACGAAATGTTGCCAGTGTAATAAATATACCAGTTTTGATGTACGTTTTAATATTAATGATGAACTTAATATCGCATGATGAAAATTCAAAATGAATAACAATACAAATTCACGAATAATATACCTGGAACGAATTAAAGGAATGAAGCAGGTAAATGAAATTAATGTGGTTGTGTTTGAAGCACACCACATCCACAATTATGTTGGAAATATGAGAGAGCTTTTGTATTTGACGTCTTTTTATTTATTTTTTAAATGTCGGCCGTATACCTTCACTTTGAACACGTGCTGTGTGGTAAAGGCTATTCTTTTTTTATGCTTAATGGGCGCCCTTCTTGACCTCGATCACGCCTGATGGAAAGCGATGGATGAGGTCTATGATAGAACGAGCGTGCCCAGAAGATGCCTAAGGCACTGGAACTCCCACGCATCGACGAAACACAGCAGGCTGCTTGACACTGGACTCCGGTGGGAGGGTGGTCGCCAACCAGGCGAGCGTTAGCTCTACCACCGCAAGGGAAGAATTGGCCAGTCAAATAAAGTGTTGGGTGTGACTATCCAGGATGCGCCGAGCGCTCGGTTCAGTTGAGTAACTGGCAGAACAAACTGTGCTACACAAGGAGGCTTCTTCATGCATCCGCCTAATCAGTCTAAATAAATTCAAAAGCTGTTTTTTTGATAATAATATGGTTCTTTTGTAATCTTGAATATCTTTTTTAGCTTTTCTGTATTGCTAACAAACATAACATCACGCCTGTTATTTCTCGAAGGCAGAGGTGCACGTACGCACGTACATACGCCCACATTTTGCTAGTTATATTTAAGTCTCATGTAACAGAGGGCAAGCCTATTGGGCCATCAACCGGGGACAAATTAAGACTCCGGAATGCTACTGAGAAATTGGATTCCAGTTGGAATAAACGCAATAACACTATGTCCGACACGGGAATAAATCCCAAGACATGCACAGCAGTAGCGCTTGTAGCAACTAGATTACTAGACCAACGAGGTATTTTTTGGATTCGGGTGCTTAAATAAGTTTCCTTCAGTGTCGATTTCTTAAGTATTTCCGGCGTCCTCTGGATAATCAGCCCGCTGCAAACCCTACTGACTGGATAATCTCTTTACCACGAAATGGGTTTTTTTGTACAGGTCGTGCGACACGAGAAAAGGTGTCTTAAAATAATTGTATCGTTTTGTCTAATACAATTTGAAATGGACAGTTTCTCTATTATACGAGTACCTATACTAAACAGATAACAGTAATAAAAAAAAACCGGTCAATTGCGAGTTGGACTTGCGCACCGAGTGCTTGGTACTAAAGGTATGTAAATAGCTTTAAAATTATTATTTTTTGTAATGTCACTACGAAACGGTTTCGGATTTTTTCCCTTACTTGTGCTACATGACATTGCTTCTTGCCAAACATAATTCTAGGTCAACGGGAAGTTTTTGATTTCGGAACATAAACGCCCGTATCTTTTGATTGCGTTGACTTAGAAGTTTGATTTTTTCACTGCTACAAGGGATTTTAGTCCTGAGTGTTTGATATTAATTTCAATTAGATAACTCTACGCGTTCCGGAGAAAAAGGCTCTTGACTGACGGACAACGAACTGATCTTATAAGGGTTACGTTTTTCCTTTTGAGGTACGGAACCCTAAAAACGAAGAAAATGTCACAGCGAGTGACCTTAAATTAATGCCATTTTTATTCTTTGCTTCCTATAATGAAGTTACTTTCAACTTTTACGCTTTTGATTGTGGTTGACATTTTCCTTACCTAAAGATACCATTATTACTTTGAAATTGATACTATGTACTATATTGCAATATATAAATTTGCAGAGTGCCCGAAATTCGTTGAAGAGCAAAATTCACATTGGCGTCTCGAAATACATTCCGCTTCTAAGTTCAAAGCATACAGTGACATATCTTCTAAGTATGTAATTAGAGAGATTGCTAATAATTTTATAAACCTCACGGCGTCATTCTAATTCATACTTTACTACAATGAGGTAAAACTTAAATTGCAATAGCGTAATAATGACTTTAGGTACAAAATAAAATATTGTGAATGTGCTGCTTTAGGACAACTTTTCGCTTCGCCTCGTCCCATCCGATAGTACATAAAACTTTTATCCTGTACTGAACGTGACACCGTTCCTACTTCAAAGATTTTCCCCGAACAATTTAATGGCGACCAATAAAATTGACACCCACAAAGGTTGATGACATAAAATAATAAAATCTCTTTTTAAATATTCCGTTCTTTCTACCTGAGCACCTTAGTTCCACGTTAAGTATCCGAATAGCTATTAAAATACCGGTTTACGACTTTTCAGCTGTGAAAAATAAGGAATCTAAACATGAAAATACAAAATGTTTGAAATGAAAAATTTGTTTTAAATGTTTTTGACGACTCCGTCCCAATTGACCTGATTTTGTGGCGTAATGACCCAGAAATGCTACACTTCAATAGTAATGCTATACTTTAATAATGTGATGAACTCACATGTTGGGTCAGTAGTAGATTTTCAAGGAAGGAGAAGATTCTACGCTAGATATTAATTTGTTATATTAAATCCGGGGTTCACGACTGTATTCCACGAACGAAAAGGCAGAGGTGTAGGTACCTATAGTACACCCACATTTTGCCAGTCATTTTTAAGTCCCATGTAATAAGGGGCAAGCCTATGGCCATCAACCGGGCACAAATCCAGACCCCGGGCTGCTACTGAGAAATTCCTGACGGAAAACCCCAATAGCTCTTTGTACGACCTAGGAATCGAACCCAAGACTTCATGCGCAGCAGTAGCGCGTGCGAACACAAGACCAACGATAAATTAAATTAAACAAATTAATTTATAACCATGAGAGACAGCAATCGGCAATTTGAATAAGAAAATTGGAACAAGTCAAAACTTTTAGAAACATCTGCAAACTCGAACGAATGAAGAATTAAAGTGATTTTGCTGAAACCTAATTAGGAAATTCAAATTAGCCTTCTGAGTTATTACGTTAAAAGCTAAATTATTTATTATACAGGAGCATTTATTACTTCAATACCAAGTTTTAGATTACAATTGCTTTAGATTACTTTGCTTAAAAGGAAAACTTTATTTGAGTATTTATTACTGCCTCTTAGTGCTTGGCCAGACTGGCAGCGCTGGCGCGGGACGGACGCGGCGCGGCGTATTCAAACATAAGAACTTCATTTGAGTCTCCATAGTGGGCACGCAGACGCGGTGAGCGGCGCGGGCTGCTCGGCGCAGGCTGCCCGCGGGTAGCACGTGGGCAACTCACGCCATAGCTCGGTCATACAAGTGGCCGCAGGGCGTGCGCGGGTGGCCCGCGCGGGGACCGGGGTTCTCAAACTAGTTCGAGCTTTTTTCTAGTAAAAATAAGTCTTCTACATCCATATTATATTTTAACAAACACTAGACACGACACCATAGAACGCACATAGACTGCGGACAGGCAGATCGCGCGCGTTCCCGCACCCGCGCCGCTCCCCGCCCCGCGCTGCCAGTCTGACCAAGCACTTCGGTCAGTCGCAAGGATGGCAACCGAGCATGGGGTCTTAGATTCAATCCCGTTTGTCTAATAGAAAGTTCTTAGTAGCAGCCTGGAGTCTTGATTTGTGCCCGGTTGAGGGCAGTGGTGGCCCAGTGGTAACAGCCCCGACTTACGAGCTGGAGGTCGTGGGTTCAAACCCAGGCAAGCGCTTTATTTTCATCACCACCGCTCTCAAAACGGGGAAGTTAAACAACATGAAGAAACCGGCATGCCGTAGAACCAAAAATGCGAATACATGTGACAACCACCAATCCGCGCTGGGCCCACCTGGTGGATTATAGCCCACTCCCCTTCGAAGAGCGGAGGCCTGTGTTCCAGCAGTGGGAATATTATAGCCAGCAGCGGCCCGTGGCTTCACTCGCATACGTTTCGATCCCGAGGGATAATCGGGATGAAAAGTATTCTATGTGTTAATCCTAGTTATAAACTATCTGTGTGCCAAATTTCATTCAAATCCGTTCAATAATTTTTACGTGAAAAAGTAACAAACATCCATCCATCCATCCTCACAAACTTTCGCGTTTATAATATTAAATATTAGTAGGATTATTATACTATGAAGTAGGATTATACTGATTATACTGACGGCAGTAGGTTCGCCTTCTGTCACTTGGAATTTAAACATAAGCGGCAAAAATTTTCAAAAAGATTGCGTCCCAAATAGCCTTGTATTTTTTAATAATTATGATGTCGGTACTACAGGTTTCTATCTTGCTGTATTACAATAATTATAAGCTGTAAAAGTAGAGCACCTAATTTCCTACAAAATTACTAAAGCCAGGCGTCCGCCTATAATAAAAGGAACAAGGTAATAAACAGTAAAAATTAAGTCATTAACTTAAAAACAATAACGGACTTTATCAAATTATATCTAAAATTGCTTTTCCCTTGAATGAACATTTTAATTTCACTATGTATTTTTGAGCAGTGGTGGCCCAGTGGTTTTGGCTGCGACTGAGCAGTTTTTGCCCATTGGCAATGGCGGCGAATTACGAGCAGGTTGTGGGTGCAAACCCAAGCAAGCATTTTAGTTTGTGTATGTAAATTATTTCATCACCACTGCTCTTAAAACGGTGAAGCAAAACATCTTGAGGAAACAGGAATGTCCTAGAACGAAAAAATTCGAAGACATGCGACTTCCATCAACTCGCAATGGGCCCGCGCGCGTGTTGTAGGTATTATGACCCACTCCCTCTCACAGAGTGAAGGCCCGGGTCCCAGCTGTAGGAACATTATAGGCTGAATATGTATTATATTTATTTTTATTGTTTAAAATATTTGCCATCCCTAATTTTCCCTTGCCCAAATAATTTACCTTTGATGCAAAGGGAACATTTGAAGATATTTTTAAAGCACTGAGATCAAATTCATATTTATGAACGTAACTATAACAGGGAAAATTATTTCCCTATCTTCTTCTTAGCGTACTGATAGCAAAAATAATACATACAATATATTTATTCTTTAAGTTTATTTGCCCCAAAATTCAGCAACGCTAATACCGTTTTCTGATGCAGCCGTAAGGTCCTTACGTGTGTAGGTGACAGGCATGCGTCGCAAGATGGAAGCTGGACCATTGTCTGTGGAGAGATGCCACATACGCACCGGAGATCGGAGCCGTTCATACACCCCTACTTGTGGTACGAAGTCTATTTAAGGTTCGTCAAGTCGGCGACGGTAATTTGTGCCCGGATGGCACGCTCTCTGATAGTCCAATAAGGAATCAGAAGGTTTAAATAGCTCTTGCCAATGGTCACATCTTGCTATGGAAGCATTGCCATCGGCTGGACTCACGCACCTAAGAAAACTTTTGTGGCATTTAAGCCTTATTTTGTACTAGCTGAGAATTTCGTACCGTTCGACACGTGGCGCCATCTATTATCATAATAACGCTATTGTTGTTTTCCTCGGGAACAGCACTTTTTTCGGGATGAAAGGTACTCTATGTCCGTTTCTGTACATCTGACAACGTATATGCAAAATTTCAGGATGATCGGTTCAGTGGTTTAGGCGTAAAAAGGTAACAAACAAACAAACTTACTTTCGCATTTATACTATGAAGTTAGGATTAGGATACCTACACACTTGACAAACATGAACATGAAAAGAAAATCAACTCATTAAACTTTCTTACCTTTTGAGAACGGAGAACTCCATATAACAAAACATAAACAACAATAAAGAAATCTAATTACAAAATTGCGTACTTCGACCACAATGGCGTAATTTCAAGCAAAAATGGCACTGTAGTAACAGTACTTTATCGCCATATTAAAATCTCTAAAGATCCGATTACCGCCGCTAATAGTCCCGCTATAATTCTATGTAATAACAAGTGGTAATCACGGCGTCAGCCTCAAGTTACGTGACAAACAGGCATGTTCGAACACGCTGTCACCCTCACTACGAGTGGTCACGCTAGGAGGGATTGCCAGTGTGTAAATATTTGTATGGGTTTCACCGATCACAGGGATTGTTTTTCTGCCTGCTAATAATAGAAAACTTACAGACCATAATCGTACTATAATATTGTAAACACGAAAGAGGATAGATGGATGGATGTTTGTTACTTTTCACGCAAAAACTACATAATGGATTTGGATGAAATTTGGCACAAAGATACTTTATAACCAGAATTAACACATAGGTTAGTTTTTATTCTGATATTCCCACGGGATCTAAACTTGTGCGGGTGAAACCGCGGGACGCTGCTAGTACATATTAAAAATATAAAATTGCTACAAAAAAAGGAAATACATATAACCGTGTCATTATTATTTCCTTTATTTCACTATACAGGGTGAATTTTTCAAGTGGGCGTGGATGGCCAAATCCGAAACTATGAGGACTAGCGAAAAGTACTCAAAGGAGTCGCGGGCTCGATTTTGATGAAAACTAAAACTGCATCATTGGATTTTTGAAAAATCAATATTTCTAGCCAGGAATCGAACCTGTTGATTTTGA
The DNA here is from genome assembly GCA_945859645.1 of Amphipoea oculea. Taxonomy (NCBI): domain Eukaryota; kingdom Metazoa; phylum Arthropoda; class Insecta; order Lepidoptera; family Noctuidae; genus Amphipoea; species Amphipoea oculea. Next base: position 7,042,232 of record OX243869.1, on the reverse strand, counting down.
AAAAAAAAACACACGCTGTATTATTTCACCATTCGATAGTGTCGCTGATAAGGATCGAATTCTGGGAAGTAATGACATACGGCAAACTAAAGAAAAGAGCTCATTTTTAACAAAATAGGTACTTTTTTTATTTTTCTTATGTTACCTACCTCATCATCATCTGCCTAGCATTTTCCCAACTATGTTGGGGTCGGCTTCCAGTCTAACCGGATGCAGCTGAATACCAGTATTTTACATGGAGCGACTGCCTATCTGACCTCCACAACCCAGTTACTGGGTAATACGATACCCCTACCCCTTGGTAAGACTGGTTGTCAGACCTTCGAGCTTCTGACTACCCGTAACGACTGTCAAAGATCCAGGAATGACCGCCGGGACCAACGGCGTAACGTGTTTTCCGAGGCATGGAGGGGTCTCGGTATGTAAAGATGGTCACCCATCCACAGACCAACCGCGGCAAGCGTGCGGCAACCTGATGGATTGAACCTGTGCGGCTGTTATTATTTAGCCGGGCCCGGGTTATGTTACCTACCTACTAAACCTAACTGATTAATTGTTCAAAATTATGACCATTGTTTTCAATACATAGCTGGATTCGACGTCTCAAGGATTGTACTGCATTCAGCATTAAAATATTATTGATTCCATTAGAATATTTTCCAAAGATCGTAATAGAAATTTAAATTAAAAACATTATGTTGTGAGGGTTACTGCACGGCGGGTGTGTTCATAAAAATATTGAGCATCATTTCGAACAAGGTACGTAATGTAGGTACGAATACTTTAAAATAAGAAGTTTATTAAAATTCAACATTTTCGTTAAGTTTGCCGTATGTCATTACTTCCCAGAATTTGATCCTTATTAGGGACACTATCGAATGGTGTAATAATACAGCGTGTGTTTTTTTTTTCAAAATCAACAGGTTCGATTCCTGGCTAGAAATATTGATTTTTCAAAAATCCAATGATGCAGTTTTAGTTTTCATCAAAATCGAGCCCGCGACTCCTTTGAGTACTTTTCGCTATTCCTTATAGTTTAGAATTTGGCCATCCACGCCCACTTGGAAAATTCACCCTGTATACATATAAATTATATTTTTAAATATTAGTATAAAAAATATATAAAAACATTTAAAAATATAAAAAATAGTAGTCCAAGCTACCGGCGGTCAGGGCTCCAGAGAGAGGAACCTCCTGACAATGCGAGCCGTGTCCAGAAGTACCGCTTTCTGAATCAAGCCCTTGATCCAGCTGCCCAACGAGAGCCTCCTTAGGTGTTGGTCGAGGCTCTTGGCTATCAAACCATTGGCTGTAACGACTATCGGCACAATGATCGCTGAGTCCACATCCCACATGTCGACAACCTCGCGAGCCAAGTCAAGATACTATACTACTAGTCATTATTATTATTATTATTATTTCGTATTTGAACATTTAATTAAAACCTCACTGCCTAAAGGTTATCAGGGTGTTAGTTTTAAGTTCAAATCTCAAATCGTTTATTGCAATCCATAATGTACAATTACAGGTGGTAAATAAAAATAATAGAAACAATTATGGACCCTGTCGGGCACAGCAATTTTTTAAGTAAGTAAGAGAGAGGAAGAGCGCTTTATTAATTTTACTTATTATAAAGTTAGAAATATTTTCTATTCTATTAACTATGTATTTATATTTCTATTAATTCACTTATTCCATTAATATTTTATATGCAGGTCTATCTATTTATTTAATTAAGTATATTTAATATTGCTCATTTCTTTACTCACTTAAGATTTTGTTCATTATTATTAATGTAGTATAATTAATTACCTACTTATGTTAACATTTATTTTTGTTATTTTACTTATTAATATAATTATATCTGTTATTCATAATGATGTATTATTATTATTGAATTTAACTATTAAAATTATGTTATATTCTATTATCTATGTAAGTATTTATATTTCCATTCATTTACTTACTGTATAAGTTATTTAACAAACAGACATTATCGATCACGCTATCAGCGATATAATCGCTCTCAGTACGAGTGGTCACGCTACTGATTTACAAGGCATTGCAAGTGTGCAATTATTTGTATTTGTTTAATTTAATACTATTGATTGATATTTCTTGAAATAGTCATTCAATAGGATTATATGAACTTCGAGTATTTCTGTAAATTAGTTACAAGAAAATAATGTTGTGTAAATTCCTTCAAGCAAGTTTCTATTAATTTTAGTCAGACTATTAGGGTATGTAAATATATTTAGCTCTTAATCCGACAGACACTACTAATAATGTTGCCCTAATAAATTTAATTTGAAGCTTATCTAAGCCTACCCGATAGCGAAGTTTGGATGAGGAAACATCTAGTCTGACACGATAATTTATCAGATAGATCTCATGGTACGTAACCGGTCTAATCCTGTATTATTTATTTGTTACTAATAAGGTGTTTACTGTTGCTATGTATATTCCTACCAAAAAGTTTCCTGGAGCAGTTTATTTCGTGCAGGAGTCCTTTTTAATGTGATTTTTATAGATATTGATTGGCTTCGTGTCATATTAATTACTGGCTTCTGTCTGCGACTTCGTCCCTTGTTCCCCCGACCCGGCATCGCGTCGCCTGCCTGCGCTATTACTTAATTTTCGCTCAGCGTTTTTTGTTTTTGATTTTAAGGCTTTTAACTCCTAGCGTGATGTAAAGTGGCCTATAGCCTTTCTCAAGAATTGGGCTATCAAATGCAAAAATATGTTTTCAAATCCGTATAATAGTTCCAGAGATTAGCACGTTTTTCAGCTTTATTATTGTTTAATAAAAACTCACGCATGGAAAGATTTGAATTTATTACTTTAAAATTTACAAAAGTAGGAAAAGAAATGGACTTGCCGGTTAGAAGCATGAAAGCAGAGAGAGCGAGTATTGCCAGACATCAAAAATGCCAAGCTTAATCAAAGTGTTGCTACTTAATAAACGACTTAGTAATCGATTAGAATTATGAAACTTACTAAAATGACAAATAAAAGTTATACTTAATATTTACGTTGAATTTACTTTAACAATTATTAGTATAGATACTCAACAAACTTTCACTTCCTCGATGAAGGCGAAATAAGACAATTGCCCCGTGATCCTGTTTCTTTTACACCTTTCTTCTAGTAAAAAGTATTCTCTATAATAACATTCTCGCCCCCGAAATCGCACGCACTTCGTGCAGGAAAAGACTTTTCAAAACCCTCATTTTATTCCCTTTTAGAAAACAATTTAAACAGAAATAATGCGTTACATGGCCCGTTGCAGTTGCAGTACAATATAGCAAATTATTTCCCATCCTGTTCTGCCCTAGATTCCTAATTGCTCGCTCTGCACCTTAATGACTTCCCCCCAATTCTCGACAGGATTTTGTTTTAAAATGACTGTTCTAGGCACTGGCGTTCAGCCATTGTGCCAAGTTATCATTGTGATGAGAATAAAATTTTAATAAAATCTTTGTTGACGAAAGATTTTTTATTTCAGTTTTATTTTTAATGAGTTTATAAATGAAAAAGGTCTATACTTCGCAGTAGGACAGAGCATTTCCTAGGAAAAAATAAATTTAATTGTGCTTTGACAAATATTTAAGAAAACAAAGGTTTTTCACGTGATTTTATGCTGAAAGTCTATAGTAGGAATATTTCCGGCAAGGCAAATTTGACGGATTACTTTTGGACATCCAAATGAACAAAACAATGTAATATGATGCTAATAAATGTCCTCAGCCTGTTACATCTACAGATCTACTGAATAAGAGGGTTATGGACTAGATTTCCGAATCGTCCCAAATGTTTATAGGAACCTAAACCAAGAAATCCCAATGACGCTGCTCATAAAAATACTTAAGTAGTTACTTAAGTATTTTTATGAGCAGCGTCATAGGGATTTTTTTTGAAGTGAAAACTTCTTTAGCGGCGTTGAACACTTTTTGTAATGGGTAAAAAATGTTAAACTCGCGTCAGGGCATCGCGTCAGGACACGTGACCGTCAGGAGAGATTTCCCCCCCCCCCCCATCTCTTTCTACGGCGGCGCCAACCGAATTGAACCAAGTGAGACACGACAAAGATGGCCGAAGAAAATGACATTTGACGTACAAATGTTTGAAAAGTCAGAGTCACAGAGTACTTTTTGGTTTCCATGACGACCATGACGTTGTCGCGTCAAAACTGTTGAAACTGTAGACAATAAATTAGTTTTTCATACATAATAATGTCTATGGACACAAATATTCGGTTCATAGCACTGGTTCATAGACAGATATTCTCGTATGCCGATTTAATGTGTTGGCCAATTTGTTGGATGACTTCATTATAATGGCAACATTTAGAAGTTGTAGGACATTCTAGTTATAGAACGTTTATGAAGCGTTTATGAATACAAAATTTTATCGAATGTTTTAAAGGCCTATTGAGAATTTTAACTAATGAATGGTTTAAACCTTCAATAGGCTTTTTTTATGAATAAGACCGAAAGTGTTTAAAATATGGAAATTGAACAAAGTGCATCTATTAATGAAAAAAGTGACGCAGAAATATTGAAAAAAAATGAGTAATATTAATTAAATGAATAATTGATTTATTTCAACGTTATATTCAAGTTTTCACTTCTGCCGGCACTCCCGGAGTGCAACCCGTCTTTTTTTTGTTTTGGGCGTATAGTTATACGCATTTTAATACAAGTAAGATCTACCGTTAACATCTCATCATCATCATCATTTCAGCCGAAAGACGTCCACTGCTGGACATAGGCCTCCCCCAAGCACCTCCACTTCGACCGGTCCTGTGCTTCTCGCATCCAACGAGTTCCTGCGGCCTTCACAAGGTCGTCGGTCCACCTTGTGGGAGCCCTTCCAACGCTACGCCTTCCGGCACGCGGTCGCCACTCCAGAACCTTTCGGCCCCATCGGCCATCTGTTCTGCGAGCAATGTGCCCTGCCCACTGCTACTTAAGTTTGGCAATAACAACAATTGGTTTAGTTAACATCTACCCGCCCTTAATCCAATGCGTAGTATTTCTTCTTCAGCCAACACCAAAATCAAAAGTATTTTATTCAAACTAGCTGAGAATCAAGACAGTCCCCCAAAACGCCCTTAACCATTTCCTAGGTCTTCAGCTGGGAAGAAGTGGCTCAACAAACTCACCAGCAGCGCAGCTGTCTATTCAGTTAGAAGAACTTGATTCTATACAATATTAAGTAATTAATAATACGAAACACAAAATATTTCTTATATTAAACTTTTTGCCATATGTCAGCTAGCACACGCCAATATAACAACAAAGTCTCAGTTTTCACCCCTTTCTAACCATCTCATCGTTCGCTCAAACAATGTTTCTTTGATCTTGCCCCATCCTTACAGCCATCCAAATACTCGAGACTAATCCATTGCTTTAAAAAAATCGATTGCTCAACAACGTAAATAACGCAATGGACGCGGGTGAACTGTCAGAATAAAACTCGTTGCGCTCCGCTTGCGATCAATTGTCATTTTATGTGTGCTAGACAATTACCCCGCAGTGCAGCTTGTCCACTTATTGCTTCGTCAAGTCTTCTCGTCGCTTATTCCACAGAGCCTAAAGACTAAGGTCTTCAATCAGTGCGTCCTACCAGTTATGACTTACAGAGCCGAAACGTGGACACTTACGGTACGGCTGATCCATAATTTCAAGGTTGCTCAACGAGCTATGTAAAGTGCTATGCGTGGAGTCTCTCTCTGGGATCGACTCCGCAACGAGGTGATCCGGCAGAGAACCAAATTTGTCGAAATAGCTCACAGAATAATCAAGCTGAAGCGGCAATAGACCGGCCATATTAGCCGTTGAACCGAGGACCGGTGGCGTAGACGTGTTACCTTGAGTGGAGATCGCGAATCGATAAACGTTAGATGGGGCGCCCTCAGGCTAGGTGGAGTGACGATCTTCCGCAGGATGGCTGGTAGCAGCTGGATGAGAGTTGCCGAAAATCGAGTTGAATGGCGTGCAATAGGAGAGGCCTATGTCCAGTAGTGGACTGCTATAGGCTGACCATCAGGTGATGATGACAGCTTATCCATCGTAATTCATTATCTAACAAGAACAGAGCCAAATATCGGTGGACTCGTAGATATGACAAGACTTAGCGGAACTAACTCGATCATAAGATGCAGGCATTAACCAAAGGGGATTAGGTGAAGGGATGTAAACTTTAAGGAAACATGCACACTTGACGTTATGCGGGTTGACGCTCGACTTTTATTGAACTGGCTCATAAGAAAACGCAATGCATGTGAATGTTTATTTTTGGATTTAATTTAATGTTTCAAATATGGTATTTAATTTAATTATATTTACATAATTTAAAAAGCTAGCAGTCTTAAAATAATAATAATATTTACAAGTACTTATGTAAAAAGTAGGGGAAATTATCAAAGGGCATCAAAAAATTCGTCCACATCGCTTTCAATAGGAAAAGTGCCCAAAAGGCTGGCAGCATTGCCGCATTTTATGGCAATTGTGATTATTTGGCCAAAAAATAGGCCAGCCCTCTGATCACGTGGAGAGTCGACCAACCGCTTGGCAATATCTTGAAAAACTAAGTGGGCAATCGGACCCCATGCCCCTAGGGTTTCAACCCCAAACGGCTCGAACATAATTATAAGTTCCAAAGAGATTGGAGTATTTACACCGTTTGAGGTTTTTCGCATCCGCAGCAGCCGCCGCAGTACAGCACACACACGCCCGCACAGGTTTTTTTCGTTTATTTCTGTTTTGGTTGTTTTGAATGTTAATTTTGTTTATTTTAAATGCTCCTTTTTTTCTTTATTTCTGTTTGTATTTCCTGTGCGTGTCCCTAATAAAATATTTTTCTTTCTTTTTTAAAAACGAAAATATCGGCATCTCGGCGCGAATATTCCGCAAATCCGCGTCACTTCCCATACATGATTGCCCTAAGTTCTTAATGCATCCGCTAGAACATCATCCGTATCAGTTAGACTGATAGTGATCCATTAACTGAGAGGCTTGGCTTACACGAGTATGTACAGACGCCAGCACATCAACCTACTACAATCTGTCAAATTTCTTTGATAAATTTTCAACTTTATCACGAATGAATAAGGTTCAAAGTTGATTGAGAAAATTTGACATTTTCGGGTAGGTTGATGTGCTGGCGTCTGTACTAGGTCAATATTTATGTATCAATCATCCTTCACGCAACGGGGATCGGCAGAGATTTAAGAGGAAATGCGGGTGGACGTTTCTCCATGGAAACGCTCTCGCCTGTTTTCTTTCTGGTTAATGACCATTAAATAATGTTTTTGTACAGAATAAAAAATATTAACACCATAACAACTACTTATATGTCCCTATGTTGTCCTTTTTGGTGATACATTATTTTTATAAGCACTAGAACCCTCAAGAAATGCCGATTTAAACCGCTGTCAACAGACGCCTTGTGTACAAATTTGACAACTATTAATGAAAAAAAGAAAAACATAGGGACACAGTATATGAAATATCTCATATCAGTTTTTTCAATATTAGTTTATGAAATATCTTTTAAATTAGTCCAATATTAGAGGAGGAAATAGGCGAGAGCCAAACCTCGAATTACTACTTTTACTTAGGCTTTTTCAAAAGTATCTCCGACCGCATTTCCTCTTAAGTGGCGCGGATTCATAAGGATGTGTGACTTTCATATTCGCCCTTTTCTGGGAAATTCCGGACCCTACCTGGAGGGGAAAATTATCTGATTGTAGGTACATAGGTATGTACACTGAGAAGATTATAAACTAAGGAGGTTCTATTTTTGGCGATTTTTAATCTTTATACCGGGTTATACTTCTAAAATTCAACTTTAGGTTTTAACTTAAAATCCACCAGTAGGTAAACAAATGAAAACCCTTTATAAACTCTCTCTTCATCCATATTTTATTTTTGTTTGACCCATAAAACCGATGTCTAGTCGATTTATTTCCGTTGGATCCCGTTTTTGAATCCCATTTCAATATTTTTGGCGTTGGATCCCGCAAAACATTATTATGTATTTCCGCTGGATCCCGAATTTAAAAAATGCAAGATAATTACGTTTTATTGTCGTTGAATCCCGAAAAGTATTTCCGTTGGATCCCGAATGCTTAAAAAAATCTGAATGCGGGTACTTTCAACAACAAAATTGTTTATAATAAAATGAGGGGTTCACTAATGTTTCACCAAAACTCCATTGACAAATTAGTTTACAACCAACGTTTCGTATACTATTTATTTCACAAACAACTCATTTTCTATATAATCTAGTCGTTTCTGGCACTCGCCGGCCGCTGCCGCGGCACCGCTCGCTTCGCTCGCTCGGCTCGTGCGTTAGGGGTCACAGTTTTAACCTAACCTAACCTAACATTGTTTTTTTTTTTAAATAATTAACCTAATCTAACTAGTTCGGTTCCGGAACCGAACTAGTTAGATTAAAAAAAGATTAAGAGAAAAATAGATTGTTTTTAGTGGGGTACCCGGGTACCCCACTAAAAATAATCTATTTTTATTGTTTGATAAAGGTAAATCACTTTTCTTCTGAAATGTACACATGTTGTTATAATATGGGATTCAACGGAAATAGCAAACGGGATCCATCGTTAATACCTAAAAAATGGGATTCAAAAGTGGGATCCAACGACAGTAAACGGTCTAGTCATATTTAATTTTATTACGTAGCGTTTTGTGGCCTTTTAAATTCGCTCCAGTCATGCAATGAGGTTGCATATAATGGCTTTATTATCATAATTTCACACAAAATAAATGGACCCTATTCGTGATTTCCCAACACTAATATTGTTGAAAATCGTCGGCTCAGTGATGCAAACACACCACTCTATTCTGCTCGGCAAGACGATATTCGATTGTGCTCGAATCGGATTCTCGAACATTCGGATAACGGGCTGAGCTCAATAGCGTCTCAATATGAAGTCCGATCCAGTTCTGGAATCTTTTAAAATGAAAGCTTTTAAGATTATTGAGAGCCAATTTTGGTCGATCCTTTGAAATCTAACTTGAGACGAGTATTTGTGGCGTAATATTGTAAGCTTGAATAATATTAAGCGAAAAAGACTCAATTATAGCTTGATGTGATAATACGACGACGCTATGAGCGTACGTTTTATTTAAGATACTTAAATGCACATAGTGCGACACGTTGTCGACAGCAGCCGCCGACGCGTTGACGGCTGCAGTTGCTTCTGCCGTGGACTCGTGTCGCTATTGTGTATGCACACTTATATAGGCGTATTCCCAATTTAATAAGCTATCCATTATTTATAAACATCTGTTTACTTATAAGCTTGTTTAGAGTGTGACTGCTTAACACAACACCTTAATCGATTATAAAAAAACTCCAACAGTTAATCGAATATCGAAAACCGGTTATACTGGGAAAAAACTCATTATGTTCCCATGCCTATCCCATACGGTAACCACGAGGAGATTTATTGTTTGTTTACCAAACGATACACATAATGCAGAAAATACCGAATACCATTATGAAAATACCGTACTTATATCATTTTGTTAATATAGGGTATCGGAATATTATGTACATTTTACCTTGAATGGTGTTTAGAAATATGTTGCTTGCGCATACCTGGAACAGAAATAAAAAAGATTAATAGGTATAATTTTGCATATTTTATCTATGATATAATATTAGATATTATCTAATGTACCTATTCAGTTCAATATTCAAACATATTTAACTAGCTATGCCCGCCGCTTCGCTCACGTGACTGTGTACTTTTATAATATTTTAATCTCACGAAGCGACGCGCTTTACTTAAGGTTACCAAGTGTTCCAACACATTCAAAGCGTGTTTTAATCGATATTGATATCGGTTTGTCTTATTATTAATTTTTTCTGTACGGAAACAGAATAGGTAGTAAAATAAAAAGCCATTAAAAAGTTATGAACCAACAAAGATTGGTTTTTCTTGCTATTTTTAACGTAACTTTGGGTGTAAATAAGTAATAAAAGAACTGTAAAATCTTCAAAACAAAGTCGATACCGACAATGCTCAGTTATCGGAAAGTTCAATAAACTTTATTTGTAATTGATTTATGCCGAGGTTTTTTAATAAAGTTTGATTTTCCTGTCCTTTCGAATTTATTTTTTTACGAGCCTTTCAGTTCGGAACGGTTTTTCTGTTCGTGAGAACTAGACGTTGTGCGTTTAGACTAGCGTCTAACTGCTCATCACTGCTATTATCTCTGTCGGACACGAAGCCAGGTGAGACAGCGTGCTTTTTGGCAATGACCACCAGTGAGTTCGAGCTCGCGACTAGTTCCACCTTAATATTTCCTAAAATACTTCTTCCTTTAATCTATACTTAATAATATTATAAATTCGCAAGTAACTCTGTCTGTCTGTCTGTATGTTACCTTTTCACGCCTAAACCGCTGAACCGATTTAGATGAAATTTGGTACAGAGATAGCTTGAGTCCCGGGAAAGGACATAGAATATTTTTTATCGCGAAATTCCCACGGGATCGAGGCTTATGCGTGTGAAACCGCGGAGAGCAGCTAGTATTTCCTAAAATAGCAACTTCCATCAGGTATTTGCATTTACTAGGTATTTGTACGAACGCTTGGTTAAACAAGTAAAAGCCAAGTTATCTAAGCGCAACAGACCAACTTATTCTCACTTGGGACTTGAAACTTTTGCGGGTTGAGAAGTTACTAAATTCCACAGATATCTATGCTAAATTCATATTTTTGTTCTTTATTCTAGAACAGCATTCTTTTTTTTTTTCGTTTTTGAGAAATATTTAGATGCAGCACTCTAATTGCGGGCCTGCGAATGGAGAGTAATGGGTAGCTTACCGTCCGATCAGGACCAGGCCCGTGCCGGGCGGCGCGTACGTGTTCCACGCGCGCCTCAAAGAGATATCAGCATAAGGGAAGGGACCCGTTAGGGCCGAAGCCTGCCGGGTCAGCGGGATTGTCTGAAAGGTTTACTGCTGCCCGGAACATAAAGGGCTAAGGAAGGTGGGTTTTAGTCAGTAAGAGTCTGACACTCCCTTCCGCTCCACCCAGAACGGGAGGAGTCATTTGACGATTTCCCACAAAAAAAAAGCACTCTAATTGCGTTAGCAATTACAATCTGAACCATTTTGAAGGATATTGCTAATCCATTGCTTCATATGTTCGAAAAATGTGTCTGCTCAACAACGACGATAACGCAGTGAATGTTCTTGAACTGTCAAAATGCCATTGCTACTGTTAATGTGTTACGTAATTTCCCCGCAGTTGTAAGATTAAAAAGTCTAGACAACAAACCATACGAAGAAATCCCGGTGAAATTTTTTATTTAGAAATAGTAAATAGTCGTAAAAAGATGAAAATACTCCCGCACCGAGCTGCTACCTCAGGCAAGGCGAACGTCTCAGTCAAGCGGTCGGCCTATCCCCCTTATTCATAATCCTATTTTATCTCTATTTTAGCTAAAATAGGTTTATATAACGTTTGTCTTTATCTGTCACGTTGTCATTTCTGTGTGTAAGAAAGAGACAAACCCCATTTTAACTAAAATAGGTTTGATAAGTTTTATGAATAAGGGGGTAAATCTGTTATTTTGACATTACAGACACTTCAATTTAATTTAATAGATGTAAATACTATGAACCAAAATAAATGAAAATACTGCTAAAATACGAATGAAATCTCTTGATATTCAATTAATGAAAAAAACAAAAATTTTTGTTTCAAATTTTCAGTTAGAAGTTGCTTTTAAATAAAATTCTCGATTGAAGTGATAGGTTTTAATTGAAGTGACAGGCGGAGGTGTAAAGAACACTCACATTTTGCTGGTTGGAATCAAACAATTTCCCAATAAGACTGGGCGAGCCTATTAAAATCAACCACATCAAAACTCCGGGCTGGTACTGAGAATATCGTAATGGAAAAATCCAATTACTCTTTAGCCTACAAAAATATTTAAGGCACCTACATACAGAGGTACTTATAACCAGTGTTCGGAATAGGCTGACTACATATTTACCTAAGCTTCGGAGAACAGAGACAGAAAGTGGAGACTTCCTTACGACGACATTTTTTTTCCCGGAACTCGGGAAAAATCTTAAATAAGTTGAAAATAAGCCTTAATTAAGATGGGTAAAGGCTATTTTTAACTAAACTTCCAATTACCAAATTTTCGGGATTTTCACGTTAAACTCCGAAATAAATAGTCTAACTTTCATTCATGTATTCGAATTATATTTACGATCCTTAAACTAATCGTTGTATCAAATGAAATCATTGAATACATGACGTTTTGTCAATAAGTATTTTTTTATGCAAGATGCACTATTTTTTTTTTTTGACAACAAAAATATACAGTACCTACGTTTGAAATACATATCGAGGTTCCTTTTATGCAATTAGAAATTAGTTTTACTTAGGTGTTACACATTGACAAATGTTATGTATTGAAAGATTTGATGCTACAACGGTCAGTTTAAGGATAATTCTAATACATGATTTAAGTTAGATTAGTTTTAGTGAAAATTCCTAAGATTTATTAATTGCAAGTTTAGCTAAAAATAGCCTTTACACATCTTAAATAAAGCTTATTTTCAACTTATTTAAGATTTTTCCCGAATCCCGGGAAAAAAAATGTCGTCGTAACGAAGTCTCCACTTTCTGTCTCTGTTCTCCGAAGTTTAGGTAAATATAGTCAGCCTATTCCGATCACTGCAAATAACATTCTAACATTTGTTGAGAAAATTAGAATAATTATGTTGACCTAATATAATGTTATCACAGCAAAATCAGAGCGTACATTCGTTTTTTATAGTAACTTAGCAGTTAAGTTATATTTAAATTACTTATTATTACTTAATAGACCAAAGTAAAAGTGCGCAGTGCTGCACACCACTACCCTATTTCAAGTTTAACAAATATTAACTTTATTTCAATGATAATTAAGTCGATTTCAGAGTGACTAGCACTATTGACAAAGTTATAAAAATGTTTGAAGTTGTAGCGTAAACTGAACTTTATTGTGTAGGAATTAAAGTTATTTTTCTAAATTTTTGGCAAATAAATCGTGAATGTATGGTAGATTGTAATGTGAATAAAGTACCACAGACTTTATAATAAAAAAAAATAATAAAAACAAAGGCCTCGAATCGAAATTTGTCTCACAGACGAGGAAATTGATTAACCTATTTCCAACTCTCAGTGTGTTGATTTAGGCTATGATTTTCATTGCTGGTCTTATTGACATCTTTAGAAACTATATTTCGATAATGCAACAGAAAATGTCACGTCTATTTCTACAGCTGCAAAGGCAGGAATTTCGAATTGCTAAACACAGTTATCATCTTTTTTCTGTTACTTATTAGTATTCTGGTATATTTTCGTGTAAGCGATTGTACCATTCAAAACAAAAATATGTACACACGACAATAAAGCAAAACCAACGTCTATATTAGTACTGATAGAAGCGTCTGTATTACAAAATCTACAAAGCAATTTCAACTTTTAAACGCTAACTTTAGGGTTTAATTCCGTATGTGTGTTTGTCTTTTGTTTCAAACAGGTCGTTACGTAGTAACTTCACGCGTTCTCATTACTGTCTGGTTTGAGAGCGTTGCGTTGTACTTCTTAGAGCTGGTTCACATTAGGTCGGACCGACAGTTTGCCGTTCACCGACTGCCGGGTGTTGCTGTTCACACTAGACGCCGCCGACCCGACCTCATACTTGCTAGTACGCCAATATTATGTCCGATCCGACAGAAATCGTGGCTGGACGTACGGTAAAAGTGTCGGCTCCGACAGTTTGGTCGGGTCGCCCTAATGTGAACGGCGCTATTGACATACATAAGCCAATATGGATCCGACACGTTTGTCGGGCCGGTAAAACTGTCGGTCCGACCTAATGTGAACCAGCTCTTACTGTTCCGACGCTCCTGGTACCACGGAAGTGTGGCCGACATACTTTCATTGTATTTTCTTCTATTTTCACTAATATTGGTGGAAATGTAACACCTTATCTGTCTGTAGAAGATTGGATTGGATGTCAGATTACGTGTCGCAATCAGAGATGAGTGCTGTTCACTTTTTATCCTCTTTCGTTTGTGACATCCTGGTACTTATATTATTATTTCGGCAATGAAAACGGTTTCAATTAATTTATAAATATGCATGGATAGGAACGTAAAAAATCTGTATAAATTTATACGGAGAGGATTTAAAATTAATAGTTTTGCGGATTAAGAACTATCTCGTTTTCATATTCGGCGGCTATGTACAGACGCCAGCACATCAAGCTGCCCGAAACTGTAAAATTTTCCCAATCAACCTTAAACCTTATACTTTAGCGATTAAGTTGATAATCTATTTAAGAAATTTGACAGATTGTAGTAGCTTGATGTGCTGGCATCTGTACTTGCGTTTATCTAGTTTTTGTCGGGAACACCAAACACATGGGTGCAATTTCTTACATCGTACTTTTCACTCTTTTTATTCGTTTTATCTGATAAACCTATATTATATTGTGTATCTTATTCTTTTAGTCTGTGTCTTTCTTTCTTAAATAGTTTGATGTAATATTTGGTTTTAAACATATTTGAAAATGTTTAAAACCAAATATTATAGCAGTGTATGAAAACCTCTGTTCTAACAGACCTCTGTGGCGGACTGTCACTGACGTGACAGCGTGACAGATTGTCACTTATGATAGGGCCTGTAAAAAGTACTCTGTGGGGCCTACCAAGAGGCCATCATGGGCAGATGGACACGTTATGGAGTGAAATGTGTGGCAAAAATATAAAAGTTAGACCCTCAGTGGAAGTAATTTCAATATCCTGACCCACCCCGACCATAATAAATAAATAATAATTTATTTAATCAAAATATAACAATGTTAACATTAAATATGTGATTAATTATATTAATTCCTAACTGCTTTTTGAATCTTTGTGCAGAAATGTTTTATTAAACACAATTACTACGTAACTAACCAAACACAACCAAATCTCATTGAAACTTCGACCGTAAATCTCACCTCCCGTGTATTTCATTAATTTAAAACATTAAACTCAATGCATAATATCAGTTCGCAGATGGTTTTAAATTTAAAATAATTATTCAAATCACATCTGAACTTTTGCAATAAATATAAAAGGTTTTTTGAACTTACCCTACCTTCCGTACTTTGTCAGTTTTAATTTATTCTCCTCAAATAGGGATTAAGTTGACGTTCGCAGTTCGCAACTTGAAGATTTCGGCAAAACATTAATCGTCTCGTTTATTTACGCGATATAATGGAAACATTGCTAGATAGTCCGGTCAAGTTAGCTTCAAAAATAGGGGTAAGGTTACATTAATTCGCACAAAGCTGAAAATTGGTATAAATGTTAGGAACACCATTACAAATAAATTGTCAAAAGTCCCCATCGATCCGTCCTGTGCAAAAAAAAAAAATATTCAAGGTCAAATGTTGCAAAAATCGGTTTTTCACATTTTTCAGCTAAATGGTAAGTTTTATCATAAAAATAGTTGAGACAAAATTGTTCATCATGCAATTATCTACAAAAATCGTCTTTACACTTTTTTCCTAAGAATCTATTGGCTATAGAAACATACACAACTTTCTATAAACATTACTATTTCATTTTTTTTTTTTACGATTGGCAAGCTTGTTGACCAAAGAATCTTTGGATACCGTTATAAATTGATTCTAAAATGTCCGTAAAATTACTACTTACATTATCAATAGTACTTAAATTATCAATAGTACTTAAATTATCAATAGTAAATCTAAATGAGGCTTCCAAAAAATAAAGCTGTTTTACTAATATTAATAAAATAAACAATTATTATTTTCACCGTAAGTTGTAGGCGCAAGTTCACTTCATTCATTGTAGCTACAAAGAAACTACTTACAAAAGTGTAGAACTACAAGAAGATATCATACCTGACTACCAAGCTCTGTAAAAAAAATTGCCCACAGATCCTTGCGTCTTAAAAAACTACCACCAATGGAAAAACGTAGGTTCACCCCACAATAGACCTTCAAATCCGGATAATACCGCGCAAAGTCTAAAAAAATAATGCGCCACGGACTTTTCGACTCCGTGAATTATGTAAAATCCCCGCGTATTTTTTAGGAGCGGAAATAATTTTCGCGGTCTGCCCTTAGTCACTTTCCTTTTGTTTTCATGCAAATTGACTACGAAATAATAATCAGAATGTATTAATGGCGCGTTTACAGCGTTTTATTTGTGTTTTGTAACACGATTATTGGGCGAGCTGTATAATTTCTTGGGTGTGTTATCGCCCTTAATCATTGTGTTGAAAGAAATATTCAATTTAAATTGTATGTGCGCAGTAATCGTATCACACGTGAAGAATTTGTATGAGACTCGATCTACTTTATGAATATTTTATTTTTATGAATATCTGTAGTAATTATAATAGTCCTTCAGACCATATTTCAGACATGGCAACCAATCTCAATGGAGTCTAGCCTTCGGTGCGTGTGTAGGTATGTGTTCGGTAAGTGTGCGCAGACACAAAGGCACTCTCTCTTCCCTCACTCACATAGTCCGATGGGAGGGCACGCATAATCTATACATAGATAGGATAAAACAAAGTCGCCTTTCGTGTCTGTCCTTGTGGCCGCTTACATTTTCAAAGCCACACGATGGATTTTGATGTGGTTTTCACCATAATTTGGAGCATTTATTCCGGAAGGTTTTATATACTTGTGTGTGTATAGTATTTTAGTTAGAGTTAGAACAGAAGCCTCTGTTTTGACATGTTGCCATTGAACCCATTCTTGAGTGCCGATGGCAAAAATAACACTAAGAAAAATATAGTTTTTTTTATAATTTGTTTGGCCTAAAATTGAGCAACGTGAACACCGTTTGCTGACGGAGCTATTAGATTCTCACGTGTGCAAGTGATAGGGCATGCGGTGCAAGATGGGAGGCGTGTCATTGACTATGGAGAGGCGATGCATAAATACCTTTTGTTACGTCCGGGGCACCCTGGGCAATCGACTTAAGTCGATTGGCTAATCATCACGACGACAAATATTAACAAAAAAAACATTTTCGCAATTAAATTGAAAAACTGTGAGAAAATTCTGATACTTTTCTTACTGTGTAATTGGAAGTAATAATTAGTTTGTTGCAACGCAAATGGAATTTAATACTAAGTAATAATAATTATGAATAACTCGATCCTTAGATTCAACAAACATTTACGCGAAACTCAGTAAAGTATTTAACGTTCAATAAAAAATAGTGGAAATCTAGTTCGCCTATAAAACTAGGTGCTTTTAACTTTTACGTTCCTATAAAAACACTTTTTAATCAAATGATCTGATGCCACAACGACGGGAGATTTCTCCTACAAAGAAGTTAAATTGTTCTAGAATACTTCTTATGTAACAAGAAAGAAACGCTTTCCAGTCACCCTATCACAAACAAAATACTATACAGGGTGTCCCTGGAAGTACGGATCAAACCGAATAGGGGCGTGGGCAAGGTGATTTCTAAACTTTTTAACCCTGAGAATGTCGGTGAATTTTTTTACGGTTTAAAAGTTATGACCATTTTTTTTTTCAATTACTTCGTATAGTGTTTAAAGAAAATAATAATAAAAAAATACTATCAGGGCTATCTAAAAAAATAAATTGATAGCCCTAACAGCTTTTTCTTAAGATTTTCTTAAAACGATTCGATTTCTCTTCTCTTTTTTTTTCGTTTTTTTTTTTGTTAAAACGTTTGGTAATGAACTTGCCCGCGCCCCTATTCGATTTGATCCATACTTCCAGGGACACCCTGTATAATCTCTCTAGCAATAATATTCCTCTAGGCGGTATTTCGCCCATGGCGGACAATCTCAACGGAGACTAAGCTTCGGCGCGGGAGATATTAGATATAGTTCACAAGACGTGTGTGCGTAGACACAGGTGCCCTTTCTCTTCCCTCACTCTCATAGTCCAATGGGACGGCACGCAACCCGACACGACCGGACAGAGATCAGGCGTAGGACCAACGACTTAAAATGCTTCGCCAGGCACGGGATATCACACAGCCAACTTCTAAACTCCGGGCTGTTACCATTGGAAAAATCTAATAACAGTTTACTTAACCTTTTTTTTTTTTTATGGGTGGGAAATCATCAAATGACCCCTCCTGCTCTGGGTGGAGCGGAAGGGAGTGTCAGACTCTTACTGACTAAAACCCATCCGTGTTCCTTCCTTAGCCCTTTATGTTCCGGGGTAGCGGTAACCCTTTCGGACAATCCCGCACCCCCGGCAGGCTTTGGCCTTGGCAGGCCCCTTCCTTTATGCTGACATCTCTTTGAGGCGCGCGTGGAACACGTACGCGCCGTCCGGCACGGGCCTGGTCCTGATCGGACGGTGAGCTACCCATTACTCTCCGTCCGCAGGCCCGCGCCTACGGTGGCCGGGAGTCGTCACGCGGCTCCCGACGCCCGGAGCGTCTCCCGCGGCGGCTGGGACGTGAGGCTCTCTCCCTCAGCCGTTCCGCCACCTCCTTCGCTAGCATGACTGCTTCGCAGAAGGAGGTGACCGCCTCCCACTCCTTCTCGCCCCGGACCATGGCTTGAACCAGGGCCGGACGCGAGAGGTCGCCGCCGACTTTACTTCACCTAACCTGGGAATTAAAATGAACCTAGGAGCCACGCCCAGCTCGCAGCCACGCTTGCGACCACGAGACCAACGGAGCGAATCTCTCTATAGGCCGACCGCTTAACTGAGACTTTGCCTGAGGTAGCTGCGCGGTGCGGGAGGCGTGATAGTTGTCACAATTTGACGAATCACTGAGCTGTCGCATCACGTCAACACACCCCTCCCGCACCGCGCTGCTGCCTCAGACAACGTCTCAGTTAAGTGGTCGGCCTATAGTACCTACCGAACATAAAACCGTAATAAGTTTATACAGTAATGTAGGTAAACTCAATTGAAATAAAGTCTAACTTCGAATGGTCAATGACGGTGTACGTGTTTTCATCCACATGTAAATTCACTGTGGCCTTCCCAAATTTCAAGAAAGGGAAGCGTATTTCCCACGACTCCAATTTTTCATCCTGATTAAATTTGTAGCGGACTCCAAGATGCCTTGACTTTCCATGGGACAATCAATGAATTCGAACTCACGGATAACTCGTTTTCTAAGAGATCGGCCAGAAATTGGACGACCGTGTCTTTTACACGTATTTCTTGGCCAGACCTCCCGAGAATTCTCTCAATTGAATTCGATTTAAAATGCCGTCTTATTTTTTAAATTGTATTTCTGAATTGTACCTTTTTGCGCTGAAAGGATGTCTAGCTCGTTTCGTTTTGAAATAATATAACAATATCCGGTTTCAGGAAATTAAGCAGAGGCGTATTTCCGGCCGCTTACTTACTGTTATTAATTCCATCTCTCTTTTTTTTTCAGATTAATTTTCAGAGGTCTTCAATTCAGTACCAATTTTTAGTTTATCTTGTACCTAAGGTACGGTCGAACAAGGTATTTGGTGTACAGGCGGCTAACCTGCAAGTGCTTTTAAACAATGGTGTGCTGATTTAGTCAATTCTTTTATATACCACTCTATTTAATTAAGGATGCCATAAGCTGAAAAAGTTATAACGCACAAAATAAAACTAAATATTGGCAGTGTAGTGGAAAGATGAATATTTTTGCCTGTAAACCAAATAGCTTGTTCGTATTACGGTCGAACTTGCGTATCACCGTACAATATTTAACAGTATTTTTTTTTTAATATTTTAGTTTAAAAAAAAAACTTTCATTTAGTTTTTAACTTTATTTTATTTTTATTGTGTGTTGTTATACCAGCTATAGTAGTACACACTCTGTGTAAATTTTAAGTGCACACCTATTACTGTTTAAAAGATACAGACCTGTGACAGACGGACGGACAGTGCAGTCTTAGTAATAGTGTCCCGTTGGCACCCTTTAGTTGGATTCCGTACCCAAAGGAAGCCAAAACTAGAGTAAAGTTTCATAATAAAGTACCTATTTATTGGAAGCCTTTTTACTCTTCACAAAGAAACCTGTAGTGTCACATCTCAGCATTATCCACTCCTTTGTAAGTAAGGAAAGTGAGCACTTTCTTTGAAAAAATCACTTGAAACAAGTCGCATTACAGCGAACGTCTTCCAGCTAAAGTCCCTTTGTAAATCGGGAAAGAATTATCCTGCTTACTATCTAAAGGATAATAGGCTCTATTGTTCAGGTTTAAGTTTCAATTTCGTTTGATTGCGCAATCGTTTGGAATGTCCCGTTAACGAGTTTTGAACAACTGTTACGCGTTTTACTGTAACGGGTTTTTGGTGACTGGTATGAAATATGCAGTTTACCTAATAATATTAGGACGAAAGTTAGGTTGGAAGGATATAGGCTAAAGAATTAACCTTTTTTGCGATTTGTGTACGAAAAAGAAGGTCATTTATTAATCCTCGAGTTTAACATAACATAACATACTCAGCCTATAATGTTCCCACTGCTGGGACACAGGCCTCCTCTCAGTGAGAGGGAGTGGGCCGTAATCCACCACGCGGGCCCAGTGCAGGTTGGCAGATGCCACATGTCTTCGAATTTTTGGTTCTAAGACATGCCGATTTCCTCACGATGTTTTCCTTCACCGTTTTGAGAGCAATGGTGATGAAATAATTTACACAAAGTAAAACGCCTGTCTGTTCGAACCTGCGACCTACACCTCGTAAGTCGCGGCCGTTACCACTTGGCCACCACTCCTCGAGTTTGCTTTCTTTCAATCTTTGAAATATTAGGATTTACACCAGGTCGGTTTTCGCCGTGCGGTCGATTGCCAAATCGTCTCACAAGACGGATCGCCACCCCATTTACACAGGTTGATAAAAATTGCAGGTGACTAGTTCATTTTGCATCAAAATGTCAACCTTTATGCGGCGGGTGATCGCCTGCGACTGAGCATTTTCACGATCGCTTTTAGTCAACCAATGCATGTGCGACCTGTCGCCGCATGACAAAAGTCGAAACCTACTTTGCTTTTGAACTTGCGATTTTAGTCTCATTTATACAGTTGATATTCGCCGTGCGGCAAAAATCGTGCGGCTATAGTCACCTGCGTAAAGCCCGCATTAGGCGAATTACATTTAGACTTTCGACTATCGTCGTGCGGCAAAAACCGTGCGGCTATAGTCACCTGTATAAAGCCCGCATTAGGCGAATGGCATTTAGAGTTAGATTTTCGCCGTGCGGCAAAAACCGTGAGGCTATAGTCACCTGTATAAAGCCCGCATTACGTGGGTCGGTAACGCACTTTATTTTTCAGAACAGTCGACCTCAAACTTACCGATAGTTAAACGAAGACTTTAATTACATTCGAGAAAAAACGCAAGTTAAAGATGTAGTGTGATAATATGACGTGACAACACGAAAATCTATAGCCAATATAAGGAACCTACCATATTAGCTAAATTATATGTATATTATTCTGTCACCAGGCGACTACCAAAGTTCTACCTACATAATATTTAGTCTATCAAGCATTATGAAAAAAATAGGTACAAGACATGCTTCACGTGTTTTGTCTCGGAGACATCAAATAACATGTTTCTGTCCAATTTGATTTGGCACAAAAGGAAAGCCATCATTTTTGATATTCATAATATTTTTTCTGGTACAGAAATAGTAACATTATTACAAGGCTCAGTTTGCCAGAATATACTAGTGAAGCTGACTTTCTAGAAATAACCAAAAAGAGGGTATGTGCCACAAGCTAGAAGTGAAAACTTACAACCGGAGCCGAGTATACCCGATTCAGCGTCACCGACACGAGCGTGACGGTTCAGTTTCGTTCGCTGTTCAGAATACGCGCAAATGATGAATTATACTTAAAAATTAAATAGTTTTGTGGGATTATTTGGTAAACAACCTGATGGAAAGAGGTTACCGCCAACTATAGGCTTAAGCCCGATATGCATCGAGGCTGATGAAACCGTTGCGCATGTGCTCTTTGAGTGCACAGGCGTCACCCAGATTAGATCAGAGATCCTCGGGACACGCAAATCATACGCAGACATTCTCCACATTCATTCAGACCAGGAGACCTAGTCAGCTTCTGGAGGGACGTGGGCTGGTTGGAATAACCACCGACGGCCGCCATGGCTCACGCACAATGGGCTATTTGAAGGACTAAGTGCGGAAACCAAACCCATAACATAGAACATAGAAGCCCGATATACACGATGCGATTTAATTGCCTATGGCATTTCATAAGTTGAAGTGTAGCAACAATAAAAGTTGCACCGTCTAAACAGAGCTTAGACGATGCTAGTCTGTAAACGATTGAAACAGCAAAATATATTTCAATTTATTGAATGCCACAGGCGAGAAACTTGCGTCATGTAAATGGGGCTTTGGATTCCATGCAGCACCAAAAAGTTTTCGGATGCAAGCATCAATCTCGATTCAAATCTGACAGTCAGACAAACCGAAATGTCTTATGACTCACCCTTTTAATTTAGAACTCAACAATACTGCAGAAATAGATAATACATATTACGTTATACTGTCCCCGGACGAACTTCACAAAAAGCTACCATCATCATCATCGTCATTTCAGCCGAAAGACGTCCACTGCTGGACATAGGCCTCCCCCAAGCACCTCCACTTCGACCGGTTTTGTGCTTCTCGCATCCAACGAGTTCCTGCGGCCTTCACAAGGTCGTCGGTCCACCTTGTGGGAGGCCTTCCAACGCTACGCCTTCCGGTACGCGGTCGCCACTCCAGAACCTTTCGGCCCCATCGGTCATCTGTTCTGCGAGCAATGTGCCCTGCCCACTGCCACTTAAGTTTGGCAATTCTTCGGGCTATGTCGGTTACCTTGGTTCTCCTGCGGATCTCTTCATTTCTGATTCGATCCCGCAGGGAAACTCCAAGCATAGCCCTCTCCATTGCCCTTTGAGTGACAAAAGCTACCAAACCCATCAATAAATGAAGTTCCATCAATTTCAGTTCAAACTGTGGTCAGTTGAACTGATATTGATGGAACTTCATTTTGTAGGGAGGTCCCTACAATAGCCAAAATTAATAAATATACATTGTTCGAACTACCGTACACATCGAAGCACTTGAATATCAGAGCCAAGCCACAGTGTACTACAAAGTCGTCCAACTTTGAATGTCCTTCACGTAGAACATTGAGTGGTTGTGGCCTCTACTAGAGGTAACATTGTGCCGGGAATTTTGGCTACATTCTGAGGGGAACTGAAAGTGTCACCAGTCGTTGAAAGGCTTTTACCAATATCTACAAAGACTCAGTTTTCGAGGTTGAATATAACGAAGCAAAGGAGTATTCTTGTTCTGAGATTTTGCAGATATCACTGGCCTTCATTTGTTTTGTGGCCTGTACTTTCTTTGATTTATTTCGGTCTGATCCCCTGAGCCCCCCCCCCTCCACCCCCTCTCTCCTCGATCCCCTGCTAGTTCTTCTTCTGGTTTTTATGCTATTTATTTTTAGGGTTCCGTAGCCAAATGGCAAAAAACGGAACCCTTATGGATTCGTCATGTCTGTCTGTCTGTCCGTCCGTCCGTATGTCACAGCCACTTTTTTCCGAAACTATAAGAACTATACTGTTGAAACTTGGTAAGTAGATGTATTCTGTGAACCGCAGTAAGATTTTCACACAAAAATAGAAAAAAAACAATACATTTTGGGGTTCCCCATACTTACAACTGAAACTCCAAAAATTTTTTTTCATCAAACCTGTACGTGTGGGTATCTATGGATAGGTCTTCAAAAATGATATTGAGGTTTCTAATATCATTTTTTTCTGAACTGAATAGTTTGCGCGAGAGACACTTCCAAAGTGGTAAAATGTGTGTCCCCCCCCCCTCTAACTTCTAAAATAAGAGAATGATAAAATTAAAAAAATATATATAATGTACATTACCAAGTAAACTTCCACCGAAAATTGGTTTGAACGAGATCTAGTAAGTAGTTTTATTTTAATACGTCATAAATCGAAAACCGCAATTTACCTTTCACAAAGTTACAACGAACTACAAGAACTTTTATATTATGTTACTTGCTGCTACGGAACCCTTCATGGGCGAGTCCGACTCGCACTTGGCCGGTTTTTGTTGTTTAACCAGACTACAATGGTTGTAAAAAATATATATAAAGTACACTATGATCCCTCAGTAAATAATCAACATTGCCGAATCAAATATGAACAGAATATTAATAACAATAGATTAATTCCAAGAAACCTTAATAATTTTCGAATACCTACCTACCAGATTCACGGAAGAATTTGGTAATAAATATGATTATTTAATTAACACAGAATTCTAACATTTTTTCAACAAAATAAACATAAATTGTACTGCAAAATATGTTTTCAAAAATCATATAGGGTGTTAGATAACATTCGTATGCGACCGAACTCACGGACAACAACAACTAGTATAAGTTATAACTAACTCCAACAGGTACGGTTATACACTTCGTTAACTAAAATTAACAAGGGTAGGTAGGTACCTCAACGAGTCTGAAAACGGCAAAAGGCAAATTCTGAGAATGCCTTTCTACCGTTCATTTTATTTAGTCAACTTTGATCATTTTCGTAGAGTAAATTCAATGAAAACTGTAGTTTACTGAAAGAACGTATTTTTTTTTTTTTTTTGCTAAATGGGCGCGCTCTTGACCCCAATCACGCCTGATGGAAAGCGATAGATGAGGTCTATGATGGAACGAGCGTGCCCAGAAGATGCCTGTTCACTCTTGATTTGAAGGCAGACGGGTTAAATGTAGGAGGGAACACAGATGCCGGCAGAGAGTTCCACACTTTGGCTGTGCGCATAATAAAAGTGGAGGAGAAGAAGAATAAGAAATAATAGAATAAAAAATAACAGAATAAGAAATAATAGAATAGAAGAATTTATTGAATTGACAAGGCGTAAATACCTACTGTGTAATACCACTAATTAGATTTGTTTTGGTAAATTTTTTTCAAGGCGATTGGCAAACTGCACTGCATTACGCAGCGGGGTGCGTGAAACGGAGCCAAATTCCCCGCACGGAAGCGCGTTTTTATTGAAATTGTATGTAAAAAGTCACGCGCGGGGGCGGGCCATTCCGCTCAATTAGGCCGACTTTTATTTGCAAATGGTAAAGACATTTGGTGCGTGTTGATTGCAATAATAAATTAAATAAAGGTGTTATACTTTTTTAGATAGCGGCGCCATACGTAAAAACATGTAAGAAATGTCATATAAAGTAAAAAAATAATGCAGCTATGATATTTAATTTATTATTAGCATATATTCGCCGTTACTGGATTTCCGCGGATTGACCCGGGCACGTTATCTGCGTCCCGCTGCATAATGCTGTGAAGTGTGTGAATCGCCGTACTAGTTATTATTATATTTCGAGTATGATGTAATAAAACCGTCTTGAAAGTACATAGGTACGTATCTATGTAGTGGCCTGAATTATGATGGAACTAGCTGCGCCCGCTTAACAAACATCCCCACAAACTTTCACACTTATAATATTAAAATAAAATTAACATTATAGTAGGATAGAAAGGATAGTAGGATTATTATATTATTAAACTAGGAAGTAGGATATTCTATAAAACTTTTGACATTTGATCAGTGTACCTAACTACAGTTTCGGGTTAATATCAAGAGGAGATCAGCGTTATGTGTTACCACACTACCAGAGCTTGGAACCGGTACCAAAAGTACAGGTTCTGTACCGGCACTTAGTGGTTCTTGCAATTTCGGTACCTGGGTACCCGGTTCCAGACGGGTACCGGTAATCCACCTAACAAGCACCAGTACCAAATTCAGGTACCCGGCGCGTACCACAAATCTCATATTTGTACGAGGAACTTCGTACGTTTGGCAACCTTGAAGTTATTTTTGCTAACGCCTATTAGCTATCCTTTTTACTCACTATACCTGTTTCCTGCTTTCTTACTGTAACTTACGGAAATATTTGATTGGAACCGGTTTTGGTATCGGTACAGTACCGATACCGATTCTTCTTCGTCTTTGTAGCACTCTTGTCAGAGCGGTCGTGGATCTCAAGTAGTTTCTTGTCTAGGAGCTGATGTGATTCGCCTCACGAATTTTCACCACCTAGTACGATTTCTGGTGTTTTTTGTGCACTCTTACAAGAATCGATTAGAACTGATTAGAAATACCAATAGTACAGGTACTACTCTGGTACCAAATTTTTATGCTGGTACCGGTATCACACCAAGACCAACGGTACCGGTTCTCAAAAATACCGGTATTTCAAGACCTGGTAGGTACTAAAAATAATCAATTAATGTAATTAAACGTGTCCTTTTCTAAGTATGGTTTACCTACTTCTTATAGTGATTTCTCTTTTTTCTTATATCCATCCAAGATTGCCACCTTAACACATATCCAAAGAAATAATAAAAGGGCTCAAAATTTCAGTAAACCAGTGACATCACAATAAAATATAGTACCTATTCGTAGGAGCGCGTTTTAAAAATTTCAAAGGTTTTTAACACACGAACAGGCGACGACGCGTGTGTAAACGAAAGGTCTTGCCCATTTACATTTTGAGTACGCATGTTGTATTTGTGTTATTTGCATTTTTAACGGGTGTTACCCCTTTTGTGCTCAGTTAGCAGAAAGAATAGACTTGACTTTTTTTTTGTGAATGGTGAAATCATCAAATGCTCCCCCCCCCCCCTCCCGCTCTGGATGGAGCGGAAGGGAGTGTCAGACTCTTACTGACTAAAATCCACCCGTGTTCCTTCCTTAGCCCTTTGTGTTCCAGGGTAGCGGTAACCCTTTCGGACGTCGGGAGCCGCGTGACGACACCCGGCCACCGCAAGCGCGGGCCTGCGGACGGAGAGTACCTAATGAGTAGTTCACCGTGCAATTGGGACCAGGCCCGTGCCGGACGGCGCGTATGTGTTCCATGCGCGCCTCAAAGAGATGTCAGCATAAAGGAAGGGGCTTGTTAGGGCCGAATCCTGCCAGGGTTACGGGATTGTCCGAAAGAATACCTAGCCAGTATGTAACAAACACACATTTCACATTTTCTTCTACAATCAGTAACTATAACTAATTTAATAAATAAACAATGTTTTATGCATAGTAGTAAAAATTCAGTGTATGTATTATTATGATCTTATACAATAAAAATCTCGTGTCACGGTGTTTGTTGTCGAACTCCTCCGAAACGGCTTCAACGATTTTTATTAATTTTTTTGTGTATATTTGGTAGGTCTGAGAATAGGTCGTAGACTATTTTTTATACCCCTAGGTGATAAGGGTGTCTCCAGAATTTTATTGGAATCGAGACTTGCGCGGGTGAAACCGCGGGGCGCATCTAGTTATTATATAACATATTCTAATTGGCGTGTTTGGTGGTGTGCAGTAATTCCTGGACATGTTGTATGTAGCAGTCGTCAAGGCGTACTATCAACTCAGCCTATCGCAGTCCACTGCTAGACATAGGCCTCTCCCAGACTGCGCCACAGCACCCGGTCCTCCGCCTTCCGCATCCAGTCTACCCCAGCCACCTTATTTAGGTCGTCCGTCCATCTAGCTGGTGGGCGTCCCACACAGGCGTACTAGTTCAAGGCGTATACTAATAGCACAGTCTAAAATACTGTGCTAATAGGCTACATCTAAGCTGCATCTTTGACTTCTCCACACTTCAATTTGATTTATTTCTACAGAAATCAAACAACTTGTTTCATAAATAACCCCGGAATAAAACAATATCCTTGTACGACGAAGACGTCTCGTTTAAAATAAAAGTTGTGTCGGTTTACGTTATAACAAGGTCGCATTTATTCTCCGAGACCTTTTGTTGTTTTAGAGTTTATGGCATTGATTGTCAGAAAACAGGGCAGGATGACGTAATGGCATCAATAACGAAATTGAAAACATTTCATCTACATATATATACAGGGTTATTGGACAAAACACCAACAACCTCTTAAGAGGTCATTGTACTCATCATTATGAACAACTTTTAATATGGGACCAAACCTGAAATCGCGAAAAAAAAATCATCTGTTCCCTACCATTTTGACGAGTTATATGAACATAAATTTACTATTATAAATACACTATACTACTATTATCGCAGCGTGGCTGATATTACTATCATCCTCCCTGCGATATCGTCAATCGTCCTACCAAACGTTTGCCGATTCACAGTCTCCACTCAAAATCACTTCTACCCCAATGGTCAACGGTTCTACGGCTAATATGGCCGGCCAATGCCACTTCAGCTTGCTTCATCAACATCATTTCAGCCGTAAGACGTCTACTGCTGGACATAGCCCTGCCCCAAGCACCTCCACTTCGACCGGTTTTGTGCTTCTCACATCAAACTGGTCCATGCGGCTTGCTTATTACAAATGAATAGCTATTGAAAAATTAATTATCAGAGGATCTCAAAAACCAGGCATATGTAAGAAGGAAATATGTTCAGTTCCTAAATATTCTGGCAAGTTGTAAACAAAGTTATTTTAAAAATGACATCACAAAATTATACAAACAAAACATTCACCCACGTAAATAACTCTACTTCAAATTGATAAATGTATAAGCTCAACGCCATTTTCCCGTTGTGTATTGCGAATAAAAACTTTTTGCACCTACAGGCGCCATTTGTCTTCCAGTCTGCGTATGGAATTATAAATAGCCGGTCTTTTTGTCACGCGATTTTAATGTGAGTGTTAATACTGATATAAACGTACTTTCAGCGTTGGTGGAAGTAATTCGTTTAAAAAGGATTTCGTAAATAAGTATGGCCCGCTCGTAGAGAGGAGGCCTGTGTCCCAGTTGTGGGAACATTAAAGGCTGATTATTTAGTCCTCGATATGACTTTAAACTGTCGTGCATTTAGTATTGAACTAAATGTAGAACGCCACCTGTAGGCTATGGGATAAATACACCCAAATAGGCTCGGATGGAACAGTCGATATTAGTGCAGGATATCAACTCAGGGCGGCGGCTGATGAACATCTAGCACGTCAAAGGCGGCGCCCACGGACCCAGTCAGGCGGTCCACTGTACACCCACCAACTCGCACTAGACAAGCGCGGTGGGTTAATTTGCCTAAACCTCTACTCTCTCATGAGAGAGTAGGGAGGCCTTTGCCCTGCAGTGGGACGTCACAGGCTAATAAGAATTTGAATAAGTAGGATGTAGTTATGATATAATTTGGTATTTTTTGGATAGTCAATGAGATTGACGACAAAGAGCCTGGACTCATCAAAGGTTGAGCTATTTGATTAAAAGCTTTTTTCATGTGAAAATCTTTAGGAATGCCTTCGGTTTATGGAGAACGTTTTTTTACCCTTAAGTTACGTTACGTTTTTTTACCCGACTGCGCGACGCAAAGGAGTGGTAATGTGTTTATCAGCCTATGTATGTATGTATGTTTGTATGTTCCTTTGAAGCACTATACAGACCAAACGCCTGGGCCGATTTTTATGATTCACACGTCAATCGATTCCTCTTAGTCCGGCGAGTGTCACTAAAGACATGACGTTAATGAAAATTCAATATGGCGACTACTGGACGCCATATTGTGAAAATGAAAAAAATGAAAGTCAACAAACTATGTCAAGTGGGGTATCGTTGAATAGGTCTTTCAAAAATATTAGTGGTCTGGGAAGACCATTTTTTGATTAAGTAAACCGTTCGTGACTTATCAAGCTTTAAAGTACCAATTTTAGTTAGAATCAAGTGTCCCCCCCGGGCGCGTCTCATATCGTAGGTATAGAGTTATTTGGTATATTGTCATTTCAATAACGTTCACAAGATATAATAAACGTGAGATATACCAACTGTTGATATAATTTCTTTACATATAACATTTATATACCTACTCTAAAACTTACTTCGTATAACGTTATTGGATATAACGTTTATTTAATCGAAAATCATTAGGTCTATCGTTTAAAATATATATTGATACCGTCATTATGGTTAACACCCCGATTCAGAGCGATTCGACTCGGACAGTTTAGGTTAGAAAGCCTTCGTGGCTTCGTGGCTTCGTGGCTTCCGAATTATTTCCGTTACCGTTACCGCACCCGAACTCAGCGAACGCAATAGACGACGTAGGATGCAAGAGCGGGCGAAGGGCACCCGGAGGTTCGGTTTGGTTAGGTTACTTTAAACCCTTTACACAAAAATAGAGGCCCCGCGAAGCGGGGCTTCGTCGACATAGGATGCAAGAGCAAGCGAAGGGCACCCCGAGGTTCGGTTTGGTTAGGTTACTTTAAACCCTTTACACAGAAATAGGGGCCCCGCGAAGCGGGGCTCCGTCGACATAGGATGCAAGGGCGAGCGAAGGGCACCCCGAGTATCGGTTTGGTTAGGTTACTTTAAACCCTTTACACAAAAATAGAGGCCCCGCGAAGCGGGGCTTCGTCGACATAGGATGCAAGAGCAAGCGGAGGGCACCCCGAGGTTCGGTTTGGTTAGGTTACTTTAAACCCTTTACACAGAAATAGGGGCCCCGCGAAGCGGGCCTCCGTCGACATAAGATGCAAGGGCGAGCGAAGGGCACCCCGAGGTTCGGTTTGGTTAGGTTACTTTAAACCCTTTACACAGAAATAGGGGCCCCGCGAAGCGGGGCTCCGTCGACATAGGATGCAAGGGCGAGCGAAGGGCACCCCGAGGTTCGGTTTGGTTAGGTTACTTTAAACCCTTTACACAGAAATAGGGGCCCCGCGAAGCGGGGCTCCGTCGACATAGGATGACATAGGATGAAAAAAAAAGTTTTTATCATATTAGACTAAATAGGTTTTATGTCTATTGAGTGGTATATCAAATGATTTTATATTGTCTGTTATTCTTATAGAAATTTGTTACATTAAAATTATATCAATCGTTTATTATATTAACTGATTATTATCTATACTAATATTATAAAGAGGTAAAAATTGTTTGTAAGTTTGTATGTAGGGGTTAATTTCTGGAACTACTAGTCGGATTTGAAAAATTCTTCTTGCATTTGATAGCCCAATTCTTGAGGAAGGCTATAGGCTATTTAACGTCACACTATGGCCCTTAGGAGCCGAGCAAAAGCGCTATGGGCAAACGAAGTGATAGAGCAGGGCGACGCGGGCAAGTGATGCAATACGACGAGATGGGTCGAGGGAATAAGAAATTTCACGCGAACGAAGTCTCGGGCAGAAGCCTAGTATCAAATAAAATTATAGGTTCAGTTGTTATATCTTGTAAGTATTAGAGGTTTTGTAATTATATCATATATTACTTACCCGTCCCCCCCTCTACCAACTAAACGGTTGTAGTTAGAAATTTAAATGTTACGGCAGTAGTACCTATACCTATATTACGAAGTTTAAAGGAAAACTATCACACTTAAGTGGGATTTACAACTCATAACTAAAAAGAATAAAATAAAAAAAATTAATTTAATTTAATTTTTTAAATTAATTTTTAGCCTTAGGTTTTGAGTTGAGCTGCACGATTTCTGACAAATGCGTGCACGGACAGGTCCACTCAATGTGAGTGGTTCTTTCCTCAAAAGACCATATCAGACATCGATCTACATGGTCTACATATGTGACTGTTCCTAAAATATAAATGGAATGAGTCTCCAAAAGGTTCACTATTGTTTTACAATTTTAAATAAATAGGATATTTTGTTATTGATCAGGGTTACTTGTCAAGCTGTCAACACATTAAATACCTGACCAAAATTATGTCTGGACCTTAAAAGAGACTGTGACCTCTGAGTTTGTTTCGGCCTTTCTTCTCAGTGTAGTCAGATAGGAAACGCCGACCTTATCTAGTTTTAGTTTTTAAAAATATGATTGACGTGTAAAAGTGTTTGTGCAAACCTACTTGCAAAAATAAAATCATTTATCATGTAACGAAGACAATTATTTCAAACTCCTACCTCCTGTTACCATGATTCGTAAGAGCAGAGGGGCAAAATTCTCGTAATTTTAAGAACGTTCACAGTCTGATCTCAGTCTCAATCTGTCAAAAATACCTCTAATTTCCCTACATTTTGACAGGTTTTTGACATTTGTTTGTCGCCGAGATGAGACTGCGACTAGAATTTGAACGTTTTTAATTACGGGAATTAACCTTCTGGTCTCGTTTATTAGAATAAATATTTTGTAGAATTCCGTACCCAAAGGGTGCCAACGAAAACCTATTACTAAGCATCCGCTGTCCGTCCGTCCGTCCGTTTGACTGTCACTCGTGAAATCCCTATATCTCATAAAAACCCCATAGGTAAAAGTTTAAATTTTCACAGAGTGTGTATTTCTATTGCCGCTACTATAAAAACAAGTACCAAAAATTAAAGGACTAATCTCCATACAAGTTACGTATATTTTTCGGCGTTTTTTGCCCTGTGGTACGGAACCATTTGTATGCGAGTTCGACTCGCACTTGGCCGGTTTTTCTATATTTCTTTCTTCCTTTCATGCACATGATCTATATTTTTTATAGAGATAATTTCTCGAGCAAACGGTGAATGCCAAAGTGATGAAATGACCACAATAAGAATAGCATTTAATTGCGTAACACACTATCAATTACAATCTGAATAATTTTGAATGATATTGCTAATCCATTGCTTTATATGTTCGAAAAATTTGTCTGCCCAACAACGTAAATAACGCAATGGATGTTGTTTAATTGTCAAAATGAAAGCTATTGCTACTGTCAGTGATGTGTTACACAATTACCCCGCAGGTCACAAAAAGGCCTTGTCAGC
This sequence comes from Amphipoea oculea, assembly GCA_945859645.1. NCBI lineage: Eukaryota > Metazoa > Arthropoda > Insecta > Lepidoptera > Noctuidae > Amphipoea > Amphipoea oculea. The sequence continues at coordinate 7,009,445 of OX243869.1, read as the reverse complement.
TTTACGATACGCGGGCCTGCGGATGGAGACGGACGGGTAGCTCACCGTGCGATCAGGACCAGGCCCGTGCCGGACGGCGCGTGCGTGTTCCACGCGCGCCTCAAAGAGATGTCAGCATATAGGAAGGGGCCTGTTACGGCCGAAGCCTGCCGGGGGTGCGGGATGGTCCGAAAGGGTTACCGCTACCCCGGAACATAAAGGGCTAAGGAAGGAAAACGGGTGGGTTTTAGTCAGTAAGAGTCTGACACTCCCTTCCGCACAACCCAGAGCGGGAGGGGTCATTTGATGATTTCCCATCCAAAAAAAAAATAATAAAAAAAAGCTTTACGATACAATAATTATAGTTATCATTATACGACAGACATGACTTTACTAACGATGGAGGCGGTTAAGTTTTGAAGTTTCGATTAGGATCGATAACTATAATAATAACTTTCTATAGTTAAATACTTACTGATTGAGAACATTAAAATACGAATACAGCTTTATTAGAGTAGTGAATACGATACTCGGAATTGAAAGTTTTGAACTACTGGTTACCTAGAGCCCATCAGAGGCGTAAAGTCTATTCAAACTTATGTTTCAAATTAATATTATTTAAGTTAAACAAATATCAACTTTATTTTAATGGGAATTAAGTTGATTTCAGAGTGACTAGCACTATTGCAAAGTTATAAAAAATGTTTGAAGTTGTAGAGTAAACTGAACTGTATTGTGTAGGGTTTAAAGTTATTTTCCGATAAACTCATATTTGTTTACATTTTTGGCAAATAAATCGCGAATGCAGATTAGCTATAATATAGGTATACAGGGTGGCATGACATCGACGCGCAACCTGTTACCATGGTTTCAGTACATGATTCTGAAACCCACTATGACGAAAATTTTCGTCAGCTGTTAAAAAAAAAAATTTGCTCTTCAGTACATTTTGACCGTGTAGCTATAGCACTTTTCTATATAGATATCCACACGATTTAAACACGAAGCTTTTGATAGACAACCGATAAACACCCGTAAACACCCAAAAATTGGGTGTTCATCGGGTGTTTACCAAAAGCACCGAGTTTAAACCCGGTGGATTGCCCATCTATACTTTTCTATGAAACAGCTGATTTTTTTCTTGATAACCGATGATAAATTTCAACTTTAGGGGGTCTGAAATCCGGGGGTGTGGGATTGTCCGAAAGGGTAACCGCTACCCCGGAACATAAAGGGCTAAGGAAGGAACACGGGTGGGTTTTAGTCAGTAAGAGTCTCACTCCCTTCCGCTCCACCCAGAGCGGGAGGGGTCATTTGATGATTTCCCATCCATAAAAAAACGGGGTTCTGAAATCATGTGCTGAATTCATGGTTAGAGTTTGCGCGTTAATATCCCTGCCATCATAGCTAAGCATATTTATATTATATAAAATTCAAAATCCTGACTGGCTGATATACCTATCAACGCACAGCCTAAACCGCCGGTCCTAGAGACATGAAAGGACATGTCTGGTGGAGCAATGGGCGAATGTCTAGGCAGTCAAAGAAAATGTTCAGTAATGATTGTTATATTATTATAATCGTCGTATTTTATACTTTATTAATTAATAAGTTTCAGGAGTCAGGATCTTGCGTAAACTGGTCAAAATAAGAATTATACGCTAGGGATTTTTCTTAACTTTGTTTAGTATAATGACATCTGTGAGCGAATACAGGTACTAATTGGTGGTATGTCTTTTTGAGGTTAATGAAACATTTTGTTGGTCTGAGATCAATTCTACAGTTTTTTGGATATTTCTATTTGTGTAACAAAAATGTTAAGCACATATTGTTTGTGACAATATTATAATATTATATTGTTTAATTCCGTATTTTGGTTTCTATTTTCAATACCCATAATATTATTTATATGTAGCTACTTGTTGATACTGAATTGGGATTATCTATACATATAATAAAACTGTAGAAAAGAAGTTTTTGTACATTTAAAAAAAAATAAAAAAATATAGCCAGGGTGTTAAAGAACAACCAATAGAACCCAATTCCAGCATTTTTAGAATTTTTGTCTGTTTGTCTGTTTGTATGTTTAGTTATCCGAGCATCACGTAAAATGTACGAAATAAATGTAGATAACTTTTATACACAACGATTTAGCGTAACTTGAAGTAACATTTAGTTTTTGTTTCATTGCAATCGGTTCAGTCTATCAAAAGATTTTTGAATTTAAAGTGTACCTACCAGAAGTAAAATTAGTTAACGTGTGTTAATGTGCACTTGGTCTCACAACTTTATGTTTATATATATTTGCGTTAATAATTATATAAATTGAAGTAACATTGAGTTTTTTGTTTCATCGTAATCAGTTCACACACACCTAAAAATTGTAAATTAGAAAATTCTAAGTGTTTCAGAAATAAATATTAAAACAGCGCCATCTCTGGACAAAATTAGTTAATGTGTGTTAATATGCACTTGGTCTCACAACTTCACGTTTATACGCAACAATATTTGCGTTAAAAATTATAAATTGAAGTAACATTGAGTTTTTTGTTTCATCGTAATCAGTTCACACACACCTAAAAATTGTAAATTAGAAAATTCTAAGTGTTTCAGAAATAAATATTAAAACAGCGCCATCTCTGGACAAAATTAGTTAATGTGTGTTAATATGCACTTGGTCTCACAACTTCACGTTTATACGCAACAATATTGCGTTAAAAATTATAAATTGAAGTAACATTGAGTTTTTTGTTTCATCGTAATCAGTTCACACCTAAAAAAAAGACGGGTTGCACTCCGGGAGTGCCGGCAGAAGAGAAAACTTGAATATTAACGTTGAAATTAATCAATTATTAATTTAATTAATATAACTAATTTTTTTTCACTACTTCTGCGTCACTTTTTTCATTTTACGTCCACGTCCACGTCCACGTCCACGTCCATCCATCCATCCATCCATCCATCCATTGTCGTGTGTCACTTGGTTCACTTCGGTTGGCGCCGCCGTAGAAAGAGAGGGGGGGGAAATCTCTCCTGACGGTCACGTGTCCTGACGCGATGTCCTGACGCGAGTTTAACATTTTTTACCCATTACAAAAAGTGTGCAACGCCCCGCTAAAGAAGTTTTCACTTCAAAAATGTAAATTTGAAAATTATAATATGGACTACATCTGGAGATCAACTACGTGCAGTATTGAATATTAATAGCACTTCGATAGATGGCGTTGTTATGGTTTGCCCACACCGGTAGTCGATGGACAGAGAGTACGTATCAGAAATTAGTTACAATCCCGTGGAACTCGAAGAAATTTTACAAAATGACTGCGCAAATTTGACAGAGGAACAGCGCCAGACGTTTGATAGGGAATGCTGCAGTGTAGATAACGCCTCGGGTGAAATCCTGTTTTTAGACGCACCGGGTGGCACAGGGAAAACTTTCCTAACCAATGTTATTTTGGCTCGAATAAGGAACCAAAGTAAATTGCCCTTGCTGTCGCCTCTTCAGGGATAGCTGCCACATTATTGCCTGGAGGAAAAACGGCACACACAACATTTAAAATTCCTATCGACTTGAACCGTACGGAAAGCCCGGTTTGCAACATATCACGAAATAGCGATAAAGCAAAGGTTTTACGCGATTGTGTTTTAATTATTAGGGATGAGTGCACAATGGCAAACCGCAAAGCTGTAGAAGCAGTGAATAGAACTTTGCAGGACATAAGGCAAAATGACCGACCGATGGGAGGCATTACGGTACTGTTCTGCGGTGATTTTCGGCAGACACTCCCGATAGTACCCCGAGGAACGAGAGCCGATGAAATTGCTGCCTGTCTGAAGAGTTCTGTTTTATGGCGCAATATATCATCTACACACCTGAGCGTAAATATGCGTGCACAGTTAGGAGGCTGCGAAAATGCACAGGAGTTTTCCAATTTATTGTTACAAATAGGCGATGGCACATACCCCGTACAAGAAGATGGAAAAGTTAATTTGGTCGCTAATCTCTGTTCTTGCGTTACATCACAACAAGAGCTAATTTCTTCTGTGTACGGAGATTCCACAAATATGGGAAATCAAGCCGGTTCTTGGCTATGTCAGCGAGCTATTTTGACTCCCCGCAATGACCAAGCTGCGGCAATTAATTTAAAAATATTGATGCATGTGTCCGGGAATAGTAGAGAATACACCTCTATAAATACAGTTATGGAAGAAGATGACGCCACGCACTACCCGGTAGAATTTTTGGATTCCCTCAACACACCCGGACTTCCCGCCAACAAAATAGTTTTAAAATCGGTGTTCCAATAATTCTCCTCAGAAATTGATGTCCTCCCAAACTTTGTAACGGCACTCAGCTCAAAGTCACAAATCTGCAGCAAAACATTATCGAAGCTGAAATATTAACCGGTTGCGGTGCCGGTGCGGTTTTTATTCCAAGAATACCTATTATTCCTAACAACTTTCAAACGAGTGCAATTCCCAGTCAGTCTTTGTTATGCCATGACGATTAATAAAGCTCAGGGCCAGACATTATCCGTTGCGGGGGTGGACCTAAGTATTGGATGCTTTTCCCATGGTCAACTATACGTAGCTCTTTCACGCGTAAACAACCCCAATAACCTTTTTGTGTACGCTTCAGATGGTTCCACAACTAATGTTATTAATAGAGAAGCACTAGCTTAAATAAAAAATAAAGATTTGAATCGGTATCCTCGCAGGATATTGGTAAGTTCCGACATCCACGCGAACGAAGTCGCGGGCACAGCTAGTAATAAATAAAACTATGTATGTATTTATTGCAAAACAAATTAATTTATTGTAGATACATTCTTAAATAAAATGATAAAAAAATTAAACGTCTTCTAGAGACACCAAAACATTGTCCAAAAATGTAGCTGGTGCTAGCACGTTATTTTGATGCCTTGCCCAGCCAAGATACCATACTAGCGTCATGACGTGGCAGACCATTGTATGACCTAGTAATCTCTCATTGTCAGCAGCTTTGGTATTTAATAAATTATAACAATCGTGACACTTGCGTATCCATCTAATGGGAGCTGGAACAATAAGACGTCATTGTATTTTTCAAATTATAACACAACTGCTCAATGTACTGCCTTTCCTGCATGGTTTACGCGACTGCCGTAGTATAGAGGCCTACCTGATTTGATAACCATCGAGCAAGTCTCACTTGCAGGGGTAACGCCAGCCTTGACACGATATGTCTGCGAATCCGCAGCACAGCGATGCACCTCATCATAACATCCAAATCGAAAGGAAAAGCAGAATCCTATGAGTATAGCAATAGTCATCGTGTCTACATGATGTCACTCCGTGTAGAATAGCAATGGTCGTTTAAAGAAAATATCCATAACAGAAAATAATCGCATGGTAAGCAAGGAACGCATACACGCAACTTGGAATTGACAACCAAAAATAAATGTCAATGCCTTGTCAAAAAAGGAATAAATACTTACCTTCATGTTAGGAAGTGGGTATCCGAAGAAAAACACGTTTGATGTGTACACTAAAATATTTTAGTAATATTGTCGTATTATATACGCAAATACGTTAATATATTCCTTTCATCTAAAATAAGCGGCTTGTAATTATTGCTCACACTATTTAAAGATAATAACGAGATAAAATGGAACATCAAAAACATTTTTAGTACTTCCCGTTTAAAATGGCAAAGCAGAAGCTACGATTGAGTACTGTTTTTTTGAGAATTATGTTACGCAAGTAATACTGAATTAATTAATCCATAGTAATTTAAATCTAAATTTTTAAATCTTACTGAAAAACCTTAAATCATGAACATTTATCTATACCAGAATTACCAGAGGGCAGAAACTGGACATGTCCTTTGGTGGGTGTGTTCTTTGTGAAGAGTAGGTATCCAATAAGAAAGGGTTTTTCGAAATTCCACCCCTAAGAGTACGCATGTTGTATTTGTGTTATTTGCATTTTTAACGGGTGTTACCCCTTTTGTGCTCAGTTAGCAGAAAGAATAGACTTGACTTTTTTTTGTTAATGGTGAAATCATCAAATGCTCCCCCCTCCCCCTCCTCCCGCTCTGGATGAAGCGGAAGGGAGTGTCAGACTCTTACTGACTAAAATCCACCCGTGTTCCTTCCTTAGCCCTTTGTGTTCCAGGGTAGCGGTAACCCTTTCGGACGTCGGGAGCCGCGTGACGACTCCCGGCCACCGCAAGCGCGGGCCTGCGGACGGAGAGTAATGGGTAGTTCACCGTGCAATTGGGACCAGGCCCGTGCCGGACGGCGCGTATGTGTTCCACGCGCGCCTCAAAGAGATGTCAGCATAAAGGAAGGGGCTTGTTAGGGCCGAATCCTGCCAGGGTTACGGGATTGTCCGAAAGAATACCTAGCCAGTATGTAACAAACACACACTTCACATTTTCTTCTACAATCAGTAACCCTATAACTAATTTAATAAATAAACAATGTTTTATGCATAGTAGTAAAAATTCAGTGTATGTATTATTATGATCTTATACAATAAAAATCTTGTGTCACAGTGTTTGTTGTCGAACTCCTCCGAAACGGCTTCACCGATTTTTATGAATTGTTTTGTGTATGTGTATATTTGATAGATTTGAGAATAGGTCGTAGGCTATTTTTATATCCCTAGGTGATAAGGGTGCCCCTCTCCAGAATTTTTTTGGAATCGAAGCATGCGCGGGAAAAACCGCGGGGCGCAGCTAGTTATTATACAGCATATTCTAATTGAAGTGTTTGGTGGTGTGTAGTAATTCCGGGATATGTTGTAGGTAGCAGTCGTCAAGGCGTACTATCAACTCAGCCTATCGCAGTCCACTGCTGGACATAGGCCTCTCCCAGACTGCGCCACAGCACCCTGTCCTCCGCCTTCCGTATCCAGTCTACCACAGCCACCTTCTTTAGGTCGTCCGTCCATCTAGCTGGGGGGCGTCCCACACAGGCGTACTATTTCAAGGCGTATACTAATAGGCTATATCTAAGCTACATCTAAGGTGCATCTTTGACTTCTCCACACTTCAATTTGATTTATTTCTACAGAAATAAAACAACTTGTTTCATAAATAACCCCGGAAAACAATACCCTTGCACGACGAAGACGTCTCGTTTAAAATAAAAGTTGTGTCGGTTTACGTTATAACAAGGTCGCATTTATTCTCCGAGACCTTTTGTTGTTTTAGAGTTTATGGCATTGATTGTCAGAAAACAGGGCAGGATGACGTAAAGGCATCAAAAACGAAATTAAAAACATTTCATCTATATAGATGAATTGTTTTCAATTTCGTTGTTGAATTTTCGTTGTCGTATATATACAGGGTTATTGGACAAAACACCAACAACCTCTTAAGAGGTCATTGTACTCATCATTATGAACAACTTTTACTATGGGACCAAATTTGAAATCGCGAAAAGATAATCAGCTGTTCCCTACCATTTTGACGAGTTATACGAAAAAAAAATATACTATTATAAATACACTATACTACTATTATCGCAGCGTGGCTGATATGACTATCATCCTCCCTGCGATATCGTCAATCGTCCTACCAAACGTTTGCCGATTCACGATCTCCACTCAAAATCACTTCTACCCCAATGGTCAACGGTTCTACGGCTAATATGGCCGGCCAATGCCACTTCAGCTTGCTTCATCAACATCATTTCAGCCGTAAGACGTCTACTGCTGGACATAGCCCTGCCCCAAGCACCTCCACTTCGACCGGTTTTGTGCTTCTCACATCAAACTGGTCCATGCGGCTTGCTTATTACAAATGAATACCTATTGAAAAATTATCAGAGGATTTCAAAAACCAGGCATTTGTAAGAAGGAAATATGTTCAGTTCCTAAATATTATGGCAAGTTGTAAACAAAGTTATTTCAACAATGACATCACAAAATTATACAAACAAAACATTCACCCACGTAAATAACTCTACTTCAAATTGATAAATGTATAAGCTCAACGCCATTTTCCCATTGTGTATTGCGAATAAAAACTTTTTGCACCTACAGGCGCCATTTGTCTTCCAGTCTGCGTATGGAATTATAAATAGCCGGTCTTTTTGTCACGCGATTTTAATGCGAGTGTTAATACTGATATAAACGTACTTTCAGCGTTGGTGGAAGTAATTCGTTTAAAAAGGATTTCGTAAATAAATATGGCCCGCTCGTAGAGAGGAGGCTTGTGTCCCAGTTGTGGGAACATTAAAGGCTGATTATTTAAATAAGTAGGATGTAGTTATGATATAATTTGGTATTTTTTGGATAGTCAATGAGATTGACGACAAAGAGCCTGGACTCATCAAAGGTTGAACTATTTGATTAAAAGCTTTTTTCATGTGAAAATCTTTAGGAATGCCTTCGGTTTATGGAGAACGTTTTTTTACCCTTAAGTTACGTTACGTTTTTTTAACCTTAAGTTTTGAGTTGAGCTGCACGATTTCTGACAAATGCGTGCACTGACTGGACAGGTCCACTCAATCTGTGTGGTTCTTTCCTCAAAAGACCATATCGGACATCGATCTACATGGTCTACATATAACCTGACCAAAATTATGTCTGGACTTTAAAAGAGACTGTGACCTCTGAGTTTGTTTCGGCCTTTCTTCTCAGAGTAGTCAGATAGGAAACGCCGACCTCATCTAGTTTTTTAAAAATATGATTGACGTGTAAGTGTTTGTGCAAACCTACTTATAATGAAGAAAATTACTTCACACACAGACCTACCAACTGTTACTACACGATGTTCCTCCTGTTCCCATGATTTGTAAGAGCAGGTCTCGTTTATTAAAATAAACATTTTTTAGGGTTCCGTTGGCACCCTTTGGGTACGGAACACTATTACTAAGCCTCCGCTGTCCGTCCGTCCATCCGTTTGACTGTCACTTGTGAAATCGCTGTATCTCATAAAAAACCCATAGGTAAAAAGGTAGAAAGTTGAAATTTTCAGTGTGTATTTCGATTGCCGCTATAAAAACAAATACCAAAAATTAAAGGACTAGTCTCCATACAAGTTATGTGTATTTTTCAGCGTTTTTTTCCCTGTGGTACGGAATCATTCGTATGCGAGTTCGACTCGCATTTAGCCGGTTTATCTATATTTCTTTCTTCCTTTCATGCACATGATCTATATTTTTTATAGAGATAATATCTCGAGCAAACGGTGAATGCCAAAGTGATGAAATGACCACAATAAGAATAGCATTTAATTGCGTAACACATTATCAATTACAATCTGAATAATTTTGAATGATATTGCTAATCCATTGCTTTATATGTTCGAAAAATTTGTCTGCCCAACAACGTAAATAACGCAATGAATGTTGTTGAACTGTCAAAATGAAAGCTATTGCTACTGTCAGTGATGTGTTACGCAATTACCCCGCAGGTCACAAAAAGACCTTGTCAGCTTTACGATACGCGGGCCTGCGGACGGAGACGGACGGGTAGCTCACCGTCCGATCAGGACCAGGCCCGTGCCGGACGGCGCGTGCGTGTTCCACGCGCGCCTCAAAGAGATGTCAGCATAAAGGAAGGGGCCTGTTAGGGCCGAAGCCTGCCGGGGGTACAGGATTGTCCGAAAGGGTTACCGCTACCCCGGAACATAAAGGGCTAAGGAAGGAAAACGGGTGGGTTTTAGTCAATAAGAGTCTGACACTCCCTTCCGCTCAATCCAGAGCGGGAGGGGTCATTAATTGATGACTTCCCATCCAAGAAAAAAAAAACAATAATAAAAAAAAAAAGCTTTACGATACAATAATTATAGTTATCATTATACGAAAGACATTACTTTACTAACGATGGAGGCGGTTAAGTTTTGAAGTTTCGATTAGGATCGATAACTATAATAATAACGTTCTGTAAGTAGATAAATACTTATTGATTGAGAATATTAAAATACGAAAACAGCTTTGTTAGAGCACTGTATACGATACTCGGAATTGAAAGTTTTGAACTAATGCTTACCTAGAACCCATCAGAGGCGTAAAGTCTATTCAAACTTATGTTTTAAATTAATATTATTTAAGTCAAACAAATATCAACTTTATTTTGGTGGTGATTAAGTTGATTTCAGAGTGAGTTGCACTGTTGAAAAGGTTATAAAAATGTTTGAAGTTGTAGCGTAAACTGAATTTTATTGTGTAGGATTTAAAGTTATTTTTTTCGTTAACCCATATTTGTTTACATTTTTGGCAAATAAATCGCGAATGCAGATTAGCTATAACATAGGTATACAGGGTGGCATGACATCGACGCGCAACCTGTTACCACGGGTTCAGTACATGATTCTGAAATCCACTACATTGAAAATTTTCGTCAGTTGCTAAAAAAAAATTAGCTGTACAGTACATTTTGACCGCGTAGGTATAGCACTTTTCTATATAGATGGGCAATCCACACGATTTAAACACGGCGCTTTTGATAGACAACCGATAAACACCCGTAAACGTATAAACTCCCGGAAAATTGGGTGTTCATCGGGTGTTTACCAAAAGCACCGAGTTTAAGCCCGGTGGATTGCCCATCTATACTTTTCTATGAAACAGCAGATTTTTTTCTTGATAACCGATGATAAATTCTAACGTTAGGGGGTCTGAAATCATGTGCTGAATTCATGGTTAGAGTTTGCGCGTTAATATCCCTGCCATCATAGCTAAGCATATTTATATTATACTAGCTGCGCCCCGCGGTTTTACCCGCATAAGTCTCGATCCCCTGGAAATAGTGGGATAAAAACTATCCTATGTCCTTTTCTGGGACTCAAGCTATCTCTATACCAAATTTCATCAAAATTGGTCCAGCCGTTTGAGCGTGAAGAAGTAACAAACATATAAACACACACACACACTCACAAACTGTCGCCTTTATAATACACTTGGGAGCAAATAAATCGAGCCACTTCCTTTTTTCACGTATAATGGTTATTATTTTTGGTATTATGGAACGTATCAAATCGAAACATATATCGCCTAAGAGCTTATTTAATAATCTTTACAATGAGGGTAAATTATTGAATGATAACCTTATTTAATGATAAATTATTGGCTCTGAAAGAAAAACGGTAATTTTGATAGAAAATTGTCAGTCCAGAAAAAAACAATTAAAAACAAAATTATGGTATAAACTTATTCTTAATATCTTGTATTACCCCCCCTTGCCCTGATTTCGATAGATTTTCTGGACTGTTTTAATCCTACAATTTTCTATCAAAATTACCGTTTTTCTTTCAGAGCCAATAATTTATCACTAAATAAGGTTATCATTCAAAAATTTACCCTCATTGTAAAGATTATTAAATAAGCTCTTAGGCGATATATGTTTCGATTTGATACGTTCCATAATACCAAAAATATTAACCATTATACGTGCAAAAAAAAGCTAGTGGCTCGATTTATTTGCTCCCAAGTGTATTAGTGTGATAAAATTCAAAATCCTGACTGGCTGATATACCTATCAACGCACAGCCTAAACCGCCCGTCCTAGAGACATGGAATTTGGTGGGTGTGTTCTTTGTGAAGAGTAGATATCCACTAAGAAAGGGTTTTTCGAAATTCCACCCCTAAGAGGGTGAATGGGGGGAGGGTGAAATTTTAGGCGGACGAAGTCGCGGGAAGAAGCTAGTTACTTACGATATATTTTCAATACTATCTTTGCGTGACTGCGCGGCGCAACTAGAATATGTATATAATTCTATGACGCCACCAAACTACACTGTAACTTATATTATTGCATATTATAGTATGACCTTCCGACAAAGGTAAAATATATTATATTTTATCATGGTATCCGTGTATAGGAGGTTGCGCACGGGATATTAATATATTATTACGTATTATAGCTACCTACGTCTGTGCTGGGCTTTAATGTATGAAACACGCAGTATTGAATCGGCTCAGAGGTCCAAAGATCAAACTCCGCCCGTTTCACAATTGATGTGAACCCCCTCGTATTACAAACGTTGTAGTTGCAGGGGTTACCAGGAAAAACTAATAAGGGGTATGTTTCTGAATAAGCCAACCTCAAAAAAATTAATCAACAAGCAAAGTTGACAGCTGGGCTGATGCCCGAAATGTGGAGAAATCACAAACATTTTTTGAAATTTTTTAAGAATTTGCTGAATTCCTTTGACTGTAAGGACCATTTTATCTCATAGTTATTTTGTATATAATTATCATAAATGACATTTCAAGTGACGGACAAATACAAGTGGTTTGGAAGAACCCACTAAATTAAAACCGATAATAACTTGTCAAAGTCAAAGTCAAAGCATTTATTTCAAATAGGCACATAAAAGGCACTTTTGAACGTCAAAAATTATCTTAAAATAGAATTGATTCTAGTCGCCCATTCCAAAAGGTAGTTTTCGTATGGAGAAGAACGGGCAAGAAACTCCACCGTTACTCTTTTAAAATGTTTAGGTACAATATTTTGCATGGGTACATTAATTATATAATAACATGTGAGGACGATGCACCTACAATAAAATTACTATACCACAATAGGTAAAAGAATTAAAAACGAAACCATGACATATAAATTAATTATCTGATAGATACATGGTGCTCACATATTTACAAACATGGTACAAGCAAAACGATTTTAATTAAAAAACAAAATACAAGTAATAAGTCAGGGTGTGAGTAATAAATGTAAAAAAAAAAAAAAAAAAGAATAAAAAAATTTACAATTAAATTAGCAACCAGTTTGATTTTGTCTAGACTCTAGATTGTCCTATGGAGCAGGACCAGCATGTTTCCAAGCGTTCTTATCTTGGATATAATCTTCTAATTTATAGTATGCTTGTTTACAAAGTGTACGTTTAATGTGAGTTTTAAATTTTCTTTCATTTAATTGCAATATATCACAAGGTATTTTATTGTAACATTTAACACAGTACCCCATAAAAGATGTATGTACTTTGGCTAATCTGAAAAATGGTTGATGTATTTTATCTTTATTTCTTGTATTAAAGTTATGTCTATCGCTTATTTTGTTAAAAAGATGTAGATTTTTTCTTACATACATAATATTTTCATAAATGAATTGGCAAGGTACCGTCATAATATGAATCCTTTTAAATAGTTCCCTGAGAGATTCGCGGCGACGTAGATTATAAATGGCTCTGACAGCTCTCTTTTGCAAAATAAAGATGGATTCAATGTCAGCAGCTCGACCCCATAGTAAAATGCCGTACGACATAATGCTGTGAAAGTAGCTAAAATAGACTAAACGCGCGGTTTCTACATCTGTTAACTGTCGTATCTTCCTAACAGCATAAGCGGCCGAGCTAAGCCGCCCCGCAAGAGATGTTATGTGAGGTCCCCATTGTAATTTCTCGTCTAGCGTGATTCCCAGGAAAACCGTTTGATCAACAAATTCTAGTTTTTCTCCATTCAGTATGATGTCACATTCGCTACTTCTAACATTTGGTAATTTAAATCTAATGCATTTGGTTTTCTTTTCATTTAGTACCAAATTATTTACCGTAAACCAATCTTGGACCTGAAGAATAGAGTTATTCACGTCGTCAAGATTTTGTGCCCGTCTGTCTATCTTAAAGATCAATGATGTGTCATCTGCAAATAACACCATCTTCGGTTGATTTTGAAGTAATTGTGGTAAATCATTAATGTAAACTAAAAAGAGGAATGGACCCAATATCGAACCTTGAGGAACGCCCATTGCCATTTCAGACCCCAATGAGTTTACGCCGTTTACTTGAACTTTAAGCTTTCTATCTTTTAGATACGACTTTAGTAAATCAAGAGCTAAATTCCTAATCCCATAGTGCTCAAGTTTCAGCAGAAGTGTCTCATGGTTGACGCAATCGAACGCCTTTGAGAGGTCGCAAAAGATTCCAATGGCATCTTGTGCTTCCTCCCAGGCGTTAAAAATGTTCTTTATAAGGGTGACACCGGCGTCAGTGGTACAACGCCCTTTGGTGGAACCGTACTGTTGTTCATGAAAGATGGAATTTTTATTAAAGTGGCGTAACATTTGATTGAGCATCAACTTTTCAAACACCTTACTGAGAACTGGCAGAATTGACACAGGCCTATAATTGTTGGGTTCTTTACTATCACCGGCTTTGAATAAAGGAACTACTTTACTGTGTTTCATGAGATCCGGAAAGACTCCTTGGTCTATACTGATGTTAAATATGAAAGCTAAATAGGGCGCAATCGTTTCAATGATAGATCTACAAACTTTTACAGACATTCCCCAGAGATCTTCTGTTGATTTAATTTTAAGATCTTTAAAAGCTTTTATAACAGCCTGGGGGTTCGTATGTTGAAAACTAAACTCCGAGGGGCATGCTTTAACATTCTTTCTAAGTAAATCAGCAGAACGCGCGGGTGAGGAATTTAAAGCTTCAGTAGTTTTAATGGGAATATTAGCAAAAAAGTTTTCAAATTCCTGAGCAATTTCTACATCTGAGTTTATGGGGCCATGTGCAGTTTCTAAATTAAATTCAGTATTACGCTGTTTTTTCCTACCTGTTTCATTATTTATTATTTGCCAGGTAGTTTTTATTTTATCATCGGCTGATTTTATTTTATTGCTAATATAAAGAGCTTTAGCTATTTTGCATACACTTTTAAAAGTCTTAGAATATGGAGCAACATACTGATGAAAGCTTGTGTTATTCATATGTTGCTTTAGGCCATAAAGTTCAAAAAGGTTTTCCCTGCTTTTACGAATACCTGGAGTCGCCCAATCACTAAATAAGAACTTTGTGTAAATACTTTTAGTCTTTAGTGGGAAAGTGTCATTAAATTGCGTGTTTAATAGTGAAAAGAACTCGGCGTAGAACTCATTCGGGTCACATAAATGATTAAAACTCTGAACACATAATTTACTTGCTAAAGAATTATTTAATTTCTCTAAATTTTTAGATGTAATTGGCCTAAACCTTATTAGAGTTTTTTGTAAAGGCATGTAGGAGCAAAATGTTATTGTTTGTCCGCTGTGATCAGATGGCAACTTATTTACAATTTGTTTGTGTAAATAATCACAGTTACAGAAAATGTTATCTATACAAGTGGCAGAGGAAGCTGTCACTCGGGTGGGTTCAATAAAAACATTTGACAAGTCAAATGACCTAAAAAGACCTAATAATCTCATAGTATTTGAGTTATTTTCTAATAAATTAATATTAAAATCGCCACATATGATTATTGACTTACTACTAGCAGAAAGTTTCTTTAGCACATCTTCCATTACAGAATCAAACACAGATAGATTCTGGTAACTTGGAGGTCTGTATACGCATACTATTACATGCTTATCGAGCTCAACACAGGACAATTCAATGGTGTGTTCAACAGAAAGCCCGACGATGTCTTTTCGTTCCTTTGATTTAACAGAATTTTTAACTAATATTAATGATCCACCATGTATCATACATGTTCGGCTGAAATGGCTAACTACACAATAATTTTCATAGTTAATTGACATTACTTGATGAGCTTTTAACCAATGTTCTGTTAAACAAATGACATCAAACTTGGTTTTTTCTAAAAACAATTCTATTTCTTGTGTACAGATTGAGATTTGTATTGCATTGTGTTACTACCAAAGCTCATTTAAAACTGTCTTTATACAGGGTGTCCCTGGAAGTATGGATCAAATCGAATAGGGGCGTGGGCAAGGTCATTTCCAAACTTTTTAACCCTGAGAATGTCGGTGAATTTTTTGAAGTGAAAACTTCTTTAGCGGCGTTGCACACTTTTTGTAATGGGTAAAAAATGTTAAACTCGCGTCAGGACACGTGACCGTCAGGAGAGATTTCCCCCCCCCATTGACATATATATTACTCCTTTTGAAATCATTGCCCCCCCCCCTCTTTCTACGGCGGCGCAAACCGAAATGAACAAAGTTTATTGACACACAATGGATGGATGGATAGATGGAAGTGGAAGTGGAAGTCGAAGTGGAAGTGGAAATGGAAGTCGAAGTCAAAGTGGAAGTGGAAGTGGAAGTCGAAATGGAAGTCGAAGGGGAAGTCGAAGTGGAAGTCGAAATGGAAGTCGAAGTGGAAGTCGACGTGGAAGTCGAAGTGGAAGTCGAAGTGGAAGTCGAAGTGGAAGTCGAAGTGGAAGTCGAAGTGGAAGTCGAAGTGGAAGTCGAAGTGGAAGTCGAAGTGGAAGTCGAAGTGGAAGTCGAAGTGGAAGTCGAAGTGAAAGTCGAAGTGGAAGTCGAAGTGGAAGTCGAAGTGGAAGTCGAAGTGGAAGTCGAAGTCGAAGTGGAAGTCGAAGTGGAAGTGGAAGTGGAAGTGGACGTGGACGTGGACACACTGCTGTGTATTCGTACTTAACATTCTTGTATACACACATCAAAAGTGTCTAGGGATCAAGCATTTTTATGCGGATTTCTTGAGATTGAGATGTGGCTTTGTAATAAATTTATGATTTTATAAATTTATATGGATCCTTTTTGGTGCATTTCATAATTTGAATCAGGAACTGTGAATCAAATACGAGTAAAAGATGAAAATCAGCTGTCAATATTTTCCCTATAAAAACATACAACGCATTGAAGACATTATTAGTGCTACTGTTTCCCTACTACTGATTAAAACCAACGTTATTATGGAGCGGCGACGTCATTTAAGCAGGGAAGAAATGCTCAGAGCCGTGGGAATGATAGAAGCTGGTTCCCGGCAACGTACTGTGGCTTTAGCTCTGAATACAAGTCAGAGTGTTATCAGTCGACTTTGGACACGTTACCGAAGCACTGGTACCGTGGCTGAGCGCCATGGAGGACGGTATCGCTGCACCACACGGAGACAAGACCGATACATTCAAATCTTAACTCGAAGAGCTCCAACAATAACCGCCATGATGTTAGCCGTGAGGCTTCATCACTCTTCAGGGAACTTAATTAGCGACCAAACAGTCAGAAACCGCTTGCATGAAGTGAACCTTCATTCCCGAAGACCGCTACGGGTACCACCTATAGCAATGCACAATCGTAGGATTCGATATCAATGGGCTCTTGAACACAGAAATTGGGCAGAAGAACAATGGCTTTTCGTGTGCTTTTCTGATGAGTCTCGTTTTGGTATGAGACCGGATACAAGACGTATACGACACTGGAGAACCCCTGGACGCCAACAGCGATTAAAATCCTGCCAGGAAGTCCATCCTTATAGTGGTGGAACCATCATGGTATGGGCGGGTATTTGGATCGGCGGAAGAACTGAGTTGATTTGGATCAGAGGCAACCTCAACGCTCAAATTTATGCTGAGACGATTGTATCAGACGTCATCGTTCCTCTACAAGTGCAAATCGGTCCCTTATTTCAGTTAATGCATGATAATGCACGACCGCACACCGCAAGAGTTGTAAGACAGACTCTCGCCGCAGCTAACATCAATGTCCTGCCCTGGCCTGCTCAGTCGCCAGACTTGAACCCGATTGAGCATGCATGGGATATGCTACAGAGAAGAGCTCTGCCGAATATGGAGGGTATCCAGTCGCAAGAAGACCTTTTTTTGTTGTTGCAACGAACATGGGCGGCCATTCCACAGCGTGATTTGGATGAACTCATTTTGAGTATGCCAAACCGATGTTCTTGTGTTGTTAGTGTTCGCGGTAGAAATACGGATTATTAATTGTTTAAGTTACCCAATAAAATTTTAAAGAAAACTGTTATTTCAGTCTTTTTTTCGAACTTTTGTGTTAGTGGTTCAAATGTCAAAAATCCCTTTATTAGGAAAATGGCAAATTTCTTTATTAATGCAAAGGTGACTTGGTTTATCGTTACTGTGACAAACGAAAACACTTTATTTGATGAATCCTTAAAGAAAATTTTAATTAATATCAATCAGGAGAAAAGTTATTGCAAAAATATATGTTGATCCCTAGACACTTTTGATGTGTGTATAAAGTGTTTAAAATATGGAAATTGAACAAAGTGCATCTATTAATGAAAAAAGGGACGCAGAAATAGTGAAAAAAATGAGTTATATTAATTCAATAATTGATTTATTTCAACGTTAATATTCAAGTTTTCACTTCTGCCGGCACTCCCGGAGTGCAACCCGTCTTTTTTTTTTATTTACGGTTCAAAAGTTATGACCGATTTTAATTTTTTTTTCAATCACTTCACTTAGTGTATAAAGAAATTAATCATAAAAAAAATACTATCAGGGCTATCTAAAAAAAAAAATTGATAGCCCTGGTAGTTTTCACGAATTCGATCTTTCTTCTCTTTTTTTTTTAGTATTTTTTTTTTTTGCTAAAACGTTTGGTAATGACCTTGCCCACGGCCCTATTCGATTTGATCCATACTTCCAGGGACACCCTGTATAAAACATGTTAAATCTGTATTTTCTGTGAAATAAAGTTATTATTATTATATTAACTCCTAATGATCGGTTTTAATTTAGAGTGGGTTTAAGGAGAATTGTTTAAGATGAATTATTTCATCTTAAACAGGGTTTTGTGGCGCAACTTGGGACAATTGACTGTCTTGCAAGGAGACGTCTGCGAGAAACGACTTGATTGA
Source organism: Amphipoea oculea (assembly GCA_945859645.1). Lineage (NCBI taxonomy): Eukaryota > Metazoa > Arthropoda > Insecta > Lepidoptera > Noctuidae > Amphipoea > Amphipoea oculea. The sequence goes on along the minus strand of OX243869.1, from coordinate 6,990,934 downwards.
TCGATGTCGGTCAAGGTTCAGGATCATATATTTTGGAAGCTACCCTCAAAGGGATACTGGGTGAATTTTGGATTTAAGCCCTGTTAATGGCAATAAGCTTGCCCCCTATTACATGGGACTTAAAGGTATTGTGCTCGCTTATTGAAGTGTAAACTTCTTTAGCGGCGTTGCACACTTTTTTGTAATGGGTAAAAAATGTTAAACTCGCGTCAGGACATCGCGTCAGGACACTTGACCGTCAGGAGAGACTACTACGGCGCGCGGCGGCGCCAACCGAAGTGAACCAAGTGACACACGACAATGGATGGATGGATGGATGGATGGATGGGCGTGGGTGTGGGTGTGTATATAGTGTTTAAAATATGGAAATTGAACAAAGTGCATCTATTAATGAAAAAAGTGACGCAGAAATAGTGAAAAAAATGAGTTATATTAATTAAATTAATAATTGATTTATTTCAACGTTAAGTTTTCACTTCTGCCGGCACTCCCGGAGTGCAACCCGTATTTTTTTTAATTCATGAATTGTTTTTATTTGTTTTATAACGGTTGCTTTTAACGTGCACGTCATTCTACATCGTTCTCAAATATGAATGATGTAACCAATATTTTCTAACAATTATATGATTAAAAAGAGTGTCCGTCGAGTATCTTGCCCGTTCTTTTCTATACGTGCCTATTACACTTTGGAATGGGCAACTAGCTTCATGTTTCTGACTGACCGACCCCTCGACAATTCAAAAGTGCCTGTAATTGGTTTATTTCAAATAAATGCTTTGAGTTTTAGTTTTTGGGTGCACCTTATAGTACACGTTTGTATTCCCCGATGGGCGTGATGTTATGGAAGAAGCTATGTTGTAGATGAGGTTTTTGTTACGCGATTTTGTAATTAGGACAAAACCAACAAATATGAGACCCGACCACTAATCCAGTAGTCAAAAAATTATCACGCCAATTATCGTGTTAGTCCCTTCCTTTTTATTAACTAAACAACTTTTACGATTCGCCATATCATTTGCATACCATAATTTATGACAACTGGCATACCTACGCGAAAAATTCACAGTATATTAACAAAAATAAAATCGCACGACATAATCGCACGACATGGCGAATATATAATACTTAAAATTCTTTGTAAATATAATGAAGTTGTTAATATAGTTTATTTTTCAAATGTCGAGTAGCACGATACGGTCGTGTTTAGTAACGACATTAAAATATTATGTTAACTTGACTAATGTACCTATGCTTGACATTGCTGCTTATGTTTGTAAGCTTTTGTGACGTAATGAGATTGATGTAGCAATGTATTATGGATAATTTGAGCTTGAGTAATTGTTGGAAACATTATAGGTTTTTTTTTTGGAAATACTCATGGATGTCCACCACCCTGGGGTGGATGGAGGAGTCTGTTACACACTTACTGACTAAAACCACACGGTGTCCTGCTGCTACCTTTGGCCGGGGTGCTGGAGTGCTTGCGCATTTCGTCACGCTCCCCCGGCTAGGTGTTGGCCCTCATTAATCCATGCACGGTTTTACTAACGATTATGCCTAGTCTTGCATACTTTATGCACCAATGCATTGCCAATTCTCATCCGCGCAAGAATATTCTTGGTCATTGTTACAAAAAAGAAGTCCAGAATGTATGAGGGGTTTGTGGCTAAGTAATTACAGCCGCACGGGTCGATCGATCAGGCTAAGCTACGCTTGCCGCGGTTATTCCCTGGATGGGTCACAATTTTTTTATACCAAGACCTCTCCGTTCTTCTGAAAGCACTTAGCCGTTCGTCCCGGCTGTCATTACGGGTAGTTAGAAGCCCGAAAGTCTGACAACCAGTCTTACCAAGGGGTAACATCCAGTAACTAGGTTGTGGAGGTCTAAAGTTTGAGAAAATTAGCATTCTCTGGAGGAGGCCTTTACCCGAAAAGGGGTCCAATTAGCATCGTCACTATTATTAGTTATACACGTTACCATAATTTTCCATAATAAGTACCAAATGTCATGATTGGTATAATTTATAATTTTGCATGTTTTAATAAATTCAAAATGGATTATGTAATTTAAATTATTTTGTTATGGTTTTTTATCTATTAACTATTATTTTATGAACGTTATCTCAAAAATGTATGCTAGTTTCGCATGATTAAGATTAAATGTAATATTGTTATGTAATTGTAATGCTAATGGAATTAAAAGGCTTTTTTTATTTATTTATTTTATTTAGGTTGTGGAGGTCAGATAGGCAGTCGTTTTGTGTAAAATACTGGTACTCAGCTACAACCAGATACTACTGGAAGCCGACCCCAACATAATATTTGAGAAAACCCTAGGCAGATGATGAAGAAGGCTAGAATGTTCTTTGGTCGTGACTGAGCATTGTCATTTAATATTTAGCAGCGATAAACGAGTACACATCTCCGAAACAACGCGACAAATAGTTCAGCGTGCCTTTTAAAATACCTACACACATTTCACGTATCATCAGGCCGAAATTACGTCGCGTAATTTTCATAGAAGCAAGCGCGCGGAATTTCCGCCTCATCATTCTCGGCAGATTGTCGCTACCCTAAGGTATACTTTTCCACGTTGCTCAGTTTTACCTTCCACATGAATAGTGCTAGATGTTCCTTGTCTCAAACGGTTCAAGTTTCAAGTTATATTAGATCTAAAGATCTCTACAAGAACTTCAATCGGAACAAACAACTTCTCACAACTCGTGTAGATTTCTTCTGTAACTTTAAATAAAAAGATTCTCTGAGAGTGCTGTCATTTTTACACTACCTATCTCCTGAAATTACTTTAAAAAAGTGCTGGCTTTGTGAAAAACGTACCTTGTTTAATATAATAATATTCCACAACTATCACACAACGCCATCTAGTCCCAAGGTAAGCAGAGCTTGTGTTATGGGTACTAGACAACTGATAAACATACTTATATATTTCTAAATACATACATATTATAGATAATTTACACCCAGACACAGAACAAATGATCGTGCTCATCACACAAACATTTGTCCTGGGTGGGAATCGAACCCACGACCTCCGGCATAGCAGTCAGGGTCACTAACCACTAGACCATCAGGCCTGTCAAAAAAATTAAAACAACCTGTTTAAAATTTTAAAACAGGATTTATCATCTTTATTCAGTCTTTAATGTTAAATTTTGCAGATATTTATAATTTATAAGTTTTCTCTGTAATTGATATAATAATAATTATTGTGTTTGACTAGGTTTGTTCCATCAGGCTATACCAACAGCTCACCGTCCAATCAGGACCAGGCCCGTGCCGGACGGCGCGTACGTGTTCCACGCGCGCTTCAAAGAGATTTCAGCATAAAGGAAGGGGCCTGCAGGGCCGAAGCCTGCCGGGGGTGCAGGATTGTCCGAAAGGGTTACCGCTATCCCCGGAACATAAAGGGCTAAGGAAGGAACACGGGTGCATTTTAAGAGTCTGACACTCCCTTCCGCTCCACCCAGAGCGGGAGGGGTCATTTGATGATTTCCCATCCATAAAAAAAAGGCTATACCAACGGCTATTTCGATTTCTTTAGAAATAAGCATCACCTTTCACCTCTGTACGTATTTTTCTGTCCCCTTCTTATTGCTTGTTTATATTTGTGTAGATAAATGGTTAATAAAAAAAGTAGGTACATGAAGTGAACCAAAAAAAAATGAAAAAGATGAATTAAATGCCATTATGTCGTTATTATTATTTAAATATGTCCAAATGTAGAACTAACAACTCAAACTACTTATTATTTAATTTTTCTCTCTATTGCTGCTATGAACCAGTTATTCTTAGAGACGTTAAACTCTTCGTGGCCATCTGCCATATAAAGGAAATATTTTATCAATTGATTACCTAACTAGCTCCTGCCCGCGACTTCCCGCGATTTTCCGCGAAAAGTAGCCGAAATTACTCAGCTATCTGCCAGTGAAAGTCCCGTCAAAATCGGTCCAGCCGTTTCAGAGATTACCCGGAACAAACAGACAGACAGACAAAAATTGTAAAAAAAAATATTTTGGTATATGTACCGTGTATACATCCATATGCAAAAGCGGTTATTTTAATATTACAAACAGACACTCCAATTTTATTTATTTGTATAAATAAACCAACAAAATTTAAAGTGAACAACCTATTGAAAACCAAAACTAATAAAATATACAACCAGGTTAAAGCTTATGACAGACTCACTGCGACACTACTAGTTTAACGCTCAAACCACAGACAAGTAACTACTCCCCTGGCGATTGTGTGACCAGCCAATTAAACAGACTCTGGCGCTGGCTTAATGGTAATCTACTTCAGTTCTGACCTCAAATCTACTTATTTATAGCAGGGCAATTCAAGCTTCAACTGTGACTTAACTGGCAGAACTAGGAGAGAAATTGTTATGTTCTTGAAAAAGGGAATTTAAGTGTTATAGTTGGTCCAATCCAAATTTAATAATTATAATATTTTTTTCTCAAATATATTCATCAACATATAGAAACAATTTATTTCAATTATTAAAACAGACTATTATATTATATGTAACTAACTATACAGGGTGAAATTGAAAACATGCGACAAATCCAAATGGGAGATTGTACTCATCATTATGAACAACTTTTACTACCTATGGGAGCAAACCTGAAATCGTGAAAAAAGAAATCAGCTGTTCCCTACATTTATGTTCGAGTAACTCGTTAAAATGTAGGTAACAGCTGATTTTTTTTTCTCGATTTCAGGTATGGTCCCTTAGTGAAAGTTGTTCATAATGATGAGTACAATCTCCCATTTCGATTTGTCGCATGTGTTCAATTTCAACCTGTATATACTAGATACTAAAATAAATGACTAACAATACAAATAAATAAAAAAATAAAACAATGGATACTTAGGCGTCGAAGTACTCGTCCGCATCACTGTCATCCGGAAACATGCCTAGAAGACTGGCAGCATTGCCACGTTGAATGGCAATGCTAATTCTTTGGCCAAAGAACGACCCAGCCCTTTGGTCAAGTGAAGTATCGACCAGCCAGCGAGAAAATTCGCGCTCGGGCCCTAGTGTTATAGTTGTATCATGTTTCTTACTTCTCAAGTACCAAGATATGGGATAAAGACTTCCATAATCAGCCTATAATGTTCCCACAGCTGGGACAAAGGCCTCCTCTCGGTGCGTGGGAGTGGGCCGTAATCCACCACGCGGGCCCATTGCAGGTTGGTGGATGTCACATGTCTTCGAATTTTTGGTCCTAGGACATGCCGATTTTTTCACGATGTTTTCTTTCACCGTTTTGAGAGCAGTGTTGATGAAATTACTTACACAAAGTAAAGGGCCTGGCTGGCTTCGAACCTATCCTAGAAGCAACAATTCAAACTCGAACTCCATGCTAGGCTGATAAATTATGGTTTAGTATCATTGTAAAATATAATGACGTCATAAGTTAATAGCCAAGAAGGAAGTATTTGCCAAAGCTTCTGTTAGAGCGTTTTCACATGGCGCCGCAACGACAGCGCTTTCCGCTGCCGCGGCGCCATGTGTAAGGGTTCATACAAATCCGAGGGTAATTAATACAGCGGCACCACGGCCGCGCCGGTGCCGCTGCAGGTACGACATAATGTGTAAATGGCCTTACTGTGGATCTCAGTAGGCATAATATCCTCGTGATCGGATTTTTGTCAACTGCAGGTACAAATATCTTTAAAAAAAAACAGTTTTTGCTCAAAACACTAAACCAATCATTCATGCCCACTTTTACATACTCTTTCGCACATTCAACCAGTAATAATTCACACATATGACAGTAAAATGGACGTATTTTCAATTATAAACTCTCTCTGTACCTTATCGATATCCAGCGATCAAAATGATAAATTGCACTTTATATGAAGCGTGATAACAGTCGTCATGTCGATAACAATGGGAGAAAAAATGGCGAAAAAATTTCGGAATATATTAGCATCATGGGCTAAATGTGCCATTATTCAATTGATGCTTTATGTGTATTTGTATTGTATTTTTGGGTGAATGTATTGATCAACTCGTTTAGGCGATTAAGTGCTTAAACATTCCTTTGAAGAGTTTAATTCGAGTTTATTTTTAGACAGCCTTTTCCTATTTTTATTGGATGGCAGATAGAACTCTTCAAAGGAATATTTAAGCACTTAATAGCCTACACAAGTTGATCAATATATTCACCCAAAAATACAATACACAGCCAGCATTGACTAAACCAATAGATAATTATAACCAAGCTAGATTTTTCGCCGATTTGAAAACAAGATCGTGATGCAACTTTACTGGTTTATCTATCTACTTAACTTCTACTGAAAATTGCTTTAGTTTTATTTCAATAGAAAACAACACATTGATCTTCGTAGCACAAATCTCGTAACGCTACGCGCCTTGCTACGGCGTAGCACATACTACGCTATGCATAATTTTTACGCATTCCTAACTTTTTTTTTTCCGAGTGTGACAAATTCAAGCATAACAAGTTATTTTAATTTCATTAGTTAACTACTAAGCGAATCCGAACCACATCAATCAAATTGCTCTACGCAGATATCAAAAATATATTTACACAGACCACACACTAATGAAAATAATTACAATTGAATAATTAATACTGAAAGGGGTGGTGAGCGTTAATCTGGCAAATCATGCTGTATTTAAATTGTATTAAATTCAGTATGAATAGTTAATCTAGTGGATTATCACTGATGGAATTGAGCAGCGCGGCGTTCAATCCGATGCTTGTGAAATGGTTTAGGCATAATGTTAGTGTTGTTAGTGAGAACCTAACACGTCGATAAGGGTGAAACGTATACATTCGTAATTTAGAATAGTGATTCTGATCGCCCGCGAATCACTTAGAGAATAAGAATCACTTAGAGAATAAGAATCACTTGGAGAATAAGAATAATTTATTTGCAGAAAATATAGGTGTAACCAATTGTAAACGTTGGTGGTCATCCATATTTTGCCTGTTTAGGGCAAATTAATTTTACATTTTTGTTTTTCATTGTCAGATGACAATTTGGCTAAGAGAACCACCGAGTGGGTCCCACTAAACGCAAGATGCTATCGCGGCAGGCCAAGACGAAGACGGCGGGACGAGCTTGACTCCTACCGTAGGGCCTGGCCGGCATTCGCAAAAGACATAATTGTATGGAAAAGGGAGAGGTAGGCCTTTACCCTGCAGTGGGACAATACAGGCTAGTTAGATTAGATAAATGAATATCTAATAGGTGCATGGCGAGCAGTGGTGGCCCAGCGGTAACAGCCGCGACAAGTACGAGTTGTAGGTCGTAGGTTTGAACCCAGACAGGCGCTTTACTTTGTGTAAATTATTTCATCACCACTGCTCTCAAAACGGTGAAGGAAACCATCTTGAGGAAACCGACATGTCGTAGAACCAAAAATTCGAAGACATGTGACATCTACCAACTCGCACTGGGCCCGCGTGGTGGATTACGGCCCACTCCCTCTCACAGAGAGAAGGCCTGTGTCCCAGCAGTGGGAACATTATAGGCTGATTATGTTATAGGTACATGGACAACAATGTTTACAAACTTTCAAAAATATTGCACAGTACCGTGGAATGGGGGTTACTTTGATTCACGGGGTAACTTTGATAAAAACTTTATATTTTTTAAAAACAGGAATTGTTTAATTTCTGAACGCAACCGAAAGATTTCGTCTTTTGCGTTGGCAGAACTAAATTTCACTCTTTGACACTGCCCAGCGCTTGGGCAATTTAAGGGTTAAAATAAATTCAAGGGATAAGATTGAAGTTATTTTAACCCTTAAAATAGTTTAAACACAATACTCACAGTTTTTTTATGAAAATCTCCGGTAGCGATCTGTTTGTACGTGCAACGCTTGGGCAATGTCAAAGACTGACATTCATTGCTGCCAACGCAAAAGACGAAATCTTTCGGTTGCGTTCATAAATTAAAGAATTCCTGTTTTTAAAAAATATAAAGTGTTTATCAAAGTTACCCCGTGAATCAAACTAACCCCATTCCACGGTACTTTTTACCCACCATGAATCATCAAAAATAGGTAAGAAATTTAATTTAATTTACAGACGAATGACACGCTACTGTCCATCCCTTTTAACACCCTTTTTAAAATCATTAATATATCTCCTTAAGTTAGTATTGTTCCATAAGCCTTTTCCATAAGATATTTGTTCTTATGGGTACAAATCTAACTTAGAAAGATGTATTATTGATTCTAATGATTATAATTTTGTAAATTTGTACCTGTTATAGTTACGAATCATATTTTGATCAAGATATAACCTGACACTGACCTGAAAATAGCAAAAAACGTAAGAAAAATTGAATTTCGCGGGCTACAACTGCACATTAACCTTAAAAAAATTATCCCTGATAAAGGACTTATAGGACCATAAGTACTTTACGCAAGAGCCTGTCTATCACTCGACAAAATAGACCAAAATTGACGAAGTACCCTACGCTAGGCCCATATACGTACTTATCCAATAGATGTGAAACTGAACACAGAACTCACACAACATATAACAGATATATAATACATAACATAAAGTGGAAACTACTGTCCTCACAAAAGTTTTTAAGTGACATATTTTGGCATCCGTTTTCCCATGAATATTTGACAAAACTGTATTCTACACTAACTTTTCTTCGCGTCTCCTCTCATATAAGTTTTCTCTCGTCTCTGGAGAGAGCCGTACTTACTTGAGCTTGCCTCAGTCTTCGAGAATCAATATGGAACATTCGAGAATTCTTGAGATCCCGGGAAATTGAAGATCCCGAGAAATGTCGTGAGGGAAAGTGGGTAGTTATGAAAAAAAAACTTTTAATAGTAGGTTACGAGATTTGTGCTACTACTAAAAATAGTATTTTATATTCTTCGTCGTAGGTTCGAACCCAGGCAGGCACTTTATGTAAATAATTTCATTACCACTGCTCTCAAATTGGTGAAGGAAAACATCGTGAGGAAATCGGCATGTCCTAGAACTAAAAATTCGAAGACTTGTGACATCTACCAACCCGCACTGGGCCCGCACTCCCTCTCACCAAGAGGAAGTCTGTGTCCCAGCAGTGGGAACACTATAGACTGATTATGCACATGCTATTCTTCTAGATTTCAATTATAACTCAAGAACGGCTGGACGTATTTTTATGATCTTTGATTTGTTGGATTTGTCTCCGCCCCGAATAGCAGAATAATAGAAAATCAATTGTGTCTCATTAGCGGTGCTCAATGAGTTAAACGTGGGATAAATTCACAAAAAAAAATGTAGATACCTAACTAATTTTCTTATACATTCGTTTTTATTGATTCGGACGTGGTACGAAGTTCGCCGGGTCAACTAGAAAAGCTATATATTAAAAACTGGCTTGAAAAAAATTACACAATTAGAAAAAAACGCAGTGATAACCCGCCAAATATAGATGCATACTTTACAGGCCCTTTTTCGTGGCAATTCAAAAATACACCGTCATGAAAAGAGACACACCTATGCAACCTTTTATCATTCTTTTTAACAAAATATTTAGTATAACAAATTTTGCACCACAATGGATATGAAAAATTGCACGTCAAGCGTTGTAATTTATTACCTGGGCCTAGGTTATTGCTGCATACATTATATTTCGAATGGTTGGCAAAAACCTACATGACCTGGCACAAATTGGTTAAGTATATTAACATCTTTATATATACCAAACATATTATAAAGTACATGATAAATGATTCAAATTCTGTAGGTAGGGTTGTTTATACTAGATGAGGTCGGCGGTTGGCCGAAACAAACTCAGAGGTCACAGTCTCTTTTAAAGTCCAGACATAATCTTGGTCAGATCATGTGAAGACTATGTAGATTGGTGTCTGAAGTGGTCTTTTGAGAAAAGAATCACACAGGTTGAGAGGATCTGTCCAGTCAGTGCACGCATTTGTCAGTAATCATGCAACTCGACGCAGTCGGTTTTGGAATCTGTCGGTGAACGTGGTTCTTCTAAACTACAAAACTGATTTTGATGCGGTTAATCCCGATCCAGCCTGTCCCTTGCTCCCAGGCGACGCTCTAAGCCAAGGTCCGTACCCCACAGGGTGCCCTTAGCGTGTAGTCGCTTAGTTTTTAATTTTTTTTTAAGCCCTGGCTGGACGTCTTAATTTATTGAGTTAAGCAGGCAACAACCTCATAGGTTGCTCTGCGAGAAACCATTCATAAAAAAAAAAATTGATGTTGTTTTCGCCAACATTTAAAGAATTTATTCCGGAAGGTTTAAGTGTATAATACCTACTAAAATATAAAGAAATCTCGATGTTCTGTCGAGTCGTAAAAACGTGCGAAGCTGGGACGGGTCGTTAGTACAGTATTTTTATCTCACGAAGCGACGCGCGCTTTAATTGTGGTAACAAAGTGCACAAACACGCAGTGAATATGTGCGTGAAGACGAGTAGCGTCAGCACATAACACACACACACACACACACACACAAACACACTTCCGACTTCGCCATTGGCTTGGACGGTACCGAGAGCTCCTGCGCTTACACACACACACACACCCCCCACATACACAATGTTAACCACAAGTAAAGCGCGCGTCGCTTCGTGAGATAAAAATACTATATTATATAAACTTTACCTACATGCCAAAAAAGGTGGAAAATATTATCTAAAATGAAAATAATTTTGTAAAACGGTCGGTGAAGGACGGGTTGGGTTTAGTTAAATCGCTAGGGACGCGTTTACGTAAATTATATTTAGTTGCTTGGTTATGAGAATCATTTGCTCGAACGTTTTATAATTTTTATAGCAGACCGCGAGAAATGTTTTCGTTTTCTGCCATTTTGACCATGTGCATGATTTAAAAGGATTCATCAGATACTAATAATAAAGCTGAAGAGTTTGTTTGTACGTATGTTTGTTTGAACGTCCTAATCTCTGGAACTACCAGTCGGATTTAAAAAAACTTTATGTTTTTGATAGCCCAATACTTGAGGAAGGCTATAGGCTATTTAACATCACGCTAGGTCCCGGTAGGTAGGTGTTTGTTTGTTTGTTACCTTTTCACGCCTAAACCACTGAACCGGTCGTCCTGAAATTTTGCATATACGTTGTCAGGTGTACAGAGACGGACATAGGGTACCTTTTATCCCGAAAAAAGTGCTGTTCCCGAGGAAAACAACAATACACGTGGCGCCATCTATTATCATAATAACGTTATTGTTGTTTTCCTCGGGAACAGCACTGCGTGCCATTTTTTGACTACCTACTATGACTTCACAAGTACTATTTAGTGATGGGAAAATCAATTAGATTCAAAGATGCCGCCGCGTGCGGCACTCGTCTCGCCCCCCCCGGGGCCTAGCGCCAGCGCTCAAGCTCACCAAGCTAGCAGTAGGTACACAGGACTGAGCGCGAAAGTGGCGGCTTACGATTTTTTTGTACGTAGGTAAGCTGCGCACGTGAAGTAGGTGCTCCTGACTTATCTAGGTGTATCTATATTTGTGGCCCACTCCCTCTCACTGAGAATAGGCCTATGTCCCAGCAGTGGAAACATTATATTAGGCTGATTATGCTGCTATGCTGTATGCAGCAAAATGTCAAACAACTAGTGCTTGACGCTAGTTTTCAACTGGACCTGAAGTATTCTGTGTTCGGTTCGACCAACCTTTTTTTTTTTTTTTTTCTGAGTGAAAAATCCTCATGGATGTCCGCCGCCCTGGGGGGGGTGTTTATTTATTTATTTATTTAGGTTAGCCAACAATTGTTTACACAATACATTTTTCAAATAATTTCCCTAAATAATACATTTATAAGTCTTGTGCAACAATTACTTATAGGCTAACACCACATGCACCATTTACGAAAAACAATTGAAACAATACAAATCGAAGTATACGTGACATAACCATTGGAATTACAACATCTGTCCCTCTGTGACAAATCACAACAATTTATTTTAAAAGTAAAAGCGCTACAACCAATAAAATCGAGTTGAACACTGAAAAAATCCAATACATACTCTACAACGGAGTATTTTATTATTAAAATAACGCGACTTCGATGGTGGCTCGCGGAGTTTAAAAGCAATTTTCCAGGCTTTAATAGGGATTTTTAATATTCATGTCGCACGTATGAGATTAAGCGATAATAGTATGGGATAGTAGATAGATTGGTAAATACAGGGTGTAAAAAGACCCATCACATAGCCGTTTCACTATGCATTCTGTAATGCTATTCTGTAAAAATCTCACCGTGAAAACTTAGGTGAAGTGAATTTAAAGTGAGCTGTCTAGTGTCAATCCCTAGCATCAGGTGAAATGACATCTCACTTTAAGAGCCTACACTACCTCAGCTAAAATTCACTCTTTATCTCGCTCATACGATACTGCTCGCGGACTGAGTGAGAGCGAGACAGAGTGCGGTGCTGGGCGGCAGGCAGCGCCAATAGTTTAGGTATTTGCTTTTTACTGTGAAAATAATGGTAGTTATAAAAAAGTAAATAACATAAGACCTGCTTTAAAGTAAGTTCAGTTAGTATGCAAAGTTTCATGATCTAATTTGAAGTATTTTTTGAATACCAGCTGTTTATTGTTCGGGTTAGAGGTAACTTTGGATTTTTTTCTATCGAGAAAATTTTATGGAATCGTGTTTTCGTCTAACATAAGACTAAGCATTAATCCTCAACTTTACTATATATTTATTTCAAAATTAATGGTGCAGTATTTTCGACATAACGGAGGATCACGCTAAGCCATTTGAGGTAGTATAGGCTCTTAAGCACTACTCTTTAAGCTCACTTCACATAAGTTATCACGGTGATGTTTTTACAGAATAGCACCGCTGTACAGTCACGTCTATAAGTATGTATACACTTGGCTTTATTCAAAGGCAATTTTCTCCTTTATTTTTGAATTAAATTTTATGTTATTACGAACATAGTATTTTCGAACCCATAGGTTTATGTAAAGTGTCGTATTTCAACGTTGCATTCGTTATTTCACGAAAAAATCGCAATTGAAAGTTGCCAAGTGTTGACATATTGGTGCTCGTGACTGTCCATCAAACTAAGTAACATTGCACAAAAATAATTGCTGGGAAACGACCCACGGTAATGCGCAATGTAAGACACTCAAAACGTTGTGCTCATGGATGCATGCAACGGAACAGGGGTCGTAGGGGTATTTAAAGTTATGTTATAACATTAAAAACTTGTTTTCGTAAAACAACGTCAGTAAAAGTTGGAGCTTTGACTTTTAATATCTCCCTGGTATAACCAGAAGGTTCCCAGTACAAAAAAAAGACGGGTTGCACTCCGGGAGTGCCGGCAGAAGTGAAAACTTGAATATTAACGTTGAAATAAATCAATTATTAATTTAATTAATATTACTCATTTTTTTTTTTCAATATTTCTGCGTCACTTTTTTCATTAATAGATGCACTTTGTTCAATTTCCATATTTTAAACACTTACGGTCTTATTCATAAAAAAAGCCTATTGAAGGTTTAAACCATTCATTAGTTAAAATGCTCAATAGGCCTTTAAAACATTCGATAAAATTTTGTATTCATAAACGCTTCATAAACGTTCTATAACTAGAATGTCCTACAACTTCTAAATGTTGCCATTGTAATGAAGTCATCCAACAAATTGGCCAACACATTAAATCGGCATACGAGAATATCTGTCTACGAACCGAATATTTGTGTCCATAGACATTATTACGTATGAAAAACTAATTTATTGTCTACAGTTTCAACAGTTTTGACGCGACAACGTCATGGTCGTCATGGAAACAATATGAATATGTCAATGAATGAATTTGATATTGTATGTGTCAAACTAAAAAACTTTTGAATATTTTTTTTGTATTTAAAATAAATGAAATTAAGACCGGAGACTAGTTGCAATAAAGGGCAAAGAATTGAATATTGGTTGGAGGAGGATAAGGTGTGTACCTACTGTTACAGCTAAAATGTGTTCAAAGTAAGTTATGTTTTGTAAACATTCTCAATTTCTTATACTTATGCTTGCTTTTGCTTCTAATCCTTAGATTTTTTGGAAGAATTGGTCAGGGAGAGGTCTCCATAATAGAAAATAAAAACACCGACACAAGCACTAACGCTAAACAGGGGCAGCCTGGCATGATTTACGAATTAGGTGCCTATCCAATTTACAATTTTACGAAGAACTTCGTTTGCCTGTACAAAACTCATTGTAACAAAAAAAAAACCCGCCATAAGAATAATAATGACTGTTATTTTGATGCCGCTACTGATTAATTAAATCAGTATAAATAAGATAATGAAGAGAAAGAATTTATAACATTAGTTTTGTATTTCAGGTCAATAGGACTAGTAAGGATGGTGCTTCACTACGAATAGCAGAAAATGAAACGGCCTACAGAAGAGATGGCACAGATGGCAAATGAAAAGCAAACATTTTAAAAATGTTGTTCTGCTTGCACAAGTTTTAGAAGCCAAATTAGAGTTTAGAGTATTGTTCAGCCGTGAACAGGCAAGAGTTACATACGCCAGCGTCAGCATCAAGAGCGACATACATTCGTTCCACATAAATTAGTAATTAGTAAATGAATAAATTAGTCATCAAGCTGGAGTAGAGTTTGATTCATCTTCCATAATTCCTCTCACTATGGCCAAGACACCTTTAACCATCACCAGTTCTATGAGTCTGTGGGACCGGCAATGACAAAACTATTTCCTGTGTACACATTGCACGACGTACACAAACCCCTATTCCTACCCAAATTCTGTCTGTTCCCGTAGGTCTCCCGTAGGCTTGTATGATAGGTTAGGGTGTTAGGATAACTAGGGTGTTAACACCCTAGTTATCCTAATACCCTACCTCCCACCTACCACCTACAGCAACTACTTAAGTAGTTGCTGTAGGTTTATAATCAGTAGGGTGAGATAACCATAGATACCAGGCTCAATTGTTACAAACTTAGCCACACTGTATGCATTTGGAATAACAGCCGTACTAAGCTGTAAGTCCCGGTGCGTACAAGTATTATAAAAATAAACTGATATTTGTATACAAGCTTTTTATTAATGAACTACTCCCTAAATTTCTTCTCTTTTACTTTAGATCTTGTTGGCTCAAAATATTGCCACTTCCACGTTGTCGTCGGTGGCAGCGCAGAGGTCACTTTGACTGCATGTTTTGGGTAGGACAAATAAGGCAGGAGAGGAAGTGGAGCATGTTTTGCAACATAGCTTCACAGCCACACCCTACTGGAGCATCTCCCTGCAGGGTGTAAACTTCCGTGGTCGACACGGAAGCATTGTTTTCACACAAAAGCAGCAATGTCCCACAGTATTTCTTGTTGCTATAATGTGCTTCGTTATATTTTTCGTCGCTTCTATTTTGTATTGTAGGTAGGTATATAAATAGTAGGTAGGGTATAATAATAAACTAAATTGGTTAAACAGAAGTTCAAAATAAATTAAATACAACTGCGGCTCCTCGAAGTACTATTGTTTACGAAACTGACTTTTCAAACATTTGTACGTCAAATGTCATTTTCTTCGGCCATCTTTGTCGTGTCTCACTTGGTTCACTTCGGTTGGCGCCGCCGTAGAAAGAGATGGGGGGGGAGGGGGAAATCTCTCCTGACGGTCACGTGTCCTGACGCGATGCCCTGACGCGAGTTTAACATTTTTTACCCATTACAAAAAGTGTTCAACGCCGCTAAAGAAGTTTTTACTTCAAAAAAAACAGTGGCACTCCGGGAGTGCCGACAGAAGTGAAAACAAAACACAAACAGAATACTTTACCAGGACTCACTGACATATCGGATATACATTAAAACCGAGTACATCCCGAGGACACCCGAACACATCCGAAGCGGTGTCGGTTACGGTAACAGTGGCGCGAATTCAATGGTTTTTTCCCCATCTCAAAAAATACAATGACGGGGAGTACAAGTGACTCTCGGCTTCGTTTAGTATGTGTTTGTCTCGTTATAGGTAGATTGATAATCAATCTAATTGTATGGTCTTCTTATGCCTAATGTCCAGGGTTTGGTTTTAAAACTTGGGTAGGTAGCTTAAGAAATCTATACTGTCTTGTAGGGTTTGCAAAAAAACAGCAGTCGTGAAAATGACAGTGGGTGTTAGACATCAAGGTGTCCAAAAACGCTCTTTGTATGGAACAACGACATTTTGCGGCGGAATATGACGGGACCGCTTTTTTAGGGAACCCAAGCATAAATAACAATTAAAGTCAATTATTTCAAATAGACACTTAAAAGACACGTCAAAATGTATAATAAAATATCATTGATTCTAGTCGCCCCTTTCAAAAGGTAGTTTTCGTATGGAGAAGAACGGGCAAGAAACTCCACCGTTATCTTTATCGAAACCTCAACAATTCAACAATCTCTTATCACCCCTTGGAACAGACAACACAGCACCTCCCAATAGATCCATGCTAACTTATGAACTGCATAATTTACAACAGAACACAATAGGGCGACGTACAAAACTGTCCCTTTGTCTTCGAAGAGCCTTCGCACAAAGAAACTCGGGCGCCATACTTCGTCTGAAAGGGAACATTTTTCTCTTTACACTGGAGTGCTTATAATTTGGCGGAATTTGCGCACAGAGCCTATTGAAGCCTGTTAAACATATTTTATTTGTTGATGCTTTACTCGTTTTAAAATACCTTTAAAGGCAAAGTCAAAGAATCTTAGGGTTGAAATTGAGTCAAAGGATTTTCGGTCCTCCAATCATATACTTAGGTTTTTTGATTTTGAGTGCTACTTGGAAAGGCTTTTTAGTAGTATTTGAGTGCTTTGAGCTTTGAGTAATAGATTAGTCGGTAGGATGGCCAGTCAGTAACGTGCAGTTGTGAATTAATAATGTTGCTACTTCCATTAATCCGCTGGCTCGGATTATTTGCGAATACCGATGTTACTGAAAATGGCAAACATTGAGTAGAGCGGATAACGTTATGGCTATATTCGAGATGGAAATGGAAGAGGTTGGTGGAGTAGAAGTGCATAATACAAACACATTTTCCATTTTTTTAAGTCTTAGTAAATGCACAAATCCAGACTCCGGGGCTGCTATTGAGAACCTGATTAACACTGACAGACTTGAGAAGATTATTATTTATTTAAATTACAATTATAAATTGTATTTTCGAAATGTAGGTATCAAAATAATGAAAACACAATCCACAAAACAACAAAAGCCGTGATAAGTGACATCTGTTGATCGTGAATTAAAAACTTGACGATGCCAATTAATTAATGTGTGTGTTTCCACACTTAAACAGGAGCAACCGTTTAAATGTGGAACACAAATTAATTAAAATTTTAAATGGTCGAGCTCACCTGTCATGGCGATTTTCAATGAAACAACTGGTATAGTTACTGAATTATTTAAATGCCTGCTAGAAATAATCATGGCGCAGACTTTGATTGACGGAACAATTAATTATTCATATTTTAATTTCATTGTTTTCTTTTCCGGTTGTTTTCGTGATATCAAGGAGGATGCGCTAAGGTACTTAGGTAGCTCGCGAAATTCAAAAGTTACGTTTTTGTAATTTACAGGTGAGTGTCTGTGTATAATTATGTGGATAAATATGGCCTTACAGAATTATAATAAAATAATAAGAATCAGCAATACAACTTATTGAGTTAGAATTGGCCTCAAATGTCATGATTTCATGAAAAAGTCATTCAATAGGGTAATATGAACTTAGAGAGTTATATTGATGATTTTTATGACTATAATTCTATAAATAAATATTTATTACGGCCGCGAATCATATTGTGATCAATATACAACCTGATACTGACCTGCAAATTGCAAAAAACGTAAGTTTAAATTTCGCGAGCGACCCTGACGCTTTCAGAATCAGCTTTATTGATCAGCTTTGATGAATAGTCATCATCTGCCTAGCCTTTTCCAGGCCTTTTTTGGATGCAGCTGAATACCAGCATTTTAGATGGAGCGACTGCCTATCTGACCTCCACAGCATAGTTAATGGGTAATACGATATCCCTTGGTAAGACTGGTTGTCAGATTTTCGGGTTTCTGACAACCCGTATCGAGTGCCAAAGATCCACGAATGATAGCCGGGACCAACGGCTGAACGTGCTTTGCGAGCCACGGAGGGGTCTTGCTATGTAAAGATGGTCACCCATCCACAGACCAACCGCGGCAAGTGTAGCTTAAACTGAACAATCGACCCGCGCGAATATTATAACTTAGCCACAAGCCCTCCGTTGATGAATAGTATCATGATCATATTTCCAGAAACTGAGAAGAAATCTAAAAAAAAACCTTTAAAATTCTCTTAGGTAGGTAATCAATAAAACTTCACTTTCAAAAGCAGCCTTCACAATGGAATGAGACACGTTAAGCGAGAACCTCTTAACATCTTTAGAATATCATGGAAGCATCCGCTGGCATTGATCAAAGGTGCTTAGCAATAATGGCACTTATAAGCAAAGATCGCTTGTACCTAATGGCGAATGCAGGAAGCGAGCCTCGATAATGAACGTAAGAGGTTTAAATACGCCATGTAGGTATTAAATTATAATGGGTGATTGTTTTAATGAAGGAGAAAAGCGTTGCAATTTAGACGAGGAATAATAATGGAATCTGCTGGTTGAACTTGTATTTCTGAATCGGCAAAATTCGGACTTGAATACACAGGGTTATTGGTAAAACACTAACAACCTTGCAGGACTAGATTACTAACATCATAAACAACAACTTGTGTTCTATTACTTTTTACAAAACATTATACATTTACCAAAATCAAACCTTTATGATTTCGTTGTTCTATCTAACCCCCGCTCCCCTCCGCTGAATTTTGTACTAGACACGGCAGTTTGTTTACCTGACTAGCACTTTCTTTTGCTTCGGTTCCCTATCCATTTGCATAAAATTTTAAGACCTAATATAACTTAGCACAATTTTGTTTGGCATAATTATATTTTCGCATAATATAATTACGCATAACAGCTTACGCATATTTTTTTTTAAGCATAATGTTTCTAATCATAATAATGATTAAGCATAACATTCTAAAGCATAAATTTGGCATGCTCGTTTTATTTCTAACGATGTCAGGTCGACGGAGCCCCGCTGCGCGGGGCTCCTATTTCTGTCTGCAGGGTTAGAAGGAACCTAACCAAACCGACCCCGGGGTGCCCCTAACGTCGTTTAGTATTATGCGAATTAAATTTATGCCAAAACAAATTAGTCTTTAAGATGATTATGCCAACATCAAATGTATGCCTAAAAAAATTATGCCGAAGTATTATTATGCCAAAACAAATTGTGCCAAAATCGTTATGCCGAAGTATATTAGGACAAAGAACATTATGCGAAAAGAAGGGATCCATAGTAAAAGTTGTTTTTAATTATGAGTACAATGACCGCTTAGAAAGATGCCCATGAATTTAATTTCATCCTGTATACTATAACTAAACTAACCCCAATATCCCAGTAATAATATCCAATAATACAACTTTTCATTCAGTTCAATGACTTTTTCACTGCAGTATCAGTGTTACACAGGGGAAATCACATGTAAAGGGCTTAGTACATATCACCTGTAGGTCAGATTGTCAAAGGAAGGAGCTTTTATTTGCTTCGATAGCTTTCGAATTGAATCGCTCGATTGAGCTGATTTCTGTTGGTTGGTGAACATTTTAAACGATTAGTTGACAATAAAAGCTATCTTTATTTTTCTTCTTCCTTTTTGTTACGATCTTTTTTCGTAAAGGAAGGAAAGAAAGTTAGATACGAGTAGTTAGGTTTAAAGTGTGTGGGATTATTTAATTCGCAGTAAAATATATATTTATTTTTAAAATAATATGTAGATACTTACGTAAATAACAACTAATGTTTGGAGTGTAGCCTTAAATACGCCCCTAAGACGACCCACTGACCCAACTAATACCGAATTAATAAATAAAAATAACAAAATTATATCCTAACTTAACTAAAGCTATTCAAAAACTAAAATGTAGCGTCGAAAAATTCATCCGCATCGCTGTCGACTGGTAATGGACCCAAGAGACTGGCGGCATTACCACGTTGTATGGCAATGCTTAGCCTCTAGCCAACCAGGTAAAAGCCAGCCCTTGGGTTGGGTGCAGGATTGTCCGAAAGGGTTACCGCTACCCCGGAACATAAAGGGCTAAGGAAGGAACACGGATGGGTTTTAGTCAGTAAGAGTGTGACACTCCCTTCGCTCCACCCAGAGCGGGAGGGGTCATTTGATGATTTCCCATCCATAAAAAAAAACCCCTTGGGTTACGGAAAGTGTCAACCAGCCATTTCGAGATTTCCTCAAGGAGACTATTCATAGTTAATTTGTTCGTATTTAAATTAAATTATGACATCATTTTGTATCTTTATTAATCTGCTTACTGAGAAATTGAGTGTTTGACACTTTCCCTCGAAATTCCTACCTAATTACTCTGTTCACAAAGTTAGGTACAGCAGATGAAATATCGTGGCTTTCGAAATATCGAGAATTTATTACCCCTGTGAATGGAGGTGTAGGCATAGTATAACTGAAATTCATACCTGTAATAGCCCAGAGTTCTTTCAAGCACTCCTCCCTCGATCTCTGTATGGCAGACCGTTTCTGCACCTCAGGCCCTGACTCCAGATATTCAAACAGCACTGCACCAAGTAGTACATAAATCACCACTAAGATCACCAGGCCGATTTGCGAAAATGCTGCCCTTGCGCACCCAGCAGCCGCGCGACGCACCAATCCTGGCCGCTCGCGACCCTCCAATGACACTTCCGACGACATAATTATTCGATTTTCAAAATTCGAAACTCAAGAATTTGACATTTCACTTTTCTTTTTTATTCTCATTGCTTTTGTTTCGTTCATTGTTTTTTATTTATAACGGTTTTGAAACTTTACCGCGATTCTGTTTTATTTTTATTTATTTATTTACTTGCTATGAACTTCCATCCATTATAATCTGAAACAAAAAAGCGATACGTTATAAAAATATGCTGTGATCCCCAAAAGTACATAAAATTCCATATTTATTTTCTGAACCAAAATAATTTTCTTATTAAATAACGAGTATCATAAATTACACGTGAAAGTATAATAGGAGCGAATAAAGTTTCCCCTAGTTAATAAAACTTTGCTATTTATGGTATTTGATCCTCTTCAGTTATTTAAGTATGGATAAAATCGTTCAACTTTTAATAAGATGAGAATTTAACTTCGGCAAATAGGTAGGTGTATACTGAAAATACAATGTTATAAGGAAAATACATAGAGGAGCCGGGATTGCCTTACATAGTAAGGTACCTGCAGCGAAAATAATAAGAATCACCGCATTGAATATAATATTTACGCATAATTTTCAAATAAAATCCAAATATAAAATGTATAAAGAAAATCTAAATAGGTAGGTATATAAAAAATGGAAAGTCCTGTGGTCTTTATTCGAAGTCATGACATCTACCAACCCGCACTGGGCCCGCGTGGTATATTACGGCCCACTCCCTCTCAAAGACAGGAGGCCTGTGTCCCAGCAGTGGGAACATTATTATAGGCTGATGATGTATGTATGTTGTCTTTGGGTACTTTGGTATTATAATGCTCTGTCAACTTTTAAAGCTTTTCTCATCACCATTTTTTTGTTACCAACCTATATTCAATGTCAAAAGACATCAATCTTGACGTACCAGGAATACATAGCCAATAGGCGTCTGCCGAAAAACTGTAATCCCTTTCACGGTCCAATATCATGTCAAAACAAAAATACCTGTAGTCCGAAGGGAAATCCCTCAGCTCCGTAGGTACAAACCCATATATCAAAGAGGCATTTGGACCAAAACTATTTATGACATTCGAGTCACGTTGTAGTATCAAATTTAATGATTTCTCCCTCACTTGTAGGTACGGTCGGAGACATAAGTCGGGGAACAACAGTGCAAGGTTTCAGAAGAGATTTTGAATGAAAACTGACTACGTGTTTTAATATTTTTTGAAGAGTAGAGAATACTGCGAAGACTAGTATTCATACTAATCCATACTTATACTATACTGAATGAATCGGATGAATTTTTCGACACTATAATATTATGTTTCTGTATAGTTTTCGTTAAGTTAGGATTAAATTTTGTTATTTTTAATTATTAATTAGGTATTAGTTATTATTTGCTTATTTTACTATTTGAATAATTAATTTGCCCATAATCTTATTTGTCTACCTGCAGTCTGAAATACACCGTCAAGAATTACTATACTAATATTTTGAAAGCAAAAGTTAGTCTGTCTGTTATCTTTTCATGTATAAATAATTGAACCGGTAGTTATGAGATAGATAGGTAAATAGAACCATATACCTACGCAACTTTTCATATTGGATATTTTTTATTAAAATTTTGAAACATAAAATAACAGGTGAGAAAGTCGCGGGCAACGCTAGTTATATTTTTTTATTTAGTAGGCTAAATAAAAAAGTATACCTAACTGTCCCATGCCGAGCAAAGACCTCCCCCAAATCCTTCCAGGCATCCTTTTATTATATTATTATAATGTATTTAAAACTCCAAATATCCCAGTTATGATATAATATATTTAAAATAATAATTAGGATCTACAACGTTAGTAATAAAAGTTCCACCTCGTGAAAGCCGAGAAAGAAAAACAAATGAAGACTTGGCTCGCGAGGTTGTCGACATGTGGTTTGTGGATTCAGCGATCATTTTGCCGATAGTCGTGACAGCCAAAGGATTAATAGCCATGAACCTCGACCAACTCCAGAAGAGGTTCTCGTTGGGCAGCTCAATTAAGGGCTTGATTCAGATAGCGGCGGTACTTCTGGACACGGCTCACATTGTCAGGAGGTTCCTCTCTCTGGAGCCCTGACTGCCGGTAGCTTGGACCCTGTTCCCGATACCGGTGATCTACTATTTTTTACCGACTTCAAAAAAAGGAGGTTATCAATTCGCCACCTATGAATGTAATATTATTGGAACTGCAATATATTCACATATGACAATCTATTAGGGCTGCCAAATAAATATACAAAATTTTATAAAATGTCGGTGGCAAAAAACTAAAACTAAAATACAGATCCCAAGACACCGACTTCCGAAAATAAAGTTATTTCATCATTTTGAGTTAATTCTTTTTAAGTCAATTTAATATTTTTAAATTACTTTTTTATATTTTTAAATGTTTTTATATTCTAATACTTATTTAAAAATATAATTTATATGTATTTAATGAAAAAAAAGGAGATAAAGTTCCAAAATGATCATCAACTTATGTAGCTGTCTGTACCAATAAGAATAGCAGGTATAATGTAGGTATATAGGTATCTAATTGAATGATGTCGCCTCAGGGAATTAGTTTGGAATGTGTATGAGATTATGATATTATTATGTTTATGTTTCAGCTCGTATTTACCTACAAGGAAATATTACGTAAATAGGGAAATGTTTGGCGATACGTCATAACTATTCGATAGGTACTATGAAGTTCTCTGCGAGCTTCAGGGTACCGGGAGGAATCAATTAAACCACGATTTACCACGTACTAGCAGCGCCCCGCGGTTTTACCCGCATAACTTTTGATCCCGTGGGAATATCGGGATAAAAACTATCCTATGTGGCCTTTCCCGGGACTCAAACTTTTTCTTTACCAAATTACATCTAAATCGGCTCAGCGGTTTAAGTACGAAGAGGTAACAGACAGACACACTTTCGCATTTATAATATTAGTATGGATGTTCAATAATTATTCCTAGTAATCATTCTACGTATTTTACATCTTCTTCTTTTGGCTTGTCAGGCAAATCTGACGCCTAATGTCTTCCAATCTTAAACGTAGTACTTATATTAAGTATTCTGTGCTTAATCTGTCAAGTTCCGCTAATTGATTTTCTATTGTTTCTTAGCCGATCGGCGACGCGCGCCACTTGACCGGTTAGACTAACTTCATGTTTGTCTCGTAATTCATGCCAATAACATTTAACTGACTCGCGGAGGTTGCATGTAAGCACCAAATGGGCTTATATAGTCTCTAAAGTACAGTGCCTTCCAAAAGTTACTTGACATTTTTCCACTTCAGCTGTCATATTATGATTTAAAATAAAAAAGTAATCAGGTAATCCTGAGGGATTAGTTGATTATTTCTATATAAATAAAACACAAGTCGGGTTAGTTACAACATTTATAACTCAAGAACGGCTGAACCGATTTTTATGATCTTTGATTTGTTGGATTTGTCTCCGCCCCGAATAGCAGAACAATTATTAATAAAACAAGGGAAAATTTCACGAACAAAAATTTTATGAAAATAATTCAGTTTCTCATACATTCATTCTTTATAATTCGGTACGAAGTTCGCCGGGGTCAGCTAGTTAGTCGTTACAGTTCAAACACTTGGAATAAGAATTTTAAATCATAATGTGGGGTGTCACAGCTGAAGTTGAAAAATGTAAACTAACTTTTGGAGGTGACTGTATATTTAATTTAACGTTCAGTCAACGACGTAGTTTAGTTAAATTACAGCTAGGTACAGTACCTATAGGTAATCAGTGACAAAGCAAATGTAGCTGGTATTTTAGCCCGAAAATGTAGAGGCGTAACTCAAAGCGTGTTAACAACTACGCAGCTAAGTAGGTATTTAGTTATCTATACGAACTATAGTTCCGATGACTATTATAGCCCTGCGGGCTAATTGCGTAACAGATTATCAATCGGAATCGGTTTAATTTTGACAGATCAACAAGATTCATTGCGTTATTTACGTGTTGAGCAGACACATTTTTCGAACTTATGAAGCAATGGATTAGCAATTTGCTTCTGAGTCCGATTGATAGTGTTTTACGCAATTAGGGTGCTGGTACGCTAGGGCGCTTTTTTCCCAAGGCGATAATTGCGTAACACATTATCAATCGGAATCGGTTTAATTTTGACAGATCAACAAGATTCATTGCGTTATTTACGTGTTGAGCAGACACATTTTTCGAACTTATGAAGCAATGGATTAGCAATTTGCTTCTGAGTCCGATTGATAGTGTTTTACGCAATTAGGGTGCTGGTACGCTAGGGCGCTTTTTTCCCAAGGCGATAATTGCGTAACACATTATCAATCGGAATCGGTTTAATTTTGACAGATCAACAAGATTCATTGCGTTATTTACGTGTTGAGCAGACACATTTTTCGAACTTATGAAGCAATGGATTAGCAATTTGCTTCTGAGTCCGATTGATAGTGTTTTACGCAATTAGGGTGCTGGTACGCTAGGACGCTTTTTTTCTCAAAGCGATATTTTTTCGCGCACTTGATTTTCAATAGTTCGTGATTCCATATAAATTTTATTAATTTTGCTTGGGCAGTTTTTGAGTTAGCTTCAATAATAGGATTTTATTCCACTTAATTTATATTGTTGTTGATGTTTTAATAGCTTCTTGTCACTGATATTTACATAGCAAGTAGTGTTATATGAATTTGTGTGGGGTAGGTAAAAGTAAAAAATAAAAACTTTTTTACAAAAAAAAAAAAAACAACCGACTTCCAAAAAAAAACACTACAAAATGAAAAATAGCTTTAATTTCGGATGACGGTGTCAAAAAACGAATATGCGGAACCAACGACAACGACTTCCGAAATTAAAGTTATTTTCCACTTTGTAATGTTTTTTTTTAATCTATAACAGCCCTCTGCTGGGCAAAGGCCTCCCTCAAATCCTTCCAGGAACTCATTTTCCACGCCACATGACATTTATCATTGTAAAAATTTGGTCCAGTCAAACTACCCACAATAACCTAGTACTAGATAGGACGTATATTAACTGTCTAACAAGTTTGATACGAACTTGCCGCCCACCAGAAGTGCGAAGATTAGGGTCTTACGGGCTTATAACTTGTCTGTAATACCCATGGAATCTAACGGTCAAGGCCGAAATATCTCCATGTTAGATGTACAGACGCCAGCACATCAACCTACTACAATCTGTCAAATTTCTTTAATAGATTTTCAACTTTATCACTAAAACATACCTAAGGTTCAAAGTTGATTGGGAAAATGTGACAGTTTGGTGTAGGTTCATGTGCTGGCGTCTGTACATACATCAAAATGTCAACTAACTTTTGGAGGCCTCTGCTCCAAAAGTTACTTGACATTTGTCCACTTCAACTGCGACACACCACATATTCTAGTCCCAAATGTTTAAACTATAACGTTTTTGGTAACTAATTCAACCTATGAACTATCATAAAAAATTATCAAGTAATCCCTCACGATAACCAGATTAATTTTTAGGATTCCGTACCTCAATAAGAAAAACGGAACCCTTATAAGATCACTTCGTTGTCCGACTGTCTAGCTGTCCGTCGGTCAAGACCCTTTTTCTCAGGAAGTGGAGTTATCAAGAAATATATAACAAACAAATACATTTAACACCACAAAACATACCTACAATGGGCGGGCTTAACACTTTCTGCGATTTCTTCCAAGCAACCTTGGGATGGACAGTGATTGCGCGGACATAAAATGGGGTTGTCATTGGTGCAAAATAATAAGTAGGTACCTATACATATAAATACAATATCATAATCAGCCTATAATATTCCCACTGCTGGAACACAGGCCTCCACCCTCTGAAAGGGAGTGGGCCGTAATCTACCATGCGGATCCAGTGCGGGTTGGCGGACGTCACATGTCTTTGAATTTTTGGTACTAGGACATGCCGGTTTCCTCACGAGGTTTTCCTTCACCGTTTTGAGAGCAGTGGTGATGAAACAATTTACACAAAGTAAAGCGCCTGTCAGGTTCGAACCTACAACTCGTAAGTCACGGTCGTCACCACTGGGCTACCACTGCTCTACTAGGCCACCATTGCTCTGAATCTGATGAAGTTTGCCAGATAGATATTACGTAGCCTGGTACCTGAATATAGGTTACGTTTCATCCTGAAAAATTGAAGCTTAAATAAAAACTTAACAAGCGGGCGCTTGTGAAGTTTTTCTTAAACATAGCTCTTCCTCTACTTCTGACTAACAGACTCTTGATTTAAAAACTCGAATAGCCTTAATAGGTACCTACTCCATTTCCGGATATTCAACCTCTTTCCCTGGCTAAACACGCCACAATAAATCACCGAACTACGTCATAAGACAAACTGAACTCCCACAATACCGTGACATAGTCGAAATGGCGCTTAAATCCGTGACTCGTTACATTGATGTTATTTGAATTACAGTCGTAACTTGAAGACTGGTGTCTGATGCATTGTAAAGAAAACATCAAGAGAAAGCCATACTTTTTATCAATTTAATTATTTTGGGGCTTTTTTCAGTAATATTTATATTTTTGAAATGTGCTAATTAAGCCCTTTCATGATACCCAACACGGCATGATTTAAAAAATATATTTTAGGTCATGACTTTATGTCCGCTAGAGGGCGCCATATTCAATTTATTGTGACGTCACATAGCCTATTACCAGCGGACAATTAAGACGCTTCCATCGATACCTCATTTGTCCAATTATAACAAGTAGTTTAGAAGTTATGAGAGAACAGATGAACATACATACATACATACATACCGGTCAAAATCATAACCCTCCTTTTTGCTTCGCCGTAGTCGGGTAATAAAAAACCTCAAACTCGTTAATTCGATTCATTTAAGAAGCCTTCATAAGTTTTCCGAGCATGCAACATTCTTGCCTCGTTAAACATGCCACAATAAATCATCGAACATGTCTACGTCATAACACAGACAGAGCCAGCATAACACCGTGACATGGTCCTTAAATTTATTGACTTGATATTCTTTGAACGAAAGTCTTTTTATGACGATCAAATCGGTTGCAAGACATAGGTAGTTACAAATTTATATCACAGGGGGTTAAAAGTGTAGCTCACCGTCCGATCAGGACCAGGGCCGTGCCGGACGGCGCGTAAGTATTCCACGCGCGCCTCAAAGAGATGTCAGCAAAAAGAAAGGGGCCTGCCAGGGCCGAAGCCTGCCGGGGGTGCGGGATTGTCCGAAAGGGTTACCTCTACCCCGGAACATAAAGGGCTAAGTTAGGAACACGCATGGGTTTTAGTCAGTAAGAGTCTGACACTCCTTTTCGCTCCACCCAGAGCGGGAGGGGTCATTTGATAATTTCCCATCCATAAAAAGAGGGTTAAAAGTTTCACACGTTAGACAGTTAGGTTACTTACCTAACTTAAGAAAATGTCTTTTCATTTAGGTGGGGTCTTCACCGTCGTCACAAGTCATCTATGTATTTCCGGACATAAGACATTCTGGCCTCGTTAAACATGCCCCAATAAATCATCAAATACGCCTACGTCATAAGACAAATAGAGCCACTACAACATCGTGTTATGGTCCTTAAATTCCTGACTTAAAAGGTGACGTTTTCGGAAGACCAAATCGGTAGAAAGACACAGAAAGGTACCTATTTTAATCCAGAAAATTAAAAAAATCACGTGTTAGACAATTAATAATAATTATTGACGTGATAACGTCTTATAAATCGATGGCCGGCTGCACGCACGAAAAAGCATGACTCAATGTCACGTTCCGCCTGAGCCGAGCGTGCAAGCGAGAGCGCGGAACAAGC
This sequence comes from Amphipoea oculea, assembly GCA_945859645.1. Classification (NCBI taxonomy): domain Eukaryota; kingdom Metazoa; phylum Arthropoda; class Insecta; order Lepidoptera; family Noctuidae; genus Amphipoea; species Amphipoea oculea. Next base: position 6,962,304 of record OX243869.1, on the reverse strand, counting down.
GATAGAGAGGCACGATCGGATGTTTTCTTATGACGTTATCACGTAAAATTATTATTTTTAAAAACATTTATTTTTCAGATCATAAAATCCAATTTGACGAATTGATTGATTAATTCGACGTACTTTTCATTTAGGGTCTTCATCATAAGTTATCTATTTTCTTCCGGACATCGACGTTCTTGTCTCGTTAAACACCGCCTACGTGATAAGACAGCCAGAGCTACCACAAAGCATATAGTCACGTAACTTTGATGTTCTTTGAACGATATTATTTATTATTTTCTAACTGAATAGACAGTTGTGCTGCTGGGGAGTTTGTTGCGCCACTTCTTTTCCCCAGCGAAAGCACTAGGAAGTGGCGAAGGGCGGGCGTTTTGCGTGACTGTCTCTTGTAATTTTGACGTTCGAAAAGTGCTGATTCTCAGCCTAGTTTGAATAAATGACTTTTGATTTTGATTTTTGTTTCGACAACCGTTTTCTGAAGACTAAATGGTAAGAAGGACCTATGTCCTTCTTTCGTTATTATCACAATAAAATTAAAATTTTCAAACGTTAGACAATTAATTTGACATACTTTTCATTAAATTTATGAGTCTTCATCGTCGTCATAAGTTATCTATTCCCGGACATGCGACATTCTTGCCTCGTTAAACACGCCACAATAAATCATCAAATATGCTGACGTCATCCTAAGACAGAGACAGACACCACCGTGACATAGTCGACATGGACCTTAAATCCGTGACTCGACATTAATGTTCTTTGAATTACAGCTGTAAAATGAAGACAAATGTCTGACTCATTATTCAGAAGAAGGACGTACTTCTCATCATCATCTCCCTAGCCTTTTCCCAACTATGTTGGGGTCGGCTTCCAGTCTAACCGGATGCAGCTGAGTACTAGTATTTTACATGGAGCGACTGCTTATCTGACCTCCACAAGCCTGTTACGGGGTAATACGATACCCCTTGGTAAGACTGGTTGTCAGACTTTCGGACTTCTGACGACCCGTAACGACTGTCAAAGATTCACGAATGACAGTCGGGACACGGTTTAACGTGCTTGCCGAGGCACGGAGGGGTCATGGTATGTAAAGATGGTCATCCATCCACAGACCAACCGCGGTAAGCGTAGCTTAACCTGACCGATCGACCCGTGCGGCTGTAAGCCCCTCCTACCAGTGGCGAAGGGTGAATTTATGACAGAGGCAAGCCGGAGCAAAAAAAATGCCAAAACAAAATTCAATTATTAATTGACTATAGTGTGGTTATGTTCTGAATTTTCGAAGGGAAGCCGGTGGGAATCGAGTTGTATGGTACCTTCGCCACTGCCTCCTACCTACCTACTTTTCATCAATTAAAATTAAAAATCTCAAACTCGTTAATACGATTTATTAACCTTTTAACCGCTTATGTCGGATTAATCCGACAAATATTTTCGTGTCCATTCCGCCAGAGTCGTATATATACGACCAAATAACACAGCTCGTTTAATCTGTATTATTATTACATCATCACAGCTCGTTTCATCGGTATTTATTTTTCGTTTTTTTTTTGTTTGTCCGGCGCTGGGGGCACGATAACTGAGCTCTAATAAGAAGTTATATACCTATCTCCGAACAAGCGACATTCTTGCTTCGTTAAACGCGCTACAATAAATCATCAGACATGCGCACGTCATAAAACAGACAGAGTCACCACAAAAACATAGCCACTAACTAGATTACCGTGACTTAGTCGGCATGGTCCATAAATCCGTGACTCGTAACATTGATGTTCTTTGAATTGCAGTCGTAACATGAAGACGAACGGCTGACTCATTGTAAAGACGGGGACGGACCCGTGCTTCACCTATTTTCTCCACCTGGGTGAAGCACGGGGTCTACTGATTCTTGGTCGGGTCCCGTGCTTCAACTGATGATCAAGTACAGTCAAGTAATTAAGAAAAATACATAATTTAATAATATACTACTCTGTCAAAAAAGTACCTGCCGGGAAAAGATCAAAAATGTTAGTTATTCATTTATTGACTTGTGCTTGCGACCATTTTCGGGGGCCCATTATTGAGTGTGTGTGTGAATTTATTTTAACTCATTTTTTCCAAAATATGGCCCACAGAAATTTCATTATTAATAAATTCCAAATCTGAAGAAGGACCTAAATAAAACTACTCCTTATCAAATAAAAGTAAAAACTTCAGAAAAAAGAAAGAAAGAAAATACGTTTATTTGCGGCAAACATGACGCATCAAAAAAAAAAAATACAAACAAAATAACAATTTGGCAGAAAACATGCGTCACATCTACGCAAAACAGCCATTGCTCAGCACAATGCTAAGACCTTATGCCAGACAGAGCCCCAGCTCTGGTTTTCAGCGACAGCGATGGCGTGATGACGTCAGCTAGTGCAGCATACGATTAGATATAAAAAAACAACAATCAAAAATGAAATGAAAGACATATTACAAAGAGCTCTCATAAGTTATCTAGTTCCAGACATTTCTTGCCTCGTTAAACACGCTATCATAAATTACCGAATACGCGTCCATGCTTAGTACGAGTATGTCATAAGGATTAGAAAAAGCCACTACAATACCGTGTCATAGTCGACATGGCCCTTTAAATCCGCGACTTGGATCTTTGAATTACAGTCCGTAACATGAAGACGAATGTTAGCTGGCGTATTATAAAATTAAATAATAAATCAGAAATTGGCCTACTTTTCATCAATTAACAATTAAAGCTTCAAATCAGCTTCATTAATTCTATTTATTTAGGATATAAATTAAAAACGTCAAACGTGTTTAACCAGTTGAATGCCGTAATTACAGACACAATTAAAAAGCCATTGTGTCTCGCGTGGATCCACGTTTAAGCATACGAAGGGCGAAGCCAATTAATTTATAGGAGCTTTCATAATTTATTTATTTCCGGACATGCGACGTTCTAGTTTCGTTAAACATCCTAATACTAACTAATGTTATAAATGCGAAAGTAAGTTTGTTTGTTTGTTACCTTTTCACGCCTAAACTACTGAACCGATCATCCTGAAATTTTGCATATACGTTGTCAAGTGTACAGAAACGGACATAGGGTAACTTTCATCCCGAAAAAGTGCTGTTCCCGAGGAAAACAACAATAACGTTATTATGATAATAGATGGCGCCACGTGTCTATTGAACTTTTGTAACATTATTTAATTCCGAGCCGGTACAAAGTTCGCCGGGTCAGCTAGTGCTATAATAAATTACCAAATATGCCTCCGTTCATGCTAAGCATGTTATAGGATTACACAGAGCCACCACAATACCGTGACATGGGCTTTAAATCCATGACCCGTAACATTAATATTCTTTGAATTACAGTCGTAACATAAACTCGAATGTCTGATGCATTACAATGAACCAGCAGAAGGGCCTACTTTTCATCACATAAAAGTTAAATAAACCTCATACACAGTACTTAAACGAAGCAAAAGGAATATGTAAAGGTCGTAGCATGAGGCGTTCTGTAGTTTCTGCTTAACCCCATGGGAAAAAGGCGTGAGTTTATATGTATATTACTAGCAGCGCCCGCGGTTTCACCCGCATAAGTTTCAATCCCGTGGGAATATCGAGATAAAAAGTAGCCTATATGTTAATCCAGGGTGTCAGCTACCTCCATGCAAAATTTTATCAAAATTGGTCCAGCCGTTTGAGCGTGAAGAAGTAACAAACATTTAAACACACACACTCAAAAACTTTCGCCTTTATAATTTAGTGTGATTATGTATTTACCTAAAAAGCGTTCATTCGATGCATTTAAGAGCTCTCATAAGTTATCAGATGTTGTTAGTTAGTAATGTTTATTATGTATTTCCTTTCTTTCTTTTATCTTTTTCCGGAAATTCTTGCTTCGTTAAACACGCTATTATAAATCACCGAATAATTATGTCTCGTCCATGCTGTGTGTCACAGGATTAGACAGAACCAACACAATACCGTGATATGGTCCTTAACAGGTCAAGCGGCGCGGTTCGCCGATCGGCGACGAAACAATAGAAAATCAATTTTGTCTCATTAGCGGAGCTTGACAGAAATTCGTGACCGTAAGTAACATTGGTGTTCTTCGACTCATAGCCGTAAAAAGAAGACGGAACGTCCAATGCATTATAAAGATCAAATCAGGCAAACTATTCATCAAATAAAATTAAAAAACTCAAACGCTTTAAGTAATTCAATTTCTTGAGGAGCTCTAATAATTTATCTAAGTATTTCCGAACATTGAACCTATCATGAAAATGAAATATGTCATAGACAGACGACAGAATAACGTGAGATAGTCTGACAAAACCATAGATAATATGAAAGAAGACTACATTTCTATGGACAAAACCCTCCCGTCATATTAGTATTCTTTGAATTACAGTCGTAACATTCAGACAACCAACCTATCTGATTTATTTCAGAACAAGACTAAGGGCTGATTTTTCCAACGCCAGATAATTTCATCCGAGGAATAATTTTAAATTTTTGACAGATCGTCATACAAAATCTGTCAAACATCAATTTTATTCAACGTATAAAAATTATCTGTCGATTCAAATCTCGGCCCTAAATTGTCAAATTGTCATTGTAATTGTGTAATTGTTGTGTTGTGTGTAATTGTGTAAGAGACGTAATGTATGGCTAAAACAGTCGCTAATCACTACCTACCTAACTTTAAGCAACATTAATTATGAATAAAGGGGTCTGTGTATATCGACTCAAGCTTTTCATTTAGGAACTTTAATAAGTCTTCTTTCTTCGTGGTAATGGTTTAATAAGCTATCCTGAGACCTGAGATGATGAAGTTATCCTTAGGTATGTAGGATATATTTCTGGGCATTCGACCTCCTTGCTTCGTTATCTAAACACGCTACCACCATAGCATACTACCACAATTTATAAATACGACTTGACTACACAACCAACTAACAAATTTTCTTTCCTTTTTGTTTATTGCTAAATTGGCCCGCTCTTAACCCCGATCAAGCCTGATGGAAAGCGATAGATGAGGTCTATGATAGAACGAGCGTGCCCAGAAGATGCCTGTTCACTCTTGATTTGAAGGCAGACGGGTTAAATGTGGGAGGGAACGCAGAGAGTTCCACACTTTGGCTGTGCGCATAATAAAATTGGAGGAGAAGCGCCGAGTACGACTCATCGGGATATCAACCAAGTGCGGATGGTACGCTGCAGTACAGTCACGTCTATAAGTATGTATGCACTTGGCTTTATTCAAAGGTGATTTTCTCCTTTATTTTTGAATGAAATTTTATGTTATTACGAACATAGTATTTTCGAACCCATAGGTTTATGTAAAGTGTCGTATTTCAACGTTGCATTCGTTATTTTACGAAAATATCGCAATTGAAAGTTGCCAAGTGTTACTGTTGACATATTATTGCTCGTGACTGTACGTCTGGTTGTCCGGTGGTAAAAGGGCGATGGTGGGATCAGGTCGTGGAGCTCCTAGGCACACTCTTTGAAGAACAGTCTGTAGAAGACCGACAGGCAAGCAACATTACGCTGATGAGCCAGGCTTTGAAGCGTACGTACCTATGTATAGCTACCAACGTATCAACGTCTCGTTTCTTTCTTAATAAATCCGTGACTGAAGATATTAATGTTCTTTGAACGATAGCTACCTATTTATAACATGAAGCTGAATGTTGGATTTATTTCAGATGGGTTAACAATTCGTTTCCAATTTAGGGCTTAGTAGTCTTTGTAGAACTCCTAACGAATGAATTTTATTGACCATGAAAACGTTCAAAAACACTCTTCATTTCAATAGCGGATTAATCTCTGCTTTTTACATAAGTAGGTAGGTACCTAAACGGCTAAACAACGCATCGTCTTAAACATTTTTTATTTTCCACATTAGGTAATTTGTAACAAACAAAAATAATTTAACCTCCCAGCTTTTAATTCCACGTTTCAAAGACTGTGAAAATGTTTCGACTATCATAAGATGATTTGAATAGAGTTTTGGCTAGTCACCGTTTATTGTTGATGATGTTAGGGGGGACTAAACTAAAGTGTAGTTTTTATTAGGATTGACGAGGCCCCTCTTCATCCAGAAGGTAGGCTGCTCGAGAACATACTTAATGAATAATAAAATATCGCCATCACACTAAATTAAAAGGATAGACTACTATGGAAGGTTTTTATTTCAGACTAGCTTCTGCCCGCGACTTCGTCCGCGTGAAATGTCTTGTTTTATTATAAAATATATCCTATAATATGACACTCGGCAATACTGTAGCTTCCCAATAGTGAAAGAACTTTCGGAATAGGATCAATTCCGAAGATTATCCCCTATAACCTCACAAACTTTACCTCTTTATTATAATATTTGTATAGATTAGCCTATAGGAGAATGATCCTATTCCTGCCTAACACCTTTAGGTTGATAAAGGCCGTCTTTTTCTAGAAGGGAAAAAGACGACCAACGATCAGGAAGAAAATATGAAGCAACCTCACCAAAGGATAGAAATAGACGATGAAAAAATTTATCGGAAAGTTTGAAATAATGATTAGGTACTTAATTAGGTACTAATAGGCATGTTAAAGTAAGTAAGTAAGTACCTACACTTACCTACTTAAGAGTCCTACTATTGGCACAGATTACTAAATAGTTTGGTACCTACTTATTTAAGTAGGTACCTACCCAAATGAGCAGCAAGTCAAAGTAGGCTAGAAGTAGATTGGAAAGTTTTTAAGAAATAAGTAGGTACTTACCAAAAAGATAATTAGACGTTATTACACTAGTTTATAATCCTTGAAATAATTTAATAAGTGTCTATTACTTTTACATCACACGAAATCTCGGAAAAATCTAACATTTATTTATTTACAAGCTATTATTTACACAAAACTTTTACGAAATAAGCGAGAATGCCTAAACACCACATCGAAACTTTTAAGGGTCACAAATACTACTCGAAAACATTTTTCCAACTAGATTACTTTCGTAACTTATGTCAGTTAGCCAGGGAAGCAAAGAGCCGACTCCTTTTCCCGGCGCCTAAGGTGGTACTGAAGCATGTCTGTTTCCAACATACCCAACAAACAGTTTTCCACTGTTCCTTTCCTTCATATTACGATGCGCAAACCTGCGGGAAAAGCTTTTCCACGTGATAAGGTTTGTTTATTTTAGCTTAATTTAACGCCATCTCCTGGCTGGCGCAAAAAGTAACAACGTTGAGAATGATGACGTCCGCTCAAGTGAACTATTGTGCAACACATAGATGTCGTTAGTAACGACTAAAATTAAATTAGCTGATAAAATCTTATGAAAGTATTGTAACAGTATATTTTTCTGATTTATATTTATTTTCGATTAATTTTCTTTACATTCACTAATTATAATTTTTTTTATATTTTTTGTTCTATGGCTAACCTAGTAGTAATTTTATCGCGCTCAAAATGTCATGGTAAAGTTGGTGACGAACTGTCAGTTTCGTGTTCTGAAAAATTGTACACGAATAGCGATTGACACGCTTTCTTCTATTTTTATAAAAACTGTAGAAACAATTAACTTATTTTTTAACTTATTGGTTGTTCCCGGTGTTATTAGTAAGCTAGAAAAAGAAAAACCGCGAAAATGAGTACTATATTGGAGAAAATTGCGGGTATAGAGGCCGAGGTTTGTAGAAGAGGTTATATTAAAAATTCAATGATTTTTAACATAATATTGTGAAAATCTTTAACTAGAACATTTATTCGTATAAAACAACAACAAAACAAAATTCAGCTATGGACTGTATTTTTCATCTTTATTCTTATACTACTTATAACAATTTATTCACAACATTACAGATGGCTCGGACGCAAAAAAATAAGGCGACTGCGCTCCATTTAGGTATACTAAAGGCCCGGTTAGCTAAATTAAGGCGTGAACTGATCACTCCTAAAGGTGGCGGTGGGGCAACCGGCGAAGGTAAATAAAGAATCATATTTTTTAACCAATGCCTGCTAAGAATTGTGCCCCGGAGAGCACGTTAAGCCGTTGGTCCCGGCTGTCATTATCTGTCAGAAGCCCGAAAGTCTGACAACCAGTCTTACCAAGGGGTATTATATTGTCCAGTAAATGAGTTGTGGAGGGCAGATAGGCAGACGCTCCATGTAAAATACTGGTATTCAGCTGCATCCGGTTAGACTGGAAGCTGACCCCAACATGGTTGGGAAAAGGCTAGGCAGATGATGCCTGCTAAGAACTATAAGTACATAATTATGATTGAAGTATTTTGGGCTTGTAAGATTCAGGAAACCCCTTAGGGTTCCCTGAATATTAAAAGCACAATAAAATCACTAGCAACGAAATTTCTTGTCATTATAAACAAAAAAGTTACCATTACAATCTAAGTAACTCTAAGTACTTTAACCACAGAGACTTACTTTAAAAAAAAAAAATTCATCCAAACTAATATTATAAATGCGAAAGTAACTCTGTCTGTCTGTCTGTCTTTTCTTCACGCCTAAACTACTGAACCGATTTAGATGAAATTTGGTATAGAGATAGTTTGAGTCCCGGGGAAGGACATAGGATAGTTTTTATCCCGATATTCCCACGGGATCGACACATATGCGGGTGAAACCGCGGGGCGCAGCTAGTCAGAAATAAAACAACTCTGGGACAATGAGATAATTTTTAATCTAATGGTAATGCAGTCATTAGTGTCTTTTATGATGCAGTGTGATCTCTGGACAGTTGCCAATTGCAATTTTTTATCTATTACGACTATTAAATAATATGCATAACTTTACCATTTTCAGGTTTCGATGTTGCCAAAACTGGTGATGCCCGAATCGGTTTTGTAGGGTTTCCATCAGTAGGGAAATCTACATTGCTGTCTAATTTAGCAGGAGTGTACTCTGAAGTGGCAGCGTATGAGTTCACGACGTTGACAACAGTGCCGGGATGTATCAAATACAAGGGTGCTAAGATTCAGGTGATAGAACTAACATTCTTATCATTATTACTAATTTTATCTATAAATTAGCAGTAACTACTAGTATAAATAGATAGACTGACCCCTATAAGTGAAATCATTATATCCAAACTTTGTTATAAACAATTTTATATGAAAACTCAATTCACTAAAATTACTTCATATTAAGCGTCTGAGAGCAGTGGTGGCCCAGTGGTAATGATCAGCACTGACGAGATATAGGTCGTAGATTCGAACGCTGACGGGCGCTTTACTTTGTGTTACCTATTTCATCACCAGTGACCAAAACGGTGAAGGAAAACATTGTGAGGAAACCGGCATGTCCTAGAACCAAAAATTCGAAGACATGTGACATCAACCAACCCACACTGGGCCCGCGTGTTGGATTACGGCCCACTCCCTCTCACAGGGAAGAGGCCTGTGTCCCAGCAGTGGGAACATTATAGACTGATTGATTATGTTATATCATATTGTAAGCGGCTGTTCAATATAGGCGGAGTCATAACAAACAGATTCACTATAGTCACAAAATCAGTCTGGTAATAGATGAACATACTCTTATTGTATCCATAATCAATTAATTAGCCACTATACTACTGCACCTACTAACATGTTTTTTATAGGCATGTATTTAACGCGGCGACAAATTAATCTGAATTTGGGATTAAAAAATAATTAAATCCGGTAGCAAAAATAATAGGTTGGCAGCTGCAGCGAAGGATAATTTTAAGTAGAAAGTAGCAGCTTTAATAATCAATTGTTATCATTGTTTTAATTTAAACTGGCAGATGAAAAGTAGAAAATGGGCATTTTTAAATTATACAATGAGGTTGTATATAAAGTACGTAGTCGACGGAGCCCCGCTTCGGAGCTTCGCTTCTGTCTGCAGGGCTTAAAGTAACCTAACACGAAGGGGATGACGGGGGCTGAAGTGAGCGAGCAAAGCGAGCGAACGAGCCCCCGTCGTCCCCTTCGAACCTAACCTGTCCGAGTCGGGTCGCACCAATTCCCGAGCTCGCTTCGCTCGCTCTTGCATCCTAAGTTCTCAAGTTGTGTGTTTCTGGGAATGAGTCTTCAGAGATGCCTATAGTTGCCTATAACACAATTTTTTGTTATCCCACTGTTAATATTAGTCGTCATGTCGTTATTTATAGGACCTCGCCTATGATTTCAATTGGGCCTGTTTAATATGTTCGCTACCTTAAAGTAGCAGGCAAATAGTTAGTCGCCCTAAGTTTGTTAGTCGCCTGAAAAATAATATTCCTTTTTTATACAGTAAAATATAAGTATTACAGTAAATATAATTTTAAGACTAATAATATTTATAGCAGTACCTAAGGTCCGGCATTTATTTTAAGTAATGTTTGTTTTCGTCTAGTTAGCTCGGAGATTTTGACGAAAACATACATTACTTAAAATAAATGTTCTTGTATATCGGTTTTATTCAATTTCGAACGGCCATTGTTGTTTACATCTTTGGCAAATTTAGCGCGTCCGAATTTTATATACTTCTGTTAGCCAAGTTCTTTATTTAAAAAGTTATGATTAAAACAACTTTTTTTAACTGATGTTTGTCATATCTTTCCAGCTTCTCGATCTGCCTGGTATTATCGAAGGTGCGAAGGACGGCAAGGGTCGAGGTCGTCAGGTCATCGCCGTCGCCAGAACATGCAGTCTCATATTCATAGTCCTGGATGTGTTGAAACCATTGCAGCATAAGAAACTCATTGAGCATGAGTTGGAAGGCTTCGGGCTGCGGTTAAATAAGCAACCACCTAACATACACTTTAGGAAAAAAGATAAGGGAGGAATCAATTTGAATACTACTGTGAGTTTTTTTAAGTTATGTTAATTGGACCATTAGAATATTATTACCAATTCCTGACAGGGGTCCCCAACCCCAGTTCCTGACAGGGGTTGGGGGACCCCTGTCAGGAACGAAGTTCCTTGCGCGATATTCGCACGCACACGTGCTCGCATATAAAAGAAAGAAACAGAGAGAAAGTCGCATAGACAGGGCATCATTGCGTTAAGGAACTTCATTCCAAAAACTTAAAGCCTTCTAACTGTTGCTGTTGAAACAAATAAAATTGTTACCTGCCAAAGGATACAACACTAACTTCTGCCCGCGACTTCGTCCGCGTAAAATCCCCCCCCCCCATTCATCCTCTTAGGGGTGGAATTTCGAAAAACCCTCTCTTAGTGGATACCTACTTTTCACAAAGGACACACCCTCCAAGTTTCATGTCTCTAGGACCAGCGGTTTAGGCTGTGCGTTGATACATCAGTCAGTCAGGACTTTAAATTTTATATTTATGTAGATGCCTCTTGCCATGATCCCAATTTATATCGGGTCTGAGCAACATTTGTCTTCTTCTATACTTCGCTATTAAGGCGCCTTTCCTGATTTCACTAAACAATAGGTAATCAAGTTTATTGTGTTATTAAATAATGACAACACACAACTGATTATAAATCACGATAAATACAGCTATTTCCCGATTTTTTGATGATATGTGATTTCTATTTAAATCTATACCTATAATAATGCTGAAGAGTTTGTTTGTATGTTTGAACGCGCTAATCTCTGGAACTGCCTCTGTTAGCTATAATTAGCTGCGCCTCGCGGTTTCACCCGCATAAGTGTCGATCGCGTGGGAATTTTGGGACAAAAAGTAGCCTATATGTTAATCCAGGGTGTCAGTAAACCTCCATACAAAGTTTTATCAAAATTGGTCCAGCCGTTTGAGCGTGAAGAAGCATCAAACATATAAACACACACACACTCACAAACTTTCGCCTTTATAATATTAGTGTGAAGTGTGATTTGAACTAAAGAATAACATCCTTATTCCAGTGCCCGCAAACCGAGTTGGACATAGAAACAGTGAAGACAATTCTATCGGAGTACAAAATCCACAACGCTGACATTACTCTGCGGTACGATGCTAATAGTGACGACCTGATCGACGTCATCGAAGGAAACAGGGTGTACATGCCTTGTATTTATTTACTTAACAAGATTGGTACGTAACTAATATCACTAAAAGTTATTCTGCCCTGGTGTTGGCAAGTTGGCACAAGCAGAAGAAGTCCACTGCTGCACATAGGCCAGATGGAAGACAGGGTATTCCCTGTCCTCCACCTTCCGCATCCAGTCGGCCCAAGCCACCATCTTTAAGAGTAAACTAATCGCGAGCTCGAACTCACTGGTGGTCATGGCCAAAATCACGCTGTCTAACTTGGCTTCGTGTCTGACGGAGCTAGTATCAGTGATGAGCAGTTAGACGCTAATCTACACGCACAACATCTAGTTCTCACGCACAGAAACACCGTTCCGAACTGATAGGCGCATAAAAATATTTGAAAAGTACTTTAGAAAATCGAGTTCTATGAAAAATCCACCACATAAATCAATCACAAATAAAGTTTTTTGAACTCTTCGATAACTGAGCTTTGTCGGTACGGATTTAATTTTTAATACTTTTCAGTTCTTTTATTACTTATTTACACCCAAAGTTACGTTAAAAATAGCAAGAAAAACGAATCATTGTTGGCTCATAACTTTTTAATGGCTTGTTATTTTACAATTATGCTTCCATACAGACACAATTAATAATTAGACAAAACGATACAATGTTTAACTTTGGATGTACAATGTCAAACAGTGGAGTAATACTCTCCCGAAATTTGTATGGAAAAAATATCGAATAGTGGCACCTTAAGATCATCGGTCCATCTAGCTGGGGACGTCGGGGCGTCCCACACTTCGCTTGGTGAAACGCGGTCTCTACTCTAAGATTCGTCTGTTCCACTGGCCATCGGTCCTTCGACAAACATAGCCAGCCCACTGCCACTTCAGTTTGCTTACGCTGCAGGCTATTTCGGTTACTCCGGTTCTTTTCCGGATAACTTCATTCCTGATTTTAGCCTTCGAAGAAACTCCTAGCATAGCCCGGTCCATAGCGGGCTGAGCGAGCTTGAATTTGTGGACCAGCCCGAATTTCGGTGTCCACGTTTCGACACCGCATGTCATAACGGGCAGGCGTCCTAGACAAGCTATACATACAGACATATTTCTTGATGCAGTAGCAAAAAACTTAGTCAGCAAGTTCGTAGCCTACTGCGCAAGGCCAACAAAGCAATAATATTTAAAAACTTAAGATAAACACAGGCATTGTATTGTTAAAGTTGTCATCATATGAGCTTGGTAGGCTGAATAAAATATTTTTATGACATAATATTAACATTGTGTCATTGTGTGTGTGGCCGTTGGTCCCGGCTGACATTCATGGATCTTTGACAGACGTTACGGGTCGTCAGAAGCCCGAAAGTCTGACAACCAGTCTTACCAAGGGGTATCGTATTACCCAATAACTGGATTATGGAGGTCAGATAGGCAGTCGCTCCATGTAAAATACTGGTATCCAGCTGCATCCGGTTAGACTGGAAGCCGACCCCAACATAGTTGAGAAAAGGCTAGGCAGATGATGATGATGATAATATTAACATTGTGTCATAAATTCATAATCGTAAATGCGTACTTGCGGCGAATTCTGTATCCAAAATACAGTCCGGCCATCGACAGAATACGTTCCTGACTCTTGTCAGTGCGGCAATTCTAGTACCTAGCTATTTGTACAGTCTTCAACTGTTCATAACATTTTACCGACGCTGCGATCGGAACGTGCGCGCGTCAGTTTGCTTAGGTACTTAAGAGCCTATACTACCTCAAATGGCTTAGCGTGATCCTCCGTTATGTCGAAAATACTGCACCATTAATTTTGAAATAAATATATGGTAAAGTTGAGGATTAATGCTAAGTCTTATGTTAGACGAAAACACGATTCCATAAAATTTTCTCGATAGAAAATAAATCCAACGTTACCTCTAACCCGAACAATAAACCTCTGGTATTAAAAAAATACTTCAAATTAGATCATGAAACTTTGCATACTAACTGAACTTACTTTAAAACAGGTCTTATGTTATTTACTTTTTTATAATTACCATTATTTTCACTGTAAAAAGCAAATACCTAAACTATTGGCGCTGCCTGCCGCCCAGCACCGCACTCTGTCTCGCTCTCACTTAGTCAGCGAGCAGTATCGTATGAGCGAGATAAAGAGTGAATTTTAGCTGAGGTAGTATAGGCTCTTAAGTCATATTTCGCCTAATTGACAAGCAGTGTGATATAGCTCATAACTGAGTAAACAACCTAGAGAAAGGAATCGCCAACTGTGTATTATTGTACAGACGCCCGCACATCAAGCTACCCCAATCAGACAAATTTCTTTGATAGATTTTCAACTTTACCACAAAGTGATAAGGTTCATATTCAATTGGGAAATTTTGACAGATTTAGGTAGAGGTGGAACACCGCGGTGGGGTAGCTTGATGTGCTGGCCTCTGTACATAACATTATGGGTGCATTAAATTATTTAAGTGCCATCAACCTCGTGATCTTTCCTCTACACACCAACAACAACATCAACAACTCTGCAAGTGTAGGAACCGTACACTATTAACCTTTTGACCGCTTGTGTCGCATTTATACGACACAAATTTCCGTGCCCCTACCGCTCGTGTCGTATTTCTGCGGCAGAGAACATGCACGATTTTTTCGTTCTATTTTCGTCCTATTAACTGCGTGGTGCAACTAAAACCATTATTAAATAGAGGTAAAAACTTTTTCGACAATTTTTTTATCGATACTACCATTTCTCCTCCTTATTTGTTGTAGATGTTATTTTATCTTGATTTTATCGATTTGTAGCCGCGTGCTAGGGGCACGGCAGTTGATATTTAGCCAAGCGCTTAAAAGGTTAAAGATCAAATTCGCAAAACACGTATTCGTTTGTGTGAAACTGACAGATGTGACTGTAGTCTGAAAACTGTGTTGTGACATGTATAATGATATTTAATTTAATTTATATAGTGCTATTTTTATTTTACAGATCAAATCAGCATAGAAGAATTGGACGTAATCTACAAGATACCTCACTGTGTGCCCATCTCGGCCCACCACAAATGGAACTTTGACGACTTATTGGAGAAAATGTGGGAATACTTGAAGCTAATCCGGATATACACGAAGCCTAAGGGACAGTTGCCTGATTACAATGCGCCTGTAGTACTGCACGCCGACCGGACGACCGTTGAGGACTTCTGTAATAAGCTGCATAGATCCATCATCAAGGAATTTAAAATGTGAGTAGTATACTTTATAACAGCCTACCAGGTTAAGCTACCCTTGCCGCGGTTGTTCCGTGGATGGGTGACCATCGTTACATACCAAGGCCCCTCTTTGGATCGGAAAGCACGTTAAGCCGTTGGTCCCGGCTGTCATTCGTGGATCTTTAACAGTCGTTACGGGCCCTCAGAAGCCCGAAAGTCTATCAACCAGTCTTACCATGGGGTATCGTATTGCCCAGAAACAGGGTTGTGGAAGTCAGATAAGCAGTCGCTCCATGTAAAATACTGGTATTCAGCTGCACCTGGTTAGACTGGAAGCCGACCTCAACATAGTTGGGAGAAGGCTAGGCAGAAGATGATGAGGCAGATGATGATGTTGACATAATACATATTTACAAAATATATAAAAAAATAAAACCAATACAATATAAAACCAAGTCGCTTTTCGTGTCAGTCTGTGAGACTTGTAGCCACAATGGATTCCACCATCATTTTATAAAATGTATTTCAGAAGGTTACCTACTTATAATAGGTGCATTAATATTTAACTTAGTTACGGCGTGTAAAATGAACCCATCGAATAGCAGTTATCTACGCATTCTGTACATCCAATTAAGTAACATTGACTTTTGCTGTAAAACATCGCTGTTTATGGGACCGCGGTATTCAACAAAAAGCACAGTGTTTATAACATAATATAAAACTTGTTTTTGTTTTGAAAAAATGTAATAATAAGTTTAACCTTCAATATCTCCGTAACTCAGGTTCCCAGGTCAGAACAAAACAATGATCACAATGGCGGGAAGTAAAGTTACTCTCCGTGTTTTTTTACAATCGTTATAGCTCAGATATCTCGATGTTTTTTTGACATATCACCATATCAGTATACAGGGTGTTACGGAAAGGGTATATCAATACAAACGGGTTGAAGAGTATATCTGGTCTAGAATCTCTGTACAAAATTTCAGCTCAAAAGCAGTAACTTTGAAAATGCTTAATATATTATTATTTCGATAGTTTATTAAATTGAAATCATAACAAACGTGTCACCGTACTACGAGGGTCATTATCCATTATCTGTAGTGTGTCTGTGCGCCTAGTACACGCACATCACGCCGCCGCGCGCCAGTGCAGCGCCGTGATGTCGAAATAAAAAAATATTAAGCATTTTCAAAGTTAATGCTTTTGAGCTGAAATTTTGTACAGAGATTCTAGACCAGATACACTCTTCAACCCGTTTGTATTGATATACCCTTTCCGTAACACCCTGTATTGCTCCCGTGTGCCGCTAGTCTAATGTAAAACTAAAATAAGGCATCTAAAAATCTTCCACGTCGCTGTAGACTGGTAGCGCATCCAAATGACTGTGCCACATTGAATGGCAATGCTTAGCCTTTAACTCATTGAGCTCCAAAAATCAATTGTGTCTCATTACCGGAGCTCAATGAGTGGCTATAAGCATTGCCATTGAATGTGGCAAGTCATTTGGATGCGCTACCAGTCGACAGCGACATGGAGGATTTTAATCAGCCCTTGGGTCATGGGAAGTGTCAAGCAACCGTTTCGTCAGTTCTTTAAAAAAAAGAGATGAGCCCTCGACGTGGTTGTTATACACCGTGAAATTTTAATCAACGTTATCCTCGTTCGCGAAAAAAAAATCAGCTGTTCCCTACATTTATGTTCGCATAACTCGTCAAAATGTAGGGAACAACTGATTTCACGATTTCAGGTTTATAGTAAAAGTTGTTCATAATGATGAGTACAATGACCCCTTAGAGGAAAACGGTAATTAAAATCTCACGATGTATTTACGCCACTTGAGGTACTCCGCTGCAGTAGCGGCAGCAGCAGCTCAGCACACCGACCTGTATTGGCACTAGCATCTTGCACACTTTACAACATTCTTAGCTAAGATTGTCGTTACGTGAGCGCACGTGTCAAGAGTGACGATCGTTGTTCATACTAATCCAAACAACGCTCGCGTCGCACTGTCTGTATACACCCTTAACTATACATGTCGCTCATTCACATGACATGTCATCCATTACTGTAGTAAGGTGTTACGTTATCAGTAAAAAAAAAACTGATAAAATTAACAATTTTACATTTATTATGGAAATATAAATACATACACGTCTGTCTGCAATAGATAACACAATACATTGTTTAGCCATATATGTATAAGGTTGTGTAAAAAATTAACCTGACAAACTTTAACAGGTGCTTTAGTCCATCGAACTGAACAACTTTCACTATGGGACCAACTCTGAAATCACGAAAATAAAAATCTGCTGTTTAATACAAAAGTTCAATACCTACTTGACCAAAATGAATGAAACAGCAGATTTTTTTTCGCGATTTATTGTTTGGTTCCGTTTTAAAAGTTGTTCATAATAATAAGTTCATTGACCCCTTAAGAGGTTATCCATTAATTACCGGATACCCTGTATAACTAGCTTCTGCCCGCGACTTCGTCCGCATGAAATTTATTGATCCATCGACCCACACCGTCGCATCGCATTGCCTGCACGCGCTGTTATTACGTTTTTGTACTGCCTTGTTTCTGACTTTTTTCTTTTTGATCGGCTCCTAGCGTGGTGTTATTAGCCTTCCTCAAGAACTGGGCTATCAAATGCAAAAAAAAAAAAAAATTTAATCCGACTGGTATTTACAGAGATTAGCGCGCTTTATTATTAGTATAGACAGATATGTTTTGACTAACTCACCTGTACTCATAAAGTAAACACCAGAAAACTGTAATTATTTCTTGAGTATTTTTTTTAATTATGATTGAAATCACCACGTGTGAAGGCTATTTATTTAAGTATTTGAGATTTGAATAAGATAAAAATTAACGCACACACACGACACGCACAATGGTCCACTTGAAGGACTAGGTGCGTAAACCAAACCCATAACATCCTTATACAGGGTGTTACGGAAAGGGTATATCAATACAAAGGGGTTGAAGAGTGTATCTGGTCTAGAATCTCTGTACAAAATTTCAGCTCAAAAGCAGTAACTTTGAAAATGCTTAATATTTTTTTACATCGATAGTTTATTAAATTGAAATCATAACAAACGTGTCACCGCACTATGAGGGTCATTATCCATTATCTGTAGTGTGTCTGTGCGCCTAGTACACGCACATCACGCCGCCGCGCGCCAGTGCAGCGCCGCCGCGCCGTGATGTCGAAATAAAAAAATATTAAGCATTTTCAAAGTTAATGCTTTTGAGCTGAAATTTTGTATAGAGGTTCTAGACCAGATACACTCTTCAACCCCTTTGTATTGATATACCCTTTCCGTAACACCCTGTATAGTATAAAACAAAGTCGCCAAAATGTCTGTAAGCTCATAACTTCCGAATGACTGCACCAAATTGGATAATTCTTTTTTTTTTTTTGTTGTATTCGGTATATTTGCCAGGGCAAGGTTTGAATGAAAGAAAATTTCGCAAATTCGAAAAAAAAATGCACCCGTGCGAAGCTGGGCCGGGCCACTAGTAGAAGATGAAATGAAAAGAAAAATGAAAGTGAAATTCATTATAACTAAAATAATAGAAGTCATTAAACTGACACAATAAAATCGGTAAAGTTTCTACACCAACTTCCTCCAATCTTTCGTCACGAATCGCACTATCACACTAATATTATAAAGGCGAATGTTTGTTAGTGTTTGTATGTTTGTTACTTCTTCACTCACAAACGGCTGGACCAAGTTTGATAAAATATTCCCACGGGAACGAAACTTATGCGGGGGAAACCGCGGGGTGTAGCTAGTAAAGACAATTATTGCACACTAGCAGCGCCCCGCTGTTTCACCCGCATAAGTGTCGATCCCGTGGGAATATCGGAATAAAAACTATGTTCCTTCCCGGAACTCAAACTATCTCTACACCAAATTTTATCTAAATCGATTCAGCGGTTTAAGCGAGAAGAGGTAACAGCCAGGCAGACAGACAGATACACTTTTGAATTTATAATATTAGTATGGTTACACATACCAAAGCTATAAAAAAGAAAACAGCAATTATTTAAATACAAACGTGATCACTAAACAAAAACATAGTTAGTAGTAGTATATTATACTAGTTTAACACATCAATAACTTGTGGATACAAATATTTATGAGCATCTCGCGCATACAAGAAGTCCAAGTGAGTAAACAGTTTGTATTTCAACATGTAATAACCTCCGACATTCGAAAGCTGTTCCTTCAACCTTTTAGCAGCCTTTAATCCCAAAATTAGATCATTTTTGCCCATAAACAGCGTAACATTACACGTCACTTTCGCTAAATCATAGTTTGGTGCGGTTTTGGTACCATATATGTCTTCGTTGTAAGACCCGTAGTCATATTTGGCAAATCGATCACTATTTCCCACTTGAACATAATGTATCAAGTTCTTTCGACTGGTTCCAGCCGGGAAATGGCCCAGAACTGTTTTGAAAAATTCTGGCTCCAAATTATAAGGATCGTACCCACATAAGGCCGCTAAAACTACCTTAACGCACAAGTTATAACCCACTGTGCCTTGTGAACATACAAGCTGAAACAGTTTTCTTCCAAGAGATTTATATCCTAGAAATTCTTGAACTCCAAAAGCCAACAATATTTCGTTCAAAAGTGGCCCCAAGCGTATTATTGTTGTAAGTGCTAAACCACTGTCTGATAAATAAACGACGGGTGATAATGCTACGAACACCTTGATTTTCTCATTGTATTCCGGCTTCGTCGATGTTAACACAAAAACTGTTGAAGTCCCTTCTGAGTGTCCAACCACACTTAATTGTTCCTTATTAGTTGTGTTCAATGCAAAATCTATTACGGCCGATAAATCGTACACTCCTAACTCCTGCATACTGTAGTTCCAAAACTCCTCATCAGTATCAGGATTTAGGGTAATGTGGCTTCGTGAGTATCGGTTGCCTCTGTAATTCATCACCCAGACGTCGTAGCCTTTTTGTGCAAGCATGTACACCAAAGAGGTTTTTCCTCGTAATATAAAGTCGTCGGACGAACATAAAACTCCGTGCGATATTAGAACTACATCGCCTGGTTTGTTGCTCGGTATACGGAAAACCTTCAGAATGTATCCGTCTTTTGTGATCACTTTATATGTTTTAACAGTTCCTGTGTACTTCTCTGCCAGTCCAGTAAAGTCTAGGAGTCCATCTTCTGTGTTATGTACACTGATTGTGCTTAAAAACTCGGTGAGGTTACCAAAAGTCTCAGTCATCTTCTTAGTTAAACTTGTGAAATCCAGTACTCCGTCTGATAATGGCACAACTCCATCTTCTGTTTTATTTAACGAATTTAGATAATCACTTGTTGCGTTTACTATGGATGAAATACTTGATGAAACCTCTTCAGATGCTGAACTGAATATATTTAAAGATTTCGACAGTATGCTGGCAGTACTGCCATGAAATATTAAAATAATAACTAGTCCTTTTCTAGGTAAATTCATGTTTCTGAATAATGATCTCTTTTAGTGTCAAATTTTCGATAAATAGGCGCGTATTTTCACGCAAAATGCGCGCATTGGCGTGGAGTTGCGGACACCAGCCCGTATTACCTATTACGTATGTGAGCCGTAATCGATCAATTTGCAGCCTTTATATTCAAGAATGTAACAAAATTCTGTCGAAAATTTAACCAAGGTCTTGTCGTTATATTTTTTTGGAATTTCGTAATTATAAATAATAGTAATTGTGTTAGTTCTCATGAATCGATAACACAACCGGTTTGCTTATATGTATGTATTGTGGAAAAACAAACGACGTTGAGGGAATTACGGTCAAATTCTGGTGGAATAAGTGTTTAGTTCACATTTTTTTCCGTTTTACGATAGATGTGCCAAATAGAAATATTAACAGACTTGTTACTTTTTCCGGTTTAAATGTGAGTTTCGCCAGATTTACTTATCAGCTCTATTATGACTCTCAGTAAGTAGCAGCAGCAGTATACCTGACCTTCCTGAAGCACATCACCAATAGGCCTTATAGACTTTGGGAGCGGTGAATGCTTATGCGAATCCCGCACCCCCGGCCATAGGTAGAGGTGGAACACCGCGGTGGTTTTAACCGGTAAGAGTCCGGCATGCCCCTCTGTCACCCCCACGATAGAGGAAGTCCATGAGGATTTCCACCGCGAAAAAAAAAGGCCTTATAGACTTTAGATCTGTAGACCATTTTTTATTTTATCAAGTACCTGGTACTTGTTGACAGGCCTACGCTGTCCTCCCATACCTATTGTAATTTGAAAACATTGTAAAAGCCAATTATTTTTAAAAGATTAACCGTACAGTTTCTTGCTGGTTCTTCTCCATAGGAAACGGCCAATTGGAACCGTGCACCTAGCTTCTGACGCTTCATAAGTGCCCATGTAGGTTTATGTGAAATAAAATATTTTGATTTTGAATTAGGTTACTATATGTCCTAGTCCTAGGGCGTCCCCTCGCGACGGATCCACTCGCATTTGCCTTGTAAATACCTTTTTTAGTAGCCTTTCATTCAATCTCTCGACATGGCTAACCATCTAAAAACCATAAATAAAGGTGACATTATGTGAAAACTTCGTTAGGTGCGTCGGGAATTTTTTGAGATAGGAAAAAACCATTGAACTCGCGACACTGTTACCGTAACAGACACCACTGTATACAACGTGTAACGTTGAATGCGCAAAACCTGAAAATAGTTTGATCAGAATAACGAGCAGAATCCATTGAACCACTTTTTAATATGGGTCACATTTTTCAAAAAATCTTCATTAAAAACGTTGCCGTGTCTATTTATTAATAAGTCAAGCCATCACATGCGCAAACCCGCCAAAATAGGTAAACAAACACAAGTTGTTGTCGACCAATTTAAATTTTCCCATACGCGGGATAATAGTAGCTCTTATTTCAATGCAAATTGCAAATACGAATCTTCCGTACAGTAAGTAACATAAACTTAACCCAAGGGTTAGAAAGAGAAATGACGATCTGCACGGGGGCGGGGCGTGCGAAATACGTGACAGCGGCCGTGTTTACTTCAGTCTGAGCGGCGCCGGCACATGCGTCACAGGTGTAATTGTTCTATCCCGTTACCCCGGTGAGGCGGCGCGTGCGCGTGAATTTCGCAACGTTTTTGTACACAAACATTAAATATTGTGAAATGGTGAGAATGTTGGCGCATTATAATGACAACGTTAATTTGGCCAAAGCCTGGAAAAGTGTGATGGAAACATTTAAATCACGGTTCAAAGATAACCTAAGTTTTTTAGGAGCGTAGATGGTAAATAATGCGCGGCGCAGCGCGGCGCGGCGGCGGCGGCGCAGCGGCCCGGTGACGACTCCTCCCTCAATAGAGCGTCGTCGCAGACGCAATAAACGATTAGAATTGCCAGTAAAACCAAAACAGCACATAAAACCTTTACAATTTTTTTAATGATTTTTTTTCTCTCTGAAATAGGTCAATTGAATTAAAAATCAGTTGGGGTGTCTGAGGTTTTGCGCATTTAACGTTACACGTTGTATAAGTATGACGATTCAAATAATACACACGTAATTGTTCAAGTTTTCACTTCTGTCGGCACTCCCGGAGTGCCAGTATTTTTTTGTCTATATTGTGTCCCACTGCTGGGCAAAGGCCTCTCCTTCTTCCTTCCAAAGATCCCTGTCTTGTGCGATCTCTGGCTATGTTAGCCCTGTTATCATTATATTAATCTTTTTTGTTTTCCAGTGCTCTCGTATGGGGTTCTTCAGTGAAGCATCAGCCGCAGAAGGTGGGCGTAGAGCACGTGTTATCGGACGAAGACGTCGTCCAAATCGTAAAGAAAGTTTAACTTACCAATGCATACTGAAGAATATATACAAATATATATATATTTTTGCGAAACGAGAGTGAAATAAACGTTAAGTATTTCGAGTATCTGAGGAATTTTAAAAGTAATATTTATTCAGCTTGTAAATAATTATAACCTTGGGATTTAAGGTCAAAACACATATACATGGTGAATTTTCCATGTGGGCGTGGATGGCCAAATCCGAAACTATGAGAAATAGCGAAAAATACTCAAAAGAGTCACAGGCTCGATTTTAATGAAAACTAAAACTGCTCCATTGGATTTTTGAAAAATCAATATTTCTAGCCAGGAATCGAACCCGGTGATTTTGAAAAAAAACACTGTATTATTACACGATTCGATAGTGTCGCTAATAACGATCGATTTTTTTTATATTAATTATTATTTATTGAGCAATTGGTTTTATTTTTTAAAACATTTACGTAATCCATCTTAAAGTTTTTGTTACGATTCCATTCC
Source organism: Amphipoea oculea (assembly GCA_945859645.1). NCBI lineage: Eukaryota > Metazoa > Arthropoda > Insecta > Lepidoptera > Noctuidae > Amphipoea > Amphipoea oculea. Next base: position 6,938,821 of record OX243869.1, on the reverse strand, counting down.
ACCATGTTTTACTATATAAGGTGTAAAAAAATTAACCCTAAAAACTTTAAGAGGTGCTTTAGACCATCGAACTGAACAACTTTCACTATGGGACCAACTCTGAAATCACGAAAAAAAAAATTAGCTGTTTCATACATTTTGGCCGAGTAGGTATTGAACTTTTGTATGAAACAGCTGATTTTTTTTTCGTGATTTCGGAGTTGGTCCCATAGTGAAAGTTGTTCAGTTCGATGGTCTAAAGCACCTCTTAAAGTTTTTAAGGTTAATTTTTTTACACTTTGTATATATTTTTTAATGTCTACTTGTATAAATATTCTTCAGATACTCAAAATATATTTGTTATTGTTGGAAAAGAAAATTCTATATGTAAGGAATACGTTTGTATTGAGTTTTATAACTTTTTTTTCTCAATTAATACGCATTTACGTATCATAAGCTAACAGTTACGCATGCCTGCGGGGCAATTGCGTAACACGCTATCAGTAGCAATGGATTTCATTTTGACAGTTCAACAACATTCATTGCGTTATTTATGTTGTTGAGCAGACAAATTTTTCGAACATATGAAGCAATGGATTAGCAATATGCTTTAAAATGATTCAGATTCTGATTGATGGTGTGTTACGCAATTAGGGTGCTGAACTTGATGTAACAATCATAATAAATCAGAATTGAATAATTTATAAAATAAAATGTATTGTTTTCTTTTATACAGGGTACCAAATTAAATTAGCTAGTATAACTCTGCAAACGGGGTATAAATGACTTTTTTTGGAGGTCAACGAATGCTAGGAGTGTTGTTAATTTAATTTGACCTTGTATATGAGTGTAATTTGAAATGAAAGGCGTCCCATATTACCTAAGTCAAAGGTTGGACGATGGCTGAGCCAATCGGATCGTTTACACAGGGAACTTAATTTAACTTTCAAGTTACTTGAACGTGTGTAAACAGTGCTGTATGAGTTATGTTTAGGAGCAAAATAGCAAACAAATTGTTATAAGTAATGACATAGTTTAGAAAATTGGCAAGTTGAACAAAATATGCTGTAAAATTAGTTTGCGCTTACTTTGAAGAAAAAATCGACTTTATCATAAATTCTTAATCTGTCAAGCTCCGCTAATGAGACACAATTGGCTATTTGACAGTTTTCGAAAAGATATTTTTAAATATACGTAGGTTTATTTTATACCTCTTACAATTATTTTTTTCTTAAAAAAGCGTTGTTTATTCGAAAAAAAAATGTTTTTTTTCATTCCGTATTTTGAAATTCGCGCGGAAACAGCCGATCACTTGACATTTATGGCTGTGACGTCACATTTCAATAAACTAAGTAAAGCTAACTACGACGCTTCAACTCTTAAACATATTTTGTGTGGAAAGTTTGCATAAAAAGTTTCATAAAAAGTATATTTTGTGTGGAAAATCAGCAAACTGCCAACGATGATAAAACACAGTAACACACAACGTTTTATTTATTGTGATGTGACGTCATACGATGCTCGATCATGGCCGTTCGCGTTTCAGTTTTTGTAATCCACAGATAAAAAATCTCTAATTTATTTTTCAAAAATAAAATATTTACAATTTATTTTAATGCATAAAACCTATTGTATGATTATTGTGAACCTATATGCTACTATATCTAACATATTATATATTTTATCGTTACAACTGTCAAATAGCCAATTGACTTTTTATTGTTTCTTCGCCGATCGGCGAACCGCGCCGCTTGACTGGTTAAGCAATTAAAGTAATAATTAAAAATAAAATAGACATAGTCACAGTTGTTCCTAAATAATAATATGGCAAATCCGACCAGTCTAGATTAATGGTATTTTTTTTTTTTCAATAACCTGGGATGTTAGACTTGTGTTGTACAGAATGCTCATTATAAATATATAAAAATCAAAATGTTGTTTTATTACCTTATCAACTTAATAGATACACATTATACCCATAGGCTCCATCATCATTTCAGCCGAAAGACGTCCACTGCTGGACATAGGCCTCCCCCAAGCACCTCCACTTCACCCAGTTCTGTGCTCCCATATTATTATCCCTCTTAGATAGAATCCTAACGCACTGGCGCAGTTTACGTATTATCTAGCGTAGCCTCCGGACATAAGACACCTGTTCCACCGCCGGCAATTACGAGGAGCTAGCAACTAAAAAGTGTTGGCGAGGAACTAACAGCAGGTGCACGACTTCATTACTCGCTGGTATGCTTATGTACCAATCGAGGGTCTAACAGCAATTGTTCTGCCCGCCAAGCTAGCAATGTGCTGGCGTCTGTACAGTCGCCAGCACATTAAGTTACTACAATCTATCAAATTTCTTTAACAGATTTTCAACTTTATCTCTAAAGTATAAGGTTCAATGTTGATTGGGCGTCTTTATTGACTTTACCACTAAAGCTGCTTTGTTACCAGTGGAAGAAGCTTCCCTTTACCTCAGCTCGCCTTTTAGGTACGCTACAGTCGCAAACATTTTTATCTAGTTTTCGTTTAATTTGTGATCGACACAACACTGAAATCATACCTACACAACAACGGTGGTTTGTGCACCACAGAACACAGTCTCTCTTGTGAACGGACAACAGTGATCCATGAATCATGGGTCACTGTTGTTCGTTCTGACTAGAAGCTAGCTTTCAGTTTTTGTCCGAGTGTAATGTAAACCGAACAAAAATAAAATTGGCAGAATAAAGCGTCATACTTTTGCTTATATTGTATAATCTATGGTATATCCATAAACGTTGCGTGGTCTTGACAGTTGACAACTTGACACTGACAAGACAACAGATGACAGCAACGACCATTGACAGTTTATGAAAATTAAAAACTGTCATTATACCGCATTATACCAAAGAAGTTAAGTTTTTGTTATTTTGTAACTGCAAATTGTAAGTTGTACAGAAAAGGTGCCGGTCAGCGGGTCGTCTTAGAGGCAGTGCCCTTTTAGAAGTGTAAAACCAAAACGAAAATAAATTGTTTGTTTGTTTTGACTAAGTAAAATGACCTCTTTTGAAAATCTTTCTTCAACTCAAGTAAGTTTTATTTCATAATCATTCATATAAATGTAGTACCTACCTAATGTTAAGTGATTGTTTACCAAAATTAAGTTAACAAAAACAATTGAATACCTATCTGAATTTAGGATTAACGCCATCTATGTATGAAATAACGCACTTTCTTCAAAGCATTGAAAGTCACGTCACTAATTTTGTGAATAGTTTTAAAAATATATGATAGATGGCACCTTACCTAATTTTGTTTTTTAGAAAATTCGAGCTGCTCTGCACCGGGATGTTCGAACTATTGGCACGGAAACTTGCCATTTCCTTGGCCTGGAGATAACAAAGCCTGCTATGGAAATTGTATCAGAGCTCGTTTATAAGAAACTGTCGGTTTACGGAACCGATTTGGAAGCTTTTGCAAAGTTTGTATTGTTTTTTCTCCTTCTTCGTCTCGCTGGCATAACTGTATATTAGATCTTGCGAGGAGGAGTTTCTTCTAATGATTTATTTATTATTAATCAATTTATTTCAGATAAAAATCAATCCATACAATTACAAATTATAAATACATAGAATTAAATAAACATACAAAAATACAGAGAAATAAATGATAACAATTATAAGTACCTAACCTATGGTGTTAGTAAAAATCTTATGCACTATATTAGTCAACACCCATCACAATATGCATCCATTTGTTCTGGATAGGGCAATCCGCACGAGCTACAAACGTCTGCAGGATACTGTTGCCACTGCCTCGCACGCGCTGCAACAAGGAGGCTACCTTCTTCCGTATAACCGCATGAAAGCCGTCCGTTCGCGCCTCCGCAAACATTCCGGACGCACTACAATAGCGAGGCAGTCGCATCAGCATCCTGAAGACGTTGTTGTATTGAACACGCAGAGCATTAGCAGCCCGGCGAGTAAAGGCTACCCACAGACTGCTCGAGTATAAAGATTGACAGTACGCCTTGAATAGAGTAATTTTCACTGCCCTCGAGCAGCGAGCAAACCTGCGTGCAACCATGTTCCCCCTGACTGCCAATGCTCTGCGCTCCCTCTCTATGTCTGCGTCATCTTGCAACTCTTCCGTCACAATGTGCCCCAGATACTTGAAGCTGCTCACCACCCGCAGAGCCGCACCATTAAGCATAATAGGCGGAACATGCACTGGACCACGATTTCCACTCTTGAAAACAAGCACTTCGCTCTTCTTCGAGTTATACCTAAGTCCATGTTCCGCCGCGTACGCCTCACAGATTGACACAAGCTTACGCACCGCCCCCACCGACGGTCCCAGCAGTACCATGTCGTCCGCATAACTGATGTTATTTACGCTCACTCCGTCTACAAAACAACCCACATGAGTACTGCTGAGCTCGCCGATGAGGTCATTTACATACAAATTGAATAACAGAGGAGAGGTTATCCCCCCCTGCCGCACGCCACACTCCATGCCATATGCATCCGATAGCGCACCAGCCCATCTCACCTGGTTCCTCTGACACGTGTACCAATGGCGCATCACGGAGATGACTTCAGTCGGCACACCTGCACCTTCCAATTTGGCCCACAGCTTATTATATAATACCCTATCAAAGGCCTTGGACAGGTCCAGGAAGCACGCATACACCGGCGTCTTCCTCTCCGTGTAGTACCCGACAGCTCGCTTAAGACACAAGATTGCGCTCTCTGTTGACAACCCACTCCTGAACCCAAATTGGGCATCATTCAGCTTTATGTGCTGCAAGAGAATGTTGTTAAGCAAGCTGTCAAGCACCTTGGCCATTATTGTGGCCAGTGAGATGGGCCGATAGTTTTCTTTATCTGACATGTCACCAGTTTTATTCTTCATAATCGGCACTACAATTGTTTTCGTCAGCTCTTCAGGCAAGTAACCGTGACATAAACATAAATTATAAAACATGGAGAGCACACGCGGCAGGTGAGTACCAGCACACTTTAGATGCTCAATGCTGAGGCCATCATGCCCAGGAGATTTACCCCTCTGCATACCAAGTATCACTTTTTGCACATCACGAGCAGTAAATTTAACAACCCGCTCCTGGTCGACAGCCCCAGCATCGTCACACCGGCTTGTGACAGAATCAGACTGTGGCTCCACTTTAAAATAATCTTTAAAAAGATTAGCTATCATAGTATGATCATCAATACCATTTACACTCACAGGGAAGCCAGACTTTACATTCATTTTGTCCGTGTGTTTCCAGAACGTCTTAAAGTCTCTGGCAGTATGGTGTGACGCTAGAATATCCATTTTAATCTGATCCTGTCTGTCTTGACACCATTTTAATTGTTTTTTGAAAGCCCTTCTACTGTCGCACATATCTAAGTACAGTTGGCCATTATTAGGCTTCCCAGCTTGAACCCACGCCAAAAAATTTAGCCTGGCTTCCCTGTGAAAACCTTCCCTGTAAAAAAAAAATTATGATAATGGAACAATTTCTTTCATTCCATTTCCACGTTTTAATAATACCTATTTGGATTTCAGACATGCGAAACGATCGACAATCAATGCAGAAGATGTTAAACTCCTAGTGAGACGTTGTCCCTCTCTGGTAAACTACCTATCTCCTACTTGAACTAAAAACTCGCTTTGTATGTTGATACCATTCTATAGGCGGGAACAGGCGGGGACCTACGCACCTGGTTGTAGAAGTCTACAAATAGGTTCTTAACTCTTCGGATTGCTTCTATATTCTTCACCGTTTTGCTTCTGAGTTACTCTTACCTTGCCCGACCCGGGAATCGAACCCATCAGGATCCCACGCTCAGCAGTCGCGCTTGCGACCATTAGACCAACGGGGCAGTTAAAACGGTTTCTTAGTAACATCCTGGAGTTTGGAAGTTGGCGGTTTGATACCCCTGTGCCTCGGAAAGCACGCCAAGCCGTTGGTCCTGCGCCTGATCACTCTCCGGTCGTGTTGGATTGCCGTCCCATCCGACTATGAGAGTGAGGGAAGAGGGAGTGCACCTGTGTCTGCGCGCACAGTTTTAGTTGTGCACTATAATATCTCCCGCGCCGAAGGCTAGTCTCCGTTGAGATCGACCGCCGTGGCGGAAATACGCTCTGGAGGACTTTTTACTCTTACTTTAAAAATACTTTACATAATAGCATCTCATAACTTCATGCCTGTTTTCCCTGAAGGTTTTGGTAGAGGTGTACCTACATAGGTAGGTTTTTTTACTAGCCATAGATGTCCCACCGCTGGGAAAAGGCGTCCCTACTCTCTTCCCACCTCTCAGTCCGGAGCTGCCAAGTACCAATTTTTACTAAAGGAGTCCAGCTACCCACATTTAAATACTAGTATTGTTACACGTTGGAAACTTAATCGCAATTTAGACTACTTAGGCAACTTTTAATACAAACTTTTAAAAGCAAAACAAGATGTATGAAATCTCATCATCATCATCATCATCTGCCTAGCCTTTCCCCAACTATGTTGGGGTCGGCTTCCAGTCTAACCGGATGCAGCTGAATACCAGTATTTTACATAGAGCGACTGCCTATCTGACCTCTGGACTGGGTAATACGATACCCCTTGGTAAGACTGGTTGTGGTGGTTGTTGGATGTGGTTGTGGTGTGTGGTGGTTGTTGTTGTGATTGTCCGGTTGTTGTAATATGAAATCTGTCATGATAAATTACAATTTCTGTTCCATCGCGTGTCTTATTGAGTCGAAAGGTAGATACCTAGATGAAATAGGTACCTAGGTACCTACTCATTATTAAGTGCACCACGCATTTTCGTTTTCGAATGCTTTATCTAATTTTAGGTTACTAACTCGGCATGGTTAACAAAGATTGTATCCAATGTGCATGTCCTAAGATAAATACCTGGCTTATAATCTCATTGTAGTTCTTGGGTTTTAAGGCGTTAAATTTCGGTTTATGAAGTCCAAGATTTGCGATATCGTCATATGGGCCGTTGACACCCAAAAGCCAGACCATTTCAACCACTCACTTATGTAAAACATAATTTTATTGCATGCATACAAATGAAGCCAAAATGCAAACGTGCACAAGTAAATTATAATCGAAAACCGTCACCTCATTATTTAAAACTCCCACCTTATAAATCACTTTTAAAAAGTCACCAGTCGGCGCGAACTCAAAACCCATGAATCGGATCCCAGTTATATTAACGACGATTTTAAATTTAAATCCGATGCTGAATCTTTAAATAGCTGTGTGATGGAGCTGTTTATTTATGCAATTGCTGTTTTCGCGTTGAAATGATATGCCTAATTGACTTATTACAACATGCTGTTTGATGAACTAATCGGTTCGGCGTCACGATTTGTTGACTTGCACGCAGCTTTGTCCAACATACTAACTTAACTTAGCACGTTTAGTAGTGCCATTGGCCGTTTTGCTCTGAAATAACTTGTATTAGAAGTGCATAAAGTAGGTACCTAATCAAGTAATCATATACTTTTATAATGATCAATATTTTAAGAGGCAGTGCTAGGCGGTCTAATCTTGCCTACACAGTGGTATTCATAACATAGCTTTTGTTTTAGTTAACCTTTCCATGAGTATCTCGACCGACACTCTGAAGTAAATGTGTTCTACTGGCGAATTGATAAATCTAAATACTTACGTATACTGTCATAAAAGTATTGAATACAACCACTCATAATATTTCAGAAAACCCATTTAAACATAGTTGCACCAAGTCCTAAAGAAAAACGCAGAAAGACCGCAAGCAAAGCTCCAGAAACACCGGCTTCAAAGCAAAAGGAATCGGAGGTTTCGACTTCGAAACAAAAAGAGCCAGAGGCTTCAACTTCGAAAGAGACAGAACCAGAGATTCCGACTTCCAAACAGAAAGAAACAGAGGATGCTAATCAGAAAGAGAAACAGGATGGAAAAGCAGAGATGAATATGGACATCGATGATATTATGATTGATTTAACATTTGATTAAAACTCATTTTGTACTACTTGTGTATTTCATTCGTATAAAAGTAAGAAAGTAAACGGTGTACCAATAGACGTCGACCCATAAATGAATGTCGAAAGTTTTAAATGGAAAAAGGTGGGTTAGATCTACTAGGAAAAGTTGTTAGAAAATCATCAACTCTTTAGACTAAAGAAAATATGAATTAAGTAATTGTATGAAGATGATATTGTTGAGAAGGCAATATACACTGAGACGGAGAGAATGATAGTGATGAATGCTAGAAAGAAAAAGAAGTATCGTGCCCGCAGTCTCCAGAACATTTTAAGTACTTTATTAAGGTCTTGCTCATCTTAAACAACTGGCTAATTATTGTGATTGTTTTCTACAACTTCTTTAATGTTTTACTTCTTTTTGCTAAAGTACAGCTGCAGCATATTAGATCAGCACCGTAATTGTACAATCTGAATAATTTTGAAGGAAATCTCTGAATAATTTTGAACCTAATCCATTGCTTCATATGTTCGAAAAAATCGTCTGCTCAACAACGTGAATAACGCAATGAATGTTGTTGAACTGTCAAAATTACGCAACTACCACGCAGTCATATCCGTACCAACACCGATCTTATGGGGAGTGAAGCAAAGCAAAACACAGGTTCGCCGCGGGTCGAGTCACCGCGCTCGCCAAAAAACTCGTTATAACGAAACACAATTACCATGGCACAGTGAAACCTGTGGAGTAGATAGATAAACGGTTATAATTAACGATGGTTATTAGTGTCGGTGATAGTATTAAGGCAATTGCATGCAGCTGAGGGATGTGTGGTTGTTACATGAATGGATAGAATAAGTAATGAGTACATAAGAGGAAGTTTAAAAGTGGCACCGGTAACTGAAAAGTTATGTTGAAACTTCCACACAATTTTGTCATGGTATGGCCATTTGATGCGGAGGAATCAGGAAAATGTCGTGAGGGGAGTTTTAAGTATGAATGTGTAATCTATAAGAGAAGGGGAAGACCAAAGAAACGGTGGATGGACTGTGTGAATGATGATATGGTTAGAATGGGGGTGACTACCGAGATGACGACAAATAGAGAAGTATGGAAGAAAAAGACGTTGCGCCGACACGACACCAAATAAATTGGGATATAGAGGTATGAGGAACAGGGTGTAAAGTTCACTCATACTCTATAGAAAAGAAATATCTTCCGACCAGACGGGTGTTGTGTCTGGCTGGCAACTGCCCGATGATTCATGTCGGGGCTAGTTGCGCGGTAAACTCTGCTTGCGAGATGCAGGATTTTTGCATGACGTCAGTATGACGCGTTGTAGATACCGCTACAGGAATAAGGGCAGGAGAATGATGATGATTAGTGTTTGTGAACAGCTGCACCCGGTTGGACTGGAAGCCGTCCCTAACATAGTTGGGAAAATGCTAGGCAGATGATGATTTGTGTTGGCGATAGTAATATATCTTCTCTTTGTTTCTTTAATTGTTAATCGCGGCGCCAGCGTTGTTGATATTTTTTCCAAGGGAAGTCTTTCAACGGTACTTAGGTATAGAAGGTGGGTGGTAAGTACATTGGTCTAGCAGTCTGCTCGCATGTCTTCAGAACTCGTATTAGCTACAGATCCTTCCCTACAATTCGGTACATCGACAGTTAAACGACATAATATTACGACAAAGTATGCTGGTTTCAGTTAGGTAGACAGATACCATTGGTACTTATTACAGCACCCTAATTGCGTAACACACTATCAATCGGAATCTGAATAATTTTGAAGCAAATTGCTAAGCCATTGCTTCATAAGTTCGAAAAATTTGTCTGCTCAACACGTAAATAACGCAATGAATGTTGTTGAACTGTCAAAATGAAACCGATTCCGATTGATAATATAATGTGTTACGCAATTGCCCCGCTGGTTTCAGGTACTTTCATCTTATTTTTACACGACAACGGCGAAGCAAAAAGGAGGGTTATGATTTTGACCAGTATGTAGGTATGTATGTTCATCTGTTCCCTCATAATTTCTAAACTCATTGTCGTAATTTGACAAATGAGGTATCGTTAGAAGCGTCTTGATCGTCCGCTGGTTATAGGCATTGGGCACCTAGTGAGGACGGGGCCGGATCTTGCGGATAGCCAGTTTGGCTTCCGCAAGGGGCGCTCGACGGTGGACGCCATCATGCGCGTGAGAGCCCTCACGACGGGGGACGCGGTGACCCGGGGTGAGGTAGTCGTGGCGGTGTCACTCGACATCGCCAACGCGTTTAACACCCTGCCCTGGAGCTGTATTGGGGAGGCACTTCGGTATCACCGGGTGCCGACCTACCTTCGGTGAGTAGTCGGGGCGTATTTGACGGACAGAGCCGTCATCTACCCTGGTCGCAACGGGGAGTGGAACCGGCGAGAGATGTCGTGCGGTGTCCCGCAGGGATCGGTTCTGGGGCCGCTCCTGTGGGACATCGGCTACGACTGGGTGCTGCGGGCCGACCTCCCTGATGGCGTCAGCGTGGTTTGCTACGCTGACGACACGCTAGTCCTGGCGCAAGGGAGGTCGCATCAGGCGGCGGCCGACGCGATGACACGCGGGGTTGCGATAGTCGTGGAAAGAATCCGGCGGTTGGGTCTCGAGGTAGCATTGCACAAGTCCGAGGCCATGTCTTTCCATGGGCCTCGGAACGGGCCACCATCGGGATCCCAACTAACGGTGGGAGGGGTTCACATCGGCGTCGAGGCAACGATGAGATACCTGGGTCTCGTCCTCGACAGCCGGTGGAACTTCGTCGAACACTTCCGACGTTTGGCCCCCAAACTGGTAAGGACCGGGGCCGCCTTCAAGCGGCTCCTGCCCAACCTGGGGGAGCCAAACACCTCCTGCCAGAGGCTTTACGCGGGGGTCGTGCGGTCCATGGCCCTATACGGGGCCCCGGTGTGGGCGCGTTCTCTGCGGCGGCGAGCCGCCTACTATCTGAACGCGCCCCAAAAGGTGGTAGCCGTAAGGCTGATCCGGGGGTACCGCACGATCTCGGGCGAGGCGGCAAGCCTCCTTGCCGGACTGCCGCCATGGGATCTGGAGGCGATAGTCCTAGCGCGCCTGTATGAGTGGCGCGCGGAAGCACTGAGCCGGGGGGAAACTCCGCTTCCGGCTTCCGCAGCAAATCGCAGCGGAGCGGACAGACCTCCGGCGCGATCTCATGGTGGCATGGAAGGAGCGACTTTCGCAACCCAGCGCAGGGCACGCCACGATAGTGGCGATAAGACCCCTCTTTGAGGAGTGGCTAGAGAGGCGTCACGGCGTCCTCACCTATCGCCTGACGCAGGTCCTCACCGGACACGGATGTTTTGGGAGGTTCCTGCACATCATCAGGCGGGAGGAGACGCCCGGGTGTCACCACTGCGAGGATCACCCAGAGGACACGGTGGAGCATACGGTCCCCGCATGGGCGGAGCACCGCCGTGCCCTCGTAGAGGCGATCGACAGCGGCGGCGACCTCTCGCGTCCGGCCCTGGTTCAAGCCATGGTCCGGGGCGAGAGGGAGTGGGAGGCGGTCACCTCCTTCTGCGAAGCAGTCATGCTAGCGAAGGAGGTGGCTGAACGGCTGAGGGAGAGAGCCTCACACCCCAGCCGCCGCGGGAGACGCTCCGGGCGTCGGGAGCCGCGTGACGACTCCCGGCCACCGTAGGCGCGGGCCTGCGGACGGAGAGTAATGGGTAGCTCACCGTCCGATCAGGACCAGGCCCGTGCCGGACGGCGCGTACGTGTTCCACGCGCGCCTCAAAGAGATGTCAGCATAAAGGAAGGGGCCAGCCAGGGCCGAAGCCTGCCGGGGGTGCGGGATTGTCCGAAAGGGTTACCGCTACCCCGGAACATAAAGGGCTAAGGAAGGAACACGGATGGGTTTTAGTCAGTAAGAGTCTGACACTCCCTTCGCTCCACCCAGAGCGGGAGGGGTCATTTGATGATTTCCCATCCATAAAAAAAAAAAAGGCATTGTGACGTCACATTAAATTGAATATGGCGCCCTCTAGCGGAAATAAACACACGACCCAAAAAAAAGTTATTTTTTGCGGTTACTACTATGTAATTTCGAATCCATTATTTATTAAACTAATAAACCAACCTGAAAAAAAGTAACAACACCACTCCACCGCACCACCTGTCCACGGTAGTTAATTACTCCTATAACGACAGTTAGAGCATAATGAGATTTTTGCAATTCAACAGTAGCACATTACAGGGTGCTGTTTGTCAACTCCCCCCCCCTCACCCCCACTGACCACCCCCTGGTCGTAGGGGGAAGTTATTAGGCGGCTTTGTTAATGAATTTCATGTAGGGTAAACACATATATCAGGTATGTACCTAGAGGTATAAATGAGTTATGTTGCTGAGGTCACGTGTCTGATTGTTGGGAACCTACGAGCTTTTATTTTTTCTAAAATGCTGCGTGTGTCTGTAGATACATACCTACTAAAGCAGTTCATTGAGACTTGCAAATGAAATCGACGAATGAAAGTGTGCATTATAATCATCATTTCGCATCATAGGTAGCGACCAGTACCTAACATAGCTATGTAACGCCCTAAGCTGAAAGACAAAAATAGTACAGACGCCAGCACATCAAGCTACCCGAAACTGTCAAATTTTCCCAATCAACTTTGAACCTTATGATTTAGTAATAAAGTTGAAAATCTATTAAAGAAATTTGACAGATTGTAGTAGCTTGATGTGCTGGCGTCTGTACCTACTTGTTTTTTTTTTTTTTTTTCAGTGCCTCTCCTAAAGTTAGAGCTTCGCAGAATCTCAAAAATATTTGACATGTGGTTACTTTCTGACCATCAAAAACAGTCCTTAACCACGATAACTACGCAATCAACCTCCCTGACTCACCTAGCAAAAAAAGAAGCATCCATAGATTTCACCATCAATTAGGCTTCTCTAATTATCGGCGGTGTCCCCCAGACGGCCGATGAATATGCACGAGACATCAGACAGTCCCCCCAAAGCACACTTAGGCTAATGTTAACAGCTACTTTCTGAATATATTTGATATCGGTCCAAATGTTGCTTGGTTCTCTTTGGAGTCGATGGTGTTAATGGTTTTGACGGGTTGTAAGTTTACTTCACCGTGTTTAAAATAAGGTTTCAATCTTTGAAAGGAAAATAAAGCAAAGAGTTATTCCAGTTTGATCCTCTGAACCCCCCCTCCACGCCCCCCTCCTCGATCCCTCGCTATTTCTTCTGTTTTAATCTCTGTCTTAACGTTTATTTATGGTAAACAGAACACAGAGAAAGTACACAAACGCAAATACATACATACATACAGGTCAAAACATAACCCTTCTTACGGGCTTCGCCGCAGTCGGGTAAAAAGAACATGTTGGAGGAAAATATGCGTCACATCTACGCAAAACGGCCATCGCTCAGCATATTGCTACGACCCTATTCGAGACAGAGCCCAGCAAATTTTTTTTGTATTTTTGTACAAAATGTTTGAGAACATTCATGTCGTCGCCCTCGATTCGTTCATCCACAAGAGGAAAAGCGGGAAAGCAGAAAAAATCATGTTACGTATAGGGATTTTTGAAATCCCTTTTTTATTCCCTTTTTCGCCATAGCACTAAGGCGCTAGGGGTGATAAAATCCCCGACCCCTTGATCATTTGCATGATCATGATTACGATATTACATGATCAGACAATATGTGACAAACAAGCGTTGATAACAAGTTTCCTTGTGCAGACGCCAGCACATCAAGCTACCCGAAACTGTCAAATTTTCCCAATCAACCTTGAACCTAATGATAATAGCGATAAAGTTGAAAATCTATTAAAGAAAGAAAGATTATAGTAGCTTGATGTGCTGGCATCTGTACATAGAATCCTGCAATAGTCCTCTCAGTCCGCTCTTTACGTATCACGAAACAAACGCTTTTATCCCCAAAAACTCCTTATCTAATAAACCATCATAATAACTCCAATCACGACGATGCCACGCCATGATCGTTAACCAATCACCAGCCTCACGTTACAACAACAAAAAACAAGCCTAATTAAATGGCAATAATCTCAAACGCTCGTATTGAACAAGCAAAAAGCAAATCGGCCACATCCATCACACAAAGCGGGTGAGAGTACTGAGCAGGCTACCTGGCTACCTGTGGCCGCCTACCTAGTAGAGCTAGGAGATAGGCCTCCGGTGCTCATTAAAATATGTAAATGCCTGCCGAGACATTACGCAGATAGGTGCTTCTGACTTATTGACTGGACCGCGTTATGTGAGCTTTGTGGGTGACGAAGTAGTTCGATTGGGATTTTGAATTTTTTTTTTACCTGATCTGGATTACCAGATCAGGTAAAAAAAAGCCAAAAAAAAATGGCTTGTGAGTTCATCAAGCCCTGCAACAGCCAGGATTATTCATTTATCAGCCAGCAAAATGATGTACCTATAATGCTGGAAATCGATCAAAGATTTCACAAGTGAGAACATCATTGAGGCATGGAATTTACAAACGGGCTAGGTGCCAAAACACAATCATTGAGAAATTAAATAAAAATGCATTAGTTTCTTAGTCAACATTTTATTATACCATATTTTTACGAAAACTAAATTAAATGGTACTATTTGTACATCCAAACTAATATTATAAATGCGAAAGTAACTCTGTCTGTCTGTCTTTTCTTCACGCCTAAACTACTGAACCGATTTAGATGAAATTTGAGTCCCGGGAAAGGACATAGGATAGTTTTTATCCCGATATTCCCACGGGATCGACACATATGCGGGTGAAACCGCGGGGCGCAGCTAGTATGTACATATACCTGTCAATAACAGATATTGAAATAGCTGCCCAACATAGCACTTTTTTTTGGTTTTTAGGGTTCCGTACCTCAAAAGGAAAAAACGGAACCCTTATAGGATCACTTTGTTGTCCGTCTGTCCGTCCGTCCGTCCGTCTGTCAAGACCCTTTTTCTCAGGAACGCGTGGAGGTATGAAGCTGAAATTTATATCAATTACTCAGGTCTACTGTCCCTTGAAGCTGTGAAAAAATCAAACTTCTAAGCTAACGCAATCAAAAGATACAGCCGTTTATGCCGCAAATTTCTGCAAATTTTCGAAACTCGCACGGGAATCAAAACCTACAGGGTACTTCCCGTGAACTTAGAATCTTGAAATTTGGTACTAAGTAACGTCTTATAGTACAGATAAAGGAAAAATTGCGAAAACCGTAAATTTTTAGTTACATCATATAATAAAAAATATTTTTGAAAATTTTAAAGTTACTTCTTTTCTCATGAACGCGTATAGGTATTAAATTGAAATTAATATCAAATACTCAGGTCTATAATACCTTGAAGCTGTAACAAAATGAAACTTCTATGTCAACGCAATCAAAAGAAACGGCAATTTAAGCCGCATATTTTCAAACTCGCAACTACTCGCAAGGGAATCAAAACCTAAAGGGTACTTCCAGTCGACCTAGAATCTTGAAATTTGGCATGAAGCAATGTTTTATAGCACACATAAAGGAAAAATTCCGAAAACCTTAAATTTTTATACGGAACCCTCGGTGCGCGAGTCCGACTCGCACTTGGCCGGTTTTTTTGGCACTTAGACCATTTGTAAATACCACGCCTGAATTATAATGTAGCTAAGTAGGTACCTAGATTTCCGGGTTAAACACGCCAAACTAGACCGGAATCCGTCAATTGTTTTAAATTTGGACAAGCAATCCATCATCAGCTTACTCGTATAGAATTAAGTGACTCCATCGATCTTCTGGTGCGATATGATTAGCTAAATGATGTCGTTCTGGATAGTAATGGCTGTATTTATCTGTGCTGTTCAGCCAAGTTTAAGGTCGTATCGTTGTACAAGTACATACAGCAAGGTACCGTTGATCAGGCACAAATATACAAAAAGTATCCTCAAAATTTCTTAGTAGCCCATTACTTCGACTCTGACTCGCGGCTTTCGTGCCCGAATCTTTCGCGTATGATTCCCAACCCAACACAGTAATAAAACCGAAAACAATGAGACCTCATCATTGTCCTGTCCTAATTTCAATTTATTTGAAGTGGGCGCAACATTGTATCTTCTTCCATACTTCCCTGTAAGTGTTCATTTCGGTAGTCACCCCTCACCCCCTTTCTGGCTATAATATCATCGTAAACAGTGATACCTCATCATTCTCTTGCCTTATTCCAATTTGAAGTGGGCGCAATATGATATCTTCGTGTACACTTCTCTTTTAGTCTTCATCTCGGTAGTCACCCCCTATCCAGCCAATAACATCGAATACAATGACACCTGTGGTCCAAAAAAAATTGACATCTCCAAAATCTTCCCTAATATAATCCGCGTCATCCCCTCTCGCATATACTCGTCCTCTTCGAGTAGAGAACGCATTACTCGCTAGCAGGGCACCTACCGCGCGCAACTATTTAGTATCATTACAAATGTCCCTCGCCGCGTCCGTGTGTCCGTCCGTCTGTCTGTGTGCGCTTGAGAGCTACCGTTCCTTATTAATAAGGAGTATTGGATGGTTTGGATGTATGGAGGAGGCTTCAGAATGCTGATTTCGAAGATGGGACTTGATTCGATGATGTGTTTGGTAAAGGTGGAGTTGGGCAGGACTTGTTTTAGCCAGCTGTAGAGCTGAGATTGCAAGAGCCACGCTCAGTGTAGGGTTCCGTAGTTTCCCGTCCGTCACAATAAGTGTTCCCACGTACAATTCGATAATACCCGACCCAATGTAATAAGTACCTACAGCGCCATCTCTCGGGGAATTGGGTTACTAATTAATACATAGACGTGCCAGAAGTTTTCGGTGGTAATTTTGGATTGCGAGAACCGATTTTAATAATTTTTTTTTTGTTTGAAAAAAGGTACGTTCAGGATAATAAAATATGTAAACGAAGTTAAAAAAAAATGCATGCATATACGATTATACTACGAACTTAGTCCAGAAATGATTTTGTACAACTTTTTGTCTTTTTTGTACAAAAACTGTTGTTTCTATCAAGTTCAAAATAATTTTCCTAGAAAGTCCTTATAAAGTTCTACTTTTCAGATTTTTTTCATATTTTCTAAACTTATGGTTCAAAAGTTAGAGGGGGGGGGGGGGGGACACATTGTTTTTTACTTTTGGAGCGATTATTTCCGAAATTATTTACATTATCAAAAAATGATTTTAGTAAACCCCTATTCATTTTTAAATACCTTTCCAACAATATATCACACGTTAGGGTTGAAATTAAAAAAAAAAATCACTTCTCACTTTACATATAGGGGGGCTACCCTAATAAAACATTTTTTTCCAATTTTTATTTTACCACTTTGTCGGCGTGATTGATATACATATTGGTACCAAATTTCAGCTTTCTAGTGCTAACGGTCACAGAGATTAAGCGAGGACGGACAGACGGACGGACGGACAGACAGACATGGCGAAACTATAAGGGTTCCTAGTTGACTACGGAACCCTAACAAGAGAAGCAGTGGATAAGAAGGACAAATGCCTCCTTCGAGATCGTCTTGGTTTAGGAGAATTTCGGGAGTGGAACCGTGATAATTTCAGATAAGGCCGCAATAACAAATATTTGTAGATGTGCATTTTTGTTTGTGCGTGTTTTTGTGATGTGTTTTTGTTTTTGTGTGTGTGTGATTATTGCCTGTTGTAGTTGCCTTGTGAATAAATAAAAAAATAGAAAAATTAAAGCCATACTGTGTCATTCCATAAGAAGACTGCGCTGATTAAATCGAGCACTGTTTTGGGCTGGACTTAGTGATTGAACTGCGCTTCGCTTTTACTTAAATACTGTACAAAGCTCCAAAGAAGTGTGAAAATAATTACGTCACGTTTAGTGCAAGTAAATTAACCTATTTTCTTTCTTTTTAACCGACGAAAAAACGGAGGAGGTTATCAATCCGACGCGTATATTTTTTTTTTTTTTTATGTATGATCACGCATAACTTTTTACAGAGCAGTCCGATTTTGATAATTCTTTTTTGATTAGAAAGGATATACCCCGAAGGTGGTCCCATATAAATTTGGAAAAAAAAATCCAACCCTAAGGGTAGGAAAACAGGGGATGATTGATAGTTCACTCAATGATTGTAATGTATGACCACGTATAACTTTTTACAGATTAGTCCGATTTTGAAAATTCTTTTTTTAATGGATAGAACATACCTCGAAGTTGGTCTCATGTAAATTTGGAAAAAAATTCCTACCCTAAGGGTGGGAAAATAGGGGTGATTTGTTGTTCATTCACAGATTTTAATGCTGAGTTGTGTATTACAATTAAAATTAAAGGCCTATCTATGTTGGTATATAAAGCCTGTTTTTTTAAGTATTTTACTATACAAAAAATAATAGTTAAAGTAGGATTATATAACAGTTAATATCTAAAGTAAGGTAGGTAGCCATTTTAAAAGTAATCAAAAATTAAGCATGCAGTAATAAGTAAATTATAGCCTCAAAAAATTATAAAATAAAAACTTTTTAACAAAAAAATTAAACCTCCGAAAAAACTGAAAAGCAAAAAATAAAAACCTTTTTTATTTTACCTTAATAAATAAGTTCTTAAACTAATGCAAGTATACCTAAAAAATTTTGAGTCGGCGCCAAACAATCAATGAACAAAGATCACCAAATTACCTTAAATTTATAGAAATAGCTAAATCAAATTAATAATGCAACGTGAAATCTCCAGCGCTAAATATTAACATTCCAAACAAAAAATGTGCTCTCCGCACGACCGCTCGCAACGATATTAAGTTGCTTGTTTGGCGCCGACTCAAAATTAGTTAGGTATACTTGCATTAGTTTAAGAACTTATTTATTAAGGTAAAATAAAAAAGGTTTTTATTTTTTGCTTTTCAGTTTTTTCGGAGGTTTATTAAAGTGAAACTTCTTTACGCACGCTTGACTTGGGGAGTAAGCTGGCGAACGGGAGTCGAGTGGGGGATATAAGCAAGAGAAAGCAGTGCGCGCGCATATTTTCTTTCTCTGGATAAAAGTTAAAAAGAAAGAAGTTTCACTTCAGTTGTGTGGTCATAAGCACACTGGGTTTTTTGTCTTTCTAATTAAGGAAATGAGTTTTATAGAAACCTTCCATACTTATGATGAGCGAGCTTAGCCTATGGAACGACTTATTTCTTCCTACTGTTATAGTTCTCCAAAAGGTGAAAGCGTTCTCCTTACAACGGGTTATCCGTTCGTTACCGAGTCGCTGAGGTAAGCAAGAGTGTTGTTTTGTTCCGTCCTCCGTCCCCGTCATTACGTACCTTTCAGCTCATTACGGGAACAGATCACTCGCTTAATTTGTGCATTTCCGATCTACAGATATTCAAATTTCAACCCTAATGACGCACGGGAAATGTTAATAAAATGTTAATGCTACGAAAGCGGTTGTCTCTCTCGCAATAAGTGACAGATTTGCTTGACAGCCCCAGGCTCGTTTGTTGCTATGTATGAATAAGTCACGATTTTGCTTTTTTGTTGGAACTAGATAGGTATATTTTAAATGATTGCTTTTAGAACCGGAGTTGTGGCATTTGGAGTATTTTAATGAGTTATTATATCGGGAGCTGATATTGATTTTGTTTTATGAATATTTTAGCCGTTATTGTTGATTTCGTCTGGTACGTTGTGCTTTGGTTTGGACATTTGAATTTCTTAATTATGAATTTTACTAACCTATTATGAAAATGTTATGCTCCTTTCAACAACAAAATCAGATATTTCAAAAACAGACCTTTTCTTAAAAGCGGTATGGCAGACCCACAAAACGTTCACCACAGTAGGATAACTGGTACCTAAGCATACATACACCACTCTGCATCATTTTGAAGGATAATGCTAATGCATTGCTTTATATGTTCGTAAAATTTGCCTCTCAACAACGTAAATAAAGCAATGAATGTTGTTGAACTGTCAAAATGAAATCCATTGCTACTTATATGTATTAGGTGTTACGCCGCAGGCCCAACAGCCAAGCGTTTGACCAGCATTGGCTGTGGATGGTTCTTAGTGAGTCACTCTCAAGCACCTCTCAAGGATGACACAGTCTAGAAAGTCATGCTGATTATTTAACACTGGTTGGTAATACTGTTTACTCAAACACGTTAAGCCGTTGGTCCCGGCTGTCATTCGTGGATCTTTGACAGTTGTTACGGGTAGTCAGAAGCCCGAAAGTCTGACCACCAGTGTTACCAAGGGGTATCGTGTTACTCAGTAACTAGGTTGAGGATGTCAGGTAGGCAGTCGCTCCATGTAAAATACTGATATTCAGCTGCATCCGGTTAGACTGTAAGCCGACCACAACATAGTTGAGAAAAGGTTTACAGATTACAATGGTAATACTGTTTAGTCTCTCATATATGTAATATTGGTCGTGCCATCTCAAACAGTCAGTGTTTGATGAAAGAAATAAAGAAAATACGTTTATTTGCGATGAACATGACGCAAAAAAGAACATAAAAACAAAAAAAAGAGAATGTACGGGAAAGACGCGTTACATCCACGCAAAACGGCTATCGCTCAGCATAATGCTGCGACCCTATGCAAGACAGAGCCCCAGCGCTGGTTTTCAGCGACAGCCGGCGCTGACGTAATGACGTCGTCCGGTGCAGCACACAATTATTGAACGCTGTGATGATGCCTGCCTGCACCATACCACAATGGAACATCTCTAATTATTCCAGACAGTGCGTCTACAACATTGATGTCCTATTAGTTATAGACAGACAAGACTATGACAGTTACAGCCTAACAACTCTATCATAATAACGGTCAGAAATTCCTAGAAGTGATTATATCTAATAACACATGAGTAAGGATCATACAGAGACCCACCTTCAATACAATCGCGTCGAGATAGCGTTGCTGTCTTCCGATTTGAAAGGTGTAAGTGTCGGTGTAATTACATATAAGTCAGCAGTCATTTCAGCTTTGAATCTGGGATGGTGACGCAGCTGCCATGCCTCAGGTGTTGCAGAATAACAGTCAGTCTATTCGGATGAGTTGAACTTATCCATTTGTACCAACCAACTTTGTACCTACTATATCCGACGAATAAATGTCTTTGTAAAACCCTGAAAATCACACTGAAAATGTAGGTGAAGCGAGTTGTTATGCCACTTGAGGGGCAATTCTTGTATTAATAAGAACGTTCAAAGTCTGAGGGGCAATTCTAGTAATTTTAAACAACGTTCACAGTCTTATCTCAGTCTCAATCTGTCAAAAATACCACAAATTTCCATACATTTTGACAAATTTTTGACATTTGTTTGTCGCCGAGATGATACTGCGACTAGATTTTGAATGTTTTAAATTACGAGAATCGGCCTTCTGACGCTAAGGATTCACACTGTTGACAGCTCACTTCACGTTAGTTTTCGATGTGAGATTTTTAGAGAATACATCGGTAGAATGTTCATAGGTGTCGGTGACCATTTGCCAACAGATGGGCTGCCTGCTCGATTGCTATCTATTCATGTACGGTCACCGAAGGAGATAAGTAACCAGGGTCGTTGGATATTTAGTTGAAGTTTCGAATAAAATAAAATTAATAGAAAAGAAACAGATCATTTATAAAATTTAATTTCATTCGAAAACCTCAATCGGTTTCTTACTAAACTTCAACTATATCGTCTATATCCGCAACCCTGGTTACTTGTTTCCTTTGGTGACTGTACGAAAACACGGTTTTGTGTGTCCGAACGCAAACACTCACACGCAAAGCCATGTGTTGTGCGATTGTATGAAGCTTGGTCTCTGTTGCATTATCTACTCCTGTGCACTATACTTGTATGCAAGGTGTCTTGCGCAAGTTATAAAGCGGCATGGAGAAATGGTCTTAAAAGGTGATTGTCTAACAAAGTACCTGCCGCTACTGCGTCATTGCAATCTGTAACTTAAACACCATAATATTGCTCTACGGATTAAATAGCATTAGAGTTGTCTATTTACCTAATATAAATACGTTAGCTCTGATGAACACGATAAACTTCAGCTTAGAGTAAGATTTATGCTTCAACTAGCTTCCGCCTGCAGCTTTGCTAGCGTGATATGTCGATAAAAAGTAGCATAATACTTCCCTAGGGTTCAAAGTATTCCCATACCAAATTTCATCAAAACCGGTCCAGCCGTTTCGTAGATTAGCTGGAACAAACAGACAATATTTTATAAAAGTTTTTTTTTCTAAGTACCGTAAGTATATACTTTCATAAATTACAAACAGACACTTCAATTTTATTTATCTGTATGGATGTATAGGTGCGAGCTAGGACCAAAAAGTAGGACCAAAAAGTGCCAAAAAGTAGGTAAGATATAGGTTCCAATGTCTAGATGTTTCGGCTAGTGATGGCATCAAAATTAATAAAACAACATTAATTTTTCTTTGCGTCAATTCTTGAAAAGGACATGTTCTATGTTCTTTACAAGAATTTATTGACGCAAAGAAAAATTATCATAGCTTTTTACAAAGGGCGCATAGAACCTTTGCTGCGTCCTCCTTGCACGCTATAATAATATCGCTAGCTGTTCCCACTGCTGGGACACAGGCCTCCTCACGATGAGAGCGAGTGGACCGTAATCCACCACGCGGGCCCAGTGCGAGTTGGTAGAATTGTCACATATATCATCGATTTTTCGGGTGCCGGTTTCCTTCACCGTTTTGAGAGCAGTGGTGATGAAATAATTTACTTACATAAAGTAAAGCACCATCCATGCATGCATGTGTTGCACCTGCCATGTTTTGTCTCTGGATCACCCTAAGGTTGACTGGTAGAAAATGCCTCAGGCATTAAGTCCGCCTTTGTACAGTATTCTTTTTTTACTTGTTCATAAAGTTTTAATAAATAAATAAAGCGCCTGTTTGGGCACGAACCCACGACCTACAACTCGTAAGTCGTGGCAGTTACCACTGGGCCACCACTGCTCTATGCCACGCTAACAGTTTAATAATCTCCTCGTGCTTCGCCTCAGGACAAATGGCGAATGAGACATAATAATTATAATATGAAATATTAAGACACGCTTCTGTTTTGTAATTTATTAATATTATTAATATTAAATAACTAGGTACTATTATAGCGAGAGTACCCTATCACGATCGGACTGCTATAAGGAAGCCATCATCTCAGCTTCCAGTCTAACCAGATGCAGCTGAATACCAGTATTTTACATGGAGCGACTGCCTATCTGAACTCCATAACCCAGTTACTGGGTAATACGATACCCCTTGGTAAGACTGATTGTCAGACTTTTCGGGCTACTGACGACCCGTAACGACTCTCAAAGATCTACGACAGCCGGAACCAACGGATTAACGTGCATTCCGAGGCACGGAGGGGTCTTGGTATGTGAAGATGGTCACGCATCCACGGACCTACCGCGGCAAACGTGGCTTAACCTGATCGATCGACGTGTGCGGCTGACTTAGCCACAAGCCCCTTTGCTATATGAAAGCCATTGATGAAAAACGTTATTGATATGGAGATTGAGATTCCCGTGGGAGAACTCTGTTTACGAAAAGTCTGCCCTCACCGAACATCAGTAACATATTATTGTAGCGGTATCTACAACGCCACGAATCATCGGGCAGTGGCCCGCCAGATACAACACCCGTATGAGTGAACTTTACACCCTGCTCCTCATACTTCTATAATATCATTACGCTTGAAAACCCCGTAGGGTAAGGCAGACGTGTACCTACCTATAGTATAAATCCCATATAATAAGGGGCGAGCCTATTGCCATGAAGGCGTCTAAAGGTAGCCACACGTATCGAATCGGAAAAGGACCGTGACCGTATCAACTCAAGCCATTCAGTATTCTTTGTATGAAACTCCCTACTGCAACGCACACTAATCGGAATCGTAACGTAATCGCCTCGCCTCGGGATAAGCTCACGAACCGCGGTGCCGTAACGTGCGTTACGGCTCGTCGTCCCCGCGCTTACGTCTCTCCGTACCCGAGCTTACGCCTCTTCGTCCACCCTTGCCCCTGTCACCCCTCCTGCGGCCTGCCTGCAGCACCATCAACCAGCAGTCGGCGAGCCGTAAGCGCGGCGTCGCCTAGCCGAGTCGACGTATCGGAGCTTCTGATCCGCTTTGGTTACGTGCTTACGTTAGGTTGACGCCTGTTTGACGCCGAGGCGAAAGGCGATACGGTGACGATCCCTTTCAGAGTTGATATGTGTGCTATGACTTTAAGTCAGAAGTTACACCAAATAACTCACATAGGCATAAACACAAAGAAAACTGTCCTGCGCCCTAATTGCGTAACACACTGTCAATCGAAATCTGAATCATTTCGAAGCAAACTGCTAATCCATTGCTTCATAAGTTCGAAAAATTTGTCTGCTCCACACGTAAATAACGCAATGAATGTTGTTGAACTGTCAAAATGAAACCGATTCCGATTGATAATGTGTTACGCAATTGCCCCGCTGGACAGAACTCTTATTTGATTGGATTTATATAAGGGATAGACTTGAGAGTTTAAAGTTTCTCAACACCTCTGTTTTCCTAGATCGGAACATAGATAGCATTGCTACTACAGATAGCGCCATCCACGAAGACGCGCCATCCTCGAAGACGCGCCATCCACGAAGACGCGCCATCCTCGAAGACGCGCCATCCACGAAGACGCGCCATCCTCGAAGACGCGCCATCCACGAAGACGCGCCATCCACGAAGACGCGCCATCCACGAAGACGCGCCATCCACGAAGACGCGCCATCCACGAAGACGCGCCATCCACGAAGACGCGCCATCCACGAATTCGCGCCATCCACGAAGATGCGACCCACTCTTCTTCCTAATCGCTTGCAGTACAAGTGTGCAACATTTCGCTAGTGTTTTAGTCTTGTCGATACACAGTAATTACTTATTAGTAGGTAATTAGTGTGTATCAAAAAACTAAAACACTAGCGGAATTAACTAGCGATAACCGCTAGCGATTAGTAAGAAGAGTGGGCCGCGTCTTCGTGGATGGCACTATCTATACAGTGCAAAATGGTATGAATAGCGGGGTAACTGCGTAACACTATCAGTAGCAATGGCTTTCATTTTGACAGTTGAACAACATTCATTGCGTTATTTACGTTGTAGAGCAGACACATTTTTCGAACATATGAAGCAATGGATAAGCAATATCCTTCAAAACGATTTAGATTACGATTGATAGTGTGTTTCGCAACACAGCAGCCCCGATAGGAAAAAAGACGCATCTAACAATTTTTTCCAGATTTGAGTTACATACATTGCCGGAATCAGAAAAAAAAGATGAATCTGCCTGTATTTTTAATATTTTCCTAACTTCCTCCAGTAATTAATTTCCCAATCAACAGCAATTAATTTCCCGTTTCATTCATTAAAACATTTATTTCTCCGTTTTTACTTTTGGTTAGATACGTCTTTTTAACTATCGGGGGCAGAGCTGCTCTTTCACAAGAAGTTTACAGGTAAAAGCTTGCAACTAAAACAGCAACAAGATTCCAGAATCGCAAAACAACCAAAAACCGACGAAATTCCTATATATTTCTGTTAAGAATTAATTAGTTGATAGTTAGCTTAATGGATTCAAAAGTAAAGATAACTTTAATAAGCCTGGATTTGAATAAAGCGTCCCACGCGTAAGTAATACTGCCCGGCTGCTAACAGATATTCGCTGCTTGAATAATTCATTATAATCAATGCACTTATACCAAGTCCCGTTTTATACTGAATTACTTGTAATTGTGTCGGTTTGTGTACTGTTTCGTGTGGGGAAAGCTTTAGAAATCGTGAATCGCACGGATTTACCTGTTGGGGGCTAAAATGTTCTACGGCGAACATTTCTGGTTGATGCAAACAAATGATGACGCTTAGTGGTGGTTCTAACAGCTTTGTAATGCATCGTAAGGAAACCGGCATATACTGGAACCAAAAAAAAAAAAGGGCGCCGCACTATGTAGGTACCATTTTGTTGGAACTCAGATGTGTCTTCTCGACATCTGTGTGTCACTGACGGGATGCAACAGATTACCAGCGTCAGGTATTGTACCTGGCATATGCTGAGGGACTCCTATTTGGTGCAACCATGAGACTAGTAATCGACCGTTATAAATGTCATATGAGGTGTCTATGGGTCAATTTATCTTTTTAATCTTTCCTTTTTTTTCTCACCTTTTTTGATGTTTTTTTAATGCCTGTATTGTGTTTTATTGCACTAAATAAACGTTTTATCTATCTATCTAAAAATTTGAAGACGTGACGTCTACCAACGTTCACTGGGCCCGTGTGGTGGATTACAGCGCACTCTTTCTTACAGGGAGGAGGCCTCTACACAGCAGTGGGAACAGTATAGGCAGTGCCGGATTAAGACTACTTGATGCCCTAAGCAATCCACACCTATTTTTGAAGTGAAACTTCTTTACGCACGCTTGATTTCGGGAGTAAGCTGGCGAACGCGTGACGTAAGCGTTACGAAAAGTGTGATCGGGTGAGGCGAACGGGAGTTGAGTGGGGGATATAAGCAAGAGAAAGCAGTGCGCACGCACATTTTCTTTCCCTGTTCCTCTCATAGCCAAATACGTTTGAAGTTTCACTTCAGTCCTGTGGTCATACGCACACTCGGTTTTTTTTTAAATTCCGACTGGTGGTTCCAAAGATTAGCGCCTTCAAACAAACACACAAACTCATCAGTTTTGTTATTAGTATACTTAGATATAGATTGATAAAGCATCATCATCATCAGCCTATAGCAGTCCACTGCTGGACATAGGCCTCTCCTATTGCACGCCATTCAACTCGATTTTCGGTAACTCTCGTCCAGCTGCTACCAGCCGTCCTGCAAAGATCGTCGCTCCACCTAGCCTGAAGGCCGTCCCACGTTACGTTTACCGATTCGCGGTCTCCACTCAAGTACACGTCTACCCCAACGGTCATCGGTTCTATAGATAAAGTATTGAGCCTTTCCAACGTCAACGCAACGACATCTCCCGCCGACAAAACGCGCAGGTTTTTGCCTTGCCTTTCATGTGTTAGCAAATATTTTTTCGGTGCTGTTTATGGTACGCCCCGAGTCGTGATTCCCTAAGGAATTGCTTAATTTGCTAACAGGCTAATCCGGAACTGAGTACAGGCTGATTATGCATAGTAGTGATCTTCTCCTTCATGTCGCTGGCATGACAGTTTTTCAAATCTTGTTGGCCTAAAACTTCGCCTCTTCCATGGTGTGGTCGGTAGCAGCGCAGAGGTCACTTTGACTGCTTGTTTGAAAGTGGTAATGACTAAAAGGAATTGCAATGAAAATAATAATCGATTAAGGGCTGATTTTCAATCGACAAATAATTTTTATTCGCCGAATATATTTGACTTCTGACAGTTTGTGTATGGAAGAATTGTCAAAAATTCAAAATTAATCCTCCGATAAAATTATCTGGCGTTGAAAAATCAGCCCTAAGAGCCAAAGCACACACGCTACTTTTTGCATCGGCGATCGGCGTTTTTGCGGCTGTATCGATGCTGCATCGCGTTTTGGCGACTCTCTGCGTTCGGACGCTGTATCGGAATCGCGCGTTTTAGCGACTGCTCCGATGCTGAAAATCAGCTGAATCGCCGATCGCCGATGCAAGAAGTAGCGTGTGTGCTTTGGCCCTTAGAGAAGGATGACAGTTTTATATCAGTGATCAATTTGTTCAAAATTTTCTTTAATTGAAAAGCCAAAACCAAGTGGTACAGACGCCAGCACATCAAGCTACTACAATCTGTTAAATTTATTTAATAGATTTTCATCTTTATCATTAAAACATAAGGTTCAAAGTCGATTGAAAGACAGTTTCGGGTAGCTTGATGTGCTGGCGTCTGTACTTTTACAGTCTAATATTATTATCATCATGATCAGCCTATAAAGTGACCCAGACCATCGGGGTAATTGCATAACACAGTAATAGTAGCAAAGACTTTAATTTTGACAGTTCAACAACATTCATTGCGTTATTTACGTGGTTGAGCTGGCAGATTTTTCGAACATATAAAGCAATGGATTAGCGATTACCTTCAAAATGATGCAGATTTTGTGTGTTAAAATTCTCAATGGCAGGAAGTTATTTACCATCCATCATCCAAACTATCCATCCACCACTCATTATCTGCCTAGCCTTTTCCCAACTATGTTGGGTCGGCTTCCAGTCTAACCGGATGCAGCTGAATTCCAGTACCTATTTTACATAGAGCGACTGCCTATCTGGCCTCCACAAACCAGTTACAGGGTAATACGATACCCCTTGACTGGTTATCAGACTTTCGGGCTTCGACTACCTGTAACAACTGTCAAAGATCCACGAATGACAACCGGAACCAACAGCTTAACGTGCTTTCCGAGGCACGGAGGGGTCTGGGTATGTAAAGATGGTCACCCATCCACAGACCAACCGCGGCAAGCGTAGCTTAACCTGATCGATCGACCTGTGCGGCTATGTTATTTTATAGCCACGGGCCCCTCTCCGTCCACCACTACCTACCTATAATCTAGTTCCCACGTGATAGGAAACGAGCCTAACGTCCTTTATCGAGGACAATCCCACTCCCAAGCCAATCAAACACGCGGAAGTCAAAGGATTTGTATTTTATTTGTTCCTTTTTACAAATTTTCAGCGGCTAACCTCCATATTGCTTTCCGTTCATGGCCGGCTGAAATTATTTTGGGTGGGTGAACAGTGTTTTTGCTACCTGTAGAAATTACAGCATTATGTAAGTTACTATGAAGCATATTTTTGAATGGATGAGCTGGACTCCTTTAATAAAGATTGGTTACGCAATTACTCTGCTGGACAAAACGTCTCATGTCTGGATCATAATATTATTATAGTACGTGTAAAGATAATCTATTCGTCAAGTATAGTTACGGAAATTACTGCCTATGGTTTTGTGTACGCTCTCAGACATCATCACTAGTGAATACTGTTTTATTGGGTCCCACACCCAAAATATTTTTAAACCTAACTGACATCGCATTTTGATGACAGTGTATTTTGACTATTATGTATTATTAATTGTATTGAACGGTTATTATTATTTTTATCTGATAATTGTATTTAAAATTTTCTTATTTTTATTAGTTACCTATTCATTCATTTAAATTTTGCATGTCGAATCTTGGGCAGAATGTATGGCTCAACTTCAATTCTTCACGACCTTATTTGTACTTACCTGCATTCTAGCAAATAAATAATTTGATTTGATTTGATTTGATCGCTCCCCAAATATTAAATTTCAAATAGCCTTTATTTCTAATACTCTACATGCAATTACAATTCTATTTTTACATTATTACAAGCTTTATACAATTTATTTCCACTTATTTTACTTATTTATTTACATTCCACACATTTGTTATTTCATAATTATTATCTATATTAAAATAAATATTGATATAAATTATTTGGTTTCATAAATTATTGTTAAATTATTATTAATCATCGACCATTAATATTAGCTTGTCCTTTGGCAAAGGCCTCCCCTAGAGTTTGCCATAGTTTCCTATTTGTGACTTTTCTTCTCCATGTTGATCCTGCCGTTTTTAGGGTTCCGTACCTCGAATGGAAAAAAACGGAACCCTTATAGGATCACTTTGTTGCCCGTCCGTCCGTCTGTCTGTCTGTCTGTCAAGACCCTTTTTCTCAGGATCGCGTGGAGGAATTTATATCAAATACTCAGGTCTACTGTCTTCTAAGCCAACGTAATCAAAAGGTACAGCCGTTTATGCCGCAAATTTTCGACACTCGCAAGGAAATCTAAACCTACAGGGTACTTCCCGTGAACTCAGAATCTTGAAATTTGGTACGAAGAGCACAGATAAAGGAAAATTTGAGAAAATCGTACATTTTTAGTTAAATCATATAATAAAAATATACTTTTACTTATATACCTCCAGGTTTGTACGGAACCCTCGGTGCGCGAGTCCGTCTCGCACTTGGCCGGATTTTTTTATTTCATCCTCCCATCTCATTCTTTGACGCCCTTTCTATCTTTTCTTTCTCGAGGGTATCACATTGTGACATCCCCAAATATACATAAAGACATATCATCATTGATTCCTTTTTTGTCAAAGAAGTATGTCGTCGAAGTCGCATCTTTTCCTAGTTAAGTAATGTCGAAGAAACGCTTTGTCGGAGTACAGTAATGTCGGACTTAAGGTATTTCGAACTAAAGTATTGTCGAAATGAAGACGTGTCAGAGTTCCATAGTGTCGAAATAAAATCTTGTCGTATTACAGTTTGTCAAAATTCAGTTGGTAAGTCGTAATCATGGTGCAGACTTCCATCGTTATTATAAATACATATGCGTAATCAATCTGATTCCACTCAGCGCTGGTCGCCAACTGGCATTGACATTTTTTGGTTTAAGCTTAATTATTTACAAAATAGTGAAAAAGTATGAGTGGGTGTGATGGTGTAGTGGATGACGGGGTTAAAAGTGTGGGTTTGATTTCTAGATGGGAACTGCTTTGGTGATTGTGGTCAACTAAAAGATACATGTGTAAAGATGATGATGATGTGTGGAAAGATGCAATATTGTGTTATTGTATTGCGTTTTGTTTGTTAATTTTATTTTTTCTCGTGCTTATTTTTTTTTTTTTTTGTATTTTACCTACTTAAGTATGTATGTCTCCGTTTTGAGTTTGTAACTTGCTTTGTACAATGCCTTGGGATTGTATTTTGCAATGTAGTGCATGTAAACTTAAATAAATAGGTAAATACCTTTCTTTAGGTAGGTACTTTCATTTCATTATTAGTTAGGCTGAAAATCCTGGTTGGGTGGGTCTGTTAAAGCATTGAACATATAATAAAAAAACGAATAAACTTCTAATAAAAAAAAAAATGAGAAACGTGATTTGTAAACTAAATATAAAATTATTTTCGAAAAATAAGTGGTAGTTCCTGTTTGAGAATATTTTAAAAAGAGTTCTATAAGTCACTCTAATATTATAAAGGCGAAAGTTTGCAAGTGTGTTTGTATGTTTGTTACTTCTTCACATAAAAACTACTTAACGGATTTGGATGGCACACAGATAGTTTATAACTAGGATAAACCGACTTCCCACGGGATCGAAATTTATGCGGGTGAAACCGCGGGGCGCAGCTAGTAGGTATATAAATTAACTAGCAGCGCCCCGCGGTTTCACCCGCATAAGTCTCGATCCCGTGGAAATATCGAGATAAAAAGTATTATATGTGTTAATCCTGGCTATAAGCTATCTGTGTGCCAAATTTCATCCAAATCCATTCAGTAATTCTTGCGTGAAGAAGTTACAAACATACAAACTCACTCACAAACTTTCGCCTTTATAATATTATAGTGTGACAATAAAGCCATCTTACATAATCTGCAAGAAGCTACAGCTACAACAAACGAAAACTCACTTCATAAACTACAAACGATAACTCACTCCAAAAACGCAACACAATACAACTACCCTCATTCAATCACGCATATTATTTTCCAGCTACCCGCACTATTTAAACAATCCAAGTGAAGCTACCTCTGTAAACATGATCTGCGCACAAATGAATAATAGTTATTTTATTTTTCGATTGTCCACTGCGGTTCGTCGAAGCCGGCTGTCCAAGAATTAATAACGAACGGTACTGGGTTCGAAACCACGACAATCTGCTGCTCTTTTTGAGTGTGCACAATTTTTTTGTGCACATTTTTTTTTTACGTTTTTTTTCTATTCATTGCTCGATAGTTTTTTGCGGTCGATGACCGTCCCCGCTTTTATGAATGCAATGGATTTTTTTTAATGGACGCCTATGAGTTTTGGTTAACGATAATCATTGTAGTTTAAATTGGATGTGTATTTTCGTTTGTTTTTTTAAATGTATAAAAGGGTTTGATTTGATGTGTGCATTGTTTTATAGATAGCTTGTGCAATAGTAACAGTACTTATAAGTTATTCAAAATGCCTGTGGCTGATTTTAAACCACTAGGACGACAGACCACAGACCAATGCCTGTTGCCATTGATGACCACACTTGGTCGCTCACAATGGGCCTTATAAGAAGGCTTAAAGTCGCCCAAAGGGCAATGAAGAGGGCTATGCTTAGAGTTTCCCTACGTGATCGAATCAGAAATGAAGAAGGTTCCCGAAATAGCCCGAAGAATTGCCAAACTTAAGTGTCAGTGGGCAGGGCACATTCCTCGTAGAACTGAGTCCTGATTCACAACCATACGACAGGCTATCGTATCGAAAACCTGACATTTCGATAACCTGATTTGACTTGCCCTCAACAGCAAATAGCTGTTGGAAGAATAGCGGGCGTCTATTTGATTTAAACTGACAAAATTTTTAGGTTTTGGACTTATGAACAACGTTGAGAAGACTCCTACGATAACAATGATTAATGTTCGATACGATACGGAAGCGTATCGAGTGTTTGTGAATAGCTATGGTTGATTGGAAGCCGTAGTTAAAGGTTTCTTTGATTCTTGTTTTGGTTTCTTTCAGACAAATTGTAGGACAAGTAACCCGGAGAGTATCCTATCTTAATAGTAAATAAAAATTTGCCAAAATACTGCAATTAATCTGAATAAAAGCTAATAATCATCTGCTTAACCTTTTCCCAACTATGTTGGGGTCAGCTTCCAATCTAACCAGATACAGCTGAATACCAGTATTTTACATGGAGTGACTGCCTATCCGACCTCCACAACCCAGTGACTGGGTAATACGATACCCCTTGATAAGCCTGGACACACATACACACATAACCAGCCTATAACGTTCCCACTGCTGGGACACAGGCCTCCTCTCTGTGAGAGGGAGTGGGCCGTAATCCACCACGCGGGCCCAGTGCGGGTTGGTGGATGTCACATGTCTTCGAATTTTAAGCCTGGACGTCGGACTTAATTGGGCTTCTCCAGGGCGGTCTGCTCCACCGGCCATCGGTCCTTCGACAGACATGGCCAGCCCACTGCCACTTCAGTTTGCTTACTCTGCAAGCTATGTCGGTAACTCCGGTTCTTTTCCGGATAATTTCATACTATTACTACTATAGGTAAGTACACCTTCGCCTGACCCTTCGGAGATTAAAGGCGTCATAATATGTTAGAATGGAGCAGTGGTGGCCCAGTGGTAACAGCCGAGACGTACGAGTTGTAGGTCGTAGGTTCGAACCCAGACAGGCGCTTTACTTCGTGTAAATTATTTCATCATCACTGCTCTCAAAACGGTGAAGGAAAGCATCGTGAGGAAACCGGCATGTCCTAGAACCAAAAATTGAAGACATGAGACATCTACCAACCCGCACTGGGCCTGCGTGGTGGATTACGACACACTCCCTCTCACAGAAAGGAGGCCTGTGTCCCAGCAGTGGGAACATTATATGCTGATTATGCTATTTTACATACCTAGGAACAATGTATTTTTTTAATAATATTTCCAGCTGAAGTTTACTTATCTATTATGAATATATATCTTTTCAGGTCCACCATGTCGCCTGAACAATGTTTGTCACATCGTAGCAGCTAGTGATAATGAATTTATACGAAACCGCGACGCGTTTACAAGCGCCGCGCTACTAACATGGCGCTGCTGAGATGGAGAATGTGGTAACTGACTGTTACTTTAATAACAATATCATCTGCCAAGCTTTTTCCCAACAATTTTTGGGGTCGGCTTCCAGTCTAACCGGATGCAACTGAATACCAGTATTTTATATGGAGCGCCTGCCTATCTGACCTCCACAACCCAGTTACTGGGTAACACTATACCCCTTCGTAAGACTGGTCGTCGGACTTTTTTGGGCTTCTGACGACCCGTAATGACTGTCAAAGAACAACGAATGACAGCCAGGACCAAAAGCTTAACGTGCTTTCCGAGGCACGGAGGGGTCTCGATTAGTAATTAGTCATTTATTCCATCAACCAATCAACTCAGCCTATTACAGTCCACTGCTGGACATAGGCCTCTCCCAGGCTGCGCCACAACACCCTGTCCACCGCCTTCCGCATCCAGTCCGTCCATCCAGCTAGGGGGGCGTCCCACACTACGCTTCATTCAATTATTCATTAAAAATAATTATCATTATTATATCTGATAATGGTATAATATAATATAATTATGCCGGCTGGTCGATACTTCACGTAACGAGAGGGCCGGGTCGTTCTTTGGCCAAAGAATTAGCATTGCCATTCAACGGGGCAATGCTGCCAGTCTTCTGGGCACGATTCCGGATGACAGCGATGCGGACGAATATTTCGACGCCTAAGTGTACTTTGTTTTTTTTATTTTTATTTATTTGTATTGTAAGTTAGTTAATCATTTATTTTAGTATCTAGTGTATATAGTTAGTTACTTATTATGAAGCAATAATAATTATTATTTAATTTATGTAAATTCAGAAATTTACATAAAATAAATTAATTTACAAACAAACAAACAACATTGATATTACAAAATTAATTAAATGACATAAATCATATAATTATTCTAGATAGTAATTATAATAATCAGATAGGAACTACAAATCTTCAATTGCATATAGAAATTTTTTCAATGGGAAATCTTGTGTAGTTTTAAAAGAACGGATAATGAACGGTCACCCATCCAGGAATAGACCGCGGCAAGCGTAGCTTAAAACCTTCGATCGACCCGACCACGACCCCTCCACATAAAAATACAGTGTCCGTCAAACGCAAATGCAAACGCAACATACCGCATTCTACGCCAACACAGCCGCCCTTTCCGATGTTCAATTTATTTTTGGCCCGCACTGATCGTTGCTTTGAGGTGCATTAATACGTCCCAGCTAATTTTTAATGGATACCGAATAGTTTCATAACAGCTTTTCCTCTGAACAATTTGCGGTGACAGAATCGAAGGGAAATAAATGAGTTTACACTTTCGAACTGTCAATTAGTTTACTTCGGTATCAATACTAAATTATGAAATGGTAGAATAAAAATGTGAGGATGAGTGTTTGTTGGAGCGATTGTTGTTTGTTCTTTTAGGGTTCTATGCCCAAACGGTGTCAACGGGACCCTAATACTAAGGCTTCTCTGTCCGTCCGTCTGTCACAGGCTGTATCTTTTGAACCGTAATAGCAGATTTTGTGCTACTATGGCCCACTGCAACAAAAATAATACCTAGTTAAAAATTAAAGGAGGGCCTTATACAAGTGGTATCAATATTAAATTATGAATTGGTAGAATAAAAATGTGAGGATGAGTGTGTGTTGTGGAGCGATTTTTGTTTTTTTTTTAATTAACCCAAAGTATGTCAACGCGTCCCTATTTATTTATTTATTATTTTTATTACTCCGCTTTCCGTCCGTCTGTTCCAGCTGTATCTTTTAAACTGTAATAGGTACACACTTAAAATATTCACAGAGCATGTACTACTATCGTCGATACGCAATATATAATAAAAATAAAATAACGTAAAAAAAATTAAAGGGTCTAAAAAAAATGAGACTGTTTCGGTCACAACCTTTGTTTGTCATAGTTTTATCGAGATAGATATGTACATAGAATACTCTTTATTATGTACACCATTAAAACTACAGATATAAATGTAGAAATATAAATATGCATGCGTAAACATTCATTGCAACAACGGAACCCTTAATCCGCGTGGTCCGACACGCACATGGCCGCTTTTGTTTTTCTGTGTGAGATGTTGAGTGGTTACACTGTTAGGTGACAGTGGGATAAATGCTTGATATATTTTCCTTGCTGTGGGCGTGGAGTAACACGTTTTCAATGAAAACCTAAAAATGTGTATGGGAGTTGTAACAGTCGTGTCAAGAAAAAACAGGCTAATGCCCGGGCCACACCGACCACCACACAATCGCGATAAGTTGTGGCCGCACCTACGATTAACGCCCGTCTTCGCGATAATTTTACTATCGGCGTTTCCCGTTGGTGTGGCCCGGGCATAAAGGAATCGTGATATTGGTGTGGTATTTGCTGAGGAAAATCATCCCTCTTTATTTTTAACTAATCCCTTTGCTGATGGACCATCAACTGAAACTCAATCACAAAACATTTATTTTAAACTAGCAGCGCCCCGCGGTTTCACCCTCATAAATGTCGATCCCGTGGGAATATCGGGATAAAAAGTACCCTATGTGTTATTCTGATGAATAAGCTGTACTACTGTAATGTTTCATCAACATCCGTTCAGTAGTTTTTGCTTTCAGGAGCTTTATATCTCACTAGTAGCGCCCCGCAGTTTCACCCGCATAAGTTTCGATCCTGTGGGAATATCGGGATAAAAACTATCCTATGTCCTTTCCCGGGACTGAATCTATCTCTATACCAAATTTCATCTATATCGGTTCAGCGGTTTAAGCATGAAGAGGTAACAGACAGACACACTTTTGCATTTATAATATTAGATAAGTATGGATTGTATACTGCACCGATTGATGTCATCACGTCAACGCCGGCTGTCGCTGAAAACCAGCGCTGGTGCTCTGTCTCACATATGGTCATAGCATTATGCTGAGCAATGGCGTGGATGTGACGCATACTTTCCCTCAATTTGTTTTTTTTTTATTGTGTCTTTTCTCCGCGTCTTGTTTGCCGCAAATAAACGTGTATTTTCTTTCTTTTCCACTTCTTTCTGAGCTTGTCCAACGAATCTTGATATGTGCTCATTCCTAGAAAACCGTTAGCAGAATTTTAAATACACTCAGCGGTAGAAAAAGTGGCCCAAAATGGAAAGATGATCTAATTTTTTTAATAATATAATATGGTTGATTATATTTTTTATATTTTTAAATGTTTTTATATTCTAACATTTGAAAATATAATTTATATGTATTTACTTAAATAAAAGGAAAAATATGGTTGTAATTTTTATTAGGTACACGTAGTGCGTTAACGGTATAGAACGTAAGTTTTTGCACTTGGGCCACTTCTTCTGCCGCTGAGTGTACTTATAGAAAGGATTTAACGACATCATAAGCTTAGTAGGCTTATTCCTAGTTAAATAGTTATAGTCAAGGACCACACACCAAGGCCAAGCATGAACAGGCATTTAAATAATAAAATTAAATATTTAAATTACACATAAACAAAAGGCAAAGTATGTAGGTTCTTTGAATTATACATAATGACTGGAATAATAAATTAGGTTTGTAATTAACGAGCTTACAGTGGAGATAATAAAACTGCGCTCAAGTACTAGACTAATAATAATATATAATGGTGCTATTATAGCCTTATCGAGGTATGTAATAGATTTAATTAGTTTGTACTGTGAGGTGCCGCGAGTTTGCTTCTGTGGTTACATAAGGCTATAATAAAACTCGTAAAGGAACACTACTTGTCGTTGTGATCTTGTTGTCCTAACTGCAATCATCTACTGTCTTCTTTTATTTTCGTTGCTTATATATTTAGTATGTATGTATCTATAATTTTGGATAT
The DNA here is from genome assembly GCA_945859645.1 of Amphipoea oculea. Classification (NCBI taxonomy): domain Eukaryota; kingdom Metazoa; phylum Arthropoda; class Insecta; order Lepidoptera; family Noctuidae; genus Amphipoea; species Amphipoea oculea. Next base: position 6,901,444 of record OX243869.1, on the reverse strand, counting down.
GTATACAGGGTGCTGCCGCATGTCAGATGAACAGGGGGCCAAACTTACGACCCAATGGGTCCCTCTTAATGGCAAACGACATCGTGGCAGGCCTAGACGAAGATGGCGGGATGAACTGGACTCCTTCAACAAGAACTGGTCCTTAGCAGCTTTGAACAGAGAGAGGTGGAAAGAGAGTAGGGAGGCTTTTGCCCTGCAGTGGGACGTCACAGGCTAATAATAATAATAATACAGGGTGTTACAGAAAGAGTATATCAATACAGACGGGTTGAAGAGTGTATCTGGTCTAGAATCTCTGTACAAAATTTCAGCTCAAAAGCATTAACTTTGAAAATGCTTAATATTTTTTTTATTTCGACATCACGGCGCTGCACTGGCGCGCGGCGGCGCACAGTGGTTCGAAATCGACGCTCCGTGGACATTGAAATCAAAATTTCTTTAGACGAGAAATAAAAATCGGAATGGCTTTATTTCAGTATTATTTATAATATTTGGTAATATGACAGCTATAGACAGCACCATCTCCGAAAAAAAAAATATTTAATATTTTTTTGTATGAAGAAAAACACAAAAGTCGTTTTTTCTCATAACTTAATAAAACTTAAAGCCTGCGGCTTACATGGGGTGTTGTCCTACATGAGGCGATTCCGAAATGCTATAACACGCACACCCATGCGCGCCGCTTCACTCACAGCAGAGTGTTGAATTTCGAGAAATTCAGTTAGAGATTTTTACGTTGATTTATGTGTGATCTTGAAAATATACAAAGTAATTGACTTTAGTTTGCTAATTTGATTAGTTATAATGAGAAATAATGGAATATACAATATAAAAATACTAAAAAAAACACTCAAATTGAGACTCATTTACAATATAAATAGATTTTGCAATCTTTCTTATAATATAATCTTAATTAATAGTAGTTAGTTAAACACTTCGTAAAAATAGCCCTTAACTAATGTATCTTAACTCGTTAACAATATTTGCAACATGCACTAATGAGATGAGACTAAATTACCATCATAAGTTAATTAGCATGCATTAAGCATTGATTTCCTGCTAAACTTGAGATTACGAACAGCTTACATCAAACAATCATTACTATGTAATTATCGTTGCCCATTGGTATGTGCACCTATCCCAAAGATATCAAATAATATAGTATTAAATTCCTTCGAGAAATCCACTGAATTTCTTGAAGTTCATTACTCTGCTCTGAGTGAAGTGGTGAAATAATATATGTCTCAATTATACAATTGCTTATTCTTAGTATTTTTCTGTATTAGTTATAAGTTTTTGTACTTTTTTTTTTAATGTGAATTAAGAAGTCAAACTGTGTATCTACTAACACCGAATTAAATTATTATAAGAAAGATTGCAAAATCTATTTATATTGTAAATGAGTCTCAATTTGAGTGTTTTTTTTAGTATTTTTATATTGTATATTCCATTATTTCTCATTATAACTAATCAAATTAGCAAACTAAAGTCAATTACTTTGTATATTTTCAAGATCACACATAAATCAACGTAAAAATCTCTAACTGAATTTCTCGAAATTCAACACTCTGCTGTGAGTGAAGCGGCGCGCATGGGTGTGCGTGTTATAGCATTTCGGAATCGCCTCATGTAGGACAACACCCCATGTAAGCCGCAGGCTTTAAGTTTTATTAAGTTATGAGAAAAAACGACTTTTGTGTTTTTCTTCATACAAAAAAATATTAAATATTTTTTTTTTCGGAGATGGTGCTGTCTATAGCTGTCATATTACCAAATATTATAAATAATACTGAAATAAAGCCATTCCGATTTTTATTTCTCGTCTAAAGAAATTTTGATTTCAATGTCCACGGAGCGTCGATTTCGAACCACTGTGCGGCGTGATGTGCGTGTACTAGGCGCACAGACACACTACAGATAATGGATAATGACCCTCGTAGTGCGGTGACACGTTTTTTATGATTTCAATTTAATAAACTATCGAAATAAAAAAATATTAAGCATTTTCAAAGTTACTGCTTTTGAGCTGAAATTTTGTACAGAGATTCTAGACCAGATACACTCTTCAACCTGTTTGTATTGATATACCCTTTCTGTAACACCCTGTATATCTGTGTATCTATTTGAGTCTATTGTATACATAATATTTGCACCAACGACAGCCCCATTTTATGTCCAGGCAAATCACTGTCCATTCCAAGGTTGCCTGGAAGAGATCGCAGAAAGCGATGTATTTTTTTTAGTTATTTATTTTTGTGGTGTAGTACAATAAAGTATAATCCTAACTATAATATTATAAATGTGAAAGTAAATTTGTTTGTTACCTTTTCACGCCTAAACCACTGAACCGATCATCCTGAAATTTTGTGCATACTTATACGTTGTCAGGTGTACAGAAACGGACATACCCGAGGAAAACAACAATAACCTTATTATGATAATAGATGGCGCCACATGTCGGTTGAACTTTGTCAAATTATTTAATTCTGAGGCGTTACGATGTTCGCCGGCTCAGCTAGTGTAACATAATCAAAATACAAAAATAGTGACTTTCCACAACTTTGGTCTACTTTCGCTTAAAAAAAAATGTGCGGGCCTTGCAGAGGTGGATGCTGCTGCTCTTGCATCACAATCTACACCAGGCGAACTATTCTGTAAAATACGTAGGTGAAGTGAACTATCAATGTCACAGGTGGAATGACAGCTCACTGCAAACTCACTCCGCCTAAGTTTTCACGATGACATTTTTACAGAATAGACCGCCTGCTGTACCTACGAAGATTGCTAGTGGCGCGAAGTTGCGCCACTTCGCGCAGACAAGTCATGGTGACTCCGTCGAAGATGACGCACCGGCGCCTCCGATGCAGTGCTGGTGATGTGATGATGTCCGTTTTCCAGGTATGCACTCCCTTGCCGTTTTGTGGAAATAAACTGCTAAAACTATTTATAAAAATTAGAAGGAAAACGCAAGAAAACTATGAACAAAAGGCCAATTCTCGTAATCGTTCAAAATCTAGTCGCAGTCTTATCTTGGCGACAAACAAACGTCAAAAACTTGTCAAAGTGTAAGGAAATTAGAAGTATTTTTTGACAGATTGAGACTGAGATGACTGTGAACGTTCTTAAAATTACGAGAATTGGTCCTCAGTGTTATAGTTTTCTTAAAGAAATAATAAATAAATAAAAGAAGAAACTGGCTGACTGACTGACATATCAACACACAGCCCAAACCGCTGGGTCTAGAGATTCCACGTACGTTCCTTATGAGGTCTAGGGGTGCACTAAGAAAGGGTTTTTCGAAATTCCACCCCTAAGAGGGTGAATGGGGAAAGCGATAAGGCCGCCCATTGTATATTTTATAGTGTTTGATGTATTTTTTTATGTTTTGTATTTTTGTGGTGTACAATAAAGTACTTATATATAAATAAATAAATAAATGGATGAAGGGTGAAAAGCGGACGAAGTCGCGGGCAGAAGCTAGTAAAATATATTTAGTTATTGGTTCATATTACGGTCAATCTACCGAGTTAAAGTTAGGTTAAGTTAGTTTAAGTTCACCATCATCGCCACGTTTTAGAAATCAGCGGAGATTAAAGTTGCCAGCAATAGCGTCCTACACAGTTTCACATACAAACTACATAAACTTTTAATTTAATTATAATATATTGGTAATATCCAGTAATGCAAACAAGGACTTGCTCGGCGAGCTACCAGATTAGGTGTCCATGTATCGAGAAATACGGACGGACAAATATTTTTAAAATTCAAGTACCTAGAACTTTCGAGTTGGTAGGTACCATTTTTACGAAAATCTAGATTTTGAACATTAAAATAACTAATTAGTCTATCCTTTGTCCGGTTTTAATTACTTGACCCTGCCCTCAAGTTTCTTGTAATGTCATCCTGAAACAGGGCATAAAGGTAGGCAGTCAAACCTCTTAACTGCTAAAGAAAAGCCTCTTCATTTTACTATGCCTTGTCCCAACTATATTGGGGCGGCTTCCAGTTTAACCGGATGCAGCTGAATACCAGCATTTTACTGGAGCGACTGCCTATCTGACCTCCATAATGGGTTATGGAGGTCAGATAGGCAAGTCTTACCAAGGGAATCGTATTGTACAGTAACTGGGGTTACTGTGTAATACGATTCCCTTGGTAAGACTTGTTGTCAGACTTTCGGGCTACTGACGGCCCCTAACGACTGTCAAAGATCCACGAATGACAGCCGGGACCAACGGCTTAGCGTAGTTTCTTAGGTACGGAGGGGTCTTGTCACCTATCCGTGGACTAACCGCGGCTAGCGTAGCTTAACCTGATCGATCCTCCCGTGCGGCTGTTATTACTTAGCCACAAGCTCCTCATCCTTACGTTTAAACATTATCTCCGTTCAAAATATTACCTCATCTTATTATTACGACATCTTAGTGCCATCATGATTCCAGTGCGAGAAAGAGACGGAGTTATACATGACCGTTAGTACAGTCAGTAACAAAAGTCGATTAATACTTCCGTTTTTTTAATCTTAGTTATTGAGCAAAATAATTGTTCAAAATTCCAGCAGGAGTTCAATTTTAGAATATAAACTCTTTGCTGTTATGTGAAAAGCTAAAAAGCAGTTTATTGAAAAAAATTGTTATCAATATAATAACATGTAAAAATGACAGTGATAATCGACTTTTGTTGCTGACCGTACCATCCTTTTTTCGGACCGGAATTATAATAGCACTAATACTTCATAAAACAGCCCCAGGACTTATCCCCAAACATCTGAAACCCATAGCCAACACCGACCGCGTCCGCAGTATCTTAGTACAAGTGCATCGAATTAAATTCACGATTAGCATACGTAATTACTACTCTTATCGGCGGCTTAATTGCGCCGTAATGAATCAACTGACGGTTCTTATAGCGTACGTACTTGCTTACTTTCAGATACCTATATATCTACTTGTTAGAAGTGTATTTTCCTGGTCTACCTATTGCGGAAGGGGATCGTAGCTAAATGACAAACACCGCACGGGTTTATCGACGGCTGAGCGATGCTTGCCGAAGTCAGTCCGTGGATGGGTGACCATATGGAGACCCTTCTGTGCCTCGCAAAGCCGTTGGTCCCGGCTGTTATTTGTGGATGTTTGACAGTCGTTACGGTTACGCCCGAAAGTCTGACAACCAGTCTTACCAAGGAATATCTTGTTATCCATTAACTGGGTTGTGGAGGTCGGATAGGCAGTCGCTCCATGTAAAGTACTGGTAGTCAGCTTCATCCGGTTAGATTGGAAGCTGACCCCAACGTAGTTGGGAAAACGATAGGCAGATTGATTTTGAGTTAAAAGTGTATAGCGGTAGGTACCTACAACGCCACATGCGAACAACGCGTCATACTGACGTCACGCAAATCCTGCATCTCGCAAGCAGAGTTTACCGCGCAACTAGCATAGATACAACAGCCAGACATGAATCATCTGGTAATTGCCCGCCAAACACAACACCCGTCTGGTCGGAGGATCCTCCCTTTTCTATAGAGTATGAGTGAACTTTACACCCTGTTCCTCATACCTCTATTGAAGTTTATTATCTTGGTGTACTTATTGCGGGAAGGTTAAGTTTTATATTCTTTGGACGTAGCCTTATGTTGGCAGTTTACGTAAGTCGATAGGGCTATAGGATGCGTTTTGGCAAGGTCTGCAGTTTTGAGGACTTTGGTGTGACTACAGGCTTGTAAGTAAATGACGTAGTGATATACGAAGAGACTTCGAAAAGGTCAATGTTGAAACTTCACTTAACTTGTAAATAGTTTCGTTTTCTGTTTATCCATGTTAGAATATTTCTTTTTATTTATTTTCTTACTATTCTAATATACCCTAGAGGTATGTTAGTGGTACTTTTTTTAATTTTGACCAACTTTTCTTGTTAACCATCTGCTGCAAGAATGTTCTAAAACTTACCTGCTATGACCAAGTCGATGTTGACTCGCAAATTAAATGTGAACTCTCCAAGATTCTTCGCCACTAAAATCTCATCTGTAAACGCGACCTTAGTGGCGTAAAAGTGTAGTAAAACATACACTAAACCTGAATAATTTTGAAGGATATTGCTAATCCATTAGTTCATATGTTCGAAAAATTTGTCTGCTCAACAACGTAAATAACGCAATGAATGTTGTTGAACTGTCAAATTAAAAGCCGTTGCTACTGATAGTGTGTTACGCAATTACCCGCCGGTAAAAAAAAAAAAAACAAAGCATGTGGCATATTATTGAATCAGCTGATGACTGATCAAATAATTACCTATTAGATATTATGATAAATGGTCGTACTTTCAAACCAGTTCAATCATAATAACATTGCAACTTATTGAGATATTTCCTGTTAAAATTACGCACCTAATAGTAATTTAACAAAATATCACGTTTAATTACGAAATCATAATATTGCAGCCTCGCAATGGAGACACGCCTTACGCGAAACCGAGTGCAATAACTTTGTTGCGTGGTGCATTTATTTATTGTTTTGTTTTTTCATTGTGGGTTCATTCAGTGTCTTGTTCATTCATAGAGTTGACTTGAAGTATTTATTTGCATTTTTCAGTAAGGAATACTTTAGAGGGTTTTTTTTTCTTTTTGTATTTTTGCTTTCACGTGATCATTTTTTTTATTGCGTCCTTAAAATTCCATAGCGGTTACATTACAAATCATATGGCCGGAAACTATTGACCAATCGACAATTGAGCCAATAATTCAAAATACACATCACAATTAATTACGCAATCATAACTTTGTTTCGGTCAAGTCGCGCGACGCTGCACGCCACAAGGCCGAACGCAGTAACTTTGTCTCGTCGTCTATTCGTTAATTTATTTAATTTGCAGCTCTGTATATGCGGTGTTCTAATTGCTCGGGTGCCGTTCGCCCACTTATCATAATGTCTCGCAAATCACGACTCTGCGGGAATAAATCTAGCGTCGATAGGACTTGGCCACTGGTCTGCTAGGGTTGGGCTGTGTTCGAGTAGTTTGGATGCTAAGATTAAACTGACTGAAACCGACTGTTGACTGGTAGAAAATGTCTTAGGCATTGAGACCGCTTTTGTATAGTCGCCAGCACATCAAGCTATCCGAAACTGTCAAATTTTCCCAATCAACATTGAACCTTATGCTGTAGCGATAAAGTTGGAAATCTATTAAAGAAATTTGACAGATTGTAGTAGCTTGATGTGCTGTCGTCTGTACATTTTTTTTACTTGTGCGTTAAGTTTTACGTTAAGGTATACGTGAGACACAGTGGCTTTTTAATTGTTTCTATAATTACGGCATTTAACCATATTGTTTTTGACATCAAGATTTGTTTGCTCTTACAACTACAAAAGCTATACTTAGGTGTAAATAAGGAGCGTATAGCAGGTGGCGTTTTGTGGTTTTTGTTTACACCCTTGGGAAAAAGGCGTAAGTTTGTGTATGAGTATGTGTGAGTACAATTATTATAATAGGTAATCCTGCCTCTGGTTAAGTAAGATTTATGCGGAAAACGTTGTTGTGATTTTCCACGCCAAACACGATAGGTAAAGACGCCTGTACATCAAGCTACTATAATCTGTCGAATTTGTTAGATAGATTTTCAACTTTATATCTAAAACATAAGGTACAAAGTTGATTGGGAAAATTTTACAGTTTCGGGTAGCTTGATGTGAATTAATCTATTATTTACTTCTTATTGCAAAGACTCTTGCTTCGTTAAAGATATAATTATGGCTAATTTTGTAGAAGGAAAATAATGTCGGTAAGTATTATAAGTAATTAGGGTTTTTACACTGCTTTGAATGACTACATAAGAAGCGAAAACGTCTATTATTTTAAGGTCGGTCTTAAAATGTACTTCAACATTTAATTAATTTGTTTTCACTAATTTCTCTATTCAAACTTGGTAGCCCTACAAAATCCAGTTACGCACAAAAATGGAGCTGGGCGCACGCGAATTTCTAACATAAATCGCAAACGACTCCCCATCGGCGCGCACGCAGCGTACAGCGGCCACCGCAGTACTTTATTATGTATCAACACGAAATTATTATACAATCAACGCTATTAGCGATAACATTCAATTTGCATCTCATCTGAAAAACTAATCTTTATTAATTTTTATTAAAAATATTGAGGGTTTTGGTATAATTAAGTTTCGGTTTTTATAAGCGTAGGTAAGTATTATGCAAGCCATTTTAATTAAAACCGCATTTAACGTTGTTATTAGTTTTTTATTTGGAAGTTTAGTTACTATTATCCCGGATGCATTCGTTAGATAAAAGTGAATTTGGTACATTCAAAGTGAAGCAAATCTTTCAGTACCTACAAGAATAACAGGCTTCAGAGGAGTTATTAAATTTCCAGTTTGCTTCAGAAACCGATGTTCATCTAACAACCTTCCAGCGCCTTACATATTGTATCGATCTACTCCGGCTACATGCTATAAATGATCAAATATACACTGAATATCCTTCCTCTGTATTTACGTAGTACATAGCCTACACAAAACACCCACCTTGTACGTTGAGACTAGAAATCTATGCCTACAGAGGGGCTAGGCCGAAAATTATTGGGGGGTGGGAGGTTGGATGGCAGAGGGGTTGGGGCCAGCCGTCGCCGGGCTGATATGTGACCGGAGAGTCTTGTTCAACAAACGATGACGATGATTTAAGCTCAGGCGTTTTAAGTGTATTACTGGGAGAAATCCGGCTTTTGGGCTTAGGCTTAGATTTGAGTGAGCCTGCTATTATGGGGGGAGGCTTCTCGATTTATGTGTGCCTGTCCATTTGACGGCGGGGCCGCTGGAGTCGGGAGTTGCGACGTCATTTAGTTACTGGCCGCTTGTACGAAAAAGGTTTTATTTTGTTGAAGATAGTTTTTTTTTCGACAGCACCCAATATTTAAAATGTTCCGAACCATTTTCTTTTAATACTGATGGGATGATTTAAAAAAATAATTGAAAACAAACCTCATTTCCAAGTCATCGATTACAAAATAGAGGTACCGTTTTTAATTATTCGTGCAAATTAATAGCAAAAATAAAAGCGCATCTTAAAACATTGTTTTGTGGCGCAGAAACTTAATTAAAATACTCTTTAATTAACTCAATGAACCACAATTGCATTTAAATTATTCGTTTCAAGTGCATTCAAATGGTTAATTACACTAATTAAAATCACGCTGTAATTTATTAACACCTACGGCTGTACGGCAGGGTGTTTCAAAAAAGATAAAACACAGCATCACGAAAAATCAGTCACGAAAAAATTTAATGAAAATCACTTTTTTCACTCATCAAACTGTATCCTTATTAAGAGAGCAAAAAAAAAAACAAATTTCATTGACGTTATAAAACTAAATTAAATCATGCATCAAGATGACCTTTAACCCTCACGTGCCTGCTACATAGTTACATACACCACTACTTGTGCCTATAGCACTGATCGCAGCTAATGTGTTTGCGTGGAAACCGGGAGGTCATCTGCTTTCCTGGAAAGCAAAATTGGGCTTTGGATACGTATATCGAGAACCTTCTATCGTGATCAGTTTTAGTTAATAATGATGAAAAGTCAAAGTCAAAGCATTTATTTCAAATAGGCACATAAAAGGCACTTTTGAACGTCAAAAAATATCTTAAAATAGAATTGATTCTAGTCGCCCATTCCAAAAGGTAGTTTTCGTATGGAGAAGAATGGGCAAGAAACTCCACCGTTACTCTTTTAAAATGTTTTAGGTACAATATTTTGCATGGGTACATTAATTAAATAATAACATGTGAGGACGATGCACCTAAAATAAAATTACTATACCACAGGTACAAGAATTACAAACGAAACCATGACATATAAATTAATTATCTGATAGATACATGGTGCTCACATATTTACAAACATGGTACAAGCAAAACAATTTTAATTAAAAAAAAATACAAGTAATAAGTCAGGGTGTGAGTAATGAATGACAAAACGAATAAAAAAAAAATAACAATTAAATTAGCAACCAGTTTGATTTTGTCTAGACTCTAGATTGTCCTATGGAGCAGGACCAGCATGTTTCCAAGCGTTCTTATCTTGGATATAATCTTCTAATTTATAGTAGAATCTGTTATGAGCGTGTGATGTTGAGAAAAGTAGTAAAAGGAAAAATTTCTTAAGTTTCCGCATGGCGTCGCTGATTTGTTGTTTATGGGCAGTCTAGTGCCCCTGTACCTAACAAGTTCTTTTTTTTTGACACCGGCTTCGTTTGTAATATTAAGAAATAGAAAAAGTCTTTCTCTAACAAAGACACTAGAAAAAGTTACCAGCTATATATTTCTTAGTACAATCATCCAATCAACTCCACCTATCGCAGTCCACTGCTGGACATAGGCCTCTCACAGACTGCGCCACAACACCGTGTCCTTCGCCTTCCGCCGTCCGCGTCCAGTCTACCCTAGCCACATTTTTAAGGTGGTGGTGGTATTTCTTATATGCTTCAGTTTAAATCTTAACCATGCCATTGACTCCTAAGTTGTCCATAAAACCCAGTCGGGTCTTGTTTCATCCTTTTCAGTAGTCACTGAAAAGGATGACACAAGAAAGCACTTTCCCGTGGTCGCATGCCGCTGTACTAACATATTATAAGCTATGGTAGCATGCGACCACGGGAAGGTACTTTCTTGTTTCATCTTTTTCAGTAGTCGGGTTTTAGTTTTTAAACTTATTTTTTATTTAATTATTTTGGGATTTATATGAGTAATATTTATATTTTTTAAATATGCTAATTAAGCCCTTTCATTTGATACCCAACATGGCATGATTAAAAAAAAATGTTTTTTTCGATCATGACTTTTTGTCCGCTAGAGGGAGCCATATTCAATTTAATGTAACGTCACGTAGCCTATAACCAGCGGACGATCAAGACGCTTCCAACGATGCCTCATTTATCCAATTATTACAAGCAGTTCAGAAGTTATGAGGGATCAGATGAACATACATACATACTTACATACATACATACCGGTCAAAATCATAACCCTCCTTTTTGCTTCGCCGTAGTCGGGTAAAAAATATGTGTTTTTAGTGAACAGTGAGATATTACTACACTTAACACAGGTATAAAAACTAGCATACCACTACTACGCACTGCCAACTAATAAGCATCTATCCTATATTTATTTCAAGTTACAAAAGCGCACCACAGACAAACTCAATCCTTTTACCGAATCATCCCGGACCCGTAAATTCGATATTGAATTTTTCTCGAGTTAATCTTGTATTCAAATTTTAATTATATCATTCTGGCGTTTGAATAAAAACGAATTCATTTGGTTTCGTCGGTGAATAATAATGTACGGCGAGTCGAGGCTTGAATTACAGAGGGCTCCTGTCACACCGAAGTGTTATGATTAGCGTGGGTAGTGAAACGTTTTAGAAGTTTTGTTACGGTTTAAGATTTATGTTTACTTACTAAGGCTATCCATCACCTGCCTAACCTTTTCCCAACTATTTTTGGGGACGGCTTCCAGTCTAACCAGTTCAGTGGTAACGGCCGCGACTTACGAGTTGTAGGTCTTAGGTTCGAAACCAGACAGGCGCTTGACTTTGTGTAAATTATTTCATCACCACTGCTCTCAAAACGGTGAAGGAAAACATCGTGAGGAAACCGGCATGTCCTAGAACCAAAAATTCGAAGACATGTGACATCTACCAACCCGCACTGGGCCCGCGTGGTAGATTACGGCCCGCTCCCTCTCACAGAGAGGAGGCCTGTGTCCCAGCAGTGGGAACATTATAGGCTGATTATGTTTATGTTCCAGTCTAACCGACCAGTATTTTACGCGGAGCGACTGCCTATCTGACCTCCACAACCCAGTTACTGGGTAACACGATACCCCTTGGTAAGACTGGTTGTCAGACTTTCGGGCTTCTGACGACCCGTCATGACTGTCAAAGAACAAAGAATAACAGCCGGGACCGTGGTTTGGGGTTGATCGATCACATTAAGCTACGCTTGCCCCGGACGGTCCGTGGATAGGTAGCCATCTTTACATAGCGAGACCCCTGCGTGCCTCGGAAAGCACGGCAAGATGTTGGTGCCGGCTTTTATTCGTGGATTTTTGACAGTTGCTACGGGTCGTCAGAAGCTCGAAAGTCTGACAACCGGTCTTACCTTGGGATATCGTGTTCCCCAGTATCTGGGTTGTGGAGGTCTGATAGGCAGTCATAATATAATCAGCCTATTTTGTTCCCACTGCTGGGACACGAGCCTCCTCGTAAGCCGTAAAAAAAAACGAGGGCCCAATGCAGGTTGGGAGATGTCACATGTCTTCGAACTTTTGGTTTTTTTTTATTGCTTAATAATGGGCACGCTCTTGACCTCGATTGGGCCTGATGGAAAGCGATGGATGAGGTTTATGATGGAACGAGCGTGCGAGCGATGTGCGATGAGCGAGCAGCAGGCTGCAGGAGGCAGGGTGGTCGCAAACCAGGCGGGCGTTAGCCCTACGACCGCAAGGGAAGAATTGGCCAGTCAAATAAGGTGTTGGGTGTGACTGTCCAGGATGCGCCGAGCGCTTGGTTCAGTTGAGTAACTGGCGGAACAAACTGCGCTACACGAGGAGGCTTTTTCATGCATTCCAACAGGTTGGTTCTAGGACCTACCGGTTTACTAGATAGGTAGTCGCTCTATCCGTCCATCTAGCTGGGGACGACCTAAAGAAGGTGGTTGGGACGGACTGGATGCGGAAGGCGGAAGACAGGGTGTTGTGGCGCAGCCTGGGTGAGACCTATGTCCAGCAGTGGACTGCAATAGGCTGAGTTGATTGATTGAGTCGCTCTATGTAAAATACTAGTATTCAGTTGCATCTGGTTAGTCTGGCAGATTCTGATGATGAGGTACCTTCTGGACGAAATAAACATCTCGCGGCTCAATTTTACACCTTCGTGTAACACAAACTTATGGAGATCAACAATTAATTCCTATGTCTGTATCCGGAAAAGCACTTTTCATGACCTCATATGCATATTGAAATGATGCCGTATGATTACGTTTAGAATATTATTATATCCGGGACATGCTATCAGGTCTAATTTGACAGCTAAGTCCTGACTATGATTGTCATAACACTAATCAGGGCTATTTTCATTTGGGTTTAGATTGAGTTAATGAATACAGGCAGTACCGAATTCATTGGGAGGGCTACATTGGCTGCTATTTCGGTAAGTAAATTAATATGATTGTTTAGTTACATTTAGTTGAAATCGATTCACAACTTTGGTGACATTTGAAGTACCGACAGAGTTCTTCAAGAAAGTACTTAAATCATTATCTGCTTAGCCTTTTCCCAACTATGTTGGGGGCGGCTTCCAGTCTAATGCAGCTTGATACATGAAGCAATTGCCTATCTGACCTCCACAACATAGTTACTGAGTAACACGATACCCCTTTGTAATAAAAAAAAAGTACTTAAGTAGGAGACAGAATTCTGTGATACATTTTGGCAGATATGACCATATTCATGTTAGAATCTTCAGATCTCGCACAAAAACTGATTGAGATATAACAATAGAACATCGCACAGATCATTATGCCTTTAATTGCCATAGGGAGCACAAACCCGTCATAATCTACGCGGAAGAATTCTCAAGGGGCTGTCACCATCGCGCCTCTTAATAAGAACACATTTAAAAGGAAATCACCATAACGAATTCAAACATTAATTCAAAAGCATAACTGTCTCTACAGCACAAGTAGGTACGTTACTAACACAATCTGTACAAAGGGCACCGAGCACTCCATTTATATAATACTCGTCAATAATAATTTCATTAAAATGTAGATCTAGTTAAAAGCATTTTTTCTGATTAATTTTCAGTCGCGGGCCCCGCTCTTCTTTTTTTAATTGAATATCAGGCCACTTTGATGGCGCGACGAGAAAGGGTTGAAAAAAAAGTTCGCCCTCATTTGAATAAAATAACAGCACTCACACTTTGCATTTACGGAGATATTTCAAATTATATCTGGACTCTTTTTTGTTTTAATTTTTTTTTGTTCCTCGTATTTATTTTATTTTTCCATCACCGCTCCCATCTAATTGAGTTAGGCCTCCAAATCGAAAATGTCGATCGAGTTGTAATTCAATTTATTTTTGTTTCTAATGGAGTTCGGAGCTTTTTATTCTCTTTTTTAAACTGTAATTTTGAATCATTTGCCTATTGAAGGGTTGGCTCTGTTTACCGATGCGAGGACTTTGCCATGGAATGTTTTTTATTCTTGGATCTGTTTGCGTGCTTTGTTTTTAATATCTGTGCTTACCTACCTACTTACTCTGCGTAGTAGCGCGGTTGTGTTTTCAAATATTTTGATTGTTACTTAAGAATCGCAAAGACATAACCAGATGCAGCTGAATACCAGTATTTTACATGGAACGACTGCCTATCTGACCTCAACTTGCTAAGACCGGTTATCAGACTTTCGGGCTTCTGACGACCCGAAACGACTGTCAAAGACCCACGAATGACAGCCTGGACTACGTAGGGGTCTTGGTATGAAAAGATGTCAACCAATCCACGGACCAACCGCAGCAAGATCCGTGCGGCTGTTATTACATAGCCACAAGTCTCTTACTGAAAGAAACAATTTTCTTTTCAGCCATCTTACTTAGAAACCTCGACTTCTTATTTGATTTCTCGGCCCGCGAGATTTTATCAACTCTGAATAAAAGGTAACTGGATAAGAGACGGTTTAGTAACACTACCACTGACTTGATTTGTGCTCTATTTCTTATTTCTTCGTTTACTTGTCTCTTTTCACGGAATAATTTCCAGTTTGTTCCTGCCTCTGAGCCCTGATTCACAACCATACGACAGGCTATCGTATCGAAAACCTGACATTTCGATAACCTGATTTGACTTGCCCTCAACAGCAAATAGCTGTTGGAAGAATAGCGGGCGTCTATTTGATTTAAACTTGCAAAATTTTCGGGTTTTGGACTTGTGAACAGCGTTTAGAAGACTCCTACGATAACAATGATTAATGTTCGATACTATACGGAAGCGTATCGAGTGTTTGTGAATATATGCAGGTCGGTTTTTCTGTGGAAAGTTTGAGGACGGTAGGTAACTCAAATGTCTTGCAGTTGTGGTCGTACATTGTGTAGGGTCGTCGGTCGTTCTCGTCAACAATATCTTTGAGTAGAGAAAGACAGAGACTTCATTGAGTCTCAAGCTGAAGTGAGCTTGCTTATTCTGTGAGTTATGTCGACAACTTTGGTTCTCTGCCGGATCACCTCTTTCCGGATACGTTCTATAGCTCGCAGAGCGACCTTGAATTTATGAGCCAGCCGTACCGGGGGTGTCCACGTTTCGACTCCGTAAGTCATGGATGCACTGATTAAAGACTTTACTCTTTAAGTTCTGTGGAATACGCTACGAGAAGACTTGATGCAGTCCCTGCCCTTTTCTACTCAAACATAATATTATTGAAGAAAACGTCCCGACACAATGTGCGATCACAACGGCAAGACAATGGGCCGACCATATTAGCCGTAGAACCGATAGACGTTGGGGTAGGCGTGTTCTTGACCGCGCATCGAAAAACGTGAGGTAGGACGTTCTCAGACTAGGCGGAGTGTAGATCTTTGCATGGTAGCTGGTAGTAACTGGATGGAAGTTGCCGAGAATTGAGCTGAACGGCATGCAATTGGAGAGGCCTATGTTCAGCAGTGAACTGCTGTAGGCTCATGATGAAGGCATATGCTCCGTCCCATAGATAGAAAGAACAACCATTGATTAGCATTCAAAAGAGGTCTACACTGGATCAAAAATCACTCGACCTGAAACCCAAAGCAGCTTTAAAAATAAGGTCAAATTCCCACCTTACACGGAACATAATGAAGATTATACATGTATAAGCATTATTATATTAGCTGTATACAAGCTGCAACAATGTCGCACGGACGGCGCCTACTCAAAAGACACTTGTCGCTTCTACGCTGATGGAGAGTGGTTGATACTTTTCATTAAAATTAATTAGATAATATAATTTTGTTTTTAAATCCTGCTGTGAAATATTATGAATTTGATGTATTGTAACGGTTGTAGTTATCATGTAGCCATGTGAAACATAAAGGCAATGTCAGATGAGCTTAAGTATGTATTTATTTTAGACTTATATCAATATTATCGTAATAATAAGAGAAACCTACATACATTGCCTCTTGACACCAACATACTTGTATCTGTAATTCTCTGTTATTTTCTGTCATTTTATGGTGTACAAAATAAAAAATATTCTATCTATCTTGTCATTTTGTTTATAAAATCATACGCAGACGTACCTGCTTAATGTAATCAAAAGAAAAGCATAAAAATGAAAAATAGTTTAGTTAAACTTTTCCCACAAAAAATGTGTATTGATTTTCAGGACTATTGGTACAACTCAATCATCACTACACTTACCTCCTTCACTAATTTAGATATATAAAATCAAGTCAAAGCACAATTTTCACATACATACCATTTATGTAGCAATCTTAAATTGGTTTTCAGGCTCAAAGTCATTACTATTGTTAAAACAAAACCATCAATCACTACACTTACCCCACTTACTTTACAAATTTAGATGGAAATTAAAATAAATCAAGTCAAAGCCTAATTTTTCCAAGTATCAACCACGCTAACACCCACTACATTCACGGAGAGCGTTTAAGAGAGTGAGAAAAGCTCGCCGCCCCGGCCTATTCGTTTCATGAGGGCGGCCCTACTTTTGTCTTGGCTGTCGGCTGTCGGCGACCCAAACCGGGTAAGTCGGGATTTTACAACATTTTCACTGACTTTTACGAGTTTTTCTTTTAGGTTTGGTTTAAGAGTGGTGACGTAAGATGAGTTGGGATAAACGAATGTTTTATTGTTTTTAAGCTTTGAGTACTATTAAATTACGCTTTAATATAAGTTACGGTATGGCTAATGTAAGCATTATTTTATACATATTCATATTCATTTATTTTGCGTTCCACAAGGTAAAAAGATGTTTACAAAAGGCTTAGAGCTAAGATCCGTTGTAGACCCTGTTAGGGCACAGCAAAAAATTTTTTTGGTACATACTTTAGTAATTAAATATCTAAATCATAGAAACTAAAATTAAAATAAAATTATACATGAAAACTGAATATAAATAAGTAGAGGAATATAAAGTAAGTACCTATTTTCTTAAAATACTATACGTTTAGATAAATTTATATTTATATTGCCTAAGGTAATAATTATTATCACAAAAACTTATTTAATAAGAGATCATAATTTTTAAGATTACAAATTATTAATAAAGAGATCAGGTTTACATGTATCCTTATCAGAGACAATTTATAGATTTAGTAGGTAGGTAACATTTTATAATTTACTTAAATAATCTTCTTGATAAATATATGCATGTATATATTTAAAAATGTATTTATTGCAATTATAATTTTTCATTTAAGTATTCGTTTATATTATAATAGCTCTTGTTTAATAGCAAAAGTTTTACTTTATTAATAAAAATATTGTATTTATTTATATTTCTTATTTCTTCTGGTAACTTATTATATATTTTTATCGACATGGCATAGGTACTTGAAGAGTGCATTTTTAATCGAGATGTAGGTATGTTTAATTTATTATTATGTCTTAAAGTAAATGTAGTTTGTAGTATGTCTTCTCTTTTTGTGTAGAATTCCGGGTATCTTCGTACAAATTTACAGAGTTCAAAAATGTAGAGACACGGTAGGGTTAAAATATTTTGTTCCTGAAAGTGGGGTTTGCAGCTATCTGTTTGTTTAATATTGACTAGAATTCTAATAAGTTTTTTTTGTAAGGTGAATAGTGTGGGTGCGTCTGTGCTATTACCCCATAATATGACACCGTATTTAAGCCATGCATAGGCATATGCGTAATATGTTACTAACGCAGTGTTCAGGTCTGTAGTTTTTTTGATTTCCTGAAGGGCGTATGAAAATTTTGATAATTTTGCTTTTAATTTTTGGATATGCGACTTCCAATTTATGTGTGTGTCTATATCTAGTCCTAATAGGGTGAATTTATTTACTATTTCTAATTTGTAGTTTTTAAAACTGAAGTTTATTTGTATAGGTTTTTTTTGTCGTGGGTGAAATGTCATTATTTTTGTTTTGTTAAAGTTAATTTCTAGATTATGTTCCGTCATCCAATGAGTTGTAGCGTCAAGTATTGAATTTAATTTAGCGTTAATGTTGGTATTAGTTTCGCATGAGGCAAGGATGGATATATCATCCGCAAACAAAACACAAGGTTCACTGATATGATTCGGGAGATCGTTTATGTAAACTAAAAATAGGAAGCAGCCTATTACACTACCCTGTGGGATTGAAGCGTTGATTGGTATATTTTCGGATCGGAACAATTCTATTTCGTTAGTTTTTTGGTTAAAATACTCTAATTCGACTAATTGCTCTCTATGCTGTAAATACGATGTGAACCATTCATGACATTTTCCACGGATCCCTATTCCATATAGTTTTAATAAAATGTTTTAATAAAATGTTGTTTAATAAAATGTTTAATAAAATGTTGAATTGTACTTTATCGTATGCTTTTGTCATATCAAGCAGTAATCCTATTGCATATTTTTTGGAGTTAATGATATCGAAGGCTTCTTGTATATATTTATAGATGGCGAGGATTGTGGATCGGTTTTTCCTGAAGCCATTTTGACAGTCATTAAATATATTGTATTTTTCACAATAGGCATAGACACGGTTGCACATGGCTTTTTCAAATATTTTTGATGCAGTTGGTAGGAGAGCGATGGGGCGGTAGTTATTTGGGTCAGTTTTTGCATTTTTCTTGTGTATTGGCTTTATACAATACATAGTTAAGTCTTAAACGTTCGCTAAGAAAATCTTTTCCATGCAAGCTTGACAACATATATATTTTTTTTATTTTAAGAAGGTAGTGTAGAAAATTTTTTAAATTGTAGAAAAAAGGTTAGGAACTTTTTTGATGATTACGACTCGTAGATGCGCGTTTATTACCGTTGGATCCCGTTTTTTGATCCCGTTTTTTAGGTATTACCGATGGATCCCGTTTGCTATTTCCGTTGAATCCCATATTATAACAACATGTGTACATTTCAGAAGAAAAGTGATTTACCTTTATCAAACACTAAAAAGAGATTATTTTTAGTGGGTTACCCGGAACCGAACTAGTTAGATTAGGTTAATTATTAAAAAAAAAACAATGTTAGGTTAGGTTAGGTTAAAACTGTGACCCCTACGCACGAGCCGAGCGAGCGAAGCGAGCGGTGCCGCGGCAGCGGCCGGCGAGTGCCAGAAACGACTAGATTATATAGAAAATGAGTTGTTTGTGAAATAAATAGTATAGGAAACGTTGGTTGTAAACTAAAAATTTGTCAATGGAGTTTTGGTGAAACATTAGTGAACCCCTCATTTTATTATAAACAATTTTGTTGTTGAAAGTACCCGCATTCATATTTTTTTAAGCATTCGGGATCCAACGGAAATACTTTTCGGGATTCAACGACAATAAAACGTAATTATCTTGCATTTTTTAAATTCGGGATCCAACGGAAATACATAATAATGTTTTGCGGGATCCAACGCCAAAAATATTAAAATGGGATTCAAAAACGGGATCCAACGGTAATAAATCTAGATGCGTAGGTAGGTCAGTGCGTTTTCTGTGATATTTAAAATAATCCTGTACTTATGGATACCAAATGTAACTAAAGACTCTAGATAAGTATCTGGTAAGCATGCTCATCGCTTCCTACCAATCCCGAAACATCTAATCTACTTGATAAAGAGCTTTATCATCATTTCAGCCGAAAGACGTCCACTGCTGGACATAGGCAAGGTAGCCAAGCACCTCCTTCTTCGACCGGTTTTGTGCTTCTCACATCCAACGGGTTCCTGCGGCCTTCACAAGGTCGTCGGTCCACCTTTTGGGAGGCCTTCCAACGCTACGTTTTCCGGTAGGTACGCGGTCGCCAATCCAGAACCTTTCGGGCCCAACGGCCATTTGTTCAAAATTAAATAATATCTCTAATTTCTGTGATAAAAAGCTTAAATTCATTGATTCACGGACAGACAACGCTCAGTCTAAAAAAAAACACTGGCTATAAGGAAGGTCAGAAGCTAAACAATTTTGCAATTAAAAAAAAAACGCACAATAATTCCTTACATAATAAAAGTGGACAGTAACTAAGGATTTTTAAAATTCATCGCCTACATAGTCATTTTTGCCGATTGGATATCCTACACGGCTTGCAAAACTCATTATTTATAGAAAAAAAAAAAACAAAACATAACCTCCAGACTTACCCCACTTCCTTGTCTCGTCGCCAATCTGAGAAGAATCTCGGGGCGAGGCTGAAGTGACTCACGGGTTGGGGTCGCCGGCACCCCACCGGACTTGACACTCATTTAAGTAGCATATAATTCAGTTTATTTAGCCGAATTCAATCTTCAAGAAATGGAGAAGGGTTGGCTAAGAAAAAATAATAGTTTTGAGTGGAAAATGTTGGTTTTGTGAATGAAAAGTCTTCGTGGTTTAAAAATAACATATATTTCTTTACTGTCTCTATCATTTAGATAGATCGATTTTTTTTTCATTTTTATTGAATACCTACTCTGAAAGTCTGACAACTAGTCTTACCAAGGGGTATCGTATTATCCAGTAACTGGGTTATGGAGGACAAAATACTGGTATTCAACTGCATCGGATTAGACTGGAAGCCGACCCCAACATAGTTAGGAAAAGGCTAGGCAGATGATGATGATTTAAATACCTACCTACTCTGGTACCTGGCATTAAAATATAAGCCATCCTTGTTTGTTCAGTTTATTTTTTTCAGTGTTGGTAGAAGTAGGTTGTATAGTTTACAGACTGAACACCTAATCTGTCGAAAAACGTTTAGTGGTATACAGGGTGTTACGGAAAGGGTATATCAATACAAACGGGTTGAAGAGTGTATCTGGTCTAGAATCTCTGTACGAAATTTCAGCTCAAAAGCATTAACTTTGAAAATGCTTAATATTTTTTTATTTCGACATCACGGCGCTGCACTGGCGCGCGGCGGCGTGATGTGCGTGTACTAGGCGCACAGACACACTACAGATAATGAATAATGACCCTCGTAGTGCGGTGACACGTTTGTTATGATTTCAATTTAATGAGCTATCGAAATAAAAAAATATTAAGCATTTTCAAAGTTACTGCTTTTGAGCTGAAATTTTGTACAGAGATTCTAGACCAGATTCACTCTTCAACCCGTTTGTATTGATATACCCTTTCTGTAACACCCTGTATATAATATATAGGTAGGTAGGGCCTACCTATAAAAAACGAGGCGATTCTAATTTCAGATATGTGTAGTTATACACTAGCTTGCGTACTGACATAATCTAAAAACTGTCATACGGTAAATATCACGATAACATCAAAATTCTGTGTCCTGTAAAAAAATATATCGTCAATAAAACTCAAGGAGGGACCTACTGAGCAGCTAGCAAAAGGACGTATTGATCAACTCGTCGCGGCGATAAGGGGATCTATGTTTCATTCGCACTAACGATCAAATCGTTTTGATCCTCGTAGAAAAAGTAGGATTATTCACTCAACAAAAGCAAAGACAGGCCTGATGGTCTAGTGGTTAGTGACCCTGACTGCTATGCGGAGGTCGTGGGTTCGATTCTCACCCCGGACAAAATATGTTTGTGTGATGAGCACGATCATTTGTTCTGTGTCTGGGTGTAATTTATCTATAATATGTATGTATTTAGAAATATATAAGTATGTTTATCAGTTGTCTAGTACCCATAACACAAGCTCTGCTTAGCTTGGGACTAGATGGCGTTGTGTGATAGTTGTGGAATATTATAAAAAAAAAAGCGCAAAAACGATGTGTAAGATTTAGAATAATTTTATATCTTTTAAAATACAGTAACATGAAGTAACAACTAATTTAATAATTATTATCAATGTTATAATGTCAGATGTTGATGATGAGATGTTTGATATAATATTCTCGTTGCTAGTGGCACCGCCATGACAGGTTTGGTTATGTCACTGGCTAAACAAGGCTTGAAACATTGATAACTCAATAGCTGGAAATAAATCAATTTATTTTAACACAAGCTGACTGCTTGGTGGGATTTATTTATTTAATACTAAAGCACATAAATGTACAGAGGCGGACTTAGTGCCATAGGCATTTTCTACCAGTCAACCTATGGGTGATGCAGAGACAAACAGTAGTAGGTGCAATCATGAAAATTGAGGAATAAAAATATTTTAAAATAAAGAGAGAGAGAAGAGACAGAGAGAAAAGTAGAAGAGAGGAAGAGAAGAGTATTCTATTCTATTCTACGCATAAACCTATTAAAACTATGAATATAATATATACCTAATTACATTTAAATATAAGCACAAATAAATATACATAAATACATGAATATACTTACTAAAAACAAATAAGATAAACCGTTGGGCTTCCAGACCCAATGGTTTAGGCTGTCAGTGAATCAAATATAGATGACCAGTACGCAGCTAACATAACTTCAAAAGATTCTTTACAAGAAGGTTTTAATATCAAGCCAAGTTGTCAAACTTTTTATAAGAATGTAGTTCTGTCATCTCTTCAGCCCTAAAAGAAAAGGGGTGATTTGGAAGGGTTTTCAAACCTTTTTCTTTAAATAAATTAGCGGAATTGTGTTCTTTCTCGTGCTAATGAATGTCCTGTGGACTCGACGTCAGACCTGAATTAATTCCGTCTTTAATTAATTGATTTTAATGAGAATTCGACGAATTTATCACCTTATACCTATCTAATTAAGTAAAGGTAATTTTATTCGGTCTGGTTTGTTTTGGTATACCTACTTACTTGGAATTTAAATAAGTAGATTAGGTACTAACGTTCGTAACTGAAAATAAATTAACTGATATAGTTAATTTAAGTCGAGTAAACCTGCATTTTTTAATGACATACCCATACTAATATTATAAATGCGAAAGTATGTCTGTCTATCTGTCTGTATGTTACCCCTTCACGCTTAAACCGCTGAACCCATTTAGATGAATGTTGGCATAGAGTTAGTTTGAGTCCCGGGAAAGGACATAGGATAGTTTTTATCCCGATATTCCCACGGGATCAAAATTTATGCGGGTGAAACCGCGGGGCGCTGCTAGTAACTAAATATATCCACTTAAATGACAACCACAGATCGTGACAACAAGGTTATTTTTATAAAAACCAACTCTAAAATCTGCGGGCTAATTGCGTATCTCACACTATCAATAGCAATGGGTTTCATTTTGACAGTTCAACAACATTCATTGCGTTATTTACGATGTTGAGAAGACACATTTTTCGAACTTATGAAGCAATGGATTAGCAATATCCTTCAAAATGATTCAGATTGATATTGATAGTGTGTTACGCAATTAAGGTGCCGGTTCTTTAGATGAGAAAGAGCTTCAATTACATGAAATTATCGTGTTAAAAATACTAAACAAAAAAGGAAACGAACATCCCTTTATAACACACCTATTGTGCGCATTATAAGTATTAGAAGCGTGTGTTTTATCACTGCGACAATCAAAACGTACGTTCCCGACCGCAAGTTTAATTATGCAAACATCAAGCCGTCGCCAGATTTCTCATTAGAGCCAAGATAATGACGGTACACACTGTCGCAAAATTAGATAGCAAGCACGCACCCAAACAGATATACGCGCCACATTAACATAAACCGAATTTGCATGTAAATTACATTTTACAGCATCTTAATTAAAACATTTTGGCATTATAAATGATCAAGCGGGGGAGGGTGGTGTACCCCTGACCTTAGCGCCTCCTCCCTCCAGTTAATTCGATAGTTTGAAATTTGGAACATTTGAATTTGACGTTCGGTTTTATGAATTTGTTTTTTTTTTGGCGTTTAGCGGGAAACCATCGTCATTTTTTTAAATAAAACTACATTGCGTTTGGCATTTACTAACAAAGCCAGTGTTATTTTAGAAAATGTCATTGGATAGATTTCAAACTGTAGCGGATCCAAAAAGGTTTAAATTTTCCTATAAAAAAAATATGCCTGGTATCTTTCTATCACTTAATAGTAATCTACTTCACTACTATATTATTATTAGTCTTGTATAAAAATCACTACAGATTTGGATACTTTCACCCTAAACACGCAGCAAACAAGCAGACAGACACACACACACACGCCTGTATGTATCATAAAGCAGCTACTGTTTACCGACATTTTCCCAGCATTACATTTAACCCTCGCACTGCAGAGTTACCGCGATGCATCGCCATGACGTATGGCTGACCCTCGACGTATCTACGTTGCACAGTCAAGTGCAATGCAAGGGTTGTAAGCACTCTACTTAGATACACGTGTTTAGAACTAATTATGAGATGGAACGTTTTACACTAGGTTAATTTTTTTTAATAATAATAATAAATTTATTTCAGACCATAAGTCCATAAACAAATACACATTACAATTTAATACACAAAACATACATACATGAAAACATATACCTACACAAAAAATTATTTTAAATATTGGAATGACGCACGATGAGTGGTCATCCATTGCCACATCATTGGACTGTAGAAAGAGATATTTTTTTAACTGGTCAAGCTCCACGCGTCGCCTGTCGGCGATGAAACAGTATAAAATCAATTGTGTCTCATTAGCGAAGCTTGACAGATTAAAACACCTAATTAGGTTGGTTGTTAGGTTAACGTATTAGCGAGGTAATTTCCTAACACACATACAATGACAATTGATCGCAATGCCTTTCATTTTGACAGTTCAACAACATTCATTGCGTTATTTACGTTGTAAGCAGATGAATTTTTCAAACCTATAAAGCAATGGATTAGGAATTTCTTTCAAAATCGGAAAGATTGAGATTGAAAGTCTATTTTTTGTGTCAGGGTATTTTCATCATAATTAATAATGAATTTCCCAAAATCACGCTCAAAGTTATGTGATAGTCTTCAGATTTCCACGAGGTTTTCGTGAATATGGGTGCTGTACCCCTGGTATGTATTACTAGATAATATATGAAAAATACTTATCAAAAATCGCGACATGCAAAAGAAACTAAGAGATTTCTAAATCTGTATTTAAATCGTAGTTTAATTAAATTTTTTATTGCTTGACCAGCCCCATCGGATTTCTTAACAACATTTACATGAGATTAAAGGCAAAAATGTTTTTTTTTAGAACAACCCCTCCTTTGGGGGTATTAACTGAAAGTTCTTTAAATAAGTTCGCAATTAGGGGTAACATTAAATTAGCATAATTGTATAAGTTCGTGCTGTTTATGTTTCGACAATAACGATTTTGTCTGTTGCAGTCTTCGTGGGTATGTATAATGAAATAGACAGTACGGTATTTTTATCTCACGAAGCGACGCGTGCTTTACTTGTGGTAACCAAGTTTACTAACACATCGTGAAGGTGTGCGTGAAGACGAGTAGCGTCAGCACCACAGATATAGATACACCTAGATAACGCAAGAACAACTACTTCGCGTGCCAAAAATCACACCAGCTTACCTACAAAAATCGTAAGCCGCCACTTTCGCGCTCAATCCTGTATACTGCTGGATGGAGACCCATTACCACCTTACTGGCTGGTTTCGACTACAGCATGAGCTATAGAATCTTGAACGGCTACGGGAATAAGGCTACGGACACGAAGCATGCGCGGAGCGGCGGTGGCGGTGGCGCGGGGAGCGGCGCGTTTCAATGCGTAGATGTTGGCCTCACAGGCAGCGGCGCGGCGCGGCGCGGGAAAGGGTGCTTACATAAAGAAACAGGTTTCCGGTGCAGGCGAGTCTGTGCGGGTCGGTACCGATTGGTGTGGGTGAAATAGTCCCACTTTAACTTATGCGCTCGCACATAAAGAACCAGGTAAAACATGTAACCGTTTCCTTCCGAAGATCTACCTGCAGAAACCTGTACTGGGAGTCGGGACCAAAAATCCAAAAATTCTTTATGTAAGCACCCAAACGGCGTACGATCGGTGCGCACTAGTCTAGCGGTGCCGGTGCCCGCGCTACTGCATTGAAGTAGTGTTGTGCATTTTATTTTTTGCTTTTTTAACGACCGACGTTTCAAAATTTTGTACCTATGAAGAAGATGTTGTCGTCGCTGTTAAGATATTTCGTTCGCGAACAAAGACACTAATTTCTCATAACACAACACTACGCCGCTCTAGCGCCGCACGATCTGCCCGCTGGCTTCGAGACCGGGTCTGCGTTGCCGCGCCGCTCCCCGCACCGCCGCCGCCGCCGCCCCGCAATCGCTGACTTCGTGTCCGTGGCCTAAAAGCTTAATGGGAACATCGGGCTACAGAGAACTCTGGACAATAACCAACATTTGTCCAGCTTGACCATCTGGTCTTGTAGTCGCAAACGCTACTGCTGAGCATGAGGTCCTAGATTCACTTCCCAGGGCGGGCAAGATGTTATTGGGTTTATTCATTAGGAATTTATTAGTGGCAGCCGTGGGAGTTGGGATTTGTGCCCGGTTGTTCGCCAATAGGTTCGCCCCTTATTATCTACCTACTTGGAATTTAAACATTACTGGCGAGACGTGAGTTAACTAAGTATAAGTACAACTCTGGCTAACCTTTCGGGGATTGATTACGTGGCCAAAGCATACACGCTACTTTTTGCATTAGCGATCGGCGATTTTGCGGCTGCATCGATGCTGCATCGCGTTTTGGCGGCTCTCTGCCGGTGTTCGGACGCGGTATCGGAATCGCGCGTTTTAGCGACTGCTCCGATGCTGCATCGCGTTTTGGCAACTCTCTGCCGGCGTTCGGACGCGGTATCGGAATCGCGCGTTTTAGCGACTGCTCCGATGCTGGCGCAAATGCCAAATCGCTGCGACCGGCATCCGAATGTGTGCGAATCGCCGCGTTTGGCGTTTTTAAGTGTGCGGTCTGGAATGCTTGGTCGCTGCACTTAGCTTCTAAAAAGCAGCTGAATCACCGATCGCCGATGCAAAAAGTAGCGTGTGTGCTTTGGCCCTTACAGGCTTGACATATTGTTGTCTGAAAAAAAAAAAAGATTTGGGCATAAACAAATCCTAGACTCGAAAACAAAAGCACCTCAATCATAACATCCTAAAAGCTAAAAGGCTTCAAACTTGACACAATTGTTTTGTCATACTAGTGACGGACCTTTGTCCCGGAACAGGAATAAATAATGAACACTGACGACTGCTACTTCTGTTGCTAAAGAAACTAAAAAGTAACGGCTATAGCCGTCGGCGATCTCTCCGTGAGCTTTGTTGCGCTACACTAATTTTAGCAGAATATACAGGGTGTTACGGAAAGGGTATATCAATACAAACGGGTTGAAGAGTGTATCTGGTCTAGAATCACTGTACAAAAGTTCAGCTCAAAAGCAGTAACTTTGAAAATGCTTAATATTTTTTTTAATTCGATAGTTTATTAAATTGAAATCATAACAAACGTGTCACCGCACTACGAGGGTCATTATCCATTATCTGTAGTGTGTTTGTGCGCCTAGTACACGCACATCACGCCACCGCGCGCCAGTGCAGCGCCGTGATGTCGAAATAAAAAAATATTAAGCATTTTCAAAGTTAATGCTTACGAGCTGAAATTTTGTACAGAGATTCTAGACCAGATACATTCTTCAACCGGTTTGTATTGATATACCCTTTCCGTAACACCCTGTAGATGCGAATGTGATGTTTACGCGGACTGATGGAGGTCCGTCAAAAAGCAATGTTCTTTTTGAAGTGAAAACTTCTTTAGCGGCGTTGCACACTTTTTGTAATGGGGAAAAAATGTTAAACTCGCGTCAGGACATCGCGTCAGGACACGTGACCGTCAGGACAGATTTCCCCCCCCACCCCTCTTTCTACGGCGGCGCCAACCGAAGTGAACCAAGTGAGACACGATAATGGATGGATGGATGGATAGATGGATGGACGGACGGACGGACGGACGGACGGACGGACCGACGGACCGACGGACGGACGGACGGACGGACGGACGGACGGACGGACGGACGGACGGACGGATGGACGGTGACGGTGACGGTGACGGTGACGGTGACGGTGACGGTGACGGTGACGGTGACGGTGACGGTGACGGTGACGGCGACGGTGACGGTGACGGTGACGGTGACGGTGACGGTGACGGTGACGGTGACGGTGACGGTGACGGTGACGGTGACGGTGACGGTGACGGTGACGGTGACGGTGACGGTGACGGTGACGGTGACGGTGACGGTGACGGTGACGGTGACGGTGATGGTGACGTTGACGGTGACGGTGACAGTGACGGTGACGGTGACGGTTACGGTGACGGTGACGGGGACGGGGACGGGGACGGTGACGGTGACGGTGACGGTGACGGTAACGGTGACGGTGGACGTGGATGTGGATGGATGGATGGACAGCTGATGGCTCGACTGTCTGTGTAGCCACACTGCTGTGTATTCGTAAAATTCGTGTATATAATGTGTTTCAAATATGAAAATTGAACAAAGTGCATCGATTAATGAAAAAAGTGACGCAGAAATAGTGAAAAAAAAATTAGTTATATTAATTCAATTCATAATTGATTTATTTCAACGTTAATATTCAAGTTTTTACTTCTGCCGGCACTCCCGGGGTGAAACCCGTCTTTTTTTTTTTCGTGTAATCGTTAATGGCTCGCGGTTGAATATTGAACTTCGTGGATTATTCGAACTGTAGGGAACGGTGGGTTGCTGGTTGGTGGT
Source organism: Amphipoea oculea (assembly GCA_945859645.1). Lineage (NCBI taxonomy): Eukaryota > Metazoa > Arthropoda > Insecta > Lepidoptera > Noctuidae > Amphipoea > Amphipoea oculea. The sequence goes on along the minus strand of OX243869.1, from coordinate 6,872,628 downwards.
ATTTTGACGTTCTTTAATAATCTGTACTTTGACGTAGAAGGACAATAGACAGGCATTTTGTGTTAAGAAATGAGAGGGTTACCCTTTGCTTTGATTACCTATCATCCGGACCTAAACCACTTTATTCATAAACGTTGCTTAAAGTTAAGTATTGACTAGCTATTCTTTAACCATATATTTTTGACGTTTAACCGTTACTTAACTTTAATTATCGTTTATAAATAAAGCCCATGATGACAGACGTTACATATGGCCTTTTGGACACTCGAAAACCTAAAATCAAGATAGCGGTCACTGTGTTGAAAATCTGACGTTTTGCCCTTTCGTTCCTTCTGACACATGATGGGAAAGAGGCATAACACTCAGAATACATACATACATGTAGTTAAATTATTATGAGACACTGATCATGGAGTTTCATCATCATCATCATCATTTCAGCCAAAAGACGTCCACTGCTGGACATAGGACTCCCCCAAGCACCTCCACTTCGACCGGTTTTGTGCTTCTCGCATCCAACGAGTTCCTGCGGCCTTCACAAGGTCGTCGGTCCACCTTGTGGGAGGCCTTCCAACGCTACGCTTTCCGGTACGCGGTCGCCACTCCAGAACCTTTCGGCCCCATCGGCCATCTGTTCTGCGAGCAATGTGCTCTGCCCACTGCCACTTAAGTTTGGCAATTCTTCGGGCTATGTCGGTTACCTTGGTCCTCCTGCGGATCTCTTCATTTCTGATTCGATCCCGCAGGGAAACTCCAAGCATAGCCCTCTCCAATGCCCTTTGGGTGTCTTTCAGCCTTCTAATAAGGCCCATTGTGAGCGACCACGTTTCAATGCCATATGTTATCACTGGCAACACGCACTGGTCAAAGACTTTCGTCTTGAGACACTGCGGTATGTGGGACGAGAAGATATTGCGTAGCTTCCTGAACGCTGCCCAGCCGAGTCGGATTCGACGATTGACCTCTTTCTCGAAGTTGGACCTACCTAACTGGACAGTTTGTCCTAGGTAAATATACTCGTCCACGACTTCGAGTGTAGCGCCTCCGATCTTCATGAGAGTGGGTGTTACATGGGCATTTGACATGACTTTCGTTTTGTCCATGTTCATTTTCAGACCCACTCTTTCAGAGGCTCTACTGAGGTCATCGAGCATTGTACTGAGGTCCTCCATAGTCTCAGCCATGACTACTATATCGTCGGCAAACCGAAGGTGAGTTATGTACTCGCCATTGATGTTAAAATGCCAGCTCCTTTCCAGTCCAGAACCTTGAAGACATCATGGAGTTTAAAAGCTGTTTATTATGCAAGTGAATGTTTAATTTAATCTTTTTAAAATATTTTATTTTAGGGGCATTCGTTAGTGTTGCTCGTAAAATTTTCTGACGTTTTTTGCAATTTGGTGGTCAATATCAGGTTGTATTATGTTGATCCAAATATGATTCGCTATCGTAACATACTCGTCTATGTATTTACAGGATTATAATAATTAGAATCAGAAAAACAACTCTTTTAAAAATATAATTCAATACGGTAATTTGAACTAAGAGAATTGTAAGTATTGCTAATTTTGTTATTACCTACCCCGGCGCTTTCGCTTTAAAGGAAGCATTTACAACTGTAATGCCACAGTGTAACGCGAATCCTCCTAATAAAGTACACACAGAATTTGAACCACTTTTTCGACCCCAATAAGAAAGGATGGCACACACCTGCCTCTATTAATTTCAATTACAACAAAACTATTTAACAGACCATAAATATATCAAGTGAGAGTATCTTGATGTTGTTTAAGCATTGCGTGTGGTGACGTGATCAATTATTATCTGTGGACTCGTTCGAATTTTATTGTGAAGCCATCTCATTTGCGATTATGTTAGGCTGTGGCCCGATAGTATTAAAGTTATGCCCCTTTCGTCTTGTAATTACAAAAGGTGTTATGGTGTATAATTGCCCTCTATATATTTTTTATATGACTTTGTCAGTTAGAATTTTGAAAGAGTTTGTATGTGTCAAGTTTTTATATGCAATGTGTGTTTAAAATGAACTCAGTACCTACTTAATTTTCTTCTTAAAAGATATATAAAAAAAGATGGATACTTATATAAACCCTTAAACCCACCTAAATAAATCGATCAGAATATGTGCTTACACATTCTTGTTATAAGTTTTTTTATAGCTCAAATTACAATAACAAAAGTTATCATGATTACCCTACAGAAGTAACATATAGATATTATACAGTTACTTCAATTCGATAAAATATACCTTTTGAATTAAGACTATCAGATACCTACACACACCAACCAAAGCACATATTTATAAAACAAATACCGCGTCGTTGAAGTACAAAAAATAATAACTCCACCAACAATACGTTCAACAACTCTTAGTGCAAAAAGAAAAAGCAGGAAAATAATGATACAAAGCTCTTTATTTCACACAATTAGAGCGATATGTGGAGGAGACGAGCCGTTGAACATACACAATTAGTCGCTTTTTCACACAACAAGCCACAGCATAACAAACTTGCGAAGCGAAAAAAGTTTGCACCACCAGTAAGTCGATAAGTTGGGAGCACGTTTTGTTAGCATGTAGAGATTTCAAAAATAGGTTGTTAAAGTGTAGACGCTCAGCGACTGCAGCGCCGTGAAAAGTAATGAAAAACAGGCGCCTAGTGTCAAGTGTAAATCGCCTTGTTAATTTCACTAGCCCTGCGGCGAATTTCGCCGAGGACGCATTGTGTGTGCCGGCTTTATGTCGCGTCTTCCCGTTGTCTGTACACGGCTTTAATTGCGCGCGTCATTGGCGCGCTTTTTGAAAAAAGAATGACGTGTAATTAACGCGCGAATATGGAACGTGACAACGCGCGTTCTGAGGGAGCGATTTTTTTTTAATTTTTTTAATTAGGCATACGAAGGGTTGAGTTCGGTGTTTTGTTTTTGTTCGTTTTTTATTATTTTGTTGTTATGAGTCCAGTTATAGCAAGCGAATTTAAATTATAATGAATAAATTAAAATGCTTTTAGTAAATCATTCGTATTGATTATAATTATAATACTTGCTGTATTTAACACCTTGCATTCGATTTTAATATAGCTTTAGGCCATTACTTTTAGTTCATTTATAGTAATACCTTATTTCCTTTTCTGATAGAGAAAAGCAAAAATACATTTACGGAAATTAGGAACTAAAAAACAAGCTAAACATTGTTTTCACAAAACAGCCACAAACTACTTCTCATTGACCTAAAACAATTCCATAAACATAATTTACTGAGTAATTAATTTGATGTATACTTTCGCCGTTTCCCGTGTCTGTGGATTGTAAATAAATAAAAATAAATATAATTTTTTTTGAGGACAATGACTGTCCGAAAAAAGCGATGATACATGATCCTCGTTTGGCTGGCTCGCGTACATTTTTTTTATTAAAAAAAAATCACATTAACGGCCTTCATTGGGGCGGCGATAAATAATGCCCTCCTTATTCAAATTTTTGTTTTGTTCATCCCCCACACGTTATAAATGAGACTTATTTGGAAACGAATGATAGGGAGTGATAAAATTCTCGATTATGTTAGAATGTGTGAGTGCAGGACGAGTTGGTAATCGGGCCATTTATTATAAATTTAAATTTTATTTTTACGCGCATTACCTGTGCCTGTATTTGGTTTCGTATTTTAAAAAATTTATCACGGCCGCAAAACGATTTTTACAAGTGAATGTAGGTAGATATACTTTTATTATGAACAGTTACGACACGTAATGCATAATTATCTTTTAAAGCCTTTACTTTATAATTTACATCTTCATTACTAGGTACTCCAGATGTTACCTATTTATAAAAAAGTCCTTTGTAAAAGTTGTTTCTCTCAACTGAAGCAAAAATACACTCCCAGAGTCCTCATTCGAGCCATCGTGCATATTCACATGCACTTAAGTATGAAATTTCGGGAAAATCAAAATACACACATCAAAAGTGTCTAGGGATCAAGCATTTTTATGCGGATTTCTTGAGATTGAGATGTGGCTTTGTAATAAATTTATGATTTTATAAATTTATATGGATCCTTTTTGGTGCATTTCATAATTTGAATCAGGAACTGTGAATCAAATTCGAGTAAAAGATGAAAATCAGCTGTCAATATTTTCCCTATAAAAACATACAACGCATTGAAGACATTATTAGTGCTACTGTTTCCCTACTACTGATTAAAACCAACGTTATTATGGAGCGGCGACGTCATTTAAGCAGGGAAGAAATGCTCAGAGCCGTGGGAATGATAGAAGCTGGTTCCCGGCAACGTACTGTGGCTTTAGCTCTGAATACAAGTCAGAGTGTTATCAGTCGACTTTGGACACGTTACCGAAGCACTGGTACCGTGGCTGAGCGCCATGGAGGACGGTATCGCTGCACCACACGGAGACAAGACCGATACATTCAAATCTTAACTCGAAGAGCTCCAACAATAACCGCCATGATGTTAGCCGTGAGGCTTCATCACTCTTCAGGGAACTTAATTAGCGACCAAACAGTCAGAAACCGCTTGCATGAAGTGAACCTTCATTCCCGAAGACCGCTACGGGTACCACCTATAGCAATGCACAATCGTAGGATTCGATATCAATGGGTTCTTGAACACAGAAATTGGGCAGAAGAACAATGGCGTTTCGTGTGCTTTTCTGATGAGTGTCGTTTTGGTATGAGACCGGATACAAGACGTATACGACACTGGAGAACCCCTGGACGCCAACAGCGATTAAAATCCTGCCAGGAAGTCCATCCTTATAGTGGTGGAACCATCATGGTATGGGCGGGTATTTGGATCGGCGGAAGAACTGAGTTGATTTGAATCAGAGGCAACCTCAACGCTCAAATTTATGCTGAGACGATTGTATCAGACGTCATCGTTCCTCTACAAGTGCAAATCGGTCCCTTATTTCAGTTAATGCATGATAATGCACGACCGCACACCGCAAGAGTTGTAAGACAGACTCTCGCCGCAGCTAACATCAATGTCCTGCCCTGGCCTGCTCAGTCGCCAGACTTGAACCCGATTGAGCATGCATGGGATATGCTACAGAGAAGAGCTCTGCCGAATATGGAGGGTATCCAGTCGCAAGAAGACCTTTTTTTGTTGTTGCAACGAACATGGGCGGCCATTCCACAGCGTGATTTGGATGAACTCATTTTGAGTATGCCAAACCGATGTTCTTGTGTTGTTAGTGTTCGCGGTAGAAACACGGATTATTAATTGTTTAAGTTACCCAATAAAATTTTAAAGAAAACTGTTATTTCAGTCTTGTTTTCGAACTTTTGTGTTAGTGGTTCAAATGTCAAAAATCCCTTTATTAGGAAAATGGCAAATTTCTTTATTAAGGCAAAGGTGACTTGGTTTATCGTTACTGTGACAAACGAAAACACTTTATTTGATGAATCCTTAAAGAAAATTTTAATTAATATCAATCAGGAGAAAAGTTATTGCAAAAATATATGTTGATCCCTAGACACTTTTGATGTGTGTAACTACTGGTCAAAAAAGTTTTTATTCAGTTTTCAAGCTGACATCTATGTACTTGCCATGATTTTGGTGGTATCGAATTCATGATCATCTAAAAAGTTACCGACCTTTATACAAAAAAAAAACAGTATTTTTAAATAAATACTTCTTAATCCTCAGAGTTCCCCAATGGAACATCTTTTCAAACATACTGGCTGAATTCTCCGTGTTTTTACAACTCTCAAAGAAGAACCCTACCAAGCAGGTACGTGCATACCATTAATGCAAATATCCTTAAGGACCCTCGACGCTCGCGCTCCTCAATCACGACGGATGGGTAAGGTCGCTGCGATTTCCCTACTGACCTTCAACCGTTGCCAACTGATGCAGCTAAGTGGGATGCTTTGTTTCTTTCTATCTGAGGAGTGCCGACCTGATGAAGTACCTACAGAGAACATATTGAGGACGTCTGAAAAGTTTAATTCAAAAATATCTAATATAGCTGAGCCTGCGATTTCGTTCGCGTGCATGACGTAAAACTTTTTTTTTTTGCGGGGGCACCCTATTTTTTTTTCTAAACTAAAAGTAGCCTAAGTTGCTCCTTATTACATCAGCTATCTGCCAGTGAAAGTGCCGTCAAACTAGGTCCAGCCGTTTCAAAGATTAGCCGGAACAAACAGACAGACAGACAAAAATTGTAAAAAAAAATATTTTGGTATATGTACCGTGTATACATCCATATGCATTTAAAAAGCGGTTATTTTAATATTACAAACAGACACTCCAATTTTATTTATTTGTATAGATATAGACGTTACAGTGCAAGGGTGAGTGATATCTATATTTTTCTTCCTTGTGTGGCCCTTTACAGCACACACTCATCTTCCTACCACCTACTGTCAGATATACCTAGCTAATATTACTACTAGAATACAAACCCAAACAGAACCACACCGCCCGTTCCCCATACATAATGTATGAACTTAAAGAAATGCAATGAAATGATAAAATGATCGCTCCATTGTAGATAAACGGGCCAGTTCTACTGGCACAATTGAATGATGACCAGCCATTGTGACTATGTTTAGAGATCCTGCATATAATGCCTGGATAGGTGCTCCAGGGTCTATTTCATCCACTTATTGCGACGTATTACGGCTTATTGGGTCAGTATGAGCATGTTCAGCTGGTAATTGGTGACAGAGATTTGGCGTGGAAGATTTTTGCACGTTGCGTCTTGGGAGGATTAGATAACTAGGTAAGTATTGCTTTTGTGTGTTCGTTGGGAGGATAAACGAGCGGACATGGGTCATTGGTGTTGAAGAAAACACAAAGATTTCGATGAGATTAGTAGCCCTACTTACATGGTCGCGGAAATTGGCAAAAACTGTGTCGTATAGATTTAAGCTGCATTAAGTTAAACCCATAGAATCTTTGGTGAAGGAAATAAAGGTATCTTCCTAAAGACAGCAATCGCTTTAAATTATTATTATCTAACCTAGCGTTAGGAATATATATCTTACTAGCTGCGCCCCGCGGTTTCACCCGCATAAGTCTCGATCCCGTGGGAATGTCGGGATAAAAAGTATCCTATGCCCTTTCCCGGGACTCAAACTTTGTCTATACCAAATTTCATTTAAATCGGTTCAGCGGTTTAGGCGTGAAAAGGTAACATACAGACAGACAGACAGACGGAGTTACTTTCGAATTTATAATATTAAGTATGGATTAGTATGGATAGTATGGATTTTGAGCTGAAAACAGAGGGGTAATTCTCGTAATTTTAAGAACGTTAACAGTCTGATCTCAGTCTCAATCTGTCTTTATACCTCTAATTTCCCTACATTTTTGACAAGTTTTTGACATTGATTGTCGCTAAGATCAGATTGCGACTAGATTTTGAACGTTTTTATTTATGGAATTTGGCATTCTGTTCAAAAGATTAACCAGTATGCATGTTGGTAGCGGAAAGAAGACGATCGTTGAAACAATATCGTTACTCGTATAGTCTTTTTTGGTTTTATGTTTATAGAATAACACGACAGTAACCTTCGTACTTACAAAAATACCAACACATCATCCGCCCTTTTGTCGCTCAGGGGCATGCATAGGTACGCATAATATCAATATTAACTGACCAAATATCAGCTGTCTAGCGTTGCAAAGTGACTGTGTTCTATAAATTATATGGAGTGAATGTCTGCATTGTTGCCAACCTTTTTGCGTTATGATAAGTAGATGAGCTTTTGTTTTTGGATTTTGTTTGAATGTGGAACGTTTGTTTGTTCTTTTGTTTTTGTACACTAGTAGATACTGTGTCATAATAAATCAATGTTTCAATGGTTTTATTGTAAACAGCTAGCTTGGCGATGACATCCTGATCTTCGTTAAGTAGATTAAAATGTGTTGGGAATATGTTGGTTGTTGAATCATTAAAAATATGTTATCTAAGTAATAAAATACCGACTTTGTATTTCATTACTTAGGGCTAATTTTTCAATAGTCTAGTAACTTTTATCTGAAGAATAAAAATTACAGTTTGTCATATTTTCCATACAAAAGCTGTCAAACGGTAATATGCTTCAGCTAAGAGACATATAACTATTGAAAAATCAGCCCTTAATTATTAATTTCTATGTAGTTAACTATTACAAAGGAACACCAAAAAAAAAAAATGCAAAAGTGACCCCGTTTTATGAACATTCATCTCGGAAATATTAAAAAAAAACCTACTAGCACGTGAAATTATTAAATTTTTCGAAACTGGATGTTATAGGAAGCTTTTTATTTCGCATAGTACCTACGTAAAAGATCAAACGTGATATAAACAAACAAAGGCTTAGTAATAACACGGTTTCCTGAAAGAAGAAATTGAAATGGATTTTTAAGCACAGGAACTGCTACTATGGTTACCGTGCCGACCGCGACATTTCCAGGTAAAAATTTAAACCTTTTCTGCGAAAAGAACTCGGTAAAACTAGCTACAGAGTTCCACGCGTATTTAGGTACTCTACCAATTGCGAATGAAGTGAGACAAAGGGGATAGAATGGTACTTATGCTTGCAGTTACAATTTTTGGGAAAAACTTGCATACAAAGGTAAATTAAACGCTAATGGAAGAATTGATGATGAAGTAGACGAACGATGAACTTGGTATTATAGAACTATAAGAGGAAAATAGAATACTGTGAGGTAATTGCGTAACACACAGAAGAAATGGCTTCCATTTTGACAGTTCAACAACATTCATTGCGTTATTTACGTTGGTGAGCAGACAAATTTTTCGAACATAAGAAGTAATGGATTAGCAATATCTTTCAAAATCATACAGATTGTGATTGAAAGTGTGTATATAGAATATTACAATACAGATAATTCAGTCACTGAAAGACAACGCGCCTTCTTTTTAACTGCTAGGGTGAATAATAATAAACATATACATATGAAGGGACATCAAATAAACGACACACGCCACGCTCTTTAAACCACCCATCAAAGTCGAAAGCCAATTAAAAAAAAAACATCAGCTTATAAAACTGCAATGATTATGAGAACGTACACGAAATATTTTTCAAAATTTCCTACCCGAGGTTATCGACAACTGGTAGGACGGTTAAATTACGGGGCAGGCACATTTTTATCTGCTTTTTTTGCCCGAGCCTAGGGGTGGTGCGGGTTTTTTGGACTTATTTTTTATCGAGCGCTTCGACTGGACCACTTCAATGTAGGGGTTAAACTGTCTGTGCAACGAAAACTACGCTTTGTTACGTATGCGTACGTAGGCATATGTTTTATGATGTTATTTCGTTATTAAAGCGGTTAATTGCTAATCTGAATGTGCGATTGGCTGGATGAATTCTGAATGATGTTGTTTGTGAAAATTTTGTTTTTGATGAGAAATAGTTTTGAGTAGATCGCTAATAATGGGCGATAAGACCGCCCATTGTGTCACCCATTGTAAAGTTTCTATATTTATGTCTGTAATTTATATGGTGTACATAATAAAGAGTATTCTATTCTAATCTAAATATTTAATTTAATTAGCTAAACGTAAGTAATTAAATCATCTCCCAACCGTATGACATAGATATTATATGAAACATCGAAAGATAGATAATGATTATTTTATTAGGTTGTAGGTATATTGAATTGCGTAACTCGTTTTGCAAGACACGTCTAATTGTAAATTTTTTAAGCGTTATTCTTCTAAAATATGTTGTCTTCTAGAGAGATTTTTAATATCTTTTATAAAGTCGTAAGGGCGTGTAGTACCTAATACAGCGATTTAAAACAATGAAAAGAGAGATAAGAAGTGTTTTATGGATTAAACAAATCTACATACTTACTTTTAAGTTATTGGATTCTTTACCTATGCCATAATCACAATGCTAAGCTGTAGCGGGACTGGGTTGGCCACATCTGCCGCATGGCCAATGAGCTGTTGCCAAAATAAACATTACCTGGAGCTTTGATACATGTAGAAGACGTCACGGCCCCGTAGGGGACGCGCTGGAGAAAACAAACGACCATTGGTCCACTTTAGCCCTTGATCGAAAGAGCTGGAAGTCATGGGGAGAGGCCTTGCCTAACAGTGGGATGGGGGAACAGTAACAGTAAGCGCAATGCTTACAAATGAATAATAATAATAATATAATAATAATAATATTCCACAACTATCACACAACGCCATCTAGTCCCAAGCTAAGCAGAGCTTGTGTTATGGGTACTAGACAACTGATAAACATACTTATATATTTCTAAATACATACATATTATAGATAAAATAACTCGACCGATCAACTGAATTTTGTTAGAAGTAGACATGAAGAGGATTCCTATCCCACGTCTTTTGGCTTCTATAATTCTCGATGTACGCATATGTTTGGCTTTATTGATTGTATGTCTTCTCTTACAAATTATAAGATTTAAGGCTGATTTTCTAGTTTCTCTAACACCTAAATTTCTAGAACCATCTGTAACCTATCCACCGCTGCAAAAACACGTCAATACCACGTCAGGCCGCAGTCAAAATACGCATTGTACGACATTTTGTTTGCTGCTCAAAACAGCATGCAATCTGAGTAGCACAATCTAACCCAACGGCTTTGTGCTTACTTTCATATTCGCTGCATTGACAGCTAAAGGACGAGGTAGGGTTGGCGTGAGCATTACATTAATATTTTTAAGCATTTTGATTTTTTTCAGTAGCAGTATTAGTTTTTGTTCGAATACAAGAGAACGTAAGAAGAGGAAGGATATTGCATTAAAGTTTTTTCGGCTGTTGATACTCGTAACTGTAAGTTTCGTAATATCTTTTTTGTGTAGGTATTTTTCTTTTAATTCTCTTCTTTTTTTCTTCTTCTCATATTTTGGCCGACCAGCACTCTAATTGCGCAACACATCAATGACATTTTGAAGGATATTGCCAATCCATTGCTTCATATGTTCGAATAACTTACCTGCTCAACAACGTAAACAACGCACTGAATGTTTTTAAACTGTCAAAATGGGTTGCGACCTGGACAGCTCCGTTGTTGGTCTCGTTTAACTCCTGGTGGGTGCAGGTGATTGTGAACGATGGGTAGGAGAGAAGAAGAAGGAAAAGAATATCTTCGGTAAACATGTCTAAGCAGCGAGTCCTTGAATCGTTTCAACTTTATCATCAGAAAATAGCAGCCCAAAATACTAGATACAATAAGTTACTAACCTTCGATACTTTTCCCAGATATCAATTGGCTGCATAACAAACGTTATCCAGAAAGCCGCTAAACTTAAGTGGGACTGGGCCGGATATGTCTGCCGCATGTCAGATGACAATTGGGCTAAGAGAACCACCGAGTGGGTTCCACTAAGCGCACGACGCCATCGCGGCAGGCCAAGACGAAGATGGCGGGACGAGCTCGACTCCTACCCTAGGGACTGGCCGGCACTCGCAAAAGACATAATTGTGTAGAAAAGGGAGAGGGAAGCCGTTGCCCTGCAGTGGGACAATACAGGCTAGTTAGATTAGATTAGATAGAAGTATCGAAGGGCTGATTTTTCAATAGTCAGATAACTTATATATGAAGATTTTTTTTTAAACGTTGCCCCAGATTAGGAATTTCTCCTGTATTGTGGGTGCGTTTACAAACATTTAAACTCACATACACAAACAGCCAGACCCGGAACAACTACTTGTAGGTCATACAAATATTTGTTCCGTGCGGGAATCGAACCTGCAACACGCAGCGCAGCAGACAATCGGTTAACCACTGCGCCAACCGTGCCGACCGATATGACAGTTTGACATTATTTCTATACAAATGCTGTCAACCCGCAATATTTATTTCTCATTATTGAAAATCACCGCAATATTGAAGAATCAGGCCTAAAACTATACTACATGGTGGATAAAGATAGGTGAAGGCACCGTTAGAAAATGAAACGATGCCACTGGGATATAAAAAAACAAATCCTTGCATGATTAAATACTTGCTGCACACTAACCCCCTCACTAACAAACGTTGTATAGCGTCTGTTTAGTTACACAACGCTTTGTCTTCTTCTTTCGAAAGTCAAATTACTGACGACTGAAAGAGAGAAATCGGTGTGTAACTATTCATCACATCACACTAATATTATAAAGGCGAAAGTTTGTGAGGGTGTGTTATTACTTCTTCACGCTCAAACGGCTGGACCAATTTTGATAAAATTTTGTATGGAGGTAGCTGACACCCTGGATTAACATATAGGCTACTTTTTATCCCGATATTCCCATGGGATCGACATTTACGCGGGTAAAACCGCGGGGCGCAGCTAGTCTGATATATACGAGTATGTTTATTAGTAAGGGGATTAAAATCAGGTGGTACAAATTGTCCACTGTCCACATTATAAGTTGGGCTATATCGTTAAACAGAACAACACTCTTAAGATAACTAATCACAAGATAAAACAACCGAGCCATCCAGTCCTTAAGGAAGAAATTTATCACAATCTCAATCAAACCTCCTCCCAACCCTAAGGCAACCAACACATGCACAGTAGTCGTACCGACCGCCTTATTAATAAACATACGCTAACAATAAATAATTGTTTATAATGAACTTTATAATATATTAGTGCAGATAGTTCATTATCTTTAGCACGCACACAGCGATGTCGGTCCACGCGAGACGCATCGGGTTAACGTAGTGTTGGGAGCAATCGATATCGATGATTTCCGAATCGATTTATGGGTGTGAGTCATTGGGCGGTTGCGTGGTTTTGAATCATTTTGTGTTTGGAATTTGTATCGTTGTTGCACAATGTGTTTTGGATATTATTTTGATAGGTATGCTCGATCTGTGAAGAAAGGATGTGGTACCTAATTAAAGCAATCAGTTTAAAACGCCCGTATAGTGTATATCGTGGGAAAAAGTCGAAATACATAAAAAAAAAAACGAATATAGACATTAAAAGTTCATAAAAAAAGTTATCCAACATCAATAATAAGATAATATTAAATTATTATTATAATCAACTAGATCAAATAAAGCTACCAGTAAGACACAGATCAAATTCCTTACATAACTTTGAGTGACGACTAATAACACTGTAACGCAAAATATGTACGAATTCTGGGCCGAGTACCTACATTTAGATTGCTAACGACGCGCTAAGAAGAAGAAGAAGAACGCAAAATACACAATCGATGAAAACGCAATGCAACTACTTAAATCAACAGCAAATTGACAACTCAAATCCCAAAACTATCGATAAAAAAAAAATCGACAACACCCCCAACCTACTTTGCGCAGGAGCATCGCCGCTCGCATTTTCTTTTATCAACGCATTGATTAATGCTGGTTGATTTGAATAATAATTTTCTGATACAAACGTTATTGTATGATAAATTTAGTGCAAATTGTAATGTGAGACCGAACCTGAGTTATGGCTAGATGTTGCTATCTGTACTCCTTGATTTAATAGCGAAGCCAGGAAGTGAGCTTTTATTATTTTATTGTTGTACAGGGACGTAATTTGCTTTGAGTTGGATTATTGTTTTGTAGGATTATTATGAATGGTTTACTTGTCATTTGTCTTTTGGTAAACATACCTAGATATTTTTTTTAATAAGTATACGGTCATCAAGGTAAGTTAAAAGGTGAGGTAATTTGGGTGAAAATAACTAACTTTGTTGGTAGGGTATCATGTGTCACATGTTATAATTATCTACAGACGCCAGCACATAAAACTACCCGAAACTGTAAAATTTTCCCAATCAACTTTGAACCTAATGCTTTAGCGATAAAGTTGAAAATCTATTAAAGAAATTTGGTCTGTACTTCTAAAGTCCCAATTTGTACCGTAGCAACAAATACTACAAGGTTTGCTACAAGGTATTTTTGTGTGTTTTTTGCAAAACAGCAAAACATGCACCTTAATCTAATTATTTCATTTTATTTTATTCTATTCGGGAAACTTACAGCTTGATTTATAGTGTTCTTAAACAATATATATTCTTAATATATTCTTAATTAAAGGTCATTTATAAGTTCCCACTAAAAATAATAAAGAAAACGAAAAAAAATATCCGTAGCTAACACTTTTAACATAAATTAGGAAATAAATAGTACACGATCGATTAATACAAACTAAAAATCATTTAGACGCAAATAATTATTTTTCTGTAAAGAAGCTTTTCACCAACAAATGCTTAACCGGTCAAGCACCGCGCCTATTGGCGACGAAACAATAGAAAATCAATTGTGTCTCATTAGCGGAGCTCGACAGATTAAGCCGAGAACACAGTATATTAAAACAACTCATCATCCCCTAAGAAAGAGAAACACAAACCCTTAAAAGTAAAGTAAACATACACACCCACCCAACACAACCTCCCATTCATCCATTCACTATACAAGTAACGGAAATCCCATTCACAGCTCCCAAAGGTCAACAAATCGTTCATAAAACAAGGAGAACGATGTAAGAACGAGCAAAACAAACGTCGCGAGGTGAAGGTCGCCCCACAAAGACGGAGCGTGTATGCAACATACACGAACATCCAAACATCCATACTCGACATACATACATGCACATACATACTCAGATGGACAGTACAACGCTACTCACTTACACGGACCAAATAAAAACGTGTTTGGGAGAAATTGAGAATTATATAGAGCTGTTAATTTTGCTAATTATTTTTGCATTTTGTATCTATTTGGTCTAGATAATTAAAAGTTAGTGTTTCATATAAATATGTTATTTAAGATTTAAAATATTTTCAAGGTATTTTAAATAACTTATTAAGACAGATAAGTGATATTGTGCTTGATTGTAGAATATTAACAACAGCTATTACAAACAATTATGATTGCAGAATAGAATAGTTGTCAGTTAGAGCTAGATAGATAGATTTTCGTCTGTCGTTAATAAACGGTTCGGTTTGTAGTGGAAACTTTTCAAACTATCTGGTGGTCTCTTGCTCCGTATATTATTTGCATACCAAATAAAATAAAAAATAAAACATTTGTACGGTGGACTCAGGAAAGATTAATAATAACCTGACGAAAACCGAAACACTGTGATATTTAAACACCATATTGCCATGGATCCAAATAAAAATTTCTATGCCTGTGCATGTAAAGATACCGTCTTCTGTAGACACCTGAAATATCAAGAGGTTTGCCTTAACCCATATATGCCCAGAACTTTTTGTATCACCGATTTTTTTAATTTTTACATAAGTTAAGTATATGGTCAATATGCATTAACAGTGACGGCGTAATTTTGGTCGTTATCGACCCTATGGGCATATATGGGAAAAGTTAAAATGTCACACATTATTGTAATATCACTCACCTCCATAGCTTTAAAAAACTGACACACCTAAAATAACTACTGACACAGTTTAACAGCTCTATAGAGTTCCTCCCACTAGGGCGGGCGGCGTAAGTCCGGTGGTCCCACATATCAGGCGCCACCTCCAGTCTTTTATAGTTAACACGACGATGATGGCTTAGTAGTCATATTCCTTGTTGCTTTACTCCTGTTTATATTGCCGCTTTAGGTTTCGCATTAAAATATTCATTTTGTAGGAGTTTTAACATATTCTTTTTATGCATATCTAGTATTAGAAGTAACATTTCTTGCCAGCTTTGCCTCTGTTTAAATTGGCGCTTTTAGTTTTTAGTATTTATAAAATCTTATTCAGTCTTCTTTACATATTTACATAATTTAAAAAGCTAACAATCTTAGAATAATAATATGTACAAGTATATAAAATGGGAGGGAAAATAATCAATGGGCATCAAAAAATTCGTCTACATCACCGTCAACAGAAAACGTGCCCAAAAGGCTGGCAGCATTGCCACTATGTATGGCAATACTGATTCTTTGGCCAAAAAATAGGCCAGCTCTCTGGTCACGTGAAGAGTCGACCAACCGCTTGGCGATGTCTCGAAATACTAAGTGCGCACTCAGGCCCCATGGCCCTAGTGTTTCAACCCCAAACGGCTCAAATATATAAGTTCCAAAGAGATGGGATTATTTGCGCCGTTTGAGGTTTTCCGCACCTGCAGCAGCCGCCCCAGCACAGCTTACCGTGCTTGGAAGATGGGATGGCGCAAGGGTGTCCTATAAAATCTAAATTTTGTAGGAGTTTTAAGGTATATTTAAGTATTTTTATAAGTTTTACAAGAATAGCTTAGTAATAGTAGTCATACTCTTTGTAGCTTCACTCCTGTTTATATTGCCGCTTTAGGTTTCGTTTTAAAATATACATTTTATAGGAGTTTTAAGGTATTTTTTATAAGTTGTGTAAGGATAGCTTAGTATTTTCATGTTGCTTTACTCCTGTTTATATAGTCGCATTTACTGCAACGAGTTTTTTAAAAGTTTCTTAAGTTATTTTAATACTAGCAGCGCCCCGCGGTTTCACCAGCATAAGTGTCGGTTCCGTGGGAATATCGGAATATAAAACTACTCAAACTATCTCTATACCAAATTTCATCTAAATCGGTTCAGCGGTTTAAGCGTAGAGGTAACAGACACTTTCGCATTTATAATATTAGTATGAATTAATTTTGTAGAATTTTTAAAATAGGCTCGCTTAGCAGTAATACCCACTTACTTCTATTTGCTTTACTCCTGTTAATATTGCCGCTTGACGTTGTAAAGTTGATTTAATAGTTTGATTAGATATATTATACTAATAAAGTTTTAGAAATAGGTTTTCTTAATTTAACAAATATCGCATGGGTGGTCTTTTTTAGTCAGTTCCAACAACGTTGGATAAACCTGGAAGAAGATAAAGTTCGCATTTAAATGTTGATAAGAAAGAAATCCACACTAATATTATATTATTCCATCCTTTACTAGAAAAAAAGAAGTGTGCTTTTAAACCACAAAATGTGAGAATCGCAGACCTCCATTTTTTTTTTGTCCAAAAGTAATTCTTTTGTATATCTATGGGTACCTACTTGGCAAGTGGAAACTTCTACTAGCAGAATAAGTACTATTTATACGGCGTCACGTGTCAGCAAAAGTTATTACAATAAAACAAGGGGCTCATTAAATGCGTACGTAATAAAGCGCCACATTACTCCGCACAGACACAATGTAGCTCCAGCTGTAAATTACTTACTGTCGCCAAATAGCGCATCAGTGAATAGTTCGTGATTGTCCATTGGGTACGACGATGAAGGTTCCTGTTTTAAATAGAAACATCTTTTTCTGGTTCATGTTTTTAAGAATTTAATATTATAATTTTAGAAATTGTTGTATTCAACAGTACGTAAGGTAAATAAAAAAAAATATATGCCTTGTTAGTAAGTAGGTAGTTGAAGAAGGAATTATCCCAAACATAGCTTTAACCGGTCAAGCGGCGCGGTTCGCCGATCGGCGACGAAACAATAGAAAATCAATTGTGTCTCATTGGCGCTTGAGAGATTAAAATAAAAAATCAAAGGCAGTAAAACCAACTTCGAAATGTAAGTTATTTGTAGGTCTAGGTATCTACCATTGAATATATCACTGCAAAAATAAATGCACATAGCATTTTAAAATATTGATTTTACACAAATGTCAGAAAACGTAGAACTGCCAACATTCCTTAAGTTCCTTCATTCCTTCGTTTTGCTAAAAACGCCACAATTTCGTCAACAAACCAAATCACACACTGATTTCCAACTTCTATTATCTAAAAATCGTAACACATCACTAATCTTGTATTTCTGATACACGCTGTAGAATTGAATATAATTCCATTTCTTATATAATTTATTTGATGTGCTGCCATAATATTATAAAAGAAATGTGTATAGAACTACATATATAATCATTTTTAACGCTTACTTAACGCTTACAATATTTTGAAACATTGTCACTGCCAATATATTAGTGAACTCGACTGTACCTATGACGCTCACTGCCTACACGGCGCGCGGCGCGCGGCGGGAATTTGTGTCGGACCCAGTGGAAACGACGTAGACAGGGCGCGAACTTGTGTCCCATCCTATTGTGTGGACTTGAAACAATAATCTGGAACCGTAGTAATGAGTCGACGGGCCAAGGGTTCCTGTATAATGGTCGCAGGGTTTCATTGTAACTATAATTATAAAGTTTTTAGTTCAGCTTTTACTAAAGAATACTTGCTTCGAAATATGGTATGTGAAATTGCTTTATCTTTGAACTATAACGTTCAGTAACTATAATGTTCACAATGGGCCTTATTAGAAGGCTGAAAGTCACCCAAAGGGCAATGGAGAGGGCTATGCATGGAGTTTGCCTGCGGGATCGAATCAGAAATGAAGAGATCCGCAGGAGGACCAAGGTAACCGACATAGCCCGAAAAATTGCCAAACTTAAGTGGCAGTGGGCAGGGCACATTGCTCGCAGAACAGATGGCCGATGGGGCCGAAAGGTTCTGGAGTGGCGACCGCGTACCGGAAGGCGTAGCGTTGGAAGGCCTCCCACAAGGTGGACTGACGACCTTGTGAAGGCCGCAGGAACTCGTTGGATGCGAGAAGCACAAAACCGGTCGAAGTGGAGGTGCTTGGGGGAGGCCTATGTCCAGCAGTGGATGTCTTTCGGCTGAAATGATGATGATGATGATGATAACGTTCAGACATGTATACATTATCAACAGGCAACAGTTCGGTCTTCTTGAACCGTAAATTCTTAAACTCATGAACACCAACTCCACCGACATGTGAACATCGAGGTAATTCAGTTGTTAGACCACACAAATTATAGTGAAAGAAAGAAAGAAAGAAAAAAAATTATGGTCAGTGGGTCGTCTTAGGGGATTTGGATCGCAGCCCTGAGGCACACACTATTGCTATTTGAAACATTTTTTTTTGTTTTGTTAATTTTGTATTTTGTGTTTCACGAACTAAGCAAATAAATGTTATTCTTTCTTTATTCTTGCAAGTTAGCGCCACAATACCCGGTTCTCCGTCTTCCGCATCTATTTGTCCAAGCATTTTACGGTTGTTAATCCATAAATGTTAAGTATTTATGTAATTTTTCAAAATGAAAATCTTTATCTGCCTCCGAATTAAAACTCTATGGGCTGATTTTTCAATCGACCGATATAATTTACCGATATTCGTGGAATAAAATTGACGTTTGAGAGTTTTTGTATGGAACAACTGTCAAACATTCAAAATTTTGTTAAAAAATTGGAAAAATCAGCCCTAAGAAAATTACTTAGTCAAAACAAATCTGCACCCATTGTAGAGAACGGACCGCAAGCCGTCCGCCTTAAGGCTGGCTTCTTATGCAGATTTTACGAGAGGTTATAGCTTTAAGCAGCGCTCGAATCGCTTAATTGTTCGAATCAGACGTCTTGCGAACAAAAACTTAACAACATTCGATGTTTTTGGCAACAAAGCGATATGACACGCTAACTCCGCTTCATTTGTTAGTTATTCGTCTAGCCGCTTTAAGGACCCTTGTGGTTTGTCTGGTATGTCTGAATGAATAAATTCTATGGCTGTGAAGTGAGGAATTTACTATTAAATAACTTATTTTCATGTATGTATTAAAGAACAGCTTCATGGTTCCTAACTAACTCCATTTGTATAATTAAACTAGGATCTTTGGAACCCAGACAAGCCAAAAAGCACAATCTAGCTTCTAAGAATGAGCCCAAATCACACGTACTTACTAATCGTAGATTTTTATTTTTTTATTTTTTTTTATAATCCTTTATCTGACGATTGAAAAGCCCTTATTTTTCAAAAGCTCCCAGGGTGTTTTAAAGGGGAGCGGTGAATGCTGTTGCGAATCCCGCACCCCCGGCTATAGGTAGAGGTGGAACACCGCGGTGGTTTTAGCCGGTAAGAGTCCGGCATGCCCCTCTGTCACCCCCACGATAGAGGAAGTCCATGAGGATTTCCACCGCGAGAAAAAAAAAAAAAAAAAAAAAAAAGAGTGTTTTAAAGGGGTCTCCCGGAAATTAGCGCTGATACGAAAAATTCAAACTACTAGCCAAAATCCGTCCGTATGTTTTAGGAAACGGGCTCTAGCTAGCCTCCATGAATTAGTCGATCAAGGTCACGTTTCTATTTCAGGAATTGTGATATATAGAGATATATCTAGTTGTTTGTTTCTTAAGGAACTCGCAACGGTAATCTGTTTAGTCAGTATCCTGAAGGCTAAGGCCGGTTGTATCAAACGGTTAACGTAACATACGTACGTCAAAATAATAATGAGCGCGTAATCGTAATTATTTGACGTAGGTAAGTCAGGGCCATAATTTTGTAATTGCAATTTGAAACAACGTTTTTACGTCAAGTGGACGTGAAACAACCTGCCCTTAATCGTCTTGGTTTTATTTTATTCTACTCGTTGCAACTTGTTGATTTTAAATGTAAAAAATGTGAAGAAAATCCTGCTATTTTATTTTGTTTGACTTTTGGAACTTATCAGGACAGCTTAGCATTCGAGTTGGGATTACTTAGGAAAACTTATCAATAGATACCAATTGGTAAGTACCTTCTTCTCCACATGGGTTCATTGTAATTTTGTAATTTTCCGAGCTCTAACAATTCTAGCATATTATCCATGTATCATTTATTTATTTAGGATCAAAACATATACGATACTTGATACATAAATAAAAGGCAACATTAAGAAGACTTATAGGAGACCACAGTATGCACAGTAAAAATAGAATAGAGGATTTCGCCTAAATGACCACAGTTGCCCATGGGATTGGTGATCACAGTTCGTTTTTTAAACTAGGAGAATGTTGCTTTTTTAACGTCTATAACGTACTAGCTGTGCCCCGCGGTTTTACTCGCATTAGTTTCGATTCCGTAGAAATATCGGGATAAAAACTATCCTATGTCCTTTCCCGAGACTATCTCTAAGTATACCAAATTTCATCTAAATCGGTTCAGCGGTTTAAGTGTGAAGAGGTAACATACAGATAGACAGACACACTTTCGCATTTATAATATTAGTACGGATTCGTTTATTCTGCAGGGCAATTGCGTAACACATTATCAATCGGAATCGGTTTCATTTTGACAGTTCAACAACATTCATTGCGTTATTTACGTGTTGAGCAGACAAATTTTTTGAATTTATGAAGCAATGGATTAGCAATTTGCTTCAAAATGATTTAGATTCCGATTGATAATGTGTTACGCAATTAGGGTGCTGATCTCCAACTAGTCAGTCCTCATATAAGATACTCAACTACAAGGTCCTCTAAACATCACTGAAACAAAGATACTGATGAGTCACCTAACACCTCTGAATCAGACCACTTACTCCTATCATCAGGCCTTAAACAGCTCAGCTACAATACAGCCTGTACTCTTTAGTCACAGCCACATTTAGGCGCCACCATAAAAGTATTAATTGCTCGCGCCATTGTTGTGCTAATACAGTATATTGATGGTTCTAGAAGTGTCAAAGACGATTAGAAAAATGTAGAAAATAATATTGTTGAAAATAACTAGGTTTGAGAAAATTGGTAATAGTGACATCTGTTGGTTGGAACGTGAACGAGGTGGTATTTATTTTGTGGCGCAAGTGAAATTCGTATAGAATAATCGGCTTTATTTTTGCTTCGATTTTATTATTTACTAGCTTCTGTCCGCGACTTCACTGAATTCACCCTCCCCCCATTCACCCTCCTCTTAGAGGTAGAATTTCGGAAAACCCTTTCTTAGTGGATACCTACTCTTCACAAAAAACACACTCTCTGAATTTCATGTCTCTAGAATCAGCGGTTTAGGCTGTGCGTTTATAGTCAGTCAGGACTTTGAATTTTATATAAAAAATAGATTTTTGTTTTTCATATTATCTATTTTGATGATTTAAGGTTTAAGTGTTTCCAGAAGCCATATTTTATCATTTTAATGGTCTTTTGAATTTATTTACAACACACAAGAAATTTCTACCACTTAACTAACTCAAATATTTTCTTAATAGAATCGGTTTTCTAAAATAAATTAAAAAAAAACCGTAACAAAAAACACATCTCCGTTTCCATATTCTACATCTATCTATTGTCTTAGCCGGTTCACAAATAAGTCGTAACAATTAATTGGCATAAGTACCAGGCTTGGCCCGATAATTGTACTGTGAACCAGTGGGTGACTCATTTCATACGTCTCCCTGGCATAACACTATCATATTAATTAATGATGTCATAGCAATTATTATAAGTGCGATTATATTTAGTCAGATTCTAGATTATGTTTGTTGAATGAGTTTCAGGTTACATTAGAATAAACTTTATGAGGATAGAAGGATTGTCTGTCTGTATGTAGACAGTTTTCATTTGTTTGAACTACTTGCGTGCAGTCTGAGCATAATCAGCCTTTAATGTGCCCACTGCTGGGACACAGGCCTCCTCTCGGTGAGAGGGAGTGGGCCGTAGTCCACCACGCGGGCTCAATGCGGGTTGGTAGATGTCACAGCCTTCGAATATTTGGTTTTAGAACATGCCGGTTTTCTCACGATGTTTTCCTTCACCTTTTTTGGGAGATGGTGATGAAATTATTTACACAAAGTAAAGCGCCTGTCTGGGTTTGAGCCTTCGCCGTACAACTCATAAGTCGCGGCAGTTACCACTGGGCCACTGCTGCTCTTACCTGCCGGGTTTCATTATAATGGATTAGATTTACAAAAGGTACAAGTAAATAGGGTTGGCAGGAAAATCAGGCTTAAAATATGAAGTTTGTTCTTCAAACGTGTAATCTTTAACATCCTGTGGTAAAATAAAGGATGCCATAAGTTTCATTGTCATTTGTTCCAGCTAATAGAAGGGGGCTCGTGAATAATAATAACAGTCACACGGGTCGATCTTCAAGGTCAAGCAACGCTGGCCGAGGTTGGTCCGTGGATGGGATAACATACCGAGACCCCTTTGTACCTCGGAAAGCACGTTACGCAGTTGGTCCCGGCTGTCATTTGTAGATATTTGACAGTCGTTACGGGTAGTCAGAAGCCCGAACGAAAGTGTGACAACCAGTCTTGCCAAGGGGTATCGTGCTACCCAGTAACTGGGTTGTGGAGGTCAGATAGGTAGTAGCTCTATGTAAAATACTAGGTATCCAGCTGCATCTGGTTAGACTGGAAGCCGACCCCAACACAGTTGGGAAAAGGCTAGGCAGATTGATATTGGTTCCAGCTGATTCAGTAAATAAGAAAACTAAGGTCATAAAGGATTTCTGTCATAAAAAGGTTGCAGCGTGAACTTTCACTGCAGTTCTATACAGGCTTACATATTTTCTGAAAGTTGCTTCAGAAAATGTGTTAGTTAGTTTACGTCCCGTGGCCCAAGGGCTGGCTTTTACCTTGGCCAGAGGATAAAAACGCAAGTACGAGTATTGCCATACAACGAGGTAATGCCGCCAGTCTCTTGGGTAGAGACGCCAGCACATCAACCTACCCGAAACTGTCACATTTTCCCAATCAACTTTGAACCTTATGCTTAAGTGATAAAGTTGAAAATCTATTAAAGAAATTTGACAGATTGTGGTAGGTTGATGTGCTGGCGTCTGTACATTACCAGTCGACAGCGATGCGGATGAATATTTCGACGCCATATTTTAATTTGTTAATAGTTGTTTTTTGTTTTTGTTAATTGTTAGGTTAGGATTAGGGTATTATATTTTTATTTTAATAGTTTTTAATTTTATTTGGTTTTAGAAGTCTGTCCATTTACTTTTCTGAAATTTATAAAGTTCGTATAGCTTTCTCACTGGTAGTGGATACTTTTCTATACATTTTTGCGTAGGTATGGCAAAAGTTACATGATCAATGATTGCTTACACACATCACCTACTACACGCTTTTTACAATTCTCTGGTACTAATGATAGAGACCACTTAAATTTCCATAAACACCTGTACATACCATTTATCCACGTGTGTTTATTGTTCAAAGTTTCCTCGATTCCCACGGATTTAGACGGATTGAGGTATTAGACGATTCGCCACGATGCCGCTATGACATCGACCTTTTACACGCAGCCATTTCTTTTTATGTACGAAGAAATCGATTAGGCAAACGTTTGATAGATTTCGGATAGACTGAGAGTCGAGCAGACTGAGTGTTCAGAATAGAGGTGCGACGGGTGATGATTTAACATACCAACTGTTACCTATATATGTACACATTATGGAATGCAATAAAGTATTGAGTATTGAATGAAGATGAGAGCTTTTTGGAATAGTCCTAATGCCTGTTGTGCTAAGTTTGTTAGACAACATCAACAGAATTTGCCATAAAGTCACAGTCAAAGCATTTATTTCAAATAGGCACATAAAAGGCACTTTTGAACGTCAAAAATTACCTTAAAATAGAATTGATTGTAGCCGCCCCTTCCAAAAGGTAGTTTTCGTATGGAGAAGAATGGGTAAGAAACTCCACCATAGTGAATTCAGCATTCATAGCAGTTTTAATAATTATGAATCTTATACCTATTAGATCTAGCTACTTTTAATTTCAATACAAGCGACCCACCCCTGCTTTGCAGGATTTTTCAATTTGACAAATCATCGAGTTCTCTTAAATGCACGCTTTAATATTAATGTATTATACACATAAACATTCCAGAGTCAATTCTATTTGATGATAAAAACTGCATCAAAATCCGTTGCGCAATTAGAAGAATGTAACACGGTCACTCAGACAGACACGAAAATCGACTTCAATCTACATATACATCTATAGTAAAAGTGCACAGTGCTGCACACCCCCACCCTATTTCAAGTTAAACAAATATCAACTTTATTTCAATGAGAATTAACTTGATTTCAGAGTAACTTTATTGTGTAGGAAGTAAAGTAATCTTTCCATTAATTCATATTTGTTTACATTTTTGGCTAATAAATCGCGAACGCAGATTAGGTACCTATAAAAATTGAAGTATCTGTTTGTGATGTCAAAATACCAGCTTTTAATAAATGCATATGAAACATACGAAACTTAGTACAAAAAAAAAATTGTCTGTTGTTTGTTCCGGCTAATCTCAGAAACAGCTGGACCGATTTCAATGAAATTTGGTATGGGATACTTTGAACTCTGGGAAAGTAAGTGCATACTTTTTATCGACATACCACGGGGCGCAGCCGCGGATGGAAGCTAGTTTATAATAATTATGTTGATGTAGTTGCTTCTATCTGATTTCTAACTCCGTTATGTCTTCCACGAATAAAGACAAAGATACTGTTTTCCACATACAACTGGGAACGTCTTTAGAATTAATTAAGGTACCATATTATTAGTTACAAACTTACAATTATATTAAAATTTGCCAGGAAACAGTAGTCGACAAAATTTATTCGGTTTTAAGTTACCCCAAGCACGCGGTCAAGCAAATCACTTGTTCCGCAATTTGTCCTATTTAGAAACAGGGTGTTTGATACCCGAACGAACAGTAGGTGGCCCGTCAAAACAAAAGCCTGTTTGGTTCAATATACCTTTGTAATAATGCATTGCTCGTAATACTAATATAATTGGAAACGAAGTATACAGGGTGTCCCAGGAAACCTGTACCGTAAACCGGGGTTACTTTGAATCACGGGGTTAATTTGATAGAAACTTCTTATCGACATAAAATTGCAAATTGCGTAAAACGGAACAACTTTTGGTAGTTTTTTTTTTCGGATGACTACACTGGTAAACTGTCACAATCCTTTTTGCGGGTGCGCTGGTGATGACACGTTGTTTCATGCAAAAAAAGGTAAGTTTTTTATCAATACCGATTTTTACCAGATAAAATGACTTATTGGGGCTACTTTCAGATTCTATGTTAAAAACGGGGGGTTCCAAAGTAACCCCAGAATCATTTTAACTTTTATCACTTTGTTTTATTTTTTTTTATGAAAAACTAATCGATTTTTTTGATTTTTTTTTTGCTTTTACAGAGAGAACTATAAAAACCGATACTTACATTTTTTTTATAATTTTTTTAGAACCACACATTCAAAAATTACAGTCAATTAAAGTTCAAAATTGATCAAAGTAACCACAGTTTACCGGTACCAGCGAACGTCTGTCGTCAGGGGACACTAATACCCATCGATTGGACCCATATGTATGTTCCGCGATATTTATACATAGTTTTCTAGTAGAAATCAAGCAAGTAGGAGTCAAGCTCCGCTAATGAGACGATTGATTGTCTATTGTTTCTTCGCCAATGGGTGACGCGCGCCGCTTGACCGGTTAAAGTTGACGTTGTGATGCGACTCCAGAAGCTGTACTGCTGTGTGTTAATGACTGACGACTGACGCCCGGTACACTCTAGGTCCTAGACTCCTAGAGTGTGCCGGGCGTATGACAAGTAGGTATCATCCCTGGTGGAGGTTCATATTCAAAAATGGTTGACTAACGGGTCTAGTGCTCGCAAGTACTACAGCTTCGCATGAGGTCCTGGCGTTCCATTCCCAGGTCGGGCAAAATATTATTGGGTTTTTCTATTAGGAATTCCTCAGTAGCAGCCCGGAGTCTGGATTTGTGCCCGGTTGATGGCAATGGATTCGCACTCTATTACATGGGACTTCAAACATAACTGGTGAAATGTAGGTAGGAACACCTCTACCTAACCCTTCCGGATACAGGCGTGATATTATCCGGTCAAGCGGCGCGCGTCGCCGATCGACGACGAAACAATAGAAAATCAATTGTGTCTCATTAGCGGAGCAGTGTCTCATTAGTGACAGATTAAGTTAGGTATGTTGTCAACTAAGTAATACGTCTACCTAGCGTCAACTTTATTTTTTAGAAGCGCCCCGAGGTTTCATCCGCATAAGTGTCGATCCCGTGCGAATATCGAGATAAAAAGTACCCTATGTGTTATTCTGATGTATAAGCTATACAGGGTGAAATTGAATTCATGGGCATCCTTTTAAGGGGTCATTGTACTCATCATTATGAACAACTTTTACTATGGGACCAAACCTGAAATCGCGAAAAAAAATCAGCTCTTCCCTACATTTTGACGAGTTATGTGAACATAAATGCAAGGAACAGCCGATTTTTTTTTTTTGCGATTTAAAGTTGAGTCCCTCAATAAAAGTTGTTCGTAATGATGAGTACAATGACCCCTTAAAAGGATGCCCATGAATTTAATTTTACCCTGTATTACTGTAAAGTTTCATCCAAATCCGTTCAGTAGTTTGTGCGTGAAGAAGTAACAAACATACAAACACACTCAAACTTTCGCCTTTATAATATTATATCGTGATGATGAGACGCTCCTACAAAATCTCCAACTCCCATCCTAATTATTCCAACAGTTGTTACATCAAAAACAAAACTAACCAGTACTTCAGGATATGCTAATTAATAATATAACAAAACAATCTGCGAATAAGCTTAAAGCGTAAGCGGTTGCAGTTAAGCGAAACGTACATAGCCGACTATCGCAGACTGACCCACCCTTATAAATAATAGTGGCAAGGCGCCCATCCGAGCCTCCTACCCCCTTAAAGGGTACCCTCCGGATCTCATTTCCAAATTGCATTTCGAAACCGAATCTCGACCTTACAACTGGACACAACGGATCAAAAACCCACCTTATCCTTGGCCGTCTAAAGTCTTTTTTCGATTGGTGTTGAGGGTTGGATTGAGTGTTTAGTCGTCAGGTCATAACCCAAGGAGGCAACATCTCCGTGCGCAAGCACTAACTTGTATAATGAGATATGATAATAAACGCTTCAGTTGAATATTGATGTCGACGAGTTAGGAATGCACTCGCCATGTTTACGGCTGCTCTGAACTTCTAATTAATTATAAATAATTTCACTGGATTGTTTTGAGCTGACGTACCTACCAACCTATCTACGTGTTTGATGGAAAGGTTCAGACGAACTAATTAAATGAGATTTCAGCTACTGAAGTTTGAATTATTGAAGATGGTGGGTTTAAAATACTAATGTTACCATCAAATGAATCAACCCCTAAAGAGAGAGCAGAATCTTCCGTGTCTATTATTTATATCAACATTTTCGGGTCAGCTTCCAATCTAACCGGATGTAGCTGAATACCAATATCTTACATGGAGCGACTGCCTATCTGTCTTCTACAACCCAGTTTTTGGGTAATACGATACCTCTTGGTAAAGTCTGACAACCAGGTCAGACTTTCGGGCTTCTGACAGCCGGGAACAACTGCTTAACGTGCTTTCTGAAGGACGGAGGGGTCTCGGTATGTAAAGATGGTCACCCATCCACGGACCGACCGCGGCAAGCGCAGCTTAACCTAATCGATCGACGTTATTACTTAGCCAGGAG
The DNA here is from genome assembly GCA_945859645.1 of Amphipoea oculea. NCBI lineage: Eukaryota > Metazoa > Arthropoda > Insecta > Lepidoptera > Noctuidae > Amphipoea > Amphipoea oculea. The sequence goes on along the minus strand of OX243869.1, from coordinate 6,844,398 downwards.
CGTCTCCGTGTCTATTATTAATATATGTTTTGATTTTGATTACCTACACTATGTTCACATGTCTCGCAATTCATTCTATTTTCTCGAACGATTGAAGCAGTGACTGAGGTATCGGGTAGCTACACTGGGGGTCGGGGTTTTGATTCCCGTTCAACAAATATTTGCCTAATACGTCCTACAGATAGTTTCTAGGTAGACTGATTATACTTTATGTGCATATGTAATTTGATAAGGGAGATGGGATAAATCTATGAGCAGACAAGGATAACGATTTCTATGAAACGTTAATACGTTAGTACATTTAATTACCTACTGGTAATTATAATGCTTCTTGTTATAGGACTCGGTCTTTGAGCTGCTGTATAGGTATTTATGGGTATACGTATTTACTAAGTTATTGTATGGTTATGTGCCCACATCGAGAAGGACCCTATGCCGAAAACTTTTTTACATTAGGAATGATAAGAATTGCCATATTACTGAGACTTTATTTGGTTGCAATTATTATTAGCTAGAAAAAAAAATTGCAAAAAACATAAGCACCCTCAATGATAGGGTTGCCAAAAAAAAAAACCAAACTTACTTTAAACTCAAAAAAAAAATGACAATTTTTATACCATTTTATATAATTTTCTATTATACCATTCTGTAAAAATCCATCCTTGTATAATTACCACTTTTCAAATATTCTGAATGAATGAACGAAACTGACCGATAAGTGTGTCGACCGCGGCCCGTTTGTCATCTCCTAGAAATTTTGACCTAATAGAGGGAAGTTGCTTATTGTGATGCGGATCTGAACGTTACTGTTTAGATATTGTGATCTTTAGGTCATTCTCACCTTGGTCTAGGAAATCTAGAAGGATTATTTTGGATTGCTAAATGATTTAACACGTTGTGTTTTATTCGCATTTACTGATTTACATAAAAAGTACTACGCTGTATTATTGCACAATGCTGTACTTAATGTCGCTGAAAATAACTAAATACTGCAATAAATAAGTATTTTGTGTAATCTCCATTTTGCTAAACGACATTCATGTCACCACTGACATTGTTTTCCACTCAGAAATATCTACAATGAATGAATGAATGAACGAAACTGACCGAGAAGTGTGTCGACCGCGGCCCGTTTGTCACCCCCTACAAATTGTGACCTAATAGAGGGAAGTTGCTTATTGTGATGCGGATCTGGACGACTGTTTAGCTATTCTAATCTTTAGGTCATTCTCCTCGCGGTCTAGAAGAACTAGGATTGATTTGGAGTTTAGCATTTTGAGATGAAATATTTTAAATCTATACTTCTATACTAATATTATAAAGAGGTAAAATTTGTTTGTAAGTTTGTATGTAGGGGGGTAATCTCTGGAACTACCAGTCGGATTTGAAAAATCCTTCTTGCATTTGATAGCCCAATTCTTGAGGAAGGCTATAGGCTATTTAACATCACGCTATGACCCTTAGAAGCCGAGCAAAAAGAAGAAAAGTCAAAAAGAACGTTAAGTGATAGCGCGGGCGGGTGATGCGATATGACGGGGTGGCTCGGGGGAAACAAGAAGTTTCACGCGAACTTAGTCGCGGGCTGAAGCTAGTTGTGTATAATTCTGTAAAAGCCATACGTCTTGTTACGGTCGCGAATCATATTTTAATCAACAAACAACCTGACACTGACCTGCAAATTACAAAAAAACGTAAGTAAATTTGAATTTCGCGACCCATGTTAAGGAAAAACCCGGTCAAGTGCGAGTCGCACTCGCACACGAAGGGTTCCGTACCACCGTAAAATATTTAACACTACATAAAATATAAAAAATCACGTTTGTTGTATGGGAGGCCCCCCTTTATTTATTTTATTTTATTTTATTTTCATTATTTATTTTTAAAGTGAATATACAACTAAGTAGCTATTCTGTAAATATTTCAGGCGTCTACCTGTTGCCGTTATTAATATCTAGCAAAAAAACGGCAAAAAAATCACGTCTGTTGTATGGGAGCCCCCCTTAAATATTTATTTTATTTTGTCTTTAGTATTTTTTGTTATAGCGACAACAGAAATACATAATTTGTGAAAATTTCAACTGTCTAGCTATCGCGGTTCTTGAGATACAGCCTGGTGACAAACAGACGGACGGACGGACAGACAGCGAAGTCTTAGTAATAGGGTTCCGTTTTCACACTTTGGGTACGGAACCCTAAAAAAGCAGGGGCACAAAATATAATTTCTTTCGCACGCGCTGCTATCGGGTCGGGTGCGGGGCAGCGCCAACAGCATCCTCTCTCTGATAGCGAGCAGGCTTGATTGTGTGTTTGTGAACCACTGCTGCAAGGTTTCGGCTGGACCTGTCACCGTGCAGCAGTGATGTCACAATCTGTTTTCTGTTTTGAAGTAAAACTTCTTTACGCACGCTTGACTTGGGGAGTAAGCTGGCGAACGCGTGACGTAAGCGTTACGAAAAGTGTGATCGGGCGAAGCGAACGAGAGTTGAGTTGGGGATATAAGCAAGAGAAAGCAGTGCGCGCTCACATTTTCTTTCTCTCTTCCTCTCATAGCCAAATACGTTTGAAGTTTCACTTCAGTCGCGTGGTCATAAGCACACTCGGTTTTTTTTTGGTTTTGCCTTTGTAAGTGTGTTACTAACATAGTTTGTAAGTATATTGTTACTAATACTATGAGTCTTGTTGCTCAAAATAAAATGATTATTATTATTATCGCGTAAGTAATGTAACATGACCTTCGACACTGTGAAACCAAAACCTTAATAAGTGTACCAACATTTTCCAACGGTAGCCCTACTAAACACCTAATAATTAGCAATTATGTAGTACAACCACATAGAAGTTAATTTACCATCTTTTACCTATCAAACAACGTATGTCTGTATTTGAGTCGTTTCATGAATATTATCTACGTTTTTTGTCCAGACAAGCATATTAGCAGCCATCAAATTAAAACAAGTACACGATTATGCGTAATTTATGATAATTATTCTAACATTGCCTGTTAAGTAGATTTACTGTGAACGTTGAATTTTTTTGGGAATGTTTCCATTGTCTGAAGACTCTCTCAAAGGAAAATTCTTTAGTCTGTATGAGATAGAGAACAAAGAATGCTGCAAAACTTTTCCTGTATAGCGTTTAATGATACCTTTCTATTGCGAACTGGTTGACACTTGAGGGCTGGGTCGTTCTTTGGCCAAAGAATTAGCATTGCCATTCAACGTGGCAATGTTGCCAGTCTTCAGGGCACTTTTCCGGATGACAGCGATGCGAGTACTTCGACGCCGAAGTGTCCTTTTGTTTTTTTATTTATTTGTATAGTTAGTCATTAATTTTAGTACACACGCTAAAAAGCTATAAATTTCCAGGACAAGCTGACCTCTTTTTGTACGGCAAGCCAAACCAATGCGAAAAAAAAAATGTAAAATAGTTACTTATGTCAAATATTGTAAAAAAACACGAACTAAGTACTTACCTAATAGTCATTCTATCACGTATCAGTCAGCAGCAACGAAAGTAATGTCAGGTATGACGATATTAGATTAGAGGAACCGTTTTTGTAACTTCTTATAGAGTTAGAGAGATTTATTTATTGATTAAACTATATGCATTATAAAGTTAAGCGCACATTACAGCCACAACGGGCCGCAGCGCAACGTATTTCGGTCCGATGGTTAGTATAAAATGTACAAAAGTGATGTATCTAGGTGTGCGAAGTATAAACGCATTCTACAATACTCAATACCTTATTGCATTCCATAATGTGTACATATTTATAACAGTTGGTATGTTAAAACATCGAAGCAATTATGGACCCTGTCGGGCACAGCAAAGTTAATCTAACTCAAAAAAGTTAAAAAGTTCTTAAAGTTGTTCTATCTTCAACTAAGAGTGGTGGAGAGATATAGCATGGCATATCATGACTTGAAAGGGTATATACTGAAGAGTAAATGACGTATTCTCTCTATTCCATAGAGCCCCGGATCACAAAAAAAAACAGACTTACCAAAAAGGTCCAACTTCCAAATCACTTCGAAAGATGTTCTCCATTTTTACACCAGAATGGCTTTACAAAAATAATATCGTATGGGTCGGATAAATCGGCGTCAACACGATAGCGCCTTGCCTGCTGATTGATTGGTGCTCCAAATGATTTACACTGCCGGGATGGCGACAAATCGTCGGCTGAAACGGGTGATGCGATGACTATGCTCAAACTTTGTGTTAGCGAGCTAAGTCGGGTTAGTATTGATGATCGTTGGGCAGGATTTTTTGGTGATGTCATACAAAATTAAAAACTAAAACAGTGGTACTTAGGTACCTATCTACATACGATCCTGAAGTTTTTTGAATTGAAAACTTTTTTAAGCGCGCTGGGCATTTTTTGATATGGGAAAAAAATCATTGAATTCGCGCCACTGTTACCGTAACCGACACCGCTTCGGATGTGTCCGGCTGTCCTCGGGATTTACTCGGTTTTAATGTTTATCCGATATGTCAGTGAGTGATGGCACTTCTGTCGGCAGCCCCGGAGTGCCACTGTTTTTTTTTTTTGTAGATCAGAGTTTTTAGTAATGTTGGTTCGTTGTAATGGACAGGAATAAATATTTTCCATATTTGGAAATGGATATCTCGTTGACCATATTTTACTTTTTACAAAAACAAATGACACTTAGGTACCAAATAATTGTGAACTTTAAACGTTCTAATTTTTATTAAATGTGAACAAATGGTCAAATCAGAAGTATCATTACCCAATGATACTTTCGCTTTGATCGTTTCACTCCGCGAAAAGTGTCAGATTTTCACAGTCATACTTCAATAGTCTTAACAAAGTTACATATCATCTACCTGCTGTTAGAGCCATTCCATCCATAGCGAGTTCCTTTCTCCAACAAAAAGAAGACGTAACGCAATGGAAACATTCATAATGAGACATTAACTTCCGTAATTAGATAGCCGTGAAATTATTATGCTACAACATGTGAACTCGTAAAACTGGCTTCTTAATTATTTTTCTACCAACATAAATTGTTCATGTTGTATTGAGTCTTGAGTCGGCATCGTCAAAGGCAAGTGCCTACATCATATGGATATTGTTAATAGAATTTTTATAGCACACATTATAAAATTATGAGGAATTAACACGGTGTAATATTTATATGATAATTGGGTAGATAACGCACGTGACGTCATTAGAATACCGTAACGATTAACAAGTGTAGATGAACTAAAGATTGGTGTTTTCTATTCAGTTTTTCAAGGTTAATTTCGAAATAGGTAATGAATGTGAAGCCGATACATTTAAAGTGTAGCGAATTTTGATGGAAGTTTTCTTATAACTCCACGTAATACAATTTTAAAGAATAACCAAGAAGTATTAACCTTCAAATGTTGTTTTAAAAATCTTGTTCTTTGATAGTTACTAAAAATAAACCGATCTTACACTCAACTTTTTACTGAGTCAAGGAGCAAGCCACCAAACTGCAAACTAAAATTTTTACAAGCTCAAAACTTAAAAGTTGACATGAGGGGCTGGGGGTAGGGTCGATAGTTAATTCTGTCGGTACTTCGAAAGGGGGTTAATTAATAATAACGGCGTATGGGTGATTAATGAAACTGTACCCTACCTAATTTATAGTTGGACTTAAGCACCCCGCCCCGCGCGCCCCGCCGGCCCAAAGCAAACTAAATATCCAATACCTCGATGTTGACTGCCGAGTTAAAGGTTTTGATACTTGCATTACTCTAAAGTTACACTGGCATTTTTAAATTAAATTAATAGTTGGTATTTTGGAAAGCGAACATTGTGTGCTTAAAATGTATTTTGTAAGCAAACTTCTGAGGTCCAGTTCAAGTTTTGACAACGTGAAAAGACGGTTTCTACAGACATGTAGGTATACTTAAAAAAAAAATTATATCTTACTTCATTCATATTCATAATCAGCCTATAATGTTCCCACTGCTGGGACACAGGCCTCCTCTCGGTGAGAGGGAGTGGGCCGTAATCCACCACGCGGGCCTAGTGCGGGTTGGCAGATGTCACATGTCTTCGAATTTTTGGTTCTAGGACATGCCGGTTTCCTCACGATGTTTTCCTTCACCGTTTTGAGAGCAGTGGTGATGAAATAATTTACACAAAGTAAAGCGCGTGTCAAGGTTCGAACCTACGACCTACAACTCGTAAGTCGCGGCCGATACCACTGGGCCACCACTGCTCATATCTTACTTACTCCTTTTGGAAATAAGTAAAACATTTTGCGAAAGGTTTAGTCATAATTACTGCAAATCAGTCAGTTTAGTTGACGCTAAGAAAAAGGTGCATCTTCTCTCATATTATTTTGTAACTTAGCGTTGAACGACATTGAAGGGAAAATTTGTAAACAAAACTTGAACTTATTACGACACACACATTTGAGAAGACGCATTGACCATGTAGTGGGTCTGCCACAAGGTGACATATCTATCATCATCATTTTCTTGATGTTATCCTAATTTCTTCGACGTCGGTGCATGTCTTTTCCTTCTATACTTCTCTATTAGTCGTCGTCTCAGTAGCCACTCACTCGGTAGCGTTCTAGCCTTATTATCTTTCACACAGGCCATCCATCGCTTCTTTGATCTTACCCTAATCATAATTTAAACTCATTAATAATTTTAATAAAAATAATAATAAAGTATCAACTCCAGTCAATCCGCTCACATTATTATGAAGACAAGTACGAGCAGTGTATTCGGACTTTGAAAATCTAATTACGTAGCCGGTACCCTTACCTCGATCGCTCCTTCGCGCCGCCCAGTCCGCCGCCCACGGCGCGCGTTCCACTACAGCCGACACAGACGCTACGTGATCGACACGTCGAAAACGACATAATATGATAATTTAATTTACTAAAGTATTATTTTGAGTTTAAAAGGATGGAATAGCTAAAGCTTCTGAAAAATCGGCGATGAATGAATTGGCTTCATTATGTCATCTTTCAAAATGTTTGTATAATTTCATTTGATATATTTATCTGAAATACGATGTACCTACTTACGAGAAGACGATTTTTTCGATTACTAAGAACGTTTGCTGAGGTTCACCACAGCTGTACCAGAGTTGGTAAGTACCTACTTATTGCATAATATTATTATACTAAAACATCATCATCATCATCAGCCTACAACAGTCCACTGCTGGACATAGGACTCTCAAATTGCACGCCATTCAGCTCAATGCTCGGCAATTCTCATCCAGCGCCTACCAGCCACTTGCGAAGATAAAAAAAAACATGAGAAAAAGCAGTCAAGCGTAAAAAAAACCAGTAGCACAGTGTGACATGACGACTTTCGATAAAAAAAAATAAAAATCGAAAAAAGTTTGAAAAAAACGTGTCGACCCAAATGGAAAACTCTTAAGTTTGTCCAGGGCGCACGAATTATACATGGTGTATTAATACGCTGTTCAACTCAACTATTGCTAGTGAAGTTTTAATTCGATAACCCACCGGCTGGCCGCGGCCTAACCCCCTTTACCCCGTCTGCTTCGTCTGCCCCGCGATAATGTATTTATGGACGATACCACGGGCCTAATGAGCGAACCTATGCCTCTTTACGCGACCCCTGTACTTAGATTTGGTTAAGATACGATAGATAATGTACCTAGCGCTTGCGTTTTAGGGTTAAAGGGTGGCTCTGTTGTGATGGTTAGATAGTTTTGGGCGTGTGGGCTAAAGCTTGGTCTTTCTTAGAGTTTTTTTTTTAATATCGTCGCTTATCTAAGTGAAGTAACTGATTCGAAGCATATTTTACAGTAGGTACAGTATTATTAGTCTGTCTGAGTGCGATAAACCCAAAAACTACCAAGCGGATTTTCATACGGTTTTCATTAAAGAACGGAGTGATTTATGAGGAAAATTGGCTAAAATATGACGATAATTTTTGAAGATGTCGAAAAAAATTATGCCGACTGGGAGCTTTACTGGCGTCCCGCGCGTAAACCAATTGCAGTTGATTGATATTTGGCACACATATCCATACTAATATTATAAATGCGAAAGTGTGTCTGTCTGTTATCTCTTCACGCTTAAACCGCTGAACCGATTTAGATGAAATTTGGTATAAAGATAGTTTGAGTCCCAGGAAATGACATAGGTTAGTTTTTATCCCGATATTCCCACGGGAAACTTATGCGGGTGAAACCGCGGGGCGCTGCTAGTAGTTTATAACCTGGATTAACATATAGGGTACTTTTAATCCCGGTAGTACCTACGTCCCCATGGGTTATATTCCGACATCCACGCGGGCAAAACCTAGTTGTAAAATATGGCCAAGATGACCTAATTGTTGGCCAGAAACCAAAAAAACTTCCTTTACTTTCCAATGAACATCGCCGAACCACACTCGAACTACAACAAAGAATAGGTTCTATGAAGAACAATAGATACTTCCATCCAAATTTTCATTATAAGTAATAATGATTAGAGCCATCAGCGCGACAACGGGTTGACCTACCGTCTCACACCCTCCGTGCTCGTGGAGGTGTGGAGGGAACCGTGAAGGTTGATGCGGCATTTTGGTTTGTGAATGTAGATGGTCTGTTGGCAGCCGATAAATATCAAGTCGATTGTGTTTAATTAATAGTCATTGTCTTGTCTATCAATGGATTTGTATTAACATTTTCACAATTCGACTGATACAGTTGACTTAGTGGATTAAAGATGAGTGTCATTCAAAAGTTATCGATCATATTAATTCTTCTCGAATACGTAACAATATTTCAAAGATTTATTTACATAATTTAAAAAGTAACGGTCCTAAAATATTAATTTGTACAAGTATATATAACAAAGAAAAGAATCATAGGGCATTCGAGATTGGTCCGCATCGTTGTCAACGGGAAAAGTACCCAGAAGGCTGGCAGCATTGCCACATTGGATTTGTCTGTCTGAAAAACTGCAACTGATCTCATGAAACTGAAAAAACCTTTATAACTAATTATTTTGCTTTACTTTAGTACTTGATTTTTATGAACATTCCACCTCGCAGCCCTGTAGTCTTCAGACATCTACACGAAAACAAAACACACTGAAACTTACATAAAACAGACACACATTAGCAGACTCACTTCTACAGGATCAAATTAACTTACCTAGAGTAACTCCGCAGACGTGTTGGGTATCGATATCTTAACATAAAAAAAAAACATTGGTTGTCTGTAAAGTCGGTTTGCGGACGATAATTTTACGTGATAACGAAAACATCCGATGGTGCCTCTCTATCGCTTGTTCCGCGCTCTCGCTTGCACACTTGGCTCAGGCGAAACGTGACAATGAGTCATGCTTTTTCGTGCGTGAAGCCGGCGTTCATCGATTTATAAGACGTTATACAAAAAATGTATTAATTCGATTAAAAAATGGGGTCATCGAGCGCAGGTAGTCATTTGAAATACATATCAGTTTAAAAAAATCTGAAAATAGTTATTATCTGTCTGTAGAGTTTTGCTAGCTAATTTAAATTGACCCTATATAGCAGTTGTTGTTGTTGTTGTCTTTAAAACAGATTTCTCAACAAAATAAATACCTTATCCACCCCGAGCCACAACCTACCTCTTTCACCACCCACCAACCCCTCAGTAGGTACGTACGTCTTGAACCAACTTTCCATAATTAATTATACTCATTATCATTATTGTTTGGAAGGCAGTTTTGCTTCGATAATGAATTGTTCGCTTCCATCATTAATTAGTTTATTATAATAAGAACGTAAACTTTCTTGGTAGATTAATCAAGTTTATCTGATGCCCGTTGCGTTTAAAAGTAGGTATTATTTTGCTTAACTGAAAATTCGCCAATTTATTTATTTTGATGGATGGTTCAAGTTTTTGGTGATCGTTTGCTGTTTTTTGTTTAGAGTATTGTTGTATTGCTGTTGTTTTGTACAACACATTAAAAGTTGGTTTGAAATAACATAACATTACGTGACGCCTAGGAAAGGGGTAGACAGAAATGTAATAAACACAGAAACAGAGACCAAGCGTTTTCTATGTAGCATTGTCATAAGGTCACGCAGCTTCTGAATAGCGCCTAAACTTCTACGACACGACTGCTACGCGTCTATGTCGTGACTGCTACGCAGCGTCTACAACGCCACTGCTACGCAGCGTCTACTACGCCACTGCTACGCGGCGTCTACTACACCACTGCTATGTAGCTTCTACTACGCCACTGTTACGCAGCGTCTACTACGGCTCTGCTACGCAGCGTCAACTACGCCACTGCTACGCAGCTTCTACTACGCCACTGCTACGCAGCGTCTACTACGGCTCTGCTACGCGGCGTCTACTACGCCACTGCTACGCAGCTTCTACTATGCCACTGTTACGCAGCGTCTACTACAGCTCTGCTACGCGGCGTCTACTACGCCACTGCTACGCAGCTTCTACTACGCCACTGCTACGCAGCGTCTACTACGGCTCTGCTACGCAGTGTCTACTACACCACTGCTACTCAGCTTCTACTACGCCACTGCTACGAAGCGTCTACTACGGCTCTGCTACGCAGCGTCTATTACACTACTGCTACGCAGCTTCTACTACGCCACTCCTACGCAGCGTCTAATGTACCACTGCTACGCAGGGTCTACTACACCACTGCTACTCAGCTTCTACTACGCCACTGCTACGAAGCGTCTACTACGGCTCTGCTACGCAGCGTCTATTACACTACTGCTACGCAGCTTCTACTACGCCACTCCTACGCAGCGTCTAATGTACCACTGCTACGCAGGGTCTACGACACAAAAGCTACGCAACGTCTACACAAACGCAGGTAGTCCCTTAGTAGTAAGTAACTGTGCAAGATCTAAAGTCTATTCAAACTTATGTTTCAAATTGATGTTATTTCAAGTTAAACAAAATCAATTTTATTTTTATGTTAATTAAGTTTACTTCAGAGTGACTAGCACTATTGAAAAAGTTATAAAAATGTTAGAAGTTGTAGCGTAAACTGAACTTTATTGTCTAGGAATTAAATATTTTTCTCTAAACCCATATTTGTTTACATTTTTGGAAAATAAATCGTTCGTGTCATACATTTTGACCGCACTTTCCTATGAAACAGCAGATTTTTTTACAACCAAAGAAGCATTTTCATTCTAGGGGATGTAATTCATGTTCTGAATTCATGGTTACAGTCCCGCCACCCTGTATAGTATTACTAGGTATGCAGGTATGAACCACAGTCACTACGTCAGCCCTTTGGGAGTTAAACGGAGATGTTTAACCGAATGTCTGTCCTTGATCGCTTGAATGTTTACACATTAACATGACTTCGAGTTTAAGAGGATCGAGAGTATGTAACTAAGTACCTACTCCAACTACCAATTCGTTTTCAAAGAGTTGTGATAGATTTTCTTTGATTGTTAATGGTAGACACCATGTTAAGGAGTGGTCATTCACGAGGTGAGACGATAATGCTGCTGTAAAGAGATAGATACTACACAAAAAGCGAGCATTATATCCTAAGCATGCTTTTACAACGTAGGCGAGCTTCAAAAGTTATCATTTTAATATACAGGGTGTTACAGAAAGGGTATATCAATACAAACAGGTTGAAGAGTGTATCTGGTCTAGAGTCTCTGTACAAAATTTCAGCTCAAAAGCAGTAACTTTGAAAATGCTTAATATCTTTTTATTTCGATAGTTTATTAAATTGAAATCATAAAAAAACGTGTCACCGCACTACGAGGGTCATTATCCATTATCTGTAGTGTGTCTGTGCGCCTAGTATACGCACATCACGCCGCCGCGCGCCAGTGCAGCGCCGTGATGTCGAAATAAAAAAATATTAAGCATTTCAAAGTTAATGCTTTTGAGCTGAAATTTTGTACAGAGATTCTAGACCAGATACACTCTTCAACCCGTTTGTATTGATATACCCTTTCTGTAACACCCTGTAGATGTTTTAAGTACGAGTTATTCCGTTTCGATCCCCTGAACCCCCCTCCACCCCCCTCGACCCCCTGCTAGAACTTCTTCTGTTTTAATCTCTGTCTTATCCACTATAAACTTTCTCATTCCGGTCTGATAGGGTCTTATCCCTTATTTCTTTTGTTTTTATTCCTGACCGAATCGTCAGCAACATGAAACGTTTATTTTCTCTTGACTGTACTTAAGAGTAACCTAGCATAATGTGGATAAGACAAAGTTTAAAACAGAAGACGCACTAGCTGAAGATCGAGGCGGGGGGGCGGGGGGTGGAGGGGGCGCTCAGCGATCAGATAGGAACAAATCCAAAATAATACGTACAGGGTTTATTGAAATATGTACATACGTTCGTAACTGCCGCGTGGTTTCTTTTAGCTGAGTCCTTTAAATGTTTAATTTCTAAGAACGTACTACTTTGTATTTTGATACACCTTCACACCCACAAATAACATTACTGGTTGCCTGAACAACTAAAATGGTTCATAAAACTTTTTCATTTAATAAAACTTCATTTAGTTTTGCTATCTGCGCTCGTATTTCAAAACTTTTAACTGGCCAGCGAGTTTGCAATGGAAAAGCCTAGTTCGATTTGTCTTTCCCGATTTGTCCAAATCCGTTTAGCTGCTTAGTCTATAGGTGGATGTGTATGGGACGAAACATTGCCTTTTTGATTAGCTTTCACTGTATAGAAATGAATCATTTCGTTTTTGTTTAGATTTTGTGTGAGTTTCTCCTAGTTTGATTTTTACCCGACTACGGGGAAGCAAAAAGGAGGGCTATGATTTTGACCGGTATGTATGTATATATGTTCATCTGTTCCCTCGTAACTTCAAAAGTACTTCTAATAATAATTTGATAAATGAGGTATTGTTAGAAGCGTCTTGACCGTCCGCTGGTTATTGGCTGTCACACTAAATTCAATATGGCGCCCTCTAGAGGACATAATTAAAGTAATGAATTTAAAAATAAATATTTTGGGATGGTGTCGTATGGGGTATCAAATGAATGGGCTTAACTAGTACATTTCAAAAATATTAATATTACTAAAATAAACCTCAAAATAATTAAATAAAAAAAAAGTTTAAGAACTAAAACCCGACTACTGAAAAGGTTGAAACAAGAAAGTACCTTCCCGTGGTCCCATGCTACCATAGCTTATAAGAATGTTAGTTAACATGTTATAATTGCATTGAGTCCATCTTTGTATCTTATTGTGTGCGAGAAGTTTAAATAAATAAATAGTTCTTGTACACAGTTTGCTTTCCTGTACATCCATGATAGAATATTCATTTTATTTCTTTTTGCTTATTTATTATTGTAAGTACATCATACAGATGTGTTGTATAAATACTTTCTTTAAATCTTGGCTAGCTTTGTTTGTTAACTACCTGCAGTAATAATTAATAATATTGTAAAAAATATTAATTTTTGAAATATGCAAGTCCCAACCCAAAGCTCAACATAAATCTAGGTTTTTTTTTTCTATAGGTAATACGGGCTGGTGTCCGCAACTCCACATCAAAGCGCGTATTTGCGTTCGCCTATTTTTCCAAGAAAAACGGTGGGCTCGAAACTAGGATGGGTTTTTACGAAACCATGGAATAGTTAGGTACTGAGCTCTTATGGAAAAATAACATCCATCATAATACCATGCTTGGGATGCATGAAGAAGCCTCCTCGTGTTCCGCAGTTTGTTCCGCCAGTTACTCAACTAAACCGACCGCTCGGCGCATCCTGGACAGTCACACCTAACACCTTATTTGACTGGCAAATTCTTCCCTTGCTGTGGTAGGACTAACGCCCGCCTGGTTTGCGACCACCCTTCCATCGGAGTCAAACAGAAAACGTGGGAGTTCCAGTGCCTTAGGCATCTTCTGGGTACGCTCGTTCCATCATAGACCTCATCCATCGCTTTCCATCAGGCGTGATCGAGGTCAAGATCGGGCCCATTCAGCAATAAAAAAAATCGAAAAAACAATTGTGTCTATTAAAATATTGAAAAATATCGCAGATTCTGAAAAATAACTGAAAAAAAAAAATCCGAAAAAAAAAACTCCTTTCTACATTTATGCAAATCCATGGACGATTTTTATTAAGTTACACATTTTAAAATAATAATTACGCATTGTAAACACTAGGATCGAATAAAAAAGTTTTTGTTCAGAAGTTGTTTAAAAGATTTTTCTCTTTGGACCGTCTCTCATAATTTATTCATGTCTCGTTACCCCATTCTACAAGTTTTTGGGTTCGCGGTCGCCATTTTTTTTCGTGTTCCCGCGTTTTTCTTTATGGTTTGGTTATGCTTAACGTTGACTTAATTTCTTTAAAATTTAAATTGAATATTTCTTTTAGTAGTCGTAGGATTTATTTGAATGGGCTTTGCTGAAAATCCTACTGTAGGTAAATGCAGTAAGCTGTAAGCCAGTTCCCTTGTTCAAACATACATAATCAGCCTATAATGTTCCCACTCTCTTTGAGAGGCAGTTGGCTGTAATCTACCACGCGGGCCCAGAGCGGGATGATAGATGTCACATATCTTCGAATTTTTGGTTCTAGGACATGCCGGTTTCCTTACAATGTTTTCCTTCACATTAAACTAAAATAACTGGCAACAACTGAAAAATAATTTTTCATGTTAACCTTTTTTTTTTCTTTTTTTTTTAGCCTATACTGTCCCACTGCTGGTCAAAGGCGTTAACTTACTATGTATTAAAAAAAGGGACTTACATATCCACAGATATAGTGTAGTCAATCGTTTACACGTACTTAGAGGGTCACCCAGCTGATTGCCATTGTCTGCAAATCGCAGAGGTCTGGTCAGAAAATAGGTCATTGTGGCACGCTAACAATTGACTGACTATCAACACTTAAGTATGCACAATCTCAATCGCGATCATTGCTGTGCATACTTTGTGTTGTATGTCGAAGGCATATGAGTCATTGTCTCTTGCCTGGTGTACCACTATCGGTGGAGTGGTATTAGTAAAAACCCTACAGACATTTCCTAAAAGATACAAGATTTTTTTTTCAGTTTTTTATAATCAATATCTTATCGTTATCCCAATTTATTTGGGGGCGGCGCAAGATTTCTTTTGAATTCCATACTTCCCTCTATTTGTCATCTTTTCTGCAATCACCCCCTTTCTAGCCATACCATCTTTCATTCAGTCCATCCATTGTTTCTTTGGTTTTTCCCTACTCTTATAGCTATCCATATTCATACCCAAAACTTTCCTCACGACATTTTCCTTCATATCTCCAAATAAAAATCATAGGTAGGTTTAAAATGTTCCTAAAATTATAACTAAATCATGGACAGTGTAAAAAACATATCGTTTTACGTATCAAATGGTAACTAATTTAACTCGATCTTTAGAAAGTTTCTGGTGGTAATTACACTTGCATAACGCGTCTAAGTTGAGAACCGACCCATGAAAATTAGGCCACAATATTGACGATAGTAGGAGAGTGTTAGTTTTATTTAACAAATAACTATCAATATGTCCTTAATAATAATCGTGCTCTTATTCCAATTTATTTGCTGGCGGCGCAACATGTCTTCCATACTTCCATAGGTGACTTCCAAGATGATGACTAATAGAGAACTACTAGCTTCTGCCCGCGACTTCGTCCGCGTGAAATTTCACCTTCCCTCCATTCACCCTCTTAGGGGTGGAATTTCGAAAAACCCTTTCTTAGTGGACACCTACTCTTCACAAAGAACGCACCCTCCAAATATCATGTCTCTAGGACCAGCGGTTTAGGCTGTGCGGTGATATATCAGTCAGTCAGTCAGGACTTTGTATTTTATATAAATATAGATTAGTCGTCATCTCGATAGTCACCCCTTTCTAGCTATATCATCTTTCACACAATCCATCCTTATCAACTGTCTTATCAAAATGTATTTCAAATCAATAATGAAACTGTCTTTTAGTAGAACAAACAAGAGTCGACGTCACAGTTACATTGGTACCAGATTAGTTAATTTTTAGCTCGACCCCGAAGCCAGAATACAATAGGTACTCGGGAATCTAACATTTAGACTAGTTACGTGTTGGTAAAGGCTATTGCTATTAAGAAGGCAGTGCAATATTTGACTGGTATCGTGTTACCCAGTAGTTGGGTTGTGGAGATCAGAAAAAATACTGGTAGGTATTCATTCAGCTGCATCCTCTTAGACTGGAAGCCGACCCCAAGATATAAGATTTTCTGCCTGTAAATTCTTTTGGCATGTCAATCCTTTGTATAGGTGTCCGAGTTACACCACACGGATAAAAGTCGTCACTCTGAACGTGAAACTTTAGATTATTTTTCCATGCGATTTTTTTATATGAAATTCATATGAATTTACATTTGACAGTTGCTTTGAGATTCGATGAGCTGTCATGTTGCAATTTTTGAAGTGAAAACTTCTTTAGCGGCGTTGCACACTTTTTGTAATGGGTAAAAAATGTTAAACTCGCGTCAGGACACGTGACCGTCAGGAGAGATTTCCCCCCCCCCATTGACATATATATTACTCCTTTTGAAATCATTGCCCCCCCACTTTCTACGGCGGCGCAAACCGAAATGAACAAAGTTTATTGACACACAATGGATGGATGGATAGATGGAAGTGGAAGTCGAAGTGGAAGTGGAAATGGAAGTCGAAGTCAAAGTGGAAGTGGAAGTCGAAGTGGAAGTCGAAGTTGAATTCGAAGTGGAAGTCGAAGTGGAAGTCGATGTGGAAGTCGAAGTGGAAGTCGAAGTGGAAGTCGAAGTGGAAGTCGAAGTTGAATTCGAAGTGGAAGTCGAAGTGGAAGTCGAAGTGGAAGTCGAAGTGGAAGTTGAAGTGGAAGTCGAAGTGGAAGTCGAAGTGGAAGTCGAAGTGGAAGTCGAAGTGGAAGTCGAAGTGGAAGTCGAAGTGGAAGTCGAAGTCGAAGTGGAAGTGGAAGTGGAAGTCGAAGTGGAAGTGGAAGTGGACGGTGTATTCGTACTTAACATTCGTGTATATAAAGTGTTTATATTAATTCAATATTAATTCAATAATTGATTTATTTCAACGTTAATATTCAAGTTTTCACTTCTGCCGGCACTCCCGGAGTGCAACCCGTCTTTTTTTTTATTAAATCGAACAGTTGCTGTTGCGAATATTATGTTTACAAAAAATGCAGGGTGGCTCGATTTAGGAATCCAGGAATGTAGCTAAGGTCCGGCCGCGCTAAATTTGCCAAAGATGTAAACAACAATGGCCGCTCGAAATTGAATAAAATACATACAGAACATTTATTTTGTTTTCGTCTAAATCTCCGAGCTAACTAGACGAAAATAAACATTACTTAAAATAAATGTTCTTGTATATCGATTTTATTCAATTTCGAGCGGCCATTGTTGTTTACATCTTTGGCAAATTTATCGCGGCCGGACCTTACGTAGATCTGTGTTATTGATTAATTTCAACAAATCAAAACACAATTTCTCTGAAAAATTAATGGCAAAAGAAAAATTCAATTTTGCTGAAAACATTCACGTCATTCACCGTCAAACCCTTTTTCAACCGATCCATAGTTTACAGGCAGGTACACAGCCTAGACATCTGCATATTATACACATACGTACACACTGGTACCGTCCAGTAGGTACCTACACAAAGCTCTGCAGTGAAGGGTTGATTTTAAACTTGCACGTGCATATAACCTGTTGAATTAAAGATTACGCGTGCACAGTCACGCTGATGACCTAGATTTTGTAGTGGTAGAATTTGTGCTTTATGAAAGTGTGGGTTTGATTCTCGTGTTTATCATGTAGCTTGTCTGGAGGTGTTCTAAATTTATATTTCCTAGCTGTGCTCGCGATTTGGGACAGTTTGGAAATCATCTGTTAACGCCCGCCTGGTTTGCGACCACCCTCCCACCGGAGTCCGGCGTCAAGCAGCCTGCTGTGTTTCGTCGATGCGTGAGAGTTGGGACTGCCTTAGGTATCTTCTGGGCACGCTCGTTCCATCATAGACCTCAACTATCGCTTTCCAGCAGGCGTGATCGAGGTCAGAGTGGGCCCAATAAATAATAAAAAAAATCTGCCAAAAAACGCAATCAATTTACATACGTTTTTGAACAAGTTTTAGACATTGATTGTCGCTGAGATGGGTTTGCGAAAACTTATCTTATAATCATAACTGAATATTAAAAACAACATTTTCCTCATACACAACTAAGCAAATAAACTAAAAATGTTACATCTGATAGCAATTCCTCAGCCGATTAAAACAGCACACGTAACATTCAGTCGGCATCAATAAATAATTGAATCGGCAACTTTCGTCCGCTGCAAGTTGGTCGGATTTGAAGGCGTGACGTCATTCAGCTATTTGTACGTATAAGTGACGTGTTACCTGAGACTGAGACGATGTCTCGATTCTTTAGCGAATTGTTCCGATTTATTTTTGATTCGATTGAATTTTGTACTGTTTTGGTCGGATTGGAATTTTGTTTAAGGAAGGATCAAGGGGCAAAGCTGTTATTCATCTTCGATTGTTTGACTGAACGGTACAAAGCGAAACTTTCAAATATCTCTTGTTTAACCTTTCCGAGGTTTCCCTACGAACATTATTTCCTATACCGTTAGAGTAATTAATTAGTAGTAATAGAGGGGCCCGTCGCTAAATAATAACAGCCGTACAGGTCGATCAATCAGGCTGACGCTTGCCGCGGTTGGTCTGTGGATGAGTGACCATCTTTACATACCGAGACCCCTCCATGCCTCGGAAAGCACATTAAGCCGTTAGTCTCGGTTGTCATTCGTGGATCTTTGACAGTCGTTACGGGTAGTCAGAAGCCCGAAAGTCTGATAACCAGTCTTACCAAAGAGTATCGTATTACCCAGTAACTGGGTTGTAGAGGTCAGATAGGCAGTCGCTCCATGTAAAATACTGGTATTCAGCTGCATCCGGTTAGACTGGTAGCCGGGCCCAACATAGTTGGGAAAAGGCTAGGCAGATGATGACTGTTAGAGTAATTAAATGCCGAACATATTGCGATACCTCGCGATCGCAGTTTAGCTCCCTAACTTGATGTCACCTCCATATAAAACAAATGCATGCTAATAGACATACACACATGTCAAACATCGAGGTAAACCCCAAGCAGCCTGCGATGTATCGGTGTGAGGTATCTTCCGGCATGTGCGCATGTGCTTTGGGCGAAGAACGTCAGATACGCAAAATAACAGATTAACGAATTGTCAGGCGTTAGTATTTTGTCACAAATGGTCAGAATCGTAAAGCCTAACAGGGGTAACCATGACAATTGTTCGCTATTTTCACCGAACACCTTGGTTAATAAATAATTTTATTTCTTATTATTTTATATTAGACTCAGTGCACTTTTGTCTGCCGCGTTAACCGGGTGTATTCAAACATTTCATCAACATTGCATTAGGGAGCGGCCCCCATATCGTCGCTAATCTAACTAACTGACGTATCTAACATTTTGGACTAAGCCGACCTAACTAGGTATAGTAATTTGATCCATTTTCCAAGTCGAATCAGGGGGGCAATTCTCGTAATTTTAAAAACGTTCACAGTCTGATCTCAGGGAAGTAGGGGAAATTAGAGCAATTTTTGACAGATTGAGAAATCTGTCAAAAATAGCTATAATTTCCCCTACATTTTGACATTTGTTTGTCGCCGAGATGAGACTGCGACTAGATTTTGAACGTTTGAAATTACGAGAATTGACCTTCTGATATCTGGTCTTGTATTCCGAACAAAATAAAAACAAAGTTCTCACGAAGTGACGTATCTATTAAAATATTTATTATTGAAACAATATTACCACGATAGCAATAGTAGTCATACAGTATATGCTTCGAATCAGTTACGTCACTTAGTTAGATTATCGACGATATTGCACCGTATCCGAGCAAGCTCCGACGGCATTCTGAAAGTAATAGCAGACCTTTCAGACGGTCCTTTTCTTCTTAGACACTGAATCGCACTCCACGTGTCTATTGAATTTAGTTTGTTTTGTCTTTTTGTGGTGTACTAACTTAGTTCTTAAGCACTTAGGTACGGTCGAACAAGCTATTTGATATACAGGCAGCTAACTTGCAACTGCTTTTAAACAATGGTGTGCTGAGTTAGTCAATTCTTTTATACCACTCCATTTAATTAAGGATGCCATAAGCTGAAAAACTTATAACGCACAAAATAAAACTAAATATTGGCAGTGTAGTGGAAAGATGAATATTTTTTCCTGTATACCAAATAGCTTGTTCGACTGTACTAACACAAATATGGATGTTCTGTTTTCTGAAATAAACTTTATATATTAACATTTCAGTAACATTTTAACACTAAGAACAGTTTGAGAGTGAGTCAATAAATAATGTTTTACATAAACATTTGTTTCTCCTCAAAGACACACCTCACCACACAAGCCTCAAAACACACAACACCACCACACCAACACCACCATTCACCATCGAAACCTCGCTACGTACCCATACAACAATTCTTAAAAAAGTACAGACGCCAGCACATCAAGCAAGTAACTGTACTATAATCTGTCAAATTTCTTTAATAAGTTTTTAACTTTATCGCTAAATCATAAGGTTCAAAGTTGATTGGGAAAATTTTACAGTTTTGGGTAGCTTGATGTGCTGGCGTCTGTACAGTCAGCTACTTCAATTAGCTGACCCACCTTTGCATAAATGATTGAGATTTATTAGAATACGAATCGATACAATTTTATAATTCTTTTTTTATATTTTATTTACTTTGCTCAAATAAATAAAATATAAAAGCATGATAAAATTCAATTCAAAAAATCTCAGTAGCTGACCATACAAATGATTTTTCTTTGACCTGTTGCAGATGTTATTATAAAACCCTTTTTAGTCTAAATTATGTTGCCCCTATAGTGTGGAGGACACGTTGAGAAGCTAACTATCAAGTTGATACGATTAGGAAGCGCAAGCGATGTTCGTTGGTCGATATTGATTCTGTTACCTCGATAATGTGTGTAGAATTTACTAACCAGTGTAAGGGGGTGAACAGATGGGACCCTTTTGGACAGGTCACTATTTATTTATTTATTTTACCATTTATGTACACACACATATAAACAGACAAGAAACAAACAGAACAGAAAAATATGTACAAAGGTGATGCTTATTTCGTAAGAAATCTCTTCCAGCATACCTGCGATAGGACAAGAAATAAAGAGATGTAGACAGCTATAAAGACTAAAGTTTAATAGTAATTGTTCTTACAAATTCAAGTTGGTTTTTGGTTGGTGCAGACGAGGGAAAAGATACTTAGATATATCGGATACTTTAAATAAATTTTTTGGGGTTTATAGTTAAGTAATAATTAGCGAATATTTAACCATAGGTACATTTTTGACGTTTAAAAGTCTCTTAACTTTAAGCAATGTATATAAATAAAATAAGATGAAATGTAATAGGTAGGTATGTTTAGCTATTTAATTGGTGGTGGAATTGTAAAGATTGAACTTTCTGGAATAAATTGATTGATTGAGGCAAACTTTTAAAATTCTCTCTTAATTTTTCGAAACGAGATGTTTTAATTGAAATATGAAAACGATATAAGTAAGAATGTAAATGTGACATAAAAAAATGCTATTTTTGCTACATAATTATGGTACAGTCAACAAAAGAGAATAAAATTTAATTTTATTAATAGAAAACAAACAGCTCATTTATCAAATTAAATTTCAGTCGACAACATCCATCGGTTTCTTTCTAAACTTCAACTATATCCGACGATCCTGCATACTTATATCTTTTGTTGACTGTACCTACTCACCTTAGTTAAAAAGACATAAAAGGTAACGCAGTGTCTACAAAACCCCCATGAAATGACGAAGGATAACATACCTATAGCCTCTTTTAATTAAGTCCACTCAAATGCCATAACAAAAGCGAACGTCAATATTACTGATACTATCAATACAGATACCAATGCTTATGTTCACAGCTACAGGTATCAGTTCGGTGACGCGTTAGGTGTTGCCATCACAATTATGTTTGAGCGGTGACAGTTGCCGCTTGAGTAACCCTCAAATTGTGTCCCACAAATGTCACTGATGAGAGTATCGAAGATGGAAATAAAATGTGTGGTCGTTTGAGGGTTATGTATCTATGTTCTAAGATGAAAGTTCCGCGATCATATTATATTTACACCCTGTTCAAATACTTATACTTACAACCGGTCAAGCACCGCGCGTCGCCTATTGGCGACGAAACAATAGAAAATCAATTGTGTCTCATTAGCGGAGCTCGACAGATTAAATAATGAATGCATACAAAATATTGTAAAACATTTTAAACTACGGAGTTTCTTGCCCATTCTTCGCCAAACGAAAGCCTACCGCCCAAAGAAACCTTATGAAATTATTACTATTTTTTTAATGTTGATGTTCAAAAGCACTTTTGAACGTCAAAATTAAAAAAAAAACGTTAAAACGCACGTTTTATGCGTCTAATTGAAACAGGTGATTTTGACTTTGACTTAGTATCTAATACTAGATTTATGTTCACCACAACATACACACATCAAAAGTGTCTAGGGATCAACATATATTTTTGCAATAACTTTTCTCCTGATTGATATTAATTAAAATTTTCTTTAAGGATTCATCAAATAAAGTGTTTTCGTTTGTCACAGTAACGATAAACCAAGTCACCTTTGCATTAATAAAGAAATTTGCCATTTTCCTAATAAAGGGATTTTTGACATTTGAACCACTAACACAAAAGTTCGAAAAAAAGACTGAAATAACAGTTTTCTTTAAAATTTTATTGGGTAACTTAAACAATTAATAATCCGTGTTTCTACCGCGAACACTAACAACACAAGAACATCGGTTTGGCATACTCAAAATGAGTTCATCCAAATCACGCTGTGGAATGGCCGCCCATGTTCGTTGCAACAACAAAAAAAGGTCTTCTTGCGACTGAATACCCTCCATATTCGGCAGAGCTCTTCTCTGTAGCATATCCCATGCATGCTCAATCGGGTTCAAGTCTGGCGACTGAGCAGGCCAGGGCAGGACATTGATGTTAGCTGCGGCAAGAGTCTGTCTTACAACTCTTGCGGTGTGCGGTCGTGCATTATCATGCATTAACTGAAATAAGGGACCGATTTGCACTTGTAGAGGAACGATGACGTCTGATACAATCGTCTCAGCATAAATTTGAGCGTTGAGGTTGCCTCTGATCCAAATCAACTCAGTTCTTCCGCCGATCCAAATACCCGCCCATACCATGATGGTTCCACCACTATAAGGATGGACTTCCTGGCAGGATTTTAATCGCTGTTGGCGTCCAGGGGTTCTCCAGTGTCGTATACGTCTTGTATCCGGTCTCATACCAAAACGAGACTCATCAGAAAAGCACACGAAACGCCATTGTTCTTCTGCCCAATTTCTGTGTTCAAGAGCCCATTGATATCGAATCCTACGATTGTGCATTGCTATAGGTGGTACCCGTAGCGGTCTTCGGGAATGAAAGTTCACTTCATGCAAGCGGTTTCTGACTGTTTGGTCGCTAATTAAGTTCCCTGAAGAGTGATGAAGCCTCACGGCTAACATCATGGCGGTTATTGTTGGAGCTCTTCGAGTTAAGATTTGAATGTATCGGTCTTGTCTCCGTGTGGTGCAGCGATACCGTCCTCCATGGCGCTCAGCCACGGTACCAGTGCTTCGGTAACGTGTCCAAAGTCGACTGATAACACTCTGACTTGTATTCAGAGCTAAAGCCACAGTACGTTGCCGGGAACCAGCTTCTATCATTCCCACGGCTCTGAGCATTTCTTCCCTGCTTAAATGACGTCGCCGCTCCATAATAACGTTGGTTTTAATCAGTAGTAGGGAAACAGTAGCACTAATAATGTCTTCAATGCGTTGTATGTTTTTATAGGGAAAATATTGACAGCTGATTTTCATCTTTTACTCGAATTTGATTCACAGTTCCTGATTCAAATTATGAAATGCACCAAAAAGGATCCATATAAATTTATAAAATCATAAATTTATTACAAAGCCACATCTCAATCTCAAGAAATCCGCATAAAAATGCTTGATCCCTAGACACTTTTGATGTGTGTATATTCTTATAAAATTTGTGCCGATACGAGGGACTAACTCCTTCAGTAAGTAAACTATTGTTTAAATATTATGAACGCTTACAAAATAAGACAAACTCAATAGAAAAGAAAAGTTCACAGGGATTGCATAATGCTAAATGCTTTTATTGAAGTTAAACCACTTTTAAACTAAGCAAAATCTCCAAAGGTGAACATCGAAAAACCACTGGAGCTTGGTAAGTCCTTGGAAATCCATTAAACTGTACTCAAACTCGTAACTAAATTAACCACGCGGACTTAAGACACATGGCTACAAAATATGACCGATGCTTAGTTATAAATCTATTCAGAATGCCAGGCTTTGAGGAATAGGGCACGTTTCGTTAAAAGTGAAGAAAAAAGAAGACTATGAAGGACATATAGTGGCTTTATTGGCGAGCTGCGCCCCGCGGTTTCACCCGCATACGTTTCGATCCCGTGGGAATATCAGGATAAAAAGTAGTGTATATGTTAATTCAGGGTGTCAGCTACCTCCGTACAAAATTTTGTCAAAATTGGTCCGGCTGTTTGAGCGTGAAGAAGTAATAAACATATAAACACACACACTCTCAAACTTTCGCCTTTACAATATTAGTGTGATTTCTTCAGAAAGGTCTGATTAACAACCATACGACAGGCTATCGTATCGAAAACTTTACTGTTTTGACTTGCTCTCAACAGCAAATAGGAAGCTGTTGGAAGAATAGCGGGCGTCTATTTGATTTAAGTTGACAAAATTTTCGGGTTTTAGACTTGTGAACAGCGTTTAGAAGACTCCTACGATAACAATGTTAATGTTCGATACGATACGGAAGCGTATCGAGTGTTTGTGAATAGCTATGCAGGTGTGTAGTACTTACAACCGGCGAGCGTATATGACCAGATGTATAAACATAAACGAAGCAAAAGGAGTATTTAAGGATCGTAGCAGGTGGCGTTCTAAAGTTTCTGCAGCCTATCCCCATGCGATTAAGGTCTAAGTTTATGTAAGTATGTCGTTAAAAGTGAGAATGTTTAAAAATTACTTACAAGTAAGCCAAGAAATATCGTGATTCGCGAAGTCTATCTCAGCCAACCTTGACTTTTTCCATGCATTAAAGCATAGCTGTGTCGAAGTCGTTTCTACATGAATGAAACGAACAGGACATTGATGTTTTTTTTCGTTCGTGTCGACTGACTGAAGCATTTTGAATTATACACACTTGTGAACTCGTTTATGTAGCTTTCGAATTATAGTTTCATCATTTCCGTTTCCTTATCCCAATTTATTTGGAGTTGGCGTAACATGTATGTTTTCCATATCTACCTACTTCTCTATTAGTCTTCATCTCGGTAGTCATTGCCTTTCTAGCCATATCATCGAATTGTAGTTTGCGATATATATTTTGTGTTTTTTAGATCAAGCAGATACTGTCTTAAAAGTATATCAAAATGGATCAGTCTTACTCGAATCATAGTACCATCTATGTAATACATATGGAATGCAATAAAGAATTGAGTATTGAGTATAATTTAAACGAGGGACATACTTTAAAAATCACTAAACGTATTTAAAACATGTTTCTGTCCCTGTCGTCTCCAAATGATTGACAAAAAACAAAAATATGTTTTGAATACGGTTATAGGCCGACCGCTTAACTGAGACGTTACCTAAGGTAGCAGTGCGGTGCGAGAGGAGTTTGGTGACGTGATGCGTGAGTTCAGTGATTCGTCAACTTGTGACAATTATCACCCCTCCCGCACCGCGCAGCTGCCTCAGACAACGTCTCAGCATATAGCGTTAAACGCATTTAACATCTTCTCAAAATATAAAGTCCAAAAAAATATATTCTCTAACGTCCGAAGGTGTCCCATCTAAACGCAACCCTAGTATCTAGTTGATATAACGGCAAACATCGCCTAATACAATTACTTAGTGCTTTTACAGTTGAAACCTCTTTGATATGGGAGGTCAAGCAGATTATTGATTAACTAGCGATCGCCCGCGGCCGGGCCCGTTTACGGTAAACTAACGTACGGAATATAATGTCTTGACATTTAGTTTGAATTTATTGAGACGGAATTTTAGGGTTAATAACGGAGCGGACAAAGTCAGTTTTAAGTTTTCGCTGCTTGTCTTTCAAACATTCAAAGATTACCTTTTGTTAAAATAGTTGTTTTAAATTTTTTTTTGTGATTAATAATCCCAGCTGCAGTTAGTGTTCTTGCAGTGGGCCTAGATAATGTGACATTCTATCAGCGATGATGATGATAAACTCAAAAATGAATTGGATGTAAGCTACCAAAAAGCTAATATCAATAATCCTGTGGAAAGTAGTTGTAGAAATACGAAACGCTTTGAAAGCGATTGTCACATGTTTAAGTCCTCAGATGCACCTTCTTTCACAGTTCATTATGTCACTTCAGGGTATTCTCTCACTATAGGGCTTCATTCAACAAAAACAAAAAAATTAAAAGCCTGATCTGAAATAAAATGTTTTTTACGCGTAGGTATCTTGATATATTTTGAATTTTTGTCCGATACTGCTATTTTTCTACAAACTCATAAACCATAAAACACGGTAAGAAATTTTGAATTCATCCAATAAAGTTAAAATCCATCTTTCGATACAATGATGACTACTTACAAGGCTGTCTCTTCTTCGGTGATTTCTGCAAAGGTGTTAACTTTTTATGAAGTCGTTATATTTTTAATAAACCTAAGACCCTCAACTACTACCTTAAGCGTACAAAATAAGTGAATATTCCAATTTTTTTAAAAGCTGGAATAATTAAATCTTTTAACGCCGAACGCAGCAAGCGTATCACACACGTAACAAATTTTCTCCTTCGGACACATGTCTAATTAATGTCATTGCGAAATCACAGGGAGGTGGTGGATGACACTAACTCAGAATCGAAACACACGTGCCGTAATGAAGAGGAGGCCTATGTCCAGACGACTGCACAGGTAGACTTATAGACACATCGAACAGGGCAAGCGATAGAGATGGAACTATCTAAATGAAAGATCTAGTGACATACACACAACAAAAGTGTCTAGGGATCAAGGTTAAAAAAATGCCCTATTGAAATCAAATAAAAATTTCTATTTAGATTCATTAAATAATATGTTTTTGTATGTGTACATCGACGAAGGAAAAAACGGTGAAGGAAAACATCGTGAGGAAACGCCGCATGTCCTAGAATAAAAAATTCGAAGACATGTGACATCTATCAACCCGTACTGGGCCTGCGTGGTAGATTACGGCCCACTCCTTCTCGAAGAGAGGAGGCCTTTGTCCCAGCAGTGGGAACATTATAGGCTGATTATGATGACATCGACGAAGTCTCTGCTTTTGCATTAATAAAGACTTCGCGATTTTTGCTTACGATTTCTGACATTACAATGTAAAAACAAAAGTTTTTAAAGGCTTTTATTACATAAAATAAACAATTAGTCAGTCTGTATTTCCGCCACTAACGCATATAACACAATCAAGATTTTTTGTTACTCGCTTAGTTGGGTAATATTTTCCATCCAAAATCCTTATACAACACTCGATGAAAAAATTACTATAACAGTTATGACATAAAAAGCATATATGTTTTAGTAGACTTCTTTAGGTTTCAACCTTATTCTGTACAGCATAAGGGGCTTTAGTTATACTGGTCATCTGATCGTAAGTTAATGTGAGAAGATTTGGATGCGTTAGATTGCACAGCCTTCCATAATCTGAACTTCTAGTAAACTTCAGGCAAAGATATTTTCGAATATTTTTGGATTTTAAGTAGACAGAAAAATGTACTATGGATGTTTCGTAAGAAAAAATAAAGAATAAAGTCGGATTATTCCATTTAGAAACAGACGATGAGTCTATAGAAGCTTATGATCGCAAAGATCAAAACTTTTTGAATGAGAAAGGACGATCATGTAAAATACATGACGTAAGGAATAAAGAATTTTATGCAAATATTAATTTTATTTCTGAATAATGGACACATTAAGTTAGAAAAAGTTCAGATAATAGATATCGGACCATCCAGAAACTCAATAGACACGTGAAATTCGACATTATAAGTGCAATGCACCTGTGATTTTTTAAATCTTGTTCATCATCCTTTTTTTAAAGATCAAGAAATCAATCCAATGATACACCCAAATCATTTTATGGCGTATTTATTGATTGGAGCTCATTTGGGGTACTTAAAATTGAAATCCGTGAAATTTTTAATTGCGTTTAATGCTTTTTGTTACTTTTTTACTACAAGGTACGTAATGTTTATCCAGATTCATTTTGGGAATCTATTCGAAATGCGGTAAAGCCATTATATCAACGGCCTGGCTATATCCCATTCAAATCCAGTTGTTTTCGAGTTCAAATGGGCCACTAAGGTGATGCGTCCGATTCGCCGGCACTGCTCGATAATGCATTGTCCAGTTACGCGAACACCCCCGAAAATACAGCATGCGAAAAAAGCCATCCTCGCCACCTCCCGCCAGCATTAATGTCCCCCCCACCTCGCACTAAGCTTCTTTTTTTAATACATAACTTTTTTTCAAGATGCATTTTTACATGTTTCGGCCTAAAACTTTACACACCCAGAAGTGAGAGCCGATGGAAACGGGAACGCCTATCACCGCTCGGATGTCTCGCTCGCGCGCGCGGCTCGAGCCCGCCGGACGATAGTGGCGCGAGCGAAACGGACACATCCGTGCCCACTGCTGCGTCTTAAACTAAGATTAAGGCTCTATTCCGCTTTTCCGAACGCAGATTCTTAGTTCAAACGCATGTAACGTCAACGTTTCAACACCAAGACCTGATTCTCGGTGCACTGCTCCATTCTACATTAACCGATACAATTAAATTGTATTTAATGAAACGCAGCCACTGAAATAAGGCGAAAGCTATACGTCTCACTCTAGCGTCCAGTGCGAAGGCATTCGCGCCACGACAATTGAGTTGAGTTGAATTGAATTGAGTCGGTTAAACCGTAAAAATGGTCGGGCGGGTATAGCCGCGCGAGAGAGAGACGAACGAAAGGCGTGTTGGCCGAGACCGCTGCCTTCTTCTCCTCGACTTACGCCGAGTCGCGACTAGTGAACGTCAGCGTACTGACGTGGACGGCCGTATCTGCGTTTGTTCGTGTCCCGTTTGACAGTTGAAAAAAAAAAACGTTTCGCGCGTCTTTCTGTCATTTTGATTTGAAACTTTCGAGTGCGTTCGGATATCGGACTAAGTGTTGTTGTACGGTTAAGAAGGATTTTATTTGAAGGAAACTGGTAACGTGTTTGGAGTGTAATAATTAACTATCGGCTTGAACTAGCCGCTGAGACGCTATAAAGTGATGAATCAGCGAGCGCCGGCTAATTAACAACGTCACTGCTACGAAAACAAATCTAAAGCTCGAACTACTATAATTTAGCTTCTGGGATATTGTAAGTGTTAAGTTTTGTATTGATATACAATGTATTTTCTTGCTTTTTGTCTTTTCTTGTAGTACAAATAAGTTTTGTTTTGATAGTTTTACCTACTTATATATTATATATTTTTTTTTACAAAATTGATACTTATTAGAATAGTTTTTTTCATTATTTAAAATACTTAACGAAGCCGTTTCTAATGAATGATAGATTTTTTTTTATTTATTCGGAGGTAACGTAAAATAGTATTTAGTAAGCCGCGTGTAGTAGATTTTAAGTCCATCATGAAGTTTAAGAAAGAAATAGTATGAATGTGGGAAAGAGAGCGAGATAAAAAAAGAAATTGAATACCTTGATAAAAAGTTTATCACACGTATCGGGAAAATGATGGAATGGTTATATTTTTGACGTGCCAAAGAGGAAAAGTTACGCGGGGCGGGGCGAACGAAGCCAACAAACAGCTGATTGGTTCGAATACATGTGTCGCGTTTTTCTGTAGGTATTTTTTTTACTTTTTTTCTTTTCTTAGGGCAACTTTTTTTGTAGGCTGTATTGATTTTCCGTTTAAAGTGCATCATCATGCGTGTATCTGGACGAGTACTCAATATATTTTTGTAGACAAAGTAAAAGTTTGTTCAATAAATTATTTTGGACATAAAATTTGTTGAATATTCATTTCGACAGCTCAACACCTAATTTGAGAAGCAATTTGATTGTAACGATAAAGACAGGTGCGTTATCATTAGACCATGAATTTCTTGCTACATCATTAATTTTCTCATTATTATGATATTAAGTGGGCCGTAATTCGTTAAATCATTTTGTTATCACCCGTTTAATTTTTAATAAAATAACTATTAAACTCAAATGTAACACCTAATTTGTATTTAAGACTATTTTAAATTAATTAATGTTCTAAATATAACATGTTCTTACATATTATAAAAAAATATTATTCGGTAAAACTGTTAATTGAATGCAAATTAAATAGATAATTTTCCCTTATGAATGAAGCACAAACACAGCATTAATTTTGTTAAAATAATTACAATCTTTGAACCAAATTACCTAATAAAGTTTAATTGAAACTTCAACGCATTATTTTAAAATTCTTAAATTACCTTTTCAATAAAAACAATATTGATTCAAATATTTAAACAAGTGTATCAATCAATAGCATTGACAATAAATAAAACCGCTCGCGCCAAGTTCAAAAAAGTTAGGGCTGTATAAAATCTAAAAAAATATTCACACAAGAAAAAAATATGTATCTACCTAACTGATATTGGGGATAGAAAAATAAATTACACATGATTAAAATTAATCAAACTGATCATTAATAAAGATCGTATTACCACCGCCGTGGATGATAATAATGATAATAAAAACAAGAGAAAATACACAAATAATAGACTAACGCATTACATGATACAATAAAAATATGATTATAAAGATTGATTGCACGATAACTTTTTCTAGACAACGTTCAAACATGCGCTTGCGCAGACACAATGTTAGTTTTTTCTATTCCAATCTTTTTCCTCCTCTTTTTCCATATAAAGTAAGTGTGTGCTAACTCTTTGAAATTATCAATATATCCATTAACGATGTATAATAAACGATAGTGCTTATCGATATGTATTCAGAATAAAAATTAATGAAGTACCCTACTTGTTACAAATTTTTTCGAAGATTTATTACCGTAACCTGTTTTTTTTTATTAAATATTCTGGTTTCATTCCATTTTCTAAACCCTGGTATCCCTATCAATATCTTAATAACATTGATTGTATATATTATTGTCTAAATAATATGACATCCTGAAATTTAAAAAAAGGACCGTTGTATTGAAAAAGTCAGAAATATTCCAACGAACAAATCTGAAATTTATTTAAGGAAAGGAAAAAGAAGAATAATATAAAAAAAACAGAATCTAGATTTTGATAATTTGTAAATCAAAGTAAGTTTTCGATGAGGAAAATTAATCCTAAATGTACTTACACATATTAAGAAGACGAAACGTAGATAGAAAAAAAAAATCGTTTTAGAAAAACATTTCCAAAGCATATTTTTTATTTCCCTTCATAACACATAACAATACAGAAACAAAAATAAAGAAAGAAAAAAAAAGGAAACCATGAAAGAAATCTGGTCACAGAAACATGTGCATGGAAATATTTAATATCTTAGATTATACAAATAAAAGTTAAAACTATTATAAAAAATAGTATATGGTCTGCCAAATATCATTGAAATTTCGGCGCGTAACCACACAAGAGTCAATCATGAGCCCCTCTGCAATGTCACAAACTAATCTATTCGTCAGTTGTATTTAGAGGTGATCGCATCATTTTATTCCTTTGAATTCTTAGTCCATTGTACCTAATTAGAGTACGTCACGTGACTCATTTGTATCCCAACTTCGTTGCTATGAATCAGTCATTTTAATTGTACACGCGGTCATTAAAGTTCTGTAGCTTTGATTAATATTTAGATTGTTCAATTGTGTCAGCTACTATAATCGGCCACGGTTTGTATATAGGGCTATGTAAATATATTTTTTTTAACATTAAAACGTTGGAAATGGAAACATCTCACCATTTTACGACAAACAGAACACCGTCTCTGACATCAACTTTTATAACCGTTCAAACAATTACATCTGAACGCGGTGTCCCCTCGCGAGTCGGCCAGCACGCTGAGATAGACAGAGACAACCATAAACTACTCAGCTACGCCCATCAATGTCTAATTGCTTTTATTATTTTAAGGCATCGTAATCATTATGGCCGCAATAAAAATTGTAATTACTTCTCATTAGTTCAATTAAGAATTTTCTAGACACGGTTTAGTTGATATGTTGATTGCAAAATGGTTTAGTCTAGTGATGCATTGTGTTGAGAAAGCGGCTCTTTTATTACTATTACGTTATTATTAATTCCCTTGTCTGTGGGTGAAATCTGATGTCGATAATCAATAAATTTTATGAGTGTTAGACACGGCTCGTAACAATCAATATTAATGATCATTCCGAAATTTGGAACTAATCGACGTATTTTAATTTTTAATATCCATAAGTTCTAATATTTCCGAATAGGTACTTTAACGGCTACAATTCGTATTCGAAAACGGTTTTGTTTTAACGGACAAAACGGTTTCGAACAAATTCAAAATATACGTGCATTTAATTTTTCAAATTACACGTCAATAAAAGATATCGTCTACAAAAATAATAGACTCCATAAAACAGAGTCGATCCTACGTAAAGAGAAGGCGCGCTAAGAAATAAAACCGCGAAGTGAAGGCGAAGTTGAGCATTCAACAAAAAAAGGACCGCGTAACACATGCACGCGAGGAAAAACTTCGCCAAAAAGTTTTCATGCACGTGGCTAACACGTGGTCTTGGGTGAAAAATCGCGCAGCCCCGCGCGTTCCTTGCACCACCCCCCACCCCCTCGCCGGCACGGGGGGACCCGCCTGAGGAGTCCTTTCTAAACGATCTAGGCGGGAAGATGCGGCTGACGGAATATACCCAAGTTTATGAAGTTTACTACACCGACTTGACTTTTTTCGTTCTTTTCTTTAGTTTATTTAACATGCTATTTCTATAGAGTTTCTTATTGTACAGTTGCGGCGGCAGTCCCCAGGACGGCGGCAAGCTGTTTTACCCCTACTTGAAGACGTCTTCCCTACAAAGGGACTTCCTATTTGCCAGTGGCTCCGGTACGTAGCTTGTAGTTAGGCACAGTTTATTTGTAGATCACGATAGACTTGATGAACACTAAGTGGACTTTGTCGAAGCCATTAAGATTGAACTACTCTTTGGAGTAACAAACATTTAGAAGTTAGTTTAAGAAGGATTTTCTTTAACTTTAAATCGTGATCAGTTGATTTCACGAAGTAGGAATTATGTACGATAAGCCAATCAATAATGGATTTATATGAAGCTTCGATCAAATAAGCAACTCATTTTCTTATTTCGAACATTTAAAAAAAGAACGCAGGCACTGGCCAGTAAAACAACATTTCACAGACTCCGAACAAAACGAAAACTTATTTTAAACATAATAATTAAGGTGAAAGTTAAATTCATTCAGCTTAATTATAAAAACCAACTTGCATACGGTTGAAGTAATTAAAATTGTCAATGCATAAATTATGTGAAGCGCGTAATAACAGCTTTTGTACGCATCTGTAAACTATTTTATCTTAAGTAAGATCTCCGAAACGACGTGTGTAGCATTAAGGGCCAGTAAAAACTATTAACAATCAACTACAAATGTTTGTTTATGTAAAGTTAATTCTTTTGTAGTAATATCCATCTTATTTATCGATACTTACATAAGTCGATCGCGGGGATCAACTGAATTAGTTTGTACGCGGAGTGATGGCCCCGTTTGACATATGGAATCGATTAAATTTTATCGATTTAACGATGCGAGCTGTTTGTCAAAATCAATTATGGGATTAGTAGGGACCACACAACTTTATAATGGGCGCTTAAAAAAGGGGAAATGTTTTTTGAGCTATTTTTTCAAAACTCAATTAGTTAGTAAACATAAAGAAATAAAAAACGCACACAAAATTAATCTCACACAAATTAGCTAAAATGGGCTTTCCTTCATAGTAACTTTTATGTAACTTGCCGTTTGCCTGCAAAGCAAGAGTGAACAGGTATCTTATGAGCACGATTGTTCCATTATAGACCTCATCCATCGCTTTCCATATATATAGGTATATAGAGAAGGCCCCTTCAACAAAAAAAAAAAAAAAAACTTCTACGACATTCTCTTAACATCATTTTATATTTTGAAGGAATATAAATACCCTACTCTTGATTAAACCTATCAAGAATAGGAAACCCATAACACTTATTTATACCATAACATTATTTTCGTAACATAACACTATCTTCCATTGATAACTCAAGCTTTACTCTCCAATACGTCGTAAGTTACTCAAAAACCGCCATAAATATTCTTAACCGAAACTAGAGCAATAGAATAACACATTCACATCAAAATTGAGTTATCATTACTCTGGTTTTGCGTCGGCTGAGCTCACGAACACACTCATCGACATAGTTTTATAGCAACTGAGGCGCCCGAATTACATCGCAAACAAGCCCGATTAGATCGACTCCGAGAGCTGCCCATAAATTCAACCCTAAAACAACCGCTCTGTTTAGTTTGGAAGCACCCATCCCAGTAATTATACAATAATTCATACTTTAATAAATACTAATAAATCGTTCCCTCACTCCGCCGGCTCGCAGTATTATCGACCATTATTACACGATGTAATTACAACCAATAAATTACCAAATAATACATCAATCAGATGTGTTATAATTTTCTTATTATTACTTTATCTTTTTACTTTTTTATTGGACAACGGGCAATTTTATTAAAATTATAATGCAGCGGCCGGGTCCAAATTGGGGTAGCTGGAGGCTAAGATTCGGTTTAATTATATATGTAATGTTTAATGATATATTCTTATAATAAGCTACCTGAAGCTGGTGGGCATAAATCAAATATTTCATTAAAATTCGGAGAGCTTACAACCCTTCATTTGGTAGTTATTAGTCTGGGGATACGATTGTTCGCGAAATCCTCTAAGTGTAGGTGAGTGCCTAATTTTGTGTGGAAATAGCATTTTTGTAGTGACGTTGATGAATGGGACCCGTTTAATCCGTTCGTTAGTGTATATTAGGTTGGAGTATCGAGTTAATGTTAGTGCCGAAGTCAACGGTATCGATTTTAGAGCTTTGATTTTTAGTACGAAGGCTTTGTTTAGAATTAATTAGGTAGATTTTTAGTCTTAGTAAAGTCTTGATAACTGAAATGGTGATTATGTGTAAGTACTTATAGCTTTATTTAAAGCTGTTTTTTTTTTAGAAATATGTGCAAAAAATGTGTAAACACATTTTAGAAATTAGTTTAGAATAATTACCTAATGTTTTATACTAAAACCTTCCTGAAAGTATGTAGATCACACTGATGAAAGAATTAATAAAATTGGTTCAGTAGTTTTCAAGATAATCGCGGACATACAAACATACATACGGGTCGAATACAGAACCTCCTTTTTTAAAGTCGTTTAAAAATATTGCCATTCAACTACGAAGTAGGTAAACTGTTTTTTAAAATAAAATGAATAGTCTACTCGTATAGTTTCCTGTAGAATATTTCCAGTTATAATAATATGTTTCCTTATAAATAGACGAGTTCCTGTTGAAAAAACACATGAATTATATCAGCTGCTTATGATCGTGTAAATTAACAGGAAAATGAGTAACAATTATAATTGTTTACCTAGTTCGACAAAAATCCAATACGTTGTATGCCTACCTACAGGAAAATGAGCGCATGGGGGCGATCAAGGGATTCCGTCAAGTAGAATGGCGGGAACCACTATATCGTACAGTTCGCAAATCAAAGACACGTGGTTACTATTGGAAAAACAGGCTTTGTTAAAATCATTTTTACAATAAATAAGTAAGTATTATGTTCATATTAGTCAAAGTACTAGCACCTATAAAACGCCAGAAATTAGTTTCTCTCAAGTTAGACTCCTTCCAGGCAAGACACGATAAAGAAGTTGCTGGACGCACCGAGAACGCCTGGAAGAGCTATTGGTCGACGAAACAAATAATGAAGGGAACTCTCCCTCTCTCACTAAAGAGAAAACTCATGGACATGTGCATTCTTCCTGCCCTCACCTATAGAGCGCAGACATGGTCACTAACTAATCGTTAAAAGTCCGCACTCGGGGTCTGTCAGCGAGCAATGGAGCGCAGTATCCTTGGAGTTAAACTTACTGATCGTATAAAGAACTCGATACTGTGTTCTAAAACTCAAATTGCCGATGTAAGTCACACGGCTGCCAAGCTAAAATGGAACTGGGCTGGTCACATCTGTTGCATGCCGGAGGAGCTATGGGCTAAAGTAACCACACAATGGGTCCCAAACAGCGGCAAACGGCAACGCGGCAGGCCCAGAATGAGATGGCAGGACGAACTCGATTCTTTCCACAAGGATTGGCGTGTTACATCACTGGATAGGGATAAGTGGAAGGAGGGAAGGGAGGCCTTTGCCCTGCAGTGGGACAGAAGTGGCTGGTAAAAATAAAAAAGTTAGACTAATAATTAGCGTCGTCAAGACTAAAATTAGGAACTGTTTTCTAATCTTCACGCACCTACATATAAGGATTCATTCCTGTTCACCATTATCATAGGGGCTCTAATAAAGCAAATAGCTTTTTATTACTAGGTCATCGGATTTTTAAACAATTATGTGACTTCACAACATCCTGAAATACCCTGAAAGATAAAGTAGACTCAATTGTACTAACATCAAGAAAAATAACATCCGAACCATTGCGACAAGAAGCTAAACCAATTTCACGCAAAAAACTAAACTGGACTATAGGCCGACCGCTTAACTGAGACGTTGCTTGAGGTAGCAGCGCGGTGCGGGAGGGGTGTGGTGACGTGATGCAAGAGCTCAGTGATTCGTCAACTTGTGACAACTATCACTCGTCCCGCATCGCGCAGCTACCTCAGGCAACTTCTCAGTTAAGCGGTCAACCTATAATTAGTTCTATTTGTTGAAATTTATATAACTTAGTACTGGATTTCATCACTGCTAAAATTAGCGAAAATCGCTTAAGATGGTATAGATACATTAAAAGACTCAATGAAGAATATATGGTACAAATTGCACTATGTTTGCCGGAACAAAAGAGAGGCAGAAAAGCCAGCCGCTATGGACCTGGTGGTCAAATATAAAAAGAGACCTCAGAAAAGCCCAATGGCCTGAACCGACAACCCAAGACAGAATAACTTGGGGTAGAAGATTGAGGTCGAGACTCCACCCCAAATAACGGTCATCAGATTTTTCTTGCAAGTAGGTATGTTATTTTACAACATCCTGAAATTCCCTGAAAGATAAAATAGACACAATTCTCTTCACACTAAGAAAAATAACACCCCACCCACTAAGATACACATATTCAGACAAATCTAAGTTCCTGGCCAGACAGGCAGCGCGGGCGCAGGGCGGGCGCGGTGAGCGGCGCGGGCTGCTCGGCGCGGAGAGCGCGAGTCTTCTTCATCCATATCATATTTTGACAAACACTGGACACGACAACACGCAGAACGCTGCCGCACTCGCGGCTGCGGACAAGCAGATTGCACGCGTTCCCGCACCCACGCCGCTCCCCGTCCCGCGCTGCCAGTCTGGCCAAGCACAAAACCAATTTCGCGTTAAAACTAAACTGGACTAATTAGTTCTATTTATAGAAATTTATATCACTTAGTACTTGCCAGCTAAACAATAGTGGATGTACAATTAAATACTGGATGATTCATGTCATTGTTCTAAAATTAGGACCAAAGTAATTGTCACTTGTTTTGGAGATCCAAAATCCGTTGATTACTTAGTTGAGTGCGACCATATGGCTGGTGAAATAGACATATTGTGGATTCGTGAATGAGCTCTGTTAGATGTAATTTTACTACAATGTCATAGTATATGCTTAAGGCTGTGGTGGTCAGACAGGCAGTCGCTCCATGTAAAATACTTGTATTCAGCTGCAACCGATTAGACTGGAAGCTGACCCCAACATAGTTGAAAAAAGGCTAGGCAGACGATGATGATGTTATACTATACAAAGTGTAAAAAAATTGACCTTAAAAACTTTAAGAGTTGCTTTAGACCATCGAACTGAACAACTTTCACTATGGGACCAACTCCAAAATCACGAACAAAAAATCAGCTGTTTCATACAAAAGTTCAATACCTACTCGGCCAAAATGTATGAAACAGCTAATTTTTTTTTCGTGATTTCAGAGTTGGTCCCATAGTGAAAGTTGTTTAGTTCGATGGTCTAAAGCACTTCTTAAAGTTTTTATGGTAAATTTTTTTACACCTTATACTGGGTGAAATTGAACACATGCGACAAATCGAAATGGGAGATTGTACTCATTATTATGAACAACTTTTACTATGGGACCAAACCTGAAATCGCGAAAAAAAAAAATCAGTTGTTCCCTACATTTTGATGAGTTATGCGAACATAAATGTGGGGAACAGCTGATTTTTTTTTCGCGATTTCAAGTTTCGTCCCATAGTAAAAGTTGTTCATAATAATGAGTACAATCTCCCATTTCGATTTGTCGCATGTGTTCAATTTCACCCTGTATACATAAGGTTGTGGAGGTCAGATAGGCATTCGCTCCATGTAAAATACTTGTATTCAGCTGCATCCGGTAAGAATAGAAGCCGACCCCAACATAGTTGGAAAAGGGCTAGGCAGATTGATTGATCATAGTAGTTTTATTTTGCTTTAATTTCTTTTATTTATGAGTGTGCAATCCTACATTCTTTATCCACCCCACTTCCGACCCTCTGACCCCACAACAGAGGACAATTTTCTACGGATTTACATATAATTATACTAGCTGCGCCCCGCGGTTTCGATCCCGTGGGAATATCGGTATAAAAACTATCCTATATCCTTCCCCGGGATGCAATCTATCTCTCTGCCAAATTTTATCGAAATCCGCTCAGTGGTTTGGGCGTGAAAAGGTAACATACATACAGACAGACAGAGTTACTTTCGAATTTATAATATTATTAGTAAGTATAGATACTTCAATGAAGGACCATGTATTCCGGATATCTTCAATGTTTTTTTTTTTTGTTGGAAAAGGTCGCTTTATTTTAGTGGATTTGAAACTGCGAAAGATTAAAACACTGATTTAAATCAGTGCAACATGAGTATTGCCACACACAAGGTATCCAGTAATTAATGGATAACCTCTTCAGGGGTCATTGTACTTATCAATATGAACAACTATTAGGTACTAAGGGTCCAAACCTGAAATCGCGAAAAAAGAGTCAGCAGTTTCCTACATTTTGACGAGTTATACGAACATAAATATAGCATCTGATTTTTTTTCGCGATTTCATGTTTGGTCCCGTAGTAAAAGTTGTTCATAATAATAAGTACTATGACCTCTTAAGAGGTTATCCATTAATTACCGGACACCCTGTATACCACTATCTCCTGTTTGTAAAGCATTACACCACTAAAGGATATTCCTGTCCATCTATTACTCTTATTCGTTGAGTCACCTTTAAAGACGCGTTTCAGGAAGACAATATATTGCTCTGTCTTGTCCATACTACACCGTTACAATACTAAACCGTTTAAAACCGTTTACGACCGTTTTAATAGTTTTGACTCGACGCACGAGAAACAATCGGAACGTTGACATGTCAATCCCGTACAAACTACAAAAGCTTACTAAAGAAAATGAAAAGGATAAATTCTACCATCGCAAGTAGCAGGGATGGCCCAGTGATAACGGCCGCGACTTACGAGTTGTAGGTCGTAGGTTCGGACCCAGACAGGCGCTTTACTTTGTCTAAATTATTTCATCACCACTGCTCTCAAAACGGCGATGGTGGCGATGATGTCCTGGAACCAAAAATTCGAAGACATGTGACATCTACCAACCCGCACAGGGCCAACGTGGTCGATTACGGCCCACTCCCTCCCACAGAGAGGAGGCCTGAACATTATAGGCTAATTATGCATGAATTATGCTACCATAGCATTACAGTAAAGACATGCAATAACAGAAATAGATTCCGACTATTTCAAAAAAGGTAGACTTTACTAATTTTATGCCTCGAGAGAAGATACAGTGATAACAATATTAACAATCCCTTTATGGATTTCTACTGCACTGAAACAGAACATTATTCGAAAACTAAACATGAGCAGTGGTGGCCCAGTGGTAACGGCCGCGACTTACAAGTTTTACGTCGAAGGTTCGAACCCAGACAGGCGCTTTACTTTGTGTAAATTATTTCATCACCGTTGCTCTCAAAACGGTGAAGGAAAACATCGTGAGGAAACCGGCATGTCCTAGAACCAAAAATTCGAAGACATGTGACATCTACCAACCCGAACTGGGCCCGCGAGCCCACTCCCTCTCGAAGAGAGGAGGCCTGTGTCCCAGCAGTGGGAACAATATAGGCTGATCATGATGAAACATTATCAGTCAAAGTGGTAACCCTAAAGCATAAGACTACTGTATTATCATCATTATTAAAACTATAGCAATAAATAAAAAGGCGATAATGAAAACCCGGGCATTTATCACCTGCAACACATCTGGACAAATAATTGTAAAAAATGCGTGTGCGTCATTATTGTTAATAAGCGTAGAACTAAAGGGTTGGTTTCACTAGTGACCCAAATTCTTTTCTGACTTTTTATTGTTCTTGTTAAAATTATAATTATTTTTTCGTTTATTCTGATGATAGATTCCTATACTTATCTTTTTTCTATGTCAAACAATTATTGTTTGAATGCACAGTATGTGTCAACCAACAATTTGACAGCTGTAATAAGAGCTTTTTCATTTTTGAAAGTTTTTACAGATAAACTTTTCTGCAGCTACCCGGTTCTTTGAAACCACTTAAACATGTAATGTTAAGCAAGCAAGATGGCCAATGTAAGACACTAGAGAATCCCTGATAAAAATCACAGTTTCAAGGTTAGAAAACAGAAGTACTATGTTCCTTAATAAATCCATGACATTTTTTCATCATAGACTTGTAATTACCATGAGTTTTTTGGTGTGCACGAAAAAGCCTCCTCGTGTAGCGCAGTTTGTTCCGCCAGTTACTCAACTGAACCGAGCGCTCCACCCGACACCTTACTTGACTGGCCAATTACTCCTTTGCGGTGGTAGGGTTTGCGACCATCCTCCCACCGGAGTCCGGCGTCAAGCAGCCTGCTGTGTTTCGTCGAAGAGTTCCAGTGCCTTAGACAACTTTTGGGCAAGCTCTTTCCATCATAGACCTCATCCATCGCTTTCCATCAAGCGTGATCGAGGTTAAGAGCGGGCCCATTCAACAATAATAATTTTAAAAAAGTTTCGAAAAAAAATCTTTGGATATACCCACTGACACCCATTACGAATGCAGTGCTCCTGACCAAAACACGTCCCATATATTCGGGTGTCCAAAATTCCATTCTACCTGCACTTAGCAGAACAAAAAACTGCTACTGGCCACCTACAAGGCCCAACTCATCCAACATAATAAAGTACAAACATTTACTATCGACACAAGCTTATTTCCCTATATAAACACCCGGTGCATTTTGAATAGCTTCAAGATTAAGACTACAAATGTACTAGCTACAGTAGGTAGGTACATTATGTTCTAAATGCCAGCTCTGCAGTGAACCAACACGAAACAGTTTGCACTGTAATTGACACAACACTGTCTTTAGATGACAGTCCAGAAATAGAATCAGTCTCGTGTTTTACTCGATAACTTCAAAATTCTTCGACGTCAACGTTTAATTTATCCAGTTCCTAGTTCGACAAACGAATCGTTTTACCTACCAATGGCATCTTAACTGTTTGTTAAATTAAACCCTTGAATATACTTGCGAGCCTATTTCACTACTGTATTTGGTGCTGTTGCGGGAAGATCTAATCTTAGATTCAGAACTGTGAGGTCTAAGCAGATTTTCTTATTTCTTTCGCAATATTTTGGGGGTGCAAAAACCACAAGCACAATCTCAAATCAAAATAATAACATTTTTTTTTAAATTTTGTTTTGATAAAATCAGGTATCTTGTGTAGTTTCTTTAGTGATAAAACATATAATATTTAGATACAATGCACTAGGTATTATAGCACTATGACTACATAATGCTATATAAGTAGATATTTCAATTGCGCTCTTAAACTATAAAGATCTAAATTAAATGCAACAGCAACAAAAATTCTATAAACAATAATGATGTTCATTTCTATCATCCTATATTGTCACGTTCGACTTCATAATTTTTCTTCAAAACAATATTTATCGCACCGCACTATTCAACAAACAAGGTTCCCGTTTCAACAAGTCTGTACCACATCCAAAGATTGGCTCCATTTGCAGGAATAACGCATCATTTTTTTGCTTCGAACCTCCGAGACCGTTCCTCCTCCATCCTTTTTCGCTTTGTCCTCATTCACTCTTCCCTCCGGTATTCTTTCAACACGTCCCAACCATTGAGATTTGCTCTTTCTTATTTTCCCAAATATTTTCATAGCTTTTAAATTTTTCGTCGGTCCTGGAATCTGAATGAAACTTTGTTATAGTAGTGTCTATTTGCTTTTTGAAAACGATCGATTTTGTTTCCTTTAGTAGTTACAATTGACTGTTTAAAATGTTTATTGTAGTCACTAACGATGCGGCTTTGGTAA
Organism: Amphipoea oculea; assembly: GCA_945859645.1. Classification (NCBI taxonomy): domain Eukaryota; kingdom Metazoa; phylum Arthropoda; class Insecta; order Lepidoptera; family Noctuidae; genus Amphipoea; species Amphipoea oculea. Next base: position 6,801,614 of record OX243869.1, on the reverse strand, counting down.
CGTTCATTGTCCTGATTCAATTTAAGTTTAAGCAGAATCGGTATAAATAAAATAACCTTTTTATTATTTTATTTTACCTAACTAGAATATTACTCATTAACTATATTTAAGGATTCGACAAGAAAAATTAATAGGGATATCCCACCACAAGTGCCTACAAACTCAAGTAAAAAAATGTATCGACAAACAAGCCCAAATCAGTAATTAAATTAGTTCGTTACTTCCTAACCGCGTCGTCCTTGATAAGCCCATATAGCCAATTGGAAACATTTTCGAGTGTATGTTAGATTCGCGGCATATATAGAGGGATGTCGCTACTTATAATGATTGTTTAAACCGTCTCCCGTCGAATCGTTAGTATAATAACCTTGTTTAAATCAAGTGTCTTCTTCCGAGGAGGGGAATAGAAGCGGAAATATTTTGCATGGAAACTAAGAGGGATATTTGCTTTGCAATCGTTTTGTGACCTATTTAGGACTCTTTGCTGCAAGAATGCACAGAGTTTTGGAAACTTTTTCCTTATTCTTCTTTGTCGTCTTAGCATGTCGATGGTAATCTAAATGGACTCAGCCTAGAATTTGGCTACGTGTTTGGCGCCATCACTAGCGTCGATATTAAGTGTCCCATCGTTTGTGGAACAGCACCACATTTACACCTCAAGGCTGAGTCGTCTATGAATCCGTTCGTCTCTTTTCCTTCTTTGTCATTCATTTTTCTTAGAAAATCACTGAGGTGTACCTCTCCTCTCACTCTCTAAATCTCCTATTAATACATTTATACCTACTCGGAGACTTTCACGTTCAGTTTCATGGTCTATCTATGAAATCATCCAACGTCCTTTAAAGTCAGCAGAAGACGTGCAACAGCGTCTGTTGTCTTAAATAATTCATATACTCGCAAGCGATCGTACGGAGTAGTCAAGTATTTATTTTTTAACCATCTACCTCCAACGGCAAAATGCCTAAGAAAATGCGATAACTGTGATTAAACTATTATAAAAAAATCGCGCTCTGAGTCGCTTAGCACTTGTTGCTTTAGAATGAATGCTATAAATTTGAAACTGGAAATTCTCGCAGAGAAAGTTAAAGACATGGGGAAGAAAAACACATACCTCACGAATCAAAACACACACTTGGAATTAAAAAGTGATGCATTGGAACAACACATCAGAAACGTTGAGCAAGAAACATTGGCCAATGTCCTGAAGATCACCGGTATTCCTGATAATGAGAACAAGAACCTGGACATTTTCTCAACTAAATTAGCTTCCATTGCGAAACGCCAAGTTGTAATGGTCAAAAGACTTAAAGGCAAGAATAGTAAGGAAGGAGTTATTCAGGTGATGTTACAACATGACGAGCAGGTGGATCAGTGGATTCGTACAGCGTGGAAGGACCCAATTGTTGTTCATGATGTAGTCCCCGAGGTCAGTCCTGACTTAGCCAAGTCAAAAGTTTTGTTTCGATACGATCTTACCAAAGCGAATAAATCACAACTATGCCAAGAAAAACAACATTGACAAAATTGTTTTATTTTTTAGACTTGTAAGTTCATCATAATTATGAAAACGATTTCCCTTTATTGTATTGGAGCTCTATAGAAGAAAAAAACGTAACATTCTGCATACATACCGGTAACCTAAGTAAAATGTCTCACACACCAAATGCAGCGAAAACATGGCATTCAAAAACCTTCACTACAATTCATCTTACAAGTTTTTCAGTATCTCCATTTGTATTCCAAGAACAATAATATTATTCAAGTCTAATTAAGTATTAATGAGGGCTCATTAGCAGTACAAGGAAACAGCTAATCAATCGCTTATCTATCCTAATGTACGACCGCAAAGTTACACAATGTTTTATAACGCTGTTTTCCCAGTGCGTAACTTAATTACGAAAATATTACGCCTCATTAATGAACGGTGCCTTTTTGAGGACAGAAGAGGAGTGGAGTCGACTTGTTTGTAGATTTTTTTCAACTTTTTATGTTAGTCATGGTCTTGAATATTACAAGTCTTGTGTTCTTGTGTATTCATTATTCAGCTGTTATAACACAATCTTTACATTGTTCTCAACACCTCATAAAGTAATTTGATTAGCATCTGTTGTTCTGTTCTGGCTTGGAATACAGTTGTAAGAACGCTACTTTACTCACTGTTGTTATTCTAAAATAAAATACCTAGTAACTCGTAATTCTTACTTTTTTTAATTCAATGAATAACGCCTTCCAGGATTTATTATTTTTGGCATGGAAATTGAAATAACTATTGAACCTATATTTTCGAAACCCTCTCCATGGAATCCTGTTCCCTTTAAGCGGAAAAAATACTCGTTCAATTCCACAGACTCCTACGCAGAAAAGGCACCAGATACTCACTACTCATGCATAAGTATAAAGTTCTCAGAAATATTTGACAACTAGTCAATAATGGAGCAGACAATCGACAGTTTCGTTATAAATTCCGTCATTGGAAAGGTCACAGTGTAAAAAAATCTTCAACAAACAAACTAATTAGTATGGCGCGTTGTAATTACTTGTCGATCTTTGATGTACCTTTTAATTAGCAGTTGTTTACACCACGATAACACAGGGCTAGCGACACTGTCCGAATAATAATTAATACCTCATTTTGTGACGTCACGGCACATTATAAAATAATAATAGACGGCCATCTTGTGCGGTTTATTTGAAGTGATAATTTTAAAATCATTAACATAATTACTAAGTTCGTTTTGTTTTTTGTTAAAATATGAGTTTTATGTCTTTGCCGAAAGAAGAAATAATGTTTTAATGGGTTCAATGGTAGCGTTAAAATCTGTTTTAATTTATGGGCGTGTCGCATCTGAGTTTATGAATTAATCTACGATTAGATAAAGTTAGATATGCGGAGGCGTTTGCGCATTAAAAAGAATAATTAGAGCTAAGTCTGAGCTCATTTTAAATTAATATTTTTCATGAGTTACCTCTCAATTCAGCCTAGATCTATATCTGTTAATTTTATGTAGGGAGATTGTAATCATCTGAGTTATGGATTTTATGTAATGAAGAAATTATTTTAAAGGAAATAATGTATGATGTCGAGCAGCAAGTTTTATTGTTCGAGTTGATGTTCACAAACAACTTGCGTTGTGAAAAGTAAACTTAGTAACAAAGTGTAAAAAGTAAACTTAGTAATATCACCATCATTTTACCCGAAAGCCAGCCACTTCGACCGGTGCTGTGCTTCTTGCATCCAGCGGATTCCTGGGGCGGATTCACCAGGTCGTCGGTCCACCTTGTGGGAGGCCTCCCATCGCAACTTCTTCAAGTACGCGGTTGCCACTCTAGGACCTTTCGGCCCCATCGGCCATCTGTTCTGCGAGCAATGTGCCCTGCTGACAGCACGTAAAAAGTCTTCGGGCTATATCGGTCGCTTGCCTCGGTTTTCCTACGGATCTCTTCTCATTCATATTTCTGATTCGATCACGTAGGGAAACTCCAAGCATAGCTCTCTCGATTACCCTTTGAGTAACTTTCAGCCTTCTAATGAGACTAATTGCGAGCGACCACTTATAGTACCTAAATCATAATCAATTTTAGTGCCTAAAGTAATCAACCAAACCACTCAAAATTCACCAAGCGGCAGCCTTGTGCAATTACGATACACTTAAATCTGTAGGCATCATTGTCTATTAACTGGACATAGATAATAACCAGCTCTGTGTAAACGTTCGCAACAAGACGACCCCATCACTACAAACTGCATGCAGGTGCCGTTCGTGGACTGAAAATAATGTTAATAATCTGTTACACCGAACCGCACTTATCAACTTTTGTTTCAGTGTGGCTAGTAGAACATCTTAGGTGCCGTTCGTATAAGTGCCGTTGAAATCGGTGCTCTGAGTGGAATAACTCGACTTTCTGCGAGCCCCACTAACAAAAACATTTAAGACTTTAAAAACTTGTCAGAAGAGCATAAGATACCTACTAACCACAGAAGATATTGCAAAAAAGATACCAGAGCCCTGATTCACAACCTTACGACAGGCTATCGTATCGAAAACCTGAGATTTCGATAACCTGATTTGACTTGCCCCCAACAGCAAATTGCTGTTGGAAGAATAGCGGGCGTCTATTTGATTTAAACTGACAAAATTTTCGGGTTTTGGACTTGTGAACAGCATTTAGAAGACTCCTACGATAACAATAATTAATGTTCGATACGATACGGAAGCGTATCGAGTGTTTGTGAATAGCTATGCTGCTCTCAATATGAAATGTTACCCGTATCAGGCACTTGTCCTACCACCGACGAGAAAGTGACTATATCTATCGACTATATTTTCTCGCTCAAGAATGGACCTAAATCTATTTTACCAACGTTAGGTACAATAGATGTAGGTCCAGTGTCACTAAAGGAGATGCATATATATCGCTGACTGTTCACACTCACTTGCGAGAATTTCTCTCCTCTAGTTTGGCGCAGCGACAAGAGCTATAAGAGAAAATACTCGCTCAGCGACACTCGTTTGGCGAGTAGAACACTCGCTTGGTATACATATACATTCACATACCAGCAAGTGACTGGGCAGTCATTCTACTCATCGCACTCGCGTATAGCCCAGCGACAAAATTAACCGATTTACACACTTGCTGCAAGTTGTTTCTAGTTGCTAGCTCTACTCGCTTCTCGCTAAACGTCCGCGGTCGGACTAGTGCCATACTCCCTAATTAAAAACAACAAAAAGGGTTCATCTCGCGAGCCGTACCCTTGACCGAAAGTTATGCTTTGTTGCTTCTCGTCGGTTAAAATCGACAAGCTTGCGTGGGGGAGCGAGCAAGGGTGGCGCGAACGAATCGGTTACAATGAGACTGATACAACCGATAGCCGTACCTACAGTTTAGATGTCGCAGGCGTTTATTATCTAAGTACTAGTCCTTCTCTAGATAGTGAAAATAGAAACATAATACATTTAAATCAACGAATTAAACCTAAGTTACACGTTGCGATTAAATCATAATATACTAGCTGACCGGACAGACTTTGTCCTGTTTCCTAAAACTCGATCGCAGCGCCATCTACCGGATCCAATTGTGAATCTAAACCATCCACCCACTCAAACAGATACAAATAAAAAAAAACATCAAAATCGGTCCAGCCGTATAAAAGGAGTTCAGTGACATACACACGTACAGAATCTATACTTAATATACTTTAATATTATAAATTCGAAAGTAACTCTGTCTGTCTGTCTGTATGTTACCTTTTCACGCCTAAACCACTAAACGGATTTCGATAAAATTTGGCAGAGAGATAGATTGTATCCCGGGGAAGGACATAGGAAAGTTTTTATCCCAATAATCCCACGGGATCGACACTTATGCGGGTGAAACCGCGGGGCGCAGCTAGTAAATATATATAGAGATATAAGTAGGTAATATTATGCCTGTGGCATATCAAAAGTTGGAATCCAAGAAACTTGTGTCGTGTAAAGGGGGCTTTAGGAAAGTATTGCTAATTGATTGATTTAAATACTTGATTTGATTTATGACTATTGCCAAGAATCTTTTATTTTTCTTCTTAGCAATAGAGCCGGTCTCCACTATTCTGCCAGCGTTACGTTGAGGCGGTAATTTATGTATTTAACATCAAAGTAATATATGATCCAAATGATTGACAGTAATTCTTGATACCTAGTAAATAAAGTCCACATTTCAACAGAAAATTGTACGACATTAATTTTTCCACCTTGTGTATTAAAAATACATGCACTCAACAACTACTAAGCCAAGTATATCGTTCTTTGGCTAAACAAACAAATACAAACTACAATGGCAATATTACGATTGCTCGTAAATGTTGAAAATCGCGATGCCAATCGTAAAATGGTAGTCTAACTTATAATTTCAACGGCAAGAAAAAAAATAGACGATTCAGAATTAAAATCGCTAATGACTAAGACCATTAAGTTAATCATTTTAATTAGACGTTGGTGTACGCTTGCGTTTCTATATTTTTTCGTGTAAAGGGGAGAGCGGGGTGATATTGTAGCGTCGACCAGTGCGACCGTTTCGCTCGTCGCTTATACAATACCACTTCACTTCATTATTCCCTAATAAAACTGCTGCTTAAAGCGGCAATGTATTACAGATTAATTGGAGCTTAATTTAATTAGTACAGTGTACGGTAGCCATACTTAAATCTATCAAATGCCATAAATAAAGACACAAACGAGTCTGAAGCGGGTTTGTCATTTATTGGAGTGATAAAATTAGGTGTTTTTTTTTGTAACCAATTGAACGGGCTACTTAATTGAATTTATTAACTTTATTATACCTTGTAAAGAGAAGTTCATAAACAAAAAACATTTAAGAGAAAAAAATAGCAATTAAACGTATTTTGTCTAAAAGAGGCTACAGATCTGCTTACCTTAAAATAAATAAGAAATTCGCAACTCAATACACTGATTAACGAAAGGCTTCTAGATTTGTAAGTATTACCATTTCACTGAATTAAAAACCCCTTCATTTAGTCCCTGTCTTCGTCAGTCGTGATTTCGTGAAGGATGTGTTCAGGAGCTACGAACGAACATCTCGATGCTGCGATTGTGCCAACGTTTTATTTTCAAACTCAGTACAATTTTGTGTTACGTACTCAGGTAGGCAAATTCCGGTTATTTTTAAGAACATTAATTTTCTATCTCTGCCACAATCTGTCAAAAGTTGTATAACGTTTTTGATATTTGATTGTCGCCCAAATGAGATTGCGACTAGCTTTAAAACGTTTTTAATTACTGGAATAGGCCTGTTGGGCGAATTCCCCCAAATTAAACTGAACGCAATCATTACATCTAAACAGCGTTCAAGAAATGTCAGTGTCATCAATGTTGTGGAATTTTGACACTGACAGCTCTTGGTCGCGTTCAGTTGTATTGGTGAAAAGGAACGATTTGATGAAGACATAAAAAAAAACTTATCAATACGTTAGTAAGCCATTTTGTACTGAAAACGAAAGAAAGGCAGTCTGAAAAAAAGATTACTTTTATTTTTGTTACATTTTGGTGCAGAATATTAAATCCGTCAATGAAAAAGCTAACTACAATTTTTATATTCAAACAACTTCATGCCAACGTCAAAAAATTTGCTCAATCTTTAAAAAAAGCTCCACAAAATATGCCACCTCCAGCGCTTCTCAGCTGAACACGTCGAAAAGATCCAGACGGACATCTGAATAGCGTCTCATTATCTTTAATTATATACTGATTCTTCGGCAGAAGGGTGCCCGCTTTACTTATTGCTGCGTTCCCAATTATAAACTGCTATATATTTAGTTTTATACTTAAATGTATTAAGAATTCGTAATCAAGCCTTTAATTTTCTGTTTTGACTGCATCTTTCTTTATAGCCAATGTTCTGTGATCTTTAAGTTATTAAATGAGGTTCGCAATCTCGTCATCAGTGTCGGGTTTAAGTGCGAAAAGATATTAGTTAAGTCAGTATATTTTATTAAGATAAGTACTGTAAAAAAGGGGCTTATGGCTATGTAATAACAGCCGCACGGGTCGATCGATCATGGTAAGCTACGCTTGCTGCGGTTGATTTGTGGATGGGTGACCATCTTTATATACCAAGACCCCTCCGTGCCTCGGAAAGCACGTTAAGCTGTTGGTCTTGGCTGTCATTCGTGGATCTTTGACAGTCGTTAGGGGTCGTCAGAAGCCCGAAAGTCTGACAACCAATCTTACCAAAGGGTAACTGGGTCGTGGAGGTCAGATAGGCAGTCGCTCAATGTAAAATACTGGTATTCAGCTGCATCCGGTAAGACTGGAAGCCGACCCCAACACAGTTGGAGAAACACAGCTGATGATGTGTACTATAAAAAGACAGACGCGGTATGGGCATTCTATAGTTTTATAGAAGTTTCGAAGTGTTTATGTGATTTCGGATACATGTATAGCTTTTGAAAATGTTAAACAGACATAGATGCGATCATATTAAGTCATAGCTCGACGAGAACCCTAATTGCGTAACCCACTATTAATCAAAATCGGAATCATTTTGATGGATATTCCTAATTCATTGCTTCATAAGTTCGAAACATTGTGTCTGCTCAACAACGTAAATAACGCAATGAATGTTGTTGAACTGTCAACTGTTAGTGTGTTACCCAATTACTCCACTGTTATCAACAACCAACCAGTAGCTTAATGAGAAGGCACTTTTTATCTGTCCGTTTTAAGGGATTATTGTCTTACGAGTCAAAGTACGTAAGTTAATTCTTTATTTTGCTGCGAGTTTCTAGAGGTTCATAACATAAGGAAATCTCAACCAACACTTTTCATGTAAATAACCAGCCAATAATCTGCCTCTGTGAAAGGCAGTGGGCCATAAACCATCAGGTCCAGTGCAGGTGCGGGTTGGTAGATGTCACATGTTTTCGAATTTTTGGTTCTAGGACATGCCGACTTCCTCACGATGTTTTTGTTCACCGTTTTGAGAGTAATGGTGATGAAATAATTTACAGAAAGTAAAGCGCCTTCGTTACCACTGGGCCACGCTCTATTATCAAGTATCACCCTTAAAATATTAACAAAATACTTAAAACTGTCACCATAAACATGAAACTGCGCATCAACTATCATTTTCATTAAAAAAAAGCCTCGATATAAATAGAGAATCTTTTCAACGGCACTTATTAGAGGGTGAAAAGGGGATGCCAAGGTAAAAAGTGTAATTATGTTGATTATTTAGGCCTTAATGCGCCGACTATCCCGCACCTCCCCGAGCCGTCATTAATCGCCCCCCTCCCCCCTTTCCTTACAGCCTTTATTATTTCGTTTCAATTATTTTTGTGATTATCTTTTTATGGCGGGCGCGCATTAAAACTCGAAAAAATAACAGTGGACATTAAATGTAATTAGAATCGAAATTACGAGATGTCACCCAGTGGTGTTTGTGTTTTTAATATTATTAGGGTTCTGTGCGTTTTAAGCTGCGTTTGTCGTTTTACGGCGTGTTTTAGCTGTCGTCTTGCGTTTTGTTATTTGTCGGGAGTGAGGCGATCTTGCGAATTGACTTTTGTATCGCTTCCAGTTGTTAGTGAGAGCATTTAGTGTTTTTACACCTTGGTTGTTTTTTTTTCGGCGATGAGAGAGTTTTTACTAACCCATAAAGGATATGTAGCGAATTGCTTTTAAACTGAAATTATTTCTCAATCATGTTCATGGCATTATTGAGATCTGTAGTCACTGGTTTACAGTATGTATAGTGGTATCCGCGTGTCTTTTAGAAATGACAACCGTATCGATGCATAATTTGTATATGTAGGTACTGTTGATTTTTTTTATAGAAAATTCAGGTATCTATTTAGGTTTCAAAACGTTAGATGTGTAATAATCATTTGAACGGTTTGGAATAACTTTGTTGTAAATAAAAAAATATTATACCTATTAAACATTATAGACTAGACTTCTAGTTATATAATCGGTTGAAAGGAAATCTGAAGTGCTATAAATAATCTAAAGTAGTAAAAGAATACATGCCAAAATAAAATAAATACTTGATTCAGAACATCAAACTTTTATGTATTCTTATAAAGTTAATACTCTCAGTATTGAACTCTAGCTGCGCCCCGTGGTTTCACTCGCATAAGTCTCGATCCCGTAAGAATATCGGGATAAAATGTCAAATTCTATTTTCTAATCCAGGCCATGGTCTAAATGGCAAATTTCATCCAAATTTGTTCAGCCGTTTTAACATGAAAGCGTAAACACAAACATACAAAAAATCAAATCTTTTCTCTTTATAATATTTGTTTAGATAACCGTTATTCAAAGCGCAACAAAAATTATAATAAGCCCAACTTTAAACACTTTTTCCTACCATCGACAAACATAAAAAAGACCTTATTATAAACATCAAACATCTATACAAATGTACCTAAAGCATTAATTTCTATGGTAACGGAAATATAAAAACACGTATACTTAATACTAAGTTAGACGCGTGACTATTAACAATAGAACTTGGATTTGCCAACCCTTTGATTCGAGTCACTAATGAATAGCGGAGACGAAACAATGTAGAAGCGACTTTAACAGTCGAAACATAAAGTTCAGAATAAATTGAACATAGAAGTTAATGCATATTATTATTAAGAACATTTTATGGATGAGCAATTTTTATGATTGTATGTACTTCTATTGTGCAATAGGTGCGTATTGCACAGATGTTAGACTTATTGTTTAGTTAATCGTAAAATCTATGGTCGCTACTAACGGCACGACTCTTAGTTCATACTTATATGGTTATTTTATTTAAATGAGAAACGGTGGCACTGAAAACATATTATGCCGACGCCATCTTTGCATACTTATTATAAATTGAAGTCGATTTTCGTATCTGTGACTGTATTTTTTTCTTCTAAAATTCGTAATAGGTTTTGATGCGGTTTTCATCATCATTTAGATAATTGATTACCGGAAGATATTTAGGAATACATTAATGTTAATCTTACTTATAATAAAGAAACGATATTTTGACAAGTTGTAAAAACCATGTGAAGTTTAACTTGTCGCTAGTCTTCTAAACTAATATTTTACATAGTTCTGATTTTTTGTATGTTAGTTTGTTACACTATTACGCTAAAACGGCTGAAAGGATTTGGATGAAATTTGGCACATGGGTAGACCATGACCTGGATTAGGACATAGGATACTTTTTATTCCGATATTTCCATGGGATCGAGACTTATGCGGGTAAAACCGCGGGGCGCAGTTAGTGTTGAATGAAAGAGAAGAGATCTCGACACGCAATAAGTCTTGTACCATGTCGGTTGTGGGGCTGTTGGGGGTTTTACTTTTTACTGGCGACTCTTGAATTCACACCGGCAGTAGTATCTTTATGTGAGCTAATACTCGGAGCCATACACTCCGGTCACCAATAGAATTTGCCTTTTACGAGGCGATGATTATGCATGGACTGTACGACATACAGTGGATTGTGTTCTAAACCGAAGAGTTTCATGTTCAGCAGCAAAAGACGGGTTTATTTTCTAAAGTCATTACTTGTACTGGGACTTACACATATACATAATTAGCCTATAACGTTCCCATTGCTGGGACACAGGCCTGCTCTCGGTGAGAGGGAGTGGTCAGTAATCCACCACGCGGGCCCAGTGAAGGCTGGTCTTACTAATCTACTGGGACTCACTGATGTCATAATTTTCTGTAGCATTCTTACTTTTACTGCCCAACGTATAAGTCCTTAAAACTGTTCTCTACTTAACCTTTAATTAACTGCAATACGCATCATTATCTGTCCATCCAACAGCAAGTCAAAAACAAACAATTTAAAATTGACATTTAATAAAACTGAAATAATTATCCACATTTTACAAACGTGTGGTCAGCGGCGATCACGCGGGATTGGCAGGGCACGCCGCCGGTAGGGTGACCACACATCGGGATCGATAACTTCGGGACATGGCTGTTGATTTATTTTGTGGAAACAATTGAATATCGCGAGCGTCTGTATGCTTTACGGATATATGAGCGATGAAATGTTCTGAGTGAAGGTAATTTTAATGCTATTTAAAAGCAAATGTAGCGTTTTAACTATTAACAATGACTCCAAAAACACATTGTATCACAGTGGTTGGAATTAGATCTTCGGATTATTTTTACTCAAAATAATACAGGTTACAGGTCTTATCCGAAAATGCGAAAAGAAATCATGTTTGCTTACTTGCTTGAAAACTTTTAAGTAGATATAATCAAATGACGATACTTACTTTTAATTAAATAGAAAACCATGTGCCACAAACCAGCTAAAACCTAACAAAACCACCAACAAACATTAACAAACATGAAAAATAAACACCAAATTGCAATTTTCAGTAAGCCAAAATCATGGCTGCCACGCACAACGAAATTGAAAGTGCTCGGCCCGAAAACGCAGTGGACATTCATTGATGTATCTCTTCATCTATTATTATATTTACGAATGCGTTTATGCCTGGCCTCAGTGAAAGCGAAACCGTTTTCAATTGTTATCCCTCTCACCGCTTAATTGACCGATATTTGTAAAAGCCTGCGGTTAATTTGCGTTTTCAGCGATACGCGATGAGCTTGCGCGTTGCAATGTTTTTGCGCGTGGGATAGTTTTGGGATATCCTGGATTCTATGCGTTCATATACAATGTAGCTCCTACCAATCCTTAGTGTTTTAACCACGGTATGGAATGTTTTTCGCGGTGGGATGGTTTTGGGATGTGTTGGATTTTATGCTTTGATATACAATGTAGCTCCTATCAGTGCAAAGGGGTTCTAAGCTCGTTATTTCACAGAATGCTATTCTACCTGCGTCTGTTTTTCCGAGCGCATACAGCCCGAATATCTTCAAAGTTAGAGTGAACAGGCTTCTTCTGGGTAAGCTCGCTCCATCGTCAACTTTGTCTCTGTCACCTTTGACCTAGGCTAGAGTCAGAGCAAGCCCATTTCAAATAAATAAAAATCTTTTGCGCGGCACATATTAGACTAAATGAATATGGTTACTATGAAATCAAATATCCCTATATTCGCTTTAACCTTTCGCCTAGCTATGTTATTCTCAGTTCTTTTTCATGGCAATATAGCTAATGATGGAGGTTACTTTAATTCTAAATTAGCTAATAACTTGCATTTTCATTCATTGAAGCTGAAAGCTGTGACCGAATGGTGGCCAAGGTTAGGTCAAAGAAACCAGGGCTTTCTCCAAGCGCGTTGGGTTGACGATATCGTCAAAGTCGCGGGAAACACCTGGATGAAGGATGCACGGAACCAGGAGGTATGGGGCAGGGCTTATAACCAACAGTGTTATAAAGCCACGGTGGACACGAAATAGGGCACTTACCTAATAATTACGTCACACTCAGTACAACTTTAACTCAATATCCGTATACAGCATCCGTTTGATCTTGGCTCTATTAGAGTAAAAAGGACGTTAAAGTTGTATGTGGTCAGTGAAAGTAGTGACTAAAAATCTATTTTTGCACAGACCATTTTTAATGTTTACAACGGCGAAAATTTTCATATACTTCCTTTGCAAATTATAGACAGCCCATCGAGCTATGTCAAAAAATGTTCGTAAAATGAAACACGGATAAACTAGAATAAAGTTATTATTTATTACACATCTCAATTCCACTAGACATATTAACTACTATACACACATTGGTTGTACAGTAGCATCCTCTATACGCAATTGAATAGCCACGTCTACCTACAAAACCAACGAATCAATTAAACCAACCCACATCTAAACCATAAAACAACTAAAACCTGTCTACAAAACAGCTAACATCATTGTCACCGCAGCTCAAACTTTTTACAGCTCATCCCTAATCTCGTTTGCATTCTAAACAGGAAGCTTTATTATAGCAAAACACATAATCTCACAGAGTGTAATAAACAGAACATTTCAGCGGAGTATAGAAGATTATTCCATTGTGCTTTGTGCTCGAATACTTTGATTGTCCATGACGAGAGTGCATAAACACCTCTTTTTCTTAGAACTTTGGTCAATCAAGCTGTTAGTTATGTTGTAGTGTGGTCTGGGAAAAGACCACCCGTGGTTGTAGTATAGACGAATGACGTATTTGACAAGGGATTGAATTGGCTTGACAAAAATCATGGGAATATTAGAGTTATTTCGATCTGATCCCCCTCCACCCCTCCACCTAGCAGTGTGTTAAAAATAATTTTAAAGCATTGTGGGGTGATGAAGCACGACTGATATCGGAAGCATCCTAGATAAAAAGTACTGAAGGTCTAACCGAGAGGAATAGCCTTAGGCATCTTCTGGGCACGCTCGTTTTATCATAGACCTCATCCATCGCCTTTTATCAGGCGTGACCGAGTCAAGAGCGGGCCCATTCTACAATAAAAAAATTATACAGAATGTCCCTGGTATTAAAACTTCAGAGTGGCTTTCAACAGACTGTCTTTTATTTCTCCTGAAATGTCATACAGTTACACTAGTAGATGGCCAGTTAGACATAAGTATGTAGGTTCTTTTGATACATATTTAACATCCTCTCGTAACAAAATAAACTACACAAACATTAACATAAGTAAACTACACAAACATTAACATAAATAAAATATAAAACTATGTTGAGACAAAACTTATACTTTCTCAACACCCATCAAACTTAGAAACTTATAATGTTTATTGCTACAAAGACTTTTTGTAAGTAAATCAGCTGGCATTTCACAGGTAGTTACATATTCAAGCTTAACTCTATTATGAAATACACATTCACGAACAAAATGATGTCGAACATCTATGTGTTTGGTCCGTTTGTGAAATAACGGATTAGCAGCTAAACTTAGTGAGCTTTGGCTATCACTATACAGGCTTACAGGTGTCCTTTCATTTATTTCTAACATATCACATAGTAAATTGTTTAAATAAATAGCCTCCTTGCAAGCTTCAGACAACGCCATGTATTCAGCTTCTGTTGATGACAAAGCTACAGTTCTTTGCTTTCTGGACTCATAAGAGATAACACAACCTGACATAACAAAACAAAAGCCGGTATAAGACCTTCTGTCTATTGTACATGATGCCCAGTCAGCATCAACAAAGCCATGTAAACAACCATCACTATTTTTCTTATACACCAGACCATAGCTTTTAGTTTTCTGCAGATATTTCAACAATCTTTTTAAGTGTTTCCAATGTGTTTCTTTAAAACAATTATTGTATTGGCTTAAATAACTAACACTATAAGCTATATCTGGTCTTGTTGACACGGAGAGGTACATAAGACTACCAATCAACTGTTGGTAGGGGTATTTTTTATCACAATTATTATTTACATCTTTGTCTAACTTTAGATTAACTTCCATGGGGGTATCTGAGCAATGACAATCTGTCATATTAAATTTATCTAAAATATTACATATAAATTGCTCTTGGTCAACAGTAATACAGTCCTTTTTAACAGTAACTCTCATGCCTAGACACTGTTTAATCTGACCCAAATCCTTTATTTTGAATCTATTTATAAGTTCAGTTTTTAACTGTAAATAAGAGTTTTTACAATTATAGAACACAAAGAAATCGTCCACAAATAAAGCCACAAACACTTTGACATTATTATTGCCCTTTATAAAGAGACAAGGTTCATACTTAGATTTTCTGTAACCTAAACCTAACAAACAATCTTCTACTCTAGTATACCAGGCCCTAGCAGATTGCTTGAGACCATACATTGCTCTTTTTAGTTTCAACACTTTATTATGACAATTCTCAAGTGAAGAGCACTCAGGTATTTCAGTAAATACATTTTCATTTAGAAAACCATTCAAAAAAGCTGTTGGTACATCAAGGTGATTCATATCTAGATTAAGTTTAACAGTTAAAGCAAAAAGTAATCTAAGGGTAGAATACCTTAATACAGGCGAGAATGTTTCAGTAAAGTCAATACCCTTCTTCTGAGTAAAACCCTTTGCAACAAGTCTTGCCCTGTACCGCACTTCACCTTCACTATTGTATTTCTTTTTGAACACCCACTTGTTTTTAACCACTGTACCATCTTTTGGTCTGTCCACAAGCTCCCAAGTGTCATTGTCCTCAAAAGATTTCAACTCTTCCTTCATTGCACACTGCCACTGTACTGCCTCAGGTCCACTCGTAGCTTCATTTAGTGAAATCTGCTCACCTGTCACATCTTCCACACACATATTGGAATAACCATAGTAATTTGGCTTTCTTATAGTACGCTTCTTTGGAAGATCCAAAACCTGTGACTGAGTCACAACAGTTATATCAGCTGGTGTGAGAGGATCATGGAAACTGTCATCTGATTCACTCGATGTTTCACCAGGAACATAAGTTGCATCACTCAAATCATTTTCTATCACATCTGTGCTATCTGACTTACTGTTATCTGTGCACTCTGGTGGCTGTTGGTCCTCTATCAATACAGTTGCTGGCGATCTGTCATTGGTATCCTCCATGACTACCACATCTCTGGCAACAATGATTTTCTGCGACTGTGGGTCAAATAGACGGCAACCTTTGGTATTATCTGAGTAACCAACTAGAAACATCTTGTTGGCCTTCTTGTCCCACTTTTTACGCTTGTCCTTGGGCACATGGACCATCACTGGGCTGCCAAAGATCCGCAAATGGCTAACATTTGGCTTTCTGCCCGTCCACATTTCATAGGGTGTAATATCCCTATCTAGGCTTGCTGCTGGCGATCTATTCTTCAAATATGCAGCAGTGTTGACAGCCTCCGCCCAGAACTTTTTTTCAAAATTTGCATCAAATAGGAGACAGCGTGCTTTCTCGACAATAGACCTGTTATATCGCTCAGCTACTCCATTCTGTTCAGGAGTAAATGCAGTGGTTTTCTGATGTACTATACCACATTTTTTCAAATAGTCCTCCATTTCAGTTGAACAGAACTCACCGCCATTATCAGATCTTAATGTTTTTATCTTCTTGGATTGCTGATTCTCGACTAACCTTTTGAACTCTTTAAAGTACTTGAATGTTTGATGTTTTGACTGAAGAAAATACACAAAACACATTCGGCTGTAGTCGTCAACAAAAATGAGAAAATAAGAAGCCATTCCAAGTGATTTATTTTCCATTGGTCCACATAGGTCCGTGTGGACCAAATCAGTGAAAAAAAAAAAAAAAAAAAAAAAAAAAAAAAAAAAAAAAACTTAAAACTTCAGAGTGGCTTTCAACAGACTGTCTTTTATTTCTCCTGAAATGTCATACAGTTACACTAGTAGATGGCCAGTTAGACATAAGTATGTAGGTTCTTTTGATACATATTTAACACCTGGAAGTATGGATCAAATCGAATAGGGACGTGGGCAAGGTCATTTCCAAACGTTTTAGCAAAAAAATATTAAAAAAAAAAAAAAAATGATACTAAAAAAAAGAGAAGAAAGATCGAGTTCGTGAAAACTATCAGGGCTATAATTTTTTTTTTTAGATAGCTCTGATAGAATTTTTTTATGATTAATTTCTTTGAACACTAAGCGAAGTGATTGAAAAAAAAAATTAAAATCGGTCATAACTTTTGAACCGTAAAAAAATTCACTGAAATTCTCAGGGTTAAAAAGTTTGGAAATGACCTTGCCCACGCCCCTATTCGATTTGATCCATACTTCCAGGGACAGCCTGTATATATAAAATATTAATCAATGCCTATAGTTAAATCTTTCTTTGATGATGCTAAAACATAAGCAGCTACTCCCGATGCATTCACCTTATTATCTCCACAAAATAGTGTTTAATTACCATAATATTCATCACACATGGCACCGGGCACCTGAAAAAAACAACTATTAGCAACTTCAACCTATTTAGTACTTAAGTTTTGTGATTTTTATTTCCTTTTTGTTTTTACGTTTGACCTATGTCATTAGTTGTCAAGTGAAAAAAAGAATGAAGAAAATCGGACTACTCTGTAAAAAGTCATGCGTGATCAAACATTAAAAAAATATATATTACGCGTCGACTTGAGAACCTCTTCCGTTTTTTCGTCGGTAAAAATACATTTTATTGTTTTTAAATTTTCAAACCATATTTAATTTCCTACTCATCTTCCACACCCCTAAAAAAATTTAGGCAGTCTACCGTTTCTAAACCTAAGCGAAAATATCTGACTATAATCTGGCAGAAAATCTCGAATCATAATTTCTAAATACCAACAACTAACTTCAAACAAAAAGGCTAGTTTAAGTACAACTTTAACACTCCTCAGCGACTGCCACCGTGCTTAATAACAATACCATCATGAATTTACGCGCTTTGCCGTCTCTAAATAACACATTAGAGGGAATTTTACGCGTTCACTGCATTTCCTTGACCATTACGATTGTTCTTGTGATGTGTTTGTAATAAAACCCCTGTTTCTATGCCGCTATTAATATTTAGTTCAAAGGAGTTGTCGACGCTTCATTTTATACTATTATTGCTATGACTAGGCGATTAAGTTATGATTTTTGTCTGTTTTTCTTTAGGTCGTTGAGCTGTTGTCTTATTAAGGATTATCTTTTGTCTAGAACTCGTCTACTTTTCTTCGATAATAATACGTTTATCATAAACATTGTCAAGACTAATCAAAACATTACCTACCCTACCACAAAAATCAAACACAGTTGTCCTCTATTGTATTGTAAATCGCATATACCTTGTTGTTGGGGACATTCTGGATTTTCGATAGCACATTCATCATCATCATCATCAGCCTATAATGTTCCCACTGCTGGGACACAGGCCTCCTCTCTGTGAGAGGGAGTGGGCCGTAATCTACCACGCGGGCCCAGTGCGGGTTGGTAGATGGCACATGTCTTTGAATTTTTGGTTCTAGGACATGCCGGTTTCCTCACGATGTTTTCCTTCACCGTTTTGAGAGCAGTGGTGATGAAATAATTTACACAAAGTAAAGCGCCTGTCTGGGTTCGAACCTACGACCTACAACTCGTAAGTCGCGGCCGATACCACTGGGCCACCACTGCTCTCGATCTCTCTCGATAGCACATTTTGTAATTTTAATTTGACTTTGGTTCCTGGTTAATAATCTGATCCATCATTTTTCATGACAGCAACATAGTAGGTACCCAATCATATTGGTGATGTCCACCAAAACATACGTGCTTTGAAACACTCATAACTGGCAAGAGAGAAAAAAAAATATGAATGTCGATGAAGTAAAAGGAGTGTGCAAAGAACTTCGTTTTGTATTTTCTTCCCATTCCCTGGGAAAAATATTTTGTGTATACTGTATATTTAGTATTTTTATTATTTTCCTAGTAAACTGGGCTAAAAGGAAGCTGCTACATTCCATGTTTTTGTTTCATTCCCAGATCGACATGGATATAACGGGGTCTTAGAGTCGAAATATAACATGTACAATTGTGCATATCCTTCAAAAGATACCTGGATGCTTACAGCTCTGTTTACCCACTTCAATCAAAACCGTGAGTATACTTCTATAGTTCCATGCATATGTCCATGTTGATCTGAAATCTGAAAGTTAGAATTAGGTAGTTGCGCATATTTTTCGGTGAGATATTTAAGTTTTTATTATAAAGTTATACGGATATATATTAAAAATATCATCGTTAGATTAATGATAATTATATTAATTTGTCGTGTGGGTTAACTTAGTATGTTAAGGTTGATTTTATTTCATATTTTAGTGCTTTTAAACCCTCAAAATCTCTCCCGTAAGTAAAAACATAAATAAAAATATTCAACGACACATCTTCCCGCGCAAAATGTAAAATGAAACTGTTGGAATCACGCCCCCACAAGCCATGAACGTCGAAATGATCGGTATGTCGGTGTGAAAAGTTAAATAACCCGACAAATAAACGATTAAACTGATTCCATTTCAATGAAAGAGGTTCATCAAAAAGAGGATTTCGTGTTGATATTTCATATAGAATTGACAGACTGATGACAGTTGGTGGTGTATGAGAGTTGAATGGATGCTTACATGTTCATAAATTACTGGATTCCTACCCTGACTAACATACTTACATAGTTATGATCAATGTTAAATCAATCAGACTATTAATTTGACAGAAATAAATCAAAATTCAACCCTCAGTTACAAAGCAAAGAGTCGGAGTATAAAAAATAGGTTTGCATTATTGTAAAATTTCGAATCGATAAAGTCCAGGTTTTGTAGCCTTTACTCGTAACTTAATAGTATATAATGACGCCTTAAACTAACAGGTTTAACCTGTTTGTTCTAATTAAAAAAAATAACCCCTAAAATATAATAATCCAAACTTATATCAAGAGCAAACCAAAATCTTTTACATTTTTCACTCTTGAAATTCTCAATTTTGAACTAACCCCCAATTCTACTATCAATTCCTTACTTCAAAAATCTCCACTTGTGTATAATAAGATGCAATAGAAAATTACACAAAACCTCCCATACCCGGAGGTGTGTACTCACGGAGGGCCCTCGTCCCTCTCAACGTGACAATGGCACTCCAGCATCATTCCTCCCGCGTGAGCACCGATCACTTATTATTTCCTTA
Source organism: Amphipoea oculea (assembly GCA_945859645.1). Lineage (NCBI taxonomy): Eukaryota > Metazoa > Arthropoda > Insecta > Lepidoptera > Noctuidae > Amphipoea > Amphipoea oculea. Next base: position 6,781,564 of record OX243869.1, on the reverse strand, counting down.
TTATTATTGTGTTGGCTTCACTCTATTGTTTGACATTTTACATTTTGTTTTGTTAGAATTTGTTGTGTATTTAGGGGTCTTGTAAGATTTGGGTAAAATTTGTATGTCGTTTCCCAAAAGTAATCTATGTCAATACTATGGGTCCCTGCCCGTAAAGTTCTACTCCTATAAAACCTCTATGAACGTTCCAAAAACCAGATCTGTCCTTATCGTAATCCGTTTTATGTTGGTCAAAGTGAATAGGTATATCGTTTTGCAATTCAATCGACAAAAAGCCACATAAAAGTAAAGAAAAAGTTCTGTTGAGCTGTTCTTGTAGCTTTACCCCTTTCGTTGACATAAGACGTCGTTGGATATTCCAAAAACCGACTTCTTTTATTTAAAAGGAACCCATTACCAATAGTTTTCAATACTTATTCAATACCACTATTCTCAAAACGGTGAAGGAAAACACCGTGAAAAAAACCGGCGTGTTCTAGAACCAAAAATTCGAAGACATTTGACATCTACCAAACCGCATTGGGACCGCGTATTTGATTACGGCCCACTCCTACTCACCGAGAGGAGGCCTGTGTTCTAACAGTGGGGTCATTATAGGCTGATTATAATGAGTTATTCCATAACTAATATTAGTGATCTAACTCTCCTAATTAGGTACTGTAAGGGACTTGAAGAGTCCCTTAAAGTAATTAAACGTCGATAGGATTTCTTTAAATTTATATTGAGAAAACGACTTTACATATTCCGAACCAAACTAGCACTGACTTATCTAAACAAAAATACCTAATAAAATATTTGACACTTGCTTGAATGTTCGAATGGAACCCGCGCTAAATTATAGATAGCCTGCACTATACAAGGTAAGGCTACATATATAGCCTCTATACAGTACTAATCACAATGTCAGGATCAATTGCTAGATAATAGCAGAATGGAGAATCATTGACATTTTGCATTAGTATTTCGTTTATTGAAGCTGGCAGGTGTGATCAATTGATTGAACTCCTAACAGATCATAACGTTGATGACTTCAAACCTACAATAGGATTTTGCTAACAATTTTTAACTTAGATTTGGTTATATGTAGTAAACTGATAAAAACTGGAATATCAATTAACTTATTAGTTTCTATATGTGACATTTTAATCTGCACGAAAAGAATATGTTCGTAATATGTTGTGTACTTATTTATTTTGAGATTTGGAAATTAGGACCTGTTGCAGAAACCTAAAATTCCTTCGATGAATTAAGCCCATAGAGTTGTTTGTTTTTTGTTACTCTTAACACAGTAGCAATTATTAAAACTTCAGAGTGGCTTTCAACAGACTGTCTTTTATTTCTCCTGAAATGTCATACAGTTACACTAGTAGATGGCCAGTTAGACATAAGTATGTAGGTTCTTTTGATACATATTTAACATCCTCTCGTAACAAAATAAACTACACAAACATTAACATAAGTAAACTACACAAACATTAACATAAATAAAATATAAAACTATGTTGAGACAAAACTTATACTTTCTCAACACCCATCAAACTTAGAAACTTATAATGTTTATTGCTACAAAGACTTTTTGTAAGTAAATCAGCTGGCATTTCACAGGTAGTTACATATTCAAGCTTAACTCTATTATGAAATACACATTCACGAACAAAATGATGTCGAACATCTATGTGTTTGGTCCGTTTGTGAAATAACGGATTAGCAGCTAAACTTAGTGAGCTTTGGCTATCACTATACAGGCTTACAGGTGTCCTTACATTTATTTCTAACATATCACATAGTAAATTGTTTAAATAAATAGCCTCCTTGCAAGCTTCAGACAACGCCATGTATTCAGCTTCTGTTGATGACAAAGCTACAGTTCTTTGCTTTCTGGACTCATAAGAGATAACACAACCTGACATAACAAAACAAAAGCCGGTATAAGACCTTCTGTCTATGGTACATGATGCCCAGTCAGCATCAACAAAGCCATGTAAACAACCATCACTGTTTTTCTTATACACCAGACCATAGCTTTTAGTTTTCTGCAGATATTTCAACAATCTTTTTAAGTGTTTCCAATGTGTTTCTTTAAAACAATTATTGTATTGGCTTAAATAACTAACACTATAAGCTATATCTGGTCTTGTTGACACGGAGAGGTACATAAGACTACCAATCAACTGTTGGTAGGGGTATTTTTTATCACAATTATTATTTACATCTTTGTCTAACTTTAGATTAACTTCCATGGGGGTATCTGAGCAATGACAATCTGTCATATTAAATTTATCTAAAATATTACATATAAATTGCTCTTGGTCAACAGTAATACAGTCCTTTTTAACAGTAACTCTCATGCCTAGACACTGTTTAATCTGACCCAAATCCTTTATTTTGAATCTATTTATAAGTTCAGTTTTTAACTGTAAATAAGAGTTTTTACAATTATAGAACACAAAGAAATCGTCCACAAATAAAGCCACAAACACTTTGACATTATTATTGCCCTTTATAAAGAGACAAGGTTCATACTTAGATTTTCTGTAACCTAAACCTAACAAACAATCTTCTACTCTAGTATACCAGGCCCTAGCAGATTGCTTGAGACCATACATTGCTCTTTTTAGTTTCAACACTTTATTATGACAATTCTCAAGTGAAGAGCACTCAGGTATTTCAGTAAATACATTTTCATTTAGAAAACCATTCAAAAAAGCTGTTGGTACATCAAGGTGATTCATATCAAGGTTAAGTTTAACAGTTAAAGCAAAAAGTAATCTAAGGGTAGAATACCTTAATACAGGCGAGAATGTTTCAGTAAAGTCAATACCCTTCTTCTGAGTAAAACCCTTTGCAACAAGTCTTGCCCTGTACCGCACTTCACCTTCACTATTGTATTTCTTTTTGAACACCCACTTGTTTTTAACCACTGTACCATCTTTTGGTCTGTCCACAAGCTCCCAAGTGTCATTGTCCTCAAAAGATTTCAACTCTTCCTTCATTGCACACTGCCACTGTACTGCCTCAGGTCCACTCGTAGCTTCATTTAGTGAAATCTGCTCACCTGTCACATCTTCCACACACATATTGGAATAACCATAGTAATTTGGCTTTCTTATAGTACGCTTCTTTGGAAGATCCAAAACCTGTGACTGAGTCACAACAGTTATATCAGCTGGTGTGAGAGGATCATGGAAACTGTCATCTGATTCACTCGATGTTTCACCAGGAACATAAGTTGCATCACTCAAATCATTTTCTATCACATCTGTGCTATCTGACTTACTGTTATCTGTGCACTCTGGTGGCTGTTGGTCCTCTATCAATACAGTTGCTGGCGATCTGTCATTGGTATCCTCCATGACTACCACATCTCTGGCAACAATGATTTTCTGCGACTGTGGGTCAAATAGACGGCAACCTTTGGTATTATCTGAGTAACCAACTAGAAACATCTTGTTGGCCTTCTTGTCCCACTTTTTACGCTTGTCCTTGGGCACATGGACCATCACTGGGCTGCCAAAGATCCGCAAATGGCTAACATTTGGCTTTCTGCCCGTCCACATTTCATAGGGTGTAATATCCCTATCTAGGCTTGCTGCTGGCGATCTATTCTTCAAATATGCAGCAGTGTTGACAGCCTCCGCCCAGAACTTTTTTTCAAAATTTGCATCAAATAGGAGACAGCGTGCTTTCTCGACAATAGACCTGTTATATCGCTCAGCTACTCCATTCTGTTCAGGAGTAAATGCAGTGGTTTTCTGATGTACTATACCACATTTTTTCAAATAGTCCTCCATTTCAGTTGAACAGAACTCACCGCCATTATCAGATCTTAATGTTTTTATCTTCTTGGATTGCTGATTCTCGACTAACCTTTTGAACTCTTTAAAGTACTTGAATGTTTGATGTTTTGACTGAAGAAAATACACAAAACACATTCGGCTGTAGTCGTCAACAAAAATGAGAAAATAAGAAGCCATTCCAAGTGATTTATTTTCCATTGGTCCACATAGGTCCGTGTGGACCAAATCCAGCACATCCTGACTTCTGCTCATACTCACAGGGAACGGTAACCTTGTCTGTTTACCCTGGCAGCATACCGTACAGCTGAATTTATCAATTTCACCACTTTTGTCAAGGAATGTTACGCCTTCAACTGCTCCATTTTGCATTTTGCATAGGTCATTAAGATTTATGTGACCTAATCGTCTGTGCCACGTCGTTCTCGAAGTTTTGACTGCCGCCGCTAGTACTTGCTGAGACTTCACAATGTTTAATTTGTATACTTCGTTCTCTAACTTTGCTTCACCAATGCAGTCATTATGTGAGTTGTATATGAAGCATCCTTTATGAGTAAATCTCACGTTGTTTCCACTTCGAATTATACGACTCACTGATAACAAATTTGTGGTGAGGTTAGGCACGCATAAAACATTGTTGACCTGTATATCATACTGCTTGTTTCCAACTGCAGTCGTAATTTGCAAGTCTCCCGAACGTACTACTTGTACACTTGTTCGATTAGCAACTATTATTTCTTTAGTTTTCGGTTGGTACGAAATGTTTGTCAACATATTTTTGTCCGACACTAAATGAGTACTCGCGCCCGAATCAACGTACCAGTCGTCTTGACTAAATTCACTCGTTGAAAATACCGCGCTGAATGCGTTCATCTTCGCCTTTGTCGAGTTTCCTGAAGGACATTGGTTCTTGTAATGCCCAATTTCTTTGCATTTATAGCAACGAATAACTTTTGACGTTTTGCTTGTTGACGCCTGACGATGCGTTTCGTTGTCACTATGCTTGGAGTTTGAATTTGTTTTACTGTTACCTCCAACTCGTTTATAATGATTTTTAGCGATGAATGCTCCTTCTGATTTCGCCTCGAAATCTGTACTCATATCCAATAGTTTAGTTTTAATAGCATCTGCACTTATTGCCATACCAGAATGCTCAATGGCCATGATCATTGGGCTGAACTTCTCCGGAAGTCCTGCCAAAAGTAACGACCCGATCCATTCGTCGTTAATCTCGAAACCGGTACCTTTAAGTTTCTGCGCTGTTTCCACAACTTGCGTGACATAACTAGTCATGGACTCACACGTTTCCAAGCGAATAGAAATAAGATTCCTTAGCAAACTGATCTTGCGTGTGTAACCGGAGTCGTCAAACAATGACTTTAATTTCTTCCATAAGCTTTGAACTGTCTTTTCATTTTTTATATGGACATAAAGAGATGGATCGATAGTCATAATAATTTTCGCTTTGGCTTTCTTGTCGTTTGCTTCATCTAGCGGTTGCTCGCTGTTCAAATCGACGCCTTCCAAGATGAGATAGTTTTCCACCGCAAACGCCCAATCATCATAATTCTCACGTCCCCTTAACTTGATAACGTTTACTGAGTAATTTCCTGCCATTTTTATGACTGTGCACTATATAAAACTTGTCGAAAACTAAAAAAATTCGGGTCTGGGCCCATAACCTATTAAAACTTCAGAGTGGCTTTCAACAGACTGTCTTTTATTTCTCCTGAAATGTCATACAGTTACACTAGTAGATGGCCAGTTAGACATAAGTATGTAGGTTCTTTTGATACATATTTAACAGCAATTGGATGGTAGATTTGATCCTGAATGCATTGAAGTCTTATTTAAATTTTACATTAGATAATGCTAATGCAAGATAGGAGGCCTATGTCCAGCAGTGGACGTCTTTCGGCTGAAATGATGAATGCAAGATAACCTATAATTGGCGACTATTTAAGTCCTGTTAGACTATGTAAGTTGGTGTACCTTTATAAACAAATAAATAAAGAGGACACAGAAATAGGTTTCCTTTACATAGGTTTTGTGTGCAGTTCTATTTGTCCGATTCTCGGTAACTTGTCATCACAGGCGATTCTAGATTCGATTGTTCCGATGCAAAACAAAGGGATGGAATTTTCGATTTTGTTAGTCGTATTACTTTTTAGAAGCGTTTTTATGTCTTCAAAAATATTGGTTTCAGGAAATGCATCTCTATTATTTCGGTTTGAATGAGAAAATTCTTGGAAATTATTTGTTGGTCGAACTCGTAGGGATTGTAGTTTTATAATTTTTTTCTACATTTGGGTAGTACGTCCTACGTCTCATCCCTATAAAACCTATATCCTAGAACTAGTTTAATTAATTCTTACACATTTCTATTATGATACTGAGAAAGATCAATACCAATAAAGGTACCTATACTGCCCTGATAAGCCGAAAAGCGCTAACTCAATCAGAGTAAGTTTTGAGAAAAACGACTTTTTGTGAATGGATTTTTCCCACCTTCAAACGGGGGTTAAAACTTCTTAGTGGTTTATTTTAATGTTTTAAATTAGATATCGCTATTTGGTTTATACCATTAGATGCGAAATTATTCTAGCTATAGAATGGTATAAAAAAAAACTAAAAGGGCGTATCTCAGAGATAGCGCCTTTCGGCTTAACAGGGCAGTATAGTCGCTATGGGCAAACCTACCAATCCTGCTTTGTTATTCCGATTGCTTTGTGTTAGTCCATCTTCGTAGAGGATCATAGTTGTTTATTGAACAGAAGTTTATAATATTAAGTCCGTATATGAACTTACTATTTGGGTCACTTTAGTCTAGCTAGAATGTTTAACTCTCTACTTGTCTGGGCTATGGCTTATTGATAAATGGTGCCGAAGGTCGTCCCTTCCAAATATACATTGAAATACGTCAACAAAAAGTATAATTCATAATGTCTACCTCACCTAAGTACAGGTATAACAAGTTACCTGTTCCTATGTTTGAATATTTCAGAGTGGGTAAAATAAAATCCAATTTCGCATATTCATACCGAAAAAAAAATCATAAGTGACTTTCCGAATAAACCCTCGTTAGAATTAGAAATCAACCGTCACTGGCCGAAAAAAAAAAACAATAATTATAAAGCGCGCGTAATTCTAATTCCGAATTCAAATTAAAGCCGCTTAATGCGCGGGAGCGACCCCGTTAAAAAAAAAAGAGTTGACGAGTGCTCGGAGGGTGGTAATTTTTCATTAATTTAAGTTCACCATTCCCTGTTTTGTTTGCTTTTAATCGCATTTCTAATTAATCCCGTCGAGAATAACGTGACAACTGTCGACTATGGCCGCCATTTTTTCGAGCCGAGTATAGCAGATGTCGGCCGATTTCCATTTGTTTCTGAGATTAATGATTCGGTACGATTGTGAATTTTTCCGGTCGGCTTTTGTTGTTTTAGAAGCAATTTGTCCGCTTACTTTTGTAGAGAGGCAGTCGTTAAAGCCTCCACAAATGATATTGGAACGGAATAAAAAAAGTCGCGACAAAAAGGGTTTCATGTATTCGATTTCAGTTCCATGTCAACGGAATTCTGGTTGATGAAGACGAATTATTTCCAGGGTTCTAAAACTAAACAAATCCTATTGCATTGGAAAATATCCAAAACTAATAAGCATCCAAAATTATTTCAGAGCTCAATAAGAATTACCTTGGCAGTTACCATAAACATAGCATATTTATCGTATAATGTTCCCACTGCTGGGACACAGGCTTCCTTTCTGTGAGTGGGAGTGGGCCATAATCCACCACGCGGGCCAAGTGCAGGTTGGTCGATGTCACATGTCTTCGCATATTTGGTTCTAGGACATGCCGGTTTCCTCACGATGTTTTGCTTCACTGTTTTGAGTGCAGTGGTAATGAAATAATTTAAACTAAGTAAAGCGCTAGATATACGAGGTAATATCGTAAGCAAAAAAGCTAGAAATTATAAAAATGGTAATCCAATGCAAGTAAATCAAATTATTATTTTTTAATGATTAGCAAAGCAAACAGGACATTAACACAGAATACTTAAAGTACTAGATCGCAAACTAATGCATCGGAAACGTAGAGCTCGGTAACTGTATATTGCTCAGATGTGTTTTATCTAATCTGGCCAATATTACGATTGCATATGTTTTAAATTGTGGCAATGGACGCGAAAATTACAATATTGTTAGACGGATGGATTAATTCTAATGTTTGAAGGTTGATTTTAAAGTAGAATGGTGTTTTGTCCGAATCAATTTCTAAAAACATAATGTGCGGCGATTAATTTGAAGACGATGGTACAACTAAAGATATATTTTTCATATCTCTATTACTTACTTGTCCTGTGTTTATTATCATCTTGTACTACAAAAGACTCTAATAATATCAACGCATAAGTTATCCTAACATTCCATTTTTCTAATTAAAAGCTTTTAATAAATTACAAACATCTTAGATCTTACCGCATATAACCTAACATAAACCCCGAAGCGCAGTAAGAAGCATTTAAACAATCACAAATTATATATATTCCAGTCGACTTCCACTCTAACCGCATGCGACACCGACCCATCAAAATAAAAACAACACAATATTGAACAATATCCTTCATAATATCGCAAAAATAGTTTCATTTCCACGAGTCATTTTGTCCCTACGGAACAAGCCATACTCAATAATTCAAGAACTCACACGCAGCCTGTAACACGTATAAATGACACCTCGATTTAAAAATCTACCATCCGTGACCAACGGTAACTAGTGGTAGATTATGTAAAGTCATCTCCACTTAAATGTGTTTGTAAAAACTTACTTACCTACTCGTCTGACTTAAACTTAACGTGTATGTTTAAGTATATGTTAAGTTATGCATGTGTGTTTATAGATAGGACTTTTGTGACTGCTTATGCATTTCTAGGTATATAAATCTTTTGTTCTTGTACTTTGTTTCTTCATCATTAATCTTCATTCTCCTGTCTTTATCCCAATGTATTAGGGGTCGGCGCAATATGCCTTTTCTCTATTAGTCGTCATCTCTGTAGTCACCCCCTTTCTAACAATATCATCATTCACATGTCTATTGATTCTTGTCATTTCAAGTTTTGTAAGTCATAGTGGAAGTTTTTGATCGCCTATTTTGGATAAAGTTTCAGGGTTTACTCTCATGGGGCAAAGTTTTCAAACCTCTTTGATATATCTACACTATACTGTCAAGCGTATTGGCGATTTGGCGTGTCTCTTAAGTTAACTTCTAATCTTCAATAGACATGACAAAATTCATTTTGGTGATGCAGTATTATAATACTTATAAAATCTCTATTCACCTTTATATGCAGCGCTAGCTGCGCTAAGGTGAATAGAGATTTTTAAGGTAACAAACCCAAGTCAATTAGTCCAAAATTGTAAAGATACCAACATTTACAACTTTAGAATACAAACAAGCAGAATAAAAACAAAAGATTTTGAAGTATAAGTCTTTTGAAAAAGAAGCCATTCCAAGAACAGGTCATTTTTTTCGCCGTAAGCCATTTTACGAATAGGTCTTATATCTACTAATCCAATCCAACAAGTATGACGATTATTAATAATTATGACAAAAATAAAATACCAATATTCTAACAATACAATAGGTCAATCTAAGTCTTGCCTCTTGAACAAAACCTTAAATTAATGAAGAACATACACGAATATCACAAACAGTAAGTAAACCTAGCTTTTATAGTGTACGTGTCTGGTGCCTATAAATCCATCAAGGAGGGTGTTTCAATTTTAGAAGCAATTAACGACAGTATAGAAATCCATCTTAAATATAGCCAAAATAAACTAAGATCGAAGCTATATATATATATATACCTTCCATGCAGAATAACAAACTCTCAGACTACCAACGACACGAAAAGAAGAAGAAAAGCGAAGCCATTTGAAACGATACGAAAACAGTTGTTCTACCACTATTGGTTTTTGACCAAAAGCATGCTTGCGAAGCCTAAATAAATGAAGAACAAACACGAAGGTCACAAATCGCCTTAATATCAGCACAGTTAGTAAAGCTAGCCTTTATAGTGTAGTGCTATAAGTGTCTGCTGCCTGTAAATTTTCGCAGAGGCGATCTGTGGCCGGTCTTTGTGCTATTAATTTGTAATGTCCCCCTCCGCCTGCCTAGATGCATAGCTCGGGTATACGTGAGAGCGTATGGGGGGATAAGTCGACAGCTTCGGGTTAAGGTTTTGAGTGCGTACGGTTGCTTGTTGCGAAGTTAAGTTTCGGGGTTTTGTCAGGATTTGTTTTTTGTGAAGATGAGTTACGCTGCGTGTTGTATGAGGATTTCCGTTTAGAGAGGGTTAAGTATGGAAAATGTTAGGTAAAGTTATTTCTGCGGCTGATGTGGTCCTCGTATCCTTGAAAAAAGTTACATTTGTGTTCACAAAAAAATCGTAGAAGAGATTTTCTAACGATTTTTGTTGGTTTTCAAGATGACGCAGATTACCAAAGGTAGAAAAATATTTTCAAACATTCAACTTCAAAATGTTCGAATAACATAGACCAAACTCATATGAAAGATCAACACATCGTTCCCCGAACGCCTACCGATGACACGCAACATATTCGAAATCTTCAGACATGTCGTCGTTTTAGTACCTCGTGTTGAGCCTTTGCCGATCTTCAATGGGGGCCCGCGTTTCCGATAGGATTAAGCCAGACTTACTGCTCGGTCAGGAACACGGCGCGACGCAGTAACCCACCCCTCCCCGTACACCCGCGCCACACACCCTACAGCCTAACCTCACCCCCTCCCTCGCCCGCCGCATTAGGAGCAATCATATTCGACGGCTGCTAGGTTTTGGCATCGGTCTGTGTTGCTTAGCCTCGGCCAGCTATTTGTAGAACAATGATTGGTCTTGTCTTAGTTTGTACCGTCGTTTAGACCCATTTTCGTGTGCATCAACGAAAAATTTGCCGTATAAACCTCTAATTTGATTGTCAAAGTAAATTCATCAAACAACAATGGATGTTTAATTACTTAGTACGAGGAAATTATAATAGAATCTCGCTCAAAATTCTTCGAAACGGTCAACTATCCGAAAATCCTGGAACTCTTGGATCTTGTTAAATCACTTCTTAATCTAGCAGTGGACTCTGTGGTATTCTAAGCCTAGGCGTGACTTGTCAACCTTAGACTAGTGCCCAAAGCCTAGCTTTGTGCGTAAGTTTATTACTTACGTTCAAAGGTTTCTTGTGTGCTATGCGGCCGTACGTAAAGACCACCCTTTCACTTCACGCGTAAGAGGTGACTAAGGGAATAGCTACGGCAAAAGGATGGGATACTGCATCGTGATTATGTGGAAGTCACCTAGACGACGCTCGTTGTACAGCCTCTTTGGCTTGAATATATTCTCCTGTCCAAATACTGCAGCTTTGAAATTCCAAAATTGAGTCCTCTCCTTTACTTTATTTATCAAAGACTTCTATAGAACATGACGAGCCAGTTACTCCATTTCTTTGGTTCATGATATTACATCAGCTTGCAGCTTTAACCGGTCAAGCAGCGCGAGTCGCCCATTGGCGACGAAACAATAGAAAATCAATTGTTTCTCATTAGCAGAGCTTGACAGATTAATACCCTAATTTATATCAATATAAGCAATTATATTTAAGTATTGGAAATCGATGATTTGGCTACTATATCCGAAAATTTTGGTTTTAACTAAGTTCTTAATGATAAAAATTTGAGATCACAACACTATCTACCCAAACTTTTACACTTTTAACAACTTTGAAAGTCCAAATATATCACAGAACGAACCCTCCTCGTACGTACGTCAACTCCCACAGACAGCCCCAATATGTATAAGTAGTTTCGATATAGTTACACCTGTACCAGTGACCGACAAGCTAACTAAATACTAGCCGTGCGTTCGACAGGCGAGGGATGTCAACATTTTTGTACCTATATTCCATTCCTGGTTTGCGAATGGATGAAAGGAGTCTGGATTGATGTGATACAACACCGTGAATAAGCTCTGACAATGGGTTAGATAAGATATTCTTGGAAATGAAATTGTTGGATCTGTCACTTTTAGTCAATATTTACTTCCAAAAGCTATATAACTCGCGACTTCTACTGTAATTTTCTAATTTTGCATTGTTTTCTGTTTGATTTAAAGTACTTCATGACTTCGTGCATCTTCATCATTTCAGCCGAAAGGCGTCCACTGCTGGACATATGCCTACCCCAAAACTTTTGACTTTGTGCAAGTGTTTTCTTACACGAAATTTTTAATTCTGTTTTAAGTTCTGACTTTCTAAGTCATGCCTATAAGTATAGTAACATGTAATATGTTGTTCATTTTCTTGATGATGATATTATTCGACAATTTAAACACATAATGGCAATAGTCATATTAGTATCTAAACTCGAAAAGATAGTGATATAAAACAAGAAATTAATTTACGAATTCATCCCATAGAGCTACTTTGTTCACAAGTTTTGCTTGCACATCTCTAGTTGAATGAGAATCACACTAATATTATAAAGGCGAAAGTTTGTGAGTGTGTGTTTATATGTTTGTTACTTCTTCACGCTCAAACGACTGAACCAATTTTGATAAAATTTTGTGTGGAGGTAGCTGACACCCTGGATTAACATATAGGCTACTTTTATCCCGATATTCTCACGGGATTGACACTTTCGCGGGTGAAGCCGCGGGGCGCATCTAGTCAAAGATAAAATAGAAGAGAGTAGAGTTATAGATCCAAATTATTCCCCAGCTTAATCAGTATTGCGCATTCCATTTCTATTATTCGTTACTCAGAATCTATAGTTTACTATATTTGCTCATCGTTCCCTAATGCATTTCCAAGTATTGGAGCTTCTGCTGGCTAATACGGCGTATGTATGAACTTCCATAAACATTTACTTGGATCATTCCGGGTATCATTGCCGCTTCTGGTAATTTATTAATATTAGCACTCTTCTTCATTTTGTTTGATGCGAAATTTCTAGACAATGGCGCCGCTTCCCTTGTTCACAAACTAAACTAAAAAGTTCAGTGCATCTTATTCTTTCTATTTCATTAAGAAAAGAACAAAAGATAAATATGAGTTTAGTCCTGTCAAATTAGTCAGCGCCTGACAAAAATTGACATATTTTTAGTACCTAGCCAATTTTTTAATCACGTCTAAACTTGTCTATGGAGTATTTTGATTTGACAGGAATAAATTCATATTTATGTTCTGTCCTTTTCTTAGTGAAATAGAAAGAAAAAGATGCACTGAACTTAAATTTAATTTAGTTTGTGAACGGCACCAACATCGCATCTTTATGGAGATAGTCATTATTTATATTGGTTTTTGGAATAAACTCTTAAAGATCGGAAACTGATTAGTCTAAGCATTCAATAGAAATGAAAACTGTTAGGTATAGCCAGGAAAATATGTTAAAAAATGAACACCCTACGTCAATTTGCTGTATTATAGCCCTTTCATACAACTGTAAAACTTTTTTTTTTTGTGTTGGTAGACAATTTACCATTAGGTTAGGTTTCTGATAATTAGTGGATTGCTGCTAAAACTTGAAAATATAGTTTCATTACATTTTATTTCGGATTTAAGATCCACGGCCGCACAGTCAAATGCCTTTATAGTACTTTACATAGTCACATTTAAGGAAATTCGCACGACTAAAGAATGTCCGTTAATGAACATGCCAAGAATAATGATTAAAGTACCTATTTACAATTCTAATTTACTTACCAGACCCAATAAAAAGGATTTATCAACCGGTATTGGTACATTATTAGTTACCCACCTCTAAAGCCGCTTGTACATAATCGGTACTATGTTACTTTACTGCTCACGGTATTATACCCATAAGATACAGGATCAACATATCTTGTGTTAGGAATTTAGTCCTGTTTAGGTTTACTAGCAGTAAATAAGTAGAAAATGTTAAGTAAACACAGTTAAAGATAATTAAAGTATATGCATTAATGTAACGCAGTTAGAACAAGACTCTTTGATCAAATAACATCCCGCTGAGCTGTCAAAGCTTGACAGTTCGAAACGTCATTAATTCAAAAGTAGAACAGGGAACTTTTAGAAACTGGCACAAGATAAAACTAGATTTGAATCGAGAATCATAGTCAAACATCGTTCTAGAATTCGGTCCTAAAAATCAACATTTTATCTCCTAAAAACCATCAAACAGTTTAAAAAGAACGCGCTAACCCTAAAGCAACAAACAAACCGTTCTTCCCAACGCCATAATAATCCGTCCTTCAATTGACTCGCGATTCCAAACAGCTGATACACTTTTTCTTCTTCCTACCTAGCAACACATTCTAAACACCACCTTGTTGCCTGACTTGTAAAGCCGATATTCGTGTAAGCACATGGAATTCGAGCGAAAGAGGGAACAAAGGAGACGGGACCACGTGTCTTGACCTATTTGTGTCGTGCGATTGGTGTAGGTCGTGTTTACTATGTCTGGAGAGAGTTTTTAGAAGGTTAGCAGCTTTTTAGGGTTAGAAAAGTCGATAGTGTTTTGTTTTTTTTTGTGATTTGTAAATAGTGAAGTGGTATTGTGAAATGGAATAGCGTTTTGGGGTTGACGTGATTATAGAAATAGTCGGTGGATTTTTTTAAATCAAAAATATGTGATGTTAAAGATGGTTTTGGCTGAGTTTCCGTTGATTAGGAACTCGGATGATAAAGTTTTAGATTGGTAATAGAATAAAACGGTTTCTAAGCAGTTATTGGTAACATGCAATATGTCGGGATGCAAAGTTAATTCACTTATACAGGTTGCTCCAAAAAATGACGTATTTTTTTAATTTTTAAATATCTATGTTGTAAACACAAAAATAAAGGATTAACTTTGTATGATTTGAAACATATTCATAGCCATGGTTCCCAATTTTATTTCGGTTTCTTTTTATTGTTTTTATGTAAACAAAAATAAAAATTTTCCCCATATTTTGTCCGCAGACGAGTCGGGATGCGAGGCTGATATGCTGGAGGGCGCGGAGGTGGGACGGCACTCGCCGCCCCGGCCGCAGCAAGAGCCCATCAACCTCAAGAATGAGGTGAGTCCTCTTTACAGCACGTGCTTTATGTAGGACATAAGATTAAGACAAAGTGGAGGGAGTTCTCTTAAGAAACTTAATAAAGATGTTTTGTATTATAACTTGAAAAATGTACAACGTAGATTTGAGCTTTTCTCTTACGACGTACTTTGTGTTAAGGGAAAAGGTTAGGACGCAGTAAGAACCCATCATTCTCAAGAATGAGGTGAGTCCTCTTTACAGCACGTGTTTTATGTAGGACATAAGTTTAAGACAAATTGAAGGTATACTTTACTTTGTACTTCATTTAGGACAAGAGGACAAGATAGGATAGGTTAATTTGGGAGGATATAATACTACTAGTGGACTAGCTACTAGCTAGGCCACTGAAGCGACATTAATTTATACGAGCCCGTCACCCACAAGAAGGAGGTCCTCTATACCGCACGTGCTTTTTTTAGGACATAAGATTAAGACATAGTTGAGAGAGTTCTTTTAAGTTAACAGAAGATGTTTTGTACATCGAAACAGTAGAAAGTGAGTTTTTGCATGTTATACAATAGGAAGAAGATAGCCTGCTGGTTAGGTTACTGAAGTGTCATATTGATGTAGGGGCCTACCGTAGTGACGTACTAATGAGGTGAGTCCTCTTTGTAACACGTGCTTTATGTAGAACATTTATGACAAATTGGGGTTCTTTCTTGCCTTACTTTTTCGTTTAGGATTACCATGAAATGAGTTACAGCATTGATGACTATTCTATTTACTAGGTACTGTATGTAACGTTTATGTCGATATTCCTTACTAAAGTAACGTTAATTAATATGAATCCATCAACATTAAGAATGGGGTGAATTTTGACGAGTCTATCGATAGAGGCCACCTTTTAGTATGTGCTTCTTAAAACATAGTAATTTAGACTTGGATCACTTCTACAATAAAGTAGGTATACGAAATGCAGTCACTTCGGAATAAAGTAAAAAATACCGGGTGAAATTGAAATCATGGGCATCCTTTTAAGGGGTCATTGTAATCATCATTATGAACAACTTTTACTATGGGACCAAACCTTTAATCTCGAAATAAAAAACAGCTCTTCCCTACATTTTGACTTGTTATGTGAACATAAATGCAAGGAACAGCTGATTTTTTTTCGCGATTTTAAGTTTAGTCCCATAGTAAAAGTTGTTCATAATCATGAATACAATAACCCCTTAAAAGGATGCCGATGAATTTAATTTCAGCCTGTATATTACGTAAAAATAAAAATGCTCTTAGTACCAGCCCTATCACTAGGTTAGTAGTGGCTAGGTGGGGGCGAATTGGTAACGCGATACAAATATTGTGCCTCTTTTCTTGTGATATGAATTGGGATTTGTTTGGTGAATGTGGTACTTATGACGTTTTCTAATAAAGTAAATGTTTACAAGCAAACTGTTGAAGCAACTGTTGCATTAGCCCGAATTAAAGGAAAATCCATGTCCAAATCCAAAATGTACCGCTAATTTATTTTCATTCCGACAGCTCCAAGTTCCACTCTGGACTCCAAAAAACAAAGCAGTCAAGCTCACCACTGCTACTTAACTAACACGTGGCCTTTAAATTGAAAACGCGGACAAAGTTGAGTGCGAATAAACGCGCTCGATCCTCAAGTGGCCGCTCGGCTCACCAAAAAGACGACGACATCCCCTGGCTCAAAAGGTCCTCGCAAAGACTAAACATTCGGTGCTTCGTTAGTGCCTCGCGAAAATATCGCCATGCGATTCGACGCCAACCAATCTGCTCCGCACTGCCGCAACCTACTTGCCTCAGAATCTATAGTATCGATTAGTGAGCGCTTTTTTACCCACACGCACTCACACACCGCCGCGGCGGGGCCAGCCTTTTTAACAATCTTTTTTTCGTCCACCCCTCTCTCCCCCAAAACCGCCATGTCCATTGCGCGGATGCAAAGACCACCCCTCTCGCCCCACCCCTCATATAGCAGCATTGAAAATGGAATTTCCATGAGTGATGGAGTGTCAAACGGGAAGTGAAAAAACGGAGAAAAAGTACATTATGTTAATTATTGAACGCGTGCTCCGTCCGAGTTTAAATTGAATGTCATGTCGTACGCGTCCGTCGCGTCGTCGTGTCGTGGAAACGCACGCTTTTACTCTCCTATTCCGTTTCGCGTGTACGGTATAATTTTTAATTTTTACTCTGTTCGTGCTAAATTAATAATCGCACATGTCGAAATTCGGACAAGCCGTATATTTTTGTATGTAGCGAATTTGGAAACAAAACTCGATTGGTAACTTTTGTTTGGCCCGTACACGTGGACTTAGCGGAACTACATTATTGGCTTTTGATCAAAATTGTGCTCTATTAACATGATTGTAAAGCTGTTAATGCTAGTTCGGTGGTCGGGCTAAACGCCGGTAGCTAGAATGACTTTTATTTTCATTCACTAAGTACGGGAAGACTGTGTGTACGCTGGTAATCTTTTCTACTAACTTTGTTCTAAGTATTCTTTGGTTCTTGTTTACTTCGCAATAATTCTCCGAACTTTGGGAAGATGAATATGTAGTAGTACTACGTCTTAAAGAGTACTCGTATTTGTTAATTTCTTGGATCTTATTACCCTCTATTTTGTTGGCGCTTAGCTAAACATAGATGAATGACGTCAGATCTCAATGTTACTTAGTACAATTTTGTGGGTTTCAGTTTAATTACTGTCCTAGTCTCGTCACAATGAGCTCGAACTACATTAAAACTAATGGGTGCTATGAAACAATAACACTCAGACCGCTTGCTCTGTTTAACTTTTAATGAAATCTACTATCTAAGCGAGCATTGCACAAAAAGACCGGACAGCGCACTTATTCACCGGACAACACGAACTATCCGGACAGTCGCATTGCTAATGGAAAATCCCGAAAAAATATTGGCGGTGAAAAAAATAGTTTAAAAAAATCGTCGAGCACATTTGAATGAAAATTGGGTGGTGAAGGGGTGGCGCGCGCGGCCGCCGATCGCCTATTATTATTATTATTACTTGCATTATATCTGCATTTTTTTCACGCACACAGACGCGGCCGCGCACGCCATTTTTATTTTTTTCTTCCTTTTTTCTTTTTTCGGGAAATCGACGGGGGCGCGGCGCCCCCACACATGGGCCGAGCTCGGAGCCCGTGCTCACCAGAATCGAACTATGCGATGTCTACAAGTGGACGAACATTTAAATTGGCTCTCATCAAATATTGACTGCGTGTAGTTTTTTCATTAACCATTCGGCTTTTTGTGAGGTACGCTCGCGGCCACGTCGGTTGCCGTTCAATTTGTATCTACTTCCTTTGAGCAGGTACGGGAGTGCACCATAAGTTTTTTTTAGCTTCAATTAAAAATTTTCAAGTGCATAAATCCACCATAATCAGTTTTTTTTAAATCGTCTATATTTATGAAGCTTGCATGATTTGATTACGCATGGTGTTTTTTTATACCGCTCCAAATATTCATTCCTAATATGAAAGAAAGAATCGAAATACGTTTATTTGCGGTAAACATGACGCAAAAAAGAACTTAAACACAAAAAATAAAATAAAAAAGGTAAGGGGAAACATGCGTCACATCCACGCAAAACGGCTATCGCTCAGCATTATGCTGCGACCCTATGCAAGACACAGCCCCAGCGCTGGTTTTCAGCGACAGCCGGTGCTGACGTAATGTCGTCGTCCGGTGCAGCAAACAATTATTAGGACACTGTACCGGTACAACGTACTTAAAGAAAAATAATTTAATTTAAATTTGATATAATAATTATACTAAACAGGAAATAGACACAGGGACATGCTATAAGAATATCACCACACTAATATTATAAAGGCGAAAGTTTGTGAGTGTGTGTGTGTGTGTGTGTGTGTTTATATGTTTGTTACTTCTTCACGCTCAAACGGCTGGACCAATTTTGATGAAATTTGGTATAGAGATCGCTTGAGTCCCGGAAAAGGACATAGGGTACTTTTATCCCGATATTCCCACGGGATCGAGACTTATGCGGGTAAAACCGCGGGGTGCAGCTAGTCTTCAATAAATGTTTTACGCTTTATGTGGCAACATTTTGAAGCGTCCTCTATTTGACGTAGGTACCTAGGTACACCCAACCAACATGCACCAAAGAAGTTATGATGTAAGAAATTACAAAATAGCCAAAATTATGTAATGTGATGTCAAACTTTCATAGCATTGGAATTATGACGACAGAATCTCCTCACACATTCTAAAGCGAACACTTACAAAATGTCCAAAATGTCCCAGTCAACTAAAAAAAAGAACGACTGCATATTTAACACTACTAACACTGGGTCGACGTAATTAATCATTCGTATGATTTGATGGCACACACGAATAATCCATGTCGCTTTTATCAAAATGTTTTAATAAAATCGCAACAGGTTGGGGAGTGCTTGTTAAGAAAACATCAAGTGTTTGAATTTGGTCTTTAGATCCTTTTACTCGACCAGTTTAATTACTTACACTCTCAACTTGATATGGCGACCTCATTTTATTTTAGAACTCCTACAATCTCAAGACCTCTTTCTTATCTTCATTAAAGACTGACCTATTTTCTTCAACATGTAAAGGTCAAGAAAGTATCATGAATCCATTTGCTTCAACGATTTTTATAACTACATCCTTAAACTTTCTATCCTCTATAACGACTACTAAAGATCTATCTTCATCTTCTCCATTCTTCAGTTTAATCGGCTCATTGCCAAGGTCCGCGTCACACAAAAAACGGTCCTTCGTTCCGTGGGGCGCTTGGTCGTTCCTTTTGATACCATTTTACGTTGACCTCTCACCGCCGCCGTCTGACCTCACTATTTGAGCCGGAAACTTGTCTATATGATTGAGTATAAACATGTTATTACTCTGATTTATTGACTTATAGACTACTCATGCTTAGTCTTTAAAAAGTTGTCATCCTTATAGCTAAGACTTTACCAAAAAGGTTATGCCTTTCTAAATCTTAGTGCGAACTAAGTCTAAATTAAAACCTAATCATCTTAAATAAGGTACTTAAAGACTAAGCTTGAGAAAGCTCATCAATACTTAATAAAAATTATAATAAGACACAATATAATGCATGTTCCACGTAGAACAACGGACGGTACTGCAGTCAAGCAAATTTATTATCATTAAAAAATGCAAAAAATCATAATTAAAGGGGTGGCTGTGGGGTGCATCCCATTTTTTATTTTAATTGGCTTGTAAATTACAAAAGTTATAGTGAAAACGTTGAGACCGTTTTTTCGGTATCATTATGCGGTTTTAAATTTTGTCGCTTACCCAAGGTAAAATGTATTACTATGGAAATAAGTTGCGCCTGATTAAATAAGTTATGAGGTGGTTCTGAGTTCGGGAAGTGATCTCGTTTGTGTTACGGTTTCTTATTTGTTCGGGTTACTTTATCTGTTTTATGTGTCAAATCTGCTGTTTTGTGTGTCAAATCGCTGTTGGCAATATTATGAAATGTTCATACATTGGAAAAATACATAGGGCTACTAGAATCAGGCATTATATAATAGACTATCATTATTGCAATCATACTTACAGACAAACATAAATCAAATCGACCTAGCACAGAAGCCCTTTGGATATAGACTTCAATACCCAAGTTTTTCGCATCCGTTCTACTTCAGGTGGCCAGTATTTATAATTAGGATTACCTCATACGGGAAAATTCCCGAAACGCATCTAAATACAAAGTGAAAAACATTTTTCATTGTGTTCTTCGATGCCTTTCTCTCTCATCTGTAACTCGTTTTTTCCAACGTGGCGTCGTTAAGGGTAGGTGAAAACAAAAGAAATTTTGAAAAAGGAACAGAACGCAAATTCAAATGATTTCTTATAAAGCAGTCGTGCGATAAAACAGAAAGAATGCACTCACCATAAGTGGTAGAAAAACAAAGAAATGGATTTTCATTAAAACCCAAATCGATATAAGTAAAAACGAAGAATCGCATTGAAAACAAAATCGGCTATGAGATAAAAAACTTTCAGAGCTCGTACTTACAACATTGCTTCATTAGTTATATGTTTAGCTAATTTAATCATTGACGTTTGTATTAGCACATATTATATGCAACAAAATGCGGACTCAACTTTCCAAAATGATGAGTAGGTACCTGTCAACTCCTTACTGATTAAGACATCTCGTATGCAAGTGAAATGCTTCTTCTTCTGACCATTTGAGCTCAACAAACAACATTAGATTATGCAGCACTTCTCACGTCATAAAATAATATCCTACGCATAAACCCATCGGATTCTCACCAAATGGTTATCCAGAAACTTTGCAAAAGATCCCGCCATCCAGCAGAAATGAAACAAAGCGTTAAAACAAAAGGTATAAAGTTCAAAATTGCATCAAAATTAATATTGACAGCGGTAAACACGGTGTAGCGCCTCCCAAGCTAGGGTTGCTACAAATATAAATCTCGGCGTCGCAGCCGCGGCCAGGGCTACCACGGACGACGGACGTGATTGATCAAAGTCGTTTGTCAGGCTCGCGTCGCGACCGTTGGTAGCCCTGTGCAATTAGCACATGATTCTGGGCGTCTAATGCACGAATTTGGTTTTAATTATGGAATGCTGTTGCTATGGCATCTGTTCGTTCTATTATTTGAACTTTAAATGCTATTCGATTGTGGTTTTAACGAACATTCATTGGATGAAGTGAATTGAATTTATGATATTTCTTGATTTTAAGATGCTATTTTGATTAGAGAGATTTATCCTTACGGTTGACCTTATCGATTGATGCTGTAAGAATACAGGCTGTATTTTTTTTTGTATTTGTGTCAGTTTAATTAGGGCTGAGCCTAACTTTACATTTTTTAATTACTTTTCTATGAAATAATTATCTTTTACTAAATAAAAGAGAAAAATATAGGTAATAAGTATAAATACCTATAGTAGTACCAGAAGATATATTATTATGCTCGCTCTTCATCCTGGTCCTTGTAAAATTTCTCTCAATTTTGTTTAAAAATTACTTTTATAATCGTGTCTTGTCGAGTCTGAGGAAAATCATGGAAATTTTCGTTAACTGCTTCAAAATAATTTATCGTTAATTGTTAATTTGTATGCCTATTGAAGCGAGTAACAATACAATGTTTAATAAGCTGTATAAATAAGTTATTACGTACATACAACAGTTAAAACGTGGTCTTTTAAAATGCAATCGATTTATTTTTATGACTATTTATTCTGTGCTTACACATAAATCAATCAATAAATTATCAATCATTGTTTCCTTCATCCAACGATTCTGGAATCTCTTCTGAACTCACCATAGGGCTGAATATTCGTTCATCTTACCTGAACGATGTGTTGTTGCAGTCTTTCTTTCCTATAGATTTAAAAAAGTTAAAATAATGATGTTCCCATTGGTACCTACTCAACTACTGCCCTGTGGAGTTTCTTGCCCATTCTTCTCCATACGAAAACTACCTTTTGGAATGGGCGACTAGAATCAATTCTATTTTAAGATAATTTTTGACGTTCAAAAGTGCCTTTTATGTGCCTATTTGAAATAAATGCTTTGACTTTGACTTTGACTCAGTCCTTTTGTCCGCAACTTGAACTTAAAAGACTTTCCCCACTAAGTAGTGAGGTCTTTTTAAGTTCAAAAATCCAATGATAATTGAGGATATAGGGAGATTTAATACATAATCATAGGTACTAATATTATAAAGGCGAAAGTTTGTGAGTGTGTTGTTATATTTGTTACTTCTTCACGCAAAACTACTACCTACTGAACGGATTTGCATGAAATTACACACATAAAATTTATAATCAGGATTAACACATAAGATACTTTTCATCTCAATATTCCTACGGAATCGAGACTTACGTGGATGAAACCGCAGGGCGCAGCTAGTTAAAACATAAAACCAAAATGCTATAAGGTCTCATATTCTATTTGACTGAAAGAGGTTTCCCAGTTTCGATTTTCCTTGCTAAAAAAGTTTGGATAACTTTTACACAGTGTGTACTGGCATTTAACCTTACCAGAAGCCAGAGAGCATCAGTATCACGTGGTATCCTGTCTCCGACGAATAGTGATGTGTCCATTATTGAATTGCCAGCTACTCATAAAACTAACTCATTAGTATAAGCTGATATAAAGTAAATAGTCTTCTGTAATTCTCTTTTGTCTTAATTAATTTTCTCAAAATTACATAAATATTTTTTTTTTGTCTATAAGAATGTACGTTACGTAAATTTAAGTTGCAGAAAAGTGGAGTGATACAGGCATTTAATTGCTTAAAAGGATCACTAGCCGTGAAGTACAAAGCTTGTTAAAGAAATAAACTATTTTGTATTTTTGTATTGCAACCATTGGAATAACTTTTCCAATTCCTGAGGTTTGGGCTGTCACTGTCAGCATCGATTTCCCGTGTTCTCCGACCACCAGAGGAGATGTGTCGCTATAATTATGACAATTTGCCACCTACCTAAGAAACTCCCCGCAAAAAGCACAGTTTGACTTGGCATACTAATTAGTCCACGCAGCCATAGCCAAGCCACTGTGAGACCTGGGTGCTAAAGCCCGATACACACATTATATAAACATTACAAAAATACCAACGAGCAAAGATAATTCACACAACTTTTACGATCTTAATAACAGAAATCCAATTAACTAAGTATGAATATTCAAAACAGTTTACGACAGCCGCGAATCGATCAAATAATAGCACAATAGTATTAAGTTTATGTTATTTCTTACGCCTATGAGATCTGATGCAAAGTGCGCGTAGATATGCACGCGGACGTGCGCCCTCGCGCTTAATAATGCGCGAAGAAAAAATATACGCAATAAACATTTAAAAAGGGAGATGTCCCAACATTACTGACGAATTAAAATGCGAAATCACGTACATTACAACCAGTTTCGATACTTTTTTTTTCAATACACTTATAAATTCGAACAGCGGAACGAGTGGAGTGTCTCGATTGTATTATTTTTTTAAATTTTTATTTGTAATTGTTTTTTGATCATGTTTGCTGGAGTAACTGTTCAGGATATCGAGTTCTGTATCATCGGTTTTTTAATTAAATTTGCTATAACGGCGTGTTAGAGTTAAATTAAATTATGAAGTAACATTTCGGAATCGTTTATTTTAAATCGCATGCGATGATTTTTATTATTGAACATGTTTAATGTTTAGGAGTCTCTATTGCCTTTTGTCCCGTAATGTTGGCGGTCCGCATTAAAATTAATGGAAACCCTGCTTAATGGTCGGTTCTAATTCTGTATTTATTTACAATTTTCATTTTTATTGAATGTTTCTGATAACAGAGAGATAGCGTTGTTTTTAATTCGTCCTATATATTTTTTATCTTATTGAACATATTTTTAAAGTTACCAGATAATAAACTTACTAAAAAAGTAAGGCGTAGAGATTTGGACTCGTTCCTAACCGATTTGACGGAGAAGTCTCAGCACATGGAAAGGTGGAAGAATATGGGTGAGGCCTTTTCCCAGCAGTGGGACAGTATAGGATAACAGAAAACAAAATAACCACGTATGCACACATAATTTGCATTGAGAATTTGAGAACAATCTAAAACCCCTACGTACTAAAACAGCTAACTCGTTAAAAATCAAACGATATCCTGTCAAAACAACTCCAAACACCACAGCCACACAAAAGAGATAAATTACAAAGTCTATTAAACAAAAATAAAAGTGTTGCAATCATCAATTTATTCAGCTATAGGACATCTCCCATCGCAACTCAGAGACTGGTCAGAAACAATACACTTCACCTATCGCATCCAACAAAGAACCTATTAACAATATGAGTAATGCACAACTTAGATCGAGTGGCTATCTGATATATGAAACCGAGGGAACAGACGGACGGTTAACAACGACGACACAAACGCTCGAAATATAATTATATGTAAATCCGTTGAATATTATCCTTTGTTGTGGGGACAGAGAGTCGAAAGTAGGGTGGATAAAGAATGTAGGTAGGATTGCACACTCATAAAAAATTAAAGCAAAATAAAACTTATTTCCGAATAACTTAATTGAAGCCGTGAATCATAAACGTTCGTTAACAGAAATTTCTGACAGCCGATTAATAATTAATAATTGTGTTTGAGTATTTAATTCGATTATTATTTAAATAAAACGACTGTGAAATTGTTTTAGAACCAGAAATTGTGTGAAATATTTTAATGATTATATCGGTTTTTTTATTAATAAAAAGTTAACCTCGAATTCCACGTTGTGGTGAAAATCTTTAAATACGTGTAATAAGATCGATAGAAAAAACATAAAACTTAATCACTTCCTCGCTCAATTAACAATTCCAGTATACCACCACTTATGTTAATGATGCCTTGACTATCTTGATTAGACTAGATATTTTTTTAATTATCAGTGTTTAAAACGCAGCGTTTTGCCCGCTCGTCTGCTACCACCCGCTCTCCACCCATCCTCTGAAAATGGAGCGACCGATAAAAAAGGTAACGAATTATAAAAAAGCGGAGGCGCACAATCGCGAGCGCGGACGTGTGGGCGGTGGGCGAAATGAAATGAAATAATGAAAAAAATGGGCAAAAAGCAGTACAAACATGCATTGTCCTCGCCACCACCCCCCCTTAATGAGTGGGTGCGGGGAAGCAGCCTCCCCTGTACGCGCAACGTGTGTCTGAAGTGGCTGATTATCACCTGATTCCATCTGCGTCAATTGTTGGACCGCTAAATAGGTCGCGGCGGTTGTGGTACCTACAGATTACAGACAAAGACTTGTGTACCAACATCTCGATCAGACCTATATACGGGTCAGGTTTGTTTAGCCAACGAAGTTTTTATGAAGGTCTTAGCTTGGTTGCAACTTTTCGTAAGGAAACTTCTGTTTGCCACAATCTGTCTTTTGAAATTATTTGGGCACATTTTCTGTGGCGGTTTTAAGTGGAAATCTTATCCTTAATCTTTGCTCCTAAGATAATAATATGCTGTTTAATACATGTGAGTACGAACTTGAAAAAGTTTATAAAGTTCCAAATATTGACCTAAATACTTTTGTTCTCTTTTTAATATGAATTTATTATTTATTTATTTAAACTTTTCGCACAAAAAGGTACAAAGGCGGACTTAATGCCTTAGGCATTCTCTACCAGTCAACCAAGGGTGGTGAAGAGATTAGATGGCAGGTGCTGCATTTATTCCGCGTTGATTAGGTGGTGCATTTATTCCGCTTCTGCTTTTGAGAAAAACTTATTAAGTCCGTAAAACAAAGGACAAGCGCAGTGTAATCTCATCACGGTCGTCTGTAACTTAATAATGCCCCACCCAAAGTTTTCTTTTCACCCGATTGGTCTCACACGAAAAAAAACCCAATTTTCGAACATATTAACCATCAAAAACAGCGTCCGAAATTAATTTGTTTATGCGAAACAAAGGTGGGTGCCGGGCGCATGCACCCGCGTCACCCACTCCCCGAAAAAAAAGGAAAAAAATAGGAAAAAAGGGGGGAAAACGGGGTTCCCACACCCCTCCCGCGGCGCGATCGGCATCAGACTTCTTTTTTTAATCGCGTCGCATTCAGCATGGTCGTTTTTGGTAAGCACACACTGCGCATTGCCTATATTCCAATTTAGATTGCTTTGTATTACCGGTTGAGCGATGCGCAATAGTTTTTGAGGCTCGTGACACGTGAGTGCAGGAAATTAAATTTCTGTGTAAAAAAAAACAAAGGGGAACGGGTTTGAGGGTACCTACGTGAGCTTTAACTCACTAGCGACGAATGGTCTTGGTAAGAAAAACTTTTGCTTCTTCTTCAATCCATTTTCGCCTTTTCATTTTACCTGCGTTGACCTATTTCAACGTGAATTTCACAAGTTCGAACTCCATTTGTTCTCATCATCATCTTCTTTTACTTAGCATAAACATATCATCGTCTGCCTAGCCTTTTCCCAACAATACCGGGGTCGGCTTCCAGTCTAACCGGATGCAGCTGAATACCAGTATTTTACATGGAGCCACTGCCTATCTGACCTCCACAAGCCAGTTACTGGGTAATACGATACTTAGCATTAGTATAATCAGCCTATAATGTTCCCACTGCTGGGACACAGGCCTCCTCTTGGTGAGAGGGAGTGGACTGTGATCCACATCGCAGGTCCAGTGCAGGTACAAGTCTTCGAATTTTTGGTTCTAGGACATGCCGGTTTCCTCACGATTCTTTTACTTACTTCCACAAAAATAATTATGTCTAAGGAGTCTCCAAACACGACCCTGTCCTAATGCCTATAAGAATACTAAGTGTTGAATGAATCTTACTTCCTGCGCTTGTTACTTGTCCTTTTAGCTTTCACTATAAATTATGTATATCACATTTCGTAAAAAAAGGTCAATTTTTTCTCTTCAATATGAAATTGTTTAGAAAAACTTAGCGATAACGAAAATATTGACAAATGAACATGTTTTCTTTCACAATAGGATGAAAGAAATCATTATATAAATAAAAATTAAAATAATACTTATTAATATACTAGCAGCGCCCCGCGGTTTCACCCGCATAAACGTCGATCTCGTGGGAATATCGGGAAAAAAACTATCATATGTCCTTTCCCGGGACTCAAACTATCTCTATACCAAATTTCATCTAATACGGTTCAGCGGTTTAAGCGTGAAGAGGTAACAGACAGACAGACTCACTATCGCATTTATATATTAGTATGGATGAATAGGTATTTCTTGATCCAAAGATGAAGTCTGATTTTAGCGAGGATGTAAATAGAGAGTTCGAAGGTTTGTTTTTAGTCCCATCTTACATGCAGCTCAATCTTGGACCATAGATACAACATTTTTTCAACAAGACCGTCTAAGACCAAATCTAACTAGTTTATAGTAAAAAATAACAGTATCTTCTTACTTCTAAATAACAAGTTTACCTACTAATTACACAGACAACCACTAGCACCATTTAATTGCAAAAAGCCTTTAATTGCCCGACTCTTACCCTGTTCCAGTTAAACTTCGCCAAAAGATTTCAAAACTATCATTCACGGATCAATTATAACACTATTAAAATTAAATATAATTAACGACTTACCAGCCTGTAGACCGATAACTCAGTATCAAAATTCCTTGATAATTAGCGCGCCAAAGCAATAAATATTGCCAAGACGATTATTAAGCGTCGGGTACTAATCACAAGAAGTTTATAGTGACACCCTGTAGACTAGAGACGTTGCTCAAATTATAGAGGGAGTTTTAATTGTGGTGTAAAAATGCGTTATGGATTGAAAATGGCGACGGTTGCATGCAAATGTTGTCTCTGTAAAGAAGAAACTAAAGAATTTGTAGGTGGCATATTATTTTATTTTATTTATTTATATTGAAAAACAAGTAACAAGGACTCAAAAAATGTTAGTAACAATTTTTCTTAACAACTACGTTAGTATATTTAACCTACACACTTAACCTAACACTGCAATATTGAATCATGCAAATCCCTGCTACAAGCTCAACACCGATGTGGAAAGCTTGCAGCAGTATTAAAGTGTCTTGTCATTTTATCTAAGAGAAATCTTGCTGTTCCCAATTACAGCGGAACGTTTTCAACCCAGAGACCTAGCTTTGTAGCAGCAAAAACAAAACAAATCCAATAATAAATGAACAAAAATCGTAACGATTTTAATTCTGACTTATTAATATTGCAATAGTTTTTATTAATTGTAATAAACTGTATCAGTGATTCGAACAAACTGCTAACATTACCCATATGGATCAGACCGAAGTCTTACTTGAAGTCTTTTAAGAAGTCAAGCATAGGGAAGGAATAAGTGAGACCAAACAATATGTTCATAATAATATATAAGTATTTTTCAATATATTATTTCGTTTCTGTATTTATGTCTGTAATTTATATGGTGTACATAATAAAGAGTATTCTATTATATTCTTCTAAAGAAAAAGATCGGTAATAAAAAACCATCAATTTATTCTTAGATGCTTACAAAAAATTCCAAGTAAATAATGATTAAAACTAAGAATCTACAACAAAGAACACAAATACCTTTAAAAAGTTCTAAGTCCAAAGCTATCCCTGTGGCACTTACTACGCCTCAAGCAACGCCAGTTTTCTGCACCCTTCCATATAATTAAAATACACTACTTTCTGTAATTAGAGACTTAGAGAGCACAAAGAAATCGTTTCTGTAGATAATATCACTAAGAACAAAGTAGCATGAAGTTATTAATGATATCAAAGTGCCCTATAAGTGTGGGCTATTGAAATTATTAGGACGTGTAAGATTGGAGATATGACAGTTTGGAATTGAGATATTTGGACTTAATTACGTAAAACTGTAAATAAAGAGAACATGTAAACAATATGCAAAGTAAAAATTAATAAATTATGGTTGTTTCTATTCTACTATTATTGTTTCTTTAGTTGCAACGATAAACTTACTGTTTAAAGTTTATTTTTACAACATTTAACACAAATAAATATTTACACTAAATTAAGTACTTACCAATAGCACAAAAAATTCCAAATCGTTTTAAAAACCGCTTGTGCTTCATCTGCTACGGATACGTAAGACCTCAAAACTATTGGTTAAAAGTCATCACTTGTGTTGCTTATTTCAGTTTCTTCAAACAAAGTTCTTTTGCAAAGCTATTATCGACGGTATAGTATCAATATCTAATAACCACAAAATCATGATTTTACAGGAGGCGAAAAAAAACGTTTAATTTCTATAGTTTTTAATATTATAATAAAAAAAGTTACTTATATTAAACAAATAGTAGGAAACGTCGTCGTCGATACAAGACCTTATGTATGTCTTTGCAAATATGAGCTATTTCATATTTTACCTACGAATATGCAATAAAGTGAAAATCGCTAAAATGTTAGTTATTAGATATTGACACTTCACCGTATATGTCTTTTAGTAACTAAATGGGTAGTCACGCAACTAAGACACTCCTATCCGCTAATCCCCTACTGATAGTCTAACTCCAAAGCATTCCACACTTCTCTTTGTTTCCCTAGCTACGGGCAATCCTTTTCAAAAGCGTCTCTAAATCGTCACAGCAATGTGACCTAGGCCTGCTTAGATGACGATGCAGGGAGAATAACGAAACATCCCGGAAATCTCTGTTACTAAACATGGACAAACAGTGCGCTGCAATGGGACAACTGACGAAATCTTTAGAACGAGAGTTATTTTCATTATTCTTGCTTTTTTCGCAAATGCCTCTACATTTACTTCGTGTACTACGTGTAAGTAATTAAAACGGGTGACAGGATACTCCAGCTTTTGAAAAAAAAGGAAAATGAAATGAAATTAGAAAAAATGTGAAATGAAATGAAATTGCAAAAAAAATTGAAATGAAATGAAATTGATTATTCTTTTTATATGATATCGGAATCATTTTTATACGTTATAATAAAATAAACTAGACGGAAGCGACATCCTTATCTGACTACCCTTGAGAAGAAATGTCAAAACAAATCTCATGGGCCGAAGGGTGTGTGGTTTGCAAAACACATAACCTTCTTTTTTTGAAGTCGGTAAAAAGCGCCACACAAAGTAGGAAAGATATCTGAGCAGGCCCACAAAATAATCCTCCTTTTTCGTCACCCATGTCACAGTATAATATACAGTAAGTTATCTAAGGCCGCCCGCCGAGTTATTAGCCTACTCTTGCGTTGATCCCCAGGGTTGTCACTTTTACTTTTAGTTAATATTTTCGAACAAGCAGCACTTGATCTAAATTTATGAAATAAAAAAGCATATTATGATTGAATATTTTACCAATTTATAAATTTAGTAAAAATAAAAAGCCTTTATTCATATAACATTTATAATACTAAGTTACAAATTTGATACCGAGAAAATTTTTCTCCTGTTTCTGCACGTCCGGAACGCTTTATTATTATTTGTTAATGTAAAGTAAATTCTCATTCTTATGTAAAGTTTTTGTAGAAAGCTTTTGGGAAAGCATGGACAGGGCATCTTAAATTCTATATCATTCAGTTGATCGTAAATTGACCGGCCAATTTTAATGTTGATGTCATGTTGATGTGGTCCTTTTCGAACGCTTTGCGAAACACCTGCTCCATCCTTTCTACATTATCGACAAAATCATCAGGTGGGATCATGAGTAAATTTCGATCTTTGCCGTAATTCCTGTAATGGGTGTATAAGACACCATATTTGGATTGAACAACACATCAGACAATAGAAAAAATAATAATTTCAATAGTAATTAATTTGCAATATTAATTATTGTGAAATTGCCCTTATTACATCTATACGCGACAAATACGTTTACCTAAACGATGTTTCGAACTCAATCCTCTGTTTTATAGTAAAACTAGACTTTTTAAAATAAACTTTAGCTCTAAACATAGTATTCAGAAAGTAAATTTGGGAATACATTTATATGGAAAAATGCGACTCGGCTACGCTCTTAATAAAGCAAATAAACTGTGAAATAAACAATACAATACCACATTTTCTAATAATACACTGCACAGCCGGCACTGCCGCCACCTTATTCCCTCATATATTATGCTAGCGTGTGCGTGAAATCGCGTGCCGACATGGCGCGCGGCGCGCACGCATACATTCAAACCGAGAGCGGCACGTTTGTATGAAGATGTTCTACTGTATATTATATCTACTGTGCCCATGTGTAGGTAACCGTATATCGAATGAAGGATGCCATGTTTTATAACTCCTTATTTGCGTTCATCTCGCACGGGCTGACAAAGTCGCGTTCCTAGTGGTTTTTCGTGATTATTTGATTAAATTTAAACCAAAGTACTATTTTTTTACAGTTATCGTTGGTATTTATAAGTTTTTATGCAATTTTTTTACAGTTCTTTTGGTATTTACACATAAAAATGACATAATTATTGTCAATTATTTTCTAATTGCAGTACTTATTACGATTATATATTTAAATTTAAGAGTAAATGTTAAAAATATTATAAACACCAAAGAAGTGTTTACATAATCAGCCTATAACGTTCCCACTGCTGGGACACAGGCCTCCTCTCTGTGAGAGGGAGTGGGCCGTAATCCACCACGCGGGCCCAGTGCGGGTTGGTGGATAAGAAGTGTTTGGGTGTAAAAAATAGTAAGTACTCTGGTTTTAATTTAATAAAATAATCACGAAAAACCACTAGAAATGCGACGTTGCCAGCCCGCGCGCGCGCGAGTTGACAACGAAGACGAAATCAAAAGATATCTGCGTGGAAAGGCTTTGTCAATCTAAAATGTTGACAGAAGCGCTAGATTTAAGTGTGGTACAGATGCAACAATTTTAAAAATCTGTCCGCGAATTCCCTATCGGCCTGCATGAAACATTCTTAAAGGGCCGGATGGGTAAGTGTACGTTTACGAGGGATATAAATGTGTATCATTAATCAACGTAATTAGATCATTGCCGGGATCGTGTTGCCTCCGACCGTCCCCGACCAGCCCCGAAGCCGCCCGAGAAACTATCTTACAGAGTTCTTTTTTTCAAATAAATCGAGTTCGGGTGCTTATCTTTTGATTATGAGGATAATGAAGTTGGATTTTGAATGTCGAATGAGATAATAATGTATTATTTCGTTTAGAGGTGGCTTCTTACACGATGATGTTATCTAATAACATGATAACATTACCGTGCTTCTTATTTTAAAGTTGGCAGGTTCTACCTTTTTTTTATGGATGAGAAATCATCAAATGACCCCTCCCGCTCTGGGTGGTGCGGAAGGGAGTGTCAGACTCTTACTGACTAAAACCCATCCGTATTCCTTCCTTAGCCCTTTATGTTCCGGGATAGCGGTAACCCTTTCGGACAATCCCGCACCCCCGGCAGGCTTCGGCCCTGGCAAGCCCCTTCCTTAACTGGCTTCTGCCTACGACGACGTCTACGTGTTTCACCAGGTTGAACTGAATAACACCTATAATTTGAATTTTTTAGCACATACTCTAGCTATTGTGACACCTTAACGTTATTTTCTAAACTAGCTTCTGCCCGCAACTGCGTCCACGTGAAATTTCTTGTTCCCCGATCGACCCCGTCGCATCGCATCGCCTGTCCGCGCCATTACTTCGTTTTCGCTTTGCGTTCTTTCTGACTTTTTTGTCGTTGTGATCGGCTCCTAAGGGCCCTAGCGTGATGTTAAATAGCTTATAGCCTTCCTCAAGAATTGGGCTTTTAAACGCAAAAAGTTTTTTTCAAATCCAACTAGCAGTTCTAGAGATTAGTGCGTTCAAACAAACAAACTCTTCAGCTTTATTATTACAAATATGGATACGTAATAATATGTGACTTATTTAATTCAATCGGTATAATCGTCATTATTTAGAAGAAAAATCAGAAAATTGGGTGAAACCCGAACACTAAAAACTACTATCTACATTCTACATTCCTACTATCCTACTTGCTACTATCACACTAATATCACACTATCACGCTAATATTATAAAGGCAAAAGTTTGTGAGGATGTTTGTTACTCTTTCACGCAAAAACTACTGAACGGATTTTGATGAAACTTTACCATAATATAGCTTATACATCAGAATAAGACATAGGATACCTTTTATTTCGATATTTCTACGGGATCGACATTTACGCGGGTGAAACCGCGGGGCGTAGCTAGTCATTTAATAATTTTCTTGCTAGTGCTTAATGAAGCAATTATAAGACAGAAGCTATAGAAAAACCTTGTTCAGGTTTTTACGACTAAAAACAAGAAAGACGTACTGTATGAAAATGATACTGTATTGTTTATTCAATCAGTTATAGCCGGTACTATGGAAAATAAAAGAAATAACTACTAAGCAGAATTAGTACCTACCGCTTTTGCATTTTTCCGAAGAGTTAGTGTGCATATACACGAGTGACACGCGTCGACAACAGAGGCAACTCAAACTCAAAGCATTTATTTCAATTAAACCATTAACAGGCACTTTTGAATTGTCAAGAAGTCGGTCAGTCAGAAAATATGAAGCTAGTTGCCCATACCAAAGCGTAGGTATCTATGGAGAAGAACGGGCAAGAAACGTATCGTCAAAATGTGTCTTGGATCAGTATTCAGAGGTCAATGTTCTTCTAACTGAACAGATAGTTGTGCTGCTGGGGAGTTTGTTCCGCCACTTCTTTTTCCCGGCTAAAGCACTAGGAAGTGGTGAAGGAAGTGTCTTATGTAATTTTACTAGTTTCAATAAATTACTTTTGATTTCCATTTTGACTAAAAGAGAGCCTCCAAGTGGTTGTTTTAGTGCCGTGGGGCAATTGCGTAACACATTATCAATCGGAATCGGTTGCATTTTGACAGTCCAACGACATTCATTGCGTTATTTACGTGTTGAGCAGACAAATTTTTCGAACTCATGAAGCAATGGATTAGAAATTTGCTTTAAAATGATTCAGATTCCGATTGATAGTGTGTTACGCAATTAGGGTGCTGGTCTGAGTCACATTTTCTTTATGCCATGGTTTTTAATTAGGACTGTTCCATAACGTAGCTTATTCAGGCTTTCTCAACAATAATATCAATAAATGAATTATTGTTCCACTCGAGTGAATGGAAATAAAAGCTAGATAGATACATAATTACATTCAGAACAGCATTAGAACTGCTTTACTTTCCGCATCTTACGTAATTATGTCTGTTCTTAATACAACCATTTCACACTACGTTTACATTACTTTAGTTCATTATCTTATTAAATACAGTCTTAACAGCCTTTCAATAATAACTTAGACATGAAAAAACAGAGATAAAAAAAGCTATAATTTTTTCATCATCGACATTTTCGGAAGTATTTATCGACTAAATCACACCACTAAAGCACTATCTATCTGTAATATGTAGTAAATTTTCAATCGAATAATTAACTCAAAACGCTTTTTCCGCGTTCCTAAGTAATTTTATCCGATCTAAAACCACCACATAATTGGAACACCTATGATTTATTATCAGTTAATTTTATGATAATCAGACTATGAATAATCTGCGCGGGAGCCGTATTCTGTTACCGTTTTAGTCGGTCGTTAATCGAGTTACGTTTATCGATGATTATATGTTGCTTGTCATTCGTGTTTTTTAATAAAGATCAGTCAATTGTTTGTCGATAAGAAATGTCGCTCGACACTCATTTTCTTGTCATGACAATATTATTATGAGTTTGATAACGTCTAAAGATACGACAGTGTTTACATGTTTAATTTTTTTTGTTTTAATTTTAATGTAATTTACTTCAATCTTCTATTACATCTTCTGTTTTACATCTATAGGTACATGAATAAAATAATAACGAAGATTTTTTTTCCGTTTGTCTGGATGTTTGTTCCGGATTGACGCAAAAACGGCTGAACGGATTAGGATGAAATTTGGTACACAGATAGTTTATAACCTGGATTAACACAAAAAGTACTTATAATCCCGGGAGTACGTTCCCGTGGGATATTTTTCGACATCCACGCGAAGCCGCGGGTAGAAACTAGTAATTAATATTATTGACACACCAACATTAC
Organism: Amphipoea oculea; assembly: GCA_945859645.1. Lineage (NCBI taxonomy): Eukaryota > Metazoa > Arthropoda > Insecta > Lepidoptera > Noctuidae > Amphipoea > Amphipoea oculea. The sequence goes on along the minus strand of OX243869.1, from coordinate 6,746,130 downwards.
GTTAAGTCTATTTAAAAAGTAAGTATCTAGATTTCTAAGCCAACCTGACATTTTCATTTATATTATTACTAACTATTATAGCATTGTTTTCCACAATAGCTAATGCTGTCAGTGAATGCACAAAAGCACCTTTGGGTTAGGAGAAATTCAAGGTTTTAACAACCAATCATTCTAACAAACGAAGGGAAAGTGTCATAAATATCATTATAAACTCGTAACTATCATTATGTATGTAAGCATAAAAGCAGTGAATAAGAAGATAATCACAAAAGGCTGCATTATTATTTTATTTATTACGCTGTCACGTCAAAATATCGATTGTCAATTGTCCCATCACTTTTTGTGTTGTAAAATATTTTACAGCATAATTTTATTAATATCTTATTGGCTGCTTCATTGTCTCGGCTGCCTCTCTGGGTTTTATTCCTAGGTCGGGCAGAGTGTTATTGAGTTTTCCATTAGGATTTTCTCATTAGCAGCCCGGGGTCCGAATTTGTGCCCGGTTGATTGCAATAGACTCGCTCCACAGATATAGATACACCTAGATAACGCAAGAACAACTACTTCGTGTGCCAAAAATCGCACTAGCTTACGTTCCAAAATCGTAAGCCGCCACTTTCGCGCTCAGTCCTGTGTACTGCTGGCTGGGTGAGCGTGAGCGAGAGCGCGAGCTTGTGACGTCATAGTAGGTAGTCAAAAAATGGCACGCTTGGTTTTCATACAGATCGTGATACTTGCGTTATCTATGTCTCTCTGTATCTGTGGCTCGCTCTCATTACATGGGACTTAAACCCAACCAGCCTGGTGCCAGCCTAGTGCCTGGCGGTGTTAACCATCGCTGGGGCTGTGTCTCGCATGAGGTCTTCGCATTATGCTTAGCGACGGGCGTTTTGCGTGGATGTGACGCATATTTTCCTCCAAGTTGTTATTTTTTTTTTTTGCGTTTTTGTTCTGTCTCTGCGTCATGTTTACCGCAAATAAACGTATTTTCTTTCTTTCTTTCTAAACATAACTGTCGATATGTGAGTCTATTATAGGTACCTACACCTCTGGCCAACTCTTCGGGGATAAAACGCGTGATGTTATGATGATATTAATATCTTAGACATCCATACTAATATTATAAATTCGAAAGTAACTCTGTCTGTCTGTCTGTATATTACCTTTTCACACCTAAACCACTGAACCGATTTAGATGAAATTTGGTACAGAGATAGCTTGAGTCCCGGGAAAGGACATAGGATACTTTTTATCCCGATATTCCCACGGGATCGAGACTTATGCGGGTGAAACCGCGGGGCGCAGCTAGTTAGAAATTTTAACAAACACCACGCAGATACTAGTGATGTTCTACCACATCCGGGAATCGTAATGCAAACCGGATTTAGAGCATCTGTACCTACCTGATTATTATCTGCCGTATCTGGTCCATTGCTCCTATTAATATTTGAATAATCTCATCACTATTAAGAGCGAATTGAACTAACTGACTAGTGACCATCCAAATCGGCAATTTTGATTAGTAACTTCACCTTTATTCTTCAGTTAAATAAGTAAGGTTGGTTGGATCTGAAATAATCGGGATTACTCTTAGCTGGTGATCTGGACATGTTTTAATATTTACAACTTTTTGGTAGAAAATAATAATGGCCGATTTGGACTAGATAAAGTAGAAGAAAAGTAGAGTATTCTGTAGCAATCCTTCTGTTCCTACCACAAAAATACCACGATTCTCACACGAATGTGTTCTGTCTCAAAATGTTTGAAGCTGTAGCGTAAACTGAACTTTATTGTGTAGGAATTAAAGTTACTTTTCCATAAAAAAAATCCAACGGAATAATTGCGTAACACACTAAGAGTAGCAATGGCTTTCATTTTGACAGTTCAACAATATTGATTGCGTTATTTACCCTGTTGAGCAAAACATTTTTCGAACATACCTACCTAATTGATGAAATGGATTAGCAATATCATTGCTGTGTGCATGTGCTGCTGGGGAGTTTGTTCCGCCACTTCTTCTCCCCAGAGAAAGCACTAGGAAGTGGCGAAGGGCGGGCGTTTTGGGGGACTGTCTTTTGTAATTTTGACGTTCGAAAAGTGCTGATTCTCAGCCTAGTTTGAATAAATGACTTTTGATTTTGATTGATTCAAATTCTGATTGATAGTGTGTTACGAAATTAGCTTGCTGGATATCTTGATAATTGGAGACCTGTGGTCATGGTGAGTCCCTAGAACAGTACCTACCGTTCTGTGATGGGGATAATGCAACTTTTATCGGTCTCCTTTAAATACAGCTCAGATAATCATCACACTAACATTATAAAGGCGAAAGTTTGCGAGTGTGTGTGTGTATGGTTAGGTATATGTTTGTTTCTTCTTCACGCTCAAACGGCTGGACCAATTTTGATAAAATTTTGTATGGAGGTAGCTGACACCCTGCCACTTTTATCCCGATATTCCCACGAAACGAAACTTACGCGGGTGAAACCGTGAGGCGCAGGTAGTATTTCATACAATGTAATTATTACAAGTCCAAATAAATGAATTCAAGCAATAAAACATAATATGTTATCAAAATACTATCTACAGTATTATTGTTTAGGATACGATCTGAGAGTAGCGGAGCGGAAGCTATAACTTATTGAACTCACAAAGCAACTCACACGGTGTTTATCTTAATTACATACTAATCATACTTTTATTCATCGCATGCAGTGACATCATAATTAGAGAGCTCCGATGTGACTAGCCTATTATAAATTATCTACTTTTTTACTTTTTTTTCTTTAGGTTAGGCCGGATTTAAATAAAAGGCCTTTGCCCGTGACACGTTTCTTTAGCAGAAAACAAATCACTTTGTAGTTTTGTTAACAATGGTTCGTTTTATCATCATCATAGGAAACAGTAATATGAACGTAATATGATGAGGTTTCGATATTTGGATTTTCACGAAACTTTTTTCCCGCTGAAACCTATGAAAAAATACTTTAAAGAATGGTTTGCGTTTCTTTAGCGGTGCATTTATGTTTGCCCTATGAAAGCTAATGGAAGCCACTTGCTTTTCGAGAACCTAAATATTTTCTTTGTGCCTTACCAACTAACGAGCTCACGTCGAACACTAAACTATCAGCTGGTAACACGTCAGTACGTAATACTACCTTAGAGCAGCGTGTATCGGGAGCGGATTGTTATAAGTCGGACTCAACCGTCATTTGTTTTTAAGAAGAACGCAACAGCCAGTGCGCTTCTTTAGTGGCAAGGTTCGTGTGAAATGAATTTATCCCCTAATATCCTTATAAAAAGGCAACTTCTAAGCTTTAGGATGTCACTTATTTTTGTATGGAAAAAAATGGACGTTTTCTGTACTCTAAGGCTGGTTTCTATTCACGTCGAATACTAAAATATTAGCTGGTCACTGGTCACACGTCAGTAGGTACATAATTCTACTTCAGGGCAGCGTGTACTGTATCGGGAGCGGATTTTAATAAGTCACCATAATATAATTATCGAATACACCAGACTCAACCGTCATTTGTTTAAAAGAAGAACGCTGCTGCTCTTTAAGAAGGACTGTAGTCGTTGAGTTTAAAATTGGAAAAAGATTTTTAAAAGAAATCATTGACATGTTTTATGCGAATTTTTCCTCTCCGACTCAAGTTCTGTCATTTGTTTGTAAGAAGAAAACTACTTCTATTCAGACAGTGTTTTTTTTTAAATCATCGTTATCTTTGGCTCATAACTTTTTTTTTAAATGACAGCTTTTGTACTTATCTATAGTGTGATAATTATGGTTTTTAGGATGTCGTTTACTTTTTGATTGAAGAGTCCTCATTTTCTTCACTATTTTCTAACTAGAAGCTTGTTTTTAATTCACGTCGAATGCTAAAATATCAACTGGTAACACGTCAGTACATAATACTACCTCGGGGCAGCGTGTATCGGGAGCGGATTGTAATAAGTCGCCATAATTTATGTTACATGCAATTAAAGTAAGATTGTTGCCTGGTCCGGCGGCGGTAGCCCAGGAGTCGGGCTTTTGTTTTTGATTGCTATTATTTAGTTTAATGTAGTATCGATGTTTTAATAATATATTGAGATGAGTGTTCGGTTTTTTGCTAAAACTTTAAAATGAGTAATTTTCGACATTAAAAGGTACTTTTGCATTGAAAAGTAACTTTGAATGGTCTATTTGAAAATAAAATGACTTCGACTTTCGCGCTGTGATGATTTTTTAAATGAATATGTCTATGACAGAAAGTGACTTATTTTAGAAAGTCTAATTTCGTCACTGTCAATAAACTTAACATAATATAAATAAAAATGTCTACATGTAACAAACTTAACATTTGTTACTTTTAGTTTTAGACTTTCAATATCTAATTCAAATTATTTAACGCAGATTATAAAACGTCATGATCACACGTAACACATCCTCAACAACGTCTAACAAGCTAAAGAAAACCGATTAAAAAAACACACTCATCCCATAAAAAAAAAATACAACGTTAACTGTCTTTGTAAACCCGCTATAAATCCACAGTTCCACGCTCCGCGCTCCCGGCCTATAATTGCGGTTCTGTTACTAGGTTTCCTGTCACTAAATGAGATTAAATGTACCACAGAATGTTTCTCAATAGCATAAGAACATTTAATGAAGCCAGCTCGTTTTACGACCGCATTACGGACTAAATACATTTGTACTGGATAGCCCGCAATGCACCGGAATAGATGACTTGGAGTTTATTGCTGAACAAATCTTTACGCACCTGTTTATCCTTGTGGACTAATGTAGAGAAACACAGAAAGAAGGTTCATTGAATAAAATATGATGAAAGTATGGTGCCCAATTGCTGAGTAAAGGGCCCAAGGTTCCACGGATGCCTGGAAGAGATCGCAGAAAGCGATAAGGCCGCCCATTGTATATTTTGTAGTGTTTGATGTATTTTTTTTTTCATGATCATTTTATGTGTATTTTTGTGGTGTACAGTCACATCTATAAGTATGTATACACTTGGCTTTATTCGAAGGCGAATTTCTCCTTTATTATTGAATGAAATTTTATGTTCTTACGAACATAGTATTTTCGAACCCATACGTTTATGTTAAGTGTCGTATTTCAACGTTGCATTCGTTATTTCACGAAAAAATCGCAATTAAAAATTGCCAAGTGTTGACATATTGGTGCACGTGACTGTACAGAAAGTACTTATAATATATAAATAAATAAGGGCGCTCAGCATTTTGAAGACTACGCAGTCATTTCTCTTCGAATAGCATAAGCATAATCAGCTTATAATGTTCCCACTGCTGGGACACAGGCCTCCTCTCGGTGATCCACCACGCGGGCCCAGTGCGGGTTGGTGGATGTGACACGTCTTCGAATTTTTGGTTCTGGGATATACCGGTTTCCTCACGATTTCACCGGCATAAGTGTCGATCTCGTGGAAGTATCGGGATAAAAAGTATACCATGTGTTATTCTGATGTATAAGCTATATTACTGTAAAGTTTCATGAAAGTCCGTTCAGTAGTTTTTGCGTAAAAGAGTAACAAACATCCATCCATCCGTCCATCCTCAGAAACTTTCGCGTTTATAATATTAGTAGCTGCGGCCCATGGTTTCACCCGCATAAGTTTCGATCCCGTAGGAATATCGGGACAAAAACTATCCTGTGTCCTTCCCCGGGATGCAATCTATCTCTCTGCCAAATTTTATCGAAATCCGTTCAGTGGTTTAGGCGTGAAAAGGTAACATACAAACAGACAGACAGAGTTACTTTCGAATTTATAATATTAAGTATGGATAGTAGGATCATAAAATCACGCCTGTATTCCCCGACGGGTTAGGCAGAGGTGTACCTACAGTGCACCCTAATTTCGCCAGTTATGTTTAAGTCCTATGTAATAGGGGGCGAGCCTATAATATTGCCACCAACTGGGCACAAATCCGGACTCCGGGCTGATACTGAGAAATACCAGTAATATCGCCAATATTCCTGGAAGTTCAAAAACAATATCTTCTTCGCCTTTCAAAACGGCCGTTTCGTACAAGTCTATACAGTCCTTAAACTATATCAATATGATTATTATATGTAATGATTTTATTTATCGTACCAATTACTTCCTTGTTATGCAAATGTGCATAAATGTCGGTGGGTCGTTGCATAAAATAATAAAGGTACCTACTACAAATATGGTTTAATGACTAGTATGGTATGTTAACTTATCTTCATCAGTTTCTTAGGTAATGGATACAGCTTAGGATTCTTAAGTATCTATATTAATTAATAAATTAGTTAAGCAAAAATCTATCTATACGAGATAAGAGAATTTCAAAATTCTGAAGAAAAAGTCTATGATGGTTCAGCCAAATTAATAATGAGATTATAATCTTCACCATTGGTAACCTTCGAGGTAATTGCGTAACATATAGCAATGGGTTTCATTTTGACAGTTCAACAACATTCATTGCGTTATTTACGTTGTTGAACAGACAGATTTTTCGAACATACAAAGCAATGGATTAGCAATATCCTTCAAAATGATTCAGATTGAGAATTAAGGTGCTTTTTTCACCTACTGCTGAGTACCTATAAGCCTCCTTTCTTTTGTGCCATGCTTACCAGGATCTGGAAAGAAATTATCCGGAAAAGAACCGAAGTTATCGACATAGCTTGCAGAGTAAACAAACTGAAGTGGCAGTGGGCTGGCCATGTTTGTCGAAGGACCGATGGCCGATGGAGCAGACGAGTCCTGGAGTGGAGACCGCGTATCGGCAAGCGTAGTGTGGGACGCCCCCCAGCTAGATGGACGGACGACTTAAAGAAGGTGGCTGGGGTAGGCTGGATGCGGAAGGTGGAGGACAGGGTACTGTGGCGCAGTCTGGGAGAGGCCTATGTCCAGCAGTGGACTGCGATAGGCTGAGTTGATTGATTGATTGATTGATTACCTGGAGGAGTATTCTGTAAAAATGATGCTAGGGATTGACACTATTGACAGCTCCTGGTTACCTTACCTGGTTGCTATTCCACCAATTCGTACTAAGCGTTTGCAAATGTCCATTATAATGCGCACAGCAAAAGAGTGGAACTCTCTACCTGCGTTTGTTTTTCCGAGCGCATACAACCCGAATCTCTTCAAAGTGAGAGTGAACAGGCTTCTTCTGGGTAAGCTCGCTCCATCGTCGACTTTGTCTCTGTCTCCTTTGACCTAGGCTAGAGTCAAGAGCAAGCCCATTTCAAATAAAAAAAAGCTCACTTCAAGCTCACTTTATTACAATACTTCCCCGTAAGTTTTCACGGTGAGAATTTTTACAGAATAGACCTATTAACTGTGCGAGTCTCATCCAGGCCATCCCCGCGATCTTCTTAAATCAATAATCCTGACTTCAAATTACCATCAGAATCGTAAAGGAATCAAAGAAATCTAATTTCTTACTTCACTTTCTATTTAACTGAATAAATTGAGTACGGGGTGCGTCAATGTATCTAAGTAAATACGATAAATGCACGCTAAAACAGAACCAATTCAGTATCCTTAATTACATGCAAATATATCCAAATAAAATTATCACACAACGCTATTGCACGATATTAGCAATTTAATCTAATTATGCCAAAACTAGAATGTAATCTCATGAAACAACAATCAGGTTTTGTTTCTGTCCTGCTTACTCTTAGACGGTGGTAATGAGTGCGAAAGAGAAGGGAGACGTGTTGTTGGATGTGTGCTTGCGCAGAAAACTGCGTAGCTTACATAAATTGTTTAAGGCGTAAAACACAGCTACTGTATCGCGCGACACGCGATATGACGCGCGATTTTCCACGCGTCTTTATTTACACACATTTTTGTAGTGTTTCTACAAATGTATGTGTTTTGCTGCTTTACTTATGTCCATAACTTTAACAGCTCCAACACGCAAGTTGCAAGGTGGCATTCATAAATACATTACTTATATAGGTTTTGAAAATTTTCTAAAAGCTATGTACAATTTTAGTATTACGAAAATGAAAAAAGTTCGGTTTTTCCTGTTTTATTTGTGTCCAACACTGATGTGAAATTTAGGATTATCTACCGAAATTACAAAAGCAGAAGAAAAATTAAAAATCACGACAAAGAGAAACTTACAATAGTTTGCTTTCAAATCAATGTTCATAATGCAGAGTCTAGGTGTGCAATAATTTCGCCACACGACTTACTCCGTCACGCACACCGTCGTCAAACCTCACGAAAGACATCCGATACAACTTTCAACAGCGATCCTCCACACTTTCATAGCAATAAGTAATCGGTACAAGATTAGCGTCTTGTCGCGCGTATATCGCAGGCCGCGACAACCGGTAGCGCGGGCTGTGCCTGCGCAGCCGCGCGCCTCCACCGCGCCGCGCCGCGCTCGCGTCGATCGCCGATTCTAATCAATATGCTAAGTGGCGATACGGCATCGCGTGCGACCGCGAAATACTCGCTCTTTGTTTAATTAACTACCCGATTAATGTTACATTACGCGGATATATCATTGCTACAGTTATAAACTAGTCCTTTTTCTGTAAGGATATCGTAAAAATGTAGATCGAGATTATTTATAAGATCTCTAGGGAGTTGTGAACTTGTTTGTTGACTTTTGAAATTGATTTACTTGTTATGGATATCGATTTTGTTGTGATGAGTTAAGATCGTGTCGGATCCGTGACTGCACATGCAAATTAAAATAAATAAATACGCAGTACTTTTCGCGTCATTCTTTTAGCTTTATTTTAGATGTTTTTGTATCAATTTTGAACCAATTCAGGAGCGAGATAAATATTTTCCAGAAATGCGACTACATAAACATGCTCGTTTATAATTAAACAATCACACAAGCAAGCGCAAACACCATTCTTAAGGTGCCACTATTCGATATTTTTTCCATACAAATTTCGGGAGAGTATTACTCCAATGTTTGAAATTGTAAATCCAAAGTTAAACATTGTATCGTTTTGTCTAATTATTAATTGTGTCTGTACGGAAGCAGAATTGTAAAATAACAAGCCATTAAAAAGTTATGAGCCAACAAAGATTCGTTTTTCTTGCTATTTTTAACGTAACTTTGGGTGTAAATAAGTAATAAAAGAACTGAAAAATATTAAAAATTAAATCCGTACCGATAAAGCTCAGTTATCGAAGAGTTCAAAAAACTTTATTTGTGATTGATTTATGTAGTGGATTTTTCATAGAACTCGATTTTCCAAAGCACTTTTCAAATATTTTTATGCGCCTATCAGTTCGGAACGGTGTTTCTGTGCGTGAGAACTAGATGTTGTGCATGTAGATTAGCGTCTAACTGCTCATCACTGATACTAAGCTCCGTCAGACACGAAGCCAAGTTAGACAGCGTGATTTTGGCCATGACCACCATTGAGTTCGAGCTCGCGTTTAGTTTACTCTTAAACCCAAACAACAAATATAAATCACAATTAAAAGTAAAAACAGATGAATATTTTACTTCATTAGCCACTCAAGATTAATGCTTAAAGAAAATAAAATGGTGCTCCAATCAAGGATCCAAAATTTCAGTTTATTCTTTTTGACTGGCCCATATCAGAAGAACACTTATGAATGCAATTTTATTAATTAATTTCGAGATGCATTTATCTTCTTCGCATGATGCAAGCTTTTAATAAGGCCGAGCCACCATTATGGGGATTGCATTTGAGGGAAGTTGGGGTGATTCGGACAACGGGCTGAGTGGGCGATAATTCATCGCGCGGGAAATTAGGAGCGGTCTGTTTTTTTTGCGACACCTTTTCGTTGGCGCTGTGTTTGTCCGCGCGAGGTTTTAATTTTAGATTTTATGCGAATTAGATTATGTTTGTGTTCGTGATATTAGATTTATTGGTTTATATCGAATTGATTTTGCGTAGATAGATAAATCGTGTATACCTATTATATTTTTAGGTTAAAGTAACAAAAAATAACCACTATTTTACTATTATAACAACCACTTAAATATAACACTAAACTTTGAATTGACCATTAATATCGATTCTACATCCTAATAATGCTCATTTAACAACGTTTTTCTCATATAAACGGTACTACTTCGTTGACTAATGATAATCTTACCTAATAATAATGTTTGAAAACCGCAGAAATTATAAGAAATTTACTAAAATACTCAAACAGCCCTGAAGAAACTAATTAACACAAACGGATTGAGTTCTAAATATAATATTGCCATAACAATAAACAGGCTCATCGATTTACACAATATTAGTATTTTAAAGCCGGTCCACACGGCCCGAGCCTCCCCTAATTTGAATAATAATCTCGCCATCAATCTGTTTGGTTTGCCTTGCTCCTTGATTATTAAAACAAGACCTCATTTAGATTATGCGTTAAACATTAAGTTAATTTTGTATCTTGTTTATTTCTAGTACTGAATACAAATACTTCGCAAATGAAACTAGGCAACTGTCAATCGGCCATTGATGTTCTTCGGCGTTGTTTTTTCTACGACACCGTTAAACGTACAGCTTAGAAGAAAAAAAAAATTGTGTATTGTCAAATGTTCAAAAAAAGACTTACTTATTCAAAAATATTTTATACAAATTAAATAGTATCATGATAAAACAATCGTAAAACAGAGCTCAAAAAATTTTTTTCGTCGTAGATATTATTCTCAAAATTTTGAGCGTAAACTATCATATTTTATGTGATGAAAATAAAGGAACTAAAGAAATACCAAAAAAATATTCCACTGAACCGTGCATTTAGTTTTTAATTTAATTAAATCTGTAAAATTACTTTTATTTTGGTGCTCATTCGATTCAACTAACATCAAACGCATCGCTGTTTTGAACCTCATTTGTTGTCTCGATGCGCTGTTGTCACCTAAAAGTTTGCTTCTTAACGCACCTTAATACGCCTCACGCAATGCATATTGCGTGAGGCGTATTTTCAGGACTTACCTACAAAAGTGTTGTTCAGCTTTCTTGGATTTGTAAAATTGTATGAAAGGAATAGAAACCGTTTCGCAATAATTATTTGCAGTAATTACAGCCAGTTGAAGAATGAACGATATTTTATCGCTGCCAGGTGCAGACAATTACAAGCCAGGATTTTAGAAGTGCTAGCCTAGTATGTCTACAACTATAAACCAACATACTGGTTTCGATTTAGTTAGGTACCAAAATACGAAAAAAACGTATCAGTAAGTTCTATCTCGAAGAGGATCGTAATATTAAGCTGAGCGATAGCCTTTTTGCGTGGATGTGACGCATATTTTCCCCCAACTTGTTCTTTTTTGTGTTCTTTCTGTGCGTCATTTTTGCCGCAAATAAACGTATTTTCTTCCTTTCTTTTCTTTCTTTAAGTACACTACAGTGACAGAAAGGGCAGGTTGGACTTACCAAACTAACCAGTAGAAAAATAGATCTATCAAATTAGCAGGAAAAAACATTGCAGCAAAAAAACTAAAACAAAAAATGATGAATATTACGCATTATTTTTAACCAAAACATAACAATATTCTTCGCTTAGTTTTCCAAAAAAATACTAAAACATCCACACAGTACCTTCCTTTTCAATACGCTCCTGTCTCGTAACTAAATATTGTTTATTCGATTCCCAATTCTTTATTGCATTTCATAATGTTGGTAAAACAGTTGGTAGGCTTTAAATTATCGAAACAATTATGGACCCAGTTGGGCACAGCATAGTAGGAGAGGAGAAAGAGCGCTTACTTTTTCAGTGCAAATGTATCGAAAACCACATGAATTTAATAAATTTTTACAAGAAAAAGACATCCCACTAACGCAATTTACTCAATAAACAGTTTAACCCTGGAAGAGGTGCGACTGATTCCAAAAGATATCATCATCATGTGCCTACAAGCCTTTTACCAACTATGTTAGGGTCGGCTTCCAGTCTAACCGGATGCAGCTGAGTACCAGTATTTTACATGGAGCGACTGCCTATCTGACCTCCACAATCTAGTTCCTGAGTAATACGAAACCCCTTGGTAAGTCTGGTTGTCAGATTTTCGGACTTCTGACTACCCGTAAACGACTGTAAAAGATCCACGAATGACAACCGGGACCAACAGCTTAACGTGCTTTCCGAGGATAAAAGATAAGAGGATTCCAAAAGATTTATTTATTTACTAAGATACATCAGCATAGCTACTCACAACCATACGACAGGCTATCGTATCGAAAACCTGACATTTCGATAACCTGATTTGAATTGCCCTCAACAGCAAATAGCTGTTGGAAGAATAGCGGGCGTCTATTTGATTTAAACTGACAAAATTTTCGGGTTTTGGACTTGTGAACAATGTTTAGAAGACTCCTACGATAACAATGATTAATGTTCGATACGATACGGAAGCGTATCGAGTGTTTGTGAATAGCTATGCAAATCAAATTACACAGACATTTAAAATCAATCTTATCACCTTGTACAAAGCAAAAATGCTTGTAAAAGTAGTATAATTATGCAGTCTGTCGCCCTCACACCACAGTAAGTAACTCCAGGTAGCAGTTTACGATGCGAGCGGGAGATAAACTGCAGATAGCTGATGTTACTCTTACGAGTATGTTCACACGTCCAGATGTTTTGATGTGGTTCTTATGGCTTCTGTATAGGGAGCTGTGATTTTTTTATGGGCAACTGTAGGTTTTAGTGGTTCTGTATCTGAAAAAGATAGATCTATTTAAATGGGTATTATTCGTTTGATTTCCTTTCTTTAAAAGTTAAACTAACAAATAGTACTTAGTTGGTTCTATTCCTCTCGAGGTTAGTTCGTGTGCCGCCTTGCCCCGTGCTTTTTAGTTTTACTTATAATATACACGCTATTTAGATTTTTGAGTCATCTATACTATCCATACTGATATTATAAATAAAGAGGTAAAGTTTGTGAGGCTGTAGGGGGTAATCTTCGGAACTGCTGATCCGATTCCGAAAATTTCTTCACTAATAGGAAGCTACAGTATTGCCGTAATATTTTATAATAAATCAAGCCATTTCACGCGGACGAAGTCGCAGGCAGGAGCTGGTTTAAAATAAATTGTATCTAACGGATTTAAATAATTTCCATGTCTGAAATAAGAAAGAACGGAAAACTTTATTTTTAAATTAACAAATCTCCTCAGAATTTTCAATTCATGTATCATTCAATGTTTCACAGAAACGAAGGAAAATGTCAATTCCGTTGAAATAAAAAGTAATTTTCCATTTTTATTATAAACTCAATTTGTTAAAATAAACGCCTAGGTAGGTACTAACTAACCCGAAAGTTGTCCAAAGTATATAAAAACGGTAAAAAGGGTTGAAAGATAAAGTCGGCTAGAACTCGAACAATAGAGGCAATCACAAAAAAAATTTAACCGTTTCACAGAAGAAAAGTTCGTAATTTTGTATTGCAAATTAGAATTTTTGAACACTGTGCAATTATTATAATTTCACATTTAAAACTACTTTTACCTGTGCAAAGGATATTTTAAGATGGATTCAATAAAATTAATTTGAACACTGTGCAATGATTATAATTTAACATTTGAAACTACTTTTACTTGTGCAAAGGATGTTTTAAGATGAATTCAATAAAATTAAAATTGCAAAGGATATTTTAAGATGGATTCAATAAAATTAAAATGTTTATAAGTAATTAAATGCACTCGAAAAATTAAAAACTTAAAAGTAAGCATAATTATGAAACCTTCTGAATTCCTGTAAATAATCAACCGTTCTTTACGTATTAATAAGTTTCGACTTATTAATTTATTTTTAGTTACTTCAGTATTAAAACTTCTTAAAAATCGAGAGATTTCAGCGAAAAGTTCATTTGTATTTTCCTGTTTTTCCTTGTACCTATACTGTTTTCCTTGATATTTCTTTGATTTAAACATATGCTTTGTTCCCTTTACTTGCATAGCTTCAGAAAATATTTATTGCACCAAGATGACTTTTATGCAATCACTACATGAATCTTCTACTTGGTAGTCAGTTGCAGAAACAGAAGTTAGAGTCGGTTTTAATTGAATTTGCTGTCCCTATCACTTCAAGATGACTACATAATGTATTCAATATCTATACCACATAAGAAATGTTGATAGTCTACAAGAAGTACTGCTACATATCTGTAGATATTATAAATAAAAGTCGCTTCTCTGTGCGACCGCGTTGTTTAGAAACGCAACGGATTTTGATGCGGTCACTATCATTTAGAGAATTTATTCCGGAAGGTTATGTGTTATCATCATCTGCCTAGCCTTTTCCCAACTATCCAAGCCGACCCCAACGGGTCGGCTTCCAGTCTAACCAGATGCAGCTGAATACCAGTATTTTACATGGAGCGACTGTTTATCTGACCTCCACAACCCAGTTACTGGGTAATACGATACCCCTTGGTAAGACTGGTTGTCAGACTTTCGGGCTTCTGACAACCCGTAACGACTGTCAAAGATCTAAGAATGACCGCTGGGACCGACGACTTAACGTGCTTTCCGAGACACGGAGGGTCTTGGTATGTACAGGTGGTTACCCATCCACGGACCCACCGTGGCAAGCGTAGCTTAACCTGATCGATGGAACCTTGCGGCTGTTATTTTCGCTCCTAAAAATATTATTGAGCACTTTCATATTATCTCTTTTTGTGAACCTCAAATATTTCCTATTTTGGGATCTTACTCGTAAATACACTAAATAGCCAAGTAACGTCGACAAACTTAGATGTAGCGCTCGCCGGTCGCTGCCGCGGCACCGCTCGCTTCGCTCGCTCGGCTCGCGCGCTTTTAGTCACAGTTCTAAACCTTACCTAACCCATTCGGTCGCGGAGCCCTAGCTTAGTTACTGCAACCAATTCGGCTTACGAGTAGTTAGTATTAACTTATCTATCCTATACCCTAATCAAGTAGGTAGCTAGTTTAGTAATTAGTTGTTTGTCATCGTAGATTCCCGCTTTGTATAGCCTAATTTAACTTGACTAAAAACAGGAAACATTTGAGGTTAGATAGACAAAAACAAGGAGGCGAGAAGGCCGTATTTGCGGTTTGATACAGCGGTTTTTCAATTGTGTTTCATTTAACAATGTTAGGGAAGTTATAAAAAATGTTCAAAGGATGTAATTACATAGAATTACCTAAAGTATTGCATTATGATATGAAATAGGCCCTCTGTTGTACTCAAACTTACCTCCGAGTACACTTAACACTTCGATCCAAGAACAGTTTGGTAACTTTTTGACCCTAATGCGGAGCTTTTAGTGTAACCTACCACATGTGACAGCAACAATTTAAACTAGGCTTTTTGGTGCAAGACGTTAACAATTAAGCACTGTATTAAAATTACCGAATAAACCGAAGATATATTTTAACTTATCTTTCTAACTAATCTAAATATTCCTCAAGCTGAAAACTTCATCTCAATTTTTATGTTCGATTAACCCAAGTTCACACTTGCGAACCGTACACCATCGGGTATAATATCGAGTATATAAATACTGCTTTCTTCATTCCCGAAGGTATTAACATACTTATTAATTGCTGCCTCCGGGGTACACTGGTAGCTTTATAATATTTCTCCAATGCTTTACGAGTCCGCGACTCCGCCCTATGCGTTGGACTTGCAGACATTAATGCGTTGCCATCGTCGTCAGACAAATGAGTATGCTGATTAAACTCGTGTGCACTATTCTTTATTTTCTTTTACTTTTTTGCTCGTGTATCGGCTACTTATTTTAGTTGCAAGATGGTTGGTGTAATGTTTATGGGTTGTGCTGATATATCGAACTTCAATTGTTTTTTTTAGGTTTGATTATGCGAACAGTGGCATTTGAAGTTCGAATTATCTTTGACGTTTAAGTTTCTGTTAAAAATGCAATGATAGTGATGAGTCTAGATAATTATGATTAAATTAGGAAGAGACTTCTGCTTTGCAAAATTATATTATTGGATCCTGAAATACATACCTCAATTTGCTATCCAAATACTTTCAGGTTCAATAAAACAACAAATCTAATGTATTCCTCTTTTGTTTCCAGGTAAAGTCGCATTCCACATCACCAGTAAGTTAACACATCAAACATTTTCGTACATTATCATAACACAAACAAACTATTTAACGAACGTTAGCACGCACACAGACGCGTCTTCAATCAGGGCAAGTCGCATTTCGAAAGCAAATTATCAACCTAGAAGGGGGCAAGGGGGGGAGGTATAATTAAAATCCGTTGATTAATATGTAAATGTAATAAGATTACCCTCCCCTGAATAATTTAAATGGAAGCCCGGGAGATGAATTATATACGGCGGACTCTCATTATACCGTACTTGTATCGGCCACTATAATGTATGTTGCGTCTCGTTTGATAAATGCTGTCTGTAGATGCGAGTAGGTGCGGGTTTCGCTCGTGTGTCCGCAGCTTAGCTTCTGAGTGCATTGTTTTGAGGTCCACTCGGATGGCAAATGAAGAAAAGTGGAAGGTTTGCTTTTGGTAGACTGGTAGGTATCTACAAATGTAGGGTGGAAGTGATACGCATACTCACTGATATCATAGACTTTATTGCCTAGTAGATAAGAATGTCGTGTCGTATCTTCGTGTTTTGATAAATATGTCTTGATATATTTACTTAGAAAATTTTCGGAACCAGCTAAGTCACCAAACGAAGCGTAGTCTTCATAGTATGAACATTTAAATTCGAAGTTGATGATGAACCAGCGCTGAGGCTCTGTGTTGCATAGGGTCGCAGCGTAATGCTGAGCGATAGCCTTTTTGCGTGGATGTGATGCAAGTTTCCCTTACCTTCTATTTTTATGTTTTTATTCTTTTTTGCGTCATGTTCACCGCAAATAAACGTTTTTTTTTTCTTTCTTTTCTTTTATGAAGATTTCTTCGACACAAATTAAGGTACTTTTCTTGTAAGTATAGGTAGGTTGGTATACCAAACCAATACATTCCCCAATACCAATAATCTAATACTACCTGCAGTACATAATCAGTTTACCACCGACCTCGCACCGCCAAAATGGCCATGTTTCCGCCATCTTTATTAAGAACGCATGGCCACCCGCCTCCTGGCGTTGGTCAACAGCCAGCAAGGCGTTAAAGGCATCAGCTACACCACCCACCAGTTGTGATAGACCTCCCCACCCCCGCTGGAACCCAACTGTTTCTAGTCGCAGCGGGGCGGTGAGACGGCGGAGACCGGTCAGCGTACACTGGTCTTAGGTGCTTGGCTCACTTGTCTAATGGCTTTGATTAAACTGCCAGTTTATTTGACGGTACGATGCGTGCGTGCGACCACGTATGAATTTATGTTTAGACGACGACCGAATATGGAATTATGATCGAAGATTTAGGGTCGTGAGGAAGTATCGGGGGCATTCGTGGGCGATGCTCTGAGTTTTGCCACGATTTCTTTGACTTAGGTCTTTGAAAAACAGTTCAATAACCATTCATAGATATTATTGCAATCAAAGCACTTGATAGCACGAAGCTTGATAAGAAGATTGATAACGCGAAGTAAAAAGAGAAGAGGAAACTTGGAACCTCAAAAGAGATATCTTCCTTAGTAACTTTGTTGTAACCCTTTAACATTTTCTTACGTCGGACTTATTTAGATACTAGAACTGTGAGTGGAGTTTCAATTTTCTTCGGTAGACATTAGTAATTGTTATGTATGTGTGTGCATTTTCCATATGATGGACATTTGAAATTTTTACGGAAAACTAACTTACTTATTGTTTCAAATATTTCTATCGGATTATAATATTTTTCTTCAAATTAGATTTACTTTCTTTAAAACAATACAGGTATGTAGGTATTAAAAAAAATATTTGGCCTATACATGTGGCCCTGTTGCGTTTGGAAAAGCTAAAGACTACTTTTAACCGGCCAAGCGGCGCGGTTCGCCGATCGGCGACGAAACAATAGAAAATCAATTGTGTCTCATTAGCGGAGCTTGACAGATTAAATCTCTTTTACTTCTACTATCAACAGGCCTAATTCTACCATCTAAAGAGCCTAAGAATTAGCTTCGAGCAGTGTTTGAATCGGAAAAACTTTTTTTGAAGATGATGATTAATACCTATATTAATACCTATTATCGAGGCAAGTTTAGTCTGATTGTAAAAAGAACATTTTGCGAATTGGCTTTATTTGCCAATTCACAAACCTCTATCATATTAATACATTGCTGGTTACAGCTAATTCTAATATTATTTTTCAAAAATAATAAAATATATCTAATAATAATATTTTAATTTTTTTCTTATATTATTTTTTTTACTGTTGGCCAAAATTCTTCCCACATCAGAAGGCCAATTCGCGTAATTACAAATGTTCAAAATCTAGTCTCAAACTCATTTCAGCGACAATCAATGTCATAAACTTGTCAAAAATGTATGGAAATTAGTGGTATTTTTTACAGATTGAGACTGAGGTTAGTCTGCGAACGTTCTTAAGAGTATGAAAAGTTATTGTTGTGTTGCATGAACCACTGGCCAGCATTTTTCATCCAGCAAATTTTAATTTCGTCTCATATTGAAATGTAAACGCAATTCTAGCCTATCCTAATTCACCTCAAACTTCTAGAATTACTTACCTAAGCTATGTAGCTATTGTAACCAATTCAGTTCAGGTTCATATACCTTCGGTAGAACAACAAATTATATCAATAATCCTGTCTATGGCCGGCTAAACGTAGTGGCTTAGGCATTTAGGTTACAAACCTGGGCACTGAGTTCAAAGGTCTGCATGATTTTGACTGCAGATAATTAAAAGTTTCGGGGGAAATTATCCTTTAGTCGAATTTTTCATCATTATCATCGACTTTGCAGTTTAGAAGGTACAGTTTTGGTTTTATGCGATATTCAAAACTACATTTATCGTTTTTGATAAAAATAGCATTTTCATGGTGCTTACTATAAGTTTTCAGTAGTCGTATTTCATTCAGCAAAAAAAGTGACAATTATTTGCCCTTACGAGCAAAAATCATGAAGCATCTACTCCAATTTACACAAAATCAATAGCAATAACCATTCGCATCAACTCTTTGTCCAAAACCTCACAATCTTCCAAGAAACATCGCACAACAAAATACAAAGCAATTATTATTGGTAGCCGACGCACGTCAACAATAGTGTTCAACCGAGCCTTGCCTGGGCTCTCAATAATTAGGATAGTGCATCTCCGTTTACCGAATGAGAATAAAGCCTACCCTTTGTGCTTGTGTGAAGACCCCCTGTGTCTATGTATGTGTATGCATCTTGATTCTCCGTATTTATGTGTGCTCGCTGTGGGGGCATGTCGTCCTCGCATGCCACTCTACGATAGTAATGTCGTATATTTCGGTCGTGCGTACACTGACCGTCTTATAATGTTTTAACTGGACGGAGTGACTTATACATGAATTAGTCTTGTAAATTTGGAACATACCTATTGTGGGATGCTTAGACTTTCGACGATGTTCTTATACTTCTGAGTTACAAAGTTGACGGTGACGGTTTTCGTCGGCCAATCAGAAAAGTACAACGAAATGCCAATAATATTAAAAACCGAATTCTAAATTCGTTTTAATTTTTGCCGGTCGAACATTTTGTAATCAGAAATCCTTGAGAGACTTCAATTTTTATTGAAATTGGCGTCTCGTTAATTAAAACCAAATCGAATTAATTACAGAGCGAAAATTATTCCACCCCTTTCCAGCGACCTTAAAAACGAAGACGCAGACCAGTAGGGTGAATGTACACAAAATCGGTACATACATATTGTTGGAAACACCGCATGCCATAAACTAATATTCGCTCGGACACTACTTGGAGTTATTGGACAATGTAAATGAACGCTATCTCCTATAATGCCTGCCTTATTTCCCCCTCAGCCAGGCCAGTGCCCGCAGCGACCCCTCCCGGGGGTGGCCCCCCACCCCGGCCGATGTCTCATCAGTAAGGATTGAACCCTTTAATGTATTCACCGTAACTTCGGGATGAGTCTTGTATTAGTGTTATAATGAGACGTGGCCCTAAGGAATTATGGCTATACTTGTGGATCTCTGGGGTCGGGATTAACCCCAACCTAGTTTCAATTTCTATATATGAGAGGTTTCGTGGGAAGGGGTCGATAGTATCATATCTCAATGTTTTAAATCTGATAGCCGCATTGTTTTGATTTTAGTACAGACCTTTATGGTTTACTGTCTTACTTTTATGTTTATGTTTTCTTAACACTTGAAAGTAAGTTAAAAATGGAAGTCCTATACATTGCCTTGTTACCATGGGCACTAAAATTACTTCTCGAACAGTTCAAATTATATTAAGAAACAAATCTTGAAGCACTTTAAAGAGTGCTCTCTGTTAAAAACTTCTTTGATTAGACTCCATTAAAGGAGTTAGAGTTCAAAATTGTGCTTTAATCATTCGCCAATAACCGAAACGGTTTCGTTAAAAATGTTATTTACTGAAGCTCCTTGAGTCGCCAACAGATCGATAATGCTGCCAATTAGCCGGTACCAATTTTCCAATAAAACTTCAAACTGTTTTCCATTCCATTATCTCTCACCACCCTTTATTGCTGGCGAAGTTAAGCTACGACTCCTCTTTCCACTCCGCTCCGAAATTATTACAATAATAATATTATTATATTAATAATTGTATTGATAAGGAGACTCTCGTAATAAGGGTAAACCGTCCCCTTTCTGCCAGCCATCCTCAATAGGAGAATTTATGTAACTAATGAAATAAGCGAAGTGGCGCGCCCCGCACCCCGCGACCCGCCCCAACCCGCTCCCATCCACCCTTCATTATCGGAAAGTTTGAAATATAATTTGAAATTATGCTCAATGTTATATTGAAGATAAGAGAAACACAAATTCCTTTAATTGGACTTGTTAAAGTGAGTCAAATTAAGTTAACACCGAGTTGATGGTATTACTTTTGAAGTTGGAAATTATGACGGACTGTCCGTAGGTTTCTGCGGAATTCATGGGGTGATTAGCGGTGGAAAGAACAGTTATCGGTTCCTCGACCCGCGTGTTTTATTTAACGGCCCGTCGTTTATGGGAACTTATTGCATTGTATTATTAACTTCTAACCACGTTAACTAGAGCGGAGAGGCACCGAGTCGTGTGTACTGACTCAGTACAATAGATTTTGGTGCAATCAATTTTAATTAATGAATTGCAATTATCGTTGATTATTCAACAAGTTTTTTCTTTAATAAATCTTATGAAATCACAAGCTAGCCTTCGAAGCAAGTTGAAATTTTCTCGAAATCCAAACAATGCCCAAAACAAATTTAATTATTAATCATATTTGTATATAGTTCATCCTTGAGGGCCGCACGTTAGGTCAACTATTGATTTTGGCGTACGCCCGCACAGACTCGCAACTTGAGACCATCACAATTAGTCCCCGGTCTCAATCTAATTATATTTCTGATTGGGCTGGTGGCGACGCATTGCTTCATGTGGTGATTTACACCATGTGCCTCTGTAACTACCTCTGACTGAGACGTAACAAGACACCATTGCCTTGGAGATTATTGTTGTAATTAGTGATTTAGATTTATGCTGTCCGAATTACAGTATTTGTCGTCGTTTTAATTGGATGATTTAGTAATGACATAAAAATTAGAATTGAATTACAAGATTTGTTCTGGCGAAATCATGCTCTGTAGTTTTGCCTTCTTTAGAAAATCTTGAACTATAATTTTCTTCAAAGTTTTTTTTTTTTTTTTTTCAAAATTTTGTCATTTTTGTTCTGTTTTTTATTTTGACTGCATTATCATAAATCAAAGAAAATAACAACATTAACAAACTAATTTTCCAAATTGATACCATACATTCCTACATAATCAACCAAACTATACGATATAAGGACTTACAGTCATACCAATTAGATGCAGATCGAGATCTAATTATTCGGATTCGGCTCGAGCTGGCACAGCACTATTCTGATTGTCGACAAGCGATTTCGGAAATTACTAAGGCGTCGACGCCGCCCCGCTCATTCCGACCGCCCTGTTCCTTGCGTTTCGGTTAGACGGTCAGTCACTGGTACCGTCACCCTATACATTTTCATGGAGTTCGCAATAATGTTTTATGGTGTATGTATCATTGTTACAATGATATGTTTTGAACTTTTGACGTAATGGTAATGTGGATTTATATTGATAGAGTGTTTTCATAAGCGTTATATTTTTTTGTTTTCCAGTTAGATTTTCCAGACAGATTTACTTATTATTAGTAATTCTTGTTGGCGTAATATTTTATAACACCTGTGTGGTAAGTTTTAAATTGAATAAAATTCATTGATCCAGAACATTCTGTTATCTCCTTCATCACAAAAAAATACATAAATCCGTCTCCCACAGACATCTCTAATTCACCAAATAAGGTAACTAACCTAATAGTCGGCAACGACTCCACGATGCTGACGTTTCTAGAACATAGTAATATCGACCAAAAATCCCCGCTTGGCATTAGCATAACAATTAAATTAATCAACCCACTCCACATTAAGATACGGAGCTAGTATTGTACTCGACTGAGTGTATTCTTGTACTCATACTATCTTATTATGAGTAAAGTCAGTATAATTTAAAGGTATTTTAGTTTTTAAGTTGTACCCATGAATCTGGATCTGGCACATGAAAAGTTCTGAGCTTTTCGCCATTAAAATTGGTTTAATGTCGATATAGAATATTTTCTGTATCTTTACAAAATTTTATCCAATTCTGTTCAGCCGTTACCTCTGCAGATGCTAAACAGAATTGGATAAATATACGTGATTGAGTAACAAACATACAAAACGTGGATTGAGTGTTGCAGAGTAACTGATAAGAGCTCGTTGTTTGACTATCAAGAATTATAATTATGTTACTAGTTTCTGCCATGACTTCGTCTACGTGTAATTTCTTGTTTCTTCTTTTATGATAATTTATCTTACGAGTATGACCCTCGGCAATACTGTACTGTAGCTTCCCATTTTCAATTTCAAGCAATTCCGAAGATTACCCTTTACATACAAACTCACAAATTTTGAATCTTTATAATGTTAGTACAGATTGGTCTTGTTCAGGCTTTTTTTAAAAGCTTTTTCAGCATTTTATTTATAAATCCACTACAGTGGACTTCTAAATGTTTTTTTGAGGTTAGAACCTCAAACTTCTTTGTATCTCACAAAGACTATAGTCTTCTTATTTTCATAGTATCATAAATTCTGTCCTGTGGTTCTTATATAAGATTCAATAAAGCATGTTTGTAATCTAAGATTATGCATGAATAGATTAAATTAACGTTTGCAGACCAAGGATGTATGCTTATGTGTGCTAGATTTATTTCATGGGCGAATGATATTGTATGATAAATACTGCCATAGTCTGGCAGAATTGATTTAGTTACTCTAACACTAAAATTAAGGTTTCTAGGTTAAACCAATTTCTTGTTTTGTTTTATATTAATTCTCTTCTTGAAATTCAGATTTGTAATGCTATTTTTTTACATTTTTATTTGGTTAAGCTGTACTGCTTTATTTTACTTCTCTTTAACATTTTATAGCTAGTACCGACACATACATGAAATTAAGTAAGGAGAAAAAGTAAACATTGCTCCCTACTTAACTCGTTCTCATCAATAGCCTCGTTCACAAAATTAATTCATTCGCTGCGCATACATTCAGTACAAAGTATAGACGGCTAATAAACGCGGCGTGCCACCCGCCGCCCGGCGCGTTTCCTCGCGTCTCGCACGGCTCCCCGAAGACCGGCCCACCCCCACCCTGGCTGTACATCATCTCATTTGAATTTCTAACTAGGAAACCTCCATGCAATTATTGGATTAATGTAAATTACGCAGTCTACAGCTCTACGGTGCACTATCAGGGACAGGGTTTAATTAGAATCCGGTTAAGTCTAATAATTCTATAGTGTTTCGCAAAGTCGCTCTTATGTTCACTAAAGAATGGTTGAATTTAGAAAAGTTCGGCCACGACGGCAATTAGAATAATTATTTTCGCAAGTAGACGACATTTGGGTCTGTCACCCTACATTACAGGGAAACTAGTCAATTTCAATGTGGAAATAATGTTAATTTATTTCTGTTTACTTGTTGTGGTTGGAAGGATTTGGAATACGGGAAACTTTATGTCAATGGCAGCTTATGACTATTCATTCAGTACCTATTGCCTTACCAAAGAGGTGGCCTTACTTTAATGTTATTGATGCGACGCGATGCAACTGACAAAGCAACAAAACTAACATCCATTTTTAATATCAACCCCTTTATTACCCCTTCGACTCCCGTGAACTGGGCGATCTTTCTTACAAACCGCAGACATTTGCCCTCAAAAAAAAAGCTACACATTTTTCTCCCAAACATTCAAAGACGGGTTCACCTAATTCCTAAACCCTCCGCGAACACTCGAATACATAACCTCAAAACATTTCCGCCGTGACCTCGAAAATGCACGTAGGTGAAAGCCCTCGGGAGTTTCACGTAGGGGAACAAAAAAACCCCTAACCCCCGCGTAAGGAGCGAGGGGGGGCGACCCGCCCGTGAATGAACGAAGGAGGATTGCGTCCTTGGAGCAAAAAAGTCACGTGACCCCGTTCAACAGGTGGCGCCGTGAGTGTGTCCTTGCGCGCGGATTAGAAAAAAAAAAGTTTCGTTCGAATTCTTTGACGTTTCATTTTTTTAAGAAGCCGGGCTTTTTGGCCTGTGGTTTTGAAGTGTCAGTTTTGATTGTAAATGAGGCTGTATGGTTTTGAGACCGGTGTGCTTTTACATTGGCGAATAAGGTATAAGTGGCCGATCAACATCGATTGATGAATTTGAGTAAAGAATAAATCGAAAATTAGATACATTTTTACCCAAATAGTATTTGTATAGATACAACAATAAGCCCTTTAAATATACCTAAACTGTCTCTTATACATGAATCGTTGACATAAAGTCATATCTCTTGGTTTGTTTGGTATATTGCTTCATCGCGACCAATATTGGTTTGTCCTGCTGATATTTGTTCTGAGACTGGGTCTCCTACTTTGATTTAAATCATGTGATGACATCCATACAGAACATAGACATGGATGAATCATAATTATTACCCATATAAAAGCTTTCTTTCGTTTGAAATAGTTATAGCACTTATTACAACCATAACGCAATACATATGTATTTCCACCAAAAAGAAAATCTTTACTGTCAGTGATGATCAAAGACCAAAAAGCATTCTATACAATGTAAAACATGATGCTAAATGGAACGTTTACAAAGCTAACGCTCAAAAATACATCTAGAATATCCTCAAAGCCACTGCAACGTGCCTGATCAAACAAAATTCCCATCCATTCGGCCATTTACCTTCAAAAATAACGCATAAAACAACTGAACAATAAGTATAGACTATCGTGAACACTTTCAGAACAGACCAGTAACAAAGCAAAGTTCTGTGCAGCTAAAAAGTTTACTTCGAAACAAGTAGTAGGTGGCTCGGCTCCTTTATGAATGGCGGGCTCCCTCGGCCCCGCTTAACACAAATGTCACGGCGCCCCGACGAGCCGGAAAACTCTCTTTTCTTCCTGAATTACCGCACAAACGATACACGCTAAAACACTCCTTGCAACCCAAAGAATAGAACGCAAATCCCTTCACAACTCCCGGGAAAATTTAAGGAATTTTCTACTTAACACAGTCGTTTGATTTTGAGACGTGTTTCAGTTAAACAAGGCTGGTTTTTCAATGGTGTAGTCGGGGTTGAAGGCATGAAATCTTGCGTCTCCCGCGGCAAATTGTTTCCTCGCTCCGCGTGTTTGTATTTTATTATACATTTTTATTTCTCGATAACATTAGCTTAACCGACTTTTCATTGCCTCGCCTAGGGCTGCCTCGCGTTTTGTGTTGATGTCTTTTTATGGTTGCCACTGAATGTTTCAACTGAACTTTTTCTTGTTGCGTGTTTGGCTTACAGCTTACATTTTAAATGAGCTGTTGTAAGTAAATTAAAGTGGCTTTGAACATGATATTCCTTGATAATGTTGTGTTTTTTGTGATATTTACAATATTTACTAATAATTGCTGGTACACAAAGTAAAGCGCCTGTCTGGGTTCGAACCTACGACCTACAACTCGTAAGTCGCGGCCGATACCACTGGGCCACCACTGCTCCTTCATCACCTATTCATTATCATGCTATTATCATGCTATTTCATCACCACTGCTCTCAAAACGGTGAAGGAAAACATCGTGAGGAAACCGGCATGTCTTAGAAGCAAAAATTCAAAGACATGTGACATCTACCAACCCGCACTGGGCCCGCGTCGTGGATTACGGCCCACTCCCTCTCACAGAGAGGAGGCCTGTGTCCCAGCAGTGGGAACATTATAGGCTGATGATGATGATGATGATGATGAATTGCTGGTATACAGCTGCTTCAGTTTTTTCTTGGGCGTTTTTGTCATTGTATTCTACGTACATTGAAAGCTAATATAAGGACCTACGTTTAGCTAGTTTGATGCTAGTTGAAAAATTAAACGTTATTCATTGAGTTTCTCTTCAAGGCTTAACAAATTAGTGAGAAATAAATATTTATCTTATCTTAATTATTTAGCTCATCTCTCAAGCGACGATGCAGGACACAACTTACGTCCGCATTTTACCAAACTGCGGCATATCAAAATATTTCGACGTAAAGATGGCAGTCACTCCATGTAAGATACTGGTATTCAATTGCATCTGGTTAGACTGGAAGCCGAACCCAACATAGTTAAGAAAAGGCTAGGCAGATTATGAGTCATAAATATAGATCAGATACTGTTGTCTGTTGTTCTAAGGAAAATACATCATGATGAGAAAACATGTGAGAATACATCTCAAAATTCACTTTTCGCAATCATTCACAGTCAGTTTTAAACAAAATCAAATCAACGCGAAGTCAAGATTGAACCAAATCCTTTTCACAGGCCCTAATCAAGTGCAAAGAGCGCGTCACAGCCCTAAGAAAAGTTGAGGCGAGGTAGGAATGTCAAAAACGTCGGGGCGCGAACAAATATGTGCTTTGCCGACGGGCCGGCTGCCTGCACCGCGGCTTAAACGGAGCTTAACCGACGTTTACAAAGGCTCGCAGATTTTGTGTTAGTTTTACTTTTTGTTTAACATTTTTATGTGTTTTATGAGTGTTTTAGATGAATGGTTAGAGCTGAATCTTGGTTTCGGTCTTGTTTTTGACACTTACGGGCTAAGTTCAATTGTTTTAACAGGTTATGTGAAAAGTTTGTTGTTCCAAGATCAAGTGCTTATAACCTGTTAATTATCACTAAAGTTGAATTTTGTTGCATTTGGAACTACACCGGCAAATATCTCCCGTCATTAGCTCGGCCCAAACATTTCACCATTAAGCAATGTCCACAATATTTTTTTCAAAAAACCCTAATCATATAACAGATCCTTCCTAACCCCGATACACGAACGCTAAACCCGACTGCCTGACTTACCATGGTTAACCGATCATGCCACCGGGCCGCTTGGCGAGACCCCTCAACGGCATCCTTTGCATTTCCCTCCGCACTTTACCGGATTTTTTTCCGTTTTATTTACTTGGGCGCGAACGTTAGACGCCTCGGGCGCCACTTACTACACTTGCCTTTATCCGGACGTCGTCGGCGTCGGTTGTGGCCCGATGTTTCGGATGCTACGAAGTTTTGGACAAATTATGTGATTTGTAGCAGGACTGTGGGACTGAAACTTTGTGGATTCTTTGCTCATGTGTGTGCGGTTTTTGTTTCATTCATTCGAGCTCGGATGTTTTGTTTGCATAGAAAACTACATTGTAATCTTCTTAGGATGTTCGTTTGTATGTGGATGTTGACTTTGGTCACAGGGTGACATTTAGGAAACTCCGGATATTTGGCTAAATTCTGTCATTTGGAGCGCCAAAAAAATTCTGCTGCTATGGATCCTTGTCGGGGTTTTTATCAGGTTGTAATGTTTATGCTTACCCGGAGAATATTCTATTTGTGTTGCGATTTGTCGAATACAACGAAGTTTCTGAAAAAAAAATCTGATTTGTATGATAGAAATTTAAATAAAAATCTACACAAACAATGTTGCTTTTGACGATTATTTTGCGTGTTATTTTCTTGTTTATCTAGACGATTAAAACGTAGAATTCAAAGGTTCCGACATCAAATCACCTGATTTGTTTTTAGACTGATGTGTAAAACATTAATGTCTGATCAACTCTTATGAACAGTTTCCTTTTAATATTGTCGGGGTCCTTAATGCTTTTCTTTGTCTTCATTGATGATTATTGAACCATTGTCCTGAATTGCGCCAAGATTTGAACAGATTATGCGAATCAAATGCTTCAAAGTATTTATTTGCAACCGCAATAACAATTAATGTTATTGATATTAAGTATTCTTTGAATGAATACTTTGATTATGAAATTCAAAGCTGCAATTTGCAATCACCAAATCATTTATATGAACAAATTAAAATACAGTTAACTGAATTCTAGTATGTGACCAAACTGATGTTTGTTCTTTTGTACTCGTCTTTTATTCTCACTGTAGGTATTCTGCATTATTTACTTATATTTAACGTATGTCTGAAACAACTACACATTGCAATGAAATACTTTTGGTTTCGAAGTTATTTGGGACTTCAGATACTACCTTATCCTTATATTATGTTTGTATATTATCTTTTTTTACATCACTAACGGGGTTTAATTGACAATTAAACCATATAATTTACTTATGAAAGTTTAATTTTACTTTCATTAAATTGGTTTCTTTGGTTATTAAATTACTCAACAGTTAATTTACAAGTAGTATTATTAGGCGTATGTATTAGGCGACAGTAATACAGTATAGTAATGTGTGGTATTATTAACTTCATAGGCAGTTGTATTGTATTGTTGTTGTTGTATTGCCTATTAAGCAATATAGATCAATATTCTATGATTATCCCTCGTACACAGTTTGCTGTTACTTACGCACCTCTGGGCGTGATAATGACATATAGTAATTAATAATAATAAATAAATTATATATTATATTTCGTAAAAAAGTGAGTAATAACACTAGTAACGATGATACGCTAAGAACTGTGTTATCAGATTTTTTTTACTAGCATAATTTGAACTCTGATACTCAAAGTAAGATCTAACTTGTGTTATGAGTACCAGTCTCAATTAACTACATTCTTAATGCATTATCTGCCGGAGATCGAGGGGTTCGTACTTTGTTTGAATTTGATGAGTATACAGGGTAGCAGGAACCAGTTACCATGCATTCAGTAGGTACAGACGCCAATACATCAAGCTACCCGAAACTGTCAAATTTTCCCAATCAACTTTGAACCTTATTTTTCAGGGATAAAGTTGAAAATCTATTAAAGAAATTTGACAGATTGTAGTAACTTTATGTGCTGGCGTCTGTACATGATTCTAGAGAAGAAATTTTTCGACGGTTATCAAAAAAAAATCTGCTCTTTCATAGAAAAGTGCAATATCTACATGGTCAAAATGTAGGGAATAAGTAGCTATTTTGAATAACCGGCGAAAAAATTTCAACGCAGAATCTTTTACTGAATTCATGGTAACAGGTTGTACGTCAATGTCCCTGCCAATCTGTATAGGCCTATAGGGAGATCATAACGTATCTATTTATTTATTTATAGCCTTTATCAGACATACGTATACATTTTTTTTTTAAATATAGAAGTTTGTTTTTATTCTGTGTGCCCTTTGGCAAAGGCCTCCTCCAACACTTTCCAATCTTCTCTCTCTCTCGCGCCAGTCTAGTCCAGGTTTTTCCAGCTGTTTTAACCACATCATCTTCCCATCTTCTGAATGGTATTCCCTTTTTTCTCTTTACCTCTCTTCTCTCATAACGTATCTAAATAGCGTCAAATGAGCGAAAGACATCTACTTTCAGTGTAGGACACTAGGAATAGCTACAATAAACTACACTGCAAAACAACTTCAAAGATATCGTACTGACTTGATTAAAAACTCTCGTTCATTTAATTACTTTTAAAGTCATTCTTCCACATCTACACTATCAACATTGATCTCACAAAAACCAAAAAAAAATTACAAGAAACACAAGAGAAATGACAAATAAAACAATAGTTCAATCACAAGAGGCTGCAACGTAGGTTATCGGCCATTGTTATTAAGCCTTGCATGTCTCTAGCCTCTAGTCCAGTTTCTCATCCAAAATCGATAGCTACCCCCCAGGGGTGCACCCCCGGTTGTTATATCTAGAGACGGCCGCTCCTAATTCGTACTCCGTACGTACGTCGATCTTTCTCGTGTGTACTGTGGCAGGTGGAGTTTTGTTCATATGTCCTATGCTTGCCTGGTAACTTGCGGTTTTGACAAGGAGTTTGATATGCATGTTTTGGTTAAAAAAAATTACTTGTGTTGTTAACAAACTAATTTACTGTCTAGTTAAAGATTTGTATTGAAATAATCTATATCTTCCTCCTTACTTAGGTATCGAATATTGAACATTACGTCTCTCTGTCTGTCCGTTTATCCGATGTTGTGTATCTGCACGTTTTATTTATTTATAGATATGCTGTTTTCTGGGTACATTAGGCAACTACTTAATATATATTTTGACAAAACGTCTATGTTTCTCATTGGACTTGAAAATTGATCGCATTGTAATTTAGTTTATTCTGTTATAATGCCTGCCTGACAACCAACGGTTTTTAGTTAATTTTGTAAATTGTAAATAATGACTTAGTCTAGACACAGAAACATGTTTTCTGTTCATTAACAACTACCTACCTCTTATGTTGACGTCAATAACTCGATCCTTGGCTGAATGCACCACGTGGATCTTGTCTACGGATTATGGAAATGCCGAAGATATCCTAATTTTTTACTAAAGACGCTGTTTGCGATAGAGTTTTTATCCACGTCCAGTTAAAATATATGGTTGTCTTGAATCTGCAAGTGGCTAAGGGGAGGTAAATACTATAATGTCAATCAAAATCAGCTGTTTAACAGAACTGTGCCAAACCCCATTTCTGGGGTGGGTAGGACATCGTTTGTGACAGTTGAAACAAAATGCATTTTTGTTAACTTGACATGTTAACGGTTTCAAGGAAAGAAATAAGCGGGAGTCTCTATTTTTTTGAAGATTGTTTTTAAAGCGATTGTGATAAGACTTTTTTATAAGGATTTTATTAAATTACAATATTACCTACCTACTTATATTTATAGTTTATAGAAATAAAGATTTGCGATTTTTACCTCCTGCATATTAAAATAAATACGTACGTTTTATTTAGCCCCTACGCACATTAATTTTGGGTTAGACACTTTTTTTATGACGTCAATGTATCATTATAATTATTACACAAGCATGTTCTCCACAGCTTTATTATACTAAGCCGATTATTATAAGCTTTATAATTAACGATTATTAATCAATCAAAATTAATTATACTGTCGTAACAAACTGCCTATAATGATATAAAGCCGAAGTGCGTCTAAAAAATCGATAATCCGTTGAAATTTAAAATCTCTTGTCCCGTAGCAACGGTTTGGCGAACGGCCACCGTCATTATCTAGCCGGGTAGCATTCTGAACTACATCGACCTCAAAAACTTATTACAATCCGCCCTACCCAGCTCATTATCTCTGGCCCATAGTCTCAATCGATACCACCTAACTACAAACACATACAAACTATCAACACACACAAACATAAAGTAAATGAAAGTCTACGCGTACCCGTAACCGGCGCGTCAACTTAAAACTTAATTATAATTAATTAATTCCAATTGGACGTTATCTCTTTCTAACACACTATATCTTGAATACATCCATCTCTGTCTGTCGCAAAGGCGAGGGTAGACGCGGTATTGTGTTTTCGAAGACCTTTTATCACGAGGCATTTCACGAAGTAGAGTAGTCGTTAGTTCGATTCCAATACGATTTTATTAGTCCTCAGTTTTTAATTGGCATCCTATTTTAATTATTTTTTTAAGTCTGCTACTTATTGGCGGTTGATTTTCATTAATATTTCGATGGGATGATTGAGAGCGGCCACTTAACAAAAGAGTGAATGAGTTAGTGGAAACGCTCTCATTAAAATTATGAAGTGATATAATTGCAGACGCCGCGCCGGTGGCGTATGAAAGAAGTGTTTATGAAAAGTTGTTACAAAAGAGGGTTGGTTCTTATAACATGGGTTAAGTTGTTAACGCGATGGTTTGCGTAACTTTTTAGCAAAGTAAAAAGTTGCACAATAAGTTTACCAGAAAAAATAAAACGTAAATTGTTCTCATCTACAAAGAACCTCTCTAATTTGTATTATTATTCCAGTAGACGAAAGCTAGGAAATAATACATTGATAAAACAGGTATTTTATCAATGTATTATTTCCTAGCTTTTACTATCATACATTGCATAGAATTTCATTCTCGGAAATGAACCCCGATCCTTACATGAAATAATCAGTTTTATGAATATCAAAGATTTTCTATTCATTTTCCTTGACATTAAAATATAGGTCAAAAAACTACTTGGAAACGAAGCAAAACAACAACATAATAGATCTCACAAAAGGGGTATAAAAGCATTAAATCAAAACAAAATGGCCGTAGCGCCCTGAATGGCGTATAATTTAATTGTAATCATCACTACATCGGCCTGTGACGAGTATCAACGAGATGCGACTAGAAGGGACCACCCTCAACCCCTTCACGACGACTTCATCCCCCCCAAGAAGGGGTTTTAACACCCCCCTCATTACCATATTTCATTTACTCAACGAAATTATGCTAATTACTTATATTGCTTTGTGTAAAAAGGAAATTTATAAGGATTAAACTTACACCCCCCTCCGCCTCGAACCGGTTGGATCCAGACATAACTAGTTTGGGCGAGTTCGGCGGATGAATTATTTAGAAGATGATTCTTCGAATTAAAAAATCGGGCGGTCCGAAGGGCTCCCGAATTCGCGTTCGCTTGATTATAATCGTACGCAATTAAAATTCAAATTGGAGAATTTTTAATTTTGTTATTGATGACCCTCTTTCGCGGATGGAGTGAATTGTGCGTTGTTGAAAACTTTTTTGAGCGAAGTTGAAAGCCATGCTTATCGAGAGAGAATTGCTTGTTTATTTTATTTTCGTATTTAATACATGCTGGGTGAACGAGGTTTTTATTAAAATTATCAGTAGATTCACTAATAATGATTAATTAAACTTGTATAATTATTATTTTGATCATGAAGTTTATCAGATCAGATAACCTTGCATTCCTTCATGGAAAAAAATACAGAAAATAATAATTTGTGACTCCATTACCTATACAATACTAACTTACAACCCATTGTAGCAGTTTCCAATGAGATCTCTTTGTCCCTATCTTGGCCTAAGTATCAAGCAATATCTTTACAAGGCCCCAAGGCCTCAGCATCTTCAAATTCTAAGAAAAAATCCATCTTCAAAATACAGGGTGACACAAAAAACTGACTTTGAACTCACTCATTCATCAATACACAGGTACCGTTAGCACATCAAACACGCAAATGTGCAACTTACGAATTGAATTATAGTAATGAAATAGTCCGTTGCTTTGGGCTAGCGGGCGCCTCTGGCCGGTAGTTTCACAACTTATCCCGGCTAAGGCAAGTCCTTATTTAAATGTAAATTAGGTTCATTTCACGAAATTAATGTCGTGAACACCCCACCCCCGGCGAGCGGTGACCATCCTTCGCACACTTCTCAGTACAAGTCCTGTTAAACTTATTAAGTTTTATCATTGTGTCATGTTTAATGACTGTTTATGATCGCCGTTTTAATTTCTTCGTGTTTCTGTTCGTGATACTTTGTATTTAATATTTTTCATGGTGATTTGTATGTCAAAGTTTGATTAAAGTGCTCTGAAAAGGGCTTTTAATTTATTTTAATGTGTCTCATGCAGTGAATTGGATCGATTAATAATCGCGTATAACAGTACCTAAGTATTAGTTGCCTGCAGTTTTAAGATAGTGAATATTTCTTCAAGTTTTTTACTGAAACTTGTTATGGCAGGTTTTCCACTAAGTTTTCTCTTTTGGTATTTCTCTATCTATTCTGAAATGTACCAAAATACAGTCATGACTTCTTGTAACTACATTACTACACGATAAAAGCCATCAAGGCCGGCAATTAAAAATGAGCTCGTGGGCGGCTAGGTCGGCTAAATTACGGTACTATTTATTTAGGTAGGATAGATACTCGGTTCGATATGTGCTTTTCCCGAACCTGTAAGTCGTTTTTTTTAAAACAGTTTCTTGCCCGTTCTTTTCCATAAAGTTTTACGTTTTCAAACGGCAACTAGCTTCAACTTTCTGATTAACTGACCGACTCTTTGTCAATTCATAAAATGAAAAAAAAAATGTTATAGGGCTGATTTTTCAATCGACCGATATTTTTTATTCGTGGAATAAAATTAACGTCTGACAGTTTTTGTATGGAAGAACTGTCAAAAATTCAAAATTTTTCCTCCGATAAAGTTATCAGCCCTTGCCTAATTGAAAGAAGAGTTTGACATATTTATTTAGTAAGTTATTTTTACTGTGTGGTTTTCACACGTCTTTTTTCATTTAATATCCTTCAATCAATGGGAATGGGCCGGACACGTCTCACGAATGCACCCGGAGAGATGGGCAAAGATCGTCACTCACTGGACGCCTGAGGCAGGACATCGCCGTCGAGGTAGACCAAGACGAAGGTGGCGTGACGATCTAATATCATTCGCAGGGCCAACTTCCCAAGACACCAGATCACACAAGACAGAGAGGTTTGGAAGAAAAAATGGGAGGCCTTTGTCCAGCAATGGGACACAAAAATAGGCTAACAAATAAAAAAAATCCTTCAATCACACACTCAATCCCAACCATTCTCCCACTATTTCTAATTTTAAATCCGTTCAAAAACTATGATCACAGTCACACTACTCCGAGGGAGTAATGGTTGCTCTATGATTATATGGACAGACGAGTCATTACTCCTGTGTAAGTGTTGTTGCGAATTGCTAATGTTGTGCCTTCACAGTTTTACACACACAAATTAATCGTTACTTTAACTTCAATTACTGTTTTGGGGCGCTCACCTAATGGCTACATTATGAACGTGTGTGTTGCGAAGTTTAGGGAATTATATTGAATGTTTTTGTGTGATTATGTGATAGGGCTGAGGAGTAGTATAGTAAAAAAGTTCTGTCGTTGATGTTGTTGAACTCATATGAAAACTGAAAGAGATATATCGAAGAAGAGCACACGCTGCGTCAACCCCAAGTAAATGGGATACGATCGCAAGGAATGTAAGGATATTAATGATTTTACTCCTTTAAAGAACATAGTCAGAAGTTTAGGGACTCGTGACGGTGAGGGAATAATAACAGCCGCACGGGCCGATCGAAGGTTAAGCTACCCTTGCCGAGGCTGGTCCGTGGATGGGTGACCATCCATTAGATATCGAGACCCCTGCGTGCCTCGGAAAGCACATTAACCGT
The DNA here is from genome assembly GCA_945859645.1 of Amphipoea oculea. Taxonomy (NCBI): domain Eukaryota; kingdom Metazoa; phylum Arthropoda; class Insecta; order Lepidoptera; family Noctuidae; genus Amphipoea; species Amphipoea oculea. Next base: position 6,710,629 of record OX243869.1, on the reverse strand, counting down.
TGGTCCCGGCTGCCATTTGTAGATCTTTGACAGTCGTTACGGTAGTGAGAAGCCCGAAAGTCTGGCGGCTAGTCTTACTAAGAGGTATCGTATTGCACAGTACCTAATTGGGTTGTGGTGGTCAGATAGGCAGTCGCTCCATGTAAAATAGCTAGGCAGATGATGAGTCAGTGATGTAGATCAGATACTGTTGTCTTTTCCCTAGGGCGAAACTCCTCGGGAGAAATTGCTAGGGCACGGACCTCCCAAAAACTATTGAACCAAATAATAGATTAACAAAGGGCTAACTATATGTATTCAGCCAAACTTGTAACAATCAGCTAATTGAGCATACGAGCAGGAGTAAACGTTGAGTCAAGCAAAGGGTTGAAGAGCTGGTCAATACCTAGTACTTTATCATAATACTAGCTTCTGCCCTCGACTTCGTCCGCGTGCAATTTTTTCGCATCGCATCGCCTGCCCGCGCTATTACTTCGTTTTCGTTTAGAAAGAAAAGAAAGAAAGAAAAAGTATTTATTGGGGCTCGTATAGGAAGATCACAAACTAAACTAAACACAGTAAAAAAAAAAAAAAATCCAAGTTTTGTAAAAAAAAAGTAAGAATAAAAGAAAAATGAACAGAAAGCGTTCTTGCGTTTAGCATTCTTTCTTACTTTTATTCTTTTTGCTCGTCTCCTAAGAGTCCTAGCGTGATGTTAAATAGCCTAAAGCCTTCCTCGAGAATTGGGCTATCAATGCATGCAAAGAATTTTTCAAATCCAATTGGTAGTTCCAGAGATTAGCGCGTTCAAACAAACAAACTCTTCAGCTAACTTTTTAACTATTTATAATTAGTATCATAATCAGCCTATAATGTTCCCACTGCTGGGACATAGGCCTCCTCTCGGTGAGAGGGAGTGGGCCACGCGGGCCCATTGCCCAGCACATGTCTTCGAATTTTTGGTTCTAGGACATGCCGGTTTCCTCACGATGTTTTCCTTCACCGTTTTGAGAGCAGTGGCGATTAAATAATTTACCCAAAGTAAAGCGCCTGTTTGGGTTCGAACCTACGACCTACAACTCGTAAGACGCGGCCGTTACCACTTGGCCACCACAGCTCCATTAGTATAGATAATAGATATAGTAACTGTTTAACCAGCAACCTACTCAAACATAATACTAAATCCTCAAAAGCAAAGCTCCAGCAGATTTATTTGGCGTCTCATTTAACTTTTTGCGTTTAGAACAGAGGTGTTTACGTTGAGAAGCCGCGACCCTCAGTGGAAGCCGACACAAATAGAAGAGGTATAACTTTTTGCATTGCCGACATTCCGTACGAAGTCGGTGCCACTAAGTAGATGGGTACAGAAGGTCAGCTTCATGACGACGAGTGCAAACGCAGACACATCGTAACATGGCTCAGTACCTAGCTCGTAGATCAGTGAGCAGTGGCGGCCCAGTGGGATCGGTCCCGATTTACGAGTTGTAGCTCGTGAGTTCGAACCCAGGCAGGCGCTTTACTTTGTACCTTTTACCCATACAGATTGAAATTTTAATCACCGTTTTCCTCTTAAGGAGTCATTGTACTCATCATTATGAACAACTTTTACTATGGGACCAAACATGAAATCGCGAAAAAAAAATCAGCTGTTCCCTACATTTTGACGAGTTACGCGAATATAATTTTAGGGAACAGCTGATTTTTTTTTCACGATACAGATAACTTTTGTTCTAAAAAGTTATTTGACTATTGATAAAATCTGCCCTTAAAACTCCCCAAGTGGAATAGTCCATCCCCTACAGTTTGAAATCGCCGTTTGTTCCTACGCATCTACGTGTTTGTGCGCCTGCCTTCGCTCGTTGTATTGCCCCGACCTTCTGTATCACCTGCTTATTCTGTGTCGGTATTTTGAGCACTTTCGCACTCACTGCACTGTGCTCCGTAGTCCGTAGTCACAAGGGGATGGAGTGTTGAGTTCACTGTCACATTTGAACGCTCATTTTCATTATTGAGGAGTAAGTAGGTTTAGAAGTGAATTGATTTTGTTTTATTGGATTTTCTTTGTGTTCTGTCGTGCATTTTTGACTGAAATACACATACATACATAAATACACGGCTTCTTTTTCATAGGGAACGTCACTCGCCACTGAAATGTTTAAACAAAATAGGTAGGATAAGTTTGATTGATATGGATAACTCATATCTGAATGTATCGCTGTATAAAGTGTCCTCGTTAATAAATCTTCAGACATGCTCACCATTTTTATTATTTTATTAAAAAAAAAAAAAACGTTGCCCCACACTAGAAATTTCTCCTGTATTGTGGGTGCATTTACAAACATTTAAACTCACATACACAAACAGCCAGACCTGGAACAACTACTTATAGGTCATAAAAATATTTGTTCCGTGCGGGAGTTGAACCCGCGACACGCAGCGCAGCAGTCACTCGCTTAACCACTGCGCCAACCGTGCCGTGTTCTTATAAACACATTGTCGATCGCAATATACTTCTCCCTAACAATATTATTATCAGATATTTCTGCAGAATACAGGGAAAGTGAAAAACAAATACAAACTGCAGAAATTGTTCAATGAACTCATAATACTAGGATGAGCCCTCATCTAGCTTGTTAACAAACACTACGAAGAATTCATTAAAACACCTGCATTCTTATAAAATATTATCTCCTAGTACTTTCTCCGAACTTATTATGTGAAAAATCTGCAAATAAGGTGTTTCAGTAAGCAGTAAGCAGTTTGTTAACACTTTAACGGTTAGTGTGAGGGCATAATCCATACTAATATTATAAATTAGAAAGTAACTCTGTCTGTATGTTACCTTTTCACGCCTAAACCACTGAACCGATTTAGATGAAATTTGGTATAGAGATAGTTTGAGTCCCGGAAAAGGACATAGGATACTTTTTATCCCGATATTCCCACGGGATCGAGACTTATGCGGTTGAAACCGCGGGGCGCAGCTAGTAGGAAATAACTTTGTTTCTGATTAATCTTTCAAGCTCCGCTAATGAGACACAATTGATTTTCTATTGTTTCGTCGCCGATCGGCGAACCGCGCCGCTTGACAAGTTAATATACAGGGTGGCAGGGACTTCAACGACAATTTTGACCTCGTAGGTAGGAAATAGCAGATTTTTTTTAAATGAAAACTTCTTTAGGCGCGTCGGGCATTTTTGAGATGGGGAAAAAACCATTGAACTCGACAATACTGTTACCGTAACCGACACCGCGCTACATTCGGATGTGTTCGGCTGTCCTCGGGATGTACTCTAATGTATTTCCGATATGGCAGTGAGTGATGGCAAAGTATACTGTTTGTGTTTTGTTTATATGACGATTCAAAAAATACACATGTAATTGTTCAAGTTTTCACTTCTGTCGGCACTCCTGGAGTGCGTCTTTTTTTTTTTTAATAACCAATGAAAAATTACAACTCAGGGGTTTCCAGAATCATGTACTGAATCCATGGTAACAGGTTGTATGTCAATGTCTTTGCCACCCTGTATAGAATGTAACAATCGAATGATGTTAATGTGACCTTGACTCTTAAGTGGCCGTCTCCACGAGCGAGAGAATCGCGGCGATATTATCTTCGTGCCACGTATTTCTATACACTCTCTTAGAACGTGTCTCCACACGGCGATATCATCGCAGCGAAAATTTGATGGCACGGCGAGACTATCGCCGCGATTCTCTCGCTCGTGGAGACGGCCCCTTGGTAAGGAAAGCATGAAGCAAGTTTTAAACGGGTAGGTACACCTACGCAGTCGGTATATCTAATTTTACAAGGACATGAACATCGCCATTTTAATGTAGCTACAGGCTACTTGGTAATTAAAAGTCACCTCAATCAACTCGCAAAATGACTTCCGCAATATCCACATAAAACATATTTTCTCATTGTTTGTCTTATTTCTTTTTAGTAAGTATATTCATATATTTATTTGTGCTTATAATTATATGTAATTAGGTATATATTCATAGTTTTAATAGGTTTATGCGTATCTTTATATTTAAAATATTTATTCCTCAATTTTCATTATAGCACCTACCACTGCTTGTCTCTGCATCACCCAAAGGTTGACTGGTAGAAAATGCCTATGACATTAAGTCCGCCTATGTACATTTATGTGCTTGAAGTATTAAATAAATATATAAAACTTACAATACAACAGTAAAGAAAACAGAAGACAATCTACAATCACAATCCAACATTACTAGGTAAAATAAAACAAAACACAAACTAACACATTAATCGTGATATTACGATCGCGATCAGTTCGCGACGCGATATGAAAGGGTTAGCCTACCCCTACGGCACATAATTACACCCACACACACTTACACCCACAACACTACGATAAAACAACGCAACTACTTAGCATTTTCAAATTAAATACACTAATCACTTGTATAAACGCAGTGTGTACGGATAGGCTGGAAGGATCGATACTTTGTGTGTGTGAGTTAGTGATTATAATGAAGGGTAGAAGGGTGATATTAAGTGGCTCTATTCGTGTACCCCTCGCCGCTACTTGCTGTGTAGTCATGCTTTCGCCACTTCATACTTTGGTGGCGATAATTTTGAATTTTTAATGCTGTTTCTAGCTTGGCTATGGATTTTTAAGTAGTTATTTATGTTGTCCAACATTGTAATTAAATGACAAAAAACAATGTGTAAGATGTTGTGACCATGACATCATCATCATCATCTCCCTAGCCTTTTCCCAACTACGTTGGGGTTGGCCTCCAGTTTAACTGGATGCAGCTGAGTATCAGTACTTTACATGGAGCGACTGCCTATCTGACCCAGTAACTGGGTAATACGAAACCCCTTGGTAAGACTGGTTGTCAGACTTTTGGGCTTCTGATGACCCGTAACGACTGCCAAATATCCACGAATGACAGCCGGGACCAACGGCTTAACGTGCTTTCCGAGGCACGGAGGGGTCTTGGTATTTAAAAATTGTCACCCATCCACGTTCCAACAGCAGCAAGCGTAGCTTAACCTGATCTATCGACCCGTGAGGCGGTTTATAGTTTGAAATAGGGACCCGTCTCGTCACTGTCGACATCATCAGTACCTAGACTTGTGTGTAACAAATATTATTCATAAATAAATAAATAATACCGAATCGTAGCATACCTATTTGGAATTGGAGCAACCAAACCAGAGCTCAATGTTCGCTAATATAAAAACATAATGAAACAATAGAGGATAGAATAGAATAGAGAGCAGTGGTGGCCAAGTGGTAACGGCCGCGACTTACGAGTTGTAGGTTGTAGGTTCGAATCCAGACAGGCGCTTTACTTTGTGTAAATTATTTCATCATCACTGCTCTCAAAACGGTGAAGGAAAACATCGTGAGGAAACCGGCATGTCCTAGAACCAAAAATTCGAAGACATGTGACATCTACCAACCCGCACTTGGCCCGCGTGGTAGATTCCGGCCCTTTTTTATTTTTTTTTTATTTTTGATTATAGGATGATTATGTATATGTATATAATGGAACAATGACTCGCGAAATCTCTTAGGAGATCAATCAAGTATATTTTCAAAATGTCAAATTATTTTTCCTAAAATTTTAACCAACATTTCGCAAGCGACGCTCATAAACCCAACCGTAACACACTCGTATGTGTTCAACATAATCAACATCGATAATTTCGTACCGTCGAGCCCACTCGAAATTCAGAAAAAAAAGTCCTTCTACCCACCGATCGATTAATTAGCGTTATTACATGTACAACCATCCATCTGTCGTAATTAGCCGATCCCTTTCCCAGCGCAAAAATAATGACGCACCCCTAAAACACTTTCTTTTTTTTCATCATTTTTTAATCCAATTTGCTGAGGATTATGTACGTAATTATATTTTTCCAATTGCCCCGTTCGCTGGTGGAAATTCGTTCGCTTGATTGCGAAACGAAAAATCCGATGTTGATTAGGCTTTTTAAGCTGTGATTGTGTGGGTGTGAATGTGTGTGTTTGTGTGTGTGTCGTATGTGGAGTTACGTCACCGTTTTATTCGTAAGCTTGAGGTAAATCCTTTGAGCTGAGGTACTTCCCGACTCATTATTAAGAAATTACTTCATAATAAGGACATAGAGTTTGTTTTGTAGAGTAACTGTCATTCAAATTCAACGGCAAACAGTTGATTAGTCATTGACCTATTGCCCAAGTCCAGTATAAGAGCTAAAAATATCTGAAGCATGTCAATTTAACTAAGTCTTCTGAGTCATATTTAGACAGTCCTCCACAGCAGAGAGATTAAAAGTGAAGGTCTTCATAGAATGAGTCCGCCAACCAACTTTGTTTACATCTTAAAGGAAAAATGTCTGCAAAGCTTACGTCACAACTACGAGTAAACAATTTCACCCCACGTGAGATAAAAATAAGTAATTATCCAACAATTCTAAGAAATTGTGACGAATGTCGTCATCTAGGCGACACAAGTGATCATGTAACCGCAAGATTTTATTTTTATACCTTACATTAATTGTCTATATTATAGAATATTAACAGTTATTGTACTGACAATGTAAGAATGAGTGCGAATATTATTAGTAACTAGTAGCGCCCAGCGGTTTCACCTGCATAAGTTTCAATCCCGTGGGAATATCAAGGTAAAAAATATCCTATGTGTTAATCCTGATTATAAACTATCTGTCTGCCAAATTTCATCCAAATCCGTTCAGTAGTTTGTGCGTGAAGAAGTAACAAACATACAAACACACTCACAAATTTCCGCCTTTATAATGTTAGTGTGATAGTGTGATTAATTAAATGGCTTTACTGCAACTCATCTATACAGGGAGATTTTTTTATCACCATCCAAATTTTTACAGGTTGTTCTACCCATGAATATGAACAACTTTCACTATGGGACTAACTCTGAAAATACGAAAAAAAAATCAGCTGTTCCACACATTTTGGTCAAGTAGGTATTGAACTTTTGTATTAAACAACTGATATTTTTTTCGTGATTTTAAAGTCGGTCCCATAGTGAAAGTTGTTCATATTCATGGGTAGAACACCCAGTAAAAATTTGGATGGTGATAAAAAAATCTTCCTGTATAAAAGGAACACGTGTTTTGTGTGTGCTTGTGTGTTTGTAAATACTATAATTATTTTAAACAGCCTGTTTAATTTAAATATCTGATAGTGTCTGGTGGATCAAATTAAGTGACAAGATCGTAATTTTTTTTAAGGAACTATTGAATGAACTATGTGTTACATTATACCTACAATAAAGTATGCAAACACTCACACGTCCCCTTCTAAACATTTAACCTGAGTACAGCAAAAAATAAAGATTGTTTTCCACGAGCTCACACCCACCCTCTCACCGCAGCTCGGTGTAGCCTAAGCTTTACCCCATAGACGCCAATTTGCGGTAACTTTATTTGCACAATAACACACCGCTCTATTTTCTTCGCACCAATATAAATAGAAAACAGTTATTTCAAAGAGCTTAATCGGTTTACCCTTAGGGCAAACATTTATGCACCAGTTTAATCGTTACTTAAACATTAATATGCAACTTAGTAGCTTGCCGATACAAATTCTTAAGGCGACTACACGACCTAAAGCGCGGTCACTGTCGGACTGCATAGAAAAGAAAGAGAAGCGCGATGACACAACCGTGGTAATTTATTGCAAATATGAAGCAATTATCTATTTACAAAAACTCTCAAACACCAAACAAATAAAAACCGTATACTAAAATTCGGGGAATTAAATTGTCTTTTAGATGGTGAAAGTTTTATGAAAATACACCCGACAGTGTTTGCGTGATTATCGTTTTTATGTCCGCGGTAGACATTACTTTACAAATTAATTACACTATGTTAAAAAAATATAATTGCAAATATTCACATATCAAATTACGAAGCAAGTGGTCTAGTATAACATTTATTTTTTTCAAAGAAATCAGTCCGGTCGATTAGACGTGATGTTGAATTTAAAATCATTACAAGTCGTATATCTGCGCCTTAATAAGCGAACATTCTTGGGTATAACCTGGTAAAATTAAGCCGTATTGATTAGTCCAGTAGCTGTACGGAGGCAGGGGGGCATCTTAAACGGGTCGGGTTGGCCAGTTAATAGCAAGTTATTGTCATTAACGCCCCGGCAAGGAGCAATGGCTGGCACCTCCGAATTAATGGGAGTTTCCACTGTCCGAGCCACAGAATAAATAATTAAGTTGGCAGCCGATTGTGGAGATACTCTTTTAATTTGTTGATAGTTTTTTGAGTTGTTTACTGTTATGGCAAATATAATTCCAGTTCAAACTCCAAGTGATAACTTTTATCTGTCTGGCTTTTCGTTTTATAATAATAAATTAGAACACTCGTGAGAAATAGAAGTCGATATTGTCATTAAAGTCCCCTAGGCTTGCATGCGATTTAATTATCGATCGCTTTTTCTTTTTAATAATGTTAATTACGTCATATGCTTAGACAACTATGACAGCAAGGTCCTATAGAAAAATATAAAAAAACAGCAAGATCTTGTATCTCCGTCACCCCTTTATCACCCCTTTCCGTCACGTCATTCCCGTGCGACATTGGAGCCACATTATTATAGGACCCGCTCTGTCGTGGCGATCTCGCCCGCATACTTAGGACCATTAAGCATCCGACTAATGAGAGCCACTGCCCGTCTACACTCACACTTAATAAGGAGTGTCTGTATTGTTGGATGTCCCGATACCTAGTCGTGTTAACTAAATAGTTTTGCGAAAGTGTGAAATTTTACGACCATAGTGAGGGTGCGGTATCGATTCGTTTTCGAAAGTTTATCGATAGTGTAAATAGTCGAATGTTTTGCCAATTACAATCTTTATCTACCCTGATAAGTCAAGTTTCAATCTTACTTAACCCCTCTTAACCCTGACTTTAGAGTAATGCCCTCATTGGTAATCTTCAGAGTACTTTATCTCACCAATAAGATATCGATATTAAAGCAATATCGATATAGTTTTAATGTTTCCAAGATAAATCATAGTTAGGTATCCTTTGCAATTAGAAAAGACGCACTAAATGACAATACAAATGTAATCTTTAACATTTGCCATTCAAAGTTCGCGTGACCCATCACACGTCTGCCGTCTGACGCCAATTACTCATACCCATTGCGCTATCACTACCGCTTTGACAGTTCTCTTTAATACAATTGCAGCGATGGTAATGTTACAATTTAGTTTGTCGCGTTTGCGTGTATGCGAAATAACGTAAGGATAACATTAGTGATGTCACCTACCTGATAATAGTTTGTTGTCTCGATTACCTACCGCATAATAAAAATATCACCAGTAACTGCTCACTGCAAGGTCTGCCTCTTCTTACCATCATCTCCTGCCCTTATCTCAATTCATTTGGGGTCGGCGCAATATGTGTTTTTCTTCCATACTTCTCTATTAGTCGTCATCTCGGTAGTCACCCCCGTTCTAGCCATATCATCTTTCTTCTACGGAGATGAAGTAGGTATTTATTTATATTTTATTTATCCTCCTACTGGAACGCCATACAGCAATTACACCAACGGAGCAAGAAATTACATCATGTGCTGTTTTCATCCATCCTGTGCGCGGTGGACATCGAACTGGCGGCGATGGAACACGCACGCTCACACAGGCAGCGTCAGCACCACAGTTCCACTACTCCATCCAAATTGCGCACATTCTTTGAGACTCGACGAATTTTTCAAAATAAATACATTAAAATTATATAAAAACAGAAAATTTTGATGTGTCATCCTGCCTGACAGATGTCAGGTACCTATCACTCTTGGTCACTGCGTATATCGGTATTATCGGTATCTGAGACCATGACGTACGATTTTTGATTTTCGTCACTCTTAGACAAAACCTCTGGGCTACCAAGACATATTGTTTGAACAATTAGATAATGATGTGCTTTTTTTTAAATCTAACTATTAAAGCCTATTAAAACGCAATTAACGATCATAATCGCCCACAGAACGTACAGACGAAAAAATATCACAAAAATAATACACTTCATTTTTACACACACATTCACACACACAAACAGTCTCCTTGAAATATTGCGTTAGTGTGGTACCCTAATTGCTTTTGTCATTAATAGTCGCGAATACTTCTTACTTGTGTATCGTACAATTAGTTATAATGATGTATAATTAGCTGGTTGTGTCGGTCTTTGTGGGTGTATAAGTGTGTTCGTGATGGTGTGTGTGTGTGTGTTTAAATGCTCGCGCGGGAATGTTGCCTACTTACGTTTGCGGGTTCGTCTGTAAGCTTTAATATAGTTAGCTAATGTGTTGTAATATGCGGAATTAAGGTATTTGTTTCTATTTGAAGAAGTGTTGGTATGTAATTATTTGGAGAGGGACGCATTTGATATTTGGACTAGCATGATGTTGCATGATTTATGGAGCTTCATGCAGATAAGTATTGTCTCAAAAAGTTGCAATTATGCGTGTATAATTACTTTGTAAGAAAATGTAAATGGAATGGAAATAAAAAAAATGTTTCCATTTAAAAAAATAGCAGGATCAATAGCACTCTTATCATCAAATCATAATAATTACAACCTCTTAACTAACCTCCTTACACATCCTAAACCCTGTTACTTCATTACGAAAATAACCTCGAACTACGAAACAATACAAGTCTGCCTACCCCTTTCCTGCCTTCCAGTCTTAGACGCAGCCGAATACCAGTACTTTATATGGAGCGACTGACTATCTGACCTCCACAACCCAGTTACTGGGTAACCCGTTGGTAAGACTATTTGTCAGACTTGGGGTTCTGACTACCTGTAAGGACTGTCAAAGATCTACGAATGCCAACCGGGACATTAACGTGCTTTCCGAGGCACGGAAGGGTCTCGATGGTCACCCATCCACAGACCAACCGCGGCAATCGTAGCTTAACCTTTCGATCGACCCGTGTGGCTGTTAGCCACAAGCCCCTCGAAACAACACAAGTATTGGAAACAAAACAAGTCCGGTACACACCATTAATGCTTAAAGGCGCAAAGGCCATTGCACACTGAACGCGTCGCGAACAATGCCGCGATAAAATATGCAGCACCTCGGCGCGATCATAATCGAAACGTAATTAGCTGATAATGCATGCGTCGCGATCGAGCTCAAAACTTAGATATAGTGTCCTATAGCTCACAATGGAAGGTCGTGGTAATATTTATTGGATACCTAGGTCCTGCTACTATGCTAGACTAGGCTTGCAGAAAAAATATCGATATATCGATATTTTTTGTTCGCTATATCGATATTTTTAGGCGATATTTATTGTTTCGATATAAAATATCAAGTATCGAAACTGTATCAAAAACGATATATTTTTTCTTATTTTATTAGTGTGCCTAAATCATTGTATTTATGTATTTATTTATTGTATACAAAACTAACCCAATTGAACTTCGTAAAGCATTTCTTTTTTTTATTTCAAAATTTCGCCGATTTTTTTTTTCGATATATCGAAATCGATACTTATTGATATTTTTTTTAAATATCGATACGCTATTATATATCGATTTTTTTGGCACTTATTGCATCCCTATGATGGACTAGATTATACCATGGCGAGGCAAAGGCATCTTATTTTATACAAAGTAGAAATGAACCGTCTAGTGGTGAGAAGCACTGCTGCTGAGCTTGAAGTCCTAGGTTCGATTCCCGGAACGGACAGTGTTATTGGGTTTCCATCTCCCGAAGTCTGGATTTGAGTCCGAGTAGCAATAGGCTCGCCCCCTATTACATGGGGCTTAAACATAACTGGCAAAATTTTAAAAATCTCTTTGTATTTTGCTAGGTCGCACCCTTCTTGCAATGGAATGACATTTTAATATTGATTGGGGTCCGTACCCCTGTCAATAGCACATCAAATAAAAATTGCTATCGAATTAGTATTAGATTCGACTTTTACGTAACTATTATTTGATATGTGTCATGAATTTACCATTGAAAATTGTAAATTAATAATATGATTTTTCTGATAGGTTTTAAAATGATATTTCGTTTGTAATAATACAGGGTAGCCAAGTTTATAAGTGTAAAATCTGAATCTCCAACATTTACCCGAATTATCAAACGACACAACTCGATGTCCTTAAAAATCTTACAATTGCTAGGTATACAATTTACACCTTAAAGTCAATGAATCATTCAACTCACGCAGTCCACTGCTATACATGGGCCTCTCCCAGGCTTCGCCAGAACACCCTCCTCCGCCTTCAGCATTCAGTTTGTCCCAGACACCTTTTTAAGGTCATCAGTCCATCTAGCTGCACTTCTTATAGTGACAGAATGACATTTAAAGGCAAAGTAGTTAAGAAATAAACCCACACATTTCAATTGCATAAGCAAAATAATCAGCCTGTAGTGTTTCCACTGCTGGGACACAAGCCTCCTAAGGTAAATTTGGGAGTGAGGGGTCGTGACGTCACGCCGTGCGACACTTTTTAGCACGGCGTGACGTCACGACCCCCCACTCCCAAATTTTGACGCGCTTTATCTTTGTCATTTTTTGTTTGATTGACAAAAGAAAAAATAAGGGTCCATTATTTTTCGATAATCTAACTGACGGACTAATTAGAATTATTATTTTTTTACCCAGGAAACTACCCTATTCCATTAATTTTTTTTTGCATTGATTGCTAATAAATCTTTCCCATCACTAGTTTCCCAATAGGTTCAACTTTCCCAATGCATTAGTTTCCCCACGATATTTCCTAATAGCTAATTACCTGGCTATTGCAGCCAATTATTAGTTTCGAATAGCTAAGTGTGTCTCGGACTTAGTGTAGGCAGTAGTAATTATGACTCAATTTAGATTGAATACTATCTTAATACAATACAGAAAGCTCTTTATTTTTAATTTTGTTCTTATTTATCTATGATTTTCACGTTTTTTTATCGGTCGTATACTATTCTTGACCTGTTATTGTGGAATTCGTTTATTTTATCACTCGTAAAATCTCTTTCTATTTACTACAATCTATTTTTTTCGTATTCATTTTCACCTAGTTGTTTTTTTTATATAGGTATTTACCACAGCAAAATATCGTAAACATTTTTTTAAAACACCCTGTATAATGTCACCTTTGTTATTTCTCGCACTTCAAAACGGATGTACGTAATCGTCACCTCGTTAATCCCCATAAAACATTTGCATATTGCTATAAGTCACTCTCTTGAGACACAGGCACGCATCTCATTACTATTATTGATGGATTTCTTAGTAAATCATTATAATACACGTATTTACTGGAAATAACTTCGACAATTTAATCACATCTTAACCGCATAAGTGTTGGGACAAGTTTATTTTGTTGCGAAAATTATTGTAATAATGAATTTTATACCGTATGATTTATTGTTCTAACATAGTTTGTTGAAATGAGCAGAATTCAGATCTATTATACGAAAAATAAAAAAAACACACTGTATATGAATAACCGGTTCTACTTTCATTTAACTCCCAATTATTCTTAAACAATTGAATGAAAGACAAACAAATAAAAACTACTCGTCAACTTGATAGAATATGTCAAACTTATATTATGCCAACAAAGAAAACACGTCTGTTTCAACTCCTGCGCACAATCTTTTTTTATTAAATAGAAAGTGAATGCCTCGATAATTATTACCGCAGAACTGAACCGTTTCATTATTTTTAATTGAGTTAAGATACGAACTTTGGATTAAGTCATAATTGTAGAGAAACAAATATAATGTTATGTACCTTTTAACTATCCTATGTACCTACCGCAAGTCATAAATGTCAACACTTGAAAAGGGTTGAACCTATTTAGTGCCGATGTTGATACCCTATTAATACGTTATCGCCTTAGGAGTTGAAAATTCTTTAAAGAAATATCTATTATACATATAATAAAATATTAAAGAAGGCAAAAATGAATATTAAATTAAAAAAAAAAAAAAAAAAAATTATATTGGGCGCGCTCTTGACCCCGATCACACCTGATGGAAAGCGATAGATGAGGTCTATGATGGAACGAGCGTGCCCAGAAGATGCCGTTATTATTGATTGAAAGTTATTGCTACGAAAATAAGTACTTATAGTTTTCAGAAATTTGGTCCGTTTGTCTGGATGTATGTTCCGGATTGGCGCCGAAAGTCTACAACCATTCTTGACAAAGCGTATCGTGTTACCCTGTAACTGGGTTGTGGAGGTCAGATAGGCAGTCGCTCCAGGTAAAATACTGGTATTCAGCTGTATCTGGTTAGACTGGAAGCCGACCCCAACTTAGTTGAGAAAAGGCTTGTCAGCTGATGTGTCATACAAAGACTTAGCTATCATACCCATTGCTAAATTTCATGTGTCTGCGTGAAACAACAAACAAAACATGATCGTTCTCCAAAGCTGGTTACCGAAAACAAACTACCAAGACACCAGACTGCGTAAGACATTAAACAGTAATTGAAACCTTTAAACAAATTATACAGGTAACAAATATAAGTTACAGTGTATAAACGCATTATACAATCAGGTACACATTCAAGCGATTATCATAACTTAACCTAGATCAGTATTCAAACACCTACCGCACGTTCGCAAGGAAAACATAATTATCAATAATTATTGAAATTATACAACGTTGTAATCTATATTTAATTATATAAAATAGTTCCGTCTATACAAAGTATGTGGAGTGGAAGTCCTTGCCGTAGTTTTCCCGATAGCTGTGAATAGGGTAGAATAAAGAATAGTCTTATGTATTTACAACACATACAATGTATTTTGTTACAAAACTACGTTTCAAATCATGAGTGAATAGGTTAGTTGTTGGCCAAGTTGCACCATTGTCAACTGTATCATTACCTACTTAACATCAGGTTAGCTAATGGCTAACCGCGACTCGAGTCCATTCATAATTATATTTAAAACTAGCAGCGCCGAGCGGTTTCATCTGCATAAGTTTCGATCCCGTGGGAATATCGGAATAAAAACTATCCTATGACTTTTCACAGGACTCAAACTATCTCTATACCAAATTTCATCTAAATCGGTTCAGCGGTTTAAGCGTGAAGAGACACACTTTCGCATTTATAGGTATATTAAGTATGGATAAGTTGTCTACTGACTGACTGTCAATGCGTGGACTAGGTAAACAACCAAAGACAGAAACATTTCTTCTTAAAATATCCTACTAATGACACTATAATCACACTATCACACTCACATTAATATTATAAAGGCGAAAGTTTGTGACGATGGATGTATGGATGGATGTTTGTTACTTTTTCACGCAAAAAACTACTAAACGGATTTGGATGAAATTTGGCACAAATATAGTTTATAACCAGGATTAACACATAGGATACTTTTTATCCCGATATTCCCACGGGATCGAGACTTGCAAGAGTAAAACCGCGGGGTGCTGTTAGTCTTTTACAACAGGAGCAGAGAAAGGATTGTTCAAACTCTACCCTTGTAGGGGTCAAACGGGGTTGAAGACATTGAAGTTCGCTCGCAAACGAAGTCGTTAGCAATAACCAGTACTTAATCAATAATTATTGAAATTAAACAACATTGTAATGTATAATAAATTATAATCAGCATTCTGTTATTCGAAATCAATATGTAATTTATTTAATACCCGACCTTGGGTCGACTATTAATTATATTTAACAATTCACGATTATGGCATTCAAATTGCGAATTATGTGTTTTTTTTAAACGTTCTGCAATTATACGTCTAATTATGGAAGTGTGCTAATTAGATATATAATTAGTATGTGGGAAGTTTGTTTGTAATTAAACTTTTTGAATCTCGACGCATAGATGTTTATGTGATGCATTTGCAATTATCGTTAATGATCGGTAAAAAAGTAAAAAATAATTTCTGTCTTCGTTTGATAATAGGTAATGAAATTATTCGCGCTTGGAATCCTTTGAGAAGGTTTTGGGCGAAACAGCCCATAAAGTCGTGACGTCATGAAGCTAGGAAGAGTATTTACAACTTAATCTTTCGTTTGATTCTGTTTAAACGATCCTTTTTACAACGGGCTATGATGGTGCTACTTACCTACCATACAATTTTTCGTCCTTTAAATGCGATAATTCTAATAATGTTGTGTATTAATATTTCGATGTATCTTAAAATTCCATAACTTATTTATTAGATACGTCATCCATCCATCAATTCTTCTTTTATTGTGACATTTTAAATAGGTACCTAGATTAAAGTAATCAAATATTTCAACTTTTACATAAATTAATAAGCGCCAATGATTTGATTACCTAATCCGATTCTGTATAATGATAATAAGATTTAATACTTTTTATTATACTCGTAAATTAGAAAAAGTTAGGTACCTATTAAATTATGATAAAACTTTTGAACTATGTTAATACCTAACGAAAATGATTGGATGCCCTGCATAATAAGTAGGTACGGTCAGCATCAAAAGTTGATTAAAACTTCAGTTTTTTTTAATCTCAGTTATTGAGCAAAATATTTGTTCAAAATTGCAGCAGAAGAATTTTTTTTTGAATATATACGAGTACCTACTCAAATCTCAAATCGTTTATTGCAATCCATAATGTACAATGGTGGTAAATAAAAAAATAATGGAAACAATTATGGACCCTGTCGGGCACAGCAATTTTTTATATAGGTAAGAGAGAGGAAGAGCGCTTACTCTTGTCTATTATGTGAAAAACTAAAAATCAGTTTGTTGAAAAAAGTTTTTGTCAATTTAATAACATGTAAAAATGATACTGTTAATCGACTTTTGATGCTGACTGTACGTATCATAATCAGCCTGCATTGTTCCCACTGCTAGGACACAGGCTTCCTCTAAGTGAGAGGGAGTGGGCCGTAATCCACCACGCGGACCCAGTGCCGGTTGGTAGATGTCACATGTCTTCGAATTTTTGGTTTCCTCACGACGTTTCCCTTCACCGTTTTAAGAGCAGTGGTGATGAAATAATTTACATAAATTAAAGTGACTGGGTTCGAACCTACGACCTACAACTCGTAAGTCGCGGCCGTTACCAACTGGGCCACTACTGCTTCACCACTGCAAGTACGAGTAGGTACCTATAATCCAAACTTAATATTATAAATGCGAAAGTGTGTCTGTCTGTCTGTCTGTTACCTCTTCACGCTTAAACCGCTGAACCGATTTAGATGAAATTTGGTATAGAGATAGTTTCAGTCCCGGGAAAGGACATAGGATAGTTTTTATCCCGATATTCCCACGGGAAACTCATGCGGATGAAACCGCGGGGCGCTGCTAGCTTATGATAATTCAAATCTAAGTAGCTCCTACAAAATAAAACCTACTGCCTAGAATTTTACCTATCAAATTCTCTAGTCTCAAAAAACTACAAACTAAAAGAAATGGGCAACACCTTCTCATATTGTAAGATTCGCAAATCACATGACATAAAGAGTATCAATATCTCAAACCTACTTAACAACAATTATACCATATCCAGACGCCATTTAAAACTCCGCGATCACATTCTATAACGCCAGCGTGTTTGTGCGTATAATGTTTAACACGCATTTTAATTATGCTTATTAACAATTAAAGGCAATACGCGAATGTAGGTCAAGACGGTTAAAAGGAATAAATCAAGCACCCGGCATGATCTCATGAATCACCATGGAGATTTTATGTGTATCTTACACCGTTGATAATAAGGTTGATTTTTGTTTATTCATGGGTCAAGTTAGGTTAGTGTAAGAGTTGAGGCCACTGGTATCATTACGTTTTATATTTGAGATCATTAAATCAGTACATTGTGAGAATACGTGATTGATATAAGTAGGCGTTATTGATATCCTTATGGGGATTTGCCTAGTTAACAAACTATTAGAGCGATGGACGTTTGTAAGTGGAGATGTGAGCTAGATTTTAATGAAGGCTTGGCTGCTTGTCTGTCTGTCTACGGGCTTTACTGAGAAATGGATCGAAATGGGACGTAGAGATTATGCTGTAACACTATCGTTGCAAATACACGGAGGACCTCGGTAGTTCGTCGAACTCTATGATTGTGAAATATGACGTTATACAGCGTGTTTCAGATCGAATATGACATTATACAGGGTGTATATCAAAATAAATATGATACTGTCCTGTGTAGTGTCATATTAAATGAGTCTACACAGGACAGTGACATATTTATTTTATTATGTGTGCACTGTGCATAGCAAAAATATCAACTAATATTTTAATTGGTAAGTATTATACCTTTACTCATAAACGTGGATAAATTCCAGTGCTTAACAAGGCAACAAATAAATGAGTAAGCTGCAGAACAGATAACTGCTAAGGATAGTTTCGGCTCTGTAAATTAGTTTAAAACCTCTGACGCGAAAAAAGCTTTTTTAGGCGCAAAACTTTGCTTGCGATGCAAGTCAGTAATGATGTTTTATAGTTTTGTTACGATGTGAGTAGGTAAGTAGGTTCGGCAACGAATAGGTAGATACAGAAATATATTATCGTCAGTTTTTCGAATTCAAATCTATCAAATTAGGTAGGTACTAAAAATAGCAAGAAAAACGAATCTTTGTTGGCTCATAGCTTTTTATTTTACTGTTCTGTTTCCGTACAGACAAAATTAATACTAAGACAAAACGATATCATGTTTAACTTTAGATTCATAATGTCAAACAGTGGAGAGACTCTCTCGGAAAAATCCCTACCGGTAGCGATGATTGGAAAAAATCTCCTAGTATCCCTACCAGTGGAGATACATCAGTAGGGATATATGGAACAGGGGAAAATATCGACTAGTGGCACCTTAAGGTACACTTCTATCCGATCCTTCAAGGATACAAAGTGTTATGTTATGTTAGAATTAACTTATTGCAACACATAATGCAAGGAAATGATTTATAATAGAGGTTTAATTTTCATTAGCTTATTATAATTTATGGAAATATTTTACACCTGGTAAAAACCCTTGACGTGTTAACAATTAAATTGAATGGAAACATGACTAATTATAAAAATGAAATGTTCTTACGGAACAAAAGATACAAAGTGGGTATAATAAGGTTCACTTCAAATAAAACAGATTTATTATAAGGTAAATGACAATATTTTTGACAATATTGCAACTGTTTTTTAGTACAGTCATATCAGTTGATGATAAAAACAGTGTTATTTGATTTTTCCGTAAGGAATTTATCAGTAGCAGCCCGGAGTCTAGATTTGTGCCCGTCTACACCCACATTTACACAATTTTTTTAGTCTCGCCCCAATTCCAATGGCTAAATGTGGATGTACTATAGATACTTCTGCATAGGTTACCCTTCGGGGATTATAGGAGTCATTTTATGTTGTTTACTTACTTCTAAATAAACTAACACTAACTTGTTACTTGTTGTTGTTGACGATAGGTATCTTCAAAGTCGCGGGAAACACTAGGATGAGAAACGCACTGAACAGAGAAGTAGGGCAGAAAAAAGGGGAGGCCCAGCAGTGGGTGATTCCAGGCTGAAATGATGATGATGATGCCATCGCGCAAAACGTACCACAGACTAAAATAGTTACTATCGCGCAAAACATACCACAGACTAAAATTGTTACCATCACGCAAAACATATAGTGCGTTTCAACAAATAGTTCCTATGCCGTTATGTTGGCAACAATGTATACCACTTCTTATTCTTCACGACTCCACTCGTTTTGGGCATGATTCTAACATGGACACCTAATAAATCTTAAAAAAAACCGCAGAATCGTCTTCCCATATCTACTATCTTGACAGACATGGACACAAAACACATATACTCCTAGCGGAGGACAGTGGAGCCAACATTATAACATAGGAAATATTTGTTGAAACGCACTCTACTACATATTATAATTGTTACCATCGCGCAAAACATACCACAGACTAAAATTGTTACCATCGCGCAAATCATACTACAGACTAAAAACTATCACATATCTGAGTAGAAAGTTCCAAATACTTAAACTACACTGTGGCATACCAGATTGTTACATGAAATAAGATCTTAAATAATTAATAGTTCCGATCAATAAATTTTCCATAGTAAATCCATAACCGGAGCCCGGACATGTGCAATTTATGCTATGTTAATACTAGAATACCGCTTACTAGCCTGAATTATTTATTAAGTACCTACGGGCGAAGGACCGCGCTGTCGGTTTTGCGACGAAATTATTGATATCCTTCGTCTATTCTCTTCAAGTCTCATATAGGTAACTGTTGGATGTCCTAATAATACCTTCGCATAGATATATTGAGAGCAGTGGGGACCCATTAGTATCGGCTGTGACTTACGAATTGTAGTTTATTTATTTATTTTATACTTCAAGCACATAAATGTACATAGGCGGACTTAATGCCATAGGCATTTTCTACCAGTCAACCTTTAGGTGATGCAGAGACAAACAGTGGTAGGTGCAATAATGAAAATTGAGTAATAAATATTTGCAGTTAATGTAGTTTTTCGACCCAGACAGGCCTTTTCTTCGTGTAAATTATTTAATCAGCATTGTGAGGAAATCGGCATGTCCTAGAACCAGAAATTCAAAGACATGTGACATCTAACAACCCCCACTGAGTTCGAGTCGAGGCCCACTCCCTCTCCTTGAGAGGTGGCCGGTGGCTCAGCTATGGGAAGATTCAATTGTGAATGTAAAGTATCCAGGGACTCGCTCAAACAAATAGATTTTTTTAATAAAAATCGGCGAGACGACGCCTTACTTAAAAAAAAGACGGGTTGCACTCCGGGAGTGCCGGCAGAAGAGAAAACTTGAATATTAACGTTGAAATTAATCAATTATTAATTTTAATTAATATAACAATTTTTTTTCACTACTTCTGCGTCACTTTTTTCATTTTACGTCCACGTCCACGTCCACGTCCATCCATCCATCCATCCATTGTCGTGTGTCACTTGGTTCACTTCGGTTGGCGCCGCCGTAGAAAGAGAGGGGGGGGGGGGGGAATCTCTCCTGACGGTCACGTGTCCTGACGCGAGTTTAACATTTTTTACCCATTACAAAAAGTGTGCAACGCCGCTAAAGAAGTTTTCACTTCAAAAAAAAACGATAATATTATAATACTGTCAGTCTTGCTTGACACATTGCAGAACTTTAAAACAGGTATTGTATTAGGAAATAATACTTGTGAGTTGTGACATGTTTTATTGTTCAATCCGCATTGATTAATGTGACTCTGTCAAAAATTAAATATATTAACTGGATTATCTGCGCTATAGCTTTTGGCCAAAACATGATTACAAAAATGGAGAAACAAGTAATTAGCCCATTTTATACTCCAGCTATGTTTAATCACAATCACTTTGCTAAAGGTCAAAATATGCAAATCGCACTTAATTTCTTAAGTTGTTAATCTAATGGCACTTAAGCGTGTATTTTGAATATTTTCTAAACAATTAATTCGTCTACATCGACCCTAATTAGAGTGATAGTCAATAAAAATAAAAACTGTTCCATAAGTAATTATAGCATGTACAAACTACGTGACGAAAAAATGTAAACAAACAAAATAATATGACACCCACACGAAATATTATGCGGTGATTATATGGCACTAAACTACAATCATCGTTTCAATAGAAAAAATACAAAGTAAGTACCTAACTACTGCCTAACTAACCTACTTTTCATAACAATTCGTAATTATAAAGCACACGATAAGTTTTTAATAAACGTTTTGAAAAAAAAAATCTTTAATTGGTGAAATCGACTAAAATAACATGTTAACAATCAATTTTAACTAACTATTATGTTGAAAACTAATCGGACGGCTATAAAGAACTCGATAAAATTACAAAAGAAATCTATAAAATGATTAAAATTTCTAATCGCGCCAATTAGGTGAATTTATGGTTTCACTTATAACAACCGCGTTTTACGGGTTACAAGTTTATAGAAGCCGTCTCAGAGTGCGTGAGGAAATACTCTTTTTATACTTATTTTTACAATGTAACGCTATTGAGCTATTATTCTCTCGATAAACGTGGAAGAAGCTGCCTCGCTGACAAGACGCGGCCCGATAAGTGCTCAATGAACGTTTAAAAACAATAACGATTGAATCTAATAGCGCGTTAATTTCCACGTGAGAGGTTCTATTTCTGTTATTTTCTCATGTGTGGTTGCAGTTTGCACTGTTAATAGTGCAAAAACTGAAGCAGGATTAAAATGCTCTCTATTCCATTTCAATTCTTTAATTTAGAAGGATGAGAAGATTTACATTCGATACGCCTTCATCTTAATTATTTTTGTGAAATATTTTTAGAACCACAGTTAAGAAAGATTCTAATAAAACGGCCCTAATCAGAGCGGATTATTTCCTAATAATAATTAATTGTTACAAAAGCCATCCAAGATGGCGGTTAGGAAAAATAAATTCGAATTTGGACTGGTAATTCTATGCGATTCGAATTTAGAATTAAGCGCGCGCGACGCGACGGCGCGCACATAAGTGCCCCTACACACGTACCCACACAAAGCACCGCACACACCCCAATGCTCATAATTTGCTGACAAGAAAACAAAAACGGAAAAAACTCAGCACCCGTTCTAATTAGGTCGTCGAGTGAGAACAGGGCGTTCGTCAGCACAATAATAATTAACACTGGCTGTAATGAAGCGTACCATAAAAACTAATTGGAGACCCTACGATCGTTGTGTCGCGAGGGTGAGACAGAAGTTCTCTACGATTTCGATAGATTCGACTTTTGTTGGTTCCGCTGTATTCATTCGTGCCACGAAAATCAAATCATAATCAAGCCAGCGATACTTTATTATCTACATCATACCTATAAGTACTTTTAATCAACTTGAATCAAATCAATTAATCAACGTGGTTGGCGACGCAGTAATTTTAATTAGAATCTTCTTAATGTATTTATTATGCATAAATTATTTCCCGCTAATGGTTACATGCGCTCAATTATTCAAAAATGCAGTGAGTAATAAAAGTGTAGATGTCAACAAAGAATGATGGAAACACAATAATTACCGGCAATAACAATTCCAATTTTTAAAAGCACGCTGTATTCAAAAACATTACATTAGCTTAGTCACGATGAAAAAAAAAAAAACTAAACATCAAAATGTAATCGATCAAAGCTAGCTAATGCAGCAAACATTCAGCCAGCGAGTATTTTAAATCGAAAAGCTGACGCGAACTGCCGTCTATCAGCTAGTTGAAAAGGGAAATCAGTCAATAATGCACTAATTTCCCCTCCTTAATAGCGCAGTCCGGCCCTCTACTCAGACACTATTACGACACAGCAAGTTAGTGTTTAATGTTTATAACTTCGTACACACTAGGAACATTTTCATGTAAAGACTTTAAACTTTTACGAGTTTCAAGGCTCGTTACTGATTCTTATTTGATGGTACTTTCGTAATTATTTTAAGTGATAATTGCTGTAAAATTGGCACTTAGGTTTTAGTTTTTTAATGAGAAAAATAGGAGCTTGTTTCATTGCAACTTATAATTTGTTGGCGTTGTTATGTAAAATAATAATTAATATTTATAAATAAATAGCACCTTATCTCATAGTCTCGTCTTTTATTAGGAATGAATTAACCATAATTACCGTAGTTAAACCATTATCTATATGTATGGCTATCCATTTCTCTACAAGCAAGAGCCTCAGGTACTTTAATGTTTCTCTTTATCTTAACAGTCATATATTTTTTACTTGTGAATGAATTTAATGACACCATAAAAATCATGAACCCCCTTATTTTTTTTTACTTATAATCTTAGCTTAAACTTTTTTTTTGACATTTAAACGTCTTTAAACTTTTGCTTAAAGTTGAAAGACGTTTAAATTTCAGCAAAAAATATAAATAAAGTCGTATAAACTAAAAATTATAATAAAAAAAAAATAATCCAGTAGCTCCATCCGTCCACTTAACAGTACATCACTAATTGGACTTAAAACATTACAGTTCCTCAAAGTGAAGCCTAACAATTAAGTCGTAGCCAAAGACAATTAAATGACCAACAATTGTTAGCAGACTTTAAGTACTTATGTGCAATAGTTACCTCGACTACAAGTCAAACACACATGCCATTTTCATTTGACATGTCTGTACAAATAACACATTATTGAACGAGCTGTCAAAACGTCTTACGTTATGCGATAGGCTATAATTACAGCTTTATGATAAAGTCTTAGTTAATAGCAGGAATAGGGTAGAAAGTTGAATAGGAAATTTGCTAAATGGTACTGCTGTTTTGAATCGAGAGTCGTGCTTGTCTTTTGCATAAGTAATTGAGGTTTTATGCGATAGAATCGTAATATAAATTATATTTATGAGAGATTTGTCTTGATATTCCTGTTGGAAAATAATAGAAATTGGTTGGGGGTAAAATCCAGGCAAGTACCTATGTAACTTTTTCAATTCATAATTATGTACAGACGGTACATCAAGCTACTACAATCTGTCAAATATCTTTAATAGATTTTCAACTTTATTGCTAAAGCATAAGGTTCAAGGTTGATTGGGAAAATTTGACAGATTCGGGTAGCTTCATGTGCTGGCGTCTGTACTTTCTGAGTTTATTACTCACATCGGTGAAGGAAAAACACAGTGAGGAAACCTGCAGTTTTAATATAAGTCTGAAATCGCTAACCAGTTCTGAGCAAGCATGGTCACTGCTCATGCCTTCTCTGTATGGGAAGAGGCAGTGGGACAGTAATAGGCTTATTAAAAACATTAACATTTTTCATCAACACGTTTTTTTGTGGATTCGTGGAAAGTCACCTTAAGTTGTATTTTTTTTCGACAGTTAGCAAAGTAAGTTTGTAGTTTTTTTTTTTTTTGGAAATAATATTAAAAAGTGGACAATGTCCTTTAGGGGTATTCCTCGAAACGCACCAAATGAAACTTTATCGATGTCATTTATTAAGAATCATTCATGCTATATTCTGCTCTATGTTTCATCGTTGATGTATCATCGTGAATATTTAATTATTTTTTTCAAGGAATTTTTGGTGCGTTTCAAAGTCGGTGCGTTTCGAGGAATACCCCAAAATTTAACTTTTTGTAACAGTAGGTAACAACACAGCCGTGATAAATTATGCCTTACTTTAAAATTTTACTTATCACATAGTAATCGCAGCGTATTAGGCGCCTTACACACCGCCGACTAATATCCACGTAAGTGGAAGGTCCAATTATTTCCCCATTAGAACTTTTACTGGAAAGAAATTGCCTATTTGGAATATTAAAAAGTATGGTTCGGTAACGATATTTGAGTTTTGTAGCGGTTTCATTAGTTCCCATTTTTAGTCATATCCATACTAATATTGTAAACTAGCAGCGCCCCGCGGTTTCACCCGCATAAGTTTCCCGTGGGTTAAAAACTATTCTATGTCCTTTCCGGGCCTCAAACTATCTCTATACCAAATTTCATCTAAATCGGTTCAGCGGTTTAAGCGTGAAGAGGTTACCTACATTTACTTACTTTCGCATTTATAATATTAGTATGGATTAGTATGGATGCGATAGTGTGTCTGTTACCTGTTACCCTGTGGCCTGTGGCCGTACCCCTGTGTGTTATCCTGGTCTATACCTCTTGGCAGAAGTATACCTACCATATCCACATTCCGCGGAACATACACTCTGCGGGGAATACAGTGTGCCCAGTTGGCAATTGGCTCGCCCCAATTCTATGGGACTTTAACATAGTTGGCGAAATGTGGGTGTACTGACAGGTACACCTCTGCCTAACTCTGGCAAAAGTCGTTCTGTTATGTACAGACGCCAGCACATCAAGCAACCCGAAACTGTAAAATTTTCCCAATCAACTTTGAACCTTATGCTTTAGCGATAAAGTTGAAAATCTTTTAAAGAAATTTGACAGATTGTAGTAGTTTTATGTGCTGGCGTCAGTTTGTATGTATCCCCAGTCTGACGCAACTGTCTTATAAAAAAAGAAACTATGAAACGTGTACTAAACATAATGGCGGCTATCGCTGTCTCGCTTTAACATGTGCAGTCTGTGTCATTTTTGCTATATTGGTATTCAGTTTTAGTACAAGTTTCATACAAGCGACGTTTTTCATCTTTTTCTATGGGACTCTGGTATGGGTCTCTTCTTACATATAATGAACATTACTTACTCTATGTGTATCCCAGAAAGAAATCCTTCCAAGGCGACGAGGTTTCGTTTCCATTCCCAACATACTCGTATCACGTCAGAAACAAAACAAAAAACATATAGAAAGAAATATAAGCATCAATTAAAGCCACAGTTCACAATTAAAATAATGGTTGTCGCACCTATAAGACAATTAGTTCGTAGGAAATAAAATTCTATGTTTCGGTC
Organism: Amphipoea oculea; assembly: GCA_945859645.1. Lineage (NCBI taxonomy): Eukaryota > Metazoa > Arthropoda > Insecta > Lepidoptera > Noctuidae > Amphipoea > Amphipoea oculea. Next base: position 6,684,283 of record OX243869.1, on the reverse strand, counting down.
GCAGTCCACTGTGCTTAATTAGAGCTAATCAAAAAAACTTAATATACCATAATGGCACGTAATAGCTGTTTTAACGCGGTCTCCTGATACGTTGATAATTATAATGTATGCTAATTATACAAGGTTTGTTGTGTCATGCTAGTTTCTTTTGCGGACATTGTTACGAAATTTTAAGTAATTACACACCATTTTATATTTCATTTACCTTTTGACAATTACTGAAACTATTTTTTTTTAATGAACATTCTGGGGACAATTTGGTGGTAATAGGATAGAAAATAATTCTAACTTTATAAAAATGAATAAAGCGCTCTTCCTCTCTCTACTTGTTTAAAAATTTGCTGTGCCCGACAGGGTCCATAATTGTTTCTATTATTTTTTTATTTACCACCTGTAATTGCACATTATAGATTACAATAAACGATTTGAGATTTGACAAACGTCACTTTTAATGACAATTTCGTTTTTTAAACTAATATTATAAGGAGAAAGTTTGGATTTATTGTATGTTTGTCTGTTACGCTTTCATTCTAAAATGGCTGTGCGAATGTGGATGACATTTGCCACATGGGTAGAACATAACCTGGATTAGGACATAAGATACTTTCTGTCTAGAACATAACCTGGATCAGGACATAACATACTTTTTATTCCGATATTCCCATGGAATCAAGACTTATGCGGGTGAAACTGCGGGGTGCAGCTAGCTAATTTTGGGAACTCTTTGGGCCATTCGATTTTTTGCATAGATAATTAAGCCTTTGGCCTATCGGTATCCAGGGTGTAAAGAAATTTAACAAGCAAAGGACGTACTAAGGAGTCTGTCCATGTCCATGTACGGATGAGGACAATCTAAGGGAAAAGTGGGCATACTAGTAAGGTCCTATAACAGCCAGTTTTCTCTAAGATCGACCTTATTGAACATAGCATAAGAAATTTTTTAATTAGGCGTTTATTATATACAAAAAACTAAAAAACTACTTATACTATAAAGTACTAATTTCAACGAAAAATAAATAAGAAAACGAGTGTATAATTTCCCGCACATTGTTAAAAATTTAAAATAACTACGCGATAATGGCCGTGTGACGTCGTTCGTGTATACATATAGCGGTCGCAGTTACGACGTTCTGCCACGAGTGAAGTGGAGTGAAGTAAAAGAATCGTTGTTGTTGCCAAGTTTCCTCGTGTTTAAGTAGGGATTCTATTCTCGACACCTTTGCTTCGGAACTTTATTTACCCTGTTCCAAATTTTGAGGGACTTTACTTCTTTTTTTCTCTCGGAATTCTTAGACTTTAGTTTATATAAAGGTGCTGATCACTTGGAGCATTCGCCTGTATTGTAATGTTACATATTAGAGCATTACATTGGTGAGAGAAGAGAACCGAGCATTACAGTGCGCAACCTGATGATACAATGGTTGATTCTTTATAAAATATCCAAACCGTCTGTATTTCGTCGGTTGTGAAATAATTCATTGCCAATATTTTTTCTGTTTTTTTTTTTCGTAAATAACAATGTCGAATTAATATTGCCGCGCTCAACACAACAATCGCTTCGTCTGACATTGTGGAATCAACTAAATGCTCAAATTCGAATCTAATGTTACATTACAGGCGAATGCTCGCCAGTCAGGGAGGCAATAATGTAAAGTAATGCTCAAAATCGAATCTGAAATGTTACATTGCAGGCGAACGCTCCAGGTGATAGCGCCTTTAGAAACTTGGTAGTAACTTAGGGAAGGTTCATATCTGACGGAACATGCGTCGCCTATTATCGGTCGCGTAACGCCGGAATAGACAAATGTATAGAAAAACACTTGACCGTGCACACTCAACCGTTGATACGTTAGTGCGTCGTGCGAATAAATAGACGCAATCGAAGTTACGCCCGACGCATTTTCCGTCAGATGCGTACCGACCCTTAGATGAAGTCACTTTTTCTACATAATTAAAACTATTGCTTGGAACTGCTTTCTTAGTACAGTGGACATAAGCGCTACTGCTGAGTACGAGGTCCTTGGTTCGATTCTTAGGTCGGGCAGTGTTTGGGTTTTTCTATCAGAAATTTCTCAGTAGCAGCCCGGAGTCTGGATTTGTGTCCGACTGATGGTAAAAGGCTCATCCCATATTGCAAGGGACTTAAACATGACTTGCGAAATGTGGGTGTACTATATACTTCTGCCTAACCCTTCGGTGATTACAGGCGTGATGATCCATACTAATATTTTAAATGCGAAAGTGTGTCTGTCTGTCTGTCTGTTACCTCTTCACGCTTAAACCGCTGAACCGATTTAGATGTGGTATAGAGATAGTTTGAGTTCCGGGAAAGGACATAGAATAGTTTTTACCCTGATATTCCCACGGGATCGAAACTTATGCGGGTGAAACCACGGGGTGCTGTTAGTATGTTATAAAACTATTGTTTTTTCTAACGACGTGCTTAATATGGATCCAAAAATAAACATAATTAGTACGAACACTAGCACAAATTAGTTTACACTGCAATTGACGCGATCGGCAAACAACAATCGATTTAAGTCGACTAAAAAGAGATGCACTTAATTATATCGCTGTCCCTCTCTTCCACTGAACATCAAAGTTCATTGCACACCCTCTGAACTTAAAAAAAGAGTTTAATTTGCTTACCAACGACTTGCTATATCGTATAACTAGACTGGCAATTACGGCTAATGATAATAGCCTTTATTACTTATGTTGTTACCTATGTTTATTATGTTAGGTTGGCGTATTGTGAACATTACCGACTACTTGCGTAGACTTGCGTCTATACATTTGTGTTGTTCAGTTTTGCCGGTCTTCTTTTGTTTGATCGGTTCAAAATCTATTCGCAATCTCATCTCAGCGACATTAATCTGACAAGCTCCGCTAATGAGACACAATTGATTTTCTATTGTCTCGTCGCCGATCGGCGAACCGCGCCGCTTGACCGGTTAAATGTCAAAAATATAGGGAAATTAGAGGTATTTTTGACAGCTTGAGACTGAACGTGAACGTGACTGTATTATACCTAGTGAACGTTCTTAAAATTACGAGAAGGGGTCTTATCGCACGTTATACTCTGCAGACTTGGCCGAATATTGGTCAAAATGTTACACTTTTTTTGGTCTAGCTCTCATTTGCCAAGTGTGTAAAACGAAAGAAACTTCGTTCCAAGACAACCAGCGGGGCAATTGCGTAACACTTTATCAATTGGAATCGGTTTCATTTTGACAGTTCAACAACATTCATTGCGTTATTTATGTGTTGAGCAGACAAATTTTTCGAACTTATGAAGCAATGGATTAGCAATTGGCTTCGAAATGATTCAGATTCCAATTGATAGTGTGTTACGCAATTTAGGGTGCGGGTGTCCCACGACATCTCTCGACAGTTTTTCGTGTAGTAAGCGTTTGCAAAAAAGTTGTATGTGGACAATGCAATGACGTAGGCCATAAGTTGTCTAATTAGGATTTTTTGAGCTTTATTTTACACAAATAACTCATTTTAATTTGAATAATGAAAATACTTATTTCAATACCATTCGCAGGTCAACATTAATTTGTCAATGTAACAAATAGAGATTTTAACTATTCATGGAGCTGAATATAAAAATAGTACCTAATGATAAAACATGAAACAATGTGCTAACTGAAAACATTGGTTCAGTACTTAGTGGATAGACTAGACAGTAAAAAAACCGTAAGTACCTAATAGATCATTAAGACAGATGCACTTACGCCCTTTGTAAAACGTGTCGGCTCGCTCGCAGTATGAGACATTAAAGTCAATACGCGGACATACCCAGAGTAACAAATTAGGGCGGGTGGCAAAGGGGGTTCAACATTCGACGCTATTTACCATACGTGGGCCTACTATTTTCATGGTTTTTTTCGTCGAGTTTTTACGCCATTTTCCGTGGCCCCACCGGGCGACCGGCCCACGAGCGAGGCCTTCTTTTTTTAAATCAGTAAATTGCATATTTGAAAAACTACTGCACAGTGCACAGTCGGCGGGTTGCCGATTGAACAGGTGTACTTAGTGAGTTTCGGCTGTTGACTCTTTACTTCGATGTGAATGTCGATTCGGTTTAATCGGTACGCGTGTATCGATAATCGAATCGTATTTACTTGGCTTTTCAATAATGTACGAATTTCGAAAAAAGTTGAAAAGTGGAAATCAAGTTACAACTAGGTACCTAAATGAATACAAAAAATCGTACAATACCAATGTAAATAACACAAAAATGATGTGTAAGTTCCTAAGTATATAATTATTGAAAGCATTCAATGATTTCTAAAACGCACTATACTTAATTTCTTTTGTCTTAACATTACAAAAGCATAACAATTAAGCACGCACTAATTGCGTCGTCGATCAAAATTTTAAATAGAACATAACAATGGTGGATTGAAAAATTTAAATTTAGACGATTATGTCTGAACAATCGAGTGTGAGTTGAATCGAGTCGAGTGCCCACGCGCCGCACAGTGGGGGTTGGGTTGATTCAATATCGGTGTCCCTGTGACGTCACTTAAGTGTCGTAAACCTGAGGGTTAGCGAGTATTGTGTGAAAAAAATAAACAGTGGATATTCTCGTTTAATAATTCGTATTACATAATCATAAAATAGGCATCAACGGATTTTTCTTTCTAGCAATTTCAATAAAAAGAAAATACTGTTTCGGTTATGTACACACATCAAGCTATAGATTTCCAGTTTTAGCTGACCTTGCATTGTATAGGTTTTTCGTACAGTCAGAACTCCGCTTATACTGGTTATGTATAGCTTGATGTGTAGCCGTGTGTACGTAATTAAATTGTGTAATTCTTTAACACAGAAAATCCATACTAATGTTTTAAATGCGAAAGTGTGTCTGTCTGTCTGTTACCTCTTCACGCTTAAACCGCTGAACCGATTTAGATGAAATTTTCTATAGAAATAGTTTGGATCCCGGTAAAAGACATAGGATAGTTTTTTATCTCGATATTCCCACGGGATTGAAACTTATGCGGGTGAAACTGCGGTGCGCTGCTATTTACTCATAAGTATCCCTTTTGTAAAATCATAGGTTGTGTAAATTAATATTACGCTGCCATTACTCCAAAAATATCAAACCCCGCCCAAAAATAAAAAATAATAATTGAACCCATCAAATAAACTTCATTACACGCACAATTATACCGGATACGGTGATAGCCAGAAATATATCAATGTAGATAACATCAACGAAACTAATCGTCTTTGTTATTAACAACGCTTCCATTAAGTTCCTAAGTATAAAATGGCTTACCACTGAAAATCAGCGCTGTGCTGTGGGTCCCCCATAGCACAGCATAATGCTGAGTGGAAGCCTTCTTGACACAATCACGACGTGCAGCTGCCGACTGCTTCTGAATTGCGTAACACTATTTTTCAATCTGAATGTTTTTGATGGATATTTCTAATCCATTGCTTCATATGTTCGAAAAATTTGTCTTCTCAACTACGTAAATAACGCAATGAATGTTGTTGAACTGTCTAAATGAAAGCCATTGCCACTGATAGTGTAATACGCAATTACCCAGCTGTTGTGCTCGTAGATCTGTTGCTTTTTTTTTTTTTATCATTCGTCTTAACTTATTTTTTTCGTAGGTATGTTTACATAAACATACGAAAAAAATAAGTTAAGACGAAAAAGAAAATTGAAAAACGACGTAAGTACAACCGAAAATGTAAAAAGTAGCTATGTACCAGACAGAAACATTTCGATCGTTGATCACATCTGTAATCCTGTTACAGAGCGATAAATGAAACGTAATTGAAAGGAAATTACGCAATAAATGGGAGGTTATTATTGAATTTAATGTTAAATTAATCGTGAGCCCCCCTTCTAACCATCTGTCGTGTGTACCCCCCACCGAACAACCGTTTTATATTTTCGAGATGTACTCTCGATGTTACAATGAATTTGATTATTTTGTTATTGAGTGCTTTTATGTATTAATTGAACTGTTTAAGTGTTCCACAAGATTTTGAAGGTTTAAGTAGTTTCCCTGGACCTTGAATGGGGTTAGCCCCGATTGGTGTAAGCCAGATTATCCGTTTAAAGGGTAGTAAACTGGTCAAGAGTGTGGCTGGGAGAAATCTCTATCCCTAGATAGAGGCATAATGAGGAAATTACTCTTGCGCTAAAAAGTTTGAATGTTGAGGCCAACTAACATTTGAAAACTAAGTGGTAAAATCTTTCGAAGTTATATAAGTAGCCCAAACAAGAAGTAATGTAGAATAATACGTACAGTCACGTCTAAACGTATGTATACACTTGGCAATTTTCAATTCTGATTTTTTCATGAAATAACGAATGCAACGTTGAAATACGACACTTAACATAAACCTATGGGTTCGAAAATACTATTTTTGTAATAACATAATATTTCATTTAAAAATAAAGGAGAAAATCGCCTTTGAATAAAGCTAAGTGTATACATACTTCTAGACGTGACTGTACAATAATCTATAACCAGTTAAAAACTTAATTAATACAAACGTCTAAAAAGCAAAGCATTTGCGAGAGGTCGCAAAGCATTTGACGGAACAATCACAGAAACAATGTCGGGCGTCGAGTCGAGCGCAGTGTTCGACACCGGTCAGCGTGTATTGGGCAGTCCGCGACACCCGAGAACGTGTCTGCATAATACATCGCTGTACGCTGTTGCTGTACGTTGGACTTTAATTATATATCTGCTACAATTTCGCCTTTTTTTCGAGTATTTTTCACATTTCGCCCCCCCATACACCCCTGTTCACCCACTGCCGAACGGCCGCGGAAAAAACGCCTCGCGCATGTGTGTGTGACAATGTATTGTTGCACTACAAACGACGCCCCGCGCCGCACGACACAAGAAAATACAGAGCCGACTCAATAAACAAGACAATTAACATCTCCCAAGTAATGAATAGAAAAATTGTCGTAATAAAAATACACTTTTAATGCAATTAAGCTTGTAGAACACGGGCAGGAGAGGCCGATAAGCCGCGCTCAACTTTTCCTGTAACAGGCTGTTATTTCACGATTTAAAATCGGTTCTCAACCCGTTAATGACGCGAGGTACAAGTGCAGATCGGCGGCTCCGTTCGGCCGCGGACCAATCTATTTAATAACCCCCGTCGGTGACACCCCACCCGGCGGCCATCGCCAATTTTCGCCCCCCTCGGCCCCCTCTGGCCCCCTAGCACCCGCCCTGAAAAAAATCCGGAGCGTTTTAAAATTAATGAGTAAAAATCTACACACACACCCGAGCGGACAATGCGACGCGTGTGTGCGCGAACGCCCGATAATGACCCGCGCTTTGCCGCCCAAATGAGGACGACATACAATCACATTTTTCTTCCGTCGATCAGAGGGCCGTGGATCACATTTCCACGTTTGCGCACATCCACTACCCTAGAGGCGACTAGAAAACCGTTAGCGCGACCGGTGCCCGTTTCAGACGGAATCCGTGATCGCCTAGCCTTTTCCATTAGGACCAACTATGCGAGAAAAAATGGAGTACAAATTGAAATTTCGCCGGTTCGGGCGCTAATTTAGAGCGAAACGGCGCCGCGACGCGAAACGAACGCAGTTAGATAACATTTGTAGAGGCGAGGGGGGACGGGTGTCACCCCTACGCAACGCCGTTTTTATTTTGGCCGGCCCTTGCCCCCTTACCCCCTTCGTTCGTCCAACTTCATCTGAATAATTACTGATTTTTTCCGTGTACCGCTGATTATTCCGAATGTTACTTGTTGATGATAATTTTTTTTTCAACTTTTTTCATTAGTCAGCGCCCGGTAGAGTTTTGATTGTGCTTTTAAGCTTTTTGTATTCAATTTATTCACAATGTTTATGTGTTCCAATATAGAATGTATGAAATAAATTGTATTTGTTTATTCTGTTTTAAAATAACTGCTGTTTAGACTTTTAGAGCTTTCAGCTGAAAAGCCCAATATTACATTGGTTTTCTTCACGTAGACATAAATGTTAACTTTACAGTAACTGTTCATAGAACAGACATTTATTCCAAAAGCATATCTACCTTCGATTCGATTCAAAATAAACAACAACAAATGTATGAAACTGCACACACCTACCTACTCTCGACAAAGCCCCTATGGTATACGCGACTGCACGCGCAGTAAACGAAACAAAAAAGCTTATCCACCTACATTTAACTAACAAAATAGAAATACCCAAAAGCCATAACTAATTAATACAAAAACTAACAAAATATCTCTAGGGAATTCCTTTGAGTAACTAAGAAATCATAAAGAGCTACTACTTAGAAAATCAATAAGTCCAATAATCAAATCAAAATGTCTCAAGATGAAAAGTTAGATCACAAATTAAACAACGCTAACGAATAAAATAGATTCAGATCGAGTTAACTGAAAGCGAATTTGCACGAGACACGTGCTAAAGCTCTAAAGAAACACGAATAAAAAAACTAATCGAAAACTTTAATTATCATGCTTATTCGACAAGTGACAAGTCGGACGATGCCGATCGCTTTGGCAAGGATTTCGGTGGGACCACCCAACGCCCCGCGGGGCCGCATTTTTTCCACCCACCACCGAAGGGGTTGATTTTTTAAACTGATGACGCGCTTTCATTCCGCGCTGTGCAACTTGGCCGCGCGGCTGTATGTGTTACCGGCCGTTGATAAATAAATTTAAAAAAAGAAAAACGTGAACGCTTTGTCGATAGTGCGCGGCGTTTCTTTTTCGCGGGCGTTATCTATGCGCTATTTTCCGTTCTAAATACAACTTTTATATAGTAAAGAAAAAGTTTTTCGCGCGTTCGGTTACCCGTATGTGGATGGAACATTTTTTAAATAGACCGGTCGTCACATATTTTGATCGAGCGTTTGAAGTTTATCAAAGTTTTCGTAAAGTATTCGTAACGTTCGCGTTTACGCTGTTTCTGAGAATATTTGGTGAATTTTCATTTAGTTTTTGATAAAAGAATGTTAGTTTTGTAGGGACAGTGATAGTGAAATTATCAGGCCTGGAGAGAATGACATTGTCCTTCGTGAGTAATAGAAAATAGTAATATTTATTTGATTTTCTATAAAGTACTTATTTAAATAATTTTCATAATCGTAAAAATGTCTTGTATATTTTTGTTCTGAAAAAAAAAAACAATTTATTAATAAAACATCGTTTAAAATTACGAACGCTGTAAAGCATAATCTAAACCATGATTTAATTGCCTTTACCAGTTTTTACAACGGCTTTTTAATAAAACCATGTTGCAATTTTAAAACATTTCACTTAGTTAACTTTGAAGTGGTCGAAGGACCCTATAATTATTTTTCTAACACACTTTTTAGCTCGAAACGTGAATATTTATAATACCGTCGCAGTAACACTACCAACCGGCTATAATTATTACAAATTAAAGAATTATTAATAATTATTATTCAAGGCGTTTCCTTACAGTTATATTTTAATAGTAGTTCATAATTAAAAGTCAAGTAGCCTGACCTTATTCTGTACTTATAATAATTGCAATATAAATAGTTTATGACTTTACAAGCTGCACAATGGTTTATATGAGAATCGAATAAAAGATGGCTTCCTTAATTAAAATATTAATAGCAGTGCATGAACGTATTTATTTTGAGGCAATAAAATTTTATTAGCGTTCTGGTTTTTTTTACGTTATTTTGTAGTCCTTTTTCGTTGTTTAATTTTCTGTACCTAAGTACTTAGGTACTTTATACTTATTCGGTTGTGATATATTAAAAGTTAAAGTAAATCATCGAAACGCTGATTTTTGTAAGAGTACCACCGTGAAACAAGAGATCTCTCATTCACACCACAGAAAAAGCTCATCGTCAATTAATTAGTTTAGTAAAATGTACTTAAAAGTATTAGTTATTCGTAAAATAATATTTTAATTGCTAATTTCATTATACATTTACAAGAAAATTGCTTTTCTTTAATGCCTAGCTAAGACAACGGATCTTAAATAATATTGCATATTTCAAAGTTTTAACGCCTTCTTTTGTGAGTTTGAATTCAATATTTTATCTGCCAGCTTTCCGATAAACATTAGTTCACCTACCTAAATTCATAAAAACGTTTACCTAAAAGTTCACCTAATTACTGAAATAATAAATGATACTATCCCGTAACCACTCGCCAATTATAAAGAAATACAGAATATCAAAAACAAACTTCAATTTGAAATGCTAATATAAGAATAGTGGTTTCTTACTTACAATACGATGAAAGAAAAAAATCTTGAGGAAATCTAGACTTAGCGAATTTCTGTTTGTAACCGAGGTGACCAATGACTGTTTTTTCTCTCCAATGACTGTTTTTTTAATGACGGATGTGGAAAAGCAGGCTAGTATCACAATAATCATCTGCCTAGCCTTTTCCCAACTATGTCGGGGTCGGCTTTTAGTCTAACCGGATGCAGTTACCGTGCTTTCCGAGGCACGGAGGGGTCTTGGTATGTAAAAATGGTCACCCACCCACAGACCAACCGCGGCAAGCACAGTTTAACATAATCGATCGACCTGTGCGACTATTATTATTTAGCCACAAGCCCCTCAAAAATAAAAATAAATTAAAAGTTTTTAATTTGTGGTTAAAGAATCTTTATTTTACTCAAAAGAATTTGTGTAGCGCAGATACACAAAAATACCAACTTTAAGCCAAAATGTCTTACTAAAGTCGCCGATAATTGGAAATAAGCTTGATGAACCATAAATGGCGATACGCTCACCCTTAATTACGTTCAGACCTAACCCCGGCATAGACAAACGGAGGGAGAATAATAACCCTCCGTCCTAGGTAGTACCCTGACTACGGTGCATTGCGATATGGCGCGGGTGCACTAAACAAAAACGCGGGATAAGTACTTACGCGTCCACAACTCGTGCACACTTTGGTTGTTTAGTTTATCGTAAAATAGTTACTGCGAAACATCATCAAACATTTTCATACGGTACCCTTGAAAAAAAAAAATAATGAGGAAACTTTATAAAAAAAAAGCTTACAAGAGCACAATATTCATTTTTAGGCATATACGTACCTACCGCTTCTAAAGTCTAAACTGACAGGAACAGAACCCAATCTGTGCCTTAAAGGGCTTAAGTAGATATTTGGGCAGCATTTACCAAATTCGAGGCGACTTAGGGCGCGAAACCTTGTAACTTTTTATTTGGCGGTGATATTATAACACTGTAGGTACCCAAATGGCCATGTAGTTAGATTTCGTAACATCATCGTCTATTTGTTTCAATTCCCATACATATTCTCAAGTTTTCTTAATCTTGATGTAGATCAGCGATTCTAAATAGGAAAATAATACATTGAGATTCTATACGATGACATGGCGATACAATATGCCTTTTACTCTTACCAAAAACTTTTTTTACAAACGTATTTTGTTTTAGACTCTTACTAAAGTTTCTCTCTTCGTCTCGTTTCGTTTCGTTTTTCCCTTTCTTTCTCGTGTTTCTCTTTTTAAGTTGTCTCTTCCAAAGCTTCAACGTCTAATCTTCCACTTCTTTCCCAGGCGGAGTCAGACCGGGAGAGCGGCGCGAGCTCGCCGGAGGGGGGGGCGACGCGGGCGCAGCTAGCCGAGCCGCGCACCCCCTCGCCCCGTGCGCGCACCCCGCACCAGCAGCCACATCTGAATGGCTCCAGTGAGTTCGTACTACATTCTTTTATTATTATCTTCTTATTAAAACATAGTAACCAGTTACGGTGGTTTTCTGTTGGCGCATTTTTGGAGGACATTGGAGATTTCAGCAGTAAGACCTAGTCAGTGCAGTCATCTGTCTATTCTTTATAAGCTTCAACTGAGCTTTATCCTCTTAAATCTGAAAATGTGCTTACACGAGCCATTTTGCTTAATAAAACAGTCAAGCTGCATAAAACGAAACTATTAGGACCAAGTGAGTTACATTTACCAAGATTTTTTTTAGGAGAAAATCTGTTTTCTATTCTTGGTGTTTGCATTCTGTGATGCTTCATCAATCAGAAGTTAGGAAAAACCGTAAAAGAAAATGACAGAGCTTTCGAAATTGAACAAAAAAGCTTCATGAAAAATGTCGTTCAACATTCCTAAAAATTACATTAGCACCCAAAAGATTTGAAACCAAACTCAACCAAATCTATATCGTCGGATTCAATATCAAAACTACCATCACGATTCTTTTTAACTTTATAATGTCTATTTTAATATAATTTACAACGACATCCATAATTATATTATTGTGACCACACGTTGTTCAACGAATCTCAAAGTGGAAGAGTCTATACTCGATAAAATTTTAAACAGCTATTAGCGTCTTTACGAAATTCATTGAGATAACATCGAGCAATACAAAGTAATGACGTCATAATATTTTATGTTTTAGCTTTATTGTTATGTATATGATGTATTTGTTCTGTGATATAAGATTTTGTTTCTATGGGAAAGAAACGATTAAGACTTTATATAAACGATGGCATAATCTGAAATATTTGGTATTTCATCACACTTTTGATTAAAAGGAAGCAGTAAGTCTCCAGAGACGTTTTTCAATTAAATAATTATTTACAAAGGACATGGTTAAAAGTTCATAGACAAAAAACCCAGAATCGCCAGCAACGAAATGTATAAAAATGGGTTCACTATAGTAAACCCAGTACGGTTTCAAAAAATCAGCCTCCTAAACCATATAGTATAAAAGTTATTATACTTTGTGTGTTTATGTTATTCATACTTACATTGATTACTCGACTTTTATTTTATCACAATCTCTTTAGTATAATTATGATAATATATTAAAATAATGTAAAAAATATACCCTTCATCTTTTAATATGTTTATTATTAATAATATTTATACAGGCTGTTTTTTTTTTTACTTTGTTATAAATGGCTCTTTATTTTAGTTTGACGTATATCATTACTTCCCAGAATTCAATCCTTATTAGCAACACTATCGAATGGTGTAATAATACAGTGTGTTTTTTTTTTCAAAATCAACAGATTCGATTCCTGGCTAGAAATATTGATTTTTCAAAAATCCAATGATGCAGTTTTAGTTTTCATCAAAATCGAGCCCGCGACTCCTTTGAGTACTTTTCGCTAGTCCTCATAGTTTCGGATTTGGCCATCCACGCCCACTTGAAAAATTCACCCTGTATATCTAGTATACCACGTCGTTTTTGCAGTATATTATTATATATTTTTGTTGTACATAGTAGGCCTATAAAAATGGCATATATGAAGTATCTGGCGATTCTGGGTTTTTTTTAGCCGTCTCTTTTAAAAGAATTTAGACCAGTATCGAAAAAAAACTGTATACAATGGTCCCGAAGTGTTCTCCTGTCCTTAGCTAGTTGCAAGTGATGGAATCACCAAACATCTTATTCTAAATTTGAATTGTAACATGGGAGCATGTAGTGGCCAGTAATAAAGATTACCAGCACTTACTAATGAAGGAGGATTCACTTCGACATACCTGTAGACCAACCTTAATGCCTAATCTTCATATAATCATTGCACCTTCTTTGTCCACAGTGGCGTCAATGTTCCAAAACCTGCAGAACCTGGCGAACATGCAGCAGAACATGCCGCCGATGTCGCAACAGCTACAGCAACAGATGTCGCAACAAATGTCGCAACTTGCCGCTAATCTTCAAGGCTTGTCCTCTATGCCTTCCAATCCTGTCATCAATTCGCCTTTGAATTTGAGCGTTAGTGCACCTGGTAAGAAAACGAATATTTTTAGCTTTTTTCCAACTCTACATCATATTTCAATCTTTGATTACTTTTAAAAAGTGAACAATATTGTTCTGCGTCAAGGATAACATACAACACAATAGGAACGTAAAGACTGCGAAAAAACCTATACCTACTATTAGGTAGTGCTCCATTAGTCATTTATAGCACCTAAAACTATGAACGAAGTAGCAGTTTACTGTTAACAATAATTAATTATGAAATAGTTCAAAATTATATTTAAATTGATTTAGTTTAGGCCCCAATATACTTCCTTTGGGGAACGCCGCGAGCGATTCATGACTTAAGTGATTTTGTTAGTCATCGTTTTACTTTTACGAATAAGGGTAGCTTTGAAAAGACTCTCTTAATTCCTTAAACACATCAACATAATTATTTGTTCTGTAAAATCTTATCTTTAGGCAATTTGTGCTTACAAATGTTTCTCAATCAACAAAATGCCCTGAGGTGATAGGTTACTTGTAGCAGTGGTCTATCGCCTAAAGGCATTTTAATAACCAGCTTCCGTTCCTTTTACTTGTGTCGTTATGAAAGTAAAGAAAATAACAAGAATGACATAAAAAGTTCTTAGATAGGTTCTTATATTATAGGTAGGTACTCTTAAAATAAGTACAATTGTTTAGTTCTGATGGACATGATCTACGTCATTAGGGTCTACATGTATTGCCCTTGTTTTAAGCATAGTTGACCATCTCTCCGTTTCGTCGCTTATCTGTTCCAACAAAAAGCTCCAAAGCCATGAAATTTTACATGGTCACTTTTTGGCACTTTATGCAATTCAGATTTGATTTGGCCTGTTATTTGCATAGGTTACCACCTAACATCAGGTTGACCATCTGTCCGTTTCGTCACTTATCTAATCTATCAAAAAGCTCCAAATCCATGAAAGTTTCCACTAAAGTGCTTTAGTTGGTCACTTTATGCAAATCCGATTTTGACCTTACTTCACATGTATTGCACTATTACTCCATCCAAAAACTTCATATCCATGAAAGTTTAAATTAAAGTGCTTTACTTGGCCACCTTTTGCCACTTTATACAAAACAGATTTGGCCTTACGATCTTCATGTATTGTTTAACATCAGGTTGACCAGATGGTCATGGTGGTTAAAGTTTGTTCCATAACTTATCTACTCCAACCAACAAAAAACTTACACCTATTTGATTTTCCATTAAAGTACTTTAGTTGGTCAGTTATTGCCACTTTATGCAAAGTAGACTTCGATTTAGCATCATCATCGCATCAAGATAAAAAAAATATTCAAAACGCGACTAAACTCCGTTGACACCGTAATATGCGTGTTAATGCAGGCGGAAATACTGAAAATATTTTTCTATTTAAGCTAATATTATGCAATTGAAAGCGTCACCTCCGCGACTCGATTAACATTTTTCAGAACATTAGCATTTCAAAACGTCTGTTATTCTTCAACGGAGGGTATGCCACTAATTAGACTGAGTTAGACAGATTGGGATAATCAGAAATACACGGTTCGCGCATTAAAACTCTTAACTTCGAAATCACGTGAGCCGTAATTAGGTGATTACCGAATCCAATCGATTTAATGAATTCAAGATAGCGGCTTCACTCGCCCGCCCATTAAAGCTATGCCGTAATGGACGAAAAAACCTATTTAAATAATGAGTATAATTACATATTTTTTTCACGAACGCACGGATATTACGACTGTTGCGGTATCATTAAGAGTTTTATTGTCTTAATAGAGCTAATTATAAATTTTTTTTCGGTTCTTAATTGATGCGCCGTAGGAGAGAACATTTATTACAAAATGTGAAATGTCATGGTTTAAATGAATACGTTATGTTAATGTTGAGTTTAACGGGTTTGTAAGGTATGCAGATAATATTTTAGATTTTCTTTAAAGCCGTTTTGTTCGCATTGAATTAGTTTTGGTCGGTTGCGTATGGGTTTTGTGTAATTTTCTATCGTTACTTTATGTTCGGTAAGGTGCAGTGCGGGGCGGTCGTGGCCGGTTATAATTACGATATAATTTTATTGTTTAATGTCTAAGTGTAAGTAGAAAGTCGCCGGTCGATCCGCGCAATGCACGATCGCTTTATCACTGACTGACACCATGACTGATTTACTAACGTAAAGTTTAGTCATCAATAATCACATATTTCATTTACCAAGTCTAATTTTTATTATAAGTTTATAAAAACATATTTTTACGAGTTTTACATATTTATCGATTTAGTATGAACTGGCGTAGGTATATTAAGGTGCTTATAAAAACATCGCGTCAAATTATCAACGCGCATTAACTTGGGTCTTTTTTCTAGGATTATGTAGTAAAAATATGCATTAATATTAATAATCCACGATCATAATACGTGACTAAAGTTTGCAAAATGATACGGACATCATTTTGTTAAATACGTGTAGGTAACCACATTATAATAGAAAAAAACCCAATACGTTTTCAAAATAATAGCTTTTGTCGAATTTTAACGGAAATCAATCAAATATGGCTGTTTAATATCATGATCATGGCAACAAAACGTGATTAAGAACTATGTTTTTCACATTTCTACACCGACCCCTTTATTAATAAACGTTGCTCAAAGCTAAGTATTAATTAGCGACTGTTTAACCATAAATTGACGTTAAACGTCTCTTAACTTTAATCAACGTTTATAAATAAACCCCTTATTCAGTAAAAGCGCCAAATGGGGATCAAAATGAAAACATCAATAATGACGCTTAATGTGCCCAAAGGAGTACGCCTACTCAAACATAAAATACAGTACGACAAGCTATAACTTTAAAAACTACGTATATAAGGAAACATATGTATGCACAAACTAAGCCAGACAAAACTCCACTCATCTAATAAAATCAAAATGTATTTGACTCAAACACTTAGGTACCTACGTCATTATTTCGACCTCTCTCTTACTACTTTCCAAATCATGTCCAACTGTAAGGCTTCCTATACATGATGCCGGAGCCGCATAAACAAAACACTAATAAACAACAGAGAAAACCTTACCTAAACTCTCGTAAAAAGTCATTTACGTGTGTGATTTAGTCTCTAACGCCCGGTTTCTGAAGAATTCTTAAACGGAATTTAAACTTTCAACAGCTGTTGATTCGACATATTTATCTATTTAAGCGAATTCCTTCCTTATGCTCGGTTTTTGAGGTTGAGATAAAACCTCGATAATAATTCACTCGACTTTTAAGCTAAATTCTTCCTTAATGACGTGTTCAGAAACACGATATCGAATGGATAAACTCCGTTTAGAAACCGGACGTAAGTCCGTCACCGAAGGCAGCTTCGTTCGGGTTCGTCAGAAAGTAGCAGTTTTGTCAAAATTAAAACATATGTCAAATTCAATTTTTCGGACGGACAAATACACAGCGTGAGTAGGGACAGGCGCTGCCTAAAGCTTTAATCGACCTATTAAAGGACCAATTCTTCTAGCATATACCCAGATCCATTTTGAGTGCATACTTTGAAAACGCTTCCTAATGTAATTCTTTATTCCCCAAAGGTATGGGATCACCCAACCCGGTGGCCAACAACAATATGCTGCCACCTGCGATGCCGTCCCCCATGCCGCAACTTATTCTTGCCTCTGGTCAACTGGTGCAAGGCATACAGGGAGCCCAGCTGCTCATACCGACTTCACAGGGTAAGGAACAAGTTCAGTATGAACTACTATAATGCTGCTTGTACCTACTACAAATCACTAACTGCGTTTAGCACTAAACATTCTTAAATCATCGTTCTGTTTCTGTTAATCGTTTAAAGATGAAAGAGATATAATGATGTTTTAAACATGTTTAGCGTTAAACGCATTAGGTAAGTGATTTGTGGTGCAAGCAGGCCATAAAGTATTGATAATATGAGGTGACAAATGATAATTGTGAGGTGATATTAAGAGGTGACATATTTTAAGACAAATGTTAAATAAAGTGATATATTTTGAGACAAATGACATTATAAGGTGACATGTTTTAAAACGATGTTTTCAACTGGTTGACGTCGATCGACCTCAGTCTAGATGCACCTTAAAATGTTGTATGAGTAAAGGGTGAAAGTGATAAAATAACCACAGTTTCAACGCTTAGATAAACTTAATGGTTTGAACACTAGTTCAAACTGCATCTAATCTCATTTGTCATACGTTTCATTTAAACCATGTCTAATGGCATGCTTAGATCTAAACGTAAGGCATAGCCAGTCTTATTTTATAGTAAGTACAAATAAGGACAGTTAATGGCTCCATTTAGATATTGTACGTCTTCGTCGTTATTTTCCAAACATTAGCAAAAACTTGACGGCTTCAGAATACTTCAACTATGTGTTTTTTCTACACAGGCATAGCAACACAGACTATCCTCACAATACCAGTCAACCACGTGAACTCCAATGACCAGATGGTGAACCTAGCCCTAAACAACGGCCAAGTCGTGTCCACGTCTCTCGCCAACCTCCAAGCCATGGCCCAACCGCACCAGCTGCTAAACTCCAACCAACAACAGACGGCCAACATTCGGCCAAACATGCTGAACCCAACATTGTCGAACGCGCTCCTAAACCCAGGGCTGCCAAACTTTTTGTCGAACGGCGCGGCCAATGCCCAAGAGTTGCTCCAAGCGTTGCAGCAGCAGCCTCAAGCGAATCACAACCTTCTGCAGACGGTGCAGCAGAATAATATGAACAATATGCCTCAGCAGATGCAAGGCAGGCGGTCCTCATCTCCTCGCCCTGATAGGCATTATAAGGAGAGAGAAAACTTCGCTGAAAGATTCGGAGGTGGATCTAGAGAAAGGAATGAAAGGGAAAATTCTGGAGCTTCCGCCATGAATAGCATCAACAGGTGAGTTTTGTTCTAGTTACCTATTTAGTTATTAGGTGTATGGGACGGGAAAATGCGTTTGTTTACGAGTCTGTAATTAGGACGCAAACACGTGTATGTTTCAGTGGTGCTTCACTAGTTTTAAATACCGGCAGTGTACTAACTATATTTGAATTAAGAAGTTGAAATAGTTTTCAAGTTATCGAACAACAAACCGAATATCATTTTTAACAAAGTTCAAATTCCATTGCAACCAAAATTTTATTAGGACCTTTTTGTTACAAATGGTCACTCAACAATCAACTTAGGGTTGATATTTCAATCTACAGATATTATGTTTTATTCGTAGAATAAAATTGACGTCTGACACAGATATTGTATGGAAGAACTGTCAAAAATTCAAAGGTATTCCTCGCATAAAATTATCTGGCGTTGGAAAAATCATGCAATTATCTGAGATTATGAGCACTACTATTATAGTCCTTATTTCTGATTAAGTTTCTAGATCCAGATTAAATTTTTATAATATTTTATCGATTAACATGGGGTAAATTACAGAAAATTATACCAAGCTCATGTCGACCGATTTAACGAGCAATTCAACGAATTATCGACAATTATAACAATAATTGATTTTTTAAATCAATTAGATCATAATTGTCCAAGTCTAACGTTGTTTGATGTGGATCACCAAGTTGGCTTGTAATTGCGTTGTTGGATAGCCACCCCTGTGGCGTGAGGATTAAAGTTGATATGGAGTGCAGATAACGTGTTTTAGCGTGGGTGCACCGACAAGTGTTGTCGTAATTATGTGACAATGAATGTAATTACGTGTGACGCGAGTACGCGGTATCTTGTGCGTGTGAGTGAGTTACTAATCAACGTTTTGTTGTGTTAGTTAGGGGAGTTTTTTTCGGTCCTAATTAGTGGCGAGTTTTCATTATTTTGATGGAATTTGCCAATATAATTGGTTGTAAAGTTTGGAATTTGAGGTTAGGGCCAGAATACACCAGGGGTTGCTCTTTCGAAATTCGGAATGATCCAAATGACAATTCATTCCCTGCTTGTTGCACAAATTCACGCCATCTACCCATGTGGTTAGGCAGAAATTACAGAACGCCATCTGCAACGATCCTTACATAGTCCTTTTGCCTCGTTTACGTTCATATAACAGAGGGGCAATCCTCGTGATTTTAAGAACGTTCGCAGTCTGATCTCTCTAGATTTTGACAAGTTTTTGACATTTTGTTTGACTAGATTTTGGGAAAGAAAAGAAAGAAAGAATATATATTTATTTAGCACAGACTAAAAGACACAATACACCAGATACATCAGATAAAAAAAAAAAAAAACAAATAAAAAGCGTAAAGTCCGATGTAAGTAATTAGCAGGAAAGTGTGCCTCACGGCTGCGCCAAAAAGGGCCAGTTCAGCAATAATGCCAGACAACTGAGCATTTTAAATTACGAGAATTGGCCTACTGGTCATACACGCACGCTGGTTGCGACTACTACCTACGTACCTGATCTTTCTGAAGAAGATCACAAATAAGGTCACCACTGTCCTTCTAGGGCGTCTCCTCTTTGCTTGCCTTCTTCAAAAATAATTAATGAGTTATTTTCTTTTAATCTCATCATCATCATCGTCAGCCCACGGCAGTCCACTGCTGGACATAGGCATCTCCTATTGCACGACATTCAGCTCGATTTTCGGTAACTCTCATCCAGCTGCTACCAGATATGCTGCGGAGATCGTCGCTCCACCTAGGCTGAGGGCGTCCTACCTTTTTTTTTCTTTTTTGGGTGGGAAATTATCAAATAACTTCTCCCGCTCTGGGCCGAGCGAGAGGGCGTGTCAGACTTTTACTGACTAAAACCCACCCGTGTTCCTTCAGTTGCCTGTGCCAGGGGCCACGGTATCTCTTTCGAACAACCCGCGACCCCAGCAGGCTTTGGTCCTGGTAGACCCCGTCAGATAGTGCTGACATCTCTTTGAGGCGCGCGTGGAATACAACGCGCCGTCGACCCGGGCCTGGTCCTTACCGGACGGCGAGCTAGGGCGTCCTACGTTACGTCTGCAGATTCGCGGTCTCCACTCAAGAACACGTCTACCCCAACGAACATCGGTTCTACAGCTAATTTGGATGGCCCATTGCCACTTCAGCTTGCGTATTCTGTGAGCTATGTCGACAACTTTGGTTATCTGGGTTGGTCTTTCTTTTAATCGCAAATTATAACTCTTTTAACGGTGTTTCCGTATCAATAAGGTAATCTAAGATCTACACAATATTTACCTATCATATAAGTTTTTCCTCACACAAGGTATTCCCCATGTCCAACATACGAATCTTCCTTAACCGTTTGCCAAGCGGTGACGAATCGAAATTAAAATATAACCAATTAATTAGTAATAATGCATATGGCGCTAATTAAAATAATTTGCCTGGTGTTTAATAAAACGCTTAGGTATAAAAGACTTAGGTGTAAACTACGCAGAATTTGAATTAATCATACGTACTCTATAATGGTCCCACTGCTGGGACACAGGCCTCCTCTCTGTGAGAGAGAGAGTGGGCCATAATCGATCACGCGGGCCAAGTGCGGGTTGGTAGAAGTCACATGTCTTCGATTTTTTGGTTGTAGGTCATGCTGATTTCCTCACGGTGTTTTCCTTTACCGTTTTAAGAGCAGCGGTGATGAAATAATTTAGACAAAGTAAAGCGCCTGCTTGGGTTCTAACCTTGGGTTCCACTGGGCCACCAGTTCTCTGCAAACTTTATAAAATACTAGCTGCGCCCCGCGGTTTCACCCGCATAAGTGTCTATTCCGTGGGAATATCGCGATAAAAAGTAGCCTATATGTTAATCCAGGGTGTCAGCTACCTCCATAATTTTTTTTATCAAAATTGGTCCAGCCGTTTGAGCGTGAAGAAGTAACAAACACATAAACACACACACAAACAAACTTTCGCCTTCATAATATTAGTGTGATAGTGTGATTATAAAGGTGGTAAGTTCACCAATAGGTGTACATGAGGCCTCAGTGAGTGTTAATATGTCATGAGCTATAAAAACCTAATCTTCGGATCGTGAGGATATCCTAAAAGCAACATTTATTTACAAACGACATACATTAGTAGCTAATAACCTTAGTAGCGGATCAACTAGATGTTAATCTAGATTGCCCGGTCTATTAAGGTCGCATACTTATTGCAATCTTTAGCTCTAACTTGGATATAATAAAATATAATAGGAATGTATAACTTGCTGTATTAAAGTTTGAAGTAAATATGTATACCTACTTAATGTATATTCTGTTCGAAACCAAGCAGGAGCTTTACTTTGTGTAAATAAATTCATCACCGCTGCTCTCAAAAACGGTGAAGGAAAATATCGCAAGGAATCCGGCGCGGCATGTCCTAGAACTAAAATTTCGAAGACATGTGATATCTATCAACCCACGCTGTGGCCGCGTGGTAGATTACAGCCCACTCCCTCTCGAAGAGAGGAGGCCTATGTCCCAGCAGTGGGAACATTATAGATTGATTATACATACTATCCATACTAATATTATAAATTCGAAAGTAACTCTGTCTATCTGTCAGTATGTTACTTTTTCACGCCTAAACCACTGAAACGATTTAGATGAAATTTGGTATAGAGATACTTTGAGTCCCGGAAAAGTACATAGGGTAGTTTTTATTCCGATATTTCTACGGGATCGACATTTACGCGGGTGAAACCGCGGGGCGCAGCTAGTAATATTATAAATTCGAAAGTAACTCAGTCTGTCTGTCTGTCTGTTTGTTACCTTTTCACGCCTAAACCACTGAACTGATTTAAATGAAATTTGGTATAGAGATAGTTTGAGTCCCATGGAAGGACATAGGATAGTTTTTATCCCGATATTCCCACGGGATCGACACTTATGCGGGTGAAACCGCGGGGTGCAGCTAGTGCTGTATATTTTGCTGAGTCGATTGGTTCAATAGTTTAGCATACAATAGTTACGCAATTAGGATACCTAGAAAAACTTATGAACTGCATTTAAATACAGCATTTAAGTTAGGTTACTCATGCATAATTTTACGTTAAAAAAAAATACGAGAATATGCAGTTACTATTTGATTCATATAAATTCGACGAATAATGTCGTAACTAACGTATAATAAACAAGACAAAACACTAAAACGCACACTTTTCTGGGAACATCATTATTTTAATTCCACTGTCATTTAAACTCGATTCACATTTAATTAGTAAGTACCTACGTATATTAATTAATTTGATGACTAATGCCCCACGTGAATCCATCACGCGAATATTATCGTTTTTAACACAAAAAGCTTTAAAAACAGATGCTATCAACCCGGAGTAATGCCCTTTATTACACGTAATTATGCACCAAGTGCACAATTGATGATATGCTCGGGGAAATACATTTGATAACAAACAATAGTGTATTAAAAGTTTTATTGAATGAGTCCTAGAAATAATTTTGTAACAGCCGCATTTAATCATCGGAAGCAATTGTCCAACGGTTGAGGCGTTGATGGAGAAATTGTAGGCTGTGGTACCAATTTGTGGTGACGTTTAATGGTTCCGAACACAAGTCATATACGACTGTAATCTATACAGGGTGAAATTGAATTCATGGGCATCCTGTTATGGGGTCATTGTAATCATCATTATGAACAACTTTTACTATGAGACCAAACCCGAAAACGCGAAAAAAAAATCAGCTCTTCCCTACATTTTGTCGAGTTATGTGAACATAAATGCAAGGAACATCTGATTATTTTTTTCGCGATTTTAGGTTTAGTCAAAGTTGTTCATTATGATGAGTACAATGACCCCTTAAAAGGATACCCATGAATTTAATTTCACCCTGTATACAATATAATTTCTATACATACAAATAAATATTTAAGTGACTGTTCGTAATGTAAAAATAACAGCTTTTTACTAAATGCATATGAAACTATATACGGTACTTATAACATAAAAACATTTTTTTTTTTAATTTTGACCCCTCCATGCCTCGGAAAGCACGTTAAGCCATTGGTCCCGGCTGTCATTCGTGGATCTTTGACAGTCGTTACGGGTCGTCAGAAGCCCGAAAACAGACAAACAAACAAAAATTTTATTTTATACTATTTTATTATATGTACCTATAGATTATAATTAAATAAGTTTATCGTTAAACGCATTTAGTGACTTGAAGTTCAAAAGGGCCTAAATATTGAAACGAGATAGAGTTCACTCTTTTGACTTTAAATGAGACTATAATGACCCCTGAGTTTGTTTCGGAATTTCTTCTCAGGGATCAGTCAGTTAGCAAATGCCGGCGCCATCTAGTTTTAAAATATTGAACGAAAAAATATTGCGGGATTAAGTATCTTAAAAGATTTACTTACTTAGATATTTTTTTTTATTCATGGAAGTTTTACTTAGAGAAAATGTAACTAACTATTTACACTAGATAAGTACCTAAGTACTAAATTAAATAACTAACTTACTATACAAATAAATACAAAAACAAAGGACACTTAGGCGTCGAAGTACTCGTCCGCATCGCGGTCATCCGGAAGTTCCTTCAAAGGAACTACTCGAAGGAACTAGTGAGCATAAACGGCCCAGAAGACGGGCAGCATTGCCACGTTGAAAGGCAATACTAATTCTTTGGCCAAAGAACGACCCAGCCCTCTGGTCACGTGAAGTGTCGACCAGCCATAAATAAATTTAAATAAACATTTAATTTAATTTCAAACTGTTTTCGCACTAATTTCCTTAGACTCATTACAATAGTCTATGTTACTTCGTCTTATATTATCTGTGCTTCGTCTATCTACTCGTATCATTAAATACATAGAATAATCAGCCTATAATGTTCCCACTGCTGGGAGTCAGGCCTCCTCTTTTTGAGAGGGATTGGACTGTAATCTACCACGCAGGCTCAGTTCGGGTTGGTAGATCATGTCATGTGTCTTCGATATTTTGGTTATAAGAAATACCGGTTTCCTTGCGATGCTTTCCTTCACCGTTTTGAGAGCAGTGGTGATGAAATTATTTACACTAAGTAAAGTGCCTGAGTGGGTTCGAACCCACGACCTACAACTCGTAAGTCGGGGCCGTTACCAATGGGCCACCACTGCTCTTTGTTGTTGTTAGTTCGTTACATAAAATATATAAAAAAAACGGTCAAGTGCGAGTCGGACTTGATAAATGATAAATGATTTATATTTTGTAAGTAGGTTTGTACAAACACTTTTACACGTCTAGCGTCTTGAGGGTTCCGTACTTTGTAGGTATGTAAATACATAGTTTATCACGGGTTTTTTTTTTGTAATGTATTTACAAATTTATGGTTTTCGGATTTTTTCCTTAACTTGTGCTACATGACATTGCGTCTTGCCTCATGATTCTAGGTCAACGGGGAGTACCCTATAGCTTTTGATTCCGGAACATAAACGCCCGTATCTTTTAATTGCGACTTAGATTTGACTTTAGATTTGATTTGACTTTTTGATTTTTTCACTGCTTCAAGAGATTGCAGACCTGACTATTCGATTTTAATTTCAATTTGATAATAACTCCACGCGTTCCTGTGAAAAAGGGTCTTGACTGACGGACAGACAGACGGACAACGAAGTGATCTTAGGTACGGACCCTAAAATACAAAAGTATGAAGAAAACATACGAAGAAAACAGCTCGACCATAGGAATTAGTCCAATTTTAGTACATAATTTGAATAAATAATTCCAGAGCATTAGGTATAGGTACCTCTGTTTCTGTTATTAGCTAGGTACCTAAGTACCCACAGAGGCATAATAAGGAAAACGTAGGAACATCGGACTATTATCTACTTTAATTAGGTATTTAATGTTAATTATATACAGGATGTAATGTAACTCGTTGTTACTGATATAATTACATAAATAATGCCATGTTCACGCACTTTATAAACAATTTTCTGGTGTTGGTAGTGCGGAAAAATAATAAAAAAATGTTGGTGCATGCGCAAGCGCGACATTGCCCTGCTTAGATTTAATTGTAAATTAGTACTGTGTGAGTGTACTTGAATTTACACTTTAGGATGAGCGTTAATTAGTTTTCTTTGTAACTTTGTAGGTAGGGGATAGTTTCGGACTGCGAATAGCGCCGTAGACGATAATGATTGTAGTACAAAAAAACTTAAGTATAAAATACTGATGCAAA
The DNA here is from genome assembly GCA_945859645.1 of Amphipoea oculea. Taxonomy (NCBI): domain Eukaryota; kingdom Metazoa; phylum Arthropoda; class Insecta; order Lepidoptera; family Noctuidae; genus Amphipoea; species Amphipoea oculea. The sequence goes on along the minus strand of OX243869.1, from coordinate 6,658,467 downwards.
AAAATAAGCATAACCAATATCAGCCTAAAATGTTCCCACTGCTGGGACACAGGCCTCCTCTCTGTGAGAGGGGGTGGACCATAATCCACCACGCGGGCCCAGTGCACGTTCGTGGATGCAAAAAAAATGCTTTTAGAGGAACTTTCTGGCCGCACAGTTTCAAGTAAAAAGTAATTGAGATAAGTCCGAGACTAAATATAGCCCGAAAACTTAAACACAACGTTCACCAAAAAAACTTTACAACGGCTGCGCTGTCGCATAATTCGATAAGATTTATTACAAAAGAAACGGGAAAATCAACAGTTAATAAATGTCTTGATTAAAAACAAGTAGAGCATTCTGGTCTGGTCGGGTCGCACACAAGCTCACAAACACACACACACACACAGATAATGTACAGTAGTTAATATATAATTGCTTTCGCATTGCCGCGCGACGGAACAACCGCTTTGGGTATTTGTCGATTAATGTTAGATTTTCTTGCGGTTCTTGCTACGTATCCTTTGGGTTACAATTTGGTAAACTTTTTGTTATTTTTTAAAAGTTTAGAGGGTTGGTATGTGTTGGCATATCGACTAGCAGCCAGATAGTAGGTTTAAATTTAAAATAGCTTGTTAAATTCAATGTTAAAGGATAAACAAGCTATATTCGCTGTCTTTTACGGTTTGTCTAAACTAATAAAAAGAAAAGAAAAAAAAATATATATTTTGTAAGTTTCTTTGTTACGCTTTCACGCTAAAACGGCTGAACGGATTCCGATGAAATTTAGCACATGGGTACACCATGACTTGGATTAGAATATAGGATACTTTTTATCCCGATATTCTTACGGGATCGAGACATACGTGCGTAAAACTGCGGGGCGCAGCTACTTAGTTCTAAACATTTCTAAAACAAAAACAAAAGCGAAACGTCATGAAAAATCTGTTTAAAATATCCAATCATCTTTAAAAAAAATACAAGGCCTACTATACTGCTAAACTAGCCTAATCCAAGCTAAAAATAATTTAACTTACGACACAGAGCTCCAATACACAGAGACTTACAACTATTTACACCAGACATTTCGAAAGTCAGCTTCAGGCAAGCGGAGACATCCAGCTAATACGATATATAATTAGGTGGCGCATTAAGTATTCCCCCTATAATTACCGTAGCGCCCGTGACGCGTCTAATCCGGCAAGTAATGGTGATAAATAGATCTATACGGGGATATCGCGCTGAATATATTAGTGTTGTTGTCGACATAGCTCACAGGATAAGCAAGCTGAAGTTGGCATGTTTTGTCGTAGAATCGATGACCGTTCGGGTAGACGTGTTCTTGAGTGGAGACCGCGAATTGGCAAACGTGAGGTAGGGGTAGCCCTCAGGCTAGGTGGAGCGACGATCTTTGCAGGATAGCCGGCAGCAGCTGGATGAGAGTTGCCGAGAATCGACCAGAGGGGCAATTCTCGTAATTTTAAGAACGTTCACAGTCTGATCTCAGTCTCAATCTGTCAAAAAATACTTCTAATTTCCCTACATATTGACAAGTTTTTGAAATTTGATTGTCGCCGAAATTAGACTGCTACTAGATTTTGAACGTTTTAAATTACGAGAATTGGCCTTCTGAATGGCGTGCAATTGGAAGGGTTATGTCCAGCAGTGGCCTGGCTGTAGGCTGATGATGATATTAGCGTACTGTTCTTTACTACACTGTGGTCTGTGACTTCGTAAACAATCGTATCTTGGGTTGGAACTTTTATCAATGGATGTTGGTGTAGTGTTGTAACTTTGTTGATTTAGTCTTTTGTTTTTAATTTAACTGAAATGTGACTGGCTGGTTTGAATTTATTGTTGTACAGAAGTTGGTAGATATTTTTAATTGATTTGAAGTTGGTGGGGTGTTGGTAAAAAGAACGGTTCCTGTACCCGCGGGTTAATTACGTAACACACTATCAGTAGCAATGGCTTTCATTTTGATAGTATCCTTCAAAATGATTCAGATTGAGATTGATAGTGTGTTACCCAATTCAAACTCAACGTATAACCTTTCATAACTCGGACCACTGATGTCTTTAGACTGTGTACAGTCACGAGCAATAATATGTCAACACTTTACAACTTTCAATTGCAATTTTTTCGTGAAATAATGAATGCAACGTTGAAATACGACACTTTACATAAACCTATGGGTTCGAAAATACTATGTTGGTAATAGCATAAAATTTCATTCAAAAATAAAGGAGAAAATCGCCTTTGAATAAAGCCAAGTGTACCTATACATACTTATAGACGTGACTGTACAGAACTAAAGGTACCTATTTCGTATCATTATCTATACACAAGATTCTAGTTCTAGCAAAAATATCTTTGGTCGAAACCTATTTCGATTAGCATTTAAACTTAAATGGCATTTATAAACGTTTGTGTTATTAAAATGCCAGAAGTAATGTATTCTTAATTGACTAACTAACAGTGTTACAGCTTAACTAATACTCTAGGGAGATTTAATAAGTAAGTAGGCACCTTCATATTCATAAACTAAAACTCAAAGCATTTATTTCAAACTAGCTGCGCCCCGCGGTTTCACCCGCATAAGTGTCGATCCCGTGGGAATATCGGGATAAAAAGTAGCCTATATGTTAATCCAGGGTGTCAGCTACTTTCATACAAAATTTTATCAAATTTGGTCCAGCCGTTTGGGCGTGAAGAAGTAACAAACATATAAACACACACAGACACACACACACAAACTTTCGCCTTTATAATATTAAGTGTGATAAACTTTTTACAGGCACTTTTGAAATATCAAAGAGTCGGTCAGTTAGTCAGAAAGTTGGACCTAGTTTCCCATTCCAAAACGCAGATCTCTGTGCAGAAGAACGGGCAAGAAACACTCTTTTAAACATTATTTTGCTTATGAAATAAATAACAGAACCCGTTTTACGCTACAGGTTAGTACGTTAATATAAACCCAGTTCACTACAACAGCTTACTATTAATGCATTCTATTATTACAATGTACGTTCATAAAAGTATCATTTTAGTATGTCGCATTATGTTAACCCGTAAAACGCAGCGATTCGACATCACTACAATAATTATATTATTATTACCGTATCTACGTCTATTATTCGTTTATATGTAGGTACGTACTGAGTAGGTTGTGTGTATCTGTGTGTGTGTAGTCAAAGACATTAAGTTAATGCCACCTCATAATTACTGGTTGGAAGCATTAATTCTCTCATCCATAATTAAGTTTAATACCTCATTTCGGTTGGACTACAATCTAGATAAATATTGTCTGTCGTTTGACGTCTATTAAAGTTACATTAAAATTGTAAATCATTGTCAGTAATAGATAGTAGATTTTATATGGAGTTTTATAATGTATCTAGTTCTCAAGGCTGTACCATTTTACATAATATTTTATATTAAGTAGGTACTTAGACTTACGTTATTAGCGTATTTATCCTTATAAATAATTATGTTTTACGACTAAGAGGTAGGTTTTCAACTTATACGTGCACGTTAAATGGCCGTCAGTAACTTTGAGCGCGTGTAATGAATATGCCAAAACGTTCCGCGAAAACTGTTTAAGTGGGCGTGAAAACTGGATGAAAATCCGCTCGGCAGTGATGATAAACTCGAATATAAGGACGGAAGTGCTTGGATACATTGTTTTATATTTTGTAGGACTGAAACAAAAGCAGACTTTTTTGAAAGTAAGCCTCGTTCTCAGTTCTAGGAATTTGGATTAAATAATATTGTAGTTACAAAAAAATTTAACACGAAGAGTTTTTTTGAGTAGATGTTCTATTTTAAGATAAAAGAATATTTTTAAAGCAATTATTTAGGTCCAATTTCGGTTCGAAAAAAAAAATAAAAAAATAAGTAGGTACTTGCTCGATAATTACAAATTATTGATCTATTAATACCAGTGGCTCCAAATGTCAAGTAATAATTCATCTTTAATTACGTCTTAATAAATAATAATTATGAGCGCAACAATGTCATAGCATGAAGGGTTAATTTTATTGTTATGAAAAGTTCATGTAGTTCGTGAAATGTGACGATAAATAATAAATATTATCAGCCGAGAATAATGGTTGTTGTTTAATTAATAATATTTGCAACTAAATAAACCATTCTCAAGTCTACTAAGCGAAGTGGTTACCCGTCTTAACGTGATATACTACGCGCCAGTGAAGACAGGAGAAGATGTGGAGTAGTTACTATTCATAAACTTATTTTGTGGGACTAATTTTTACCTACCTTTTATAACATTGTGTAATATATTTTTTCTTGAATTAAATAGGTTCATTTAAAAAAAAAATTGTGACAGTTGACTTTTACGTAAGCTTCATGTAAGTAAATGAAACATACGTAAAAGTCAACTGTAACAAATCGTGCTTTATCTCCTTTTGATTCGTCAGTAGTAGTAGACTAGTACGTATTAAATTCATTAATAACACACTCCCTGTATAGAAATATCAAAGCAAAAACAAACATATATCGTTCCATTGATAGCTTCATTGATATACTCTTATGTAATAGTGCTGCGAGTCAGATCAATCGTAGCGGGGGGTGTTATGAATGAAGAATTGAACATAATATTGTGAAATCGGTTACCAATTTGTTCCTCAGATACGTTTACCTCTTACATAAAAAGCTTTGTTGTATGTTATGATTATAGAACTAACGTTTATAATGTCTACACTTAAACGGTACTCATTTTTTGACATTTGACATCTAATTGTGACGATAAAATGTCATCTTAAATGTTAAGTGAAAGTTTCGTACTTACTATTAATTGAGTTATTATAATGTTACGCATTTATATAATATTCAGAAAGGTCGGGTATGGACTGCAATTTGTCAATATTTTTTTAGTGAAAAAATAGAACGTCAAGTTCGAAAAAATTATGGCGTCTTCGACTCCACTAACTCCTGTGCCCTTTTTATTTCTTTTAGAATTGAGTGCAAACTTTTTATCCGCGTTTTTCTTTAAGTTAACACTACCGATTCACAGCATTGAATATTTATAGAATTGACTTATTTTAAAACAATTAACGTGTTTTAGTTCTTTCTGTGGACTTGACACACCTGTCAGTAATTCACTAAGTATGCTTTCTTTATTTTGAAGATGCTGATTGACTTACATCATTAATATTCAATGATGAATTCCTATTGTTCAATGTAAAGTAGTCCTAAAGTTACAATATTCTGCATCACTTTTTTTTTTCAAAATTCTTGCCAATAAGCCGGCAACATTGTCCGGTTACATTCTGACATTATTTCGGTTTCGGCACCCCTGCACTGTCGTTTTCGCCCCTTATGCCGCATGCACACCAAACGGAGGTATAGTCAGCCGCGACTGACTGTCTTTTGTTTTTCATAGATTCTCACAGTCGCCTAGTCGGCAGACGACTATACGTTTGGTGTGAACGCGGCTTTAATCTTAGACGAACACTGTCTGACGAACACTAACGAAATGTCATTGACGTCAGGAAAGACTGACAGTTTAGCACGCACTCGAGAGTTCCAGCATTGGATGTCAATATCTTCCCAACGACGACTGCGACTTTTGCTCTGAAAAATGATGATAGATGATGATTTTTGTTTTGAAAAAGAACATGTTTATCGATTAATCCGCAACAAAAGTAGCATTATAACATTTAAGCCGAAGTATTATTTATTACCTTACCTAAAAAAAAAACAACCGACTTCAAAAAAAAAACACTACAAAGTGAAAAATAACTTTAATTTCGGAAGTCGGTGTCGTTGGTTCAGTATTTTCGTTTTTTGACACCGACTTCCGAAATTAAAGTTATTTTTCACTTTGTAGTGTTTTTTTTTTGAAGTCGGTTGTTTTTTTTTTGTAAAAAAGTTTTTATTTTTCACTTTTTAGTTGTACCTACCCCACACAAATTCAATTAATACTAGTGCATTGAAGAATTGAAGACACGACTCGAAGAATCATCAAAATTCACATAGAAATGCCGGAGAGGCAGTACATTTATGCATATAACTTCGTACATAAGAATAATTACCTAATGTATTATATACTAAAACCTTCCTGAAAGTATGCAGATTACACTAATGAAAGACTTATCAAAATCGGTTCAGTAGTTTTTGAGATAATCGCGGACATACAAACATACATACATACATACATACATACATACGGGTCGAATACAGAACCTCCTTTTTTAAAGTCGGTTAAAAAGACTCAACTCCAACGCAAATGAGTTAAAACACCACTTATGACGTAACTATCATAATTCCTTGTAACCGCATATATTTATACAATAGTTATCACCATAAATATGATCGAATCTCACCAACTACGCAATATAATTATGTCTGGCAATACATTCTGACAAGAGTGTTCCATTTTTTTCCTTAAAGACGATTCAAGTGTATTAAAAAGCAATTATTGACCTTAATAAAACATTTCGCATTTTTATAATCGTACCTTTAGGCGGTCGTTATATTACTGGCCATATTCGTTTTAAAACAATTCCATTTTTAAATTATTAAAGGGTGGTTTCATTATAGGTAAGTAGGAAGAGGACACTGAAAGTGCATTTTTAATTTTTGGTTAATGAAAGTTGTTATGCAACTTATGCAAGCTAAGGATAGAAGTACTGGTAGATATGTTTTTTTTTGGTTTTATTTAAAAATATATTATGAGAAGTTGCCCCCAGTGGCATCAGCTGTGTTTTGCGGTAACAGAACCTAATGTGCACTTTTATTAGGTACTTGTAACATGACGAAATTATCGTAGACGGAAATTTAAAAGCGTCTTCATAATATCACACTAATCATATCACACTTAATATTATAAAGGCGAAAGTTTGTGAGTGTGTGTGTGTTTATATGTTTGTTACTTGTTCACGCTCAAACGGCTGGACCAATTTTGATGAAATTTTGTATGGAGGTAGCTGACACCCTGGATTAACATATAGGCTACTTTTTATCCCGATACTCCCACGGGATCGACATTTACGCGGGTGAAACCGCGGGGCGCAGCTAGTATTTCCATACATTTTACTTCTCTGAGTTATCGTGATGCCGTGACGTGAAAGTCACGATAAAATCGTCAAGTTGGAAATTAAAAAGCGCACAACATAACATAATCAGCCTATAATGTTCCCACTGCTGGGACACGGGCCTCCTCTCAGTGAGAGGGAGTGGGCCGTAATTCACCACGCAGGCCTAGTGCGGGTTGGCAGATGTCACATGTCTTCGAATTTTTGGTTCTAGGACATGCCGGTTTCCTCACGATGTTTTCCTTCACCGTTCTGAGAGCAGTGGTGATGAAATAATTTACACAAAGTAAAGCGCCTGTCTGGGTTCGAACCTGCGACCTACAACTCGTAAGTCGCGGACGTTACCACTTGGCCACCACTGCTCTAAAAAGCGCACAGTACGTATTTACATATTTGGAAAAACTAAATGAGAAAAGTTCTTCCTTGACTTTTCTTTATTAAAAGTTTTAGATTGCTTATTATTAGTTATTAACTGCTCTGCATTGACTATCTCTTCAACTGACAAAATACCTATGTAATTAATATTTCAACACAATGCCAGTACAATCAAGGTACCAATAATAACCTACTTATTAAAACAGAATCATTTGCTCCGTTTATTAAAACCGACCCTTTAACACGCACGATAAAGGTCACATGCGAATGACAAGAAAATAAGTTTGTAATTAAATTTGCAACCGGACGATTATTATTTTTTTAAATAATTATCTCGCAAAGGCGTAGTTTCGTTGTCGGGTACCTCTGATAAATTTGAAGGAACAATTAATGACTTATTAGTTTGTGTGCGTCGGATGCTCATTCACACACATTGTGTGTGTATGAATGAGCTCATGTTCATGTGAACACACAAAGATGTCTATGTGTGCGTTATTATCGCTTCACGACATACACGTGCAGTATTTATTTACCGTAGCATAAAGGGTGCTAGTTTAATTTACATATTAATTGATTACCAAGAAAAGACAAATAAATTAACGCAAGCAATACCCTATGATTAAACGTCGCCAAAATAGAAGGTTACAACTTTATTGGACTTTTAAAAAGGAATTTCTTAACCACAGTCCTGTTTTATTTATAATTGGTTCACTTCATTACTTTGTAGGTAAACTTTTATGACCGTAGAAACAAATTGGATTCAATAAAAATATTCCTCAGCTAATAAGTTAGCCCTGGTTCTTACTTGACGACAGATAAATTAAACCGAGTCAGCGTAACATCGCATCAAATGCACGTTCACAATAATAAAAGTGCATGAGTGTGTGTGTGTATTCGTTGCAACGGATGAGGCCCTAATTAGCCAGCAATTACCGCTAATGCAGGCGCACTTAATGAAGCGCGCACCTCATTTGTAGCCGCCGCACTCGGCTGAGACACTCAAACATCATTGTTACACGATACACGGGAGTTTTACAGAAAAAAAATAGAAGGAAAACTTGGGTTTTTAATGCTATTTTAGCGGGATGTTTTTTTTTAACTGGGGCTTATTGAAATATGGAAGGAAAGGATGTAGGTACACAAATAGGTAGGCATGTATCATATAGGGATGCAGTAAGCTTTAATAGTACCTATAAACAATACAAAAAAGTTTTACAGGAAAATTTAGAAGTACCTAAGTATATGTTTCATTTGAATACTGCATTATCTTAGACATTATGAAATATAGAGTTTTAAATATTTTAGGAACAAATAGCTGTGGTTTTCTTAGTTTTTGCTATCGCATTCTTGCGAAACATACTATTAATGAGATAAATTAGGTACAGTCACGTCTAAAAGTATGTATACACTTGGCTTTATTCAAAGGCGATTTTCTCCTTTATATTTGAATGAAATTTTATGTTATTACGAAAATAGTATTTTCGAACCCATAGGTTTATGTTAAGTGTCGTATTTCAACATTGCATTCGTTATTTCACGAAAAAATCGCAATTGAAAATTGCCAAGTGTATACATACTTTTAGACGAGACTATACACCTACTACATAACACCAGCAGTCTTTCTTATCACTCGTGGCAAAAGTTCAATTTAACACGACGCCTTTTTTTGTAAAAGGCAATTAAGAAAAAATAAATGTTTGCCATTTGCTTCAATACAAAAACTTTATCAAGGCAAAGAAAATAAGGAAAATCGGTTGTTAATATTTCCCCTATTTTTTCATATATGTAATTTCTAAATCCCTATTCATTTTTTTTAAAACAATACAACAGTTTTAAAATGTGACTTCTTAGTTACCTATTTTAGGCAATAGTAGACACCCAATTTGGAATTAAATTCAAGGGATTAAACGCTTATTATTTACATGTTTTGACCACCTAAATATGCCTGTTGAAAACGTCATAATCGAATTAAAGAATAGGGTACACTACAATAATACGAAAAACTTTATTCCGAAAGTCACAAATACGAATTTCAAAACGCCGATTTTCATAATTCCGAATGGTTCAAAATTCCTTTTATAACAACTCCGATTTATCATTCATCCTATTTTAATAATTCCGAAATTTCAATATCCCTAACATTTATAATTACTATTCTCAAAATACCGAGTTTCAATAGATCGAATAACAAAAAGTCCGACTTAATGATAATTCGAAACATCAAAAATACGAATTCCGATTATTGAAATACCGATTAATTAGAATTCCGAAATAACAACGCTTTGTAGAACTGAATAGCAAGACAAATAAACACATATTTCCAATTGTAAGAATATAAATTGCAGAAAACCAACAATAGAGCCCCTATTTCTGTGTAAAGGGTTTAAAGTAACCTAACCAAACCGAACCTCGGGGTGCCCTTCGCTCGCTTTTGCATCCTATGTCGACGGAGCCCCGCTTCGCGGGCCCCTATTTCTGTGAAGGGTTTAAAGTAACCTAACCAAACCGAACCTCGGGGTGCCCTTCGCTCGCTCTTGCATCCTATGTCGACGGAGCCCCGCTTCGCGGGGCCCCTATTTCTGTATAAAGGGTTTAAAGTAACCTAACCAAACCGAACCTCGGGGTGCCCTTCGCTCACTCTTGCATCCTACGTCGTCTATTACGTTCGTTGAGTTCGGGTCCGGTAACGGAAATAATTCGGAGTATTAAAAATCGGAATGTCGTTTTTCGGACCGAGAACCCATCGAGCATTTGATTCTTCGAATATATGAAAATCGGAAAACAAACAAGTCGCATTTATGACTTCCGGTAAAATAAATTTCGTGATTTTTAATAATAGACATTATGATTCTTAGGTATTATGAAATTCGGACTTTTGAAAATCGGAACATCGAAATTCGGAGTAAAATATTTCGGAGTATTTGGGTGTTCCCTAAAGAATATGTAAAGATCCTCAATTAATGTTCTGAAACGGCTGAACGGATTTGGATGAAATTTGTCACATGGGTAGACCATGGCCCGGAATAGGACATAGAATACTTTTAATCCCGATATTGCCGCGGGATTGACACTTACGCGGATGAAACCGCGTGGCGCAGTTAGTCTTACATAAACATCTACCTGAATCATAATCGCAGGAAACAAGACCATAACCTCTATCTAAATATACTAATTCAATTACATAATACCTCTTATAATATGACTCATAAAAGAAAAACGACAAACGTAAAGCGTCTAGATGTTTTATCTCGGCGCTGATTGAGAAAAATTGGCCTCCATTGTTCAGTGACAATGAAAAAGCGCCGCGTCACTATTTAGTGATAGTCCCTGTTTTCCTTTTTAAGTTACGGGTGGGTTCGTTGGGTATACTGGTACTTTTAACGTAATTCTAACGCTTAGTGAAGTTTGGAGTGAGCAGAGGTCAAACAAAAATTCGTAGGAATTTTCGTAGATGAAATTTCAATGATTTAAAAAAAAACGTTAAATCAACTGAGTCCACTGCTACATATAAGTTGGTTATATTAATTAATTTCAAGGTCTTGCTATGGTACAGTCAGCATCAAAAGTCGATTAACACTATCATTTTTATATGTTATTACTCGTAAATTGACAACAACTTTTTTCAATAAACTGATTTTTAGCTTTTCACATAATAAACAAGTGTATATATTCTAACAAATTTCTTCTGCTGTAATTTTGAACAAATATTCTGCTCAATAACTAAGATTAAAAAATCTGAAGTGTTAATCAACTTCTGATGCTGACCGTACATATTTTTATTTAAAAAAATCGAACTTATCACCATTTCCACGAGAGGAGAGTATTCATTACAAATATTACAATGAGAGTATTATAATTAACACTACAATTAAGTTTCAAGCTAATTTAGTTTTATCACAATGAGTAACGTATCAAACATGGGTCCATATTGGCTCAACTAAAGTTCTTTACCCGAAATTGTTCTTCCTAACGATTTGTAATCCGAATGATCACTCTTCCTAAAATTTTTCATCCTAAAGTTTGCATTCATACTATTTGTAGTGCTACGGGCGATGTTCATAACACTCATGTTTCCGAAAATTATAATTAATAATATCATTAATGTAAATATTTTAAACTCCTACTGTTTTTTATCCTAACGCTTTTATCCCTAAACATAATTACCATAATATTTTCATGGCCTGGGAGTTTATACGGGTAAGTAATATATGATATAATTACAAAACCTCTAATTTTTACAAGATATAACAACTGAACCTATAATTTTATTTGATATAATGATCAGTTAATATAATAAACGATTGATATAATTTTAATGTAACTAATTTCTATAAGAATAACAGACAATTAATATAAAATCGTTTGATATACCACTCAATAGACATAAACCTATTTAGTCTAATATGATAAAAACTTTTTTTTTCATCCTATGTCATCCTATGTCGACGGAGCCCCGCTTCGCGGGGCCCCTATTTCTGTGTAAAGGGTTTAAAGTAACCTAACCAAACCGAACCTCGGGGTGCCCTTCACTCGCCCTTGCATCCTATGTCGACGGAGCCTCGCTTCGCGGGGCCCCTATTTCTGTGTAAAGGGTTTAAAGTAACCTAACCAAACCGAACCTCGGGGTGCCCTTTGCTCGCTTTTGCATCCTATGTTGACGATCTAAACAAATAACCTCCTCCTTTTTTTGAAGTCGGTTAAAAAGATATGACTTTGAATAATAGTGTAAAAGATGGTTATGTTGAGAAAATATAGGAAAACAAATAAAAGTATAATAGATGTTTATTGCTACTGACATTATGAAGTTGAATGATTCAGAATTATGAACATTAGAGACAGAGTAGTTAGGAATTGTGATTGTTAGGATGAAGAATGTTAGGAAGAACATTTTCGGATTTCCAATTATCGGAGTTGAAAATTTAGGTGAACTTTGGCGCACCCATCAAACATACAATAGTCGTGCGAATCGACGTCCTACAATAAAAACTTTTGTAACTTATTGGCTCTTTAGATTAAAACAATCTCAAAACCTCAAACGGCGCAAATACTCCAATCTCTTTGGAACTTACATAATTATTTGAGCTGTTTGGGGTTGAAACACTAGGGCCATGGGACCCGAGTGCCCACTTAGTATTTCGAGACATCACTAAGCGGTTGGTCGACTCTTCACGTGACCAGAGGGCTGGCCTATTTTTTTGCCGAAGAATCAGCATTGCCATACAACGTGGCAATGCTGCCAGCCTTTTAAGCACGTTTCCTTTTGACAGTGATGCGGACGAATTTTTTGATGCCCTTTGATTATTTTCCCTCTCTTTTTATATAGGTTGTACCTACATATTATTATTTTAAGATTGTTAGCTTTTTAAATTATGTAAATATTTCAAAAATGTTCTAAGTAGGTAGGTATTATTATGTTCAACGCAATGAGTCTTATTCGAAACATTACTCACTAAGCACAAGCAAAAATAAACTACATACAACAGATATCTCTTCACAGTTTGAACAAGACAAGATTTCTTTTACATTTAAATGTATCTGAGATAAAAATACCAACATCTAATTGACTTTATCCGACATTTGTCTAAGATTACCTTATAACTTACGGTAAATTGCGGCCTTGTTAAGTCGAATGTTAAAATCACGGCGTTCGCATCACGTTCACGGCGAACGTATGTGGCCGGTTCATTGTGATTTTATTCGGAAACACTATAAAATATTCAATAGATAGCGTGGATATTTTGTCAATGAATTAAACTTTCTGTTTTAACCTTTTGTAGCACACAAACTGATCCTAGTTTTAACTTGATTGAAGCTACAATCACGACAAACTAAAGCATATACTCTTCTTAAGAAAAAAGTTGTAGTAATCTTGAAATACTCGTATAGGTACTATGTGGTACTATACTCCATCAGTAGCTGCTTTCAATCGATTAAACTTAAAACCATAACTTTTCACACAAATTGTAAACACGTACTTGACTACATTATTTCCATGTCATAATTGAATGCGTCGAATACTTCAATCACCCAATTAACATGCATTAACGAAATAATGACATGATAATACTAATGTTACGCAGGCTGGCAGCATCGAACGGCGAGATAACGATCACTACGTCACACAACGCTAACGCCGGACCGGCCAGCAGCGCCGGTAGCGCCGGATCCGGGCCGATTCCGTCACCGCATGCGCCCGTGAAGATGTCACCGGGATCTGTGAAGTCACCATCGCATGACGACAGCGATCTGCTTGCTGATTCGCCAAGTAAGTGTTAATATTAATTTATGATACCTAAGCATTATTTTTACCGTGATCTATGAAGAACGTTACATCCAGCTCAGTACCTGTGAAAATTATTACAAAACTATGACGCTCACTCAATTTGGGGTCTGAAATCTATATATATAAAAATGAAACCCGTTTTCCGTTGTCACGACATAACATGAAAACGGCTGGACCGATTTCGATGAAATTTGGTATAGAGATAGTTTGAGTCCCGGGAAAGGACATAGGATAGTTTTTATCCCGATATTCCCACGGGATCGACATTTACGCGGGTGAAACCGCGGGGCGCAGCTAGTAATACTTAAAATACAAACTAAGTACTGCGACGAACGATCCATTATAAAACCAACTTACCATTGTAACGTCACCAAAACATTTTGATAAACTCTCATTCGCCATTTCAACACAACAAAAGCAGAACTAAGAGCAACTTAAACGCTATTTTCGACACAACTACTAACTCAATTCTACTTATCCATAAAAGTTGTACGTTCTAAGCATAGAGGAGCGATCCATTAGCTAGGCGAAGTCTAACAGTGTCCTAGGAGTTATTTTACCTAATACTATAAAGAGTTGTTGTAGACTGTCCATGCACTGTTTAGAAGTTCCGAGTTCCCGAGTGCGTTCGGTGACAGTCGAGTTAACTTGATTAGCTCAAAGTAGCTGCGTCCATTCGACGTAGGCGAGCGGGCACTCCGCGATCTTATCACGACATTGTAAAGTTAATTTGGTTGCGTTTCTAAAAAAGGTTTGTTTAATTTGATTTTTTACTCGAACAAATCTAATTATATGTTCAAGGGAGCGTTTAAGCATGTTCTCAATAATGTTTGTTCGGTTAGATGTAGATTATGTAAAGTTTTACGAAAAAGTATTGAGTTTCTGTGTAATAAAAACTATTAGTATCTCAACTTAAAGCCTTTTAGCTGTACAAGATAATATCGCTTACACATTTAATTCGTACAGTGTATTATCTCTTAAAGATATGTTAAGTAATAATGTATCGGAATTAAGTGCATTACAAGTGGCAGTTTGTCGGGCCTACTTAGTATAATACTTACTTAGTCCAAACGGAATATCTTTGGGTTACTTATAACTTTTATTGAAATTATTTAAAAACCAACCGATATGGAGAGACTGGGTGGCCTATTTGAGTTCCAGATGGTTAATTAATTAATTGGTATCGATACCACATACATGCCGATTGCCGATAAAAAGCAATCCACTTGTAAATACTTGTAATTTAACTCAAAACTGAAGAGGAGAGAGCGTGAAGCAAGAGTGAACTCTTCAATATTTTGGGCACGCTCGTTCCATGGTAGAATAGAACAGAATAGAATACTCTTTATTATGTACACCATATCCATCGCTATGTATCCATCGCTTAATCGATAATTGATATGTATCCATCGCTTTTTATCAGGTGAGATAGTGGATAAGAGAAGGATTATCCATACTAATAATAAAGCTAAAGAGTTTGTTTGTTTAAACGCGCTAAACTCTGGTAAGTACTACCCGTCGGATTTGAAAAATTCTATTTGCATTTGATAGTCCTTTTATTCTTGAGAAAGGCTATAGACTACTTTACATTACGCTAGGACCCTTAGGACCCGACCATAAGAAAAAAAGGCAGAAAAACCATAAGTAAAAACGAAGTAATGAAGTGAATGAAATGAAGTGATGGGTCGGCTGGAACTAGAAATTTCAAGCGGACTATGTCTCAGGCAGAAGCTAGTCTAAGAATAAAAAGAAAATACCTGCTTACTCCGGTATGGTAGACGATTTAACATCCCAATAATCTTCTCCCAAAAAAAACACCATTTATTGAAAAAAAAAAAAGGTTTAGGTCCTAAACTACTATAGATCAAACTAAAACTCTTACAAAACAATAGGCATATATAATCCAATAGCATTCCGTCCTAACTTACAGTATACACAACAACCTAATTGGGACTAATTCCGCTATCCGCTCAGTAGACAATACCAATTTATTTAAGACGAAGTTATTTTTATTGGCCCATTTCATTCAGTTTTAGAACGAAACGGCGCGATTTTTATTAGCACCAAGTCTCGAGATCGGTAGGGACCTATATTTGACCAAGATAGATCTAAGCTAGACTAGAGTTATTTTGAGCGGCATTTGGCTCTACTTAGTTGAAACTCGTGACCTCTTTTGGGCTAGTGTTTTGAAGTTAGTCTGGTAATTGTATACTTACTTATTGTTAGTTTTCGGAGACATTTTGGGTTTAAGGGAAATGGTGATAGGACAAAAGCAGAATCAAATCAAATCAAAAGTCATTTATTCAAAATAGGCTGAGAATCAGCACTTTTCGAACGTCAAATTTACAAAAGACAGTCCCCCAAAACGCCCGCCCTTCGCCACTTCCTAGTGCTTTCGCTGGGGAGAAGAAGTGGCGGAACAAACTCCCCAGCAGCACAGCTGTCTGTTCAGTTAGGAAATAATTGATTTTATACAATACCTGGTATGCAAAGTAATTAACATTACAGGACACAGAACATTAAATTAAATTATTTGCCATAGGTTAGCTAGCCACGCCAATATACCAACAAATACAATAAACACTAACAGAATTAGGATAACCTCTTTTCCTCTTATTTATAATATAGAAAATATAGTTTGTACCTACTTATTTTACTCAAAACGGTGAAGGGAAACATCGTAAACAAACCGGCATGTCCTAGAACCAAAAATTCGAAGACTTGTGACATCTACCAACCCGCACTGGGCCCGCGTGGTGTATTACGGCCCACTCCCTTTCACAGAGAGGAGGCCTGTGTCCCAGCAGTGGGAACATTATAGGCTGATTATGATGACCTACTTATTTTATGGATGATCTAGGATTTGCCCGGATACTTAGCTGGTCTCCTTAACTGATAGATAGTCATAAGTAAGTTCGATAAATATAGGCAGCATACTAAGGAAACTTCTGATAGATAACATAAGAGTAAAAAATAGCTGAAGGATTTAATCAAATGGACTATACAAGTCTGCGTGTGATATAAATGTTTTATTTTTAAATTGATTTTCGACATCAATTAACCCAAAAAGTGTATTAACTTTTTGGGTAAATTTCTAACCATCCTAAATATCACACTAATCACACTAATATTATAAAGGCGAAAGTTTGTGAGTGTGTGTGTGTGCTTGTTTATATGTTTGTTACTTCTTCACGCTCAAACGGCTGGACCAATTTTGAGAAAAAAAAAATATGGAGGTAGCTGACACCCTGGATTAACATAAAAGCTTCTTTTTATCCCGATATTCCCACGGAATTGACATTTAAGAACCTATTTCATATTCCTGTTACGTAATTCCTGAATCTACCATAAAAACTCTAATTTTCCAACTTGAATTTTACGTCTGTTCCCGTTATTCCAATAAAAAAGTATTGTATTTAGATATCGATGCAACAGATGGCCAGTGTTTTACTCACCAGAATACAGCTAATTCTCTACAGCGGACATTTGTTTTAGGCCGTCATTGTCCGCAGGGAACTTTAACTGCAAACGAAAATGTTTAAACTTTGTTATCGGCATTGAAACTAAGCTTTTTCATTTCCAATCTTTTTTAATGATTAAGGCTTTTATAAGCAAGTTTAAGTAACATTTGAGGATCGAAAGTAATTTTTTATTTTCGTGATTAATTGTCATTAAATCATCACCTCAACCGCCATACTTTTCATTTATTTTCGTTGGATCCCACTTTTGAATCCCATTAGGTACGAGTCTCTGAATTAAAATTCTTTTAAAATATTTGCTGACACATCCTGCAAATACCAGAAAAATTACGTAAGTAGAAGTTTCTCAATTAGAATTTAAACATCATATCGCTCATTTGGAGAAACATCGACGTAAATGATTATTTTCCCAAAAAAGAGTTAAATATAAAGTCTTTATAAAACGTATTTACGTTAGGAAAGCACAGACAATATAAAAAAAAAGTATTACGTCGATGTTTTTCCAAATGAGCAATATCATAATACATCTGCTCAGACCTTTTTTTTTGTGGGGAAACCTACAAAAGGTGCCCGGTACCTCTCAAAAAACCACTCCGGAGCACATCTGCTCATACCTACAAGATAAATGAAAAGGCCTACTTGTTAGAAAGCAAATAAAAAAATATGGAAATATTCGACTGGAAATCTGGAAAGCTATTGGTTTCGTGACAGTTGGATTAGGTGTTAGTTCAAAACAATGGTTAAAATATTAAACAAAAGAAACATTGGTATTATTAAGACAAATTACTAACTATTAATAAAAAATAATTACAGCAAACATCATCTGATGCCCACGTACCGCGACCTACTCAGTTAATTGTTTCATAATGAGTCCATCGATTCCTTGCTATTTTCGAACGAAGCGAACCATTGCTAACTGCTAATTTGTTAGTACTCGATAACTGAAAGTGATATCCGCAAAAAGGATTATATTCCGTGGTAAAATTAAACACCTGGCTGGCAAGATTATTTTTTTTTTTTTATTTGACGTTTAAAAAAAGAATGATTGCGCATTACGTCAAAAGCAAACAATCTTGATCTCGCGTTTTTTTTTTCTTTGTAATTGTTGATGTAAGTTAACCGTGACGGTTCAAGCCTATAATTGGCACTTTTTTTGTGAAAAAACTTGCTAGTTTTGTAGGCTTGGTTTGTGACTGGCTCATAAATGACGAGTGTAGACCTATGTTGCTGGAATCACTGTCATTGTCACCCTGAACGTTTGACAGAATGGTTCTATCTATCCTTTTGGGGATTCGCTTTTGGGTGACACAGTTGGCTGTGCGTGTTCTTACACACATACTACATAGGAAAATTTAAAAAGAACGTTTTGCCAGAAATGGATTTATATTATGATGGTTTTAACTACTTAAAATTCGAAGCCAAAACAGCATAAAATGTGCTATTAGAAAAACTCAAAAAAGTGACTTTACATTTTATTATTTCATTACTCAATTTTATTCGAATCCACTTAGTGTCGTTTATTAGGCAACTTTAATAAAAACTTTCTTTAGTATTTAATAGAAAGCTGATCAAGACGGATTACTTATACAGGGTGTAAATGTCAAGTGTCTACGGATACAGTAAAAGAATCAACTTGTTATACAGCAAGTATCAAAAATGTGTGGTCATATTTAAGATTGTGGTATAAACACTCAAACTGAACCACTATAAATAGTCTTTTTGAATAGTCAACCGTCTTATACATTTGACTTGAGTAGATATTGAAGTTTTGTATGGGATGACTGATATTTTTTTCGCGATTACAATATTGGTCCCATAGAGAAAGTTGTTCAGTTTGATGGTCCTTACCAAACCCTCAAATTTAGTTCTGATAGGTATTCGCTGGATATCTTATTGTTATACTAGCTACGCCCCGCAGTTTCACCCGTACAAGTTTCTATCCAGTGGTAATATTGGGATAAAAAAGTATTCGATGTGTTAACCCTGGTTATAAACTATCTGTGTGCTAAATTTCATCCAAATCTGTTCAGTAGTTTTTCCGTGAAAGAGTAACAAACATCCATCCATCCAGCCTCATAAACATTCGCGTTTATAATATTATATAGTAGGACATAGAAAAGATAGTAAAGAGTATTTATGTCAGTCTTACCGCATTATTGCGTAAGTCTCAAGGTATGACAATACATTTACAGAAGCCAACATAAACCTAAACACGCGAAATTAGGCTCCAAACTTTAAGCGTAAGTACCCATTTAAAACAATAGCCTCGCAAGCCCATCTATCGCTTTTAGTCTGTAAGATTTCTTTATATCACTGTTTGTTTAAAGTGACATAACATGACGCTTATATCCTCCGAAGGGTTAGGCGGAAGTGTACCTAATAGTACACCCATGTTTCGCTTGTTATATTTAAGTCCCAAGTAATAAGGGGCAAGCCTACTGCCATCAACTGGACACAAATCCAGACTCCGGCTTGCTACTGAGAAATTCCAGATGGAAAAACCCTAACAACACTTTGCCCGACCAGGGAATCGAACCCAGGACCTCCTGCTCAGCAGTAGCGCTTGCGACCACTAGGCTATCGAGGCGTAAAGTTGGTTTAGTGTGGTATAAAGTGCTGTGTTGAGCATCGGATATAAGACGAAAATAATTCGTCCAAAATAACTTAGTGCCACGTTACTCCTTATAACATCAGCTATCCGCCAATGAAATTCCCGTCAAATCGTTCCAGCCGTTTTGGAGATCAGCCGGAACAAACAAACAGGAAAAAATTAAATATAGATTTTTTGTCTTAACCGGTCAAGCGGTGCGGTTCGCCGATCGGCGACGAAACAATAGAAAATCAATTGTGTCTCATTAGCGGAGCTTGACAGATTAAGTACCGTGTATACCTACTTATTATAGCTGGGAAGAAGTGGCGCAACAAACTTCCCAACAGCACAGCTGTCTGTTCAGTAAGAAGAACTTGGCTCTATACAATAGTATGCAAAGAAAGGCTTGATAGTGATATGCACACCCTAATGCTTGTAATTTTCCAAGCATCAATATACTTACATAATACTAAAGGGAAACAGGACCTAAACGGAAAAAAACGCAAGTTTTAGAAGAAACAAAAGTATATGTACACAAAATCAGATAAATATATGATATTCTTCAGGATATAGTCTAGGTAGATAGTGTATAACAACTAATTTGATACGATAGATAAAATCATGAAGATACCTCTAATAACTTTCTTTTTACAATAAAAATCACACATACAATCATTCTGATTTTTTGTCAGATTATTCTACAAGCAACATACTAAAGCACTAGTGTTATTTTTTTTAGTCCAAACAATATATTTTTTGTAAATAGATAATTGCTTCATATTTTGCAATACATTACCAGCGTTGTGTCATCGCGCTTCTCTTTCTTTTCTATGCATTCCGACAGTGACCGCGCTTTAGGTCTTTTAGACCCCTTAAATCGATTCCAAATCGTATCGTACCCACACCGTACTCACTAAAAGCACCAGGAGGTTCGTGCCCGGGCCCCAGTTCTATTGATTACTATTTAATTCGTTGTTAGTGGATACAATTACTAAATTACTCAGTTCCTCTCCACTGTGTTGTACGCCAAGCAGTCTATAAATATAAACCTATTTGATAATGTTAACACGCGTTCTGTAATCGTCTGTACCTACGTTGATTTCGTGTGTATTACAAATTTGGTCGATGAAATGTTCTACTTTTTGACTAATTTGGTTTCGAGACTAAAGCAATTTTCTTATATATTTTTTTAGCCTATATTGTGTCCCTCTTTTAGGCAAAGATATCCCCTTTTTCCTTCTATAGGTACCTCTTTATTTTGTGTGATCTCTGGCCATGTTGCAGTTGGCCCCGGGAAAATTATTAGAACGTCACTCCTCCTTTGCCGCCGTCTACCTCGAAGGCGAAGGTAGATATAGGCTAAGCGTTAGCTGAGTCCGAGCTTTTTGATATTGAAACTCTAACCTACTACATCTTCCGAAATGAAAAAGAACCTTAAATGTATCCCAATAGAACTAAATTTTCGATAAATAAACCCTATGACCATTCTTCTACATGATTGTATTACAATCTGACATCAAAACTTTCCTACAATTCAATGAACATCGTTAGCTTCCGACCGGGATGCATCGATGCCTGAATGTGATGACCGCGGGCAGGGGTGACGTCACCGACTCCCCTACTTTCAATTATCCCATAATTTATTTATACACTAATAAATTGCATTAGACTATTAATCTTTTAAGTTAAGTAATAATATAGGTACTGTTTTACATTAACGGATTCTGATGTTATTACTTATAGAAATAAAATTAAAAATCAATTGCCGTGCGTGAGTCCCGCGCATGGCTCGCACTCTCGAAAATGGTTCGACCGATTGTGATGAAATTTTCATAAGTTGTAGTATGACAAGGCTACTACAAAAAAAATAAAAACTATTGCAACGCATGCCAAGCATAGCTAGTATTTAAATAAAAATGAAATGCTGTTAGTTAGTAAGCACATCACTTGAGAACGGCTGGGCAGATCTGGCAAATTTTTGTTTTAAAATATTCGCAATAGTCTAGTCTAAAATCAGTTTCGTAATCAATTGAAACGATTCCTGGAAAATTTACAAATTCTAGGAAAACTGAAATTACTTTTTTCTATGTGATTTTTGTAAGAATTATTGAAAATTGAACAGGACAACATCTGTCGGGTCAATTAACATAATTTTCTTTTAAATAAGTAGACTAGAAGTGCCTCTCCTGATAGATTGAGACAGCTGAGCAGTTCGGGACTTATGTTATTGACCCAGAAGCAAATACAATTTGTAAGATAAGCCAAAGTATGCCTAAGCGAACTAAAAGCTAATACACTACTGATTAACCTCTAGATTAGAGTTTTGTATAACTAACTATTGTGAAAAATTTGGGTAAAAGCCAGGCCTACGCAGAAAACTGTTCCTGATAACCTACTGACTTATAAGACGAAAAATACAACGAAACTTCCTACCTAAGGCTTACGAGTAAATCAAGAGCCCACAAAGCGAACCGCACTTAAAATAATAAAGGAACCATTCCTAAAAGTACAACGGGTTATTAATTCATAATTAAACATAATTCCTCGTAAATATACTACGTACTAATGACACTAAAATGTACAATACAAAGAGCCTCGACCAAAATAAAGGAAGTTCATGTCGGCTTCAAAGAAACCGACTAACGACCGTGCCAGCCGGCGTACCGAACTAAATTAATTAATTAACTAATTAAAATCCATTACAAATAATTAACGTCGTCGATAAAATTGAACGCAATCGATAACGTAAGCGAAAACAAAGAGTTGGCCCGACTCGGATAGACTCGGTAAATAAGTGAACTTTAAATTAATTGGCATTAGTGGAAAATGTGAGAAAGGGGCTTTATTACTGACGATTGTAGCAGCAGTGGAAACGGCTGCGATTTACGAACTGAAGGTCGTAGGTTCGAACCCAGGCAGCCACTAAATTGCCTGTCTGGGATCGAACAGTAGTGATGAAAAGATTTACACATACACACATCAAAAGTGTCTAGGGATCAAGCATTTTTATGCAGATTTCTTGAGATTGAGATGTGGCTTTGTAATAAATTTATGATTTTATAAATTTATATAGATCCTTTTTGGTGCATTTCATAATTTGAATCAGGAACTGTGAATCAAATTCGAGTAAAAGATGAAAATCAGCTGTCAATATTTTCCCTATAAAAACATACAACGCATTGAAGACATTATTAGTGCTACTGTTTCCCTACTACTGATTAAAACCAACGTTATTATGGAGCGGCGACGTCATTTAAGCAGGGAAGAAATGCTCAGAGCCGTGGGAATGATAGAAGCTGGTTCCCGGCAACGTACTGTGGCTTTAGCTCTGAATACAAGTCAGAGTGTTATCAGTCGACTTTGGACACGTTACCGAAGCACTGGTACCGTGGCTGAGCGCCATGGAGGACGGTATCGCTGCACCACACGGAGACAAGACCGATACATTCAAATCTTAACTCGAAGAGCTCCAACAATAACCGCCATGATGTTAGCCGTGAGGCTTCATCACTCTTCAGGGAACTTAATTAGCGACCAAACAGTCAGAAACCGCTTGCATGAAGTGAACCTTCATTCCCGAAGACCGCTACGGGTACCACCTATAGCAATGCACAATCGTAGGATTCGATATCAATGGGCTCTTGAACACAGAAATTGGGCAGAAGAACAATGGCGTTTCGTGTGCTTTTCTGATGAGTCTCGTTTTGGTATGAGACCGGATACAAGACGTATACGACACTGGAGAACCCCTGGACGCCAACAGCGATTAAAATCCTGCCAGGAAGTCCATCCTTATAGTGGTGGAACCATCATGGTATGGGCGGGTATTTGGATCGGCGGAAGAACTGAGTTGATTTGGATCAGAGGCAACCTCAACGCTCAAATTTATGCTGAGACGATTGTATCAGACGTCATCGTTCCTCTACAAGTGCAAATCGGTCCCTTATTTCAGTTAATGCATGATAATGCACGACCGCACACCGCAAGAGTTGTAAGACAGACTCTCGCCGCAGCTAACATCAATGTCCTGCCCTGGCCTGCTCAGTCGCCAGACTTGAACCCGATTGAGCATGCATGGGATATGCTACAGAGAAGAGCTCTGCCGAATATGGAGGGTATCCAGTCGCAAGAAGACCTTTTTTTGTTGTTGCAACGAACATGGGCGGCCATTCCACAGCGTGATTTGGATGAACTCATTTTGAGTATGCCAAACCGATGTTCTTGCGTTGTTAGTGTTCGCGGTAGAAACACGGGTTATTAATTGTTTAAGTTACCCAATAAAATTTTAAAGAAAACTGTTATTTCAGTCTTTTTTTCGAACTTTTGTGTTAGTGGTTCAAATGTCAAAAATCCCTTTATTAGGAAAATGGCAAATTTCTTTATTAATGCAAAGGTGACTTGGTTTATCGTTACTGTGACAAACGAAAACACTTTATTTGATGAATCCTTAAAGAAAATTTTAATTAATATCAATCAGGAGAAAAGTTATTGCAAAAATATATGTTGATCCCTAGACACTTTTGATGTGTGTAGTTTAATTTGTGTATTTGTTGTTTTTTCATCATCACTGATCTCAAAACGGCGAAGGAAAACAGTTTGAGGAAACCGGCATGTCTTTGAATAAAAAATTCGAAGACATGTGACATCTACCAACCCGCACTGGGCCCGCGTGGTTGGTTGCGGCCCACTCTCTCTCACAAAGAGCAGGCCTGTGTCCCACCAGTAGGAACATTATTACAGGCTGATTATGCTATTGTAATATTATTTTCATTCATTGGAAAGCAAGTAGAAGGTTGTATTCTGGCATAAGCCTGGAAATACCTTTGACTCCCCGATTCATTTCTACTGATGTTTTAACGGACTCTAGCCACAAAGTTATCTATTCAGACGACTCTCCCCTCTTGAAACTAAGTAATGTCAACTTCAAAAAAGAAATCCACATGGTTGGTTCCGTAGATTTCTAGTCTTTTCTGGACCAGAACTTCCCTAAACTCGATTAACGGTCAACTGCCAAATTCAGTAGCATAAGAGCCTTATCACACTGGCGATATGCAAGCGAGTCCAAAGCGAGGTAAGTGCGCATCGAGCTCAACGCGAGTTCGCACCGAGCGTGCGGCGAACTCGCCTCGCTTTGGACTCGATTGCAAATCGCCAGTGCCATAAGGCCCTAAGCATAATCAGCCTATAATGTTTCCACTGCCAGGACACAGGTCTCCTTTCGGTGAGAGGGAGGGGGGCCATAATATTCCACCACGCGGGTCCAGTGCCTGTTAGTAGATGTCACATGTCTTCGAATTTTTGGTTCTAGGACATGTCAGTTTCCTTTAAATTCAATGTTGGGCTTATAATATCTCAGATTTAATTTTACATTCATGCCATAGTTTCCCTGGATTTCTAGTTTTTTGTGGACCAATACATTCCTCCAGCTAATTTTACTGTCAGCTGCTATTAAATTGAACAAAAAAAAAAACAAACGATCATATCAGATTTTATTTTTCTATATTCACGCCACTCGGGGGCTTTACCTGTTGATTCAGCTAGAAACGTGGCGTCATTACGTGATCTGCATGAAAGGACACTGGGGACCGAATATGTTGATACTAACATAAATAATCGTGTTTTAATAACCTTCATTTTAGATCACTATAGTACACTGTCACGTAGCATCACTCGTTAATTGGGCTTTGATTATAATCATCGATCTCTTTAGATACATTGTGAAGGTAGTTTATGAATAGTATTAGTAATTTTTTGTTGTTATTTAGAGTTACTTTTGTATCGATTCGAATGATGCAGGTATATAAAGAAACAATTGTTAACTAAACATTTTTTTTTAAACTGTCTTTATTTTTATGTCATTACTTTTTCCAATAATTCCACAAACCATTCTTTTCGTAATACATCAGGGAGCTATTTTTAAAACCATTCGTTACTCATTATCGATCAATGCTAAAACACTCGACATTCACTTAGTATCGTAATTAATAATTGTTTTATACATTAACTTATAAAAGGTAACGCCCAGGCCTTGTTCATGTCAATCGAATTACGATAAAAATATGTAAGTAATATATAAACCAGTTATTAATAAGGAAACCTTAAAAATTACGAAGTCATTTAATTTAATTAAGGCTTTTATTTTGCTTACGTATTGTTTAAAAGAATGCCTTTATAAACACCACTGAAGGGCAGGCAATAACTTTTCATTACAAAGTAGGGCCAAAACTAAAAAATATAGGTACAGTCATGAGCAAAAGTATGTATACACTTGGCTTTATTCAAAGGCGATGTTCTCCTTTATTTTTGAATGAAATTTTATGTTATTACGAACATAGTATTTTCGAACCCATAGGTTTATGTAACGTTGCATTCGTTATTTCATGAAAAAATCGCAATTGAAAGTTGCCAAGTGTTGACATATTAGTGCTCGTGACTGTTCAACCTACCTACATACTAAATTTCGATTTCCCAATATCTATTTACTTAATTATCAAACTACACTTAATATCGGATCATTTACAAAATGGGTTTTTAATAATAGGACAACCCAATGAAAAGCCCTCGATAATATTGAAGAAAAGCTTAAACTTTTACCGAACAACGCTTAAAAATTCTTCAAGAAACTTGTTCAAAAGTGCTTACAACCGTTACTTTAATAATACGCGTTAATTGTAATTGATAACGTATTCGATTCTACGTCGTAATCGTAACATGATTCGAGACGATTCGGCGCCCGTAATTTCACCCATTACATGAGCTCACAAATTTATAATTTGCGTGTCTCGATATGGTATTTATACGATTCTATTTCTTATGTCATTAACACAAAGAGTGGTTATTGGAAATTTTATGAATATAATGACTGTACGTATCACTAAATGATACACCTAATCACTCGAAATCTTTAATTTAGAATAATGTAGCGTTGAATGTGAAATGATCGGAATAGAGGTCCGATTCGATCATTAGCTGTGACGAATTTTTTATTGCGGTGCCTTATTGGGTATTAAAGCTCGCTGATTTTTAGAACTATAGCAAAGCTGTCTTTAATAAACATTAAATAATTTAACTGTTTTGGGTAGACACCTACAAAGCTTCAATCCACCAATGATTTCACAGAACAGCAGTAGAGCACCCTATTTTCCTCTAACTGAACTTTTATAATATTAGTATGGATTCATAGAGTCAACCTTTTCTCTTATATATTTTAGTACTATTATTCAACGCTTCAATATAATCGGCCTATAATGTTCCCACTGCTGGGACACAGGCCTCCTCTCTGTGAGATGTCCACCATGCGGACCCAGTGCGAGTTGGTGGATATGTGACATCCTCCAACCCGCACTGGGCCTGCTTCGAATTTTTGGTTCAAGGACATGCCGGTTTCCTCACGATGCACGATGTCCTCTTTACCGTTTTGCGAGCAGACGTGGTGAAATGATGTGTACAAATTAAAGTGCCTGTCTGGGTTCGAACCCATGAGCACGACCACTGCTTCAACACTTCTTCATTCTTCAACGCTTATTGTTTGTTTTTTAATCTTGAATAACACTGAATAATAAAATCTCTTACGGCCATTTACTAAGCTACATTAAAATAGTATGAATTAGCTAAGTACGCTATTATTTATTCGACAATCCAAGCCATATAACCTCCCTAATTTTTAATGTTCTTTTCAATTTACATATAGTTGGCATGAGAGTTCTACATTAACAGTCTAGGCAAACGCAAATCTGATATTAAAGGATCATTTTCAGTAGGAAACGATTACCCCAAGGTACTTTGATAAGCGAAATTCGGTAAGCAATGAAATAAATAGCTCTTGAATAAATCAAGACGTGAATAAGTTTGGACAAAATTAGGTTGTGTTTTGGTCTTAATCTTTGTCGAATCTAGCTTTAAATTGAGGCTGAATTAATTTAAATGGCGCATGATATAAATCTGAATGTACGAGAGTAATATAGCTATTTTATGCTCTATTGTTTTTTTTTGGAACGATTAGCATAGACAAGAGCTGCAACTAAACGAAGGTTTATTGAAAAAAACTGTAGTAAACACCATAATTTAATTGATTTATAAGTAAATAATAATAGAAACGTTGTAGAATACACAGGTCCAAAGGTTACCTTCTAGATAAAGCACATAAAACAAAACTAGCTGTGCCATCGACTTGTTCGCGTGCATATTGGATTAATTTTTTTTGCGCGAAACCGTATTTTTTTTTTTCAAATTAAAAGCCTTTGTTACCCTTTATAACATCAGCTAGCTGCCAGGGAGAGACCTGTCAAAATCGGTCCAGCCATTTCGGAAATTAGCTGGAACAAAGAGACAATAAAATTAAAAGGACATCATTCAAGTGTCGAACATTTTATACCCCAAAATGATAGTTAAAAAATATGATTTTTGGCATGTTCAATCTTAAATAGCAGCCGAGTGGTTAATTGTAGACTTTCGCTGTAATAGTAAAAAATGCTCAAAATGAGAAAACAGTACCTACTTACTTTTTTTTTCTGGCCGGCCACTTTACTTTTTGTATACGAAATGAATGATGTCCTTTGTTTTTTTTTTGCTATAAATACCGCATTTATACATTTAGAAGCATTAAGTAAAAATCTGTTTTTTTTTTACATTATAAACACACACTTCAATTTTGTTTATTTGTATAAGTATAGAATCATTTCTACCTACAAAAAAGAAGGAACATTATTTCACAATGGCGTGAAAAATCTACTCTCTTAAATTTCAAACTGTGTTGTAGCATCAATGTATTTCTGTAGACGTCAGTCTTACTTAGCTCTCTCTCGCTCACCGTTCCCTGGCTAACTGTATACAGCATGTCCGGGATGTCAATCGACCTTCCAGACAAACACAACATCGATTCATTAGGACACTCGTAGTGGCTGCTGAATTTGGTTATTTTTAGGGTAGTCTTACATTTAGACAGTTTGTAACATAAAAGCATTGAAGGTGTATTTACACCATGGTTCACGCCCCTTCAATAGCACAGACAACAGTTTCAGGAGTTATGTCTTGTAGCTTTTGGTTGATCAAAAACCTTTCCGTAGGTGTAGATGAGACCATACTATCAATGCGGTTTCGTTTGCACCATTATCAATGGTGTAGATGAGACCATACTATCAATGCAGTTTCATTTTCACCATTAATGGTGCAAATGAAATTAATTAGTCTCCTCTGCACCATTGATGGTGCAGGTCAATGGTGCATACGGTACAACGGGGTACAAACTTATAATCAGTCATCAAAACTCGTAACTGTGAGGACAATGAAATGAAATAGTTTATTCTGTAAATAGGATATTGAAATCAATTTTACACGTCATATAAAAAATGAGCAAGATGGAGTCGATATTTCCTATATCTCTAAGTCGATATTTTCTATCTTTCCTATCTGAGAAGAAATGGCGAAACAAACTCAGGAGTCAAAGTCTATTTTAACCGGTTGAATGCCCCGTAATTACAGACACAATTAAAAAGCCATTGTGTCTCGCGTGGATCCACGTTTAAGCATACGAAGGATTAAAGTCCAGACATACCTAATCTTGGTCAGATCATGTGAAGTGAGGTTTAAAAGCAAAACTACTCGTAAATACACCGGATACTTACGAACTTACGAAGTATTACAGTAGTCTTCCTAGCAACTTGTATATAAAAAATCGGTTATCTGGAAATAATTACAATATTTCCAACACAACCCAACCGAACCATATGTTTCCACGTCAATATTTTGTTAAAGAACTGTTCAATTAAAATTAATTGCATCGATATGAGAGCAGCATCTGCAAATGCTAGCATTGTTTCTTGCGGAAAAGTGATTCATCTTACCTTTAATTGAGTACTGTACCTCCCACAATCGGCCTATAATGTTCCCACTGCTGGGACACAGGCCTCCTTTCAGTGAGAGGGAGTAGGCCGTAATCCACCTCCCGGGCCAAGTGCGGGTTGGTAGATGTCACAAGTCTTCCAATTATTGGTTCTAGGACATGCCGGTTTCCTCACGATGTTGTCCTTCACCGTTTTGAGAGCAGTGGTGACAAAATAATTTACACAAAGTGTACTAAGACAGAAAGTACTGGTCCTAAATAAGAATAATTATAAAATGTTAATAAAGCCCAAAATTCCGTTGATTTCTCAAGTTGATTCTTCAAGGGCTAACACGCGTAAAACACGTAAGTACGTAACTACTGGGTCGCCAGATAATAAGTTAATAACACAGCAAATTACCGTGTCGTGTGACGAAGAATAAAGCATATTACATTTAGACAAAGGCCACTGTCAACCATAAAACCAATAGTGATAACGACCCTTCATGAAAGGCCTATTACTTAGAAAGTAGCAAGTAAAACATTTAAACGCCATAACAAATTTCGTTAAAAGAAAAAGCAGAAATACATACACGTAACTCAGGTCATACAGACATACGTAGACACACGCAAACTTTAATTACTTCTAATTAATTTATTACATGTATTAAACAATTAAGCGTGCGGTATCTTGATGTATTGTTATCGAATTCAGGACGCCATAGTTACGAATGACTCTTAGCCCAATTGACTTATCTTTGTAAGCTAATTAATGGGTACCGCTCATCACGCGATGTGCTCTAATTGGACGTCGAAAACAGACGTCATTTCGTTATTACTTTTCCATTTTATAAAAAGGATATGCGTGTGATGGCTGATAGGGCATGTCGATTGGCGAGATCAATATGATAATTTGGACAATCCACAATTGGTAGAGTAACTGAAATTAAAACATGTCGTCTAAATATGTCTGTTTCAATTTGCTTATCGACTTTTCGTGAGATACCTTTAAAATACATCAATGTGTTAACACGCGTGAGTTAACAAGAGACTATTCTGCTTCCTGCATTACATTACGAAAGTCTTAGACTTAAATATAACCTTAACACAAATAAATTTTCCTTGCATTTGTATCTGGTAAAAGGCGTTCACCAAATCTTCAAGGGTATATATATATCATGAAAGTAATGGTCATCCTTCATTCGGTGTTTCGTATTTCCAATCTAGATAGACCCACTTTTAGAATGTGGACAACAAACAATTCTATTATATGAACGTTTGTTGGTTTTTCAAGCATAAGCTTTTTCCTTGATATATCAACTTTGTTAGGCATAGAGAGGCACAGAGAGGCACAAAGGAAAACAATCACAACATCGGATATGAATTATATTACATCAACTAGCTCCCCTAAAAATCACCCCATAAACTTATTATGTGCGGTAATAAGATTGCCGGAACAACACTATGTTCACGTACATAACAAAACGAAATTAGAAATCGTCTGAGTTACGAACACCGGTAAATGGTGAAACGATTGCCAATTTACCAACCCTACCCTGTCTTAATTGACGCAGACTACTCCTTAAACTAACGGGGGTAGATAGCGAAAGTAATTTGTCATCGGTTAGCTAAGCATGGTGGGGGGGGGGGCGCACTCGCGGGCCAACCTCCGCGGAGGTAGCACGTCTCCACACTAATGACATCCCGCATAATTAGGAACCGCCACCATCTACTAATTACATAAATTGCCCACTAAACTTGGCTATAATTTTGCTTCGCGTTTAAACGGGGTAACTGCTTGAGAGTTGGTACGGACTGGTTTAAATTATTACAATGTTATATACAGATTTGTAAACATATGTATGTGCTATCCAGTTTTGTTCGATATCGAACTGGTTGCACGCAATTGCTCTGAATGTAGTAAATTCTAGTGTATTATGTGGTAGCGACAATGGATAACGCTACCTGTACCTAACACTGGAAGTACCCTACAGGCGCAACTTAGATACCCGGTTCCCGACTTGCGAGAATTTGCCGCAATGATTACACCCGATTGACTCTGATTCCCTAGCGGGATTGTGGGGTAGACACTTATTAAGTAGACAGTGCTTTTCGACAAAGGAACACAAATGTTACGAAGCGCATCCGACTGTTTTCACCACTTAAAATAATGACATTAAAATTGATAAGGACTTTTATCGAGACGGACAGGTCTTCTGGAGAATAATTTCAGATATTTCCATCATTGTAGAAAGTAAAGATTTGGCCCCTAGTCACACCGATATTCAACAAAAATTGATGGTAAATCCATATATCCAAGTCAACTTATTAAACTTAAAAGTACACTAGTTCTGAAAAGAGAAGGAAATTCTCTTTAAAAAAATTACTAAGTTGAAGTCTGTGATATGGCAAGCCATTCACAATCACTGTTAACTCAATAATTACAAAACCTTTTTACACAACAGATCAACCAACAATCAGCCAGTCATCTAGCAACGTGGTCGACGGCATCAATCTGGAAGATATCAAGGAGTTCGCCAAGGCTTTCAAACTACGGCGGCTTGGCCTAGGCCTCACTCAGACCCAGGTTGGTCAGGCCTTATCTGTCACCGAAGGCCCCGCTTACAGTCAAAGCGCGATTTGCAGGTAAGGTCTAGCATAATTTCCATATTTGTTGTTTTGTGTATGATAGAATCTATAGGTTTTTGCCTTTACTATTCATATTTTTTGCTGGACACAACGTGGTGCACCCAAGAGACCGTAAATAGATTGTCACTACAAGCAGCAGTTAAAAGTCCCGTAACATAATTTCCAACGTGTAATTAATAAACTGCCAGTAACGGTATCTTGTAAAATGTATGCGTGTTCCATTTTGCAATCTTCCTTGAAATTGAACATAGAACTGAAATCAACCTTTATGTATAAGATCCAGCAACGTACATAAAGGAAAAAAACACCATCGCCTTTTCCATAATTGAATTCATTATTTTTAATATCCAAGAACGTACATATTTAAAATTCAAATGAAACCGTTATGGCATATGAAAAATGATATAGAACACACGACCACAGCTTAAACATTAATGTTGCCACTTAATTGTTGTTGTTAATACAGTATCTAATTTGTCAAAGCAGAAGAAAAAAATATAAAAAACGATCTGATGATATCTTACTTGTAACCGAAGGAGATAAAGTCGCACGCTTGTCAAAATAATGTGACCGTTTGCTGGCAACATCGTGGGGCTGACAAAAAAAGGTTCAAGAATCGTTTTTATAAATGTCGTCACGCAGGCCGGCGCTCGGTTATCATTCCAACTTTTTAATATCGTTAATTGAAGTGATTTGTAAAACAGCATGACTCCTTTCATTGCTTACAATTCGTTTAATTAATTACCATTCGGGTGGCTTCCGTTCCGCTCACTGTGTCGTGGCTTACACCATTTTTTACTCGGCTAGGCGCGGGCGCGTGTTTCCTAATTATTTTTTTCTATTATTACGAATTGATTCGTGTCTAACCTTCCATGTATTTTAACAGTAACGTTAAAATCTTAGGCTATTGGAACTTACAAAACTGTTTGCTTGTTCAATATAACTCATTCATGCAAATTCTTATATGCGTCTCTCCAGTTTTCAATAAAAAGTACACGAAGCACCAGACTGAATTTCACACTCCATTATTTTGTTTTTACCATCAATATTTAGAAATAAATTACCGCTGATGTGAACGCATTCACACAACAAACTAAACCCGAAATGTAGGATTTCTAACTTTTTAATTGTTTTTCCTGTCTTGCAATTACATCACATCACAAATTGTAAGAATTTATTTTCAAAATTGCTCCAACTATGTACAATTATACAGGTTTGACAGCCGATCGAGGTTGGAAATCATATTTTTTTTTCTTACGTTACCTTATATACCGGTAAATCGACAAATTAATCACGCTTCAGCACAGCTTTACGTTCATAATGTTTAATTGAATCAAATCACTCGAAACAACGTTGCCCGTGAACAAATCGAATTTCGATGCAAAACGGAATGCGCCCGGCACAAGCCGAAGGAAATTTCAATTCCAAGCCACCCCCCGACGACCTCCTTCGTATAATAAAATCATTAATCGTTACTTCTGTTCCAGTTAATTAATTATCTTGCCGTAATTACTTTTTTCGTGTAATTAAAAAGAGTAGAATTCCCCTGTCTTTGTTCTGTCGTGATTTCATTTCCCATTAATTTTTCTTTCGTCTCCCTCCAATTTGGTGTCGTGACGTCGCTACATGGTAGTTACCCCTTTCATTATACTGGACTTAATTAATTTGCATTTTAATTAAAACATATTATTGTTTTTGAGAAAAGAATTTCATTTAGTGTTCCCCGTTCCTTCTCACTGATGGTTTTTGTTAGAGTTCACAATGAACAAAAGTCAAGAAAATTCTTTTTAATCATTTTCACAAACTCAAGGCGTTTACCTACCCAAATCTAATTTAACCAAAGAATCCTAAGAAAACATTTCAGAAATGTAAAAACAATACTTTTTAACTTTCCACCAAAGGAGTTAAAATCGAGATTCTCGTTAAAGAAATTTTATTTGAAGCGACAAAATTTTAAAATGGTTCGAAATGTCTACCTTATTGATCTGTTTTGAAAACAATCAGGCGCATGGTCATTGCCACTTGGAACGATGTCAATAACAAAATATTGAATTAACCATTAACCCCTGTCCGAGTGCATTACAATTTCATATGAAGCACAATGCGTCAGGGCATCTCGCACCAGCATAACATTAAAGTTAAATAACCAACACAGCACGTTCACGTCCTAAACTGGATAAAACCCGAATAATTTTGTTATGAAAATTGAATTTCCTTTTCAAATGATATTGATCAACAGAGCGTGTCGAAGTATTTACCTCATTGTATAGCGGAAGATCATGTACTGTTTGTTTAGTGACAACATAGCGTGCGACTTTGTTCCTAATCTTTCTAGATTTGTTGAGATTTAGTGATGTTGCTCCCGTTCACTTCGCCGGAGTACCGTCACCGTCACTGGCTACGACATAATCTAACATAATATTTGTTACCGTCCCCAGTGCCCTGGCTTCGCAGATGCTAGCAGCTCAGCTGTCTTCACAACAACAAAACATGTATGTGTTTTGTTTTTTATCCCTACACACAATATCTCCAAATTTATCTTCATTAGTCCTGCATCCATCTGCATGCAACTTGTATTTACATTATAGAAACATTTCAAGAAGGAGCTAAGATAATGGAGATAAATTCGTAGATACTTAACATACATTAAGTACACGCTTTGGCTCACTTATATCGGCCGAGTCCACACGCAGAATGTCTTTAAATCAAAATGTTTCAACGCTGTTTAATGTAATCTTATCTTGATCGGCGATCCGTGCATACCTTTTGAATGTATGCCGTATATAATTATTTGTAATTACCGGTTTTGACGTTCTTTCTTTTCCTTTTCACACGTGTACGGTATTTGCATTCGGGTAATTACAGCGAAGGCGCCATACATCTTACGGCCGACTTACATTTTGATGTTAAGACAAACGCGCTACACTAATGTGCCGGCTACCAAACCATGTCGATTCGACACTATGAGTAATCGCTGTGAGAACTTTATCACTTTTATTATTTGTAACATCTCGATGAGTAATATCTAACTTTCCATCTAATATAGCATGATGAATGAATTTTCATTACTCTTATTTTTATTAATATTCATTTTGCGCAATTCAAAGCCAGGGCATTGGCATACGTTACCTTTCGTTTCAACTGAATTCGTTGTTTTATTGTTACCTTGTTCGGTATTAATCAAACTGATTACCTCGGCAGACTAAATTGCCTATTGTTTTTTTTTTCTCTCTCTAAAATCGTTAACGCAATGTCAATGTCCTGTGTTTATGCCTCTGTTAATTTGGTCCGGGTAAAGAGTTACATCGCGTTCTAAAGGTGCTTCGCGTTAGATTTTCATTTGACCGGTGCTCGCATAGCAAAGTCTAACATTACATTTATGTTCGATACAGATTTGAGAAATTGGATATAACACCAAAAAGTGCGCAGAAAATCAAACCGGTGCTCGAACGTTGGATGAAGGAAGCTGAAGAGAGGTAAATATTTGTTTGAGTGAGTTATGTTCGTGGTTATGTGCTACACCGTGTTCGTGAAACATTTGGCCTATAATGCTTAGCAACGTTGTGAAAAATATTTCTCAAATCTGGACTAACTAATGCTTTTACGGGCTAGGCTTTATGTTTATTTGGATCCGCTGTACGACTAACATCTTACACACGCCGTCACCCGAAGTTAGGAATAACTAATTTTCTTCTCGCCTATTCTTGAAATCAGTTGTTCCTAATTTAGGTGCTCATCGAAGAAGGGTTTAACACACACTGGCTATAATCGTGCATGTTTTAGTTTTTATGGTGTCGTTGCTTAGTTTGAGCGTGTTTTGTTATTTTCTGCATTTCGTTTTTTTTTTTGACGTTTCCTTATCTGTAATTAGGAAATCATCATCGTTATTATGGTTTTCGTTTTCGGCGTATCTCACGAGTGATCACAACTCTAAACACATTGTTCTTAATTTCGTTTCGACTTTCTAACGCGCATTTCTAAATCATCTACATTAGTGTAACTCATCTAAATGTTCTTACCAAATCGGTATCGTTGATTACGTTGACCAAAAACTTGTTAAGTTCTCTCAAAATGTCCTAATGAAGAAAATTAGACCAGATTTCTAAGAGCAGTGGTGGCCCAGTGGTAACAGCCCCGACGTACGAGTTGTAGGTCGTGGGTTCGTACCCAGGCAGGTGCTTTACTTTGTGTAAATTATTTCATCACCACTGCTCTCAAAACGGTAAAGGAAAACATCTTGAGGAAACCGGCATGTCCTAGAACCAAAAATTCGAAGACATGTGACATCTACCAACCCGCATTGGGCCCGCGTCATGGATTACAGCCCAATCTCTCTCGAAGAGAGGAGGCCTGTGTCCCAGCAGTGATACTCGTATGTATGACCTATGGTCTTGCGACGTTAAGCAATAATAAAAACCATCGAAATAAACAAACTATATTTAGTTTATCTAAACATAGAATTGAAGTAAAACTCCAAACTGAAACTATACTGACCCAGGCCGGTTGAAACACCTGAAGTTTCAAACTAATCTAAGCATCGAACATTTGAAGATGATCTAAAAATATAGGTAGGTAGTTAACTCGACAACTTATTTTCTAACAAACGTTTTCGATTAAATTACGGGCTCTATAAAGTTTGTTAGAACAGGAGATCGAAATAATGAGATCCGTACAGGAGACGTTTATAATAATGACAATGAAAATAATACTTCACATAAACCAAAGAAATTAGAGATTTTAGTTCACAAACCAAACATCGTAATAAGAACATCTTAACAAGACAACACTTAACCAATCAACGAACCCCTTCTTTCCATAACATTTAAAACTAAACCAGGTGTCACTTAAATCTTTAACAAAGACATAATGTCGTAAGATGTCCCCACAGTATCCATCGATCGACATTTTGCATCATTAAAATGCATTATCTGAATGCAACGCTTCGGTTTAACATTGCAAATGGGTGCATTGAATTTGCAATCGGTCCCTCTTGGTGGTAATTTTTAACGACCGCCTCTGTTGGCGATAGTGCTTGAATTAATTCCGTTGTAACTTCGGGAATCTCGTTAATTTATTATTAAGAACTAGGTACATCTATTATGGTGTACCTACCTACTCAGCGGATATAAATGGAGCTACTACAAATTAAAGTCGGAAGCAAACTACTGAGCTGTCGAACGGACGAGATAGACAGCCTTAGTCTATTTTTGTAAAAAGGGCAGGAGTTAAAAAGGTAATGGAAGATTTAGAGAACGGAACAGTTAAAGAAAGCCTAATGGAAAGTGTATGTTACTTTACTATTAAGAGATAAAATAATTTAGTAGCTTCTAGTATCCAGACTAGAAAATAAGCTTCGAATATAGGCTAGAATACTAATGATAACACCAAATGCATTAAACTTAACTATTTCTCATACACCAGAAACCTGGGAAATAAAAGATAAAATAAGAAAATTCATTTATGTAAGACTAGCTTCTGCCCGCGACTTCGTCCGCGTGAAATTCGTACTTTCCTCTAAAAGTTTCGAAAATGAATGTTGGTATGATCTTTATAATTAACTTAAATAAATAAGTATTCGGGCCAATTTTTAAGTTTATAGAACAAAGGAATCAGATTTTTCAAAGAAACTATCCCCGCTTTTCACCCCCACAGGAGTAGAATTTTGAAAAATCGTTTAATATGTGTTCATAACTTGACTCAAAGTTTATTTATACCAATTTTCGAGCTAATCAAGCCACGCAGTAAAATCCTCCCCTTTAAAATTAACTACCTCTTTTCATACAGTTAGGGGTAGATTTTCGAAAAACCCTGATACACGTTATTAATTATTTTTAGTCCTTAGTATAAATACTGAGTTCCAAGTTAATCGGACAGGGCGTTAAAATTCTTCCATACTTATTTTAACACCCCACCATTACCTCTTTAGGGGGTATTTTAGAAAAACGAAAAATTCCAAATTTCATAATTTACTTAGATAAGTATTCGTGCCAAGTTTCAAGGTTATTAACTCAATAAATAAGATTTTTCATACAAACAAAAGCCCCCCTTTTCACCCTCTTAAAGGTTGAATTTCCAAAAACCCCTTCTTATTCGATACCTACTCTGCACGAAGAACACAACCTCCAAAACTCATGTCCCTAGGACCAGCAGTTTAGACTGTGCGTTGATATTTCAGTCAGTTCGTTCATCCTCCTTTGGGGGAGAAATTATCAAAAACGCTGAGACACGTATAAATTAATTTTCAATCGTTAGCCTAAATACAAAATTTGAAGACCCTAACTTTTAAACTGACGGACTTTCATACACAACTTTATCCCCCTTTTTAACCCTTTGGGGTTGGAATTATCAAAAACGCTGAGACACGTATAAATTAATTTTTAGTCGTCAGCCTAAACACAAAATTTGAAGATCCTAACTTTAAAACTGACGGACTTTCATACAAACTTTCATCCCCTATTTAACTCCCTTAGGGGTTGAATTTAAAAAATCCTTCCTAATTCCTTGTCTACATTATAAAGGGAACCATTGTGTAAAATTTCAAAATAAATACCTATAACTACCTACTTTAATTAATAAAAGTACCTACGCTTAATAATTTTTAATTTGAACGAATATTTAAACACTACCAAAACAACTCATACCTATTATACAAAATAACAACAAAAGAAATTCAAATAAACTATTTAAAGACTAAAAGTCGCGCTGATAAGCACGGTTTCTCAATATCAATTATTGTCTGTCAATAAGGTCGAACGCTCTGAACGCATCAACAGCCAAATATTGAATGAAGCTCGCTCTGACGCTCTCGGACCTCCCGCCTTTTTATACACTACCGCGACCTCGAGCGCGGCAACCGTTACACAAATATAATCCTTATAGCATGATTCAGACGTGTGACGGCGCGATGGCTTATTTCATGTATAAGCACAGAATACTTAAAGGTATAAGTTTGGTGTTTCTATACCTATTTCTATGATTCTTTTTTTATTGAATAGGTAATAATGTTAACTTTTTTAAATTAGGGATGAGTGAGAGTATTATAAACGTAAGAGTAAACAAATATAATCAGAATGCTCCGAACTGCTAAGCTATCAGGAGTTACACGTGTTATTGTGAGTCAACCATAAAAGATAGACATATGCTGTTGCGGGATATTTTTTAGACAATTTTATCTAGAATATTTCCGTCATACATGATTTCTATGTAACTTTAACCATTAAGGCTGCACACGCGACGGAAGCTTAAAAAATGGAGTAACTTCTCCCGTTTTACCAACATTTCCCTTCACTACTCTGCTCCTATTGATTGTAGCGTGATGAAAAGTATACTATAACCTGCCCAGGAGTATGAAGAATAATTGTACCAAGTTTCGTTAAAATCCGTCCAGTAGTTTTTGTTTCTATAAGGAACATACAGACCGACAGACAGACAGACAGACAGACAGACAGACAGACAAAAATTTTACTGATTGCATTTTTGGCATCAGTATCGATCACTAATCACCCCCTGATAGTTATTTTGAAAATATATTTCATGTACAGAATTGACCTCTCTACAGATTTATTATAAGTATAGATAATTCAAATGAGATTGTCATTATGAAACCAGAGCAAGGCTTGTTATTACCATCAGCCGTTTAATATTAAAGTTAATATGAACATGAATAAGTTGACTTCGTTGAGTCTTGTTTCCATAACTATATAATCGGGTTCGGGGTTTCTTTTATCGGAACATAGAGAAGCTTCATCGGAAAGCTACCAACTTTATTTCAAAAATCAATATTCTAGGCTTCTTTTGTTTAGGTTCTTCCATAGGATTTACATTCGTGACCCTGCTTGTACGCATGTGACTCAAGTATTCTTCAATTCTTTCTTAGCAGTATTTTTGTCTTCGTAGACGTCAAAATTTTGCACTCATGATTGGAGTCTATAGCGCGTAAAGTTCAAATAGACTCAGTTGAATCCGACGCCGGATTTGCCTCAGTCTGTTTGACTCTTTACTCTTACTGTATAGTGTTTATCCGGGTTGCTTTTACCACGAAAAATACGTCCGTCGAATTTATCGCACTAAAAATTCGATTGGCGTAGTTTTCGAAAGTTACGTGTGAAAACTAGCTTCAAGGACTTTGGCGTCTTAAGATTACGTTGTTAAAATGCACCTACCATCTAATTTCCTTAGACATCATTTTGCGTTTTAGTAACGTAATCTCAGGAAATCACAAAAATAACATTACTAACGCTTGCTTTATCACCTTTCCCAAGCACTTAGCGTATAAACAGGGACATTACACAAAGGACCGGTCGAATTATAAGTTCTTACAGCAGTTCACTCAAAACTCCATCTTGAATCAACGTTATTAACGTTTAAAATTCCAATCATTACAGGTACGCTTCGGGCCAGAACCATCTGACAGA
Source organism: Amphipoea oculea (assembly GCA_945859645.1). Lineage (NCBI taxonomy): Eukaryota > Metazoa > Arthropoda > Insecta > Lepidoptera > Noctuidae > Amphipoea > Amphipoea oculea. The sequence continues at coordinate 6,617,820 of OX243869.1, read as the reverse complement.
TTTTATAGGGATGGAGCCAAGCAAGAAGCGAAAACGACGCACTTCATTCACACCGCAAGCTTTGGAACTACTCAACGCGCATTTTGAAAGGAACACCCATCCCTCTGGTAAGTTTGACGATATTTAGTAGGTAATATTATAACTTAAGTCCTAGTACCTTACGTTTGTGTGATTTACCTAATTGGGTCTTAATTATTTTAGAAGTTGGAAGCCCTTGTGGCTATGAATAGTCAGCTTTAGAGAAGCTTTGAGACGAAAGAGCATAGACAGGGATTTGTTCGATTTTGGACGACTAAACAGTATCGAGTAGGTATATGTGCAAGCAAGAGACGGTCGACGTAAGCAAATCTGTAAAGCTACGGTTTCCTAACACAGCGGTGACCGTGACATATGGCTGTAATGTATAAATACAACGCGTTTTTCATATACTGATGAAAATGGTAGTCTTTATGACTTCCTCTATAAATGTGATGGAAACGCTCTTCTAGAGAGCCATAGTGTAAGCAACTGACGAATCTTATTAATCGTCAAAACACAGCAAATCGAACGATAATAACAATAATCGTCATAAATCGAGCAAAACCGTAGGCACTAGGTATGATCTATTAAAGATAGGAATATGCGTAAAGCAAAACACTTTTTTATTCACGCTTACATAACGCTGCAGCACCTGAATTACGTAACACACTTTCAATAACAATCTGAATGATTTTGAATGATATTCCTAATCCATTGCTTCATATATCACCTACTAACCTGACCCGCCGAAAATCGTACCGCCTCAGAATTAAATAATGTGACAAAGTTCAATAGACACGTAGCGCCATATATTATCAAAATAACGTTATTGTTGTTTCCCTTGGGAACAGCCACTTTTTTCGGGATTAAAGGTACCCTTTGTCCGTTTCTGTATTCCTGACAACGTATATACAAAATTTCAGGATGATCGGTTCAGTGATTTAGGCGTGAAAAGGTAACAAACAAACATTCTTTCGCATTTACGATATTATATTATATACTAGCTGCGCCCCGCGGTTTCACTCGCATAAGTTTCGATCCCGTGGGAATATCGAGATAAAAACTATCCTATGTCCTTTCCCGGGACTCAAACTACCTCTATACCAAATTTCATCTAAATCGGTTCAGTGGTTTAAGCGTGAAAAGGTAACGTACAGACAGACAGATAGACAGACAGAGTTACTTTCGAATTTATCATATTAGTATGGATATTTATGTTCGAAAAATTTGTCTGCTCAACAACGTGAATAAAGCAATGATTTTTATGAAAGCCATTGCTAGTGTAAGTGTTTTCGCAATTACCCCGCAGATTAGTGTTGTGAGACATCCAGCCAGCCATTAGGAAGAAGGGCGTTAAAATAATACTATATACCATGGACTACAAAGGCATATCAAAGAGCAGAAGCTTAAAAGATAGAAAGCTCAAAAATGTAAAAAAAAATGTCTACACAACGGCCGAAGTGATTTGGCCGCGAATTCGATTCCCCACGGAACAAATAGTTGTATTGTATAGCCTACGTGCCTATCTAGTTGTTTTTGTTCGAATGTTTGTGCATGTGAGTGATAACTGCGTGAGTAAATAAAAATACTAGTGTTTTCCTAACTGTTGAAAAATCAAATTATAAATTCGTCTACCGAACCGGGTATTCAAAATCTAGAATTCCTCCGAATGACGTTTTGAAAATACAAGAAAATGATTAAGTACCTACGTCACCGCAATCAGCAGGGCAATTCTCGTAATTTTAAGAACCTTCAGAGTCTGATCTCAGTCTCAATCTGTCAAAAATACCTTTAATTTCCCTAAATTTTTGATAAGTTTTTGACATTGATTGTCGCTGAGATGAGTTGCGACTAAATTTTGAAAATTTTTAATTAATTGGGCTAAATACGGAAGTAGGTAATAGGCCTGTATTAAACGATAAACTGCATGGTTGAAGAAGAAATTGCCACGATCGTCATTCTTTTCATAGTTTTCTTGATCACGGTTCATTATTTATTAGCATATGGGAGGAGACTGGTGCTCATTTCACAAAAATATAATTTTACAGGAGAAGAATTTTTTTTTGAATGAAGTTTTTTATTGCCGCTATACTTACTCTGTACATTTGGCGAATGAGAGCTAGATTAAAAAAGTGTAGCATTTTGACCGTCCCACAGTTTTGTTACAAAGCAAAAGCGAAGGGAACTTCGTTCCAACCGGGTTTTCTACGACATACATATTATCTTTAGGTACAGACAGATGTGCAGCTATATTGAAACTTAATATACTTACAACTATAATTTTTGAGGACCTAAATATTAGGTACAGTCACATCGTTTACAATACAAAACGCATTTTCTGAAAAAAAAACTTACACTAAGTCTATGATCAGAGCTCGATAGAGCAGTGGTGGGCCAAGTAACGGCCCCGACTTACGAGTTGTAGGTCGTGGGTTCGTACCCAGGCGCGTGCGTTACTTTGTGTAAATAATTTAATCACCACTGCTCTCAAAACGGTGAAGGAAAACATCGTGAGGAAACAGGCATGTCCTAGAAACAAAAATTAGGGAGTCATGTGACATCTACCAAGCCGCACTGGGCTCGATGGCATGTCCTAGAAACAAAAGTTAGGGAGTCATGTGACATCTACCAAGCCTCACTGGGCCCGCGTGGTAGATTACGGCCCACTCCCTCTCGAAGAGAGGAGGCCTGAGTCTCAGCAGTGGGAAAATTATAGGCAGACTATGATTAGATATGCTATGCAGGGCTCGATTTGCTTTAGAAAATTCCTTACGCCCGCGTTTTATGGGCGAATGGGGACGTGTGCCTAGTATATTATTTAAGTGGAATTACCCACACCAATCTACTCATACATATTTTTATAAAATAAAGTATTTTCCTCAAACATAATGACGTAGGTACTCATTAGCCGCATGTCACCTTGTAACAAAGGAAAAACTATAGGTACCTATATCATTATAATTATCTAATGTGACACTCAGAAGTAAGTACGTACCTTGAAACATAAAAAACCTGATGCTATTGTTCTAATTTTTTCAGGCACTGAAATCACTGGACTGGCACACCAGCTCGGCTACGAACGCGAGGTCATCAGAATATGGTTCTGCAACAAACGACAGGCACTCAAGAACACTGTCAGAATGATGTCTAAAGGAATGGTCTAAATACATGAAAAACAGAACATCCCGTACACAACTGCGAATATTGGACACATTTTTAAGTCCATAAGTCCATTAAAAAGGTCCATCATATTAGTTTGTAATCCATCAATGGACGCTGAATTTTATCCAATCTTTTCCATTTGTGTACAGGGTCTCGTACGAAAAAGACGACAAAAAGTTAGAGTTTAGTGGTGGGGTGCGACGGTGTGACAATGTTATCGATATCGATGGTTTCGCTTTAAGATCTGCACGTAGATTCGTGATCTCGTCTCGATATTCAAATTAATTATAATTTGCATCGATAGTGTCTTATTTATGAAGGCGAGTGTTTTTTTTGTTTTTTATTGATGAAAAGTCTGGCCTTAACCGCAAATCTTTATGCGATTCCAGCCAATATGAAACATGGAAAGTAGATTAATAGTATTAAGAGTAACGTAAATGTATTATAAAACAAATTTCGACTGAAATATTCGTCTCGATGTAGTTTACAATGATATGAATGGAATGTCGTAGCGATTATTGTAGGTGTTTACTAGTACAAAGTAATAAAATTGAATTGTCAAAATCACTTTACCATTTCAATGTTTCCATTCCCATTATTTGTATATTTAAAATAAACTGATTATAAAAGAAACATGACAAACAATGTTAATTAAATAGGAACTTTTACTCTTTTCATAAAAGCATCGGTCTAGCGAAACTCACAAAGATGGCAACTTTAAATGTTTCATACATGAAAAAATAGTGTAGCTTCCAGGTTTTCTTTTGTAAAAAGATTGCATTTTGTAAATAAGTACAATATGTTTAATTTTCGTCATTAACAATGTAATGTAGCTGATACATTAATTTATTAAAATACTCTGAGTTGTTTCGTTCTTTTTAGCGAATGTTGCACTTTTTAGATTTAAGATTAATATCGATATTATGAAAGTAGTTAAAATGTGTCGTCAATCTTAGTATAACCTACTAAGATTTTTTTATTAATCTATAGTAGGTTTTTGTTGATAGATAGGTATAAAACGATATGTATAGATTAATTAAATATAATTATCTAATATTGCCGTAAATTGTAAATATTGTTTTCGTAATTTGATTTTAATGAAATGTATTATTAGTTTTATGTATTAAGTATAATTTCATAGCTTTTTAAAAAAGTTTTATTGTAATTAGGCAGTATTCAAGTTGGATTTTGTGGCGATATTAACGATATGATTTCCATTTTCATCCAGCAGTTTGTTTATAATTGGAATAATTAATATTCACATTTTCATAGAAATACATGTAACAGGGGGTCTTGAAGTTAAAGTTAGATGATTTTAATGTGCATATTTCTCGCACGGTGACTGTTAAACTAATAAAATTGCCTCGCATTTGGAAATGTAGATTTTGAAGAGTATACTTATGATATGTAGATTTTCCAAAAATACTAAAATTTGACGTTATATATAATTATGTTTTAAGAAATAAACTTGTGCGAGAAATATGCCTAAATAAAATTTATATGATATAACTCTCGATGAAACTCACATTTTAGAATACTCGATGTTACTATTCGGTGCACGCACAGTGATATTAAAAAAATATTTGAGATCATCGACAAACAAAATTCTATAATTTTGCAATTGTGTCATTGCATTGTATCACCACGTCTATGGAGACAGGTGCCTTATCGATATTTCGGAATACAAAATTAAAAACCGTGATATTTGCTGATTTCTTTTAAATTTTGATGGTTGACTAGGTATATATTTAAATCCTTTTGAAAGGTATACTTTGTATAACATTATTATACATACTTCCAAAATCATACCTCTCGCAAAATATCACATACCTACCTATGTAAATAATTTAGTTAGATAGTTTTCAAATAAAGACCTGCTGTTAACTGTATTACCAATAGTAATAAGGCTGTAATTGTAATATTGTATGTTAATGACCAATGAAAACCAACTTGTGATCATTAATATTTGTACTGTTACCTACTACTTAACAAGAGTCGTTAAAAAAATAATATTATAAAAATTGAACATATTTTTCGGCTGTTGAAAAATTGTAAATACAATATTAAGGATAATAAAACTATTTGGATTAATATTTAGGAACAAAGGGAAAAAATATTATCAAAATTTATATTTTCAAAAATATTACAAATGCAAAAAAGCGTATTTAAAAAAAGGGATGTTTGGCCATAAACTAAAAAATCATATTCACGGAAAGGGTTTTTTATCGACTTAAACACACCACAACACTACACAAGCCACGAGCAGTATGGTAAACAGTGACTTAAAAATAAAATTGTGCGATGCGATGTTGCACGTAATCTCTGTACTTATAATAAAAGGAATCAGATTTCTCATTTATAAATCAAATTAGATTACCCTTGTTAATGCAAGTAATTCCTTTAAATAAACCTTCTTTACACTTTTCTAGAAGACAAACGCCAGTAAATGTCGTTTCACGTTTTTAAATGTATAGTATTAAATCTCCATACAATTTATAGCGTATGAAAAATCTGATTCCCATCAAACATTAGCGTAATAGAAAGAGCATAGAATGCTAAGTACAAATGATATAATTTAACGATAAAACTGCTAGTCCCGTTAAAGGTATAATTAAAATTAAAAAAATATTACCATGCAAAATCGCGTTGCACCCTGGTTTTCATGATCCACATGTATCTATAATAATAATAGTAATACAATTATAAAATCTACACATAACTTCAGCTGTAACACATATTCAAACCAAACTGTAACAGTATGTCATAGTGTATTAATTTTTTCTTCCTATAATGGTACCGAGCGAATGATTATGGCTGCTGGTTTATGAAGAGAAGCAGAATAAAGGCAGATAACTGTTTGATTGGTTGTTTTATTCATTTTGTCGTATCTTAGTACAGTCAATAAAAGAGATAAGTATGCAGGATCGTCGGATATAGTTGAGGTTTAGGAAGAAACCGATGGATGTTCTCGAATAAAATTTAGTTAAATTAAATTGTCCGTATATTTAAATCACAAATTCACAATTCATAACTTTCATTCTTTGACATTATAACTAATACCTAATTAACTTTAAAAAATTTAATTCCTAACTTACCTAAACTATACACAAACTAAAATATAGCGTCGAAAAATTCATCCGCATCGCTGTCGACTGGTAAAGTACCCAAGAGACTGGCGGCATTCAATTAATAGAAAACAAGCAGCTCATTTATCAAATTAAATTTCAGTCGACAACACTCATCGGTTTCTTACTAAACTTCAACTATATCCGACGATCCTACATACTTTTCTCTTTTGTTGACTGTACCTATAGTTGTCCCGAAAGTCTGACAACCAGTCTTAGCAAGGAGTATCGTACCTATTAGATTAGAGTGTTTAGATAGAGACACGGGTTCCCGGTATAGACAAGCCGCTACCGAACGGGTGTGGGTAAAATATCTTCGGATTATAATTTTTATGCCCTCACACATAAAGAAAGAGGTAAAACATTGTTACCATTTCTTACCGAAGATAAACTTCTAGCGATCTGTACCGGAAAACCCGCTGCTTTATGCAAGCACCCTTACCCAGTAATTGGATTGTGGAGGTTAGATAAGCGGGGTGGCTCCATGTAAAATATTGGTAATCAGCTGCATCCTGTTAGACTTGAAAGCCGACCCCACAGAAGTTAGCTGTCGTGTTTCAGAATGGCACTAGTGGTTATTGCCCTTTGCCCTACGAATAAGTATATTCGCACTTAACTTGAGGAGGGCAAGCGCAAGCATGGCGGGCAGCTCCTCAGTTATAGATGTGCTTAAGCGCCACTTTAGCAGGTGCAACTTGGAGCCGTCTCGGTGGGAGCAGCAAGCAGCTCAAAGACTTGAGTAGAGGACTTTGGTTAAAACCAAATTTCATGATTTTGAATTACGGCGGCGCCTTGAGCTTGATGCTAAGCGTGACCAACTGAAAGCCCGACCACCTACGGCAATTAACTATAATTACTTACTTACTTACATAGATGGTGTGCTCACGTGCCCGCAATGCGTGAGGGCACTCGAAGAAGATTGGCTACATAAGCCACATGCGAGCTCACGAACGACAGCTACTGCGGAGTTGAAGCAATCGTCCTGGCCGAAATCGGTCGGATCGCATCATCATCAAGTATACAGGATGAAATTGAAAACATGCGACAAATCGAAATGAAATTGAAAACATGCGACAAATCGAAATGGGAGATTGTACTCATCATTACCTGAAATCGCGAAAAAAAAATCAGCTGTTCCCTACATTTTGACGAGTTATGCTCGGAACATAAATGTAGGTACCTAGGGAACAGCTGTTTTTATTGTCGCGATTTCAGGTTTGGTCCCATAGTAAAAGTTGTTCATAATGATGAGTAGGTACAATCGCCCATTTCGATTTGTCGCATGTTTTCAATTTCACCCTGTATTCGTAGCCCTTACCTAATATCTCTCCGTTGGAACCGAGAAACAATAAACTATGTAGATATGCAGAGAGCGTTTCGATTGCGCGCGTGCTTCCTCAGTGGAACACTAGATGGCGTTGGTTGACACAACAAAATGGTCACTCAATTTTTTTTTTATTTTTTTTTATTTGAAATGGGCTTGCTCTTGACTCTAGCCTAGGTCAAAGGTGGCAGAGACAAAGTCGACGATGGAGCGAGCTTACCCAGAAGAAGCCTATTCGGGTTGTATGCGCTTGGATGTCCGAAGGTAGAAGGGGGCCGGTGGAATGAGGTCGTGGAGTTCTTGGGCACACTCACCGAAGTACAGTCTGTAGAAGACCGACAGGCAGGCAACCGTGCGGCGATGAGCCAAGCTGTGAAGCTTGGCATCCACCAGTTTTACGTCGCCAATGAGCCTCTTAGCTCTGCGTTCCACCGAATCAAGCGCGGCAAGTTGGTATTTCGCTGAACCATCCCAAAGGTGGCTGCAATACTCCATGCAGGATCGGACTTGTGCTTTGTATAGGGTTAAAATCTGTCCAGGCGTAAAGTATCGTTTCACCCTATTTAGGATGCCCAGCTTCTTGGCCGCAGTTTGGGCTTTGTACTCGATGGTGGCGCCGAAGTTGAGACTAGATGTCAACTCAACTTAGAATACATTTTTGTAAAGTAGATAACTGAATAAGTGGCATTAGAATGTAAACTTATATGAGATTATGAACCCTACTATACAGGAGGTTCGTTACGTTAAGTACCTTGCATTACCTACCTACCTACGCTAAAATAAAAAGAACCTAATTAATTAATTGGATAATTATGATAATTACTTTCAAATTTAAAATGAGCTAGATACTCATATATTTTTAATAATTCATACAATCTACTTGTAAGTATTATTAAAAATGAATGAGTACTTACCTAGTCAAATGCGTCGTCTTCCGTCGTATTCCTATTAGGTAAGTACCCACGTTTAACTAGGTACCTACTTTTCTAGTATTCCTCTGAATGACCTTTTGAAGCCGACAAGGAAAATGTAGTCTGACATCATAGTAATGTACAAACGCTAGACGCCAGCACATCAAGCTACCCGAAACTCTCAAATTCTTCCAATCAAATTTGAACTTTATGATTTAGCAATAAAGTTTAAAATCTATAAAAGAAATTTGACAGATTGTAGTAGCTTGATGTGCTGGCGTCTGTACATAAACTTATACCTTCTTCCCATGGGGATAGGCAGAAACTACAGAACGCTACCTGCTACGATCCTTACATACTCCTTTTGCTTCGTTCACATTCATATTATGTGGTCTCCCCTTCAATAATTTATTTATGTATCGCTTTATTACCATTTAATGCGAAAACCAAGCAAGAAAACTGCAAAATAAAACTTTTCCGATCAACGTCATTGTATGTCAGTGACACGATGCGTTTAAAAAGCCCGCCATTAGTGTTGCCGCCATTACAATGGCGCTAACTTTTGCGTTTCGTAACTACTATTACTACGCTAATACTTTATGAAGTTATATTGAAAGAAAATGATTGCATTGAATAAAGATATTTTATAATAATTATATGGACTATGTTATAAATTATCTTAAAAAATAATAATTAACAAGTAATTTCAAGTAAAATAACTAAACGCAAAACATTGGTCAGAGTAGTGATGTAACAATCATGATCGTATAAGTCGTATAATTTGAACAACTTGAAGTAACAAGTTCTCGAATAAATGAGCACAATACATTTATCTTGTGATCAATGTTATGTGAAAGTGGTGTTTTAACTTAGTTGGTTTTGTAAAGTGAAATCTTCGTTAACTTATTTTTCTAAAACGACAAGTCGAATAACATTAGATAATCTTTACATATTAGTTTAAAACAACAATAATATTATCTTAACCTTTGGAGCGACTTAAGCCCATAAAACTCTATCTCGAAAAAGTTTAATTTCTTTTCGAATAGGTATGTATATTACAAAAATAAAATTCTGGACTAGTCTAGATGTCAAATAAGTCAATGACAGGCAATGCTTCGTTTATTCGGTTCGCCCATCACTATTATTTCTGATACCATCCCTAACAATATGGCGGAATTTCTTATCAGCGACATAGTGAATTTGTAAAATATCTGACGAAAATAGTAGATTTATAAATAGAAATTAAAAGAAGGACAAACTATATTAAGAATAAAGGACCTATTTAGCACAAAGTTGTGTCTTCAGCGGTATACATTGGTTACCTATAAAAATAACCGCGCACCGAAATACATGAACGAACATCTGACAATAATAATAAACATGAGTATAATGTTTGCAAAGCTTTCGGGACGAAAAATTGCGTAGAATATTACGTCACGGCGGCCTCATGTGTAGGGAATACCGTTTGTGCATTGTGAAGTTACATGTCGTCGCGAAGGTCCACAATGATTCATGAGGTTAATTGAAGTTTTGCTTCGATAATACGTAATTGGCTGGTCGTAAGTGTTGTTACGCGTTAAGTGTAGTTTTCGCCTTCATCGGGCGTTGACTCGTCTCGCTGGAATCCGGTAGAAAAGCGGCCCGCGGGTGACTAATCGATGAGATGATCGAGAGTGTATCACGAAGAGCTTTTAGCAGTTCTAGCGGGACGTATAACGTGCGTGCTTCGGAACTGGCGCGCGAACGAAAACTCAACATTTTCAATGTCACTGTGCAGTTCTTGGATGAGACCCAACACTCCTTTCAAATCGAGGTAAGTACTTGTTTATCTTTTTATTTGAATTCATGAGTGCTTGTTATCCTAAACGTAAAGGCAAAATTTCTGAGCCCCATGTCTTTCATTTAGGTATATAATGGTTTCAGAATTCCAATAGTTTTATGGTCATGGCATAACAAAATACGGTCAGTGAGTATCCTTGGGCTTATTTACCATTATTTTGGTTGCCTTATATCTGATATTCTGACAACAATTCCATGATAAAAACAACATGATCTATCAGCAGCTTCAAATTAGAATATCACTAACCACATACAATGTTTCCAATTGCTATTCGACTATTCATTTTATTGAGTAACTTTAGTGAATATTAATTTGCAATTTTTGTGAGTATTTTATCACCGGAAATGTATATCAGTAAGTTAAGAAAGTGATTAATACTGCAAGCATTCATATGATAAACTTGGTAATGATTATTATTGCAATTTAATTCAACCATTGGTGATTTAAAATCAAATGTACAGGGTGACAGGGACGTTGAAACCATGAATCTAGCACATGTTTGTAATAGACCCCCTAGCATACAATTTTTCATTGGTCGTAAAAAAAGAACTGCTGCCTCATAGAAAAGTGCGATAGATACCTACATGGTCAAAATGTATTACAGAGCTAATTAAAAAAAAAAAAAACTGGCGAATAATTTAAATGCAAGGGGGTTTAGTATCATGTACAATTCATGGTCTGTTACCATTGTGTGTCTATCTCCCTGCCACCCTGTATTATTCATTTATTTTTATTTAGGATGTGGCTAACTAATCAAGTCGTCACTGGAAAGGAGAAAACGCTAAAGCGTCATTTGGGCCAAAATGAATTAATAATATATTGTTGGATTAGATTTTTTTAAAACAATTTTCAACAAATTTTTGTTTAGATAATCTGAGCCAATTAGAATTGGCTCAGATTGTCTTGACACCTAAACAGATTGACGCAGAAAAAAAAAACTAATCCAATGATGTATAACTCATTTTGGCCCAAATAGCGCTGTAGCATTTTCTCCTTTCCAGTGACGAAGTAGTATTTAAGCCCTCTAAGGATTTAAATTATCAGTTAACTCCATTGCGGTATGACAACCATATTACTGTCAAAATTATTTGTAATATTACATTCTATCAATCTAGTCAATATCTCCTAAATTGCCTTGAAAATAATCTCTTCTTTATAATATAAAAATGTGTTAATACTAAAATAATACTTACTATAACAAAGTGAGTGTGCATGCTGTAAAGGCATAGAATTATTTTTATATTTAACAAATAATAATCAATAGACTTATAAGTAGTATAGTACTTATGTGTATCTGACATGAAAGTCCTTTCATAAAATCTGTGTTTTTTTCAGAAAAAAGCAAAAGGAAATGTGCTACTAGAACAAGTGTATCAACATTTAGAATTAGTTGAAAAGGACTATTTCGGGCTACAGTTTACAGAGAATGGAGCACCACCCAGCGCAACAAACACAGAAATAACGGTATGTTTTATTGTTACTTTATACTATACTAAATACAATATCTTGTTGAATAATTAAGACTAAGTTTAATAAGCAATCTGTCCCAGGAACAATTGCATTTAATCTGTCAAGCTCCGCTAGTGAGACACAATTGATTTTCTACTGTTTCGTCAACAATCGGTAACGCACAGGGCTTGACCGGTTAAACATCAGAAGAAAAAAAAAGTTCAATAATAATTTAATTACCTAAAGCCCATTAAACTATTAAAAAAAATGCTATCAAATAGGGTTACAATCAACCACACAATATAATATTTGTTAAAACACGAAGATGTTTTTACTAATCTAACTGTTTCTGTTTTGTTGTTGTGTTTGTTTATCTGTTCGAAGACACTCTGATGTAATTGTTTTTATTTGTTTCGCAAAATATCCAGTACCTAATACAATAATAAACTGACAAAGCATTGACATAAAAATGCATACAATTTAGATCTGCTTTCTCAGTGTGGTAATACCTGCTTGAATATAATAAGGTAAAACATGCACAAATCATGACTAAGTCCCACAATACCATCAGGGTAATTTTGTGTTTCAATACCAGTTATTTTACCTCTGACAGCAGCAATCTAACATAAACCTTATTGTTACGGGAATAAAGATCACTGTGGTACAGACTTGTCAGTGGCAGCAACCCAACAACAAAATTATTGTAACGAGAATAAGGAAAATGAAAAAGAGAAAAGAAAGAAAGACAATATATAGGATCGCTGTGATTTTGACAGTACTTAATGCAAAATCAGTGGTAAAATAACTGATCGGACTGTACCCGATCCCCCTAATTTTAATTTCCCTAAAATCTATTAAATAATCTGTGGTATTTTACTAGTAGCTAACCAATTCCTCCTGTTTTGTCAGGCTCTTCAGCGTTAGGTTATCAGGCTTTATGTACAGGGTGAAATTGAACACATGCGACAAATCGAAATGGGAGATTGTACTCATCATTATGAACAACTTTTACTATGTGAGCAAACCTGAAATCGCGAAAAAAAAAAATCTGCTGTTCCCTACATTTATGTTCGAGTAACTCGTCAAAATGTAGGTAACAGCAGATTTTTTTTTCTCGATTTCAGGTATGGTCCCTTAGTAAAAGTACAACATACACATACACATTGATTGTGTACATAATGATGAGTACAATCTCCCATTTCGATTTGTCGCATGTGTTCAATTTCAACCTGTATAAATAGGCTATCCGTTAATTAACTTTGAGCTAAATTTGAGATTTGAGATTAAAAAAATTCAAGCTGTTGTCAAGACAAGTACCTATTGCAAATAAATATGACAAAAATGCTTTCGATACTTGTGCCAAAATGACATGCGGCTTAAGAAAAAAATTAAGATCTTTAAAAACATAATTGCTAATTAATTATTATACAAGTTACTAGGACAATGTAAAGAATGACGTTTTGAAAATATATTTATAGACTAGCTGCGCCCCGCGGTTTCACCCGCGTAAATGTCGATCCCGTGGGAATATCGGGATAAAAAGTAGCCTATATGTTAATCCAGGGTGTCAGCTACCTCCATATAAAATTTTATCAAAATTGGTGCAGCCGTTTAAGCGTGAAGAAGTAACAAACATATAAACACACACACACAAACATTCGCCTTTTTAATATTAGTGTGATGTTGCAAAATTTTCCTAACAGGAATCCAAAACAGTTCTGTGATTGCATAATTGTTTGAGATTTCTAAGTTTACTAGCAAAGTAGGTTAATTGTTGATACAACCATCTTTGTTTGATTTGATTTGTTTACCATTGAAGGATGACATAAATAGTTTACATTTAGGTTTGTTGTGACAATATTTCTTTGTGTATTAACTGTATTTGGAATTACGACAGCCTGATTGGTCTACTGGTCGTACTCCTAGGTTGGGCAAAGGTTTTGCCATTAGGAATTTCTTAGTAGCAGCTCGGATTCTGGATTTGTGATCCGTTGATGGCAATAAGCTCTTTTCCCTAGTAGAGACCCAAATAACCTACTACAATCTGTCAATTTTTTTTAATTTTTCAACTGTAGGTGCTAAAGCATAAGGTTCATATTGGGAAAATTTGACAGTTTCGGGTAGGATGATGTGCTGGTGTCTGTACATGTGGGCTAATGTGGGTGCAGTACACATACACCTCTGCCAAACTCTTCGGGTATGTAGATGTGATGTTATATTATGTACTTATGTATTTGGATTTACAAAGGCACATCAATGAATGTTTTGATTTAAAGTTAAGGTAGTTTTGGTCCCATACAACTAATTTTTTTACCGACTTCTAAAAAAGGTGGAGGTTCTCAATTCGAATGTTTGTATTTTTTTTTGTTTGTTCTCGCATAACTTCGTCGCTTGCCAACTGATTTGGAAAATTCCTTTTTTGTTGGAAAGGGTATACTTCCCAAATGGTCCCATGAAAATTTTATAGAAATCGGACAAGCGGTTTTTGAAAAATCAACAAAAATCTAAAAATTTATCTACATTAACGATTTTTTTGTTTACTTTTTTGTGGAGTAGGTACAACTAAAAAGTGAAAAATAAAAACTTTTTTACAAAAAAAAAAAAAAAAACAACCGGCTTCAAAAAAAAACACTACAAAGTGATAAATAACTTTAATTTCGGAAGTCGGTGTCAAAAAACGAAAATGCGGAACCAACGACACCGACTTCCGAAATTAAAGTTATTTATCACTTTTTAGTGTTTTTTTTTGAAGTCGGTTGTTTTTTTTTTTTGTAATAAAGTTTTATTAATAAATAACTAGTTGACCCGGCGAACTTGGTACCGCCTCAGAATCAATAAGAATGAATGTATGAGAAATGAATTATCTTCACAATTTTTTAAAGCTATTTGGGGCGGAGACAAATCAACGGAGATAATACAAATCGGTCCAGCCGTTCTTGAGTTATAAATGATGTAACTAATCCGACTTTGTTTTATTTATATTTTGCGGTTAGTTAGAATTAATTACTTAGTGGTTTATTATAATCGAAAATGTTCTATTACCTTATGCTTCATTTAAAACAAATAGAATATTCATATTGTGTCAGAAATATTTTTATTACAAAGAGCATTCAAGAAATTAAATTTGATTAATTTATGTATAATTTATATGGCGGACTGCACAATTGTATTCACAAATTAATTATTATTTTGTATTACCTATAGGTATAGGTAAACCTTGAGCCTTCTTTCGACGCAGTATTATTATTTATAACATAAAAATTATTAACTGTCAATAATTATTTTCATAAAATTAATTATTTTCCTGTTTAGTGGCAGGTACTTCTCCAAGTTTAAGTTACCTACATGTACAGACGCCAGCACATCAACCTACCCGAAACTGTAAAATTTTCCCAATCAACTTTGAACCTTATGCTTTAGTGATAAAGTTGAAAATCTATTAAAGAAATTTGACAGATTGTAGTTGGTTGATGTGCTGGCGTCTGTACTTGATGTACCTAGTAATACATACATACATAAACTCACGCCATCTTCCCATGGGGTTAGGCAGAAACTACAGAACGCCACCTGCAACGATCCTTACATAGGTACTCCTTTCGCTGCGTTTACGTTCATACATCTGCATAGCTATTCACAAACACTCGATACGCTTCCGTATCGTATCGAACATTAAAGTTATTTTTCACTTTGTAGTGTTTTTTTTGAAGTCGGTTGTTTTTTTTGTAAAAAAGTTTTTTTTTTTCACTTTTTAGTCGTACCTACCCCACACAAATTCAATTAACACTAGTGCATTGAAGAATTGAAGACACGACTCGAAGAATCATCAAAATTCCCATAGAAATGCCGGAGATGCAGTACATTTATGCATATAACTTCGTACATAAGAATATATACCTAATGTATTATATACTAAAACCTTCCTGAAAGTATGTAGATCACACTAATGAAAGGATTATCAAAATCGGTTCAGTAGTTTTTGAGATAATCGCGGACATACATACATACATACATACATACGGGTCGAATACAGAACCTCCTTTTTTAAAGTCGGTTAAAAAATATCCTATATTCGAATCCAGGTCATGCTATACCCCCATGTGCCTAATTTCATCCAAATCCGTTCAGCCGTTTTAGCGTGAAAGCAACAATAATAACATACAAACATGAAAAAAAATTAAATCTCTTCTATACTTACTAATAATGAATCTGAAGAGTTTGTTTGTTTGTTTGAACGCACTAATCTCTGGAACTACTAGTGGGATTTAAAAAAAATCTTTTTGCATTTGATAGCCGAATTCTTGAGGAAGGCTATAGGCTACTTAGCATCACGCTAAGTCACTGAGGAGCCGAGAAAAAACAAAAAGTCAGAAAGAACACAGTAATAGTGCGGGCAGGCGATGCGATGCGACGGGGTGGGTCGGCGGAACAAGAAATTTCACGCGAACGAAGTCGCGCGCAGAACCTAGTCTCTTTATTATATTATTAGTTTTGACATTGGATATTTACTTATTTATGTTTAAAAAAAAAATGGCCTATACCAGTTTTTCAGTCGCCTAAGCCATTGCTTAAGGTGAATGGGTAGTTGTAGCCCGCGAAATTCAATTTTTCTTACGTTTTTTGCAATTTTCAGGTCAGTGTCAGGTTGTATCTTGATCAAAATATGATTCGCGACAATAACAGGTACGTATTTACAGAATTATAATAATTAGAATCATTAATACATCTTTCTAAGTTAGATTTCTACCGTTAAGAACAAATCTCGTATGGAAAAGTGTTGACGGTAGAAATCTAACTTTAGAAATCTAACTTAAAGAGATATATTAATGATTCTAATGACTATAATTCTGTAAATACATGTCTATTATAGTCGCAAATCATATTTTGATCAAGATACAACCTGACACTGACCTGAAAATTGCAAAAAACGTAAGAAAAATTGAATTTCGCGGGCTACAACTACCCATTCACCTTAAGGAAATGCAATACTTAAATTGTTGATTGTACTCTTACATCAATTAACAATAGCTAGATATTATTCATACCTACATACGAGATTTCGTTTTGATAAATAAACCATTGTTCTTGATAACTACACCGTATTATGCATTTCTTGTACTTAAATAATCATGTATTGTTCCTTATTGAACTAGACTAGATAAAAAAAAACCTACTAGGAAATGTGCCTATAGGCCGACCCCTTAACTGAGATGTTGCCTGAGGTAGCAGCGCGGTGCGGGAGGGGTATGACGTGATGCGAGAGCTCAGTGATTCGTCAACTTGTGACAATTATCACCCCTCCCGCACCGCGGAGCTACCTCAGGCAACGTCTCAGTTAAGCGGTCAGCCTATAGTAAACAAACGCTAAGACTTAATTACTGATAGTGGATGGACCAAATAGTACCAAAATAGACTGATAACTGGGTCATTGCATCTGAGTAGAGACTGCAAATTGCGATGAGGCGATTGCGATGAGGCGAACTTGACGTCTTGAAAATTAGTCAATCGACCAACTCTGCCTTTCGCAGTCCTCTGCTGGACATAGGCCTCTCCCAGGCCGAAAAGCCCAAATTAGTGCCCATGTGAACTTTTCTTGAAAACCTTTGTTTTTATGTTATGGTTTGGTTAAAGATTTGATTCTACTAATTGATAAAATATTTAAAAACCGCGCTGTTTTTCGTTCATAACGTATTGACATCCGCGGGAAATATTTGGGATACGTTCCGAGTTGGGATGTAATCGATTTGAGCGGGCTTAAATCTGTACCGAATTAGCGTGAGCGGGATAACGATGTCCCGTGAATCGTCATAAATGACGTCATGACATGCGCCATCTTGCGATAACGCCGACCATGCCTTTTAATAATATCACCGTGAGCGTTGTCATAAATGACAGTTTGTGTGTGAGGATGTGTCAGTGTGTTTTGTTTTGAATTGCATCATATCTTTAAATTAAACTAATGTGGCATTTTCGAAATTGTGCTTCTGGCTGACAGTCGTCACCTAACCAAAGAAGAAGAAATGTGGTGTTTATACAAATAAATACTGAAATAATGTCGTTTTGACATTGAGTAGCACTGTGAGCGCGTTCACGAGCGTTCCGAATTTTTGACAGCTCTAAGCTGTCATAATCGTAATATCTAAATCGGAACGCATGTGAGATGATGTGAGTGATGTGAGCGATTATAGCTAATTCGGAATGCGGCCTTTGACTGCTGCAAAGTTTCCCACCAAACAATTATTATAACTACCCGCCCCGTTGCGACAACTTCAGTGTCAGCTGTGCTCTTCCACGCACGAGAAGTGTAAAACATCAATAACCGTCTAAAATTCCAGGTATACTATAACTGGATAAAAAAATACTGTGACAGATTCTATTTTGTAGCTCAGCTCATTTATTACTCGTTTAACTTAATTGTCCCAATTAAAAATTTGCACTAATTACAACTGCTTAATTCAATTAGATCTAAAAGCATTACACTAACGTGCAAGTCTGTTGGAAAGAATGACTCACAATAAATATCAGTGCAATTCACACTAAATCCTTGGAAGTTCCTACTCAAAGATTATGGTTTTTTTTTTAAATTGTGTTGTCATGCTCTGAGTCATATGTCTGGTGTTCCTAGTATTTTATGATGTCTTGAACAGCTGTACTTAAGGGCCAGATTTTTAGAACACACTTTACTTGGTTAAGTCAGCGTTTCATACGAATATGCACCTTATTCTAGAAAACATAATGTTCATTTTCATATAAGGAAATATCAGCAAGTGTCGCACGCGTATGTAAACGTTAACCTTTTATAAGTAATGGCCATATTTGTATGTAAGGTCCGACCGCGCCAAGTTTGCCAAAGATGTAAACAACAATGGCCGCTCGAAATTGAATAAAATCGATAAACAAGAGTTTTTATTTTAAGTAATGTTAGTTTTCGTCTAAATATCCGCGCTAACTAGACAAAAACAAACATTACTTAAAAGAAATACTCTTGTTTATCGATTTTATTCAATTTCGAGCGGCCGTTGTTGTTTACATCTTTGGCAAATATGGCGCGGTCGGACTTTGGTCATAATACTGTACTTATTTATTACTTTAACATTGTATTGCCTTATATGGTGTTATGCACTCTGCAAATGATATCCTTATTTACATACGCACATGCGTGTTTCGTCACCAATAGTTTTTATATTTTATTGGTCGAAAATTTTAAAGTTTTTTTTCCATGTCCTTGTAACTTCAATACTAACTTTGGTACCTACATTTTGTTTGTTTGAATCGCAAATTTGAATTCGTGTGTCTAACGTTGTGTATTTCATAACTCTTTATCGAATTATAATGTACGAGTTACGAGTTGTGTGTTGTTTTATAAATAAAGACAGCATAGGATCATGAGAAATCTTAAAGACCTTATTTTCTCGTCACACAATTTCTGATTAATACGTCTATGGCAGACACACAGACGAATTAAGAGGACTCAAAGAGTGATCTTCAAAGTTCCGTTTACCTTTCGAGGTAAGGAACCCTAAAAATTCATGCTAATTATTATGTCCAGACTTAAATATATGGCAGGAACAATGGCTTGTAATATTGGTTGAAGTAATACTAATTGGAAAGTCTCGATAATCTTGAGCTGTCTTCCCGTGGTACCGTTTTTATTTAGGTATTACATCGGTTCAAGGTGCGCGAAACGGCGCAAGGTGCGCGAAAAATTTTAACACGGCTATGTTAGCCGTGTTAAAATTAGTTGAACTCGCGCTTGGTTCGAGGCACCTAAGAAACAAACGTTTAAAAATGATTGATCAGCGATTGCGTGATGCCATAGTTAACACATCGTTACAAGCATAGCTGGTAATTTGTTTTATGTACTGACAGTAGGTACTCTGCTCACATGAACACTTGAACAGTTTCTAATTTTATGGTATGAAAATAATTACGTCACTGTGTCCTTCTCCAAGTACCTACCTACTTAGCGAGCGCCCTGTCAAGTTTTATGAAAATCTGTTTGATAGTAATTTAGCATTGAAAACGTAGCAAACCTACAGTCAAAATCTTAGCCCGGGTACGCACGAGCCGTTTTTTAACGCGCACTAGATTTTCAAGTCTCGATGTTGAGGCGTGCATTGAGAATCCAACAAAGAGCATCTCACCGCGTGAAAAGTACACTGTTGGATTCTCAACTCTCGGCGCGATAAAAAATCGCCCATGAGTACGAGGGCTTAGGGATTCTGATTTCCACAATGAGTATTTTATTCTGCATTGATGTACTTAATCGCAGTAATCGTCCAATATATTATAATGAAAAAATAATTAGCACTATGTTCCATAGTGTACTAGAGGGGCCTGTGGTTAAATAATAACAGCCGCACAGGTCGATCGATCAGGTTAAGCTACGCTTGCCGCGGTTAGTCTGTGGATGGGTGACTATCTTTACATACCGAGACCCCTCCGTGCCTCGGAAAGCACGTTAAGCCGTTGGTCCCGGCTGTAATTTGTGGATTTTTGACAGGCGTTACGGGTAGTCAGAAGCCCGAAAGTCTGACAACCAGTATTACCAAGTGCTATCGCATTACCCAGTAACTGGGTTGTGGAGGTCAGATAGGCAGTCGCTCCATGTAAAATGAGTATTTTACATGGAGTGTATTCAGCTGCATCAGGTTAGACTGGAAGCCGACCCCAACATAGTTGGGAAAAGGCTAGGCAAATGTTACATAATTAATATGCAGAAATAACTTCGTTATTCGTTCCTTTATAAAGATAAGTTTATTGATATTTTCATTCTTGCTTGCGATACTTTTTATTAAGAAACATTTTATTTAGATTTTAGGAGATTAGTTCGCCGATTTTTAATGACGGTCTTATCGTGCAGATTATTTTAAATTAAATTATATTTTTACTAGAGATTATGTTCGTAAGTCATTGGAATTCTTTGATTAGATACTCCTTTATTGATTACTAGCTGCGCCCCGCGGTTTCACCCGCGTAAATGTCGATCCCGTGGGAATATCGGGATAAAAAGTGTCCTATGTCCTTTCCCGGGACTCAAACTATCTCTATACCAAATTTCATCTAAATCGGTTCAGCGGTTTGAGCGTGAAGAAGTAACAAACATATAAACACACACACACACTCACAAACTTTCGCCTTTATAATATTAGTGTGATATAGTGTGATTTCGAATCTGATCTGATGATAGTTTCGACCGAATCACAAATTGCAAATTGCAAGTGTTTTTGTAATCATTTGGTGTTTTTGTAGCGGGATTTCGTTTGATGTTTTAATTGGTTTCTTGTTATAAGTCAATGGTACAGTTCAATTATTACATGAACGTAGAATATGTGGAAATACTCATAGACCACTGTTTAATAGGTAACTATTCGAAAGTAAGTAAAAGAGAGTTGGTTTTCTAGCGGAACTACAGTTTCGCTTGGTTTAGACTACATGTAGGTAAGTAAGTAACTGATAACTTTTCGCTCTTTTTCCGTCATGTTTGGAAATTTCTACTAAGTATAACAGAAAATATTAAAAAAGTTAATTGGGGTAGAAATCATGAAATCCTACTTAGAATCAACTAGAAATCCTATAATAATAATCCGAATCCGATTCAGCCTCAGTAGGCAGGTATAGTCGACGTCTTAATTACTTTATCACCCAAGGTTTAATGTCACTTGCACGTCATAAAATGACAAGGTCTATTTTTCTATAACATGACAATCAGAAGTTTCACTTTACTGGGAATTGTTGTCAAATGTGGTAAAGCAATAACGCGTTAGACTATACAATAGGTATGGAACCGTTGAGTACTTGCAAAGAAAGCTGCTTACATGAGAAAGCAGTTGTAGAACCCCGCCGTCTGAGACTCAACGATGAAGCTCGACCTTAACCAACCTGGCGGCAAGGTCGTTAAAAGATGCCCATCCATAGATATAATTACCTTCTCACCACTAGTACAATGCTTGCTCTAGGATGCATATCCGGTAGGCTCTTAAATCCTTACCTATCCTTCGGGCACGTCTTACCTACCATTACCGCGCCCCCCGGTCTATTATATGAAATGGTCGCTGTAGCACCATGAACATGAGGCTACAGGAGCTAGTGCGAATCTTGGGGTTCATTCGATTAATCGAGTCTGGTTTAACCATGCTGGGATCGGTGCAATTTATTCATTCATTCAATATTACAATTAAAAGTTTCAGTTTACTGGGAATTGTAGTCAAATGTGGTAAAGCAATAACGCGTTAGACTATACAATAGGTATGGAACCGTTGAGTACTTGCAAAGCTTCTTACATACTATACGTTTTTAATATTCATGCTCAACTTTCACAAAAACGATTTCTTTGTTTCTTGATATCTCGAGTATCAAACTAATTCTGAATGCTGTTGCATAAAAAAGTATGGTGATAGCTCCGTCTCTCTCTTACTTGGAATCATAATGGCATTAAACCATCATAATACGGCACCAGCCGTCAGCAAAAACGTGCCAGTAAACATCTGTCACCTGACATTTTATACAATTTTTTTGCATTTTTTTCCTGCTCTTAAATGATCTTGGCACTCACTGTGAAGACCATCAATGTCACCCATTATCACAAGCAGTGTGACGCATTAGATCTGTGTTGTAGTACATTTAGGTATTTTACGGCCCGGTACAGACACTTTCGGCGAAGAATGACGTAGAGGGCCGACTCCAAATAATGGCATAAAGCTAGGTAGAGCGAGAAAGAGGGGTTTAACAAATATTTAAATAAAAAAAAAAATGCGCCTGAAGGATCGAATTTCGTTTGTGGTTTTCCGTTCTTACATATGTCCCTGCTTACCTAGCCTAGTCGGCTTTTCCGTTGGCTACGTAAGTGCTTTTCATCGTAGGGAGTTACTATGTGGTTGTGGCCTACTTACATAATCTGTACCTATAATTATCCTTCTTTACATCATCTTCCTAGCCTTTTCCCAAACTATGTTGTGGTCGGCCGAATCGGAAAAGTCTAACCGAATTGAATTCCATCCCAAATTAAATAAATTCTGCTCTCTTGCCTAACCGGGCTTGCATAATCAAGACACAAATATGTCCATCTTCTTGGACATATTTCTGACGCCATTAACGACATGCAGCTGTCGATATAGATAGTGACCTATTTCCCGTACTGGACTAAACAATATTACACCCTAATATTAACAAAATACAGCTCAATTTCCTATATATTTATTACTTTTCTTCCACAGCGCTGGCTAGACAGTACAAAATCAGTGAAGAAGCAAGTCGGCGCAAACGCACAGTTTTGGTTGGCTGTCCGATTCTACCCGCCCGAACCATCACGATTGGCTGAAGAGTATACGAGATACCTGCTGTGCCTTCAACTCAGGAAGTTACTGCTTGACGGGAGAATGAATGCGCCGAAGAATACTGCGTTGTTGCTAGCTTCGTTTACTGTGCAAGGTAGGTTGACAAATAACTAATAAGTACAGTTTGCGTCAAATAACTTTGCCGCTCTGAAGCTAGGCTTTCCGAACGCCGCGCATGCGCGCTGCTGTTTTATTCCTATGATTAAACTATTGCGCAGTGATTTGTTGCCTACTTCAGGGCGGCAAAGTTATTTGCCGCGAACTGTAACCTCGTATAGTAATGTTCCCACTGCTGGGGGACATGCCTCCACGCGAACCTAGTGCGGGTTGGTGGACATCACAAGTCTTCGATTGTTTGGTTCTAGGACATGCCGGTTTCCTCACGATGGTATACTTTACCATTTTGAGAGCAGTACACGGCTTGTTTACTATATGATAGTAGTTTAAAACTATATCTGAGTCCTGAAAGGTCATAATCAATGGATATAACCATCCTATATTTTTAACCAATCAACGAGCTATTCTAATCAAAAGATCAAAATCTCTCATTGACATTATTAATTAGAACGACATCATAAAACAGCCCTAATAATAATTTTAAGATTTGACTTGTATGTTTTCATCCAGGTCTAGTACCTCGCATTGGTTGAAACGTGATCAATACGTACCTACTTAGATATTATTATTATGTCGTAAGGTTGTAATAAAATACGTACCATCTGGCCGTGAGTTTGACGTTTGTGGGAATATTAATGCCACAGTAAAATATTAATAGGAATTGCTTCAGAGTGTAGTTAATGAAGATCATTTTTCTTTGTATCGCCCCACGCGAATCTTGCTTACGTTCGTTTTTCGTAATTCCTTCAAACACCGTGTTTTCAAATTATTCTGTCTCTGTCATCTTCAAACGATTGACAGAAATAGAACGATGTTTTATTGATTTGTGGTGCAAGCGGGCCTAAGCGAAGATTTTTTGGGCATCTTGTTTAGAAACTTTGAGAAAGAGGAGAACGAGATGGACTATGAGATAGATATAACCTAGTTTACGACCTTAGACACACTCTTCAAAGACTAAACTAGCCAGCCTGTTCTTTCCTATACAATCTGCGTGGTAGAACAGACAATTATCTTTGACTTACTAATCGAAACTTTGACAATCCAAAAATACTCATTCATCTTCACGATAAGTCCAACTATCAGATTTAGCGCTTTGAAGGTTACTTCTCTGTCGTCTTACTTTTCTGCACTGCACCCTAATTGCGTAACACACTATCAATCGGAATCAGAATCCTTTCGAAGCCAATTGCTAATCCATTGCTTCATAAGTTCGAAAAATTTGTCTGCTCAACACGTAAATAACGCAATGAATGTTGTTGAACTGTCAAAATGAAACCGATTCTGATTGATAAAGTTTTCCCTAAGTTTTTTTTTAAGATAAAGGTGTCCTTCGTAGTCGGTAGTGTTATATCCTAAACATTTACTTTATTAACCCAAAAAATCTCCATTTCCAGCGGAACTGGGTGATTACAACGTGTCGGAGCATCCGCCGAACTACTTATCAGACCTCTGTCTGCTGCCCAAACAGAACGCGGAAGACGAGCGTCGAATCAGAGAGCTCCACAAATTACACAAAGGACAGTTACCCGCCGACGCTGAAGCGAACTTTCTAGAACACGCGAAAAGACTAGACTGCTACGGTGTCGAGTCGCATCCTGCTAAGGTAACACAAGCATTTTTTTATGTCTATAGTTACTTAGCAGTTTAAAGGCGAATTTCACCAAACTTTTATACATAGAATAAGTCATCCTGAGAATAAATTTTGAGTTTTTGACAGTTTTTCCATATTAGAACGTTTGGACGTCAATTTTGTTCCATGGATAAAAGATATCTGACTTTAGTATAATCAGCCCTAAGTAATATTAATCTGTCAAGCGCCGCTAATAAGACACAATTGATTTTCTATTGTTTCGTCGCCGATCGGCGAACCGCGCCGCTTGACCGGTTAAAGTACTTAGTGACAGGCTAGATGTAATTTGAATTAAGTATCACCGAATGTGATATTTTATAACGGGACAAAATCTCAACCCTGAAAAAAAAGATGTAGTCTACAAGCCCTTTTATAGATCTAGATTTTCATGAATGTGTCAGTAAAGTAACTAACAAGTACTACTGTGGGTTTTGTGGAGTTACAGGTATTGATATTCGTAATAAACTAAACCTATTTGCTTCTGTCACAGCGGCTTGTGGTTTTCCTTACAATCATAACTATTAGGTGTATGACGACCCGACGAATTACCTTATATAAATAATATTGTAATGACAACGTTATGTAAACAGCGAATTCTCACCGTTAATGCTTTTGCTACTGTTTATCATTTTGATTGTTTTTATCATGACTCAATACCAAAATCAAGGTGAGAAAAAAGAAAGAAAAATAGGTTTATTTGTCACGGAAACACGTGCATACAAAAAGATAATTAATAAGGAAAAATAAAAACAAAATATTATATCTATAATTACGAACACAAAGCAGAGATAGTCGACGGCTGCACAAGGCAAGGCGTATACAGTAGATAAATTACTCGAAAGAAATTAACCTAGTATCATTATTTCTATTGATAAGTATTGCATGTGTCACGGTAATTGGCCAACATTTGCGCCAATATTGGTGTGATGTGATAACGCAGTAAATTATCCTGTGACCCAAATGTATTGCAATGGATATTATTAAATAGGTACGTGATATATATGTATCATCAACATCGTGTATTACATGTATCACGTGGTCCTGTGGTTTGAATTGAAAATGCAGATGATTTTATAATATTATGAACGTTTATTTTAATGCTTGCGTTTTCCTTAACTATTTTGGGACCGATTTTCAGAAGACTCATATTGAGTATATTCAGGGCCGGCCTTAGCCATCTAGGCGCCCCGGGTGAGTCATGCCTTTGGCGCCCTTTTAGGTATACTTATTACAATAAACAAAAACTTATTTTGAATTTGTACATAAATAAATAATTCGTAGGTAAGTTATTCATAATGTTCAGGTTTTCTAAAAAGGTTTTTTGATTTGCTTGTGAAGTTACGAGTACCTATGTAAAAAGCAAAGAAAGAAAAGTATGTATAATGCAGAGGGGCTAATACGTACGAGTTGCAATTTCAATGAGAGATACGATAAGCGACAAAATGACAGCTCATGTTTGTTAGACATAGAATACTCATACTCACTCC
Source organism: Amphipoea oculea (assembly GCA_945859645.1). Taxonomy (NCBI): domain Eukaryota; kingdom Metazoa; phylum Arthropoda; class Insecta; order Lepidoptera; family Noctuidae; genus Amphipoea; species Amphipoea oculea. The sequence continues at coordinate 6,591,424 of OX243869.1, read as the reverse complement.
TACGAGATAAGTCTATAAAAGTTAATACGCTGAGTCTAGTTTTCCTTTAGGGCCAAAGCACACACGCTAATTTTAGCATCGGCGATCGGTGATCGGCGATTTAGACGCTTTTTTAGAATCTAAATGCAGCGACCAAGCATTCCACATCGCACACTTAAAAACGCCAAACGCGGCGATTCATTCGCTTTTCGGAAGCTCGATACAGCGGCTGAACGCTACACTCCGCACACATTCGGATGCCGCTCGCAGCGATTTGGCATTTGCGCCAGCATCGGAGCAGTCGCTAAACGCGCGATTCCGATACTGCGTTCGAACGCAGAGAGTCGCCAAAACGCGATGCAGCATCGGAGCAGTCGCTAAAACGCGCGATTGCGATACTGCGTTCGAACGCAGAGAGCCGCCAAAACGCGACGCAGCATCGATACAGCCGCAAAATCGCCGATCGCCGATGCTAAAAGTAGCGTGTGTGCTAAAGCCCTTAGATCGATAAAAATAGGTAGGTATTCAAATTAAGTGGTTAAATTGTGAGCTGGCGCGCAGGGCGCCCTGTAGTACCTCCCTAGCGCCCCGGGCAACCGCCCCGGTCGCCCCCCTCTAAAGCCAGCACTGAGTATATTCGAGCCTACTAATAACGATAAACAGACGAGACTTTCGATGACGAAAGATACAAAAGTGCACAATCTTGCTTGTGTATATCTTCACAAATCCAGAAGCTTCTAGACATTTGAGAGACCTGTAAAAACCACTTGTGAATGTCGACAGTATGACAATCGAAGTCAACGCATATTAATATCCGATTTCAATGCGTTAAAAACGATCATAGATAATTAGATTTGCGCAATCGCCGTTTGTTTATCCCATAGTTGGATGCGAATTTTTTTAACATTCGTCTTTATTCTCGGTATATAATTCTATTTCTTCTGGTTTTACAGGATTACAACGGCAAAGACATATTTATTGGCGTGACGTCAATAGGTATCGTCGTGTTTCAGAACAACATCAGAGTGAACACCTTCTCTTGGAGTAAAATCGTCAAGATTTCCTTCAAGAAGAAACAGTTCTTTATACAGCTGAAGAGGGAACCTGTAAGTTTACAGTTTTCTACCTTATAAAATGACTAGCGGCGCCCCGCGGTTTCACCCGCATAAGTTTCGATCCCGTGGCAATATCGGGATAAAAACTATCCTATGTCCTTTCCCGGGACTCAAACTATCTCTATACCAAATTTCATCTAAATCGCTTCAATGGTTTAGATGTGAAAAGGTAACATACAGACAGACAGAGTTACTTTCGAATTTGTAATATTAGTATGGATTTTAGCAATTAAACAAAACACGATTTCCCATACTTATCGTCTTTTCTGGTAGCGTCGTGTGACGGTTCGTTGAGCTCCCTAAAATAGGGTTGAGCTACACGTTGACTGATGCATGCATGCCGTCTGTTGGGAGAGCTCAGAACGGTATAGCGAATCGCTCTTCGCCGATGGTACGGTTCGCCGAAATCACTCTTAGTCGACGGTTGGTTCACCGAACAAATCCATCGCCGATAGAACTATTCGCCGAAAACACCGTTCATCGATGGTCGCTTCAGCTACAACACCTTTTACCGATGGAACGGGTCGCCGAAATACTTCACACACAAATCATTTCACATCAGCGTCCTGGTTTAGCATATCTTGAAGCAAATGAGGTAACAGAAGCTTTTAAATTTGTCAGAAACAAAGTATTGCCATCAGAAGCTGAAAGTGTAGCAAATTGGTTCAGCAAATATTACGTAGATGGATCACTTGAAACACAAACATCTGTTTGTAGTAAATTTTCTATAAAAAGGAAACCCCCTATGTCTCCAACATCTATGTGGTCTGTTTTTAATCGAACATATTCCATCCCAAGACCACAGAATGCTTTAGAATCGTGGCACGAACGCTGGAGCACACTCCTTAATCGGAAAAAATGGAACATATATAAAACTACCTATAAAGGAGTTTGCAAAAGAGCAAAAGCATACTGAATGCGAGATTCAGCGAATAAATTCTTCTGAACCCATGCTAAAACGCCAACGTTCTGCTCTTAAATGGACTGGCCCAAATTTTGTACTTAAAAAATAAGAAATAATTACCCAAACCCCTTTTCATTATTATAATTAAAAGTGAAATTGTTTTTTTTATTTGTACCGTTTCGATCTGACGGTCAATCCGAATAAATATTTGTAAAAACCATAGTGTTTAATTTATTAGAAATTTACATAAATATTTCGGCGACCCGTTCCATCGGTAAAAGGTGTTGTAGCTGAAGCGACCATCGATGAACGGTGTTTTCGGCGAATAGTTCTATCGGCGATGGATTTGTTCGGTGAACCAACCGTCGACTAAGAGTGACTTCGGCGAACCGTACCATCGGCGAAGAGCGATTCGCTATACCGTTCTGAGCTCCTGTTGGGACGGGTCAACTCAAAGCTGCAATGGCTCTAGACATGGCCCTGTATTGTTAGACTAGCATAAAATCCTAATAACATAATGTTTGGACTTTAAAAGAGGCCGTGACCTCTGAGTTTATTTCGGCGTTTCTTCTCAGGGATCAGTCAGCTGGGAAATGCCGGCGCCATCTAGTTTCAAAACATTGACCAACTATACAGGTTGAAATTTTAATCACCGTTTTCCTGTTAAAGGGTCATTGTACTCATCATTATGAACAACTTTTACTATGAGACCAAACATGAAATCGCGAAAAAAAATCAGCTGTTCCCTACATTTACTCGTATGTTCGCATAACTCGTCAAAATGTTTTGGTCCCATAGTAAAAGTGGTTCATAATGATGAGTACAATGACCCCTTAAGAGGAAAACGGTGATTAAAAACCTGATCCTGAAACCTGGATGATTATAATATAATAAGTAATTACTGTGTATCGCCCAAACTAAAACACTAGCGGAATGTTGCACACTTATACTGTAAGCGATTAGGAAGAAGAGTGGGCCGCGTTTTCGTGGATGGCGCTATCTGTGCATACTGTATGAAAAGATGCTTTTACCCTGTGGTATAATTACGGGCTGACATTTTTATTCAAGACGCTTCGGATGACTGCAAGTGCTACAGTCATAAACCTTTCTCTAAAAAATTTCTAAATAATATTGAAAACTGCAGCAAGTCGTAAATTCATACACAGACAATATTTTTATTATATTACTAACTCTTCACCAATGGCATTCACATCATGCTATTCTAACCAATCCACGACCTACATAAACCATTATAAATTCTAACCAAATTATCCTTCCTTCCACAGTCAGAAACCTACGACACAGTCCTCGGCTTCAACATGCGTTCCGGACGAGCAGCGAAAGCGTTATGGCGCTGTAGTGTAGAACGTCATGGCTTCTTCAGACTACGAGCCCCTAGGAGAAGGGCCTTGTTAGCCGCACTCGGAGCCCTGGCTGGCCTGGCCGCCCCTACTGTACCCAGGACTGAAACTATGGCGCTTGAAGATGCAAGGCGGTCCAGGTCGACTAACAGGAGTTTTGTTAGGTAAGAATTAGATGCGAGAGGAGTCGCGGCTATGTAACAGTAGCACTAGTTGATCGATCGATGCGTACCTACAAATGGGGTGAATAGGGATGCAGGCGTGAATCGGGACGAAACTTTAAAATGGATCTTAACGTTGAAATAATATAGTTTGTTGTCAATAAGGGCACGTTATTGTTAATTAAATTACAGTAAACACATTAGAGTTCTTTTTGGCCACAAACTATATTATTTTAATGTTAAAATCCCTTTTAAAGTTTTTTCCCTATTCACACCTGCATCCCTATTCACCCCGTTTGACGGTAGCCTATACTTGTTGCGGGCTGTCTGTGGACATTTCATACCGAGACGCGAGAGGGTCTCGGAAAGCACGTTAAGACGCCGTTACCGGCTCTCATTAGTAGATCTTTGACGCCCGAAAATCTGACACCCAGTTACGAGTACTTAGTCCGAAGCCCTAAAATTTGACAACCGGGTTTACCAAGGAGTATCGTGTTACCCAGTCAATGGATTGTGGAGGGTACGCAGCCACTCCACGCAAAATATTACCTGGCAAAATATAGTTGAGAAAATGCACGAGGTCAGTTTTGATGATAATGAAGAGACAAACTTGAGCTTAATGCTGTGTGCCAAAGAGCTGATTTATTTTGGAAATATAGACACTGAATAAAAAGTGTAGTCTACAATTGACAACATTTCAAACCTGACACGACCTTAAAACAAAAATACTATTTCTTTATTTTCGTATCCTGAGTTCAAATATATTTTTATTTTATTTTTTTATTTCTAAATTTCTGAGAAAAAAAATCAAAATCAAAAAACATGTGATGACTTCACATAAACGGCGGAATGAGGTAGTTACCTTTGCGCATTCCAATGTCTTTGATTGAAAACATTACATCAAACAAGACATGTCAATGTCACCTAAGAAGTGTAACTAGAAAACAACTAAAAACTGAATTGAATTCAACAATATTTTTTCCTATCCACTCGACACGCTGCTTACTGTTAATATTATCAATTTTTGATTGATATTTCGCCAATAAAATGGATCCCAATGAAAAATATACGCCAATGAAGGAACCAAAACAACGACTGAGACAAGTGACATCTAACAGTTTTTTTGACGGGTCACAATAAAGCAAAGGTAATATCGCCATTCTACCTTAACCCTGACGTCATCTGGCACTTACGTCTTTTTAGAATACACCGAATTTCAAAGTTAAAATTATGAATGAAAAGTACATAATTTCGAAAAACGAAAAGATATGGGTGCCCTAGATTTGAATTTACTTTTATATAACGTAATAATACATGCAGGTTAAAAATATGAAATGTTGTCAATTGTACATCATGAGTTTTTCGTATATTATCGATACCTTAATCCGCAAACCAGTCAACTCCATTTTTGTCAAAAAAAATATTATGATGTAGTTTTTTAGTCAAAATGAAAACTAGAAAGTTTTAAGTGTCTCCTGTAAACTATAGCAAAATGGAGTTGGCTGGTTTGCGGATTAAGGTATCGTTATGCTACCTTTTTTCATAGTGAAGTAATGTAAGTCCGTTTCCCCGCACAGACGTAGCAGCTCGCGGCCGCGCGAGCGCTCCGCGGGCCCGCGCGCCTCGCCGCCCACCATGCGCGGCGCGCGCGTCACCGCGCATACAGAACCTCCGCCCCGCGCCGCCTGGGGTGACGTCAGCAGGCCGAGCTCCGAGATACAGTGAGTTCACACACCTCGATTATACAGCCGCGTTATGAAAAAGGCTATGCTTAGCACCTTTTAAGGCAAATTAGACCAAACTAGAAGGTACTAGCTGCTCCCCGCAGTTTCACCCGCATAAGTCTCGATCCTGTGGGAATATCGGGATAAAAAGTATCCTATGTCCTTTCCCGGAACTCAAGCTATCTCTATAGGTACCAAATTTCATCTAAATCGGTTCAGTAGTTTAGGCGTGAAGAAAAGACAGACAGACAGACAGAGTTACTTTCGCATGTATAATATTAGTTTGGATAAATAGCTGACGAAATGTGGGTGTACTACAGGTACACCTCTACCGGACCGTTTGGGAAATGTTTATGTATAAGGACGTCTGCGATTTTTTTTACCGTTTTTTTATAAAAGAAAAACTGTCAAGACATCAATTTATTCCACGTTTAAAATATATTCAAATTTGGTAACAATCAGCCCTTACACTTCTTTATAATTTTTTCGAATACGTACTGCCAACTTACAATCAGGGAGTTGAAGTCTGACGGCTTATGTCCAGCAGTGGACTACGATAAGCTGAGTTGAATGATTGTACTGCCAACTTTATGAATAAAATGTGACGAAAAAATGTAATTGCCCAGACAATTAAGTCCGCCTTTGTACCTTTTTGTGCGAATAGTTTAAATAAATAATTTGGCTGTAGGTACCTTTTCAAGCGTCAAGTGGAATTAGTCTCTATCATTGGCTGCTTAAATTGCCTATTCCTTGTTAACTATGTCGACTGATGGGGATGACAGATATCGAAATGAAAAACATCATAATCTACACCCTAATAAAATTGTATTTCGTGAAAATGTAACTAACTATTTACACTAGATGCTAAATTAAATTACTAACTAACTTATTATACAAATAAATACATAAACAAAGGACACTTAAGCGTCGAAGTACACGTCCGCATCGCTGTCATCCGGAAATAATACCCTAATTGCATAACACTATCAATGACAATCTGAATCATTTTGAAGAATATTGCTTATCCATTTTTATTGTTGTGTTTTAATTTGCCTGCTCAACAACGTAAATAACGCAATAAATTTTATTGAACTGTCAAAATGACATGCTTTTGACAACCACGATAAACTAGTTACAAGAGAGGACAAAATGTTAAACATTATTTTTAAATTACAGCGAAGGCGACTTCTTAGAACGCGTCCTCCGCATCCCGTTAACCTACGTCGACGAATCAGAATCGGGCTCAGAAGGGAACGATACAAACGAATGTAACGGAGGAGTTAAGATACGTCTCGAGCCGGGGGCGGATGGACTGTTTGGGTTCAATGTGCGGGGGGGAGGCGGGGCGGCTGTGTTGGTGTCAAGAGTTGCTAGTAGGACGAAGCTACACCTACAGGAGGGAGATCAGGTACGTAACATCATTTTCACACCACCTGCTCGATAATGTCAAATTATATGTCATGCAAACCTAACTCAAAAAGTAAGTCATTAAAGCCCTAGGCTCTAGCCGCGGGCAATAATGTTGTACTTACTGAATTTAATTATAACCCTCTGGTTAATAATGTTTTTGGAACATGTCTGATTCATGTGAAAGTACGTCAAGTGGCGAAGGGCGGGCGTTTTGGGGGACTGTCTTTTGTAATTTTGACGTTCGAAAAGTGCTGATTCTCAGCCTAGTTTGAATAAATGACTTTTGATTTTGATTTTGAGTGAAACTGATTTTGAAATCGTAACAGAGTTATCCTATTGGAAAAAAGATTTTGAAATGAAAATGATCTTCACATCAAAAGAATTTATAAATGCCGCATTATGAGCAAATCTGGTTAAGAACTTACATAAAGATTTCGTTCAGATAAAACAGCTGAGTTATTTACTCACCGAAATAAAACCTCATATAAAAGTAACCTCAACAAGGTTTGCTGTTTCTTATGTCAAACTGTCAATTACGTTTCATTACTCCTCTCCAGCGATAACAAATTGTTCAGCAAAATGCAGTAAAATCTTGTATAATGTACTACATACTTTTAATCTAATGTAAATTTATTGTAAGTTAATCCAGTCATTTATGAGTAAAGAAGTTTTTTTTTTATCAAAAGGCGGTAACGAAGCACGCGGGACGAAAAAGTATAGAACCTTTATAGAACCATATCTATTGTATTCGCTAGATAGGTAACCTTTATCGATGATTGTGAGATGTCATTCAAGGGCAGATATGATTATACTGGCTATCATCAGTAGCGATCTGTCTTTCACTGAACATAGATTCTTGAGTTTGGCCGTTAGTAAATCTACCTACTAGCAGCGCCCCGCCGTGTCACACGCATAAGTTTCGATTCCGTGGGAATATTGGGTTAAAAACTATCCTATGTCATTTTCTGGGACTCAAACTATCATATAGACACACTTTCGCATTTATAATATTAGTATGGATAAATTGCATTCAGTTTCCACTGCAACTTGAATTCATAAGATGTTTTCAATAGACTACTATACGGACCTTGAATTCAGAATATTAACGTTTTAGAAATAGACCTAAACCCCTGCAAGGCAAAGTTCAATTTCCATTGCAGTGATGGTGTTGATTTTAAAATATGACAAATAAAAAAATTAAATAAGACTACATAACGCTACAGTCAAAAAGTTGAGCAAGTGAGAATGACTGTAAATTATTTAAGACACAAAAAAACCGAATATTATAATAATTATATAGAGCAGTGGTGACCCAGTGGTATCGGCCCCGACTTACCGAGTTGTAGGTTGTGAGTTCGAACCTAGACATGCACTTTACTTTGTGTATTTAACTTCATCACCACTGCTCTCAAAACGGTAAAAAAACGTGAGGAAACAGGCATGTCTTTAAACCAAAAAAAAATCGAAGGCATGTGACGTCCAACCCACACTGGGCCCGGGTGGTGGATTGTGGCTCCCTCTCTCTCATTGAGAGGAGACCTGTGTCATAACAGTGGGAACATTATAGGCTGATTATGCTAATGCTAAACGACTGATGACTATTTTTAATTTCAGGTAATATCAATAAACGGTCAGGACGTGGATGAAATGACTCACGATCAAGTAGTACAACTGATAAGAAACACAAGAGGACCCCTTACGTTAGTCGTCAAGCCCAATGGTAAGTAAGATAGATATAGTTAAGTTATGGTCTACTCGTGTACCAAATTTCATCTGAATACAGATTCAGATGAAATTTGGCTTTTTGCTTGTTTGTTCCGCTTTCACACTAAAACGACCGTACAGACGGTCGTTTTAGTGTGAAAGCGGAACAAACAAGCATAAAAAACAAATCATTTGTCTTTATTACACGACTGCCCAAAAAGGAGTGTAATGTATTCAGGGTTGACGTATGTTTATATGTATGTATGTGAGTTTCTTTTTTCCACCATAACTTTTAAATGCCTGAACAGATTTGGATGTATGGGGTGTCGTTAGAATCCTTACATCATCCCGAGTGACACTGGCTGTATCTTTAAAAAAAAAAACAATATGGCGGCAGTATGGCTCCATTTTGAAAAGTGTATTTTTTTTTATAATATTAACTGGCCCCGCGAACTTCGTACCGCCTTAGATTATGAATTATGTTTTGTTTTTCGTTAATTTATCCCGTGGTTTAATAGTTATTCTGCTATTTGAGGTTGAGGCAAATCCAACAAATCAAATATCATTATAATCGGTCCAGCCGTTCTTGAGTTATAAATAGTGTAACTAACCCGACTTTGTTTGATTTATATAGATTAATTTAGAAAAAGAAATAAAGATAAATTAAAACAAAAGATCTCGTCAGATGGTGCTAATGTTCAACGTTTTATTAATTTTACAATTAATAAAACGTTACTTATGCAACAAAAATGCTTACAATACTGCTAGATTCATCAAATAATATCATAATAAAATCCTCTTTCCAGCCGTTTACGCGCCCGAAGATCCAGGCTCAGAGGAACCAGAAGTCTGTTTCGTTCCCCTATTTTCCGAAGAATCGAGACACGAAGGCGACGCTCTAGAACAATCCATACTGTTGCTAGGCGACGGATTAGCCAGCGGGAATGCGCTCAACCAGTACGAGACGCTGCTTAGGAGATTGCCTGATGAACCCACAAACGTTTCAAAGCTGCCTTGTAACTTGAATAAGAACCGGTACAGGGATATTGCGCCTTGTAAGTTATTAATCGATTTATTTATATACTAGCTGCTGCCCGCGACTTCGTCCGCGTGAAATCCTATCGTAACTAAAAGTATATTTTTTTTTCTAAAATAAAAGTAGCCTAAGTTACTCCTTATTACATCAGCTATCTGCCAGTGAAAGTCCCGTCAAAATCAGTCCAGCCGTTTCAGAGATTAGCCGGAACAAACAGACAGACAGACAAAAATTGTAAAAAATATTATTTTGGTTCGGTATATGTACCGTGTTACATCCATAATTATGCATTTTGTAAAAAGCGGTTGTTTTAATATTACAAACAGGCACTCCAATTTTATTTGTATATTTTAAATATTGATGCATGTAAATGCTGCAAAAGTTGTGAAATTAAATGAAATTGTCTATCTGTAAATGTAAATAAGACATCGTAATCAATTTTAAACGTCATATTATAAAAAAAAAAATAAGCTAGATCAGGTCGGCGTTTCCTATCTAACTACTCTGAGAAGAAAAACCGACACAATCTCAAGAGGCCACAGTCTCTTTTAAAGTCCAAATATAATATTGGTCAGATCATGTGAAGACCATGTAGATCGATGTCTGAAATGGTCTTTTGAGGAAAGTACCACACAGATTTGAGTGGACCAGTCCAGTCAGTGCAAGTATTTCATCATTCTACTGCCCTTATCCCAATTTATTTGTTGACGGCGCAATATGTCTTTTTCTTCCATACTTGTCTATTAGTCGTCATCTCGGCAGTCACCCCCTTTCTAACCATATCATCATTCACACAGTCCATCCATCGTTTTTTTTGGTCTTCCCTTACTCTTATAGCCATCGACATTCATACTCATTTGCCAGTAGTAAATATTGGTTTGGTGTGATAGCAGGAAACTAATAGAGTTTGAGAGGTCTATAATTATTATGGACGATGATCAATCGATCATGTGGATGTAATAACATCTTAAAGTGGTGTGGATGAGATACACTCGGCGTCACAAAAATCGCACCTCTTTAAAAATTCCCTTCAAAGTCATTTTAACCCTATTAATTAATGGTAGACATATGACTATAAGGTATCATTGGAAAGGCAATTTATTTAAATTTCAGAATAAATCAATGGATTTGGTTTTTTGTTTACCAGGGAATAAAAAAAAGCAAGCTAATGCAAATGATTAAAAAAGTTAAATTTTATTTTATCAGCAAAAATTACAACAAAGTCCTTAAAAACAACTTAAAACCTAGTGTTACCCCCTAGCCCTGATGACTGCTTCCATGCGTTCTCTCACGGACCTAATTAATGTGACAACAGTCTCTTGCGGAATGTTGTCCCATTCTGCAACGACGGCATCTTGGAGGCCTTGGAGAGTGGTAGGGGCAGGATCACGTGCCCGTACTCGCCGTTTCAGTTCATCCCAAAGGTGCTCAATAGGGTTTAGGTCTGGACTTCGCGCCGGCCAGCGCATAACAGGGATTACAACTTCTTGCAGGTAGTCTCTTACAAATAAAGCGGTGTGACAGCGGGCGTTATCGTGCATTAACGCGAACCCACTGCCAAAAAAACCCGCATGAGGGACAACCTGCTCCTCTAAGATCTCTGTTATGTACCGAGCAGCAGTCAGCGACCCTTGCCCGCGAGCACTTCCAGTCCGAGAAACACACACAAGGTTCGTTTTGCCGTCGATTGACATGCCACCCCAGAACATGCACGAGCCCCCCGTATTCCACTGTCTCTTGAATACAGGCTTGTGCGAATCGTTCCCCTTGCCTCCTATACACTTTTCGACGCCTATCGTTGCAGAAAAGACACACCCTCGTCTCATCCGAGAAGAGCACAGCCCTCTCAAATTGCAATCGGTCTCTCCTATGCTGTGCAGTCAATTTTGGCCCTGTAGCAGCCCTATGAGCTGCAATTTTCTTCTCCTGCAGTCTTCTTCTAATCGTGGAGACGCTTACAGAAGTTCTGCGAGCTGATCGCAGTTGTTGTTGCAGCTCAACAGCATTGGAGAACCGATTACGTAAAGACGTCGAAACAATGAAGCGATCGTCTCTTTCGGATGTGCACCGTTGTCTTCTAGATCCACGTCTTCGGATATAGCCACCAGTCTCTTGGAAGCGTTGGAACACTCGTCGAACGGCAAAACGACTCAAGTTCAGTTGCCGAGCAACATCACATTGCCGCATCCCTGATTGCAGTAGTGCAATGACTTGAGCGGCTTCATCTGCAGTGGTATCCATCTTATGGGGTATTTTTCTTGCTGTAGCTGTTCACGTGTGTTCACTTCAAAGGTTGAATAGCGAATGACCCACATTTAACCCGGGTCGCCCGTTTTATACCCTTGTAGGGAGGTGCAATTAGTGGCCGTTGTAATGCGTATTTTGACAACATTTTTTTTAACGTTATGTGCTAATGAGATCGGTTGTGTTTAGGAATTCTAACTGTTGTTAATTTAAAGGTCGTTAAACATACTTTCAATTGATACCAATATTAATTGGGTTTAATGTATTCGTTGCTGGCGGGATATGCTTTAAACTTATTTTCGAAGAGGTGCGATTTATGTGACGCCGAGTGTATAATGTGTGTATCAATCAAACTGCGAATTTTTAAAGGATAAAATAATAAAACAAGCAGCTCTAAAAAAAAGCAATAGATTTTGTATTGTATCAGCCCCCTTATTCACAAACACTCGATATGCTTCCGTATCGTATCAAGCATTAATCATTGTTATCGTAGGAGTCTTCTCAATGCTGTTCACAAGTCCAAAACCCGAAAATTTTGTCAGTTTAAATCAAATAGACGCCCGCTATTCTTCCAACAGCTATTTGCTGAGGGGAAGTCAAATCAGGTTATCGAAATGCCAGGTTTTCGATACGATAGCCTGTCGTATGGTTGTGAATCAGGGCTCAATACTCAATACTTTATTGTTTTACCATAATGTACTTAGGTGGTAACTAATATGTAATTAAGATCATTATGGACCCTGTAGGGCACAGCAAAAAGGGTAGGAGAGGAAGCCCTGTTTTTGGAGATACATAATTGTTTTGTAGGAACTAGTTTTAACTTATTTACTAAATTATGATCCGACTCAGTAGATCATGAATAATATATACTAAACATTTCGCTTATCTATTATTTATGTATTATTATATCTGTAAGGTGTAATTATTTTAGATTATTTTATATATCTGTATTTTTATTTTATGTATTATGGCTCAGGTCACATTGAATAACTACTGCAACGGCGTTTTTATAATTGCAGATGATTCAACGCGAGTGATATTGAAGAACGGACCTACAGGCGATTACATCAACGCATCTTATATAAACATGGAGATACCGAACTCTGATCTGGTGCTTACTTACATCGCAACACAAGGTTTGTGGTACAATGATAACTATGTGATAACTCTTTACCTACAAGAGAATTATACTAGAAATTTAGACCTAAAATATAACTAAAACATAGGCTAAGCAATCTCTGAAGAATTGCCTTCTTCCGAGATTGCTTTATGATGATTGGTCTTCCTAGGTATCAGAAGAATGATCAATCATCAAGTAATGAATGAAGTGCAATGTGAGATTTATGTGTATGTAAACGCACCAAACACAAAAGAAAGTCCAAGGTTGCGAAATAAAGAAATAAAATACTAATACAGTAGGGCAATTGCGTAACACATTATCAATCGGAATCGATTTCATTTTGACAATTCAACAACATTCATTGCGTTATTTACGAGTTGAGCAGACAAATTTTTCGAACTTATGAGGCAATGGATTAGCAATTTGCTTCAAAATGATTCTGATTCCGATTGATAGTGTGTTACGCAATTAGGGTGCAGGTTTTACCTTCAGTCTTCTGTAATGGACCCTCTGTTTTCACTTTTTTATAAAAGAAAATTATCTTTAACCTTTTAAGCGCTTGGCTAAATATCAATTGCCGTGCCCCTAACGCGCGGCTACAAATCGATAAAATTATACCTACAATAAATAAGGTGGAGCAATCGTATCGATTAAAAAATAGTCAAAAAGTTTTTACCTCTGTTTAATAATGGTTTTAGTTGTACCACGCAGTTAATAAGACGAAAAATGTTCTCTGTCGCAGAAATACGACACGAGCTATAGGGGCACGGAAATATGTGTCGCATAAATGCGACACAAGCGGTCAAATGGTTAAAAAGATATTTTTTGGCTGTAAAGGCCAATATTCAATTTTCATTCAATGAGAAATATAGTTACAATCTAATGTCATCTTTTTCCATTAGGTCCTCTGTCAACAACAGTAGGCGACTTCTGGCAAATGGTGTGGGAGTCTGAAAGCAATCTCGTAGTTATGCTAACAGTGCTCACAGAACGGGGCAGAGCCAAGTGCCACCAGTATTGGCCAAAGGTTGGCAACACACCACTCAAAGCGACCAATAGTCTGACGATATTGACGACGAGTGAACAGAACCATGGACATTATGTCAGGAGAGAGATGACTATGAAAGTAAGTTGTTATTTTATATTTGTTCCAGTAGATGAGTAGTAGAATGGTGGTCCAGTGGTAACGGTGTACGCTCTTGAGTTCGTACCAAGACAAGCGCTTTACTTTGTGTTATTTCTTTCATCACCACTGCTCTTAAAACGGTGAAAGATGACATCTTGAGGAAACTGGCATGTCGTGACATGCACACCAGACATGACATCCGATGTCACTTGTCTCCGAATTTTTGGTTCTAGGGCACAGGGGCACGTCACAGAGAGGAGGCATGTGTCCCAGCACTGGGAACGTTATTGGTAGGAGAGCCCAGAGGGTTTTTAATCAAGCATATGCAGGACGAAAAGTTGATAGCTGAGTAGGTGCGATATGATGAGAACACCGAGAATATATTAGGTCCTTACATATGAAATTGGCGTTTTTCGTACTGGCCACTTTAATCACGAATTTCTCCTCTTTGGTAAGGAATTCCAAATTCAAATTTGTACAGCTATTTACTCATGTATTTGTGCTTCGATGACCGTCATTCATTTGTTTTTTTTCTTCTGTTTTTTCTGTTTGCGTCACTCATTTTACAAAATGGAAAATTTAAAATATCGCATTATTTACGAGTACGAGTTCCGCCGTGGCACTAGTGCTGCGGAAACGACTCGAAGGGTGAATGATGTGTATGGCGGTCATGTTGCAAAAGAAAACACAGTTCGTTTTTGGTTCCAACGTTTTCGTTCTGGAAATTTCGACCTGCAGAACAAGCCCCGTGGACGGCCTGAGACCCAAGTTGATAATGGAGAATTGAAGGCTATTGTGGAAGCGGACCCATCGCAAACCACGTCCGAGTTAGCTGCAGGCTTCGATGTTAGTGATAAAACTGTTTTAATTCACTTGAAGCAAATTGGGAAGATTAAAAAGCTTGAAAGGTGGGTACCTCACGAATTGACTGAAGCAAACCGGCAAACGCGCGTCGACTGCTGCGTTACATTACTGAACCGGCACAACAATGAAGGTATTTTAAACCGAATCATTACCTGTGATGAAAAATGGATTCTTTACGATAATCGGAAGCGCTCAGCGCAATGGTTGGATCCTGGCCAGCCAGCCAAATCCTGCCCCAAGCGAAAATTAACCCCAAAAAAGTTACTTTTAAGCGTTTGGTGGACTAGTGCCGGTATTGTTCATTACAGTTTTCTCAAATCTGGCCAGACTATTACAGCTGATGTCTATTGTCAGCAATTACAAACCATGATGGAAAAGCTAGCGGCTAAACAACCAAGGCTGGTCAATCGCTCCACGCCACTGCTGCTTCACGACAACGCCAGACCACACACTGCGCAACAGACGGCTACCAAATTAGAAGAGCTTGAATTGGAATGTCTTAGACATCCTCCGTACTCCCCGGACCTTGCTCCAACAGATTACCATTTTTTTCGCAATTTGGATAACTTTTTGCAAGGGAAAAAATTCAACTCCGATGGGGCAGTCCAAATCGCCTTCAAAGATTTTATTGATTCCCGTCCGACTGGTTTTTTTAGTAAAGGGATCAATGAACTACCTATAAGATGGCAAAAGTGCATTGAAAACAATGGTTCATACTTTGATTAATTAAATATATTATATTAAAAAATATTCGACTTTTTGTTCCTTCCATACAAAACGCCAATTTCATATGTAAGGACCTAATATGTTTAAAAAGTTTTAGATGGGAGCCCTGTCGTCAGGCTCTTTCAGAATCATGTGCTGAATCCATGGTAACACGTTGCGCGGCAATGTCCCTGTCATCCTGAATATATTTACAAATTTATAGAATAGAACAGCGGGGCAATTGCGTAACACACTATCAGTAACAATGGATTTCATTTTGACAGTTCAACAACATTCATTGCGTTATTTACGTTGTTCAGCAGACAAATTTTTCGAACATATGAAGCAATGGATTAGCAATATCCTTCAAAATGATTAAGATGAGATGAGAATGTTTTACGCAATTAGGGTGCTGAAATCAAAATGAATTACATATACAACATTATTTTTAGTATATGCGAAACCCGAAACACGTGTCTAGTATTTTTATGTAAAGAATCTATGTACAAAATTTCAAAACTGTATCATGAATAATCACCAAGTTATAAGCTTGTTATGTTACCTGTTTGTCCGTCCAAACACATGGTCTCCCCCACCGCGTGCCTAAACGTACCGCGCGGCGATTGTATTGTAATTAACTGGTGATAACATTTTCCATCACACTTGCAGGCTTTGGACTGTCGTAATGGTCAAGTGTAGGTAGTTATTATAATGTACTTTATTCGTAAATAAATGCAGCCGTAAGCTACGAATAAGTAATTACTTATTCGTAAGCCGTAAGTGATACAATGTAGTCAATGCGATTTGTTCAAAGTGGATGAAAAGTGTTAAACATCGCATTACTTAACCACAGCAGGCTGTAGGTACAGATAATAACTTTCTACAATTAACCATCTTGGCGTGTTTAAAAATGTTAATCATCACGGCAAAGCATTGTGTTTCACGATACTCTGATTGCTCCTCGTACCGCTGCACTGCCAGGAATACGTTATCACTGTTATCGTTGTTTCTGTGTACTGGACGTTTGTGTATGAGAAAGTCATGGTTACACGCACGGGTTACACGACACTTTTTACATACGATAGGTAAGTACACGATCAACCGAAACACAACTCGGCGGGCGGCCGCGCGCTCGCGATTATGCAGTTGGACCCACGCGACACGTGCGCGCCAACCAGTGGTACCCGGGTGACTGACTGAGGTTGCTGCACCCCCGCCCCGGTCGCCCCGCTCGCTGTGCGTCCGCGCCGCGCCATTGTGCGCGTATGGTAGATAACTACCTACTTAGTCGCTCCTCGGGGCACAGTATAATATACTCGGGGTGTCCAACTATTAACCTTTTTTAAATATTTTTGGGCCAAAATATAACATGGGGTAAAAATTATTGGAATCGATTCAGTTACTTATTCTGAACAAACTATATTCAGGTTTCGCATATACTAAAAATAATGTTGTATAATTATTCGACAATAATTCTTGATTAATTTTGACCATTTATTCTTGTTTTCTTTCCTAGGAGAATACAGGAGCGTGTCGCAATGTAACCCAACTCCAGTACACAGCATGGCCGGACCACGGCGTGCCTGAGGACGCCTCAGCCTTCATCAGCTTCACGCAGTTGTGCAGCCAGCTGAGGAAACGTGCACCCTGTGAGTGGAAATAACTATACAAATAAATAAAATTGAAGTGTCTTTTTGTAATATCAAAATAACAGCTTTTTACTAAATGCATATGAAAGTATACACGGTACTAATAAAAAAAAACAAAGTTTTGTCTGTCTGTTTGTTACGGCTAATCTCCGAAACGAAATTTGGTATGGGGATGCTATGAACCCTGGGGACGTAGGCTACTTTTTATCGACATACCATGGGCGGAAGCTACTACGGAATAAGACCAGCATAATTCGGGAATAAAATTTCATATTAAAACGGAACTGGGCGTATCAACTCCCGAAGCTGCCTTAATATAACATCACATCACGCCTGCGATTCTTAAATGGTTCGGCAACTGTGTACCTTTAGTTAACCCTCACATTTCGCCAGTTCATCATCTGCCCAGCCTTTTCCCAATTATGTTCGGGTCGGATTGCAGTCTAACCGGATGCTGCTGAATACCAGTATTTTACATGGGGCGACTGCCTATTTGACCTCCACAACCCAGTTACTGGGTAGCATGATACCCCTTAGCAAGACTGGTTGTCAGACGTTCGGGCTTCTGACGACCCGTAACGACTGTTAAAGATTCATGAATGATAGCCGGGACCAACGGCTTAAGGGTCTTATCACACTGCCGATTTGCGAGCGAGGCGAGTGCGCAACGAGTGCGCAGCGAGCTCGCCGCGAATAGTGCCGTTGACGCCAATGAGCTCACAGCGCACTCGCCTTGCTTTGGACTTGCTTGCAAATCGCCAGTGTGATAAGGCCCTGACGTGCTTTCCGAGGTACGGACCCACATTTCGCCAGTTATGTTTATAAGTAGCGGCTGTCTTAACAGACTGTGGCAATACAACTTTAGCTGCAAGAACATTCACGAATCGGCTCTCTGGAAATACGCTTGTCTATCGCTAGTATTCAAAACGGTCTCAAGTCTCAGTAGACTTTACCTTACAAAATAATAACAGATTATTTTCTCTCCCACAGTGATACCAACAGTCGTAGACCCCGAGGAAATAGAAGAAGAACGCGAGCTGGACCCGCCCATGATCGTGCACTGCTCGGCGGGCGTGGGCCGCACGGGCGCGCTGGTGCTGTGCGAGGTGGCGCTGGCGCTGGCGGCGCGGCGCCAGCCGCTGTACCCGCTCGACCTCGTGCGGGCCATGCGCGCGCAGCGGCCCATGTGCATACAGAATGCTGTAAGTATAGCTATTATTGATACAGTAAAGTAGAAACTAGACAGAAAAGCACATTTATGCCAAACATGGTCAAAAATAGACATCCCGGCGCATGCACACGAAAATGTTGTGGAATATTCTAAACTCTATTACCCATTTCACAAAATCGACAAACGAAACGAAATAACTCAGTTATGCCCAAATGCTCGCAAACCTGAAGAAACTTAAGCCTATGCAACGTGTTTTTTTTTTGATATCCCATAACTCTAGGGGGTCATTGTACTCATCATTATGAATAACTTTTACTATGGGAACAAATCTGAAATCGCGAAAAAAAAATCACTTGTTCCATACATTTTGACAAGTTATGCGAACATAAATGTAGGGAACAACTGATTTTTTTTCGCGATTTCAGGATTGACCCCATAGTAAAAGTTGTTCATAATGATGAGTGCAATGACCCCCTAGAGTTATGGGATATAAAAAAAAACACCTTGTATAGCAGTTACTTTTCAGTTTTATTTTTATTTCATACCAAAATTATTTTTGTGATAACAACCTCGCTATTCTCTCTTCTATTAATCATTAAATAGCGAGAATTACTCCGTTTATCATATAACTGGCTGCGCCTCGCGGTTTCACCCGCGTGAAGGTATGATTCCGATCTCGGCAGCACGCAGCAGTACTGCCGCAGCACTGCTGGTCCCCATATATTCTCTATAGGAATGTCGCGCAGCATTGCTGCCGTGCTCGGAATGTAATCTCATATAAACCTATAGAAAATGTATGAGGACCAGTAGTGCTGCGACCGCACTGCCGCGGCAGCACTGCTGCGTGCTGCCGAGATCGGAATCATACCTTAAGTGTCGATCCCGTAGAAATATCGGGATAAAAACGGGGTACCATACAAAATTTGTATCAAAATTGGTCCAGCCGTTTGAGCGTGAAGAAGTAACAAACATATAAACACACATACTCACAAACTTTCGCATTTATAATAGTATATAGCGTGAAGTTGTCCCGAAGTACTCCTAAAAAATTTGCACAAATCCTACCTTCATACTCATCTTGAAAATAAGACAACTACATCACTAAAACATTTCTCTCTTCCACAGAGCCAGTACAAGTTCGTATGTGAAAGCATACAGACAGCCTACACCCAGGGCCTAACGCAGCCGTGTTCCGAGAGCGGCTCCAACTGATAGTGAGCTAACTCCCTTGCCAATTATATTGTACAGACGTTGTAAGACCTGACTGATCGTATTAGGTATGTTTGTTTATTGTATACGCTGAATTTGGGAATTATTGAAGGAGTTGTTCAATTCTCGTGCGAAAATTAGCAGTGACAACCTAAATTCGACTTAATTAACTTTAGTATACGACTGAAATTGTTAAAATGAAATAGTCATCGAATTAATCGCGTCTGTGGGTTTCCATATTCAACTGGCTTATTCCGTGGCTGCACAAAATAATAATATGCGCAAGATTACGGTGAGGCGCAAGAGATAATAAATAAACTCACATAATTATCTACTTTTGAATGACCATGTTTTCTGCAATGGACTTTTAAATATGGAATTGCCTGGGATACATAATGACAACTATTTTTATCACTATTATACTTTGTCCAAAAAACCCTATTAAAAAAAGGGTATTCAATTCTTAGTCCTAAATGTACGTATTCGGTGTATACTATAAATATTGAACGAAATAACAGTGTGTTCATGGTTTCAAGTAGTAAAACAACTTTTTACATGATATAGAATGCTGTATAGTCAGAATAACAATATGTTTTAATTATTTGTTAATAGATACAAGATGAAAAACACAAAATGGCCGGGGAATATAATATTCTACTCTTTAAAAGTTGGTCTCAGTCAAATTAAATTAGCCAGCAAAATAGCGCATGCGTGATGGGTATCGAATTATCGATAATCTAAACACGATAAAACATAATATTTTCTTATCTTGTTCTTCAAGTAACAACACTAGCAGCGGTCGTCGACCTCTAAAAAAAAAACATCAAATCTTTTTCATTTTTTTTTTATTACATATCGATTCTCATCACGTCTGCAGTTTCGTTAGCTAGTTTAATTTGACCCTTTTATATTAAAAAAGTATACTTCGTTCAAAATTTTACTTGTATCTTTTAACAACACAGTGATAAGACAATTTTCTATAAACTTTATTCACTTATATTTATTTCTAGTGTAACTCTACCAGTGGTTTGTATATTATTAATTTATAAAGATTTATAAAACGTTTGTTTCACGATATTAATCGATTATCGATTCACAACTCGAATAATAAATAATCGATCCCACATATCACTGTTTAACATAAGATAACTTTATTTTACTGTTTATTATTTATTGTTAGGTTTAATTTTTCTAACGCTTGCTGTGATTTTCACTACATATTAATAATAATTATATGAATCTAAGTAATCTGTAGTGTGTGGTCTTGCCTTTCCAACGAATTTAGTTATTTGATACAAGTTGTATAATTTTAAAACATATAATTCTTGGTGACAGGCTGAGCGTATTATTAACTTATATCACCGAAATGTCGATGTAACTATAAATATGAATGTAACTGTATTTTGTTGTATATAATGCAATAATACTTAACAATTTGGGTTCGAAACTCTTTTTGTTCCCTCAAAACGGTCGTACATTTTCAGGGAACAAAGATAGTTTTGAACCCAAAATAATGGGTTCGTCGAACGGACTACCTTAAACCATCGACAATGTAGCCTATCACCAAAAAAACATAAATTTTATCGCTTTTTTTCCTGTGCCATTTGTAATTATATTCATAAGAAAATTTGTACATTATACTTTAATATATTTCTCAGAAACAACATCTATTTAACGTTATTTTGTATTAAAAACCCAGAATACAGTAATTTGGAAACTGTCATAGTGTTCGATCGATATAAGTTATAGGGACCCAAAATTTCGATAATATTGTATTGTGTACGATTATTATAATTATTGTAAGTAATCTTTAAGTGTAACGAAGTCGATAATACGTAATTTTATTGAAAATGTATGGTATTTTTGCACCTCTAAAATATAGCATCGTGTTTGAATGTATCGTAGAACCCTATTTGAATGATATTATTATTTAAGGGAGGCCTTTGCACTGCAGTGGGACATAACAGGCTCATAATAATAATAATAAATCGAAACCCGAAAACACTTGAGATCAAAATAACATAAAATAATGGTGTTATTTTACTTTTTTTTTTACGTTCCAACAAAATAACATAGAAAGGTTTAATTTACGAAGAATTTATTTGACGTTAAAAATCTGAACGTGCATGTTCTTTTTAAAAGCTGCAAAAGTTATTATTTACCCACTTGAACTTTCTTCGTCCAATGAAGTCGTAAGATGAGCGCATGCGCAGTGACGTCATCGCAACGTATGGGTTTGACAACGCAAGATTTCTTTAAATTACTAACTCCTTTTGCTACCTCTTCATAACAATCTACTTTTCTCCCGTTGACATTCTTATATCGAAACTTTTTAAATCAACCTTCATGCTATATTCGTCGATTTACCCGAACATATCAAGTACCTATAGATATTAAATACTTATATTATTCAGTAGAGTACACGGTTTTACGAACGATTGTTTATAAGTTGTTTATATATAACTTCTAGGTCACACATTCAGAATGATGGAACCTTATTATTTTATAGGCATACACGGCTCGTGTTTTCTTAAAGTATCGTTGGGAACAAACATTTTGAATTAAAATCAACAAAATCTTGCATGATAGTGAATGAAAAGAAAGATAAATAATCTGCATTAGCGATTTATTTGCCAAAACTGTAAAAAATATGAGTTTAAGGAAAAAAAAATATGTGTTTGGAAAATTAACTTTAAATCCTACAAAATAAACTTCAGTTTACGCTACAGCTTCAAACATTTTTATAGTTTTTTCAATAGTGCTAGTCACTCTGAAATCAACTTAATATCCCTTAAAATAAAGTTGATATTTGTTTAACTTGAAATAATATTAATTTGAAACATGAGTTTGAATAGACTTTAGGTAGGTACTATATGTATAAACTCACTTCTTTTTCCTCTACAAACACCGCACTTAGCTTTATTTTAAAAGTTGGTGCAATTCTTCAAAGTGAATAGACCTCAATTAATCAGCTTTTGTTCCAACTGCTGGGACACATACCTCCTCTTTGTGAGAGGGAGTGGCCCGTAATCACCACGCGGGCCCAGTGAGGGTTGGCATTTAATAATGCTTACTGAAAAAATTAATGAAAACTGGTCATATGAAAACGAAACCAGTGTGCTTTATTAATGCTAAATTAGAGTATCAAAATCTTTTCGTAATGTACTTTCTGAACTTATCTTGGAAATGACTGTCATCTGTAACGCAAAAACATCGTGAGGAAACCTGAATTTATAGTTAACTAACTTTTGCCCGCGACTTTGTTCGCATGGAATTAGTAATTTGGGAAGCTAAATCAGAGGAAACGTAAAATAATATTGAGTTTTATTCTTTACTTAAGAATTTATTGATTTTTGAAATTCCCATACAAAGTTCCATCCCTCATTTCACCCCCTAAAGGGATGACTAATTGGTCTAAAATTATTTATTTCTAACAAAAAGTTAAATGATAAAAGTCTTATAGTCGTTTTTTATTGATTTCCACCCCCCTTTGTTACACCCTTATGGGATAATTTCGGGGACAATAACTATTCTACCTCCTTCCCCACAAGTCAAACTATCTCTATACCAAATTTCATATAAATCTATGATATCATGTATAATCTTAATAATATATATTATCTGTTTTGTCATTTCTTTACAATGAAAGTTATTTCTTCTAAATGTGTGACCTAATCTATACTGTGCCTATAATATTAAGCGATGATTGCCATAATATATACATAATTAGTAGCGTGGTTAGATATCTAACGGTAGATTTTATAGCAGTATGGATGTTGTTATAATATTGTGTTAACACCTACGCATGAAACCCCATACAACATTTGCAATAAGAATATAATAATTGTGTTTCAATTAACAATATTGTAAAAATAAGTAAACGTCTTTTATTTTTTCTGTAAATAAAACTGAAGAATAAAGCTCTGCCCACACTGAAGCGAATCCGCGCGGGATGCGGGACGAGACTGGACGAGATAGGCGCGAAACTATTCGCAGAGTTAAACACCTCCATACAAGCTAATTGACACAATCGACGCAGCGCGAGCGAAATTCTTCCCGCATCCCGCGCGGGATTCGCTTGGCCAGAGCTTAAAAGTATTTTTTTCGACTAAAATAGCTAACATACATTTTTATTCAACTATTTGACACAATAATATAGCATTTGATACACGCACTATTCTAACTTCTGCATTTTATTTTTGTCAATAATTTTGAATACTAACTGTTTATTTAAGTAACTCACGCTTAAATATTTCCTTTAATTAAATAATAAGTTTAACATTTAATTAATTAAATATGTTTTTAATTTATTGCAGTGTCTATAGGCTTTTTTACTAACAAATAGTAAATACAACAAAGTATATTTCGTTAAAATGTTTTGTGTATTCATTCAATCAGCTTATGATTTTCATATTGGCCTATCTCATCGTCACCCCATGTTGTGTACCGGAAAAATTAACTATAATATGTTTAAAAAAAAAACGTTATTTTGGAAGGCGATATATGCTACCATAAACCTGCACCCTAATTTGCGTAACTCACTATCAATAACAATCTGAGTAATTATGAAGAATGTTGCTAATCCATTGCTTCATATGTTCGCAAAGCATGCAGTGAAGCTCCGACGCCGCCGCCGGCCCGAACACGGACTTGTATGAACGAGTTCATATAAAATGGACACACCGAAAAAGAAAATTGTACCCGTGAGGCCTCTTGTAGGCTTCCGTTTTTTTTCTTACGCCGGACCGGTGTACGTTGCGCCGAAGGGAGGCGGTGGTATATCCGGCGTAATTTGTTTGCCGGACCTATCCGATGCATGTGCACACATTCGTTATAGACCATACACCACCGCGAAACCGCCTACGGTCCGACCACGTCCAGGACACGCACGGCCCTGATATTATGTGTGAATAGACCTTTAGTCAGTATATTCTTTAGAATTATATCTGTACACACCTTTTTCATTTTCCTCTTTTCTATTATGAACCAATTGTCCATTATGGCTATGATATTACAAAAAAAAAATTGGATTTTGTTTACGAAGAAAAATTTCAATAAATTATGTTTTTATTAAATTAAATGTAGTGTTAGTTTGTGTGAATGACTGATGTAGTTGTAAGTGTTTTAAATGTTCAATTATTTTGTAGGGAGAGTGCGGATCTAATATTGTACCCCATTGTAATGTTTTCTATCTTGTGATGTATATGAAGTGCTGTGCGTTTTATTTTATGTCAAATAAAAGTTTATTGATTTATTTATGGTGTTTTATTTGTCGTGTGTTATCACTTATCAGGCCGTAACCGTTGCATAAAAAATTACAGGTACTTATGGGCG
Source organism: Amphipoea oculea (assembly GCA_945859645.1). Taxonomy (NCBI): domain Eukaryota; kingdom Metazoa; phylum Arthropoda; class Insecta; order Lepidoptera; family Noctuidae; genus Amphipoea; species Amphipoea oculea. The sequence continues at coordinate 6,566,608 of OX243869.1, read as the reverse complement.
TCCCACGCACTCTGTAATAACACTACTTACATGGCTGACTGATGACTGAAATATTTTTAAGTCAAGGTGACCTATTTTCCTTCAATATTATAAGTACTTTTTTTTTACTTGGCTGCGCTGTCCCACTCCTGGGCAAAGGCCTCCCTCCACTCCTTCCATTTTTCGCGAGCCCGCGCGTCCTCCCTCCAGTTTTGACGGAACCTATCCAGCTCGTCCTGTAACTACTTATTAAATTAAATTTGTTGCAGTGGTGTAGATGTAGAATTGAAGACTAATGTTAGCGCTGGAGGACTAATTAAGAACATTTGAGTGATCTTTCAAACTTCGCTCGTCTTGAATCTAATTATATTAATCGGTTAAATGCCATAATTCCAGAAACTATTAAAAAGCCTTTTTCTCGCGTGGATCCACGTTCCGGCACACGAAGGGTTGATAAAAAAAAGTAATTTTAAAGTATTTTTTTTAAAGTAATTTTTTGCTATTATTGCAATCGCACAATAGTTTACCAACAGCGCCCCCTCTGGCAACGTCATTCGATCGCCAAAAGATTTTTGTAGCAATGTACCTACCTACATAAATGATAAGTAATTAAAAAAAAAAACACGCTTAGCCAATCTATTCTGGACTCGTCATAACAAATCAGAGTTCAAACTCGAGGGGTTTACTAGTAGCCACTGAAGAGTTCCACTATCCACCTCCTGGCTCCGTCATCAGATCAGCTCCAAGATACCAAATTGTAAGTAGTTTTGTCATCTGCACATTCCGAACTAATATAAATACAGTTTCCACAATAACAATATGACAGTTAGAAGCTAATATTTTATTACTTACCTACGTTGTTAGTTACAAGTGAAACTACGAGTACCTAATACCTAAAAGCGTGTTAAAAATCGGCGATGAGCTGCCATTTTGGCGCCAAGTCTGTTACAATTTAAACGTAATTTCTAATTACGAATTAACTCAACCTCCTCCCGATATAATTATCAAGCCCTTTACTCCCTACGTTACCATGACAACGCGTAATAAATTTATTATTACCGGCCGACCTCCAGTTTTGTTTCAGAAAAATATTTTACGCTCAGGGAATAAAAGTAGGTACCTAAATAAGTATTTACCAACAACCGATGTTAATTATTAATACCGGTTCGGTTCCTCTTGTTCTTTAGATTAATAAAATTATTTCTCAAAGGAAGTCAAGAAAATGCCTGCCTTGGGGGCCGTCTCCACGAGCAAGAGAATCGCGGCGATAGTCTCGCCGTGCCATAAATTTTTCGCCGCGATGATATTGCAGTGTGGAGACGCGTTCTAAGAGAGTGTATAGCAATACGTGGCACGACGATAATATCGCCGCGATTCTCTCACTCGTGGAGACGGCCCCTTGGCGCCAAAAGTTTTTTTTCTATTTTGTAAAAATCTCATCGTGAAAACTTAGGTGAAGTGAGTTGTCAATCCACATGCTACGAATTGACAGTATTGGCAGCTCACTTTAATGATCAGAAGGCCAATTCTTATAATTTAAAATGTTCAAAATCTAGTCGCAGTCTCATCTCGGCGACAAACAAATGTCAAAAACTTGTCAAAATGTAGGGAAATTAGAAGTATTTTTTGACAGATTGAGACTGAGATCAGACTGAGAACGTTCTTAAAATTACGAGAATTGCCCCTCTGATTAAATTTTAAGTGACTGCCCCGTCGGTCTGGTGGTTGCAAGCGCTGCTGCTGAGCGTGAGGTTCGATTTGGAATTTGACAGTATCAGCCCGGAGTCTGGATTTGTGCCCGGTTGAATGGCAATAGGCTCACCCCCTATTACATGGGACTTAAACATAACTGGCGAAATGTGGGTACTAGGTACGTAGGTACACTACACCACCAACCTTTCGGGAAAAAAAACAGTGGCACTCTGGGAGTGCCGACAGAAGTGAAAACGAACAATTAGGTACGTGTGTATTTTTTGAATCTTCATATAAACAAAACACAAACAGAATACTTTGCCATCACTCACTGACATAAGTGTCGCGAGTTCAATGGTTTTTCCCATCTCAAAAAATGCCCGACGCACCTAAAGAAGTTTTCACTTCAACAAGACGTGATGTTCCTAAGAACACATCGTGGAATGTTATAAATGATTGAGTAGGTAGGTATTGACTAAGTTTACCATTCTTCTTCTTCTTAGCGTGTCGATGGCAATCTAAATTATCTCGTCTGCTCAACGTCCGTACGTCACTGTAGGGATCCAGCAGAATATCAGCGTCAGGTACATTTGCCTGGCACATGCTGAGCTGGACTCCCATTTGGTGCAACCTTGAGACGCACACCGCACTGTGTTTCGTTGCTAATTTTATTTTAAATATTCGTCATAGACTCATAGTGTCACTTTTATTAGATATGTATGTTTTTCCTTTTTTTTATTTGTTTTTGTATTGGCACCTTGTTTTTATATTGTTCATGTGGGTAATTGGTTTCATCTAATGTTGTACTTTTGTGTGTTGTGCTGTCTTTTGTGTGCGCCAAATAAATGGTTTATCTATCTATCTATCTAAATGTACTCGGCCCAGAATTCGGCCACTTGTTTGGCGCCATCACTAGCGTCCATCAGTTCCTGTAACGTGCAGCTGACAGGACACGCAGGGCACGATATTAAGTGTCCCATCGTTTGTGGAACAGCACCACAGTTACACTCCAAGGCGGAGTCGTCTATAAATCTCCACCTGAACAGGTTTTCCTTGCTTCGGCCAACCTGGGTCCGGAGTCTGTTTAAAGACTTCCAGCTTACCCAAGGTAACTCATGTCCACTTGCTTGACGTGGAGCATGCAGTGGATAATAAGAGATATTCTGAATTTATAATTTTAATAGCTGCGCCCCGCAGCAGTTTCATCCGCATAAGCGTCGATCCCGTGGAAATATCGAGATAAAAACTATCCTGTCCTTTCCCGGGACTCAAACTATCTCTATACCAAATTTCATCTAAATCGGTTCAGCAGTTTAGGCATGAAAGGTAACATACAGACAGACAGTTACTTTTGAATTTGTATGGATGTAAATTCTTGTACCTACATTAGGTATCTCTGACTATACCGATGTTACTAACCGATCCGAGAGAGCAATATTATAATTTAAAATTTTGTTAAATATTCCCGTTTTGAGAACACTGAAACAACATTGTTAGTAACGTTGTTAGTAGTTGAATCTCTGACTTTACGTTTCTTGGAAGCAGTCTTTTGTTTTTTTTTTTTTTTTGATTTAGCGTATTAGGTATGTGTAGCGGAATAAAACTGAAAATTCACCATTTTTAACACGTATACAAAGTTAGCTTCAAAAATAGGGGTAATGTTACATTAATTCGCATAAAGCTAAAAATTGGTTTAAATGTTATGAACACACGTCACACGTCGGATCGATAGGGACTTTTGAAAATTTATTTTTAATGGTGTTCCCAACATTCATACCAATTTTCAGCTTTATGCGAATTAATGTAACCTTAAATGTCTATTTTGATCATATTTAAAAAAGAATCGCATCAAAATAAAAAGGTAAAATTTAAATAGTTGCGGAATACGTAGGTAAGTAATTAAAGTTAAGAACTTGTGAATGCCGCAGGAACCCGTTGGATGCGAGAAGCACAGAACCGGCCGAAGTGGAGGTGCTTGGGGGAGGCCTATGTCCAGCAGTGGACGTCTTACGGCTGAAATGATGATGATGATGATGAGGTAGGTAATTTGGCCATAAGGAAAAGATGAAAAAAAACTTCGTTTCGTTCGTTATCTACTCGTTGAAGCTCTTCTTGAAACCAATTAATGACCTGATGATTTAAAGCGATGAAAAGTTACAATGTATTGTGGGTTAGTGCCCAATTTATAAGAAAAACATAGGCAAAGTGCGTGTCGGACGACGCATAGTAAAAGGTTCCGTATTTGGGATAAAAATTTGTGCATGCACAGTCCTATTGGTTTTATCGACCGCACATATAAGTTTAAATATTATATAAACTTAGGTACGTTTGAGTGTGTTACGTGACTTAAGTGTAACATCGAATAACACGTCCCCGTATTTTAAAACACATAAATACATACTAAATACAAATACAAACTTATGTTACTTATGTTATCCGTACGGACGGACAAATGGACATGGTGAAATTATAACGGTTCCGTTTATGCTATTGGCGACGGAACCCTAAAAATCATGTACGTTTGCCCAGCTAGGCCCCCCAGAATTTGCGATTTAGGTATACACCAATGCAATGTACTCGCCTCTAGGAGTATATGTACCGCTTTCTTTTTCAATGTACCTCTGTACTTTTGAAGAAATATGCAAAAAAAGGGGGCCGTGCCAGCCAAACGTTTTCAGCACGGCCCTCGTGTAACTTGAAAAGTATATAGCGTATTAAAAAGTTTCATAAACTCAAGGAATGTACTTTATTAACACGTTCTATGTACCGTAACAGATATTGTGAATTCGTAATAACAAATAATATATAGACGTGGATAGGGGGCCGTGCTGAAAAAAAAAGAAATGAGAAAATATCTAAAACAGACAAAACAACCTTAGCCAAAAACTATATAAAAGTAATTAATGTTTGGCAAGTAACATATGTACCGCATTGGTTTCTCATACAACTTGCTAAATTCAAAAAATAAACCAATTTTAGTTTATTCAGCACGGCCCTCTATAGTTGCCTATATCTTTTTAAATATGACATGTTTGTTTACAAAATTCGACTTCCTGAATTATGTATAGGAGTACATTCGTTCCAAATAAATTGCGATTATGGTGTATTAGTATTTTAAAAGTTAAATTGGATCAAAAATATCCTAACATACAACTGATGGGGTGACCATGATTCCACGTGAGAATGGATAAAAAAACTTCTGCATAAATTGAGGAAATCTTTAATAAAATAAAAAAATCTAAAATATCGTAATCTGTATTAACTATTAACGATAACTATAATAGTAGTAAGTAGTAGGTCGCAAATCGAACAAAACAACAAGTGTCGTTAAGACTAAATAGCTCAAAAGGCTTAAAAAAATCACATATATAGTTCCAATAAATCACACGGATTGATGTACGGTACATTACAATAAAATTACAGTTTCGGTACATTTCACAGATTAGTTACGTTTACCTATGGAATAATCGCAGAAAAACTATGTGTCATAACACTAAAATTCTTTTACCTATTGTGGTATAGTAATTTTATTTTAGGTGCATCGTCCTCACATATTATTATATTATTAATGTACCCATGCAAAATATTGTACCTAAAACATTTTAAAAGAGTAACGGTGGAGTTTCTTGCCCATTCTTCTCCACACAAAAACTACCTTTTGGAAGGGGCGACTAGAATCAATTCTATTTTAAGGTAATTTTTGACGTTCAAAAGTGCCTTTTATGTGCCTATCTTCTATACTTATAATAAATCTGTAGAGAGGTCAATTCTGTACATGAAATATATTTTCAAAATAACTATCAGGGGGTGATTAGTGATCGATACTGATGCCAAAAATGCAATCAGTAAAATTTTTGTCTGTCTGTCTGTCTGTCTGTCTGTCTGTCTGTCGGTCTGTATGTTCCTTATAGAAACAAAAACTACTCGACGGATTTTAACGAAACTTGGTACAATTATTCTTCATACTCCTGGGCAGGTTATAGTATACTTTTCATCACGCTACAATCAATAGGAGCAGAGTAGTGAAGGGAAATGTTGGGAAAACGGGAGAAGTTACTCCATTTTTTAAGCTTCCGTCGTGTGTGCAGCCTTAATGGTTAAAGTTACATAGAAATCATGTATGACGGAAATATTCTACATAAAATTGTCAAAAAAATATCCCACAACAGCATATGTCTATCTTTTATGGTTGACTCACAATAACACGTGTAACTCCTGATAGCTTAGCAGTTCGGAGCATTCTGATTATATTTGTTTACTCTTGCGTTTATAATACTCTCACTCATCCCTAATTTAAAAAAGTTAACATTATTACCTATTCAATAAAAAAAGAATCATAGAAATCGGTATAGAAACACCAAACTTATACATGAAATAAGCCATCGCGCCGTCGCACGTCTGAATCATGTTATAAGGATTATTTTTGTGTAACGGTTGCCGCGCTCGACACAGGTCGCGGCGGGTATAAAAAGGCGGGAGGTCCGAGAGCGAGCCTATGGAGCGAGCTTCATTCAATATTTGGCTGTTGATGCGTTCAGAGCGTTCGACCTTATTGACAGACAATAATTTATTGATATTGAGAAACCGTGCTTATCAGCGCGACTTTTAGTCTTTAAATAGTTTATTTGAATTTCTTTTGTTGTTATTTTGTAAAATAGGTACCTATGAGTTGTTTTGGTAGTGTTTAAATATTCGTTCAAATTAAAAATTATTAAGCGTAGGTACTTTTATTAATTAAAGTAGTTTTAGTTAGTTAGTTAGTTTTATTGCACAGGCCTTTCAGCTTTATTTTCATTTCTTTTTTGTTGTGTAGACAAGGAATAAGGAAGGATTTTTTGAAATTCAACCCCTAAGGGAGTTACATAGGGGATGAAAGTTTGTATGAAAGTCCGTCAGTTTTAAAGTTAGGATCATCAAATTTTGTGTTTAGGCTGACGACTAAAAATTAATTTATACGTGTCTCAGCGTTTTTGATAATTCTACCCCAAAAGGGTTAAAAGGGGGGATGAAGTTGTGTATGAAAGTCCGTCAGTTTAAAAGTTAGGATCTTTAAATTTTGTATTTAGGCTAACGATTAAAAATTAATTTATACGTGTCTCAGCGTTTTTGATAATTTCTCCCCCAAAAGGGGGATGAACGACCTGACTGAAATATCAACGCACAGTCTAAATCGCTGGTCCTTCCTAGGGACATGAATTTTGGAGGGTGTGTTCTTTGTGAAGAGTAGGTACCTATCGAATAAGAAGGGGTTTTTGGAAATTAAACCTTTAAGGGGGTAAAAAGGGGGGATTTTGTTGGTATGAAAAATCTTATTTCTTGAGTTAATAACCTTGAAACTTGGCACGAATACTTGTCTAAGTAAATTATGAAGTTTGGAATTTTTCGTTTTTCTAAAATACCTACCCCCTATAAAAGAGGTATTGGGGGGTGTCAAAATTTGTATGGAAGAATTTTAACGCCCTGTCCGATTAACTTGAAACTCAGTATTTATACTAAGGACTAAAAATAATTAATAACATGTATCAGGGTTTTTCGAAAATCTACCCCGAACTGTGTGAAAAGAGGTAGTTAATTTTAAAGGGGAGGATTTTACCGCGTGGCTTGATTAGCTCGAAAATTGTTATAAATAAACTGAGTCAAGTTATAAAATTCCACCCCTGTGGGGGTGAAAAGCGGGGATACAGTTTATTTGAAAAATCTGATTCCTTTGTTCTATAAACTTAAAAATTGGCCCGAATACTTATTTATCTAAATTAATTATAAAGATCATACCAACATACATTTTCGAAACTTTTAGAGGAAAGTACGAATTTCACGCGGACGAAGTCGCGGGCAGAAGCTAGTTTGAAATAAATGCTTTCACTTTGACTACAGAGCTTAAAAGGCTTAAATAATTACAGATACGTTTCCAACAAATCACATTGATTGAACCTTACCTAGTGAATTAATAGCGACCGCACACAACAAGTTTTAACTGATTTAATTCCCTTAAAAGATGTCATCGCTAATATTAATTTTGAAGAAAAAAAAAACAAATTGTGAAAAAAGAATGTTTATTTCAATGTAGTCACATAATTTCATTAATATAGGTATAGAATATATGTACCTAATTTATGGAACCATGGTCACCCCATCAGTTGCATGTTAGGATATTTTTGATCCAATTTATCTTTTAAAATACTAATACACCATAATCGCAATTTATTTGGAACGAATGTACTCCTATACATAATTCAGGAAGTCGAATTTTGTAAACAAACATGTCATATTTAAAAAGATATAGGCAACTATAGAGGGCCGTGCTGAATAAACTAAAATTGGTTTATTTTTTGAATTTAGCAAGTTGTATGAGAAACCAATGCGGTACATATGTTACTTGCCAAACATGAATTACTTTTATATAGTTTTTGGCTAAGGTTGTTTTGTCTTTTTTAGATATTTTCTCATTTCTTTTGTTTTCAGCACGGCCCCCTATCCACGTCTATATATTATTTGTTATTACGAATTCACAATATCTGTTACGGTACATAGAACGTGTTAATAAAGTACATTCCTTGAGTTTATGAAACTTTTTAATACGCTACTTATATATTTTTCAAGTTACACGAGGGCCGTGCTGAAAACGTTTGGCTGGCACGGCCCCCGTTTTTTGCATATTTCTTCAAAAGTACAGAGGTACATTGAAAAAGAAAGCGGTACATATACTCCTAGAGGCGAGTACATTGCATTGGTGTATACCTAAATCGCAAATTCTGGGGGGCCTAGCTGGGCAAACGTACATTAAAAATCTAATCAAACCTTAAATCGAGTTCCAAGTGAGTTACGTTCCAATAGTAGTCATATCAAGGTCGTGGGAACAACGCTCCGTCAGTATAACCGCGGCTACCGGTAGGGCGGCCCGCCCAAACGTATCCGCCCAAACGTTTCACCAACTAACGACTCGTTAACACCGCCACGAGTCGGCAAAGTCAGAAAACCAAAAGTGTAAGCAATGTTTCGTGATAAATCGATAAAGTGTCATGTTGTGTTTCGTTGTTAATTATTTCGTGAAAATGAAGACCTAGGATTTTATCCTTATTTTCCGGGCTCGGTAACTTAAGCTTTGCTTATAACACGCTTAATTATTGAAAAGCTTTCTCGTTAAACATATTTTTTTCCTTTGAACCGCTGAAAGTTATTTAATATTCAATGAAAGGACTTTGTGAAAATATTTTTTGAAAACTGTTTTTATTACTGTTGAGCTGTATTTTGTACAGTTCAAATTGTGTTGGAAATTGTTTGAAATATTGTCCTGGCTGAATTACCGGTTCGATTTGCCTTCTCATTTCAGTTATCTGAATATTTTGTTGAGTAGGGTAGGTCTTGTGATGGTGACTATTATCAATAATGAAAAGTAACCAATTAATTGAGTTATAGAAGGGTCCATCATAAAACACTGAATTCACATAAGCAAAATCAGTCTATAGTGTTGCCACTGCTGGGACACAGGCCTCCTATTGGTGAGAGGGAGTTGGCCGTAATCCACTATGCGGGCCCAGTGTGGGTTGGTAGATGTCACGTGTCTTCGAATTTTTTGAGAGCAGTGGTGATGAACCAATTTACTCAAAGTAAAGCGGCTGTCAGGGTTCGAACCTACGACTCGTAAGTCGCAGCCGTTTCTACTGCGGCACCACTGCTTTCAAAAGTCACAATAGAAACATCAGGATCCAGTCGGTTGACTTTTTTAAAGTGAAGACACGTGAACGTATGCGTAAGAACTTGGCATAATCGTTCCAGCGCTGATTTGCTGGATTCGTTTTCTCCTACACGAGGGGTTTGTGGCTAAGTAATTACAGCCGCACGGGTCGATCGATCAGGTTAAGCTACGTGTTGCCGCGGTTGGTCCATGGATGGGTGACCTTCTTTACATACCAAAACCCCTCCGTGCCTCGGAAAGCACGTTACGCCGTTTGTCTTGGCTGTCATTTGAGGATCTTTGACAGGCGTTACGGGTCGTCAGAAGCCCGAAATCTGACAACCAGTCTTACCAAGGGGTATCTTACCCAGTACCTGGGTTGAGGAGGTCAGATAGGCAGTCGCTCAATGCAAAATACTGGTATTCAGTTGCATCCGGTTAGACTGGAAGCCAACCCCAAAATAGTTGGGAAAAGGCTAGGCAGATGATGATGTTTTCTCCTCTACCTATCGTTTTTCTCCTGAAAAAGTTTATTTTTGTTATTTGTATGTAAATCTATGTACCTACTCGTATTAGTTATCTGCCCTTACTTTGCACCAGCCATGTTTTGCCTCTGTAGCACCCTAAGGTTGACTGGTAGAAACGCCTCTTTGTACAGTATTCTTTCACTAGTGCATAAAGTTTAAATAAATAAATAAAAGAAGGTAGGTAAGTATAGTCGACTTTGAAATTGCTTTACAACCTTTTTTCCTTTTTTTTTTTTTGAGGGTGGGATATCATCAAATGGCTCCTCCCGCTCTGGATGGAGCGTAAGCGTCTTACTGACTAAAACCCACCCGTGTTCCTGCCTTAGCCCTTTATGTTCCGGGGTAGCGGTAATCCTTTCGGACAATCTTTCGGACAATCCCACCCTAAGGTTGAAAGTCACTTGCACGACATTAAACGACAAGGTCTATTTTTGTTTATGTGACCTTTAGATAATTTCAACTTTAGTGAAGTTACTGTTAGCCTGCATCATCCCACTATTGGGCAAAGGCCTCCCCATGATTTCCTATTAGGTATAGTAATCTCATCTCACGAAGCGACGCGGCGACTCGCGCTTTTCTTGTGGTAACCAAGTGTACAAATACGCTGTAAATGTGTGTGTAATCGCAGGAGCTTTCGGTACCGTCCGAGCCAATGGCGAAGTCTGAAGTGTGCGTGTGTGTTATGTACTGGTACTACTCGTCTTCACGCACACATTCACAGCGTAGGTATACACTTGGTAACCACAAGTAAAGTGCGCGTCGCTTCGTAGGATAAAAATACTACAAACTGCATATCTTTATCAAAATAATGGAGATTTTCGTTGCACGTTCGAGAGAAGAAAGAAAAAAATGCCTACAAGTCGTCATACCTATACAGGGTGAAATTTTTGTCACCGTTTTCCTCTTAAGGGGTCATTGTACTCATCATTATGAACAACTTTTACTATGGGACCAAACCCGAAATCGTGAAAAAAAAATCAGCTGTTCCCTGCATTTATGTTCGCATAACTCGTTAAAATGTAGGGAACAGCTGATTTTTTTTGCGTTTTCATGTTTGGTCCCATAATAAAAGTTGTTCATAATGATGAGTACAATGATCCCTTAAGAGGAAAACGGTGATTAAAATTTCACCCTGTATAATATTAACACTGCCTACATTCATGAAGATTACTTCAATTTCGTATGCCACACGGGAATATTCGTAAGCCGAATATCATTGGTAATGCGAGAGGGAGCCATTCGATGTTATTATCAAATAAGCATGTATTCCCAAAACGTACCCCAAGATAATAAGATTAAAATTATGCCCTATATAGCAACTTATAATATTATATGACTTTCGAAAGTAGAAGGATGCCAATTCGTCGCGTATTTTGATGTTTTACAAGTTTTTACCCATTACCTTGATCATGCATAACATTGCATTTTGGGATCGGCTTTCAGTACCGGATGCAGCAAGTGTTTTACATGTAGCGACTGCATAGCTGACTCACATATGCGCGTGATTGACTGAGGGGCCGGCGCGGGGCATCGGGGTACCGAACCCGGTACGCGACGGCCGCTGCGTGCCCTTCACATCACTCAGCTCACAAACGCGCTCGACCACGGGCATTTCATTGTTTTTTAACCGATGAAAAAACGGAGGAGGTTCTCAAGTCAACGCGTATATATGTATTTTTTTTATGTATGATCACGCATAACTTTTTACAGAGCAGTCCGATTTTGATAATTATTTTATTTTACCTTGAAATTGGTCCCATAAATTTGGAAAAAAAAATCTTACCCTAAGGGTGGGAAAATAGGGGTGGTTTATTGTTCATTCACAGATTTGAATGCGGAGTTGTATTACAAGTAAATAAAAAGGCCTACCCATGTTGGTATAAAGCCTGTTTTTTTTTTAAGGAACTAATGTAATTTTTGATAATAATTTCCGAAAAAGTATGCTATTTAGAGACATCGTTTGATTCCTGTATTACATAAACTTCTATCACATAGAATAATTTCAGATTTTTCTCTATGCAAACTTTGAAGATAGGGGATTTTTTGTCATTTTTCATGAAGTGTCGAAAACTGCGGCCTAAAAAAAAGAAAAAGTGAGAGGCCTTTGCCCTGCAGTGGGAATACAGTGAATACAGGCTAGTTACTCTAATTAGGTATTAGACTAGCAGCACCCCGCGGTTTCACCCGCATCAGTCTCTATCCCGTGGGAATATCGAGATAAAAACTATCCTGTCCTTCCCCGGGACTCAAACCATCTCTATACCAAATTTCATCTAAATCGGTTCAGCGGTTTAAGCGTGAAGAGGTAACAGACAGACAGACACACTTTCGCATTTATAATATTAGTATGGATAGAGTTTTGACAAACCAATCAACACCTTAATTTGTTTTAGCTTTAATCACCCAAACCAGCCACCGTGCCTCCCTAGCCAAAAGTACCAATTTTAAAATGTTCCTCACACCAAGTGATACTGTATTAGTTCTAACAGTGTTAATTAGTGAGTGTTAAAACTAGATGTGGACTAAAGAATGTGGTCACGATGAGGAAGTGGCATGCGGCAGTGTGTTCTATCCTCATATGGATGATGCCAACGCGGACAGTGAACTTTCGGACCCAAGAAATGGGTTTGATGCCCCCAAAGTTTGAGCCGACACCGAAAACAGTGACTCCGAAAGTTGGTGTCCCGAAAGTGATTCCGAATTCGATCTCGGAGTTCTTCAGACAGTCGAAGGTGAACGCTGAGACTACTACGGTGTCTGTGAAGACGGTAGATGATGTCCAGTTTCTGAAGAACAGCACCAGTGTAAGGACGCTCAGCTTGCCTTATGTGAGTAGTCTTGTCTTTCTTAAATCTTCATAATATTGCGAATGAATTAATGTTTTTCCTGGAGGAATGTCTATGTTATTTGGATCTCAAAATATAACTTTTTTGTAAGGCAACAGTGTGAAGAATCACGAATAGAAACATATAGTGGTCCTAACTCAAATCAGATGAAAAATGAGATAAAACTTTTGTCATGCAAGCGACGATAGATAGATAAGTCAACAAAATCTTACATCAATCTAAAATAGGTAAATCTTTCTTGGCCAACAAAGATTTCAATAAAGTTAGATATTGGTTTAACTTCCGAACCTCCATAAAATTAATGCTCAGATATAGGTACCTAAATAAACGTTTTACTTCTTTGGATTGGCATCGATTGCGAAGATCCAAGAGAATTACGGATGAAGCAAGCTATTCATTACATTCGGAATATACGGATTTACTAAATTGTTTTTTGACTACTACGTGTATGTACATGTTTGCTACGTATACACATACGCAAAGCATAAACAGATAAGCATAAGCAGATTATGTATTTGAGGACAAAAGTATATTATTTCACCCGCATAAGTGTCGATCCCGTAGGAAAATTGTAATAAAAAGTATCCTATGTGTTAATCCTGGTTATAAACTATCTGCGTGCCAAATTCATCCAAATTCGTTCATTAGTTTTTGCGTGAAAGAGTAACAAACATCCATTCATCCTCACAAACTTTCGCGTTTATAATATTAGTGTGATGTGATGTGATTATACTATATTATTTATATTATACTAGCTGTTATAATATATTAGGTCCTTACATATGAAATTGGCGTTTTTCGTACTGGCCACTTTAATCACGAATTTCTCCTCTTTGGTAAGGAATTCCAAATTCAAATTTGTACAGCTATTTACTCATGTATTTGTGCTTCGATGACCGTCATTCATTTGTTTTTTTTCTTCTGTTTTTTCTGTTTGCGTCACTCATTTTACAAAATGGAAAATTTAAAATATCGCATTATTTACGAGTACGAGTTCCGCCGTGGCACTAGTGCTGCGGAAACGACTCGAAGGGTGAATGATGTGTATGGCGGTCATGTTGCAAAAGAAAACACAGTTCGTTTTTGGTTCCAACGTTTTCGTTCTGGAAATTTCGACCTGCAGAACAAGCCCCGTGGACGGCCTGAGACCCAAGTTAATAATGGAGAATTGAAGGCTATTGTGGAAGCGGACCCATCGCAAACCACGTCCGAGTTAGCTGCAGGCTTCGATGTTAGTGATAAAACTGTTTTAATTCACTTGAAGCAAATTGGGAAGATTAAAAAGCTTGAAAGCACGACAACGCCAGACCACACACTGCGCAACAGACGGCTACCAAATTAGAAGAGCTTGAATTGGAATGTCTTAGACATCCTCCGTACTCCCCGGACCTTGCTCCAACAGATTACCATTTTTTTCGCAATTTGGATAACTTTTTGCAAGGGAAAAAATTCAACTCCGATGGGGCAGTCCAAATCGCCTTCAAAGATTTTATTGATTCCCGTCCGACTGGTTTTTTTAGTAAAGGGATCAATGAACTACCTATAAGATGGCAAAAGTGCATTGAAAACAATGGTTCATACTTTGATTAATTAAATATATTATATTAAAAAATATTCGACTTTTTGTTCCTTCCATACAAAACGCCAATTTCATATGTAAGGACCTAATATTATACTAGCTGTGCCCCGTGGTTTCACCCACATAAGTGTCGGTCCCGTGGGAATATCGGGATAAAAACTATCCTATGTCCTTCCCCGGGACTCAAACTATCTCTATACCAAATTTCATCGAAATCGGTTCAGTAGTTTAGGCGTGAAGAAAAGACAGACAGACAGAGTTACTTTCGCATTTATAATATTAGTTTGGATGGATAATTATAGATATATTATATTATAGTAGGAGTAGGATAATTAGGAAGTAGGATATTGTTAGTGTTTTGTTGTTTACTATGTAGCAAAATAGCTGTGCTACGGGCGTTCAAAGCAAAATTGTTTCAACAGTACCCAATCTCACCTACCTACCTGCTCAAAGAATTCGTAGTAGGTACTCATAGTTTACAGCAAGAGGCCATACTGTCTCATTCCTCATCATTGGATCCGACCCTTCAGTTTCCATGCTATTATTACAATAAGTAATAGTAACGTTTGCACTGTATCTGCACCCTAATTGCGTAACACGGTTCATTAATAGCCGAACACGGCATAAAGATAGACTTCGGCTGCCACCAATAAAACTAAAATTATTTAAGAAAAATTTATACTGCATTAACTATTTAGTAATCTGTGACTGCATGTCGATTATTATTTTCAATCATTTACCAAATAGTTTTCAAGACTTACCGCTGACAATATTTAAAAAAATACTTTTCAAACTATTATTAATTAAAAGATATTATACCGTTAAGGACTACTTAGAAGACAAGTCAATAGAATCCGTAATTTGTAAGTTAGACTAATTGACATTGCTTATTGTGAATACATTTGCACGCCATGTTAGGGCAGGATATGCTGAAACTAATTTACTGTAACACCTTATGTACCATATTCTAGCAAATAAATACTTTGATTGATTTGACTTGATTTAATGTTTCACCAAAACTCCATTGACGTTTTAGTTTACAACCAATGTTTCGTATACTATTTATTTCACAAACAACTCATTCCGCAAATGTTTTATTTTATAAACACTCGCTTTACAAACATTTATTTGGCAAATGCTTCTCTTTACAAATGTTACGGATGATATTTATCATTTATACATTTTTCATTTAATATTTAGATTATTTTGGAAAAATAACGTACCTATATACAAAATATCATTTTTTTATTACACTAGCAACTGCATCAAAAACTGCATTTAAATCCGTTGCGTAGTTTAAAAGATCTAAGCTTACAGACAGCGGGAGTGACTTTGTTTTATACTATGTAAAGATTTTCTAAACCAGTCACAAAGTGATCATGACGGTATTCTCCATTCGGGTCAAATAATTTTCAGGCAAGTATTTTTTTCTATATAATCTAGTCGTTTCTGGTTGTTGTGCTCCATGTTTCTGGCACTCGCCGGCCGCTGCCGCACCACCGCTCGCTTCGCTCGCTCGGCTCGTGCGTAGGGGTCACAGTTTTCACCTAACCTAACCTAACATTTTTTTTTTGTAATAATTAACCTAATCTAACTAGTTCGGTTCCGGGTAGCCCACTAAAAATAATCTCTTTTTTTCTATTAGCGCAAGTCGATGAAAGAATGGGTTTCATTTTTAGAAAATTGCGTAATGATAAGTCAATATATAAAACGTTTTTATTCCAAACGTTGTTTTATGAGATAAAATGAATAAAAAAAATAATAATAATAAGACGGGTTGCACTCCGGGAGTGCCGGCAGAAGTGAAAACTTGAATATTAACGTTGAAATAAATCAATTATGAATTGAATTATTATAACATTTTTTTTTTCACTATTTCTGCGTCACTTTTTTCATTAATCGATGCACTTTGTTCAATTTCCATATTTTAAACACTTTATATACACGAATTTTACGAATACACAGCAGTGTGGCTACTACACAGACGGTCGAGCCATCAGCTGTCCATCCATCCATCCACATCCACGTCCACCGTCACCGTCACCGTCCCCGTCCCCGTCACCGTCACCGTCACCGTCACCGTCACCGTCACCGTCACCGTCACCGTCACCGTCACCGTCACCGTCACCGTCACCGTCACCGTCACCGGCACCGTCACCGTCACCGTCATCACCATCACACCGTCACACCGTCACCGTCACCGTCACCGTCACCGACACCGTCACCGTCACCGTCACCGTCACCGACACCGTCACCGTCACCATCACCGTCACCGTCACCGTCACCGTTACCATCACCGACACCGTCACTGTCACCGTCACCGTCACCGTCACCGTCACCGTCCGTCCGTCCATCCATCCATCCATTATCGTGTCTCACTTGGTTCACTTCGGTTGGCGCCGCCGTAGAAAGAGGGGGGGGGGGAATCTCTCCTGACGGTCACGTGTCCTGACGCGAGTTTAACATTTTTTCCCCATTATAAAAAGTGTGCAACGCCGCTAAAGAAGTTTTCACTTCAAAAATGAATTGCTTGTTAAATAACACGTTATTAAACAAAAGTTTATCTGGTGATTATTTTGTCAAGTGAATTATTTGGCAAACTTGTTGTTGTATAATGATGAAATGACAAATCATGTTTTTGCCAATCGTTGTTAGTCAAGTAAAAATTTGGAAATTAATTTTTGGTAACTGACAGGGCACCGCGTAACACACTATCAATCGGAATCTGAATCATTTTGAAGCAAATTGCTAATCCATTACTTCATAAGTTCGAAAAATTTGTCTGCTCAACACGTAAATAACGCAATGAATGTTGTTAAACTGTCAAAATGAAACCCATTCCGATTGATAAGGCAATTGTGTAACAGGGTAGATTTTCGTTATTTATCATCATTTCATCATTCATCGCACAAATATTTTTTTGGTTTTTTTTTCACTTACATTGGGTTTTTCACTTACATTGAAAATATAGTATATTGGTATTCGTTTGTTATTTCGTTTGACACAATATATGTTGGGATGTGACACGTGCCGCGGTTGTGGTGCGGTGCCGTATTATAAATAACACCTGTAAATAACGATAATTAATAACGAAAATCTACCCAACAACACAATTGCCCCGCTGATTTATCTTAATACTATGAAGTGGGTTACTTTATAAAGTGATGTGCGTAAAATAGTTTATCGATAATCTATCATACTATGGCCGCGGAACTGCCCTATCTATAGCCCAATATGATCTGTTTATCATAGCTATCGATAATGTACTATAATCTGTTTATTTTGGAGTAAGCGAAATTGGCCACTTTTTGTTATCGTTTGACGATTATTCGAACTTGTTTGTCAAACTTTCTTTGCATAATGTTTTGTTTGCCTTGTAAAGCAAGCGTAAAATATTAGGAAGCTAGTTCTTTAGTTGTCGCTTAAATACATCATGATAAATAAAATTTAGGGCTATTTAGTAAGTATTTAATCTATCTATACTAATAATAAAGCTGAGTTTGTTTGTTTGAACACGCTTATCTCCAGAACCACCAGTTCCTTCATCCATCTTGAGGAAGGCTACTTAAAATCTTGGAACCTTAGAAGCAGGCCAAAAACAAAGAAAGTCAGAATGAATGCTGAGCAGCTAGTATATCATAATTATTTCCACAAACGATGTACTTTTTATATATTATGACGCGCGTTGTCAGCCTGATCCTTTATTCTTTTGTATCCTTCTAAATATGAATCGATCAACTTAAAATAAACCATTTGTAGACGTCGGATATCAAAACCAATTGGACAAAACCTCTACAGTGCTATATGTTTGTCACAGGACTAACTTTTTTTTATAAAACAACTCCATCAATAAGTTTAAATCCAATGTCAAATGTGAGTCCATTTCCGTTCCTTTATACCTACCTATTGTTCCTTTTTGTTACACCTGAAACATCCTATAACAAGTTACTCAAACAGGACATACACACAAACACACACCCCCTCACACGCATAACGCACACATACTTATAACATGGTTAATATCCCAAAATGACAAAGCAATAAGCTATACCACGCGCATGCGATCGTAATTCAAATACACCAATACATAATTATCTTATCCGTTATTATCTATGTGACTGTGTGCACGTCATATCTACTTGAGTTTTGGTATTATCAACGGATTGGACCGAAATTGATATCAACAACCTATCTTAATCATGAAACAATTCGCGTATTTGTGTATCAAGCGCACGGACATATTTTTGAAGACATGTTTGATTTTTTTGTTTAATATTTAAATAAAAATAAAGTTTTGTGTGTGAACTACTTTTAGTGCAGTGTGGGGGTGTGTTAGTGAGAAAATGTGTGTGCGAAGTGTGTTTGTGTTAGTGTTTATGTGTTGTGTGAATTCTCGGGCTCAATGGGACCCAAATGACTCCCCTGATACACACGAACATCCGGGTATGCTTCCGAATGGAAAGCCTTCTCAGTCTGGTACAATACCAAGAGTTTCTAACTCCCCCGAAAATCCTGTTATACATCCGCAAATAATGACTGCGCAGAACGGATATTCGGACGACACCGTTTATCCGCAACCCCAAGGAATACTTCCTCAACATGATCCTTCCTCCGGACTTCCCGACGATCCTAAAAATTCGGATATATATCCGCAAGAAATGGCTCCCCAATATGATCCGTCCTCCAGATTTTCGGACTCTCCATATATGCATCATCACCATAGACAAAGAAGGCCTCTTCCATATGGTCCATCCCCCGGAATTTTCGACGAACCTGAAGATACGGATATGCATCCGCAAGGAATGCCTCCTCAATATGATCCGTCCCACAGATTTCCAGATTCCCTAAATAATCTATATATACACCCGGAAGGAATGCCTCCTCAATATGATCCGTCATCCGGATATTCCGACACCTCCGATAGTAGGCATTTGCAACCAGAAGGAACGCCTCCCCCAAATGATCCACCGTCCAGATTTTCGGGCACCCCCAATCATCCATATATTATTGTGCAACCGCAAGGAAGGCCCCCTCCGTATGGTTCGTCCCACGAAACTTCAAACGTACCTGAAAATCCGTACCTGAATCCGCAAGGTTATCGTCCATCTCCCGGAATTCCGGAGATCCGGGAACATCCGGACATGCATCCGCACAAAATGCCGCCTCCGTTTGGACCGATGCCGGACTATGTAAGTTTCGAATGTAAATAATATTTATCTTTGTATCGTAAACAAAAATCTTTTGTTATTTTTCGTAAAGGGCAAACATAATTTGCGAAAACACATTGTTTTTCTTGCCAATCATAACCTTCATATAAAAGCGTATAAAACGTTATGAAGAAGACATATTTATCAGTCAACATTGAACGATGAAAATGTTTGCTAGAAATTGACGAATTAAAGAAAATGTTCTTGTGGAAATACTTTAGAAATCTTACAATATACAGGGTGAAATTGAACACATGCGACAAATCGAAATGGGAGATTGTACTCATTATTATGAACAACTTTTACTATGGGAGCAAGCCTGAAATCGCGAAAAAAAAATCAGTTGTTCCGTACATTTTGATGAGTTATGCGAACATAAATGTAGGGAACAGCAGATTTTTTTTCGCGATTTCAGGTTTGGTCCCATAATAAAAGTTGTTCATAATAATGAGTACAATCTCCCATTTCGATTTGTCGCATGTGTTCAATTACACCCTGTATATTTAACTTATTTATTTTAGAGAGTAAAAAGATACAACTCTCTCTGTCTCTCACACTCAATCTCTCTTAATTCTTTATTTTTAAGAAGTTTAAATTCTATAGGGTGTCCCTCTAAGTATGGATCAAATCGAATAGGGGCGTGGACAAGTTCATTTCCAAACGAATTAACAAAAAAAAAGAAAATCGAAAAAAGAAACTAAAAAAAGAGAAGAGAAATCGAAGCGTTTGTAAAAATCGTAAAAAAAAAACTATCAGGGCTATCAGTTTAATTTTTGTAGATAGAGCCCTGACCGTATTTTTTATGATTATTTTCTTTAAGCACAATGCGCAGTGATTGAAAAAAAGAAAATTAAAATTGGTCACAACTTTTTAAAACGTAAAAAAATTCACCGACATTCTCATGGTTAAATAGTTTGGAAATGATGACTTTGCCCACGCCCCTATTCGATTTGATCCATACTTCCAGGGACACTCTGTATATTAACTTAATATCACGTACCTACGGAGATGCACGCGCAATTTCTTTATCGTTATTCCTGTTTGTTTATAAGAGTGAACATTTTTACTCGTACTTATATTAATTTTCGTAGCTGAAGAAAAACTTTAGAAAGAAAATACGCCCACATTAAGTTTGCTTTATTCATAAAAATGTTGATGTAACTAAAATAGATCCCAATTTAAATGAAATTAAGATTGATTTTACCTACTTGATATGGATAACAGAAATAACAAAAACATAGCATAACTTCACGGCTATAATCATCGAAGGCATAGACAGAAGTGTATCTATGGTAAGTACACCAACATTTCGACGGCTATGTTAGGTGCCATATTATACAATGCGTAAAGTAATTGAATTAAGGGGGCAAAAGGACCTAAACGCAAAAAACGCAAGTCTTATAATGCCTAAAAGTATATGATCGACTAAATCAGAATAATATTCTTCGGGATATATGGTAGTTACATAGTGTGTTGAAAACAACTAATTTGATTCGATAGAAAAAGTCATGAAAATACCTCTGAAAACATTCTTTTCACAATAAAACCATACTAAAATCTGATTTTTTGTCCGATTATTCTGCAAGCAATAAAGTCAAAGTCAAAGCATTTATTTCAAATAGGCACATAAAAGGCACTTTTGAACGTCAAAAATTATCTTAAAATAGAATTGATTCTAGTCGCAAATATACTAAAGCACAGTGTTTTAATTTACGAAAAATGGACGAAGTACCGCCTACGCTAGACGCATGTGTAGATTTGTGATATGACCAGTATTCCCTCTCACAATCAGTATCTAGTATAGCTAATTTTATAAATAAACTATGTTTTAAGTATCCAGAATAGTAAAAATTTAGTGTGTGTAATATTATTATACTAAAGAAACAGCTGTTCAACAGTTTAACTGCGCGAATGGTTTGAGCTTGTGAGTTCAACTTTATGTTATGAATTATGAATAATAATATAAAAATTGTGAATAATTCAACGATTTTTGTTGATAAAGGATCCGGGATTTATTTAGTTTGTTAGGTTTGGACTAGTTATTTTTTTTATACCAACTATTTACACTAGATACTAAATTAAATGACTAACTAACTTAGGTTAGTAAACTTTTGTTGTTATAGTATAGTATTTACATATTTGAAAAGCTAAAAGTCTCTAAAATAATAATATACTTTACAATTATATAAAAAAAGGGAGGGGAAAGAACCATAAGGCATCAAAAAATTCTTCCGCATCGCTGTCGACAGGAACAGTGCCCAAAAGGCTGGCAGCATTGCCACGTTGTATGGCAATGCTGATTCTTTGGCCAAAAAATAGGCCAACCTTAGGTTAGTAAACTTGAGTGTGAATTTGGTTGTGAATTTGCGAAGTTCTACCATTCCATTATTCAGTAGGAAACCTAAATTATTTTACTTGTATAACTGAAAAGCAACAAGTAGGTACCTACAGCTAGAGAAACTTTAGGTACTTTTTAACCGACTTCATTAAGTAAATTGACGCTTACGTCAATTTGGCATTTTGTAGCCATCTCGTACAACTGTCAAAGAATGACAGTTCAGCTTTGAATGTACGGACAATATAGTTATACAAATCATTTTCCTGACTTTATCTACAGTTAACTTCCACTTTTTATTCCAAGGGTATTTTCATTGAGTTGCATCGAATGGCAGCAACAAGTGGCTGTTCGTTGAAAAGCTACAGGTTGCTCCCATTCGTGTTATACACTAACATCGAATTAAAATTATACACAGTGTAGTGGAATGACTACCTCGTTGGTCTAGTGGGGGTAAGCACTACTGTTGAGCATGAGGTCTTGCGTTTGATTCCCGGGATTGGCAGTGTTACTCGGTTTTTACATTTGGAATTTCTCAGTAACCGCCCGGAGTCTAAACTTGTGCCCGGTTGATGGCATAACTCCCCGTATTCCGTGGAACTTAAACATACCTAACTGGTGAAATGGTGGGTGGACTAATAGGTAACCTCTGCCTAACCCTTTGAGGAAAACAAGCGTGATGTTATGTTAATGTAAAGGCGGATACAGACAGACAGACATTGCGAGGCATGCGCCGCGCGCGCCTCGCAACACACGCCTCGAGTAACGAGTAGCCTCACCACGAATATGAACGTCCACACATTGCTAATTCTTTTACCTATTGTGGTATTATAGTAATTTTATTTTAGGTGCACGTCCTCACATAACTATTATTATATAATTAATTTACCTATGCAAAAATTTGTAAAACATTTTAAAAGAGTAACGGTGGAGTTTCTTGCCCATTCTTCTTCATACGAAAACTACCTTTTGGAAGGGGCGACTGGAATTAATTCTATTTTAATATAATTTTTTGACGTTCAAACGTGCCTTTTATGTGCCTATTTGAAATAAATGCTTTGACTTTGAATTGATTGCGAAGCATGCGATGTGCGCTGTGCGCTGCGCATGCCTCGCAAGTTGCAATGTGCCTCGCAACCCAAAACACCCACCCTTCACCACTTCTATTACCCGGCGTTATTTTATTGCGCAGGCCGCTATAAATAGAAATAGAGTATTGTTTTTTTTCTTCACCTTTTCAATTTCGTATTTTCGGGAAAACAAAAAAGTTAAAAGGTTGCATTGTAAAAATAAAAACGCCACGTAATTTTTGCTTCCTGAATAAGTTATGTTTTTATTAAGAATTCCATTGAATTTTTCCTTATATATTGCGTCAGACAACCTTTGTGAAGGAATATCTCGATGGATACCAAAATTATCTTTATGGTTTTTCTATCAACCAGCGGCCATGACGTTATTCTATCAACTTCAGTGCCTTTATACAATTACCCTCAATTACTCCATTTTAAATTTTCTGTGGCTTGAATCCGAGTTTTCCTTACAATTTCATTGTCTATAATATTACCTACTTCAAAGGACTTCGGTCGAAGTAAATTAGTTTTGCAGACAATATTTTGAGAAAGCCGACATCACAGGGATCTTGAAAGAAGGACTTATGTAATCTGGGTTCGCGATTTATTTGCCAAAAATGTAAACAAATATGAATTAATGGAAAAATAACTTGAATTCCTACACAATAAAGTTCAGTTTATGCTACAAACATTTTTATAACTTTTTCAATAGTGCTAGTCACTCTTAGGTTAGGTCGTAGCGTGATGTTAAATAGCCTATTTAACCTTCCTCAAGAACTGGGCTATCAAATGCAAAAAGAACTTTTTAAATCCGACTGGTTCAGTTCCTGAGATTAGCGCGTTCAAACATACAAACTCTGCAGCTTTACGGTTACCCCTTACTAATAAACGTTGTATAGTGTCTGTATAGTTACACAACGCTTTGTCTTCTTCTTTCGAAAGTCAAATTACTGACGACTGAAAGAGAGAAATCGGTGTGTAACTATTCATCTGATATAATACGTTTATTAGTAGGTAAGGGAGTTAGTAAATAAATAAATTAGTGCGTTATTTGGCATATAAATTGTTTATAGTTGAAAGATAAATAATTAATCTCTTTAAAACTTAATAAATAACTTACCTATCAGATATTAAAAAACCAACACCCATTGTTGTGGCTTGTGCGATAAGTGGAAATAACCGGAACATCAGGGATTATCGTCAAATTAATCATCTGCCGGTACTTGCAGATAGCAAAGCATTATTAGTTTGATACACATGGGGATGACGTCATCATCCGTGGTGATCTGCGGGGTAATTGCGTAACACACTATCATCAGTAGCAATCGGTTTCATTTTGACAGTTCCACAACATTCATTGCGCTATTTACGTTGTTGAGCTGACACATTTTTCGAACATATGAAGCAATGGATTAGCAATATCCTTCGAAATGAATGAGATTGATAGTGTGTTACGCAATTAGGGTGCTGAGTTGTAATTTGAGTACCTATCTACTTACTATACATGCAAATAAAATAAAAATGAAGTGTCTTTTGTAATAGCAAAATAACAGCTGCACTAAATGCATATAAAGTAAACAAGCTATTTATAACAAAAAAAAAAAAAAAAGATTTTTAAAATGTTTGTCTGTCTGTCTGTTTGTTCCATCTAATCTTCGAAACGGCCGGACCTATTTTGACAGGACTTTCACTGGCACATAGCTGATGTTATAAGAAGTACTTAAGGGTTCCGCGCAAAATAGTTAAAGCCCATGAAAGCCAATTGGTTTCCTCATAGAAATTTAAAAAACCCTTCTTTCATATATCTATGGTTGTCCTACATGCATGCGAACGAAGTCGCGGGCACAGGAGTCTAGTCCATAATAAAACCTGTATTTGTTTTAAAGGGGTCCGTATCTTCCTCTCGTAAATCTCTTCGCAGCGTCGCGGGTAAATATTGGGTCCATGAGTCGTGATGGCGGTGTGAGTAAGGCTCCGCCTCTCATGCACGAGGTTGTGGGTTCAAATCCGAGCTAGTACCAAATGTGACTTGTCCCGGACGGTACAGAGAACTCCTGCGCATACACCATAGCAATGTAAAAAAACAGACCTATGGCTTACACACACATTCATGGCGTGTTTGTACACTTGGCAACCACAAGTAAAGCGCGCGTCGCTTCGTGTAATAATAATACTGTACTGACTTATGCCCGGTTTCTGAGGTTTTTAAACGGAGTTTATCCATTCGATAGTGATTATTGGTTCGATATCGTGTTTCTGAACACGTCATTAAGGAAGAATTTAGCTTAAAAGTCGAGTGAATTATTATCGAGGGTTTGTCTGAGAACCTCAAAAACCGAGCATAAGCAAGGAATTCGCTTAAATAGATAATTATGTCGAATCAAGAGCTATTGAAAGTTTAAACTCCGTTTAAGAATTCTACAGAAACCGGGCATTAGTGGTGCCGATTCTGTTGTTCACAAAGTGCATCTTTTTCTTTCTATTTCATTAAGAAAAGGACAGAAGATACATTTTGTTTTGGTGCTGTCAAATTAACACGTTTTTAATCACGTCTTTTGTATGGAGTAGTGTCAGGCGCTGATTAATTTGACAGGACTAAGCTTAAATTTATCTTCTGTCCTTTTCTTAATGAAATAGAGAGAAAAAGATACACTGAACTTGAATTTAGTTTAGTTTGTGAACAAAGGAATCGGCACCATTATCTACGTAGTACCATGATCATAACTTTTTCGTTATACATTTTTACAGTAGAGTTATTCCATGGCTCAAAATAAATCAAATACATTTGCTCGTCCATCTCAATCATTCAGTAAGAAGCATGCAGTAACAATATTTGTATTCGCCAAATATTTTGGCGCCGCTCAGCGTGCGTGTTATTTTTATCTCAGCTATCAATCTCGACATGACTGTAAACTACATTTTGTAGCACATAAAATTATCTTTAAGTAAAATCATCAACATAATAAAATCGTAGCGAAGTCAAAACTGTACATTCAATATATTTTTAGGCAATTTTTGCTAGGTCCGTGAACGACTCTAATGCCGAAAATATCGTTTTTAGAATTTCTGTCTGTTTGTCTGAATGTATGTATGTATGTTCCAGCATCTCGCAAAAACTACTTAAGATGATGCATAGATATTCCCTATGAGTCTGGTCAGTCTATAGGCTATAAATTATCACGCTATTTGCTACGGGGGATGAGCAATATTGCAAATTTAGGAATGATTTATATTAGACCGGGCCGTGCCCGGGGCGTACCGTGTACGTGGCCCGGACGGGCACGGCGGGGGTGTGTTTTCTTCAAAATTGTTGAAATAAATGCTTTGATTATAGGGTTATTATTAAGATCCGCCTCTCTCTGTCTCCCTCCAAAAATATAATACTTAGGTACTTAAACTTCTGTCCCTTTCTGATATGATCTCATTTATTGCAGGCAGATGCCCCACATCTTCCGCACTTACCCCACCGGTCAGCACCGGTACAGCATGCAGGTCTACCGCGGAAGCTGGAGGTCTTCCCTTTACCGTTGGAGAACTCGGACCATGAGCTGAAGTTTAACGTGTCATGGGTACCTTCTATGGGTAAGGCTCTCAATTTTAAACAGAAAAAAAACTGACTAAAACCACATGAGCTCAGTACCCGAAAACAGGAAATATCATTCTGTTCTCGGGTTTCGGACATAGGTCCATATCCAAAGGTTTCCAATGGGACCTTATTACTGACGGCCCACTGCACCGTCTGTCACACACCAGGCTGCATATATTTTAGCGACGGTAATAGACTCTAGTGTAGTGTTGTGGCGGCATCTATATCGCCACATTCGAACTACGCATCCTAATGACGTCACGTAAAATCCTGCATCGCGCAAGTGGAGTTTACCGCGCAAGTAGCTTTTTATAAAACGTCCCGACATCAAGCGTCGGGCAGTAACCCACCAGGCACAACACCCTTCTGGTCGGGCGGCCCCTTTCTTTTCTATGCAAAATTAGTGAAAAATATACATACACGGTACTTATGCAACGTGTTTTTTTTTTGATATCCCATAACTCTAGGGGGTCATTGACTCATTGTACCTAAGCATCATTATGAATAACTTTTACTATGGGACCAAATCTGAATCGCGAAAAAAAAATCAGCTGTTCCCTACATTTTGACGAGTTATGCGAACATAAATGTAGGGAACAGCTGATTTTTTTTTCGCGATTTCAGGTTTGACCCCATAGTAAAAGTTGTTCATAATGATGAGTACAATGACCCCCTAGAGTTATGGGATATAAAAAAAACACTTTGTATATGGGACTTAGCTATCGCGTATGATAGTAAAGTATAATTAGGTACTTAGTGCACGAATCCGGCTCGCGCTTGGCTGATTTTTCTCTTTTCAGAACACTGCAATTTCCTTTAGTCTGCGTTTTCTTTTTATTGATGTCCCATTTTAATTTATCGTTGAAAATCTTGAAGTTTCATTATTTGAGACGACATCATATCGAGCGACGATACCAGACAACAATTTCCTTTTCAAAAATCCTTCATCAGACTGTCATTTCCTTTTACTGCAAATTGACCAGACGCTAGGCGGTCAGACCACTAGAGGTATGGTTCATGTCCGTTGAACCGCCAATTGTCTTAATATTGTGGTACATCGACCATTGGTTATCGGTCGTTGCTGCCATAGAAGTTCTCCAGATGGTGCGAAAAACATTTGACGTACGAATGTTATTGGGTTGCAAAAGTATTACGTACGTATTTTAAACAAACGCCCGCCCGCGCTGTATACGCACGTAATCGGAATGTACTCGGACCGACTTGTTGCTTATCAAGGTTTACGCATCGTTAACCAGACATTATTGTCCTCCTACACGAATTGAAGGGACATATTACCCTGCCTTGTAAACACCCACTCAATAACCAGTGCAGATACATCAGTAGGGATATATGGAACAGGGGTAAATTCCGAATTTCACTTATATCGACAGATAATTTCATAATATTATAAAAGCGAAAGTAGGTAACTCTGTTTGTCTGTTACCTTTCACGCCACAGAAATAACCGTAATTAAACAGATAGGTAACCTGTAGTCTGGAGAAGGACATAGGATACTTTCATCCTGGATAAATTTGTATCGTAAAAACCAGCCACGTGCGAGTCGGAGTCGTACACGACGGATTCCGTAGGTACCACAAAGCAAAAAACGCCGAAAAAACAAGTTTCTTGTATGGAAATCCTTTTTCATTTTTTCTTTATTTTATTTGTATTATTTGTTGTTATAGCGGCACTAGAAATACACTGTGAAAATTTCAACTGTCTACCTATTACGGTTCATTAGATACAGACAAACGGACGGCCGGACGGATAGCGAGCGAATGCTTAGTAATAGGCATAGATATCCGAGTAATAGGGTTCCGTAGGCACCCTTTGCGTACAGAACCCCAATGATGAAATGAGGATGTGAAAGAGGATGCAACAGCTAGTTATTTATAGCCCTCACGTGTGACAATACATAAATATTCGTCGGAGTACAAACTTTCAACAAACAAATCTACTACCAACAATGCTGAATGGCCAATCTTCAATTGCTGCTGACTAACATTTGGTGCAATCAACTCAGCCCATTGCAGTCCACTGCTGGACATAAGCCTCTCCCAAGCTGTGCCACAACCCTTCCGCATCCAGTCTGTTCCAGCCACACATATAGATATACCTAGATAAACGAACTGTATGAAAACTAAGCGTGCCACTTTTTGACAACCAACTATGACGTCACAAGCTCGCGCTCTCTCGCTCACGCTCACCCAGCCAGCAGTACGCAGGACTGAGCGCGAAAGTGGCGGAATATGATTTTCGATCGTAAACTGGTGCGATTTTTGGCACGCCAAGTAGGTGCTCTTGCGTTATCTAGGTGCATCTATATATGTGGTTCCAGCCACTTTTAAGTAGGTAAATGGCAAATAAATACGAATTGCGGGAATCCATGTAAATAATGGTTAGCAATATAGGAAGGTCATTCAATTCTCCTCCAAATACCTTCACTAGGTTTAGTTGTGACAGCGGACTTTTCGTTTGGCACAGGGCGCCCTATGATCGTCGGTCCATCTAGCTGGGCGACTCACGCTACGCTTGCCGATACGCCTATGGCCTGAGTAATGATGATCTGTTTTTGCATACGAGAAAAGAAGACCAACTTACATTAATTATAATAAGGATTATTCACAAAAAAAAAAAAAAATACAGAAACAAATTTACAATGTACATTGTACATTACAATTCATTGCAAGTTGCAAAATCTGTACAAAATGTATATAACCCTGTCCCTTAGACTAGGAGAGCCTGTATTCTAAGAGACAGTGTTCTGCCAAATAATTATTCAAACATGATATAATATAATACAACAAATGAACGGTGTCGATGTTATTAAGCTTCTGTAATTTTGTGGTGTGTGAAGTGTAAATGAAGTGAAATGTGTTGTTACACCTTTGAGTTTATGCTAAGTGCCTAATTATGTGCCTTCTTAATGTAAGAGCTGTAAGACTACTACTGCCTACTGAGTTGGATTACTAGATGATGTATGTGAGCAAGGACTCCGTGTAGGCATAGTCTTTTTGTAGTAGCCACTCTGTTACTGTGGATTTAACTTTGTATGTGCAAATTCCAACACTATTTATTACAACGTCAATCACCCAACAATAGGGTGCAATTCAAAGCACGTGTATGAAACGCCTCGTAACACAGACTACGGTTCGCAGCGGAAGTTCCAGCTGCTATTGACTATGTGGACAGAGAGAACATACCAATCGTTCGCAAATATTAACTAGACGACTCGTTAATGCACTGTGTTGATGTGAATGAAAATGACGGGATTCGGATTGCAATGACGCATTTGCTTGCAATGATGGGATTTGCATGCCATTGAGAAACTTATATATGAAGTATCATAAATATACAGGGTGTTACAGAAAGGGTATATCAATACAAACGGGTTGAAGAGTGTATCTGGTCTAGAATCTCTGTACAAAATTTCAGCTCAAAAGCATTAACTTTGAAAATGCTTAATAATTTTTTATTTCGACATCACGGCGCTGCACTGGCGCGCGGCGGCGTGATGTTCGTGTACTAGGCGCACAGACACACTACAGATAATGGATAATGACCCTCGTAGTGCGGTGACACGTTTGTTATGATTTCAATTTAATAAACTATCGAAATAAAAAAATATTAAGCATTTTCAAAGTTACTGCTTTTGAGATGAAATTTTGTACAGAGATTCTAGACCAGATACACTCTTCAACCCGTTTGTATTGATATACCCTTTCCGTAACACCCTGTATAGTATTTCTAGTTTCTGCCCGCGGCTTCGTCCGCGTGAAATTTCTTTTTGCCCCGACCCACCCCGTTTTTGCTCGGCTCCTAAGGTGGGTGATGGGTGGGTGGCTGAGGTGGTGGGTGTATATAGCCTTCCTCATGAATTGTGCTATCAAATGCAAAAATATTTTATTATCAATCAAATCCGACTGGTAGTTCCGTAGATTAGTGCTTTCAAAGAAACAAACAAACTCGTCAGCTTTATTATCCTATAGATGTCTGGTCGAACAAATTTTTACTATAAACAAACTTGTGTTAGTAAAAATACTAAAATAATGTCATCTATGCTTCGCTTATGAATAAAATATTTTCGTTGTTAAAGGAGGTGTTGCGAATGGATATTCCTTGGAGGTGTGGAGTTTGACTGAAACTGTCGACTGTCAGCCACCAAACTCACCAACAAACTTACCAATTTGCTATGAATACAACATCGCTGGGGTGAGTCAGTTGTGTACCGTTTGATTTTGTTTTTGATGAGTAGAAGGTCACAATGGATAATTTCGTTGGAAGGTCTAAGGTCCAGTTGAAAACCTGCATCAGGCATAAGTTGCTTGCATTTTTGCTGATCTGGGCCTTTTTGGCGCAGCCGTGAGGCACACTTTCCTGCTAATTTATTACATCGGACTTTTCACTTTTTATTTGATTTTTATCTGATCTATTGTGTATTTTAGTCTGTGCTAAATATTTTCTTTGTTCTTTTGGAATTTTCTTAAATGCAGTTTTTTTAGCTCATATGGAGATGATTTGATGTAAGATGGAAAGGTCACTTTATTATAGGCAACGGCTAAAAATTACCCATTAAAACTCTGACCGAACTGAAGCAAATCCCGCGCGGCACGTGGAACGAAATTCTCTCGCGCCGTTTGTGTCAACTAGCCTGTCATGCCAAAATATCCTGGTGCAGACATATGCCTCTTTATTCATAAACGTTGTTTAAAGTGATTAGCGACTGTTTAACCATACATTTTTGACCTTAACTTTAATCATCGTTTATAAATAAACCCCAATATTTCGTTTCTACCCCACAGAACGTGACGTGGGCTTTGATCCCTGCACTCTCGAGCACCGTTGCTGAGACATGCGCGATTCGTCCCGGATGCGCGTACAACGTCAAACTGATGTCGCATCCCTGGGATGGCCACACCACCGCCAATTTACTTGTAGAGCTTGATGGTGAGTTAGCATAACAACCTCAGGTTCCGTCAGCTTGATGGGTAAACCTAAAGAAAAATATAGAATAGAATACTCTTTATCCATACTAATAATATAAGGGTGCTAATTAAGGCAGCTTCTTTAAAATGTCATTCTCGTCTGCAAATATATTTAGTTGTCTAATGAATTAATAGGTCAGCGACGAACTTTTAGCGTCTAATAAATGGTTTATAAGCGACCATATATTGTAAAACAAGCTACTGTAAATATGACGCAACATGGTGATAATTCTTAAGCAACTAAATTTGTGATATGTCTACTCATTGCCAGCTTCTAATAAGTGTATCAACTTCATCTATAAAATAATATCAACGTACTCTAATTTCATAGAGTCACCTTTATTTTTATACTTTAGCATAAGTAATTGATGAGTGAATCTACTATATTTGAACATAAAATTTCCTTATTATTGTCATCAAATAATGGTCAATGAAAGCTCTAATTTCATGTATTCGCCTATCTATTTATAATGTTACCACAAGTAATTGACTATTATACCTACCCAAATGAACATTCTTCGCGGGGCCCCTATTTCTGTGTAAAGGGTTTAAAGTAACCTAACCAAACCGAACCTCGGGGTGCCCATCGCTCGCTCTTGCATCCTATGCCGACGGAGCCCCGCTTCGCGGGGCCCCTATTTCTGTGTAAAGGGTTTAAAGTAACCTAACCAAACCGAACCTCGGAGTGCCCTTCGCTCGCTCTTGCATCCTACGTCGTCTATCGGTCGCGCCCCTCTGATTCCCAACGAGCGTCAGGTACACTCCCGCGCTTGTGTTGCAAACTTTCACGAAAAAAGAATATGATTTATTAATTTAGTTGTTGAATGAAAAACTTTGATTGCTAATTTTGAGGCTGGAACTTGATTTTATTAGCAGACAGATGTTGAATCTCTAAAATATATAAAGTAGCTCACTTACAACATTAGTCGCTGAGTTATCAAATCAGAAGTAAATATATTTATCGGTAGCTCGGAGTCATATTAATTTACGCTCGTAAATTGACGCTGGTTTTTTGATATTCTGTTGGAATAGTAAAGATGATGAATTAATATAATTGAAGCTGTTCTATTAACTCGTCGCCCACATATAAAAAAAGACGCTAGGTTGCAGGTGCTAAAGAAAACTTTTGTTGCCGCACATATAATTTCCCATAATATAAATTCGAAAGTAACTCTGTCTGTCTGTCTGTATGTTACCTTTTCACGCCTAAACCGCTTAACCGATTTAGATGGGTAGGTATAGAGATAGCTTGAGTTCCCGGGAAAGGACATAGGATACTTTTTATCCCGATAATCCCACGGGATCGAGACTTATGCGGGTGAAACCGCAGGGCGCAGTTAGTTATATATAAATTACAGATATAAATATAGAAATTTTACAAAGGGTGACACAAAGGTCAGTCTTATCGCTAAGAGCGATCTTTTAAAGACAACCTTTGGATGGATTAAAAAGGCGAAGAGGTACTTAGTATATTATTGATTGTAAAACAATGAAATCATTAACTAGGTACCTAAATTATGAGCAGCCAGCCTCAAAAAGATGTACAAACGACAAGAATTTATTTAATTGTTTACAATCTTTGTTCCATAATTATGGTACTAATGTGTATACACAAAAATGATTATTACACATTGGGTACATAATTGTAGCTAAAGAATTAAAGGAACACACAGAAACATATCACAGGACTAATAAAAATGGTTGCCTTACCTGTACCAGCAGTCTACAAGCATATTTTGTTCCAGAGTGTGTCGTAGGAGTATGCTCATGCGCACACTGGCCCCGCCTTCCCGCACCAGTGGTTTCGGCGCAGTCAGTCATCATTAAAGGCAAGATGAATTCCAACATAAGCTGGACTTTACCAACACCGAGTTACCCGCAGAGACTGCCCTCTGCTAAACTTGGCAAGCAAAGCTATATTGTGAGGTTAGTATTAATAAATAAATTAGGTTCGTTTCTAAATTTGTTTTAAGTAATGTTTGTTTTTATCTAGTTAGCTCGGAGATTTAGACGAAAACAAACATTACTTAAAATAAATAATGTTCTTGTACAGACGCCAGCACATCAACCTACACCTAACGGTCACATTTCCCCAATCAACTTTGAACCTTATGCTTCAGTGATAAAGTTGAAAATCTATTAAAGAAATTTGACAGATTGTAGTAGGTTGATGTGCTGGCGTCTGTACACCGATTTTATTCAATTTCCAGCGGCCATTGTTGTTTATATCTTTGGCAAATTTAGCGCGGCCGGACCTTAGACAAGTAGCAATCGCTACCCCAGCGGGGCAATTGCGTAACACATTATCAATCGGAATCGGTTTCATTTTGTCAGTTCAACAATATTCATTGCGTTATTTACGTGTTGAGCAGACAAATTTTTCGAACATATAAAGCAATGGATTAGCAATTTGAGGGTGCAGTTTATCACTTTCCATAATTGTTATTGTCGGCCTCATTGTCAATCTATTACATGTAAAAAAACTTTTTAAGAAAAAAAAAAACCGACTTCCAGAAAAACACTACAAAGTGAAAAATAACTTTATTTCGGAAGTCGGTGTCTTTGGATCTGTATTTTAGTTTTTTGCCACCGACTTCCGAAATAAAGTTATTTTTCACTTTGTAGTGTTTTTTTGGAAGTCGGTTTTTTTTTTCTTAAAAAGTTTTTATTTCACGCTTTTTAGTGGGTCTGCTTATAATTTATCTAAGTTACAATAGCCTAGTGATTATCGCCTTTTACAAACAAAATATTGCTTTTCCCGATGCAGGGAAGTTAATTGTTGAGGAGTTCTCCAGGTCCACCATCAGCTCCATATCACCATTCACATTGTGACGAGCATAAATTGCTTAGCAACCATATTAAAGTAATCGAATCGCAACCCGTGAAATACTTAGATATTATTGAGTACTTCCGATGGCCATCTGTGGTCTTCATCATCAGTTCCACTTCACCAAATAGTGCTTTCCGAGAGCAAATGCACGAGTTACTATAAAAAATGCCCAAATCGCTATAGGTGTGCCTATAATATTTGAAGAGTTCCTTCGATTTCTCCAGGATCCCATCATCAAATCTTGACCTGATGCTTTTAGACTAGATGCTGATAATCCTGGCTGCAGCATCAGGCCAGACTTATGTCAACATTACATTGAACTTAAAATTTAGTCCTGTTTAAAATGAGCCCAAACACGACTACGGTGCTGTAATTTCAAGGTTGGTACTTTTTCTGATGCTCCTGGCTTCAGCATCAGGTCTTTATGTACTTCGGTGTTCCTCATTAACAGTACGTTTATCCACACATCGAACCCTTTTCAATGAGCCTAAACACGATATATCTGCTGTTAGTTGTCGAGGAGTTAGGTACTCTGCAGACTATCCTGACTGCAGCATCAGATCATGACTTGATGATCATGAGACCAAATGTGGCAAATGCCCTATCAAACATCAAAACAATTTACTAAAACAGTCCTTTCCTGTTCGAGTAACTTCTTACTGTTAAGGAGTTGTACCTTCCATCATCAGCCCAGCTACCTGAGATGGTGACAACCATACGCAAATACACAAGATACTTCATAAAACATGCGAAAAGCAATAAGTGAGCCTATAAAATTTGAGGGTTGCCCTCGATTTCTCTAAGATCCCATCATCAGATATTGAAATGGTGACAATGGGACCACACGGGAAGCACCAGCTTTCAAATAAAAAAAGAATCATGAAAATCGGTTCACCCAGTCGCAAGTTATGAGGTAACAATTATAAAAAAAAAAAAAAATACAGTCGAATTGATAACCTCCTCCTTTTTTTGAAGTCGGTTAAAACATAGTACTTTATCCAGCGTCATAAGATCAACTTCTCTTATACCAGGGTGGATTTTGAGACGGGGCAGTAAGGGCAGGTACAGACGCCAGAACATCAAGCTACTACAATCTATTCTTTAATACATTTTCAACTTTACCGCTAAAACATAAGGTTCAAAGTTGATTGGGAAAGTTTGTCAGTTTTGGGTTGCTTGATGTGCTGGCGTCTGTACCCTATCCGTTGTAGCTACAGGAAAAGGTCTTAGGAGACTGTTCTTTAGTTTTTGAAACATTTTTTCAGCATTCACAAATTAAAAAAAATAAATAAACAATCAGCAAGAAATTGGGCAGTTTTGACGCTAATCGATCCTGTTTCTTATAAAGATCAATGAACTTCTTTCGACCAACTCAGGTTTGAGAAGATTTAGTGGGGCAGATTCCACTGCAAAATTTTAGGCATTCCGCTTTGCCCCACCAGTGGGGCGGCCGGTGGGGCAAAGTGGAATAATCAGAAATCGCTAAAGTTTTTACTGCTTGGCGACGACATCTAGGTACCTTTTGACTGGCTCCTATTTCTTTGGAATCATCTTAAAAAACTACCATATTCTCTTTCACAGTCTCGGCAAGCAAATGGTGACAGAAGCCATTTCGTCGCCGTGGTTTGCCAACGTTATGACCGCGAACGTCGATGCTGATGGGTTTGTCTCCGAAGGCGACACCGTCCATTCGATACTCTTCCCAATATCACAACAAATGGAGCTCAAAGTGAAGCTGCTAGCGAGAGTCAAATTGGTAGATGAAAGAGGGTGCGTTGGACCTGCAGGAAATGCTACGGTTTTTGGTTAGTAGTTAGTATTTAATATTTTTTCATATCACTGATATCTGCTGATCTATTCTGTAAAATTCTCGACGCGTGTCATTTCCACCTGATGCATGGTAAGTATCACTAGGGATTGACAGCTCACATCAAGCTCACTTCACCTAAGTTTTCACGGTGAGATCTTCACAGAATAAATCGGATCAGATGTAAGCCAAACACGCAACTGTTCATCGGAGAGGTCTACCCGTGTAGGTGTGCCTTCGCAGTTTGATCACATATCGTATGTATCCAACAGGTATATTTCAATACACGCTCCGGTATATATTTGTGCAAGCTAAGCACGCTATGATCTACCATCAGAGAGTTCTACCTCAGATCAAAGGTAGACCTCTCTGGTACATCGCATGGCCACCATAAGAGACTGTCTGAGTTCCAGACTTGCAGTTGTATCAACGATGAGTTTTGTTAAAGACATGTTTAACAATAAATACCACACGTTCACCTTAAAGTTTACTCATTACTTAATTTTGCTTTCTTGCAGATCCTGAGGAAGTTTCTGAGAGCAAATTCTCATTCGGAGTTTACGTAAGTAAACACCTTACACATTTAATTTTACATAAAAAGCCAAAAATAGAAAATCTAATAAGTATTCTTTCTCTAATATCTCAGTTTCTGTAATATCTCACAACGAACAATAACTTTTATTTTCATACCTTTTGGAGGCAGAAACAAAATATATAACGTAATGGCTGTCAACCCACGCACACTAATTCAATCAAATAGGACAATGGAAATGATTAGAAACGGAATTCTCTGCGAACAAATGGACAAGAGGTCTTAATGTAAGGCCGTATAGTTCTTAACAAAGAGTACAGGGAGTAGACGAACTTCATTTTCCTCATGAGCGTCCTACAAAACGACTGAAGGGTTAATGTCAATATAAAGGTCATAAGGATCTCTTGTTGTCGTGTGATTACATGCCTATTGTTAACAGAGACCTGAGGCTTGTGGTATTAATACCGCAGGCGCCGTCTCAGTAAAACAAACAAAAAAACGTTGCAAACGTTTAAAAGTGGGCGAAGAGGCTGAAGAATATAGCTTCAGCTTCCCTTTGTCCACGTTTAACTGTTTGCTCCTCGAGTGTAGCGAAATAAAATAATAAGCCGAGATCCTAGCTTTGCCTAATACATGCTGAGCTGGACTCCCATTTGGTGCAAACTTAAGATGCACACAGCAACTATGAATATTTGGCCCATCACTATCTGGATTTCCATTCATTAATCAGTGCTAGTCATAGGAGCATCTCAATTTGCGTTACAAGATCCACATCGAAGCCTTCCGCATTCAGTCTGTCCCAGACTTCTTTCTAAGGTCGTCTACCTTCCATTCTTACTTATAGCTGTTTAGGGTAGTTCTTCGAAATTTGATTCTTCGACTGATCCATATGGCCAAAATTTAATTTCACTCTCAGCTCTGTAACACATGTTCATATGAAAATAGGCATACCAAATAACATATGTTTGTATGAGGGACTCGTTTTTATAATGTAGTTTTCAAGATATCGACGTTCGAATATTTTGTGCCCAGATGAATCAGAAACAGAAATAAAAAGTAATAAAAACACCGTTAGTTATGATTGTTAATTCTAAACAATAATTATTAATTCTTAACTAAGACTAAGACATATCAAAAGTGCCATATTTAGAACAAGTTTATACTCCTATCATTTTTTAATTATTCAAAAGGGTAAATAATAATAAATAAGACTAGAACTCTAGACTAGACTAGACTTCTACACGATTAAAAATTGGACATTATAATGCAATAAAAGCACTCTTTTCGTGCTGGAGAGGGGAAATCTAATTTATTTTATTATTTATATGGGGTATTGACCATACGAATCAGGCACAGATGTATCAGAATTTAGCCTACAATCATGCATAACTCATCATACATACAGACTTCACTATTGTCATTTTGCTACACGAATCTATAACCCAAAAGCATCACACGAAACATAGATTATAGTTTGAAAACAATTAAATAAATTTTATAAGGTAGGCATTGTAATCAGAGTGCCACCTGAACCAAACACAGATGAATCAGATGTTTTCCTTTGTAACTCCAGGATCTAAGCCAACCAGCCGTACGTCCGCCTTCTAGCTTGTCCGTTGCACCACTGGCTCCCTCCGCTCGGGAAGCCAGACTCTCATTATTATTACCCGATCAAGTACGGTCAAGTGCAGCTTACGCCACATTAATCAGTATTATACGCCGGACACTTCTTATTTACTTATTTATAAACAAACTAACGTAGTTATAACTAATACATATTTTTTTTGTAAAAGGACAACTAATTTCCTTTCGATATAATTATAATTTATATTGATGAATCAAAGGGAAAATGTGACATCGACCATTTTGTTCCGGAAAATGGCAAACGGACGCCTTATATGAATCAGAAGAACGAACTTCAAATATTTTTATTTTGTACCTAGACAGCAAATATTTAAAAAATATCATTTGTCCTAGTAAGGGATAAAGCTAAACTGTACAAAAAAAAATATTACATGTCGTTTTGTTAGTTGGTTACAGAAATATACCCACAGACATCGAAAATTTTGTCCCTGAAGAACTACCCTTTATTTTCTTCACCAGGCGATTCTTGGAGCTCTAATCGGCGCCTGGGCAATGGGTGCGGTGTTCGTGCTAAGCGCACGAGTCATCAAGCGCGTGCTAAAGTCATTCCGCCCCGCTCCCGTATCCGCTCCGCTTGAGCCACTAAGGCGTCGCCCTGCGTGGTTCCCGCTGCAGCTGCGTAGGTGAGTAGTAAATTAATAGAATTATTTTTGCGAAGAATTTATGAAAAAGTACGTGTACTGTTGTTCTTAAGGGTTATTATTGTGTGTACGATGCCGATATTTTTTTCCGTGAACTTGTTTTACTCTATTTTAAAAAGCGAAATAGCTCCTAGCTAAGCTCTATTTTTAAAAGTTTAAATTACAGCACATTTTGGAGTAATATTTTTGCTGTCAGGAAAATATAATTTCTGTGTTACGTTAATTTATTGTCAGGCTAATTATCACAGCCTTGTGTGAGGATAATGTTGAGCATTATATTTTCAGGTTTTTCTCGGAATTTCTTTAGCTCTTACAAAAAATATTTTCAGTATTTCGGTCATTTGTGTGTGACACCACCTAATTGACACCACCGGCGCCGGTGGTGCCACGAGGAATTAACGATTTTCCTCGTGTGGCTTTTACCCATTTTTCAACGAAAAGTGGTTTAATAACTCTGAAAACTACTCGTGTAAAAAACAATTATTGCGTATTCGTATACAGTTGTTCTAAAGGGTTAAATTCTCGTGTGTTTATACGGTGTTGTTCTTTTTTCAGCGATGTTTCGTTTCTGAACTTTTTGTAGTTCTGAACCTGCGGGGTAATGGCGTAACACACTATAAGTAGCAATGGCTTGCATTTTGACAGTTCAACAACATTCATTGCGTTATTTGCGTTGTTGAGCAGACACATTTTTCGAACATGTGAAGCAATAGATTAGCAATATTCTTCAAAATGATCCAGATTGTGATGGAAAGTGTGTAACGCAATTACGATTCTGTCTTGTTTTTGCGGCAATTTCCATTTAAATTGTAAATTGCGGTCTGTCCCACTAGTCCCATTGACCCAGTCCCATGATGGGACAAGTGTCCCATTAGTCCCATAGGACAACTGATGAGTAATCAGCATGATAATATAATAAGAAATGATTGATAGAATAATATCTATGGTCCTGCGTTAACCCCAAGA
This sequence comes from Amphipoea oculea, assembly GCA_945859645.1. NCBI lineage: Eukaryota > Metazoa > Arthropoda > Insecta > Lepidoptera > Noctuidae > Amphipoea > Amphipoea oculea. The sequence continues at coordinate 6,526,707 of OX243869.1, read as the reverse complement.
ATATTCGCTAAAATCACATTCAGCTTTAAAGAGCAATTTATTGCTACACTAGCTTCTGCCCGCGACTTCGTCCGCATGAAATTTCACCCTCCCCCCAATCACCCTCTTAGAGGTGGAATTTCGAAAAACCCTTTCTTAGTGGATACCTACTCTTTACTAAGAACACACCCACCAAATTTCATGTCTCTAGGACCAGCGGTTTAGGCTGGGCGTTGATATATCAGTCAGTCAGTCAGTCAGGACTTTGAATTTTGTATGTATAGATTTCCTCTCGGTGCTACTTTCAACAGGCAATTAATTACTCTGAAAATTGCCTGTGTATGAAGACCAATTAATATAATCTTACATCCAGATGAGATCCCGTCTCCGGAGAGCGTCGATGCATACCCTTTTACGTGAAAGCTCACGATGTTTACGTAAAAGCCTTTTCGTGATTTAAGTTTGGCTTATGTTAGTACTTTATAATAATAATATGATGGATAATATTAATTTAATTATGATGTAACATGAATTATAATATTAGGTAGGTAGGTAACACGATTTATTCTGCTGTTCAAATAACTATGTAAAATTTTCCTGTTACAGTAGGTATACAATATGATTATTCTCTTTCGGAATTAACGGAGCTTGCGGATACTTTTGAAGGCGATCAATTTGATAAATTTACCTGTATTGGTTTACAAAATAATAAAATATTCATTTGTCAAAATCGAAAAATTCACAATTTTGTATCACATAAACATGAATGGGCACTTGTGGATCGTCAGAAGCTAAGTCCACGTTTCCCATTGGTCGTTTTTTATTGAGAAGAGCCAGCAAGAAACTCCATGGTTACATATTTTATGTCCACTAAGTGTATTAATTTTCTAAGCTTCTATGTGGTTTACCTTTCGGTAGATACACTTAAATGTCATCTTAACCTCAGTCTCCAAGGCACTGCACTAGTAAACTATTAAACTCAAACTCAAACTCAAAGCATTTATTTCAATTAAACCATTACAGGCACTTTTGAATTGTCAAAATTAAGTAGTCGGTCAGTTGGTCAGAAAGTTGAAGCTAGGTGCCCATTCCAAAGCGTAGATCTCTATGGAGAAGAACGGGCAAGAAACTCCATGGACACTCTTTTTAAATCAAGATATTACAAAATCCTGGGTACTTACATTATTCTTGTTGCTTCTATATGTGAGAACAATGTAAAAAAACACACAAATGAAGAAACAATACAAGAAACAAGATTAAAAACAAGCCTTGGCAGTTAAGAGATGACCAGTCTCAACCGAGCGACGGCGTCCGTTCACAAACATGACGCATGGATCAGCACCATCCAGCTCAACCATTCTGTAGGGAACCGAATGATCCAACACACGCGCCACCATCAGTGAGAAATTTAAGTGAGCATGACACATTCTCAACTGCCATGCTCTTTAAACAACCATAGTCCATAGTACCCAGATAAGATAACCCAGAGCAACTATGGAACAAGTGCCTGACAAAATATTAGTAGCAACTCGCATCGTTACCCGAATGTTTCTACAAAGCCTGCAGGCGTTTTGTAGAAAGGCTTTCTATAATATTTAAGTACTTAGGCTGTGCGTTGTTTTTCACGGAACTGTTTCCAACAAACTGTAGATACGATGTAAATAATGTCTATATTCCTATACCGTTCTTTACTTGTCCTCGATACCAGGGCCGGATTAACCATTAGGCAGAGTAGGCAACTGCCTAGAGGCCCCGCATCGGCTAAGGGCCCCGTGCGTGCACAAAAGTAATTTAGCATTTCGTGGAGATGATGAAATTCTTGGTTTATAGTTTTTTATTGCATTTAACAAGAATAAAGTTAAAATTAAAACACCCACGTCTTATTTTTCTTTCCTGCTCCATCATGAGACCATGAGACGGTCTCATCGCATATACTATTCCTAATAAGACCTGGATCATCAGTTCATCAAGTATCTGTAACCTATTCTTTAAGAACATTTCGATGAGCCCAAATACAATTCTATAAAAACTGTAAGTTCCTGAGGAGTAAAGCATCAATCCGATGATGCTGCTGATGCTATTACTCACATCCCTTCATCAACTTTATAAGAGCTGATGATCTTGCCCTTAGGCAATGCAATTCTTGGGGCCCCTTTTCAGCCGAAAAGGGGCCCCAAGAATTGCATTGCCTAAGGGCCCCGACATGGTTAATCCGGCCCTGCTCGATACGAAGCAAGTAGGCTTGTCTCGACAAACGTCAGAGAAGAACACACTCGTAGCAAAAGTACAATTATTTACCTACATCCAGCCGTATTGTTGACAAACCAATTTCATTAGTTTTTCTTCCACCTTCCTTGTGTTCTTTTACATGACATATTGAAGGAATTTGGCTTGAGATCTATTGGGATTAGTCCCAAATGTCCCAATAGATCTTAAGCCAAATTCCTTCCATTCTATATACGGAATTTTGTCAAGGTGTTGTTCTCTTGTTGGAAACAGGTAAGCTTTTCCTGTTTTGTTTTTTTATACACAGCACCTTTATTGCGTAACAAACCTTTATTGCGTGACTCTCTGTCACGGCTATATTATAAAGGCGAAAGTTTGTGAGTGTGTATGTTTATATGTTTGTTACTTCTTCACGCTCAAACGGCTGGACCAATTTTCATAAAATTTGACAAGGAGGTAGCTGACACCCTGGATTAATACATAGGCTACTTTTTATCTCGATAGGTATTCCCAAACCTGTTATTTCATATGTTCGAAACCATGTTATTTCATATGTTCGAAAAATTTGTCTGCGCAACAATTTAGGTAAATAACGCAATGAATATTGTTGAACTGTCAAAATGAAAGCCATTGCTACCGATAGTGTGTTACGCAACTACCCTACTAGTCTTCGTTTCTCTTCCAACTCTTGCAACTCTACTGTCGTCTGCTGAAAGAAATTTCTTAGCAATATGAGAGTAAAGTACGAGTACAAGTAGAGATTTTTACAGAATAGATCGACTGGTGACATAATCGGCTTTTTTTTTATGGGTGGGAAATCACCAAATGACCCCTCCCGCTCTGGGTGGAGCGGAAGGGAGTGTCAGACTCTTACTGACTAAAACCCATCCGTGTTCCTTCCTTAGCCCTTTATGTTCCGGGGCAGCGGTAACCCTTTCGGACAATCCCGCACCCCCGGCAGGCTTCGGCCCTGGCAGGCCCCTTCCTTTTTGCTGACATCTCTTTGAGGCGCACGTGGAACACGTACGCGCCGTCCGGCACGGGCCTGGTCCTGATCGGACATTGAGCTACCCATTACTCTCCGTCCGCAGGCCCGCGCCTACGGTGGCTGGGAGTCGTCACGCGGCTCCCGACGCCCGGAGCGTCTCCCGCGGCGGCTGGGACGTGAGGCTCTCTCCCTCAGCCGTCCCGCCACCTCCTTCGCAACTTAATCGGCTGATTACATATTGATGTCGACCACAAAATAAATATACTGGAGGTTGACAAGCTTTACCTAATGAAGGTGTTAACACGTGAAAAGTTACATAACTATTATTAAATTACATAACTTCGTCGTGGCAATTAAGTTCATATTAATATTTGATAGGCGTAAAGCCATCAAAGTATAGTCACTGTATTACGCATTTATACTATAAATCATCTTGATTAATTTCTCTCTGTTAATTTATTGATTTCATAATTAATTATTTTCTAATTAGGTTCACTTAATGTCTTGTAACGTTATGTAGGTATTTGCATTTTAACTGACTTCATAAATATAAGATGAGGTTCTGAATTCGGTTGTATTTTTTTTCTTGAGAACGGAATAGGCATAGTGGTAACGTACCTACCCGACTTACGAGTTGTATGTAGGTCGTGGGTTCAAAGCTTCAAACCCAGACAGGCGCTTTAAACTTTGTGTAAATAATTTCGTCACCGCTGCCCTGAAAACGGTGAAGGAAAACATCGTGAGGAACCCGGAATATCCTAGAACCAAAAATTCGAAGACATGTGACATCTACCCACCCGCACTAGGCCCGCGATTACAGCCCACTTCCTCTCGAAGAGAGGAGGCAATAGGAACAAATAATAATAGCACAGTTTGTATATCGTATCTGATGAATGACATAATCTACCATGTCTCATGTTAGGCTTGTAATTAATACCTAATTTAGTAATTTAATAGAATATCACCATCCAACCATATTCACGACACTTGATACAACATTCAATCGATTGAATAACCTTTCAGAATGTAGAGGGTGTTTGAATTTTGATTATTATAGGTAATGAAGCCAGTGGGGTGTTTGAATACGATAATTAAGCCCGTATTTGGCCACAAATAGATTATTACAATAATAAACGGCCTTGAAGATAGTAATCTCATAATCTGTTCTAACCATTAGCCCCCTTTATGACACCTACCCCGGATTAAACGAGAGAGAGAAAGTTAATCTTAGCTTAGAGATCCGTTTTAGAAGCTCTAAATTAGGACGTACCCACTAATAATTAATCTTCAACTTAAAGGTACGGTTTGTTAAAACCGCGCCTTGAAAAATCGAAATGCACACACACTCGCACGCACGCATGTTTCCCTCTACCTTTTCATTTTATCTTTTGTGTTTATGTTCTTTTTGCGTAATTTTCACCGCAAATAAACGTATTTTCTTTCTTTTCTTTCTTTCTTTAAATCAATAATTTTTTATTTAAGGCAAATTCGACCAAACTTAAAAAAAAGGTAGGTAAAGATAGTCCAATTTAAATTTGCACGCCTCTCCACTGCTTCGGGCATACCTACTTATTTCTAATTAGCTTTCGCTCGCTACTTTGCCCACGTGGTATGTCGACAAAAAGCATGCCAAGCCTATATCCTTTTCCAGGGTTCAAAGTATCCCCATACCATATTTTATCAAAATCGGTCCAGCCGTTTCGGAGATTAGCCGGGAAAAACAAAAATTTTAAAAATAGTTTTTTTTTGTTATACCTAGTATCGTATATACTGTCATTTTGATAATCTGTCTTTTTGCGTACCTGCCAGTTTGCTAATCTGTCTTTTTGCGAACCTGTCACTTTGCTAATCTGTCCTTTTACGATTCTGAACATTTGTGACAAAATACTAACGCCTGACAATTTGCTAATCTGTCATTTTGCGTTTCTGACGTTCTTCGCCCAAACCTTTCATAATAATATGCATTTAGTAAAAAGCCGTTATTTTGACATTAGAAACGGACATTTTTATTTATTTGTGTAGAAGATATAGATAGATATTTGATGAATTGCACGCCCGGGCGGGGCGACGGTCTCTACTTTAGTTTTATCCTGCGATTAACCGCTTAATCACCGCTTATGAGACACAATTGATTTTCTATTGTAATGGGCATTTATCGTGCCACAACGGCCTTGATCAGTTAAATTTTGAATTTTTGACGGTTTATCCATAGGTACAACAAACAGTCGTCAATTTTATATCACGGAAGCACAGAATAAAAGATCCCTGAATGTTTTTTTAAATACCCTATTTTCAAGTGTACTTGTACATATTTTTTCAGCATGCACTATTGCAGCTGTGTGCAGTACCTTAACCAGTCAAGCGGCGCGGTTCGCTGATCGGCGACGAAACAATAGAAAATCAATTCAAGTGTCTCATTAGCGGAGCTTGACAGATTAATACATATCCGTCAAAAAGCGATTAGAAACTTTCAGGTCTGCATACATTAGAACCAAATTAAATCAATATTGCACTCCAATGATACGTTGTCGTTAATCAATATAAATACTTTATACATTACCAGCATTAGATTACCAGTCGACAGCGATGCGGATGAATTTTTCGACGCTATAATTTAGTTTGTGTATAGTTTTAGTTAGGTTAGGATTTAATTTTGTTATTTGTATTAATATTTTTTAAACGGCGCTGCACTGGCGCGCGGCGGCGTGATGTGCGTGTACTAGGCGCACAGACACACTACAGATATTGGATAATGACCCTCGTAGTGCTGTGTGTTATGATTTCAATTTAATAAACAATCTAAATAAAAAAATATTAAGCATTTTCAAAGTCACTGCTTTTGAGCTGAAATTTTGTACAGAGATTCTAGACCAGATACACTCTTCAACCCGTTTGTATTGATATACCCTTTCCGTAACACCCTGTATAAATAACTAATTAATTGATGTTTCTCAGAAGTTAGAAATGAATATTTTTGTATGCATTTGCATAATTATTTTCGGACGGAGATAGTTGGGTGTGTTGTAAATATTCTGAGATTAGAAATCGATGCCTCGCTAGCCGCTATTCTAATATTTAGGCTTATTAAAACGTTTGAAAGACCCCGTGTCTATTTAAATTTTAATGCTTTCTTTTAATATTATAAAGAGAACAGATTTGATCTTTACTATGTGTGATGTGTCTGATAATCAGCTTTCGATAATAGACAACATCATCGTCGTCATTCGTCACCCACGTATCCGATGAGTATCTGACGCTGTCTTTGACACCATCCGGAAAAACAACATAATTTGTATTCAAAAACTGCACTCGAGATAAATACAGCGAACAGCGGTCTTACGAGGCATTTGTTAGTCAAACGCATATTCAAACGCCACTTTACAAAAAGCCGAACTCATCTGCAACACCGTCCTAAACGCAGCATGCATCATTATTTCATCCTAGCTACTGGCGCGAGTACTTTCCTTCCTTATTCTGGCTATTATTATTCTAAACGGGCCACACTGAGTCATTCTTACATAAACCGGTGTAAGAGTTTTCTAGAAATCTTTACTATTTGATGCTTTTCGAATACAAATTGCGAACTATAGTGATTGTCGGCTAGAATGATGGTTTGAGTAATATTGAGGTAGGTACTAGCACGCCTTCCATACATATAAAAGACCAGTTTTTGGTGCTAGCTACTTATTTTGCATACAAACTTAAACTTTAGCCATGGATGTGCAATATGCAAAGATCCTGGCATAATCGTAACAAAAACATCTTCGCTCTAAAGTACTAGGGAATAATAATGTTATCATTATACCATTAACATACACAAATTAGAGATTTCTTTATAAAATATAAGTTTAATATTAAAGTATATACACGTGCAGCTTGTGGGTAAAATGTACGCAGAGAGCCTACAACGTCCTGCGTGTCCACTATAATAATGGACTCAGGATTTTGATGGGGCTACCGCTCTTCTGCAGCGCTTCGATGTTCGCGGAAGCCCGTGTTGACGATTATCATTATGAGGAAAAGAACAGCGTCAATAATGAGTAGGTTGCGTAGAAGCTCCAACAGCATCTCGAAAACGTTATTTGACAAAGCGGAAGGTTCCTTTATAATGCAATGGGCACGTGCCGATATGTGGGACCACGTCATTTTTAGTTGTTTAAGGTTGCAAAAGATTACTAACATAGTTTTTAAGAGGACTACATGACCTAAAGCGCGGTCACCGTCGGACTGTATAGAAAAGAAAAAGAAGCGCGATGACACAACACTGGTTTTTTATTGCAAAATATAAAGCAATTATCTATTTACGAAAAATCCATTGTTTGGACTAAAAAATTAAAACACTAGAGTCTTAGTATGTTGCTTGTAGAATAATCTGACAAAAAATCATAATGATTGTATGTATATTAGGATGGTTTTTATTATAAAAATAAAGTTTTTAGAGGTATCTTCATGATATTTTTCTATCGTACCTACCAAATAAGTTGTATTTTGTTTTCAACACACTATCTACCTAGCATACTCGTATAAAGTCAAAGTCAAAAGTCAAAGTCAATTCAAAGTATATCCTGAAGAATATCATATATATTTTTTTATTTTGTTTATTGTAGACGATCATATCCTTTTATTGTTTCTACAACTTGCGTTTTTTGCGTTTAGGTCCTGTAAGCCCCTTAAGTCGAATCAAAATTAACCGCTTGCTTTTTTCTCCAAGTTTGCAGTAGTAAGACTCAGACTCAGAGTATATCAGCACGCGTAATGGACTACTTCTATGACTTCTATCTCTACAGTAATGCTATTCTGTAAAAATCTCACCGTGAAAACTTAGGTGAAGTGAGCTTAAAGTGAGCTGTCAATAGTGTCAATCCCTAGCATCAGGTGGAACGACAACTCACTTTACCTAAGTTATCATATTGATGTTTTTACAGAATAACACCGCTGTACAACACAAAGTGACAAGTATTTTCTTCATTTTTGACATTGCGCCGTAGAATTCTTTCTACAATCTGTCATTACCGACTTCACAAAAAGGAGGAGGTACTATGTTCGGCTGTTTGTATGTTTTTTATCATTATTATTTTTATTTTGTATGTTTGTTCATCGAATACTCCGCCAATTGTCGATGGATTTTCAAAATTCTTTTTTTGTTCGAAAGTAGATAGTTCTGAGGTGGTCCCATTGTCACCAAGTTAGGATCTGATGATGGGATCTTAGAGAAATCGAGGGCAACCCTCAAATTTTATAGGCTCACTTATTGTTTTTCGCATATTTTATGAAGTATCTTGTTTATTTGCGTATGGTTGTCACCATCTCAGGTAGCTGGGCTGATGATGGAAGGTACAACTCCTTAACAGTAAGAAGTTACTCAAATAGGCAAGGACTGTTTTAGTAAATTGTTTTGATGTTTGATAGGGCATTTGTCACATTTGGTCTCATGATCATCAAGTCATGACCTGATTCTGCAGTCAGGATAGTCTGCAGAGTACCTAACTCCTCGACAACTAACAGCAGATATATCGTGTTTAGGCTCATTGAAAAGGGCTCGATGTGTGGATAAACGTACTGTTAATGAGGAACACCGAAGTACATAGAGACCTGATGCTGAAGCCAGGAGCATCAGAAAAAGTACAAACCTTGAAATAACAGCACCGTAGTCGTGTTTGGGCTCATTTTAAACTGGACTAAATTTTATGTTCAATGCAATGTTGACATAAGTCTGGCCCGATGCTGCAGCCAGGATTAGGTATCAGCTTCTAGTCTAAAAACATCAGATCAAGATTTGATGATGAGATCCTGGAGAAATCGAAGGAACTCTTCAAATATTATAGGCACACCTATAGCGATTTGGGTATTTTTTATAGTAACTCGTGCACTTGCTCTCGGAAAGCACCATTTGGTGAAGTGGAACTGATGATGAAGACCACAGATGGCCACCGGAACTACTCAATAATATCTAAGTATTTCACGGGTTGCGATTCGATTACTTTAATATGGTTGCTAAGCAATTTATGCTCGTCACAATGTGAATGGTGACATGGAGCTGATGGTGGACCTGGAGAACTCCTCAACAATTAACTTCCCTGCATCGGGAAAAGCAATATTTTGTTTGTAAAAGGCGATGATCACTAGGCTATTGTAACTTAGATAAATTACAAGCAGACCCACTAAAAAGCGTGAAATAAAAACTTTTTAAGAAAAAAAAAACCGACTTCCAAAAAAACACTACAAAGTGAAAAATAACTTTAATTTCGGAAGTCGGTGGCAAAAAACTAAAATACAGATCCAAAGACACCGACTTCCGAAATTAAAGTTATTTTTCACTTTGTAGTGTTTTTTTGGAAGTCGGTTTTTTTTTTTCTTAAAAAGTTTTTTTTGTCTTTAGTTTCTACGGTGTTTATCTGTTTCTACGGGGGTCATGCTATGCGTGCTGGTGTGCAGGTGTGAGATGTGTTTGAACGTTCATCTTAAATGGGCCTTCATAAAGTACTCCAATAAAAACATATTCATCGTTAACTCTATTCAGAAACCAGTAGCGTAACTATAGGGTGGCATTGGGGCAAAATGCCACGGGCCCTCAGCTAGAGGGGGCCCCCGGATCGAGAGGGCCTTGGGCCCCCAGCTAGAGGAGGCCCCCGGACCGAGAGGGCCGTGAGTACAGGAGAATCCTAACATACGGACAGAAGCAGTCAGATGTTAAAGTTTTTGTAGGAGAAAACATGAAGTGCGAATAAAAAAAAAACTAACGTTGGTTGAGCTTCCTTAAGAGAGGGCCCCATCCCTTGAATTTGTCACGGGTCCCAAAAGGTATAGTCACGCCACTGTCAGAAACCCACATTCAAAAACAGAATAAAAGCTTTTAGGATCAAATAAATACACTCATTCCTATCCCAAATCTACCCAACTACATATAAAGAAAATAGTAAGTAAATAAAACTACCCAAATAGGAAATACAAACAAACTGTAGTTTAGCTTACGCCCCGTAACGCAAGGTCGAATTACGATCACATCAATCACAACTGAACTTGCTAAGCCAAAATAACTTTTAAAACAAAGAGCAGTAAGGTTATATGTATCTATGTCGGAATTTTGGTGTAAGGGTTAGAAATCTCGCATATCAAAAGGGTATGTTTTGTTTTGTATAGTGGCAATATCTGATGGAAAGAGGCAAAGGTTGGCTGTCTCAGACAGGAATGGGGAAGTAGACAGATAATGTAAATAAACACTTAGGTTTTTCTGATAAGGAAAATTGACTAGTTAATCTCTTACATACAGGGTTAGTTTTCAAAAATACCGACCATCAAACTGAATAATTTTGTCCATGGGACCAAAATCGTTATCTGTTTTATCTATTTCATCGCTAATGTATTTGTAACCCTAGCGATTATTATTTCACTGATAAGTATCCTATAGTTAATCTGTGAACAGCGTTGTGGGCTGCAATATGGTCTATAAGTTTATTATATTTCTGATTTCTGTGTTTTATATTGTAGCTGTCTGTTGTTCCTTTTGAATAATATTTAAAAAAAAGACGGGTTGGACTCCGGGAGTGAAAACTTGAATATTAACGTTGAAATAAATCAATTATTAATTGAATTAATATAACTCATTTTTTTTTTCACTATTTCTGCGTCACTTTTTTTCATTAATAGATGCACTTTGTTCAATTTGCATTTTTAAACACTTTATATACACGAATTTTTCGAATACACAGCAGTGTGGCTACTACACAGACGGTCGAGCCATCAGCTGTCCATCCATCCATCCATCCATCCACATCCACATCCACATCCACATCCACGTCCACATCCACGTCCACATCCACTTCCACGTCCATATCCACATCCACGTCCACATCCACTTCCACGTCCACATCCACTTCCACGTCCACATCTACATCCACATCCACATCCACGGTCACGTGTCCTGACGCGATGTCCTGACGCGAGTTTAACATTTTTTACCCATTACAAAAAGTGTGCAACGCCGCTAAAGAAGTTTTCACTTCAAAAAATAAAGAGCGTTACAAGCTCACCCAGCAGCATTGTAGGACCAGAGCTTTTACCCTTCTTACATCATGGACTTACAAATATTGATATAACATATGTATAATAACATGTTAGATCAATATTGTAAAACAAATATTGACTTCCAATACGTTGTGTAAATATCAACCGTTGTTTATAAGATGTTTGCTTATCGATAGTCTGTAAGGAACGTAGCACAGAGAATGGATTTGTGACTGATTAATTATTGGAAAACCACTCGCTCACGATCCTTTTTGTGTATTTATATAATGTCCATGCAACTAAAAAAAGTGGCTAAGTGCGGGTCATACTCGCGCACAATGGGTTCTGTACCACCGTAAAGATCCTGCATCTCGCAAGCAGAGTTTACCGCGCAACTAGAATATTACAATGGCCCGACATGAATCATCGGGCAGTTGCCCGCCAAACACGACACCCATCTGGTCAGAGGATCCTCCCTATTCTATGAAGTATGAGTGAACTTTACACCCTGTTCCTCATACCTCTATGCTACCTATCAGAACCTATACATATTTGCACAAACCGACGAAAAAAACACATTTTTTGTATGGGGCCCTTTATTTTTATAACTTTGTTTTATTTTTATTAGTAGCAGCATCCGCGGTTTCACCCGCGTAAGTTTCGATCCCGTGGGAATATCGTGATGAAAACTATCCTATGTCCTTTCCCGGGACTCAAACTATCTCTATACCAAATTTCATCGAAATCGGTTCAGTGGTTTAGGCGTGAAGAAGTAACAAACATATAAACACACACACACACACACTCACAAACTTTCGCCTTTATAATATTAGTGTGATACTAGCTGCGCCCCGCGGTTTTACCCGCATAAGTCTCGATCCCGTGGGAATATCGGGATAAAAAGTACCCTATGTCCTTTTCCGAGACTCAAGCTATATCTATACCAAATTTCATCAAAATTGGTCCAGCCGTTTGAGCGTGAAGAAGTAACAAACATATAAACACACACACACACACACACACTCACAAACTTTCGCCTTTATAATATTAGTGTGATAGTGTGATGTGACTAGCTGCGCCCCGCGGTTTCACCCGCATAAGACTCGACCCCGTGGGAATATCGCGATAAAAACTATCCTATGTCCTTTTCCGGGACTCAAACTATCTCTATATTAAATTTCATCGAAATCAGTTCAGCCGTTTAGGCGTGAAAAGGTAACATACAGACATACTTTCGAATTTATAATATTAGTATGGATTTGTCCATACATCGTTTCTTTGGTCTTCCCGCACTCTTATAGCCATCCACAATCATACTCAAAACTTTCCTCACAATATTTTCCTCATCCCTCCGCATCACATTTGATGTGGCAAGGCTTGGGACCTTGCCACATCAAATATCTCGCAAGACTGAAAAGACAAAGGCCATCTAATAACATTAATACGTTTGCTCTCTTGTTTTACTCTGTAACACCTTACATAAACGATAAAGATCATCGCATTGGCTCAGCGGAAACTATCGGCCCATTGTTCGATGTAACAGGTTCGCTTCCCCGGTCGATTTTATCGTCTCTTCTGTCTGTGTCAGGCTCATTTAAATTCACTTTCTACGAAAATATTCTCAGACGATTAGATTATTATATTTTTTGTAGCAGGCTTTTTGCACTATTCTTGCTTGTAAGTGGGTTGCATTTTGTTTTGCTGATGTCATGTTGATTATTCTCATATTCCACTTTACGACAATTGTCTTCAATATTTTCCCAACTATGTAGGGGTCGGCTTCCATGTAATCAGATGTATCTGAATATTAGTATTTTACATGAAACGACTGCCTATCTGATCTCCACAATCTTGGACTTCTAAGGTTGTGGAGGTCAAATAGGCAGTCCTTTCATGTCAACTGGGTAACACGATACCGCTTGGTCCTGGACTGGTTGTCAGACTTGCTGGCTTCTGAGTAACCATAATGACTGTCGAAGTTTCTTGTACCTTTTTTCTTTTTTTTTTTCTCGCGTTGGAAATCCTCATGGACTTTCTCTATCGTGGGGGTGACAGAGGGGCATGCCGGACTCTTACCGGCTTAAACCACCGCGGTGTTCCACCTCTACCTATGGCCGGGGGTGCGGGATTCGCAAAAGCATTCACCGCTCCCCTGACAGGCCTCGACCCGCTGTTCCGCTGTTTCTCAGCGGGTCCCACCTCCCCATGCGCCCATTCCTGTAATGGCCGCACCCACTCTCGAGTGGCGCGCGTGGAACACTGCAGCGCCAACTAGGGCATGTCTGGTCGGACGACGGACGCCCCTAATCCGCCGACCGCAGGCCGCCTCTCATGGAGGTCGCAGATCGTTTTGCGCCCTTCTCGGGCGCCCGGTGCGTCTCCTGCGGCTTCTCTCACCCACATTTTCTTTTCTGCTGAATACTGAACTAAATCACAAGTTTAGAGACCAATTTCCATAAGGATCAACAATCTGTTATTTTCGATTAAAAAATCGTTCGAGTTTGCGTTTGATTTCGTCGCGGGGCGGCGGCGGGGCAGCGTATTAATATTTTTTTCTTGTTGGTAGGTATTCGCAAATTCTCGATAGTAATTTCCATAACTCAGTCTATTTCTGGGATGCACGAAGAAGCCTCCTCGTGTAGCGCAGTTTGTTCCACCAGTTACTCAACTGAACCGAGCGCTCGGCGCATCTTGGACAGTCACACCCAACACCTTATTTGACTGGCCAATCCTTCCCTAGCGGTGGTAGGGCTAACGCCCGCCTGGTTTGCGACCACCGGTGCCTTAGGCATCTTCTGGGCATGCTTGTTCCATCATAGACATCATCTATCGCGTTCCATTAGGCGTGATCGAGGTGAAGAGTGGGCCCATTCACAAAAAAACACACACACACAAAAAAATATTTCCCAGAATTCAATCATTACCTACTTAGCTAGTCACTACCCAAATTGTATCCAAGATTCTCAGTTCATCCACAGCACGATTTCACCAACTGCTGAACATAAGCCTCTCTTTTCAAGTGCCTTTCCCCACGCCCCTGTACCAGCTTCATCCAGACACCCGCGATGGTAGCAATGTCGTCTGCCCATCTCACCGCCGGATGATCAAATTTCATCTTCCAGCCCTTGGTCACTGCCTTAATCCACCTGTCATCACTGCGCCTTGCCAGGTATCCTACCCAACTCCATTTGAGTTCCATAAGTCGTTTTCCGATATCGAAAACCTTCGTACGTCTTCGGATCTCGACGTTTGGGACTCGGTCTATAATGGAGCGTTCCTTGCTTGGCCTTATGCCAAGCATGGAACGCTCCATTTTCCAAGAACTCTCACCCTGTTCACAGCCTCTTGTGTGAGCGTCCACGTCTCAGCACCGTACGTCATGGTTACAGATGCGAGACTGCTTATACACTGGTTATACAGGATGAAATTAAATTCATAGGCATCCTTTGAAGGGGCCATTGTACTCATCATTATGAACAACTTTTACTATGGGACCAAACCTGAAATTGCGAAAAAAAATCAGCTGTTACCTACATTTTGGCGAGTTATGTGAACATAAATTTAAGGAACAGCTGATTTTTTTCGCGATTTTCGAGGCGACACTTCAGACACTTGTCTTCCTCAATACAAAAGTGTAATATTTTGCCGTGTCTTTTATAAAGTTATTAGGTAAAGTGTTATATGAGAATGGGCCGTGAGTCCATAGAGCTCTGCCCCGCAATCATATGATGTAATGCACCAGCACTGGTAAACTGGGCTACAAAGCAAGCGGGGCGATGAGCGGAGCGAATTGTAATTATTATTTGGAATAAAAGAAAATATTAAGCGATTTTTTTTATTGCCCAATGCTCTTGACCTCGATCATGCCTGATGAACGAGCTGATGAACGAGCGTGCCCAGAAGATGCCTCAGGCACTGAAACTCCCACGCATCGACGAAACGCAGCAGGCTGCTTGACGCCGGACTCCGGTGGGAGGGTGGTCGTCAACGAGGCGGGCGTTAGCCCTACCACCGCAAGAGTAGCATTGGCCAGTCAAATAAGGTACTGGTTGCGACTGTCCAGAATGCGCCGAGCGCTCGGCTCAGTTGAGTAACTGGCGGAACAAACTGCGCTACACGTGGTGCCTTCTTCGTGCATCCCACCAGCGATTAGGAAAAGGTTGTGGTGAAATTGTGTGGAATCATAGTTGTAGTTAATTTAATTATCTTACAAATATACATCAAGCTTGAAGCTATACATTTCCAGTCTTACCCGACCTCGGATTGTATAGGTTTTACGTGTAATTAGAAGGCAGCTTATACTGGTTATTTATAGCTTGATGTGTAGCCGTGCATACACTAAATAATTGCGTTCTCAAATCACTTATTTCGTGGCCACACACAATCATGCGAGCAATTTTCTCGCTCAACTAACTGACAGTCAGATTATAATGTCTGTAATAGACTTTATAGCTGCCTTTATCATAACACGATTAACACTAATCGATGTCTTCATAACACTGAGCTCAGAGTAAAATACACTCCGTTTTTGTAGAGAAATGTCACCGGAGTTTAAATTGATTGAACTAATTTTGTCTTCATAGTAATCAAAAATTTGAAATAAGTGGATTTTGTTAAGCACTCTAACTTAAATACTCGTAACAAGCATACAGTTTAAGTTAAAAGACATTAATATTCACTTAGCGAATAATCTAGTTTTCAGTTTTACAAACACAAATATTTCGATTCTTCATTCTAAACATAGATTATAAACTGACGCCTTTTGCCCATGGGCAGAAACAACAGAACGTCACCTGCTACGATCCTTACATACTCCTTTTGCTTTGTGTAAAAGCTAGTCCATACTAATATTATAAATTCGAAAGTAACTCTGTCTGTCTATCTGTCTGACTGTATTAACATACAGTCAGACAGATAGACAGACAGAGAATCGATTTCGATGAAATTTGGTATAGAGATAGTTTGAGTCCCGGGAAAGGACATAGGATAGTTTTATCCCGATATTCCCACGGGATCGACACTTATGCGGGTGAAACCGCGGGGCGCAGCTAGTATACTTAATAAATAATCGAATAAAATAAAATGGCATTGAGCATTCCTGTTCATAATTTCAAAATCACTCAAGATCTTAGATCAGACAATACTGAAACATTATTACAACTGTTCACGGCTATTTCAAACATCAGATATAATCGCGTTACATTAAATTAATAGGAATCCATTTCGTTTGGCATTTGAAACTCTGAGCTGACGTCATTTGAAACAGATATGATGTTTCAACATTTCACTGGTGCACATCATTTCATGGTGTTTTGTAATTGAGTCATCAATTCCTTCAACTGTTGAAAAATCAAAATTTGATTTATAACAATAGAAATTCAATTGTTTCTCATTAACCACAGTTAACACGTAGTATTATATTATCTGTGGCTCAACTGTGGCTAATAAGACACAATTTATTGCTCACAATAATTGATCTTGTTCCCCCGACCACAGATAATATCCCCGACCCACTCCGTCGCATCATACACGTGCTATAACTTCGTTTCGCTCAGCGTTCTTTCTGACTTTTTTTCCTTTTTGCTCGGCTCCTAAGTGTTCTAGTGTGATGCTAAGCAGCCTATAGCCTTTCTTAAAAATTGGGCTATCAAATGCAAAAATAATTTATCAAATCCGACTGATAGTTCCAGAGATTAGCGCGTTCAAACAAACAAACTCTTTAGCTTTATTATTTTAATTGTAGTATACAGGGTGAAATTTTAATCACCGTTTTCCTCTTAAGGGGTCATTGTACTCATCATTATGAACATCTTTTACTACGGGACCAAACCTGATATCGTGAAAAAAATCAGCTGTTCCCTACATTTATGTTCGCATAACTCGTCAAAATGTAGGGAATAGCTGATTTTTTTTTCGCGATTTCATGTTTGGTCCCATAATAAAAGTTGTTCATAATGATGAGTGCAATGACCCCTTAAGAGGAAAATGGTGATTAAAATTTCACCCTGCATATACCTAGATAGTGTTAACAGCGTTCTTTCTGACTTTTTGAAGTGAAACTTCTTTAGGCGCGCTTGAACTGGCGAACGCGTTACGAAAACGTGTGATCGGGCGAGTAGGGAAGGTACGTATTCATGCGACCGGGTTTTTACACCAGGTATTTGCTTCCAAGTACGCACACTAGGTACCGACTCAAAATACTTGCAAGACTATAAAGTATTCTTCCTCTCATAGCCAAATAGGTTTGAAGTTTCACTTCAGTCGTGTGGTCATAAGCACACTCGGTTTTTTTCCTTTTTGCACGGCTTCGAAGGGTACTAGTGTGATTTTAAGAAGAAGAATTGGGCTATCAAATGTAAAAAGAATTGATCAAATCCAACTGGTAGTTCCAGAGATTAGCGTGTTTAAACAAACAAACTCTTCAGTTTTATTATTAACTATGTAGTACAGATAATGATAAGTAGTATAACTAACAGAAGCTCATAGCTGTCAATTGCATAATTAAGTGAGTGTGCATTAACCAATAAGTTATTACCGACATTACCGGATATGGCTTCATAATAATATGTTGAAATTAGGTACTTTGAATGAGTTTCATTATGTTGAAGAGAAACGGTTTAGTTAAATGTTTCGAAACACTTTTGGCAATTACATATAATGCTTTTGAGTATCAAGGATTGTGTCAAAGTTCAGTTTGAACTTTTAATGTGGTTATTAATATATTTAGCGCATAAATACATATGATATTGATGTAAGTGTTTTTGTAGTTAGCGCGTATTGATGATAGATATGATAGATTAAGTGTGTGTGTGTGTGTGAGTAAGTGTGTGTGGGTGGCAGGGACATCGACGCACAGCCTGTTAGCATGGATTCAGTACATGATTCTGAGACCTTCTGCGTTGATGGTTATCATCGGTAATTAAAAAAAAATACTTTACCATACATTTTGATCGCATAGCTACATGTTGCAATTTTCTATGAAACAGCCGATTTTTTTTAACCGACGAAATATTTATTCCCTTGGGGGTTTAGAATTATGTGCTTTAATTCAAAATACACCCTGTATTTTTAGGTAATTAAATTTTTAGGAATCCTATTATTTATGTATATATATTTGTGCTTATATTTATATGTAAGTAGTTATATATTATATTCATAGTTTTAATAGGTTTATCCGTATCTTTATATTTAAAATATTTATTCCTCAATTTTTCTTGATGCACCTACCACTGTTTGTCTCTGCATCACCCAAAGGTTGACTGGTAGAAAATGCCTATGGCATTAAGCCCGCCTCTGTATATTTAATTATGTGCTTGAAGTATTAAATAAATAAATCCTGTGAATCGTGTTGGCCGTCTTTAGCTTAGATATTTTTATGCTTATAGGACCTCCGAGATCTCATTTAAGACGGCGCTGAAGGTATAAATAATGGGATTTCGGCTGGGAGTCCTTATAAACTCAGGATAGTTTTAGTCGATAATATTAATTACTGTCCGACATAATATCCCTTCACTTTTCCCAAATAAAACCTTGAGCATTTCGACTGGAATAAATTTAATGTAACTATGGCTATCGATAATAGCGCTAACAAGATGGCAAACAATTTTAACGTTTAATATTATAAAACTTTGGCAACACTTCAGCGCTAACGAACCGTCAGTGCCGTTGAATAGGCATACGAAATAGAGAGGTTGCCTTGCGGTCAATTAGTTGGAATTTCTAAAAACGTACTGAATAAGAATTTATACCTACATCATTGAATATTCTTTTGATCAGCGAAAGGTCAGGTGCGCCTATCTCGAATTATTCGTAAGTAAGAGGTACAGACCTACTTCATCACCAAGTCACTGTTCTCAAAACGGTGAAGAAAAACATTGTGAGGTAACCGGTAAGTCTTAGTACCAAATAAATCGAAGACAGGTGACATCTAGCAACCGGCACAGCGCCCACGTTGGGGATTATAGCCCACTCCCTCTTACAGAGAGGAGGCCTGTGTCCCAGCAGTGGGAACACTAAGGCGGATTATGCTTATGTCTAAGAGGTACTTTCATAGAACAAATTCTGATTTATAAATCTTGAAATACTGAACTACAAATCTAACTACCTGGTTTTAATGTATGTATATTGGAGTAGGCCTCCGATCTAATCGAATGGGACTGAATATCCTTATTGAACAATGACTTGACAAGTTACAAATGCCATCTGAATTTTACAAACCAAATTACAAGGGTAACCAATATGTCCAAAAGGTTTAATGGACGTCCGATGTTTGATACTTAAGGGGTTCATTCAGACCGTACAAGAGTCAATGGATATGAACGTGGGGCATGAAAGGAATTGGTTTTGTAGGTTTTGTTATAAATATACAAGGCTAAAATTAATGTAATTGGCAAATGGATACGTAACGACGATAAAAAAAATGACAAATATAACAAAATGGCTAAACTCAAGATTTTTACTTTTCATTAACAACACTGCCTGTGAAGTTTCATTAGTAAAATTAATTTTAGCTTGTTTTTGTATGATATCCAGATTGTTCTTTTTAGTCTGAATGCCTTCGGAAATGGCAGCATTTGTATATGCAAATGCAGGCTACTAGTTTGTCGATCGACCGCCGGCCGGTGGAGCAGACGAGTCTTGGAGTCGAAACCGCGTATCGGCAAGCGTAGTCTGGGACAATCCCTAGCTAGGTGGACGACCTTAAAACGGTGGCTGGGACAGACTGGATGCGGAAGGCAGAGGACAGGGTATTGTGGCGCAGCTTGGTAGAGGCCTATGTCCAGCAGTGGACTGATCGTAGTCCACTGCTGGACATAGGCCTCTCTCTCTCGATCTCATAGGCAGAGTTGATGTATGCAAAGAAACCTATGTCACAGAAGTAATATAATTGCTTAGATTAACGTTTGTTCATCATGCATAATCAAAAGCCGCTCACCAGGTCGACAAAATAAATTGTATTTTTTTCAAAGTTGAACACGACGAAACTAGATGGCGTTGACGTCGAATTAGACCACGCTAAGAACAGAATACCAAAAGTCTGTCACGCCAAGTTAATGAAGTATAAACCTTTACTCAAAGACCGTTATTATAATTTGCTCTTTGACTTTAGCAAAATAGGTGTTAAATCTCCCTCACGTCATTAGGTTCTTGTGAGTGAAAGGAAACATTACTGTTTTCACAATTCTTGGCATATACAGGTCGCTCCGTTTGAACTTAGATGATATAATTGTATATTATATAACGATGAGGTGTCCCTGTGTGTGAGTTAGATAATTAACGTGTTTTATTACAAACAATTTCTGTAAATTTATATTACGTTCTTCATTGTTATTGAGTTTACCGAAGGCTAGAGGATATTATTTCTTTTTCATGATATTTACAGGTTTTCCTGAATGTATTTTACTTGACGCTTTAATTTGAAGTTTGAGATAATGCTTTCTGGGTGGAGCTCTTTCAAGTGTGGATATTAGTATCAAAGTACGGCCAAAAAAGGCGGTAAACTAGTTTGATAGTATTTTCCTATTAGATAAATACAAAAGAGTCTAGTTTTGTATCTTACTAACTCTTACCTATATATTTCATTTCATTCCTGAAAAATAAGTAAATTCTAATAAATTAAAAACTTCTTTATACTTATAAAAAAAAGTCGTTTATATCAGGCAAGTTTTTACACATACACCCATAGTATCAAAAATTATAATTAAATTAAATTTGAAATAGATATTAAATCAAATTATTGTTATATGTAATATATTCAGATAACTTATAGTTTTCTTATAAATGTCAGGTAGGTTAGATTTAGTTTTAAATTCAAACAGTTCAGTTCAGTTTGTTTTATATTCTCAGTGTTAATCTATCATCACTCTATATAACTGAGACATTAAAACTACTATTCCCAAGTCCAAAGAATCCATTTTCCAAACTTCAATCAAAACAGAAAAACAGCCTAAAACTAAATCGACCTTTTCTTCAATTCCAAAATGAAACACAAATAATGGAACTGCCTATCTACTTATATCTAGATAAAATTTGCCTACCCACATTCTAATTTTTTGCGATCGCCTTTTCATTGCGACCTTTGACCAAAATTGGTTGAAGACATGCCCACTTGACATTTATCAGGCTAACAGCGATGCTCAACCTTTTTAAACGTAAAAAAAAACGTAACGCGCGTTTATAAGGTCATCTCTATTTAGAGGTAAGTTTCCAAAATGAGCTAATCTGTGAGACTAGTTGTCAGACTTTTGAGCTTCCGACTACCCGTAACGGCTGTCAAAGATCTGCGAATGATAGCCGGGACCAACGGCTTAACGTGCTTCCCAAGACAAGGAGGGGTCACGATATGTAATGGATGGCCACCCATCCAGGAACCGACCGCGGCAAGCTTCGATCGATAATTGCGGCTGTTATTGAACCCCTCCCCACGTCAGGAGTCTTCTTCTTAGCGTGTCGATGGCAATTTAATCTATGTATATTTAGTCGGCCTAGAATTTAAACTCAAACTCAAAGCATTTATTTCAATTAAACCATTAACAGGCACTTTTGAATTGTCAAGAAGTCGGTCAGTCAGAAAATATGAAGCTAGTTGCCCATTCCAAAGCGTAGGCACCTATGGAGAACTTAGCCACGAGTTGGCGATGTCACTAGCGTGCATTAATCCACCTACACCACTAGGTACCACTCTGATGCCCCGTCTCAAAAATCCACCTTGTATAAGTACAGGAAGGCATTAGTTGTCTGACATTTTCCTAGAGAATAGATTTATAATCATTTGACATAATAATATATCTTACAATCATTTATACATATAATAACTATTTAAAATCTATTGATATAATATTTATTATCATGATATTGTGTTACGCAATTACCCCGCATATTATATAGTAGGGCTAGGAACTCTAGTCATGACTACTTTTCAAAATAATAAAATGTATCCTTAGGCTGTATAATATAATCCCTCGGGCAGTAAAAAGTAGGTACTTATTTCTTTCAAAGGAAGGTTAGGTCGAGAGCTTTTTATGGATATTTTCATTGCTCGTCAATGGAGACAAAAATGTTGAACGAATTTGTTTAAGGCCGAAATCGTGAGTCCAATTTGTCATCATTTAAAAGTAAATACATTATAAATGGATAATTTTTCTTTACGTGTGGACTACGAGAAGGTACACCTTATAAAAACTCTCTATTTCTGTATTAATAAAAAGGAATTTATTGGTGTGCTAACTAGACCAATTACGAACTGAACCCATTACGAACTGGACCAACTGAGAATTGGACAGTTGGGCATTTTGCGGATTGGACATAATGCGCCCAAAGGATATCTTCTGATTCAGTGATCAAGGATACACGTCTGTCAAATTGGATTGCGCTGAATTTTATGAGCTTTAGCGGTGAAAAAATTTCAAAGCGCCTGAGGGATAAATTCTCGTAAAAGAACGTTCACAGTCTGATCTCAGTTTCAATCCGTCAAAAATACCTCTAATTTTCCTACATTTTGACAAGTTTTTGACATTTGTTTGTCGCTCAGATGAGACTGCGACTAGATTTTGAACGTTTTAAATTACGAGAGTTGGCCTTCTGCCGTGCGATTCTGTAACCGTCTCACCGTGAAAACTTAGGCGAAGTGAGCGTGGAGTGAGCTGTCAGTGTCATCCCACCTGATACTAGGGATTGACCAAGCATACATTTACAATCATAATCGAGATTTTAATAATAGATTTTATGCTAAGTCTATTGATCATTTTATATATTTTCAAAGCTAGTATTTTAGTGGTCAAAACGTTAATATTTCGTGGGGTTTTACATTAAAATAGCAAAACAGAAACTTAGCCAGAAACTCAATGTTGTTTTTTTTTTTCTTTTTTTCCTAGACTGACTATTCTCCATTTGTTTAGGTAATTAAATAAAGGTAAACAAAAAAACCACGTGACTTAGTTAACCGACTAAACGTAATACCACTCACTTCACTTGTCATGCTATGTCACAGTTGTACTCTTCAATTTAGCAACATTATTAACGAATTATAACGTTGCTAAATTGAAGAGTACAACTGTGACGTAGCATGACAACTGAATAGACTGGTATTACGTTTAGTTGGTTAACCACGGCACGTGGTTTTTTTTGTTTACCTTTATTTAATTACCTAAACAAATGGAGTATAGTCAATACAGCCTGAGGCGCGAGCGCGTCACGCAAGTGTTCACTTCACCCGAATCACGACATTAAATGTCGAGAATCGGGTGAAGTGAACACTTCACGTCGCGCTTGCGCGTTAGTCACTGTCATTATCACATAGAAGATTATTTTGATGTGGATTGCGTGAAGTGTTCACTTCACCCGATTCTCGACATTTAATGTCGTGATTCGAGTGAAGTGAACACTTCACGCCGCGCTTGCGCGTTAGTCACTGTCATTATCACATTGTAGATTATTTTGATGTGGATTGCGTGAAGTGCTTGCGCGTTAGGCGCTGTCATTAATATTAAATTCAGTTTTTATTTATTTATTTCTATAATTGACGACCATGGTCGTAAGCCTGTTCGTAATCGAGTTCAGAAATTAGTTCCTATTTATTTCAACGCTTTTAGATATTATGTCTAAATCCAACCGTGTTTGTACATTTAAAAAGTCAGTTGTGTGCATTTTGTTTTCAACAATTAACCAGATTTTGTATTAACTAGTTACAGACTACTTATTTAACCTGTAACGCGTGCAAATATAACATTATTGTAGATAGATACTAAATAACTAAGATCCGTATTTTTGATGCACGGTCAAGCGGCGCGCGTCGCCCATGATTGGCGAGTGGCGACGAAACCGTAGCCAATGAGCGACGCGCGCGAAGTGATGTTGCCATGGTTACCGTGGAGTGAAATATGGAACATTCCGAATCGCACTATAATCGATTACAACGTGCTTACTAGGGCATCCATTCCGGAATTCCGGAATTTCGCAACTCCGGAATTCCGGATAGTTTTTCCGATATTTCAACTCCGGAATTGGGCTCAATTTATCGTAAGTATTTCGATATTCATTATTTTTAATTTAAAAATGTGTTTAATTTTTCAACTCATCGTTTTACGCGCAATTGTTCCTGCGCGTGTATCATGTACTAACTAGACGAGTGTTATAGTATTTGCTGTTGAGCCCTTAATTTGTTGATTTGTTTTAAAAAGTTTAATTAGACTTGTTTAATTTTATTGATTGTGATGTGAATTGTGAACTGATTATGTTGTCATGTCAAGATTGTTGTTAAACATGATAAATCTGAGGAGAGACTTAAATGCTCATTTTAATATTTTGATTTTAACTACGGTACCTAGTAATGTCCAAACTACTCTAAAGCGTGATATTTCTTGTGTTAATTTAATTATGTTATTTTTCACTAATATTTTAAGGCTCTCAAATTGTTAATTTTTAAGTTTTTAAAAAGTTTAGACTTTCCTAATTTTAATAATATTGTTAACTGGCTTACTCAAAGTTAACTGGCAATGTCGTATCAAGACTGAGTTAAAGACTAATGTTAAAAATGATTAAAAGTTACTCAAGGTATTTTTGTTTTTTTTTTTAATTATTTCGGATCCAGTTCCGGAATTCCGGAGTTGAGAGCCCAATATCGTAAATTAACTCCGGAATTGAAAACCTTCCGATACTGGATGCCCTAGTGCTTACACTTTGACCCCAATTATTCTGTATGGTATAAATTACAGATTATTCCCCGCATAATCTTACCATGCCGTGCGGTTGTCAAGAGTGGTATTTTGACAGTTCAAACCGGTTTCGTTAAACTAACGTGGCATTTTCGAAATTGTGCTTCCGGCTACAGTCGCCACCTTACCAAAGGATAAGAAATTCGTGGTGTAAAAAAACAAACAAATAAATACTATAATCTAACCGTGAGTAAATAATCAAGTGAAATAGTTTTGACTCTCAGCTGCCATAGTGGTGATTTATCTAAATGGGAACGCAAATTATTTATGTGAGAGTTGTGGGCGATGATGGCCTAATTCGGAATGATCCATAAATCACGCAGCGCACTGCGCATGCGTATCAAGTGAACTTTTTTTTTGCTTTCATGCCATTGACGACCATGTACTTACAACTCGTTTATAGAGAGTTGTATATTCCTTGATGTAGAATGTACATAAGCCTGTACGTATTCGAGTACAGTGACAATAATTAGTTCCTAATTATTTAATGCTGTTAGAGATTTTAATGTCTAAATCCAACTGTTTTTGTACATCGAAAAAGTCAATTTAGTCAGCCTACATTTCAGATAATATAATATAAGAAATCGTGCTAAGCAAGTATTCAGTGATTGGTGTAATGTTCGTTTTCATAAGTACATAATACGTAAAAGCACATATAGGTTTTTTTTATATCATCTCTAGGTAAACTACACGTACAATATACAAACCTTATACCATAAATATTTAGGCATATTATTAATCTAGTGACGATTGCTGTTAGGACACACAAATTGCATTATTCATGTATACGCATGTTTTGGGCTGTCTAATTTTAGTTTTACTGTATACTGTTTACACACTGTGTCTACGTTTCTCAGCCAACTCTCCTGTCGCAGATCTGCTGAAAGAAATTACTAAGTAAATGATGAAAGCAGTTCCTCTATCTTTATGTAGTTTACTTTATTATGTATTTAGTGTGTATATAAATAAATATATTACATTTTTTAATTTGTATCACATTAAAAAAAATTGCTAATACATTTTTTCTACTGAGTCGGCTGCTTCCTGAGATGCAACTTCTTAATGCCGGGAACGGAGGGACATTGGATGTGTGTCGGCTGCACCCCCACTGCAAAAAGCTGGAAATAATGGTAATAATTTGTTACTAAGTATTTGATTTATTTAATTCCTACACATCAGCACATCTGCAGCTAATGTATTTACTTTCAATAAGAATAGCGGTATGATTTATTAAGAACAGCGTCTGATCAAATAAAATCAATTGAATGGGCCAATATTATTACTATATATTTAGAGCACAACGAGTTTCTACATTTCTTAATTCCATGCTCCGTGCCTGTCTGTGTCCCAATTTATTTGTTCCCTATTGTGTTTATCAAAAATAGTGTGTGAAATAATGAATACTTGCCTCAGACCGCCACGCATGACACAGCCGGGAGCGATGTGATCAAATCAAATAGAGGCAGTGTTCTTTTATTGTCTTCTGTCCCTTTAATGACTTAGCAACTGCAGGGTCGACAAGGCTCATCTGCTGAAAGGTAGAATATATCAGATTAATAAAATTCACTTGCTTTTGTGTGCCTATACTTTTGTGTTTTTATTTTAAGTTATCCTATGTTGTCTCACAGCTGGGCACGGTCTCCCCCATACTTTTCCAGTTTTCCTTATGTTGTGCCTTCTTCGGCCAATTGGTCAGGAACGTGTCAGTGACGACGCCCGCCTTGTCTTCAGGCAACCTTTGTTACTGAGTGACACACGTCTGTGACATGCCTACGTCTTTTACATTAGTTACATATTATTATCATCAAGTCGGTACTATTTTGGCATACCTGACAGACCACCACTCGTCCTTGCAAAGCTAACCACCTGACTGATCATCTAATTCATATACCTAATTATGAACAGTAACACAGGAACTGTGGAGTAGGTAGAGGAATTCATTTTTAAATTAGAAAAACTTTCACCAATAGGTACATGCCAACATTATGTCATATTACTATCACATTCACCATTATAATATCGTGCTAGCCATTGTCACTGAAAAACTAATTCAAAGTAGGTACTAAGATAAAACTTTCATTTGTTTATTTACAATTATTTATTTTGAAACTGCAGACAAAAAGTTTATTTTGTATCGGAAAGCCCCATAGACAGCAGTAGACAGCACATGTTCACCACAGATGATAAAATCGCACCTTCGGTGCAACAAAGTCACAAATAGGCAAAACTGCAAAATTGGGGTAAGTATGCCAAATTGTAAACTATAAGATTATTAACGTAAAACTATAGCAAACAAAATAATTTAAAAATGAGCTGTTGTGACTTTGTTGCACCGAAGGTGCGACCAAAGAGCAGCGGCGAATTTTTTTTAATGTCTTCTTCGTTAGACAACTGACAAGACGCGCGAATTAGCCCTTTTGAAAATGTTAAAAATTGACACAGTGAATTCTGCAAAAATGAGGTAAGTACAATGTTATTATAAATATGAGGTCTTAAGCATTTTAAATTGGTAGGTAAATATTATGACGAACAGACGCTAGCACATCAAGCTACTACAATAAAAAAATCAAATCAAATTTCCGTTCACGGGCGAGCGTACCCATTTGTCACCAACCGGCGCGCACCCTTCAGGGGCGAGCGACACCATTTGTCACCACCCGATTTACGCGGCTTCAACCTCTATTATTACTGTTAAATACGGTCTAATATCCTGTGCAGCAGTTTGAGTCTATGGTCCGGTAGATAAACTAATCGACTAAATGATTCAAAACGAAAAATATGGGTTGGCAATATTAGAAAAAAAAAAGTTTAAAATAGACTTTACGATTCTTAATGGCAGCTGCAGTGCGTGAGCTGTTTTGTTATGATGCTATGTTGTTTATTTTAATAGTTTTTGTGTAAAATCGACGTTAAGTGGATGAATATTCGTTTATAACATATTATACGTCCTTGTAGATAATATTTGCACGAAATAACATCACAATCAATCAATAATCCTTTTTTTTTGGTCAAAGAAAATTTTACGTAAGTACTTCAAGAAAATCTTATGATTTTACAATAATTATAGTGGTATATTTTTACAAGATATAGGTAGTTATCAGTCAATAAAGGTTTATGTAGTATCCTAGTAACACTTTTTTAATTAGAAACAACTCAATATGACTAGACCGTGCCCAGCTGTGGGACAACATAGGATAACTTAAAATAAAAACACAAAAGTATAGGCACACAAAAGCAAGTGAATTTTATTAATCTGATATATTCTACCTTTCAGCAGATGAGCCTTATCGACCCTGCAGTTGCTAAGTCATTAAAGGGACAGAAGACAATAAAAGAACACTGCCTCTATTTGATTTGATCACATCGCTCCCGGCTGTGTCATGCGTGGCGGTCTGAGGCAAGTATTCATTATTTCACACACTATTTTTGATAAACACAATAGGGAACAAATAAATTGGGACACAGACAGGCACGGAG
This sequence comes from Amphipoea oculea, assembly GCA_945859645.1. Taxonomy (NCBI): domain Eukaryota; kingdom Metazoa; phylum Arthropoda; class Insecta; order Lepidoptera; family Noctuidae; genus Amphipoea; species Amphipoea oculea. Next base: position 6,498,321 of record OX243869.1, on the reverse strand, counting down.
CATGGAATTAAGAAATGTAGAAACTCGTTGTGCTCTAAATATATAGTAATAATATTGGCCCATTCAATTGATTTTATTTGATCAGACGCTGTTCTTAATAAATCATACCGCTATTCTTATTGAAAGTAAATACATTAGCTGCAGATGTGCTGATGTGTAGGAATTAAATAAATCAAATACTTAGTAACAAATTATTACCATTATTTCCAGCTTTTTGCAGTGGGGGTGCAGCCGACACACATCCAATGTCCCTCCGTTCCCGGCATTAAGAAGTTGCATCTCAGGAAGCAGCCGACTCAGTAGAAAAAATGTATTAGCAATTTTTTTTAATGTGATACAAATTAAAAAATGTAATATATTTATTTATATACACACTAAATACATAATAAAGTAAACTACATAAAGATAGAGGAACTGCTTTCATCATTTACTTAGTAATTTCTTTCAGCAGATCTGCGACAGGAGAGTTGGCTGAGAAACGTAGACACAGTGTGTAAACAGTATACAGTAAAACTAAAATTAGACAGCCCAAAACATGCGTATACATGAATAATGCAATTTGTGTGTCCTAACAGCAATCGTCACTAGATTAATAATATGCCTAAATATTTATGGTATAAGGTTTGTATATTGTACGTGTAGTTTACCTAGAGATGATATAAAAAAAAACCTATATGTGCTTTTACGTATTATGTACTTATGAAAACGAACATTACACCAATCACTGAATACTTGCTTAGCACGATTTCTTATATTATATTATCTGAAATGTAGGCTGACTAAATTGACTTTTTCGATGTACAAAAACAGTTGGATTTAGACATTAAAATCTCTAACAGCATTAAATAATTAGGAACTAATTATTGTCACTGTACTCGAATACGTACAGGCTTATGTACATTCTACATCAAGGAATATACTACTCTCTATAAACGAGTTGTAAGTACATGGTCGTCAATGGCATGAAAGCAAAAAAAAAGTTCACTTGATACGCATACGCAGTGCGCTGCGTGATTTATGGATCATTCCGAATTAAGCCATCATCGCCCACAACTCTCACATAAATAATTTGCGTTCCCATTTAGATAAATCACCACTATGGCAGCTGAGAGTCAAAACTATTTCACTTGATTATTTATTCACGGTTAGATTATAGTATTTATTTGTTTGTTTTTTTACACCACGAATTTCTTATCCTTTGGTAAGGTGGCGACTGTAGCCGGAAGCACAATTTCGAAAATGCCACGTTAGTTTAACGAAACCGGTTTGAACTGTCAAAATACCACTCTTGACAACCGTACGGCATGGTAAGATTATGCGGGGAATAATAGGTAATTTATACCATACAGAATAATTGGGGTCAAAGTGTAAGCACGTTGTAATCGATTACAGTGCGATTCGGAATGTTCCATATTTCACTCCACGGTAACCATGGCAACATCACTTCGCGCGCGTTACTCATTGGCTACGGTTTCGTCGCCACTCGCCAATCATGGGCGACGCGCGCCGCTTGACCGGTTAAGGTGAATGTGACATGGCAGACCGCGAAATTTAAATTTTCTTACGTTTTTTGCAATTTGCAGATCAGTGTCAGGTTGTATCTTGATCAAAATGTGATTTGCGACTATAATAGACATGTATTTACAGAATCATAGTCATTAGAATCATTAATATATCTCCTTATGTTAGATTTCTACCATAAACACTTTTCCATATGAGATTTGTTCTTAACGATAGAAATCTAACTTAAAAAGATGTACCGGTCAAGCACCGCGCGTCTCCAATTGGAGACGATCGTCTCCAATTGGAGACGCGCGGTGCTTGACCGGTTGATTGTAATTATTGAAGTGAAAACTTCTTTAGCGGCTTTGAACACTTTTTGTAATGGGTAAAAAATGTTAAACTCGCGTCAGGGCATCGCGTCAGGACACGTGACCGTCAGGAGAGATTCCCCCCCCCCCCCCATGTCTTTCTACGGCGGCGCTAACCGAAGTGAACCAAGTGAGACACGATAATGGATGGATGGTGATGGTGATGGCGATGGCGATGGCGATGGTGATAGTGATGGCGATGGTGATGACGATGGTGATGGTGGTGGCGATGGTGATGGCGATGGTGATTGCGATGGTGATGGCGATGGTGAAGGCGATGGCGGTGGTGATGGTGATGTGATGTGATGTGATGGTGATGGTGGACGCGGACGCGGACGTGGATGGACAGCTGATGGCTCGACCGTCTGTGTAGTAGCCACACTGCTGTGTATTCGTAAAATTCGTGTATATAAAGTGTTTCAAAAAATGGAAATTGAACAAAACGCAGAAATAGTGAAAAAAACTTAGTTATATTAATTCAATTAATAATTGATTTATTTAAACGTTAATATTCAAGTTTTCACTTTTGCCGGCACTCCCGGAGTGCAACCCGTCTTTTTTTTATTATTATTTTTGTGGTGTACAATAAAGTATATATAAATAAATAAATAATAATAATATTAATGTTTTGACCACTAAAATACTAGCTTTGAAATTATATAAAATGATCAATAGAATTAGCATAAAATCTATTATTAAAATCTCGATTATGATTGTAAATGTTTGCTTGGTCAATCCCTAGCATCAGTGGGATGACACTGACAGCTCACTTCACGCAAGTTTTCACGGTGAGATTTTTACAGAATCGACCGGCTGTTCTTTTCGTGGTCAATAAATAGAGATATTAATAAAATTATATTATACAGGGTGGCACATCGACACGTAACCTGTCACCACGGATTCAGTAAAATCAAGGTCTGTTGCTGTTCCGTACATTTTGACCGCGTGGGAAGCAGAAGATTTTTTTTTTATAACCGTCGAAAAATTTCTGCACAAGGGGTCTAGAATCATATTGGGTTAAATTCATGATAAGTTGGCGCGTCGATATTCCCTGCCACCCTGTCTAAAAAAAGAAAAAAATAAAAATTAAAGTGCTAGGGACTTGGGAAGCCCTTTGCAAAAGAGGGCAAGCTAAAGAAAAAGTTTTCTAACCTCAACCAATAAAACATTAGCTAGATTGTCACAAAAAAAAAACCGGTCAAGTGCGATTCGGACTCGCACATGGTCTTATAATAAGGTCCCGTTGGGTACGGAACCCTAAAAACACCATTTCCACCTTTACCCGTCATAAAGAATGATTTGAATCACTCCTTCTCCTTGTGATGGATAGTAATCTCATCTCTGCTCCAGTTCAGAGGTACAGTCAACAGCAAAAGTAGATGATGAATTGAGTTTATAACTTTTGGAGTCAAAACTGATCACGAATATATGGCAGCTGTACTAGTAGTAAATGTTTGGTATAATTTACAATCACATACTTTCGAATCACTTCGACGCCACACAGTTCTGACGCGAACTCAGTTCATTAGTATTGAATTTCTGATTTTCATCATCTACCGCAAAACGGGGCTACTTTGACTTCCAGGGTTACTTTCACAGATTTTGTAGCTACTTTGACAGAGCGCCAAAATCGGTTTTCACGTGTGCTCAGCAAGTGTGCGTGACCTCGAGTAATATTGCGCGAGGCGCGGGGTGTGGGGAACGCGTCATAGCGTTGTGATCGGCCTGGTCAAAGTAGCCCCGCCTGTTCAAAGTAGCCCCGTTTTACTGTACTTTTGCTGTTGACTGTACAAAGCGGAATGACTCATCATAAGTCATACAACTCGTTACATTACCAGATTAACATCAGATTTTCGACACATTTTCGCTAACAGTAGGTACCATCATCCGTACAATCTTGAGATAGTCGATCAAAAAGGCGATGACACAGAAATTCCAGGTTATCTGCGTCAGATCTCACGAATTTGAGACGAACTGTCTTGTCTAATCTAGATGTTACAGCTTTGTCTATTTTGTAATAGGTAAGTTTATTCTGGTTTTAAGGGAAAGGTCGGTTTTACTTTCAATCTTTTTGAATAAGTGCTCTGAATAATTTATGATACTTCACTTCGAGAAGATATTTTTGACTTACCCACGTCAAGTTTTAGCAACTGAGCCTATATTGGCGAAGCCATAGGTAACGATAATAGTTCATTTTTATTTATTTGTATAGATATTTACATAATATAAGCTAACATACGAACTATAATAATATGTACCTACAATTATATGAAAAAATAAACAAAATAGTCATAGGGCATCAAAGAATTCGTCCGCATCGCTGTCAACAGGAACAGTGCCCAAAAGGCTGGCAGCATTACCACGTTGTATGGCAATGCTAATTCTTTGGCCAAGAAATAGGCCAGCCCTCTGTTCACGTGAAGAGTCGACTAACCACTTGGCTATATCTCGAAAAACCAAGTGGGCGCTCGGACCCCATGGCCCTAGTGTTACAGGGCCAAATTAGCTAACGAAACGCCGCGGGCGTGATTGGTATCTAAACACGATAAAACAAAAAAATATAATTAATAAGTCGGTCGAAGTGGAGGTAACCTATGTCCAACTATGGACGTCTTTCAGTTGAAATGATGATGAAATAAATCTGACGATTTTTTTGTGGGGTTACCAACCGCAGTTATTGTAGTTACTTGAAATATCATAGGGGCAATTCTCGTAATTTAAAGAACGTTCACAGTCTGATCTCAGTCTCAATTTGTCAAAAATACCTCTAATATCCCTACATTTTTGACAAGTTTTTGACATTGATTGTCGCTGAGATGAGATTGCGACTAGATTTTGAACGTTTTTAACCTTTTGAACGCCATTGTCACATATATGTGACAAACGAAATCTTACCCTGAGCGCCAACGTCACAAATATGTGACAAAATACACGTCGCACGGGTCGCACCATATCATGAAATAAACGATTTAATCATTACTTTTGTATGTTTTTATTTATATAATTTAAAAGTTTAAGCTTCCGTCTATATTGTATTGCATGAAACTAAAATAAATAAACCACCAATATCGAGAAATTTGTTGATAAAGAATGCATTTAAGTGTGTGTGTGTGGTGTTTGTTTTGTTAAAGTGGCCTGGCGTCAGGGGTACGGCGATACGTTTATACTCTAACGTTCAAAAGGTTAATTACGGGAATTGGCCTACAGTTTAAAAATCAACTTTTTACTGTATAAACTTCAGAGAAGACGTGACGGGATATCAATGTCTCAACACGACAACAATACATCCAACGGTCGTTGAACTCCAAAAAAACCATCAAACCTTTTTTGTTTTTATTTAATACTAGCTTCTGCCCGCGACTTCGTTCGCGTGTTTCTTATTCCCTCGACCCATAGCGTTTTTGCTCGGCTCCTAATGGTCATAGCGTGACGTTAAATAGCCTATAAGAGCCTTCCTCAAGAATTGGGCTATCAAATGCAAGAAGATTTTTTCAAACCCGACTGGTAGTTCCAGAGATTACCCCATAGATACATACAAACTTACAAACAAATTTTACTTCTTTATAATATTAGTATAGATTGTTGATTTAGTAATACCCATCACGTCTGCAGAGTTTCGCTAGCTAATTTAATTTGACCCATTATATATTTTTTTTTAGAATGAAGTTATTTTAAGTGTTAAAATTATACACGATTGTTACCTTCGTCTGTGCTCAATAACACATTCACTGCGGCTGCGCTAGATTAAAACTTACTTCCAGTGCTGTACAAGTCACATACTTCCCGTATCAAGAATGCCTGATATGCGTTACGACGTCTATCTTCCCGTACGTAGTCCTGACTTCAAACCTCCACAGAGACATGGAAAGTCCTCAGCTGATTTTTTTTATTGTACCAATCAATAGGTTACATCCTTGTGTATACACAGCTGCAGTCGCACGGGGTTCTAAGTAATATCTTAAAAGTTACAGGTATTTTTGGAAATGATTGATTTTACGGGAAAATACTTGTCGTGGCGCATACAACAGTCATATTGCTAGGGATGGGGTGTAATAAGTAAAATATTTTTTTTGTTTCAGATTTATTATTTATTGTTTTGAAGTTGGCGTTTGGAAAATTTTAATATTTCCATCGGTTTTTCTAGATGTAGAACACGTTGGTGTATTAAACTGTGAAAACTCATTTCTTGAAAACTTACTTCGGGGTGTTGACAACAGTTCAGACACCATTTCAGAATTTAGTGATGTTTCGAGCGCTGGTAAGTACTAGATTACTCACAGAAATGTTGTCCAGGGATAATGAATCAGGATCAGTCTTTTTATTCTTATTAATTACTAGCTGCGCCCCGCGGTTTCACCCGCGTAAGTTTCGATCTCTTGGGAATATCAGAATAAAAAGTATTCTATATCCTAATCTTGGTAATGGTCTAACCATCCTCCGTTCAGCCGTTTGAGTGTGAAGAAGTAACAAACATATAAACACACACACACACACTCACAAACTTTCGCCTTTATAATATTAGTGTGATAGTGTGATTACTTCTTCTAATATACGAAATTCACTTCCTGTTGATAGACTTAAAAAAATTGAACTGGTTTTTTTTGTACTAGATGGTTTGGGATTCGGTAAACTGGAACCAGTACTTTGCACAATAATGTTTCTAGCCTCTTTACCTTCTGTCTTTACACCTTTCCCCATAATAAGTTTTTTACGTGAACGTTTCATTGTTTATGTACAATTTACCTACTTAGGCGTGTCGAATAAAATATTGCGTTCTGTAAAAACGTATTAACTGGGCACAGCACTACGACTAACTGAAGCTCCGCGCGCGCGCACGTTCAGTGCGGTACGAGGTCTTGGATACGGCCAAATAGTTCCCGTATCGCACTATTGTAAAATAATTACCTTTCTGTGCGTTACGAAAAAATAATTCCCGTACATTTTTATTCATAAATTTTAATACATTTCAAGCAAGGACACCGGCAATGTATGCGTCTCTTTTTTACTTGTACAAATACTTGAAAAAATCACCCCCGCACGGAGTGCAAAACAAGGACAACTAGCTGCCGCACAGAGCAGAACTCAATTACAACCAAATACTTCCCGTAACGCAGTGAATGTGTTAAAGGTTCTTTTTTTCTCACTTTTTTTACGTAACATGATGTACACGTAGTGTACCTACGTATGATCGATTTTGTTTTCAATTTATTTATTTACTAGCTTCTGCCCGCGACTTCGTCCGCGTGAAATTCGTACTTTCCTCTAAAAATTTCGAAAATATATGTAGGTATGATCTTTATCATTGATTTAGATAAATAAGTATTCGGGCCAATTTTTAAATTTATAGATCAAAGGAATCAGATTTTTCAAATAAAGTGTATCCCCGCTTTTCACCCCCACAGAGCGATTTTGAAAAATCATTCGTGATTTGTTCATAACTTGACTCAAAGACCCATACCCATTTTCAAGTTAATGGATACAAGCAGTAATAGCCACCCCTTAAACTTTATTACTTACCCTTTTCCACCTTGGTAGAAGTCGATTTTTGAAAAACCCTAAAACACATAAGTTTTATTTTTTGTTTTAGTAGTACCGAGTATCGGGTTAATCCGACATTGGGTTACATATTTTTCTAATCTATCAACTTTGTCACCCCCTAAATCCTTTGTAAGGGGTTTTTTTGAAACTAAAAGTGACAATCTTTATTATTTACTGTCCCAAATATTGCCAAGTTTCATGTGTATTAACCAAATAAATAAGATTTTTCATGTACACTATATTCCCGCTTTTCACATGGAATTTCGAAAAATCGTTTGGGATGTGTTCATTACTTGACTCAAAGATTATTTATACTAACTGTTGAGTTAACCAAGCCGCATCCATTAAAATCCTTTCCTGTGTAATTAACTACCTACCCCTTTTCACCCCATTTTCGGGAAACCCTGATACACGTTATTCTTTGTTTTTGGTCTTAAGTATAAATATTGAGTTTCGAGGTAATCGGACCACGCGTTAAAATTCTTCCATACACATTTTGAAGTCCCCAATCCCCTTTTAGGGTGTAGTTTATAAAAACAAAAAATGCCAAACTTCATAATTTACTTCGATAAATATTCGTGCCAAGTTTCAAGTTTATTAACCAAATGAATAAGATTTTTCATATAAACTGTATTCCCGCTTTTCAACCTTACATGGGTGGAATTATAAAAAAATCGTTTAGGATGTGTTCATAACTTGACTCAAAGATTATTTATGCAAATTTTCGAGCTAATCAAGTCACTCAGTAAAATCCTCCCCTGTAAAATTAACTACCCCTTTACTCACAGTTAGGGGTAGATTTGCGAAAAACCCTGATACCCGTTATTCTTTATTTTTAGTCCATAGTATAAATACTGAGTTTCGAGTTAATCGGACAGCGCGTTAAAATTCTTCCATACAAATTTCGACATCCCCCAATACCTCTTTAAGGGGTAGTTTAGAAAAACGAAAAATGCTTCAAGGTTATTAACTCAAGGAATAAGATTTTTCATACAAACAAAATCCCCCCTTTTCACCCCCCTAAAGGTTGAATTTCCAAAAAACCCTTCTTACTGGATACTTACTCTTCACAAAGAACACACCCTCCAAAATTCATGTCCCTAGGACCAGCGGTTTAGGCTGTGCGTTGATGTCTCAGTCAGTTCGTTCATCCCCCTTTGGGGGTGAAATTATCAAAAACGCTGAGACACGTATAAATTAATTTTCAATGGTCAGCCTAAACACAAAATTTAAAGATCCTAACTTTTAAACTGACGGACTTTCATACACAACTTCATCCCCCTTTTTAGCCCTTTGGGAGTGGAAATATTGAAAACGCTGAGACGTGTGTAAATTTATTTTCAATTATCAGCCTAAACACAAAATTTGAAGATCCTAACTTTAAAACTGAGGGACTTTCATACAAACTTTCATCCCCTATTTGACTCCCTTAGGGGTTGAATTTCGAAAAATCCTTCCTTATTCCTTGTCTACATTGTAAAGGGAACCACTGTGTAAAATTTCAGCTTTCTAGGTCTAAGGGTTTAGGCTGTGCGTTGATGTCTCAGTCAGTTCGTTCATCCTCCTTTGGGGGTGAAATTATCAAAAACGCTGAGACACGTATAAATTAATTTTCAATGTTCAGCCTAAACACAAAATTTGAAGATCCTAACTTTTAAACTGACGGACTTTCATACACAACTTCATCCCCCTTTTTAGCCCTTTGGGGGTAGAATTATTGAAAACGCTGAGATACGTGTAAATTTATTTTCAATTATCAGCCTGAACACAAAATTTGAAGATCCTAACTTTAAAACTGAGGGACTTTCATACAAACTTTCATCCCCTATTTGACTCCCTTAGGGGTTGAATTTCGAAAAATCCTTCCTTATTCCTTGTCTGCATTATAAAGGGAACCACTGTGTAAAATTTCAGCTTTCTAGGTCTAAGGGTTTGGGCTGGGCGTTGATGAGTCAGTCAGTCAGTCAGGCCTTTTGTTTTTATTTATATAGATTTAAACTCTTCGCACAAAAAGGTACAGTCAGCATCAAAAGTCGATTAACAGTATCATTTTTACATGTTGTTAAATTGACAACAACTTTTTTCAATAAACTGATTTGAAAATGATTGGAAAATGTTGAATTTTAATAAACTGCTTCTTTTTTCATACCTTGTTCGAAATGATGCTCAATATTTTTACACCCGAAATACTCGTAGCGCAGTCACCTTCACAAAATTATGTTCTAAATTCAAATTTTAAATTGCAGTACAATCCTTGAGACGTCGAATCCAGCTATGTATTCAAAAACAATTGTCATAATTTTGAACAATTAATCAGTTAAGGTTTAATAGGTAGGTAGCATAAGAAAATAAAAAAGTATTTTGATAAAAATGAGCTCTTTCCTTTAGTTTGCCGTATGTCATTACTTCCCAGAATTTGATCCTTATTAGCGACACTATCGAATGGTGTAATAATACAGCGTGTGTTTTTTTTTTTCAAAATCAACAGGTTCGATTCCTGGCCAGAAATATTGATTTTTCAAAAATCCAATGATGCAGTTTTAGTTTTTATCAAAATCGAGCCCGCGACTCCTTTGAGTACTTTTCGCTATTCCTCATAGTTTCGGATTTGGCCATCCACGCCCACTTGAAAAATTCACCCTGTATACATACTATTCATTTCATACTTTTTTTTTTTTTTTTCTTATAAATTTCAACAGGTAGCTACTTCGCTTCGCTACTATAGACCTCCGTACATTCAATTATTATTCGGTATTTAGACAATAACCAAAACCTGTACTTGCTTACGTCACAAGGGTCCATAAACCCGAACATTAACACACCCAAAGACAAGTTTAATGCCTTATTTGTCGTCATGCTCATCTCCACGGTCACACCTTGGACTTGACCGTCAGAACTTGTTCCAGTGAACAAACTCAAAGATAATTACGCATTGTAAGGTCACTGCACACCCTCCGTGCCGTAACGGCATCATGTAAACTTTGTAATGGGTATTACGTACATAATCCATAACATCACATTACATCAGCTTTTAGCAGTTTACCTCTGGGCTCAAGTCTCTCTAACCGTACTCCATAATAATATAATGCTCGACTACCTACCAGGGAAAAGGTCTCTTCTCATTTTGAGAAGGCACGATCATTGATTACCACACTTGCTCAAAACGTGTCGGCGATTTTAGACTTAAATCAACTCTCACCCTGCCATTACCGGGCTCAAATTAATCGAGAAATGCACGCTGCGAATTTCCTAATGGTTGACACTTTGCCCGTTTGGTACGAGTCGAGAATCGTACCCAAGAATCCACGCTCAGCAGGCGCTCTTTTGATTTCTAGACCAGTAAGGCAGTCTAATCCCCCGTTTGACTCACTCAAGCGTAGTTTTTTACAATTCTCTCTTAGCTTTCATCCTCTATGAAAAATATCTTCCACGTTTTTATTTCTTCGGTGATTTAGGTTCTGTCGATCTATCAGTCAGTTAGAGAAGTTATTTATAATACCTATATCAAGTAGGTAGTAAGTTTTTTTCTTTTGTTATTTATTTAGAAGTCTTCATACAATGAAGAAAATCTGTATTATACAGGGTCCCATTAAAATAGATGGACAAATAACACAGCGCTCAGTACGTCTAACCAAAGATATCCAAGCAAAAAAAAACACTGATTGTTTTTTTGACTGCCGGCAATTTATTATTTTAGGTCTAAATAAAATCACTTTATGATTTTATTTTGACCTAAATTACCGGCACATTAGTGTATTTTCGTTAGCAAATTATTTTTTTTGAAAGTACTCGTAATAGAAAAAAATATATAAGAAAAACGCATTAGATACCTACTCGTATCTAATGCGTTTTTCTTATATATTTTTTTTTTACCATCGTCCTTATTTTGGTGGTCTGAATGATTTCTAAAAGTTTGTCCATCTATTTTTATGGGACCTTATCTATATATAGATGAACAGCTAGTAGTGCTACAATTCTTCCTACAGTTCTGAAATCCATCCACGAACCGACAGCTGCAAGTGTTGCTTGACCTTTTACCGACCCGTATTTTTAAACCAATTTACAGAAATTTTGGGACGTTGGCTAAAACGCTAAACTCAAACGTTTTGTTCGTATCAGCAATAACTTGGCCGATATCAACATCAGCCTACAGCAGTTCATTGCTGGACATAGAAATCTCCTACTGCACAGCATTCAACTTGATTTTTGGCAACTCGCATTCAGCTGCTACCAGCCGCCCTGCGATGATCGTCGTTTGCTGATTCGCGGTCTCCACTCAAGAACACGTCTACCCCAACAGTGTTCGGTTCTACGGCTAATATGGACGGCCAATTGCCACTTCAGCTTGCTTATTACGTGGGCTCATACCCATAATGATTAAACAATTATTCTTCAACGAAATCTCCAAACGGCTGGCTGACACTTGCCGTGACCTAAGGGCTGGCTTTTACTTTGGCCAGAGGATAAGCATTGCCATACAACGAGGTAATGCTGCCAGTCTCCTAGGTACATTACCAGTCGACAGCGATGCGGAGGAAATTATTGACGCCATATTTTAATTAGTTAATAGCTTTAGTCAGGTTATTATATTTTTATTTTAAGAAGAAGTTTATCCAGTGTAAATATTCAAGTTTGAAAATAAATTTATTAATCAGTTAAAAAACAACAATTGTTCTTCAGAGTTCTCTTAATTGAAAAGTAGATAATTACTTGAATACCCAGGCAATGTTGCTCATGATATCGATTGAAACATCTGTTACGCAACTGTTTAAGTTCTCCAACAATCTTAATTTCTCTCTGTCAAAGATTAAGTTTATATGATGATAAATTTTCATCAAAAGTTGAGTTTTCTTCCTTTGTTGAAGATATACATTGTGTATCAGAAAGGTCAAAAGCCAGGACAGGGCCGTCCAAAAGCGCACTGGGTTGACGATATCAAATTCTCCAAATTCAAATTTCTTTAATAGATTTTCAGCTTTACGGCTAAAGCATAAGGTTCAAGGTTGATTGGGAAAGTTTGACAGTTTCAGGTAGCTTGATGTGCTGCCGTCTGTACAAACCATCAAAGTGAACAACTTTCTCCCAATTACAACAATAACAATGATATAAACTGTTAACACTATTGGGTATCTAATTGCCTATAAACAGGCCAAGTAGATATTTAGGTAAGTTCATCAACTAGATGCTTTTCGAAGTTATCCTATGAAATTAGGTACAATTGAATTTGATAGTTAATTGTTCTCTTGAACTCAGTTTTCTTACTTTGAGTTCCTTAGTAACTCAAATAAGTATTTCAGTTTTGTCAGCCTTAGAAAACTGACAAAATGGTTTTCGAAAAGATTTGACGGATTTTTTTTGAAGTGAAAACTTCTTTAGCGGCGTTGCACACTTTTTGTAATGGGTAAATAATGTTAAACTTGCGTCAGGGCATCGCGTCAGGACACGTGACCGTCAGGAGAGATTTCCCCCCCCCCCCTTCTCTTTCTACGGCGGTGCCAACCGAAGTGAACCAAGTGAGACACGATAATGGATGGATGGATGGATGGAAGGAAGGACGGACGGACGGACGGACGGACGGACGGACGGACGGTGACGGTGACGGTGACGGTGACGGTGACGGTGACGTTGACGGTGACGGTGACGGTGACAGTGACGGTGGCGGTGGCGGTGGCGGTGACGGTGACGGTGACGGTGATGGTGGACGCGGACGTGGACGTGGACGTGGACGTGGATGGATGGATGGATGGACAGCTGATGGCTCGACCGTCTGTGTAGTAGCCACACTGCTGTGTATTCGTAAAATTCTTGTATATAAAGTGTTTCAAAAAATGGAAATTGAACAAAGTGCATCGATTAATGAAAAAAGTGACGCAGAAATAGTGAAAAAATACTTAGTTATATTACTTCAATTAATAATTGATTTATTTCAACGTTAATATTCAAGTTTTCACTTCTGCCGGCACTCCCGGAGTGCAACCCGTCTTTTTTTTTACAATAAGTAGGTACGTCTTTTTCTTCCACTTACTTCTCTTTTAGTCCCCACCCCCTTTCTGGCCATATCATCTTTCAGAAAGTCCATCCATCGTTTCTTTGGTCTTATCTTTTGAACGAATAAATTACATCATCATCTGCCTAGCCTTTTCCCAACTATCTTGTGGTCGGCTTCCAGTCTAACCGGATGCAGCTGAGTACCAGTATTTTACATGGAACGACTGCCTATTTGACCTCCACATTCCAGTAACTGGGTAATACGAAACCCATTGGTAAGACTGGTTATCACACTTTCGGGCTTCTGACGACCCGTAACGACTGCCAAAGATCCATGAATGACATGCTAGACCAAAGGCACGGAGTCTCGGTATGTAAAGATGGTCACCCATCCACGGGCCCACCGCGGCAAGCGTAGCTTAGCCTGATCGATCGACCCGTGTGGCTGTTATTACATAGCCACAAGCCATATAATAACTTAATAATAATCAACCAAACTACCGTCGACTCGAAAATAATAAAACCACCAATCCGTGTTGGATTAGTGGTTTTTGGAGTGGAGCGTTAAGTAACTCTTACCTACATACATTCCAAAAAGTCAACAAAAATACTATTGACATAAGATATACCTACACAAGTCAATAAGCATTAGTACTTCCTGAACAGATCTGTCTGGCCTAGATACCGAGCTAGATTATGGCTAACGAGCCGAAAAAGAAAGTCATTATTTATAATATACGACCACAAAACAGCTGCTTAGGTTCGAAGCAGGTTTAGATTTGACAGGCACACTATAATGTCTGCTTTCACTGCCATTCGTGAGGAATTTAATTTGAAAATAAGTTTTTGGACGATAATTGTAAACATTTGGATCACTAGGATTGTTAATGTCAAAGCTGAAGTGGAAAAATGTCAACTAACTTTTAGAAGCCCCTGTATGTCTGATTTCAGTTCAAATTCTTAACCGTTCAAGCGGCGCGTGTCGCCGATCGGCGACGAAACAATAGAAAATCAACTGTGTCTTATTAGCGGAGCTTGACAGATTAAGCTTATACAGAATGAAATTGAATTCATGGGTATCCTTTTAAGGAGTCATTGTAATCATCATTATGAACAACTTTTACTATGGGACGAAAGCTGAAATCGCGAAAAAAAAATCAGCTCTTCCCTACATTTTGACGAGTTATGTGAACATAAATGCAAGGAACAACCGATTTTTTTTTTTCGCGATTTTATGTTTAGTCCCATAGTAAAAGTTGTTCATAATGATGAGTACAATGACCTCTTAAAAGGATGCCCATGAATTTATTTTCACCCTGTATTTTCGTATTCAAAACTAAGGCGGCCAGAATCAATGGTCATACAAAATTGACCCAATCACTCAAGGTAACTCTTTAGACACATCTATTTGACCTATTAACATTCTAATCGCAAATAACCATATACGTACCGATGACGTCACTCCCCTTAAAAGGCTTTATGCAACTGTCCCACTAAACAGGTGATTGTTTACTAAAGTCATGCTTTACTTACTAGCGCCGCCATTTTGAAATCTTGATGAAATCAAGACATTGCGCGCGAAAAGTCTGACATTCGCGCGTGAGTGATGGGCAGGTGTCGATCTTATATCTCGATCTTTATCGATAAGGATGCCAATCAAAAGAAATAAGTGTGAGAAATGAGTGTGAAATAAATGTTTTTTTATGGTCTAAGTAATGAATTGTATGAAAGCGTCATTGCGATGAACATTCGGAAAAAATAAATTAAATTAAAGAAATTAAGGTAAACCACATTATATAGTAGAAATCTTTACGGTGAGATTATATATAATAGCAAGACTGCTTGCTAAAAGTTATCAGCTAACGGACAAACAAACTAAAAATCGTCAAGCAATAAACTTTGTTATCATGGAAATCAGCACCCTAATTGCGTAACACACTATCAATCTTAATCTGAATCATTTCGAAGGATATTGCTAATCAATTGCTTCATATTTTCGAACAATTTCATATAATAGATAAAGTTAATAACGCAATGAATGTTGTTGAACTATCAAAATGAAAGCCTTTGCTACTGTTAGTGTGTTAATATATTGTAAATCTTACTATATAGGTACTGGACAACGTGCATTATAAGTTATAATGCACGTTGCCCAGGTTATAATTTATAACCATAAAAGCTACAGCCCTAGTAGGCGATAATCGTAGAATCCATAACGTCAATGACAAAAGTATAAAAAAGCCGTAAGATTTTATAAAATACTAAAATTAATTTTAATCACCTTGAGATTGTGTAACATCTTCTAAGTTCCAAGACTATACTTAACGCCCAAGTTTTTAAACGTGTTCATTATAACTTAGGATTATGTATCTTTAAGTAAAAAAAGCGGCCAAGTGCGAATCGGTCGCAAAGGGTTTAGTACATACCACCATACAACGTTTAACAAAAAACGTTTCTTGTATGGAAAAAAAAATGGAAAAAATTAAAGGTTTTAATTTTTTTAAACCTTTTAATTTTTTACATTATTTCATTTTTATAAATTGTTGTTTTAGCGGAAACAGAAATATACACTCTGTAAAAATGTTAACTGTCTTACTATTATGGTTCATGAGATACAGCCCGCTGACAGACAGACGGACGGACGGACGGATGGCGGGACGGACAGCGGAGGCTTAGTAATAGGAGCCCGTTGGCACCCTTTGGATACGATACTCTAAAATTGAGAAATTATTTATGTCACAATTTACATAAAATATTCTAGCCAGGGTCCTGAAAACCTTCATCGTGGTATTACAACAACAATTTCAGTCGGAAATTGCTTTGAAAATAGAATAAAATATGGCGTCTGGTTTTGACAGGGATCAAAAGCCATACCATATTTTTGTTGATACATATCAACATAAATATGTATTTTCATATTTCTTGATGTCGTGTGTGGATTTACCATAACATTATTTTTAACCGACTTCAAAAAAGGAGGAGGTTCTCAGTTCGTCGGAATCTTTTTTTTTTTTTTGTATGTTCCCCGATTACTGGAAGACGGCTTGACCGATTTCAAAAAATCTTTTTTTGTTTGAAAGGGTGTACTTTCCAGTTGGTCCTATTGTCATCAGGTCAGGATCTGGTGATCCTGGAGAAATCGAAGGAACTCTTCAAATATTATAGGCATACCTATAGCGATTTGGGTATTTTTTATAGTAACTCGTGCATTTGCTTTCGGAATGCACCATTTGGTGAAGTGGAACTGATGATGAAGACCACAGATGGCCACCGGAACTACTCAGTAATAGAGAGTGTCATGTGTGTGTGAGTGTCATGGGTTGCGATTCGATTACTTTAATATGGTTGCAAAGCAATTTCTGCTCGTCACAATGCGAATGGTGAAATGGAGCTGATGGTGGAATACCAGGATAACTCCTCAACAATTAACGTCCCTGCGTCGGGAAAAGCAATATTTTGTAAAAGGCAGCAAGCAGCAAGTTGACATTAGGCTATTGTAACTTAGATACTTTTCATCATTAACAGACCCACTAAAAACCGAGAAATAAAAACTTTTTAACAAAAAAAAACAGACTTCCAAAAAAAACACTATACTGACTTCCGAAATTAAAGTTATTTTTCATTGATTTTTTTTTGTGATTTTTTTTTATATGCAATGTGTTCTTTCTCTGCCTCATGTTTACCGCAAATAAACGTATTTTCTTTCTTTCTTCTTCATTATCTCGTTGGTCTAGTGGTCTCAAGTGCTTCTGTTGAGCAAGAGGTCCTGGCTTCAACTCCTGGGTCGGCCAAAAATGTTATTGGATATTTCCATCATTGGGCTTGTGACGACTTGTAGCGACTGTCAAATATCCACAAATGACAGCCACGACCAACGGCTTAACGTTCTTTCCGAGACACGGAGGGGTCTCGGTATGTGCAGATGGTCACCCATCCATGGACCAACCGCGGCAAGCGTAGCTTAACCTCGATTGACCCGTGCGGCTGTTATTACTTAGCCACGGGCCCCTTCAATCAGTATATCCCATTACCTTTTATTTAACTTTCGGAGCCCCAAATGACCTACTAAACCTTTCACACGACAGAAAAACCGCTCTCCTATTACCTTGCTTCGTCAACAGTAGAAATTCACATCGATTGTGAATCCAAATTGCATCAGTGTTCATCTTAAACTCGCTTTCTTTACCGGAAAGGATTTGTATTCACTCTCCATTCGTACTGAGATTAAATCTTGTATGCACCTTTCACTATAAGTACACTTAGATTCTCGGTTCAAGTTGTTAGTCACTTATCCTTCGACGTCCAATATGTCTGAGGTCAGGAGTTTTAAGCCTTACCTGGCTTACCTACATAGGTAATTACACTGTGACGATTACATTATCACATTAATTGAAACTACTTATTCTACGTTACGTATTTTAAACATACACAATTAAAATTTAATATATAAAAATCTCGTGTCACAGTGTTTGCTATCGAACTCCTCCGAAACGGATTGACCGATTTTTATGAAATTTTTTTGAAGTGATAATTTCTTTAGGCGTGTAGGCTATTTTTGAGATGGGAAAAACTTATTAGGGATTTTAATGATAACGTACTTATTATACAAAGTAACTGAAATTCCCTCCCAAGTTTAAAGCAAAAGTATAATAATACTTCAATTCATTATTGGACTTAAATAACACCTTGGTAAACGATTATTCAATTAATGTAATTTAACATACTATTTTTTTTATTAGCCATCAAATTCCCACTGCTGGGCAAAGGCCTCCCTACTCTCCTCCCACCTCTCTCTATCCAGAGCTGCCAAGGATCAATCTTTATTAAAGGAGTCCAGCTATACAATATAATTATTAATTATTTAAACAAACTAATTAATAATTATATCCTTGCCTCGGAAAGCAAGTTAAGCCGTTGGTCCCGGCTTTCATTCGTGGATCTTTGACAGTTGTTACGGGTAGCCGGAAGCCCGAAATTCTGACCAATCGTACCAAAGGGTATCGTATTACCCAGTAACTGGTTTGTAGAGGTCAGATAGGCAGTCGCTCCATGTAAAATAATGGTATTCAGCTGCATCCGATTAGACTGAAGCCGACCCCAACATAGTTGGAAAAGGGCTAGGCAGATGATGAGATGTTGACTTAAACAAACTAATAATTTAACCTATTGAAATGTTGTTCATCTTCAACTTCTTAGTGTATCGATGGCAAAAAAGTTCAAACATCTTTGTAGTTACCACATACGGGAAGAGCGAGGCAGCTCCGACACAAGTACTTTTGTAACTTACTGGGGCTGCCTCAATTTATGTATGACACAATGTTCAAGTTGTAAATCAATATTTTTGTATTTTTTTTTTTTTGTATTTTTGTATCTTTGGCCCAAAATTCGATTTCCGCTCACAGACGCAGTTATAAGATCATCAACTGCACAGGTAACAGGGCTTGCGGCGCAGTATAGAAGGTGGGCCATTGTCTGTGGGTAGGTGCCGCATACGCACTTGAGATCTCAGCCGTCAATGAGTCGCGAGAATCAATGATGATGGCTCTTGTGCTCCTAGTAAATAAATAATTAATGAATAACCTTAGCCAGGCCTTCTTTTGAAGATAGACACTTGACATTACAGTGACACTTAATAATACCGAATTGACACCAATGACACCTCGTTGCTTCACACACCTCTTCTAAAGCGTAACGAATATATTTTTATGGCGTTTGTTAAGAGGTGGCACCTACCACCTCTTGCACATTACATTTGTGGTACTTGCCACTTGGTAAGTTTTTGATAGTTATTGCGTCATTATGTTGTTGCTTCTGTGTCCATGATTAGTATGATTGCGATAGTAAATCCATGAGAATTAAGTATGAACAACCTTAAGCTTACTTTGTATAATATATTGGTTTTCTGAGTACCTAAACATACAAACGGCATCGGGCATACTACATAGGTACAGAAGATGAGCGGTTAAAAGTATTGATAGTAACAATTTTAATTAATGTTTTTTAATAAATTTTAATTTAATAAAATAATATATTAATAGTTTAATTTTTATATTATTGATTCTTAACATTTTATGAAAATCCCAAAAAAATCTTATATCTATTCAGCAGTTTCCCTTTTTTTTGTATATTGACTTCGCTTCGGTTTAAATACTCGTACATACTTAGGGCTGATTTGACCACAGTCAGATATATTTTACACGTGGAATAAAATTGACGTCTGACAATTCAAGTATGGAAAACTATAAAAAATTCTAATATTATTCCCTGGATAAGACTTATTCTAGGTGACGGGGTCCGCATGGATTCATGCGGGCCAACACCTGGCCAGGGGAGCGTGACGAAATGCGCAAGCACTCCAGCACCCCGGTTAAAGGTAGCAGCAGGACACCGTGTGGTTTTAGTCAGTAAGAGTCTGACAGACCCCTCCACCCATCCCAGGGTGGTGTACATCCATGAGGATTTCCACACGATAAAAAAAGGTATCAAAGTTTGGTAGAATTCGCCCCTAATTGTTTATCACTGTGTTGCGTTTTTCCTACTGTTATGCACCAAAACAAACGATTTATGAATCTACCTATCTATTTTTAGGTAGGTATCTACTCCTAAACTAGGGCTCAAAACTTCGAACAATCATCGCTATAATTTGAACAAAACCGTAGCCAAACCCCCGCTGCGTCGTACAGTCCTGACCTTACAATCACTATACTTCGATACTCTCACCGTAGCATCTAGGTCTCCTTTGCACCTTCACTTGCCTAATGAGAATGACCTAAGACCACAGAGTAAATAATAAAAACCAAAGGCATAAACTGAGGATATTTCCCAAAAATCACATCCTCCAAAAAAACGCTAACAAGTCAATATACATGCATTTAGATGCGTTTCCAACACTTCGCATGAGGGTCTAATATTTCACACATTATATCAAGTTGGTTAAAATTACAATGTATGAAGAACAGAAGGTCCACTCTCTTAACCGCTTGTAAGTACGAGTGGATTGAACAACTCACATTGATACATACCCGGATTTGAAGGTTTTATAGGCCTTCGTACGGAGTAAGCCTACTGTCTCTATTTCCTATGTCCAGTCTAGTACGCAATCCTGCAATTGCAATGGAGAGCGCCCCACGATTATCTACTCGCACAAGTTGGCACACTGGCCGGTGAGAAAAAAATAACTTGATGACGTAACACACGGTGTTCGGGTCGGTAATGATCGATGGTTGTCTTATTGTGCAGTCTTAGGTTCGGTATAGCAATGTTACAATGTGATGTAGGTGTTAAATTAATCAATAATGCGTTTGGTATTTGGAGTTGTTGTGAAAAGGCGTGTAAGTTGCTGGATTGTTGCAACGCTTTTTCTTTTTAGTTATAAAATTATAAAGGTTGGGCTTTTTATGGCCTGCGTACAAGTTTCAAAATGAATAAGTTTATGTTTTGAATTTTAAACAACCTTTAAAAGGTGATCAGTGGGCAGCTGCTGTTTATTATGCAGCAAAAGTCAACCGTGCTTGCTAGATTTGTCTATCCTAAAAACAGATTACTCAGTGATCTACCTAAAGTCTATTCAAACTTATGTTTCAAATTAATATTATTTCAAGTTACCCAAATGTCAACTTTATTTTAATGGCAATTAAGTTGATTTCAGAGTTACTGGCACTATTGAAAAAGTTATAAAAATGTTTGAAGTTGTAGCGTAAACTGAACTTAATTATGAAGGATTTAAAGTTATTTTTCCATAAACTCATACATATTTGTTTACATTTTTGGCAAATAAATTACGAATGCAGATTAGGAGAGCAGCGATTCACCCAATAATTAGTTGATCACCAAAGAAGATAAGTAACCAGGGTCGTCGGATATACTTGAAGTTAGGTAAGAACCCGATGGATTAGTATTAATTTAATTAATAGAAAACAAACAGTTCGTTTATCAAATTATTTATATTGTATTATTATTATCCATTCGTTTCTTCAACCAATCAACTCAGCCTACAGCAGTCCACTGCTGGACATAGACCTCTCCCAGGCTGCGCCACAACACCCTGTCCTCTGTCTTCCGGATCCAGTCTGTCCCAGTCACCTTTTTGAGGTCGTCTGTCCGTCTAGCTGGGGGGCGTCCCACACTACGCTTGCCAATACACACTTGATGATAATGATGATGAATTGATCGAAAATATTGATAAAATTAAGTCAAAAAAACTCATCTAGTTTTTTTTTTAATCACCCTTTGATAGCATTTTAACCCTTTGCTCGCTGTATACATATAACGCAGTGTGCCTAAGTCGCGTTATGCCTAAACGTCATTTCAAATAAGCGTTTCGTTTATATCTCACGTTGCCCATTTCGCGATACGACTATGTCGCTATTGAACTAAAACTCAATGAACCTTAGTCTCACTAAGCCTATCTCACTATTGAACTAAAACGGAATTGACCTAAGTCACAATACGCCCACATCTCGTTTGGTCTAGGCATAACGCGACTTAGGCACACTGCGTTATAGGTATACAGAGAGCAAAGGCTCAACCATCATGACCATGACTTCACTTTTTTCTACTTTCTCAATTTCAAGCTTTTTTAGTACTTTTCACAATTATTCCACCTTTAAAAGCAGCAATCTAACAGCAACTTTATTCCATCGACATTAAAGTTCATTGTGATTTGGACAGTTTTAAACAGACTATAAATACTGAGAGAAGTTTCACTAAATGTCAACATCAAGCGCAGGAGTGACATATGTTGATCACCTAAGTGCACAAGAAGCATAGGTAATCAGTTTGTGGTTCAAAAGTTTATGTCTGAAGTTGTGTGGTGAATAATTTTGGCCATAAGTACTTACATCCGGTATAAGAGATTTGTGAATGAGTAAAAGGTGAGATGGATGTAGAGATTTTTTTTGAATAGTCGCTATAGTGCTAGAAATTCCAGTTGCGATGAGTAATGTTGTAAAACCAACAATCGTCACTAGATCCATCATGGATCTGGCCAGTGGATCTTCATAGAAAAGAAATCTCAGTAGATCCACATCTTGAAATTAGGATCCAATGAGAAAACAATCGTCACTAGATCCATCATGGATCTGGCCAATAGATCTTCTGAGATTTAACGAAAAATATCATAGATTAAGAAATAAATATGTTTTTTGCCTAGGGAATTGTTATGTTTACAAACTACTAGCTTCTGTCTGCCCGCGACTTCGTTTATAGACAGAAGCTACGTGACGTGACTTCGTTTATTTTCGGAATCGGATCAGTAGTTCCGAAGATTATCCCAACATAAACATTTTTATAATATTAGTATAGACTAAAACACCCCTTAAAATAATTTATTAAGTACTATTTTTCCACGACCTTATTCTGTCACAGTTTTGCCAAAACACTTTTTTTACCAGCAACCACGATTGGCAACCCTGATTTTAAAAATACAAAAACTAACCTTGCTCACGCGCACATTTTTAAAAAGCTTGCGAATGCGTGTTGACTCTGAACCACCGATATTCAGCTGAAACCTTGGCCCTGACCGAACGCACGTAGCAGTGACAACACAGTAACTGAATACGATATTTATGACTTTATGTCACTGACGTAAGGTTTAAATTGCAATGACTGGGGCGCGCGCGCTGGTGAAATGTACGACGAATATTTATCCGAAATTAGCAAGTTTTATTTTGGAAACTTAGTAAGACGACAGAAACTATGTAAGTATTTTGGAACCCGCAAGGATGTTGTCGATGACGCGGTACAACTAAATCATTTAATTTGATGATGGCAAATAACGTGATCTGAAGAAAGGAGAAACGCGGTGTAAGGAAAATTTGCATGGGTATAAGAGAAGAGGAAGACTAAAAAAACGATGGAGAAATTGTGTAAAAGATGATATGGCTAGAGAACAGTGGCGTGCATTGTAAATAGACATATAAGCAGTGCCTACTTCGATATATCAACATATGCCTGTCAATTACATTTTAGTGTGTGTGCCCCACAATTAAGAAACTCACTAAATTAACATACCTAACAAAAAACCAAATCTTCATACAAACACGCGCGGCAGTAGGCAGTCACCGGACGGCCTACTCGGTTCCCGTACTATTCGCACATTGTCATTGGTCTTTACTCGTTCAAGTTAATACGACAAAATTTAAAATACGCCTCATGCGTAACGCGCGCGCACGCGTAGGTAATACCAGGACGCTCGACCTTCGCAATTTATCACCCTTAAGTAGGCATGCCTACTCTAATAACCACACTTTTGAACTCAGTTTTTTATTCTAATTAGTGATCGCGTTTGCCTAGACTAGACCCGGCCTAGTGCCTACCTATTCTGAAAACCAATGCACGCCACTGCTAGAGAAGTAGAGAGGTGGTGATTACAGAGAAGAAGACCCATAGAGATACAGTAGTACAGACGCCAGCACATCAAGCTACCCGAAACTGTAAAATTTTCCCAATCAACCTTGAACCTTATACTTTAGATACAAAGTTGAAAATCTATTAAAGAAATTTGACAGATTGTAGTAGCTTGATGTGCTGGCCTCTGTACATACCGAACCAAAAAAAAACAAGGATAAGTTTAGTAGATTGGTGATGATAATGAAAACAAACGACATAATTATGTAGTTTCAATATTTAGATGAAGATTAAGCAGACCAGCTAATAAGCAATAGAAAGAAATTCGTTCACAAAAAAATGAAAGTGCACGTGTACAGTACCAAAACGAAAGTAGTAACAAACTTGAGAAACAAGTGACATTTCAACATTATTTTGAGCGCTCCATCGCAAAATCATTACACAGAAATTATTTTTACAGTTTTGAACTTTGGCACCTACAAATAAGTACTACGCATCTTTATAAACATAGAAAGCTAGAAGGTGTTTTAACTAAAGGTTTTTGCTTATTACTTCAAGATGAACTGACCATGGGACCATGCAATGGTTCTGAGTAACATAGTTAGAATAGTTACTGAGTGGCATATAGCTGTATCTGGACAAAATTAAAGGAGTAATCTTATTAATACAAGAATTTTAAATCCTATGATTGGCATTCACTACAAAATTGTTGAAGCACCTGAGCTTTGGCAGTCACCTCCACTAACAACTTAGCATAATCAGCTTATAATACACACAACACAGGCCTACTCTCTGGGTGAGCAGGAGTGGGCCATAATCCATCACGCGAGCCAGTACCAGTGCTGGCCCGCGTGATGGATTGGCGGGAGAGTAATGGGTAGCTCACCGTCCGATCAGGACCAGGCCCGTGCCGGTCGGCGCGTACGTGTTCCACGCGCGCCTCAAAGAGATGTCAGCAAAAAGGAAGGGGCCTGCCAGGGCCGAAGCCTGCCGGGGGTGCGGGATTGTCCGAAAGGGTTACCGCTACCCCGGAACATAAAGGGCTAAGGAAGGAACACGGATGGGTTTTAGTCAGTAAGAGTCTGACACTCCCTTCCGCTCCACCCAGAGCGGGAGGGGTCATTTGATGATTTCCCATCCATAAAAAAAGGTAGGTCGCGGGAGGGGTGAGGGGGCAAGGGTGGACGAAGAGACGTAAGCTCGGGTACGGAGAGACGTAAGCGCGGGAAGGACTGCAAGTCGACCACGCACCGCACCGCGGTTCGTGAGCTTGTCCCGAGGCGAGGCGATTACGTTACGATTCCGATTAGTGTGCGTTGCAGTAGGGAGTTTCATACGAAGAATACTGAATGGCTCGAGTTGATACGGTGACGATCCCTTTCCGAGTTGATATGTGTGCTATGACCTTAAGGGTGTTCCCTCAAAAATTTAGTAAGACGTAACAACATAGTAACGTTATGTTGAAATAGCTGAGATGTCCATCTTGGCCTGAAGATCAAATCGAATTAGATAAACACGCATAATTATATGAGAATCTATGGTTTTACTGTGCAATAGTGAATGTAATACATTTGATGTCACAACCTAATGGAAACGGATTTAAAGATTTAAAATCGTTTGGCAAATTGGATATTTGTTTATGTTTAAAATTGTTTATAAATGTGCGTTTATCACTGTTTATTAATGACGAATTTAGGTATATTGATTTTTTAATAAAATAGCTGTAAAGATTGTTCGAGCTGTTTAAATAAGAATTTGTATGGTAATTTTGCTTCTTTGGCCCTACCAATTAAAAAAAAAAGACGGGTTGCGCTCCGGGAGTGCCGGCAGAAGGGAAAACTTGAACATTAACGTCGTGCTACACTTGATATTTTTCATTAATAGATGCACTTTGTTCAATTTCCATATTTTAAACACTTTATATACACGAATTTTACGAATACATAGCAGTGTGGCCACTACACAGACGGTCGAGCCATCAGCTGTCACCATCCATGGATGCGCGTGACACGCTGTAACATAAAAAGCGCCCTGCGCCGCCTAATCGAAACAGCAGGCATATATTTTCGCCGCGCTGTAGAAAGAGAGGGGGATACTTCCTTTTCTACGCCGCGCCGGCTGTCTACTCTCCATCCGTCTTACGAATTTTCGATCAGGTCACGTGTCCTGACGCGATGTCCTGACGCGAGTTTAACATTTTTTACCCATTAAAAAAAAGTGTACAACGCCGCTAAAGAAGTTTTCACTTCAAAAAAATTAAATACCGAAACGCTTGTGGAATGTAGGCTATGTGACATCTACCAACCCTCAGTGGGCCCACGTGGTAGATTATAGCCCACTCCCTCTCAAAGAGAGGAGGCCTATGCTTAACTTCACTACAGTGTAGATTAATCATCCAATTCTCTAGTTCTTTTACTGGGTCGTGAAAACGACAAGTATCGCTCTAAATAGATTTATTTTCTTATGATCTATCCTTTTGTAGATCATGTAATCTCTCTACCAAATTCTATGAAAATAAGTTGGACAATTCATTAAGCCGTTTAAATGTACAAAAGAAACGAAGTCACTGTCCATTTAAATTGTGAATTACTTTCAAAAGAACTGAATAAAGGAAAAAAACAACCTATAATACGAACTAAGAAAAATAATTCAAAAGTAGCCGAAAACAGAACTAATCCCGTATTCTTTACGTATATAAAACTGATGCCATCATTTGAGATAACTGTTGATTATATATTTTTTTCTCCTCATTTCCACCTTGATGGCAATAGGCTCGCCCCCTATTACATGGCACTTAAATATAACTGGTGAAATGTGGGTGTACTATACGGACACCTCTGCCTAACCCTTTGGAAAACAAAGTCAAGATTGTAAGGTTATTTTTTGTGTTATTTAGATTATTTGACGCAATTTGTTGTAATTTACTATTTTTTATTTATTTTTGTATTCGATTATTTGTAATCGACTTATCTGACAACACCGAAACGATTCAATTGGTGTGATTCTCTTTGGAAAGGTTGTCAAAAAAAAAAGAGAAAAGGAACGGTGCGAGATTTGTTTTTGGTAGATGGGTCTGGTATGATGGTTGCGTGGATGTTAGACGCACAATAATTGATCTTTTACATTGCTGGTCTTCATCTGCATATAAGTTATCATAGTTGTCATATTGTAAAAGCAAAACAATAAATACTTATACTGAAGTGAGGCAGTTTTATTACATGATGAATTGATGATATGTTATATTTTGTGTTCTCCTTCCTATTTGCGTACACATTGGTGAGGCATTGAGCTTTATAATTTCCAGCTCATTGATTCCAAAAATGATGCTGTCACGTCGGATTTAGTAATACTTACTCGTACATAGACTGCATATAGGTAAATGTATATAGATCATATAGAACCCTCTCGTTGGGAAGAGTCGGGGTTGGATACACCAAGGCAATTCTTCTAATTTTAATAACGTTCGCAGTCTGAAGGCCAATTCTCGTAATTTAAAACGTTCGAAATCTAGTCGCAGTCTCATCTCGGCGAAAAATGTCAAAAACTTGTCAAAAATATAGGGAAATTAGAGCTCAGATTGAGACTGAGATCAGCAGTGCTATTCTGTAAAAATCTCACCGTGAAAACTTGGGTGAAGTGAGCTTAAAGTGAGCTGTCAATAGTGTCAATCCCTTGCATCAGGTGGAATGACAGCTCACTTTAAGCTCACTTCACCTTAGTTATCACGGTGATCTTTTTACAGAATAGCATCACAGACTGTGAACGTTCTTAAAATTACCAGAATTGCCTCTCTGATCTGTCTTAATCTATCAAAAATACCCGTGATTTCCCTACAGTTTTGACAAGTTTTTGACATTGATTATCGCTGAGATGAGATTGTGACTAGATTTTGTACGTTTTGAATTACGGGTAAAGGCCTTCCGTTTGGAAGCATTTGGTAAAACAAAATGTTTATGACTTTGTAGACCAGCGGAAGAGAGATCTCGACAGCAGGCGAGATCACCTCAAGAGTAAACCACCCTCCAACATACAATATCATTAGGTATCACAATAGCATTCTGCGGGGCTGTAGATGCCCAGTGGTAACGGCTCCGACTTACCTGTTGTAGGTCGTGGATTCGAACCCAAGCAGGCGCTTTTTTATTATTATTATTATTTATTCATCAATCAAGTAACATGAGTCCATCTCATACAATTATTACACATACAATGTCAATAGCAATAATTAAACATACAAAAAAAAATATTAAATTAAATCACATTGCTCGGTCATAAAAGAAAAATAATATTAAAAAAAAAATAAGACAGAATAGTAATAATAGCTTTACTTTGTGTAAATTATTTCTTCACCGCTGCTCTCAAAACGGTGAAGGAAATCATCTTGAGGATACCGGCGGAAAAAAATAAGAAATCGTCCAATAACGTCTTACTTATTCTCTTTCGGGTTTATTTATAAACGATGATTAAAGTTAAGTGACGTTCAAACGTCAAAAATGTATGGTTAAACAGTCGCTAATCACTACTTAACTTTAAGCAACGTTAGTTAATAAAGGGGCAAATTTTCAGGGAAAGACTTGATTCACGTGTTATTTATAATAGTCAGCACTTGCACTGAAGTTTAAGTTCACTCACACTATTAGAACATGAAAACAGATAAAGATATAAGAGATAAGATAAAGTGAGAGTGAACAGGCTTCTTCTGGGTAAGCTCGCTCCATCGTCGACTTTGTCTTTGTCACCTTTGACCTAGGCTAGAGTCAAGAGCAAGCCCATTTCAAATAAAAATAAGATGATTCGTGGGCACGAGAGCAATTATCTCTCGTAAAATCGACAGTAAAAATAACAGCTCTATCAAGAATAAACATTCATCATTAAAAACATGAAAAAAACGAATGTGGTTTGACCGGTCATAAAATTGGCAAAACGGCGAAATTCACCATTCAAGTTAAACAATTAGTTACATCATACAAATTCTAATCCCACATTGTTTCAAACTCCGATCAATCTTAACGATTAATAATTAAAGTTACATAAACATCATAAAACATTACTTAATTGTTAACTTAACTGCATGCCTTCGCAGCCGTATGCACCACGCACAATTAACCTTAACGAGTAACCTGCGTTTAACTTAACCTGTGTTTAACTGATACGATCGAAATGCTCGGTTTACAAGCGGCCGCTTATTATGTATCGTTGGTTGTCTCCGACAATCGAATGATTGATGGATACGCTTTAACTTTCACTTTACTTTGACAAGTTGTTAAGTTAGGATTACTTACATCTTCCTTTGTGTTCATTTGTTGAATATTATTTCCGATATATCACCGTCGTGGTTGTATTCATTAATGGTTAAGCAGAGATTTTATTCATATTATATTAATTCAATAATGTATAAATACCCGGTTTTCATTCATAGATCTTTGTCAGTCGTTACGGGTAGTCAAAAGCCCGAAAATCTGACAACTAGTCTTACTATGGAAGCAATCGATGTTTATACATTAGGTTGTTAATTTTATCCGCATGCAAACTTATTTTTACCCGACCACGGCGAAATCAAAAAGAAGGGTTATGGTTTAAGCAGTATTATGTATTAATGTTTTTCTATCCACTGGACTCTTGATCTGCAAACTGCACTTACTCGTGTATACCTAATAGAGCTATATGGATAACAGCGTTAATATAAATTAAAATGTCACAAAACTTTTACACCAACATTTTGAATACAACAGTGAATGCGTTCACCTTTATTTATATCTCGTAACAGTTCACATGAAACAAATTGCGTTTACAAAGACTAGATAATATTATTACTTAGTCTTTTATTACCCGACTGCACGACAGCAAAGACGGGGTTATGTTTTCCGTAAGATTATGGGAAAATATAACAATATTAATGCAACATGCGTGTACGCATGATTTAATCGTATGGTGTCACACTATACAAGATGTCATCATCATCATCTGCCTAGCCTTTTCCCAACTATGTTGGGGTCGGCTTCCAGTCTAACTGGATGCAGCTGAATGCCAGTATTTTACATGGAGCGACTGCCTATCTGACCTCCACATTTCCACAACCCAGTTACTGGGTAATACGATACCCCTTGGTAAGACTGGTTGTCAGACTATCGGGCTTCTGACAACCCGTAACGACTGTCAAAGATCCACGAATGACAGCTCGAACCAACGGCTTAACGTGCTTTCTGAGGCACGGAGGGGTCTCGGTAAGATACGCATCCAATAACCAACCGCGGCAAGCGTAGCTTAACCTGATCGATTGATCTGTGCGGCTGTTATTATTTAGCCACGCGCCCCTCCACTATACAAGATGTAATGAATACACTGACTATCTGTAATGTACAGACGCCAGCACATCTAGCTACTACAATCTGTCAAATTTCTTTATTAGATTTTCAACGTTATTGCCAATTGCTGGTTCAAGGTTGATTGGGATAATTTGACAATTTCGGGTAGCTTGATGTGTGGCGTCTGTACTACGATTCTTGCAAATAAATTTCATTTCATAATTCATGTTGCGCCGACCCCGAATAAATTGGGATTAGGGCAGGAAAATGATGAACAGATAACAGTTAGTGTTACCCGCGGTTTCACTGTACCAACTGCTTGTCATTCATGTCTAGATCAGTACGGTAAACCTCATCATTTCAGCCGAAAGACGTCCACTACTGGACATAGGCCTCCCCCAAGCACCTCCACTTCGACCGGCTCTGTGCTTCTCGCATCCAACGGGTTCCTGCGGCCTTCACAAGGTCGTCGATCCACCTTGTGGGAGGCCTTCCAACGCTTCGTCTTCCGGTACACGGTCGCCACTCCAGAACCTTTCGGCCCCATCGGCCATCTGTTCTGCGAGCAATGTGCCCTGCCCACAGCCACTTAACTTGGGCAATTCTTCGGGCTATGTCGGTTACCTTGGTTCTCCTGCGGACGGTAAACCTATTACACAATAATTAATTAGTAATTAATTTTTAGAATCAATAAAAATTAATTATGCTAAAAAGAGAAACCTCCAAATGCCATTCTAACATAATATTTGCCATCCGTATTACTTTCTAACGTTAAGATTGTAATCGAAATACCTACTAGATACATTAATGCTCACTTTAGCAATATTTTGTTACATAAACAACGTGATTCTTGAAGCTGTACTTATCAAACTGCCTAGCCTTTTTCCAACTATGTTAGGGTCAGCTTCCAGTCTGACCGGAGCAGCTGAATACCAGTATTTAATATGGAGCGACTGCTTATGTGACCTCCACACCTATTTACTGGGTAACCCTAGGGAAGACTGGTTGTCAGACCTCTGATTTCCCGTAACGTCTTTCAAAGATCTACGAATGACAACCGGGAACAATGGCTCAACGTGCCTTGGGCACGGAGTGATCTCGATATGCAATGGACGGTCACCCATCCACGAACCGACCGCTGCTGCAAGCATCCGTGTGGCTGTTATATATTTTAGGGCTAGCTTTTATATTATATTTGAATGACCAAAAGGCCAGTTTCCGTAATTAAAAACGTTCAAAATCTAGTCGCAATCATTTCAGCGACAATCAATGTCAAAAACTTGTCAATAATATAGTATTTTTGACAGATTGAGACTGAAACATTGATGGGTTATATATCAATGGACTGAGATCAGTCTGTGAACGTTCTTAAAATTACGGGGATAACCCACAATAAATATTCCAAAATAAAACCTCAACCTGTATAGGAAAACAATGTAGACCCCACCTTGAGGTATTCACAGTAACTATGCTAATAAAATTTGCAACAAAGACAAATACGGTAAAACATCGAAATAAAGTATCTTTTATATAAATAATAGATTTAATCGATTAGAACATAGGTTTGTATTTAATTATTCAAATATGGTTTTGTTACAAAGTTTTTTTATTGAGCGTGGGTGTTAGACGTATTTTGATATCTTAATCTATATTGCATTTTTATGCAAAGCTAACATGTTGCTGGAAATTGTTTAGATAAAATTTAAAAAAAGCGGCGAAACTCGCACGTGAAGGACCCCGTAACGTACCACCGTACTTACAATATTTAACGCTACATATATTTGGTGTATAACCATAAAATAATCTGTTATACCTACACCAAAATGTTTGTAGTAAGCACAACATAATGTCGTTTTGCGTGGATGTGACGCATGTTTCCCTTCACCTTTTTTTATTTAATTTTTTGTTTATGTTCTTTTTTGTGTCATTTTCACCGCAAATAAACGTATTTTCTTTCTTTCTATATTGTATACTGTGTACAGTCACGTCTAAAAGTATGTATACACTTGGCTTTATTCAAAGGCGATTTTTTCCTTTATTTTTGAATGAAATTTTATGTTATTACGAAAATAGTATTTTCGAACCCATAGGTTTATGTTAAGTGTCGTATTTCAACGTTGCATTCGTTATTTCACGAAAAAATCGCAATTGAAAATTGCCAAGTGTATACATACTTTTA
Source organism: Amphipoea oculea (assembly GCA_945859645.1). NCBI lineage: Eukaryota > Metazoa > Arthropoda > Insecta > Lepidoptera > Noctuidae > Amphipoea > Amphipoea oculea. The sequence continues at coordinate 6,466,093 of OX243869.1, read as the reverse complement.
GACGTGACTGTACGATATTATTGTAATGATTAGGGTATGCTTCAGGGGTACATAATCAGCCTATAATGTTCCAACTGCTGGGACACAGGCCTCCTCTCAATGAGAGGGAGTGGGCCGTAATCCACCACGCGGGCCCAGTGCGGGTTGGCAGATGTCACATGTCTTCGAATTTTTGGTTCTAGGACATGCCAGTTTCCTCACGATGTTTTCCTTCACCGTTTTGAGAGCAGTGGTGTTGAAATAATTTACATAAAGTAAAGCGCCTGTCTGGGTTCGAACCCACGACCTACAACTCTTAAGTTGCGGCCTTTCCACTAGGCCACCACTGCACTCAGGTATCTTAAAACCTACATACATTCCAAAAAGTCGACAAAAATTCTAGTCTAGCCTCAAAGGAAATATTCACAAGGCATTAGTGAAATCAATATAGTCTTAGAAACCAGAAGCGGAATATATTGAAAAACAAATTACTAAGTAACCTACAAAGTTATATTTCTTACAAATCATTTTTAAGTAGCAACAAGCACATAGGTAAATAACAAGCGCATGAGAATTATATAACACGACCCCAATCAACACTATAACGTCCCTAGAATACGCCCGTTGCATCCGAAGCCAAACAGCAAGCCGACCCAGCGCCCATTGACAGCACACTATGCCTTTTTCTTATAAACTGTCACTCGAACCACGTAGGTTGGAAGAAGGAGTATCTAAGAATAGATAATAAATCAGACTGCAACAACTAATCACATACAAATACAATAATCAACGGTATTAACATTCCAAATTCGTAGGTACTAAAAACGGATGTTACTCGTACAAAAATTTATCAAAACCGAGACAGTTCAGCTTATAAAACAAAATATTAATATGTATTCATGACAAGAATCGAATGTTACAATAACTAAATAAGTAAAAGGATTTATTGTATTTATTAAAAAATTTGAATAGTCCTAATTTGCATCAAGTTTTTTGTGCAGTTTTTTTTTTTTTATTATACTTTATTAACGGAATTTCGAAAGTGACGCATTATGTATGGAAATTAGTTGATTAAGCGGCACTCATAGCCTAGCCTTTTCCCAAATATGTTGGGGTCGGCTTCCACTCTAACTGCATTCAGCTGAATACCAGTATTTTACATGGAGCGATTGCCTATCTGACCTCCACAACCCAGTTACCTACTGGGTAATACGATACCCCTTGGTAAGACTGGTTGTCAGACTTTCGGGCTTCTGACTATCCGTAACGACTGTCAAAAATCCACGAATGACAGCCGGGACCAACGGCTTAACGTGCTTTCCGAGGCACGGAGGGGTCTCGGTATGTAAAGATGGTCACCCATCTGCAGACCAACCGCAGCAAGCGTAGCTTAACCTGATCGATCGACCTGTGCGGCTGTTATCATTTAAAAACTGGTATTCAGCTGCCTCCGGTGAGACTGGAAGCCGACCCCAACATAGTTGGGAAAAGGTTAGGCCAGAAAATATCTACCCAAAAAAGAATACCTACATGGTCTTTGCTGTAAGTCGTTTTTTTTTTTAATTTTAAATCAATCTTTCTTGCCGAACCTTAAATCTTTTGTATTTTTTTTGCTATCAGGCTATTAAGGCTTAATAGCCTATCGCCATATACACTCACAGCAATCATTATACCATATAAGACTAAGAAACTATCAACAAGTTACGCAAATAAAAAATAAAACAGTCAGACATTTTTTGCGCATACCTACATCTAATCGAATGATTAGAATCGATGACATATACAGATGATGATTGATGTGCACGTCAATCGATATCTGTATCGATTTTTATAATACCAATTTGTGACAGCGTTATGATTCAGGGCTGTTGAACCTTTGGCACGTGACACACCTAAATAAATAAATAAAGTCCTCCAGACCGAACTTCGAACATGGCGACCAATCCCAACGGAGACTAGCCATATCGGCGCGGGAGATATTATAGTGCACAAGTGTATACGCAGACACAACACTCTCTCTTCCCTCACTCTCATAGTCCGATGGGACAGCAATCCGCCACGGCCGGTGAGAGATCAGGCTCAGGACCAACGGCTTAACGTGCTTTTCGAGGCACGGGGGTATCACACGATCGACTTCCAAACTCCGGGTTGTTCCTAAGAAATTCCCAATGGAAAAATCCAGTACCATTTTTTCCGACCCGGGAATCGAACCAAGGACTCCACGCTCAGCAGTCGTGCTTGCGACCACGAGACCGACGAGGTAGTTGTAGCGGTATCTACAACGCCACATGCGAACAACGCGTCATACTGACGTCACGCAAATCCTGCATCGCGCAAGCAGAGTTTACCACGCAACTAGCATATATACAACAGCCCGACATGACTCATTGGGCAGTCGCCCGCCAGACACAACACCCGTCTGGTCGGTCGGAGTATCCTCCCTTTTCTATAGAGTATGAGTGAACTTTACACCCTGTTCCTCATACCTGTATATAGTCTTAATAGTCTAAATAGTAAGGGGCAGTAATGATTGAATGGATGTATGAATAAAGAGATGCTTCACGCAGAAAAATGTTGACAAGGGCCTGATTATGTTATTACAGGTATTTGAGTAGAAACCTCATATTTACTCAGATAGTTATTGAACGACCAGTAATTACTTAAACACACTAGAGAAATATGTCCCACAGACACCGCTTGTATATTTTTTCCTCGTGAAATTTTTTGACCTATAGACGTTAGAATGTTCGCCATCTCTGCTTCAAAAGTACTAGAAATGTGTTCAATGTTTTTGTGATTTTAGAAAGTAGATAAAGCTGTCGAGACTCGATGCATCGTAATAGGAGGTAGCTCGAGACGTACGATAGAAAGAAAAGAAGGTATAGTCTTAACAATATAGAAAAAATAAACTTTAGAAAATGTCTTCGTTACTCAGTTGAATTTATTCAATCTTTATCACTGGGGAGCAAAATCATCAAAAGATAACTCACTATTCAATTCTTAAAAAAAACTAGCTAAGTACCTAAAGGACGAAGCAAAACTTGGTCTTTGACTAACATCCAGAAGTGCAAACTCAAGGTCTGCCAACGAGCAATGGAGCGTAGTATACTAGAAGTTAAATTAACGGATCGTGTTCGAAACACAATGCTCCAAAACAAAGATAGTTGACGTGGCTCAAAATACTGCCCAACTTAAATGGGACTGGGCAGGATATGTCTGCCTCATGCCGGACAGGCTGTGGGCCCAAATAGCACAGAATTGGTGTCCTGAGACAGTGAGGCGGGGTCGCGGCAGACCACGTAGGAGATGGCGGGACGAGCTGGATAGGTTCCGTCAAAACTGGAAAGATAAAGATGGAAGGAGTGGAGGGAGGCCTTTGTCCAGGAGTGGGATAGAGTAGGCAAGTAAAAAAAAAGTAAAGGACCTTGAGACAGTATTATAACAAGACGGTAGGTATGTGAAAGTCGTTTACCGAAAATCAAAAATCTTTCAATGGGGCCGGTGACATTCTACGGTGACTCTTACATCCACTAGCCACAGGGACAATGAGATAATCTACACTACACTTTGTTACGGTCGCGAATCGTATTTTAATCTGTAGCGGTATCTACAAACGCCACATACGAACTACGCGTCATACTGGACGTCACCCCGCATCTCACAAGCAGAGTTTACCGCGCAACTAGCATAAATATACATAAAACGGCCCGAAATAAATCATAGGGCAGTTGCCCGCCAAACACAACACCTGTCTGGTCGGAGGATCCTCCATTTCCTATGGAGGATGAGTGACCCTGTTCCTCATACCTCTATAAATCAACATACAACATGACACTGACCTGCAAATTGCAAAAAACGTAAGAACATTCGAATTTTGCGGGCGACTGTACACCATCCCCACACATCCCCACAGCCACCCCCATCTATCATACCCTGCGCTCATGCCCACTATTATACCATTCATTGACCAACGAAATAAATTTATATCAAAACCATAATCCATTCAAATTGCGCAATGCATGCAATGACGTCACACCTCACCTTCTGTATCTAACTTGTTCTGCCAGTGAGCGGCGCGGGCGCTTCCTTGGTGTACTACACTCGATCAACGGCCAATCGCTGAAATTATTCGCTTCGGGATGGATTTAGAAATACAAATGCATTGTCCGAGGCTACTAGATTTCTTAATGGAGTTAATTTGATGTACAATCTATGTATGTAATCTACTATTTAGATGTACAGATGAAAGGTAGAATGTAATTGTGATTTACATTTGGAGCGATGTGCAATTGCACAGCGCAGATGTTTATCTGAATGTGTGCCGATCTTTATCGGAGTAGAATGATTAATAATTTCGTGAAGTACCTATGGAAATTTTCCAAATCTCTTACAATTTACTGAGATTAGACCGCCATAGTCCGAAGAATTGCCAAACTTAAGTGGCAGTGGGCAGGGCACATTGCCCGCAGAACAGATAGCCGATGGGGCCGAAAGGTTCTGGAGTGGCGACTGCGTACTGGAGTCCTGAAGACGTAGCGTTGGAAGCCCTCCCACAAGGTGGGCCGACGACGTTGTGAAGGCCGCAGGAACCCGTTGGATGCGAGAAGCACATAGACCGGTCAATATGGCAACACTTCGGGGCCTATGAAATGATAATGATGATGACGAATTTACTAAGCTCTTCACAAGAATTTTGTTTGTATCGTAGACTGTTCTTCAACGATCAGCTCCAGTTAAAAACCAGCGTCAGGCACGAGTTGTCTGACATTTTTGCTGGGGCACACTTTCCTGCTAATTTCTTACCCCTGACTTTCCACATTTTATTCTTTTTAACTGATGTGTGTGTCCCTTTATGTGCTAAATAAATGAATTTTCTTTCCTTCTTTGCTTATACTCTAGAGTCTAGGTCATAAAAAATATTTACTTTGTCTGGTAATTCCCACGCATTCCACATAGGAATTCTAATTTTGGCATAATGTTTAGGTCTCGATGACGCGCACACAGTTTACTAGTCAAAAACTTTTTTACAAAAAAAAACAACCGACTTAAAAAAAAAACACTACAAAGTGATAAATAACTTTAATTTCGGAAGTCGGTGTCAACTTTTACCTTTTGCACTATTATTTTATTGTCTCGCGGTCATCTTCTAACATTGTCCATACAAATAGCATTTACCTACTTACTTTTAAAATAACAATGACCCATGAAACAATTTAGCGTCCATCTCAAATCGTTATGTATTGTCTGAATCTGTTGTATCATAAAATAGCGTATTTTCCTTATACGCCAGACACTCTCTCCATAATTATGTAGGTACATACGATATAATATTTACTAACGTGATACTTTAGATCTACTCTTTACCGGAGTCACGCCCGATATACGTACTCGTATATCAATAACTTCTGTAATGCTCGTACCTAGCCGTAATAATTGCAACGATAAGTATCTACATACATAAAGGCATGTAAGAAACGAGCATTTTCTCTTGCCGGATGCAAAATTACTTCTTGAAATGCTTATTTTTTTTTTTTTTGGAAAATTAGCATGATTGTGAGAAGTCTGGGTGAAGGAGAAAAAGGGTTTACAATAAATTTTTTTTTCCGAATACAGTGCCTTGCCAAATACTCTGTATTTTCTCACACATAGCTAGTCTCCGCTGAGATTAGCTGCCGTGGCTGAAATTGCGTCTGATTTTTCTGTTATTACTCGTATTTTGGGAATACTTGACTCGTCATTTGTTTTTTTGTCTTCTTTATTTAAATTCTTCACACACAAAAAAGGTAATGCTTATAATGTTTTTTTTTTCTTCTGTAAGCAATGAACTGGCATTTTTGCTGAACTGGACCGTTTTGGTGCAGTCGTGAGGCACACTTTCCTGCTAATTTCTTACATCGGACTTTACACTTTTTCTTTGAGTTTTTATCTGATGTATGTATCTGATGTATTGTGTGCTTTTTAGTCTGTGCTAAATGAATGTATTTTCTTTCTTTCTTTCTAACTAAAGTAACTTTCAGACAACACGAGTCAAGCGTCGAATGCTTGCCACAAGCAAGAGTTTCCTAAGACAGCGGTGGCCGCCACATAGCGTCCGAAATTTACCGTCTAATGACGTCACTAAAACGTTATTTATAAAAGTATGTTGATAACCCTGGAGAGCGTTTTTAACACCGTAAAGTCAAACCAGCTGCCGTCATTTTCATGACAGCTGTCACTAAGGCCGTTATATGGCGGCCGCCACTGTCGTGGGAAACCGTAGCTTTAGCCAAATAATGTTGACCGTCATAACTTTTTGGACAGTGGGACGTCGCTAATGTGTCATTAAGCTGCATTCACACCAAACTTCTAGTCACTCTCAGCCGCCGGCAGTGACCAACAAGTTCGAAATGTATGAAAAAAACCGAGCGTGCTTATGACCACACCACTGAAGTGAAACTTCAAAAGTATTTGGCTATGAGAGGAAGAGAGAAAGAAAATGTGCGCGTGCACTGCTTTCTCTTGCTTATATCACCCACTCAACTCCCGTTCGCCTCGCCCGATCACACTTTTTGTAACGCTTACGTCACGCGTTCGCCAGCTTACTCCCCAAGTCAAGCGTGCGTAAAGAAGTTTCACTTCAAAAAAAAAAAACAACATCAGCCGCCGACTGACAGCTGATTGTGACGGCTGGCTGAACGAGCCTTCGTTTGGTGTGAGCGCAGCCTTATGCCTCGTACAGCCTGCAAGAGCCGTAATAAATAAGTATAGGAGACACGCAGTCGGGTAGTAAGTAACATGAATGTATTGATCATTGACCCAAGAGGCTAATCATATTTGCGTCTTCTACATAATAAATAAAATTACTGTGATTTCGCACCGTGTAAATATGAAGAGATATTACCCAGCAATGATGTAAATTATTAAGTATTTACACAAGATCTAGTACCTACCGTGTATAATTAAAATAAGAACCGAAGGTGATTAAATTTAGAAGGTTCTAAAAATACATTCGGCGTGTAATAAATTAACTGACTTTAGTAGGAGAGACATGTGTGGGATGATACTTAATATTCATTTAGAGCGAGCGAAGTGAAAATGGGTCCTGAAATAAGTCGACCTTAAAGCCAGGAATACACTAGGGGACAAATGTCCTGTGACACGTGTCGCCAGCGACGTCGGGTGAAGTGGTGCGACGTTCCCGGGATTCGCTCGACATACATAAGTCATAAGGACATAAGTCGCGCGCTGTCGCCAGATATGTCAAGCGAAATCGCCCGGCTTCGCTTGACATGTCACCGACACATGTCGTGAAACATTTGCCCCTTAGTGTATCCCTAGCTTTAGCACATAAATTGCTAATGTGGGCAAAGATGGCGCTTATAATATGAGTAGCAACAGAAACTATACAAACTCCCTCATTTATAAGCAAAATACAGGTGTTACGGACATCGCCGCACAACCATGGATTCAGTACCTACCTATATGATTCTGACCGAACGATTTCCTCTGCGTTGAAATTTTTCGCCGGCTATTAAAAAAAAAATTGCTGTTACATAAATTGTGACCGCGTAGATATTGCACTTTGCATGAAACAGCTGTTTATTTTTTTTGATGACTGACGAAAAATTTCTGTGTCTAGAATCATGTGCTGAATTCATGGTTGCAGTTTGTGCCTCGATGTCCTTTTTTTTATCGTGTGGAAATCATCATTGATGTCCACCACCCTGGGGTGGGTGGAGGGGTCTGTCAGACTCTTACTGACTAAAACCACACGGTGTCCTGCTGCTACCTTTGGCCGGGGTGCTGGAGTGCTTGCGCATTTCGTCACGCTCCCTCGGCCAGCTGTTGGCCCGCATGAATCCATGCGGACCCCGTCACCCTCAGCGGCCGCAAACGGCCACCAAACCTCTAGAGAGAGGCGCGCGCAAAACACGGACTCATCCTAAGGCGGCCGGAGATCGTTCCGCGTCCTCCTCGTCTCGATGTCCCTACCACCCTGTATAGTCCCATGAAATAGAAAACTACCATCGCCCTTCCTCTCCTTAAGGGTGTATTATAAAGCCTCCACGAATGGTGATACTTACAGCGCTCCCTGGGCGTTCACACCATATCATGAGCTAAGAATAACGTTCACAGTCTGATCTCAGTCTCAATCTGTCAAAAATACCTCTAATTTTTCTACATTTTTGACAAGTTTTTGACATTGATTGTCGCTGAGATCAGATTTTGAGCGTTTTTAATTCCAGGAACTGGCCTTCTGAACCACCTCCTTTTTTTAATAATAATAAAAAATAATCTGGCAAATAATACAGTATATTTTTTTTCTAAACGCCGATTTTTCAATCATCAAGAAATTTTATCTGAAGAATAAAACTTTTTGAATAGAAAATATGTCAAACCGGCAAATTTATGCTTCAGATAAAAGTTATCTGGCGATTGAAAAATCACCCCTTAGTCCAAGTAAATTATTTGCACCAATTATCGTTCTCCAAACCTAAGGTAACGTGCTTTCCTTGTTCCAATAAAACACTGACAGTAACATTTCACACCACAAAACAGTGATACTACGCCTGGTCGCGCCTACCTACGGAGTGGATTCGTTACAAAATATTTAATTTACGGCTCCCGGGCGTGGGACCGCGTGCTCATGCGCACACGAGAACGGACCAACCATGAACTTACGCAAGATTATATTCGTTTCCACTGTAACTGTCGTTTGTTGGCGATTTTATTTGAAAGTTGACGGTAAAAAGGAATTTGAGTCTGCTCCAAAAGTTAAGTGACTCACACCCGTTTTCATTTCTTTGCATTAGGTACATATGGCGAAAGCCCGCGAAATTCAAAATTTATTTGCAAAAAAGTTAAGAATTTTTGTATTTTTCAGGCAACATTATTCTTAATTCAGAAAATGGGGGTGATTGTAGGTATATCAAAATTGGGTTTTTTTGCCCAAAAGTTGTCTCACTTAAGGCGTATGTCACATCCGGATAGCACAGCTCCGGTCGACTTCTCTGTCTGGTATTAATTTGACAGGAATTCGTGTCCCATTTATTTAATGCGGTAAGTATATATATTATGTATGACCCTAATGGATTACAGCACGTGACGATTTAGAGTTTTATCCACAGATGTATGTAAAATTAATAATTGAATCAAAAGTTCACGATATATATGCACGATAAACTCCACAAAAACCGTAAATTAATTACTATAATTACAACTTGAAAGAAATTTATAGTCTAGGAAACTAAGAACAATGAATAATAGATACGATAAAAAATCTAGATAAGCGTGACAAATGTTAGGAGACGCGAAACATTCTGCTTTCTATTTAGTTTAGACGTGTTTCGTAATATTTGGTAGCATTTGCTTACGCAGTTATTGAGAATTCTTTAAAACGCGCTATAAATATTACGCACAGCGTTATATATGCCTAGCGTAATGGTTTATACGTATAAAGCGGGCTACAAACTCATCGGTTCTAACAAGCCCTTGTACCTACCTACCCTGCCCCTGTCTGTACCTTTTACTGATGCTTTTCCAATGAGTTCATGTCAGTTTTGGTGGAGGCCTACTAAAGAGCCAGGGGATTATATGCCTTATTACGAAACAAGATTAATCTTTAGACCCAGGTTCACAACATCGAGCCATTTTTAAATATTGAAATTTTTTCGGCGTTTCTAAAGTACTAAATATAAAAAGTGATTTTAAACCCGAGTCTAAGTTGCCAATTTTGTATATAAAACTTGAAATCTTACTGAATAAGGTTCGTAATACAAAAAAAAATAATGAAAGGTGTGCTTGGACCAAAGTTAGAACTCATTTTTTAATTAGACGTTTTATATTTTGTTAAAATATTTATAAACAGACCCATAGTTGTCCACAAACATAAACTGTTCAGAAAGCCAATTCTCTTAATTTAAAACGTTCAAAATCTAGTCGCAGTCGCATCTCGGCGACAAACAAATGTCAAAAACTTGACAAAATGTAGGGAAATTTGAGGTATTTTTGACAGATTGAGACTGAGATCAGACTGTGAAAGTTCTTAAAAATTACGAGAATTGCCCCTCAGTGTATACCTACGAGTATATATTACAGTATATAAGATAGTCTAAAGAAAAGGGCATTTCAGATTTTCGACCGGCATATCTGTAACTGTAGCCAGCCTAAAGGTCGCTCAGACACTCGACGCGGTACGCTAATTGGCTCCCAATGACTCGCAAACAACACTTGAAATAAAAAATTTCACATCCCGAAGAAAGTTGATTATTTAATTATTTCTCATTGACCATACTCAGTTGGCATTTTATACGCACTTTCTTCAATACATATGAAATTCGTTTTATGTTGGTACCTTATTATTTTGGCTTGTGGCTATGTAATAACAGCCACACGGGTCAATCGATCAGGTTAAGCTACGCTTGCCGTGGTTGGTCCGTGGATAGGTGACCATCTTTACATACCAAGACCCCTCCGTGCCTCGGAAAGCACGTTAAGCCGTTGGTCCCGGCTGGCTTAGATGACGACTAATAGAGAAGTATGGAAGAAAAAGACAGGTGACGCCGCCGACCCGATTATGTTGATGACTATTTATTCATATTTAATTATGACAAACTAGCAGCACCCCGCGGTTTCACCCGCATAAGTGTCAATCCCGTGAGAATATCGGGATAAAAAGAATCCTATGTGTTATTCTGATACATAAGCTATATTACTGTAAAGTTTCACCAAAATCCGTTCAGTAGTTTTTGCGTGAAAGAGTAACAAACATCCTCACAAACTTTCGCGTTTATAATAATAGTATGAGTAAGATAAGATTAGTAACATAAGAAGTAAGATAGTAAGAAGTAAGACTAGTAACATTACATAGGAGACCCTGTGTGGAAACTTGCGTTTATTTTCGTTGGATCCCACTTTTGAATCCCATTTTTTAGGTATTAACGATGGATCCCGTTTACTATTTCCGTTGAATCCCATGTTATAGACATGGCAGTCTGAAATCGCTGTCACACCGGAATCATATTGAACATTGCTTGAATCTGCAAATAGAAATCACCTTTTTAGCAGAATTACCGGATTTCCTATAAAAACGGATTTTTGCAATACTAAGTAAAATATGATGCAATAAATATTTAATACTCTTTGCTTGAAGAACCACAACGAAAGGTTAAAATTAATTACCCGCTTAATGGCAAACGACACCGCGGCATGGTCGGACGGAGATGGTGGGATGAGCTGGACTCCTTTAATAAAGATTGGTCCTTGGCAGCTCTGGACAGTGAGAGGTGGATGGAGAGTAGGGAGGACTTTGCCCAGCAGTGGGACGTCAATGGCTATTAAAAAAAAACCGAGTGTGCTTATGACCACACGACTGAAGTGAAACTTTAAACGTATTTGGGTATGAGAGGAAGAGAGAAAGAAAATGTGCGCGCGCACTGCTTTCTCTTGCTTATATCCCCCACTCAACTCCCGTTCGCCTCGCCCGATCACACTTTTCGTAACGCTTACGTCATGCGTTCGCCAGCTTACTCCCCTAGTCAAGCGTGCGTAAAGAAGTTTCACTTCAAAAACTAGTTTCTACCCGCAACTTCGTCCGCGTGCATATCCTACGGCATTTGGCAGTAGTACCTACAGCTATCTATCATTGAAATATTTTTTGTAATCGGATCAGTACTTCCAGAGATTACCAACCTCTTACAAACATGTAACATAACATAATCAGTATATAATGTTCCCACTGCTGGGACACAGGCCTCCTCTCTGTGAGAGGGAGTGGGCCGTAATCACCACGCGGGCCCAGTGCGGGTTGGCAGATGTCACATGTCTTCGAATTTTTGGTTCTAGAACATACCACGCGCGCCCAGTGCGGGTTGGCAGCCTAGATGTCACATGTCTTCGAATTTTTGGTTCTAGGACATGCCGGTTTCCTCACGATGTTTGACTTCACCGTTTTGAGAGCAGTGATGATGAAATAATTTAGACAAAGTAAAGCGCCTGTCTGGGTTCGAACCTACGACCTACAACTCGGAAGTCGCGGCCGTTACCACTTGGCCACCACTGCTGCTCACAAACATGTAAACAAACATTTAGCTCTATACAGGGTGAAATTGAATTCATGAGCATCCTTTTAAGGGGTCATTGTAATCATCATTATGAACAACTTTTTACTATGGGACCAAACCTGAAATTGTGAAAAAAAAAATCAGCTGTTCCCTACATTTATGTTCGCATAACTTGTCAAAATGTAGGCAACAACTGATTTTTTTTTTTCGCGGTTTCATGTTTGGTCCCATAGTAAAAGTTGTTCATAATGATGAGTACACTGACCCCTTAAGAGGAAAACGGTGATTATCACGGTGTATAAGTTTAGATTATTTGTCCTAATAAGTGCAATGGAAACCCACATTTCTCAAGCCCTAAGGTCCCAGTAACTACCTTCTAAGTTCACATCTCACAAGTTACCGTATTCGTTACATATCATTGGCTTGGAATTGAATATATGTATTACGTCATAATCTTATTACATAGGCGTTTGTATATAATATGTTATGTGCATTACATTAGAGTTGTGTTGTAAACCTTAAGCTGTAATGACGCATGTAGTCTTTTCAAATCCTTATTTCCAAATTGATGTTATTTCCACTCAAACGAATAGCAACTTTATGTAAGTGTAAATTAGGCCTTTAATATAAAATGGCAATCTGCCAATTATATTAGCTAAAGATAAACTAATAAGAGTCAAAATATTTATACACGCATCTTAATGAACTCCAGGCATATTGGCATAATCGTCTTTCATTCGTCCGCAAACAAATCACAGTCAGTTGATTTCATAATAATAATTTAATTATAGCAAAAGTCATAAAAATATTTGAATTTAAGCGCAAACTAAACTTAATAATATAATAATCATTTTATTATCAGGAAACTAAGACCCATAGATAAAATACACAAAATAATTTTCTAAATAATAAACTAAGTAATACATATTAAAAACCTCAACTATGACAAATAAATGTGTAGGTATTAAACACATATTCCAAAAACATATACTTGTGTACATGTTTGGTAAATTAATCGCGAACACAGTATAGTATGACCTATTGGGGCATGTTGCTTGCGATTGAGTTTATATGTTCATTAATCTTCGTGAAGTTCTAAGATGATTTGCTGTCTTGGGAATCGATTTTCACGATAATGTTGGGCACTTAGGTTTTGCTAGTAGATAGAGAGGTTCGAATCAATCATTCAGCTTATTACACTCCACTGCTATTAGATATAAAGGTTCAAAGAGACTGAAGTTTTATAAATTGATCAATACTCTCTTCTTTATCTGCTAATATTGGTTTAGTACTTAATAGTATAGCTGATGCAAAAGTAATTTTGTCTGTCAGTTATCTTTCCGAATTCCGTTGAAAGGCGCCGTGTTCTCTGGGTTATGATATAGGACCAAGGCATTCTATGGCAGTAGTAAGTTCCTGTGGGATAATTTCCGACCTCCACTTAAACTAGTTACTAAAAAGCCCAGTTCCAGATACGGCTTGTTTTGGCCGGGAAGCTATCATGCTAGTCTTACCATCTTCATACTTTTTATCAACGGCTACATTGACTACACACATTATCATTATCTGCCTAGACTTTTCCCAACCATGTTGGGGTCGGCTTCCAGTCTAACCGGATGCAGCTGAATACCAGTATTTTACATGGAGCGACTGCCTATCTGACCTCCGCAATCCGGTTACTGGGTAATACGATACCCCTAGGTAAGACTGGTTGTCAGACTTTCGGGCTTCTGACTACCCGTAACTACTGTCAAATATCCACGAATGACAGCCGGGACCAACAGCTTAACATGCTTTCCGAGGCACGGAGGGGTCTCGGTATGTAAAGATGATCAGCGGCAAGCGTAGCTTAACCTGATCGATCAACCTGTGCGGCTGTTATTATTTAGCCACGGACCCCCAAAAATCTTCATATACCCTTTCACACCACCATTGATAAATCCCGTCATTTCTTTAATAAAACTTCCACAGGTTAAAAGTTAAACTATTCAACACTTCGAGGAAATCTACAGTTAAAATCTAAAAATATTTACTTTAATTACATAATTTCACGCCTCTCCCCTCACGTGATAAGCAGGTATCGTAAGAAAATTAAGCGCATGTAATTATTATGACATGCCTTGCGATACTATGTTAAGTTTCGAAGCGGCCATAATCGGATGTTTAGGAGGTGAACACGCAATGCTGAGTTGTTGCGAATTTATCGAGTCATCTTCCTTTCGTTTTAAGATGTTTCTGGAAAAGAAAACAATAGAATAAAAGCTGTTGGAGATGTTGTAGTGGTAGATGAACGGTACCGCTCAAGCCCCGCGCGTGACCGATCGGTCACGAAACAATATAAAATCAATTGTGTCTCATTAGCAGAGCTTGACAGATTAAGAATAGATGGCTAAAATCACAGTCTTGCTTGGCAATTGCTACCAAATTAGGCCGAGGATGAAGGTTTTAAAATTGGGATGCTTTAAAGCTGATAACGCTTATGCTATCTTATGTTAATTTTCGATCCAAGAGTGAAGATATTGTTTAAGAAGGTCTATTCAAACTTTTGTTTCAAATTAATATTATTTCAAGTTAAACAAATATCAACTTTATTTTAATTGCAAATTAAGTTGATTTCTGAGTGACTAGCACTATTGAAAAAGTTATAAAAATGTTTGAAGTTGTAGCGCTTTATTGTGTAGGATTTAAAGTTATTTTTCCATAAACTCATATTTGTTTACATTTTTGGCAAATAAATCACGAATACAGAATACGTTTGCAGGACCTTGCACGGTCAGTCCCACTACCAGCATTTTTTTTTTAAACACAGCATGAAAGACTACACAAGAAATACAGACTGCTTCTAATTGACACGTAAAATGTCTACAGTGTACCTATAGCCTCCCGAGAAGCTACCGTATATTTACTAATCATTATAGAACAGCAGAGATTGTGCGTGCAGCCATGCACGCACAATCTCTGCTGTTCTCTCATTTGCTGTCCTCACGCATGACCTTTTTTACAATGGAGAGAGCCCTGGCGCGTGACCCGTGCCTTAGACCAGTGTTCCGCAAAGTATGTATCGCGGCACACTGGTGTACCGTGGTCATTAATTGGTGTGCCTCGGAAAAATAAGGTTATGTTATAAACTTATTTACAATAAAAACCAAAAAAAGAGAACGCCTCAGGACAATCGACGAAGAGATGAGAGCAGCTTTGTCAACGATTACGCCAAATTTAGACCGTCTATGCTCGATTGAACAGGCTCATGTTTCGCATTAAATACCTTTTCTGCAATTTAAACTTTAGGTTTGTTGATTAATAATAATGAATACCTTTTCTGCAATTTAAACTTTAGGTTTGTTGACTAATAATAATAAGTAACTTTTATGCAATTTAAACTTTAGGTTTGTTGACTAATAATAATAAATAACTTTTCTGCAATTTGAACTTTAAGTTTGTTGATTAATAATAATGAATACCTTTTCTGCAATTTAAACTTTAGGTTTGTTGACTAATATTAATAAATAACTTTTCTGCAATTTAAACTTTAGGTTTGTTGATTAATAATAATAATGAATACCTTTTCTGCAATTTAAACTTTAGGTTTGTTGTTTAATAATAAATATTGTTTCGTTGATTAATAAATAAATATGATTTTTATTTGTGGTGTACCTCCAAACATTTTCGTTTTCTTAGATGTACCTTGAACACAAAAAGTTTGCGGAACACTGCCTTAGACTATAATAGTACCTAGTTTATTTCCAAAACTTCAGTACACGTTACATCAATGAGATGTCCACCCCTGAACTAGGATATCCTGTATGACAGGGTTCGAGGTTTCTGCAGTTACATGGATCAGCATGAGAAGCGTAACTAAGATCACTTTCTTTAATCCTGCAGAAAGTAAGAGGTCAAAAAGAGACCTTCACGGACTTATCAGGAACCCTAAATAGGATAGAAAGTATCGTATGTCTGTTCCCGAGTAGAATTTCCAATTCTGTTCAGCTATTTTTGATTTGATTGACTGACAATCATCCAAACTATCTCATTTCTGTCTATCATTAAATTAGGTTGCTGTAATTTCTTGTAGACCTATGATTACCATACCATCTAAAGAAATTTTCAATTCGCACGTTAATTACAGTAAATCACAAATATAAAATGAATCATAATGATGAATGAAACACCTTTCCTTTTGACCTTTCGCAGATCATGACACTGCAATTTCAAAGCAAAACTTTTATACCCATTTGGTTCAAGCCGGACTTAAGTACTGACTACAGAATACTAAATTACTATGTCACAGTTTTTTATTCATAACATTTTTTTGAGTTCGTTCTTAACGAGGTGAAATTTTAGGCAGATATGACATTTCCACTTGGTGTCAAAAATTTGTAATGCATCAAAAATCCCTTTGGTTTTGTAAGACTCCTGCAAAAGCCGAAAGGAAATCGCAAAGCTTAGAGTGAGTGCTCACTAATGCATCATGCAATTTAGGCAAACGATATTACGCGAACGCTGGACCACCAAACCTTTCAAGGACATGGCACAATTTATATAGGCCTTCGGGCCCAAAAAATCTAAGTTGTAACTAAATGAAACCTTGATCAATTCCAAGTACCTACACTATTAAATTAAATATTGGGTTTACCTACCACAAGATTACGTAGCAACATAAGTCAGCTTAGCGTTTATTTTTTGTACGCAAACGTGTGTAATCACTTTTAAAAATCACGCAACGTTTTGTCTACATACATATATGAGTTAGCATTGTCTTCTGATGTGAGGTTAGTGATTCCCACGCAGATAACATGCGGGTCAGTAAGGCGACTGTTGTCAAGCGTTTAAGACTTTTAATTTTCTTCTATTGTAACCCAGATGTCTAGACAGATTATTAAAGGGTATTAAAGATACCGTTCTTGTTCCTCGTGGACGGGTCGATTTATGCATGCCATTCTCGCAATACGGGTGGTCAAAAACTCGAAAGTTTGACAACCAGTTAAGACCAAGTATTATCATATTACTCAGTTACTGGGTTGTGGAGATCTGATAGGCAGTCGCTCCATGTAAAATACTGGTATTCAGCTGCATCCGGTTAGACTGGAAGTCGACCCCAACATAGTTGGGAAAATGCAAGGCAGGTTGATTGATGCAACTCTCGTATTGTACAAATATTCTTATGATAACTGTTTCGTGTTCGGAGAAATCGAAAATCGACGAGAAAGAACTTTTCTACTCCAGCTAAGAATTTAATTAGATCAATAAACCGACAAAAAATTGATCTACTGTTTCTTTAATGTACGGTCACCAAACGAGATAAGTAACCAGTGTCGTCGGATATACTCGTATTACCAATGGATGTTTTCGAATAAAATTTAATTTAGTTAATACGAAACAAACACTTCATTTATTCTTTCGAAAACATCCATTGGTTTCTTACTAAACTTCAACTATATCCGACGACCCTAGTTACTTATCTCCTTTGGTGGCTGTACTTATATATTATATATAAAGTTTTTCTTGTCTCTCTCCAGCTTCTCAACAATTATTTTAAAGATTCAATACAGAATTGGCGGTTCCTGTCGTTCGTTTCATGTAAAAAAAGTTTATCTACGCGTGTAACTAAGCCATGATTGTCATAGCATACTATTATAGAGATATGAGGAACAGGGTGTAAAGTTCACTCATACTCTATAGGAAAGGGAGGATCCTCCGACCAGACGGGTGTTGTGTCTGGCGGCCAACTGCCCGATGATTCATGTCGGGCCGTTGTATCTATGCTAGTTGCGCGGTAAACTCTGCTTGCGAGATGCAGTATTAGCGTGACATTAGTATGACGCGTTGTTCGCATGTGGCGTTGTAGATACCGCTACACTATAATCAGCCTATAATTTGCCTACTACTGGGCCAAAGGACTCCTCTCTTCGAGAGGGAGTTTGCTGTAATCTACGACGCGGGCCCAGACAACTAGAGTGGGTACGTTTAATAAACACCTCTACCACTCCTTCGGGAAATACAGCCACTATGTAATTCTATGTCTCATACAATCAGCCTATAATATTCCCATTGCTGGGACACAGGCCTCCTGTTGGTGAGAGGAAGTTGGCTGTAATCTACCACGCGGGCCCAGTACGGGTTGGTAGATGTCACATGTCTTAAAATTTTTGGTTCTCGGACTTGCCGGTTTCCTCGCGATATTTTCCTTAACCATTTTGATCAGTGGTGATGAAATAATTTATACAAAGTAAAGCGCATATTTGGGTTCGAACCCACGGCCTACAACTCGTAAGTCGTTGCTGTTACCACTGTGCCACGATTGCTCCCCTTCCTTCCTTCTCCATATGAGAAATACCCTTAGCCCGATACTCACGATTGACGCATGAGAGTACTCGTCTCATTTTAATTGCTACACCATCAAAGCAATTAACAATTTGCTTCAATCTATTCAAAATCATCCATCGTTGTAGACGTCAAACAAACATAGGAGTATGAAGCAACTAAGAATTAGACGGCAATTATAATGTGTACCATTGCGTTGCTCACTCGCAATCGAATGGTTAGCAGCCCAACAGTTGCGCAACGTTCGGTCGTTGCCCATTTTTGGGTGAGTTCAATTTCCTACGTTTAGAAAGAACTAGTTTTTCTAGTCTGTCGGTTGTATGTTCCGGTGTGATGTCAGGCATGCAAATTACATATGCAGAAATCAATTAGACATCCGTCAATTTTAAATCGCGCGCCTCAAAGAGATGTCAGCAAAAAGGAAGGGGCCTGGCAGGGCCGAAGCCTGCCGGGGGTGCGGAATTGTCCGAAAGGGTTATCGCTACCCCGGAACATAAAGGGCTAAGGAAGGAACACGGATGGGTTTTAGTCAGTAAGAGTCTGACACTCCCTTCCGCTCCACCCAGAGCGGGAGGGGTCATTTGATGATTTCCCATCTATAAAAAAAAAACGCATGCTAATTATATGCAGAAATCAATTAGACATCCGTCAATTTTAAATCTGAGTTTCTGTGTCTTTAATAAACGCAGCTTCACCTGCGTTTGTTGAGGTCAGACAAATGATGGGTGACCGTTCTCTAGACATTGATTTCGGTGTCACAGAGAACTCTTCAAGCTGGAAAACGATGCCCCACATAAATACGACGATCGTTATTGGTTATCTCGTTTGAAGAATACTTAGGTACCTACCCCATTTTACACAAAAACCACATTTATTGCAATGTTTATTGAGCTCTCTCATAAAATACCGCTTAGCAATAACTTTCGAGTACTTGAAACCAATACCAATACCACTTGACGATCGGATTGATTGAGTATTTATCTAATACTTGATTACATTGTTTGATCAAATTCTAATAATCAGAGATTCTGGAATTCGTTGGAGTTGTATTAAGTACTCTTTAATCACTTCTCAAGTTTGTACTATTACAGATATTACTTGAGAGACAAAGCCGCCACTTTCGCGAGTCCCCGGGGGTAGGCAATTCAGCTTGGTTGCTCTGCAAACTACATATATTATGTTGGTAACTCCGGTAAATGGATAGATAAAGAATCAAATTCAACAGAAATGGAATCTTATAAAATAAAAAGGCAACCCCAAAAGGCAATCAATTCCTTCAAATTTTCTGGAAAGTATATAATTACTTAGTTTATTTTGCTCGACACGTATTTCTCCTGAGATTTGACCCGATGTTATTACAAAGTTTGCCTAAATTATTATACGAAATGTTATAACAACTAGGCTAGGCAATTTTTTTATGAAGTTAAACATAGGTAATTTGTATACAAGATTCACTGATTCAAAATCAAAATATTTTATTTCACATAAACCTACTGCACGGTTCCAATTGGTTGTTTCCTATGCAGAAGAGCCGGCAAGAAACTCCACGGTTACTCTTCACGATTTATCTTGGAGTTGGCATTTGACAAAGAAGTTGAATATCCTATGAATAAATCAAAATTCAAATAGGTAACTCAAACTCTGATTGAATTTTTGCGAATAAAAGTAATAGATGCTTAGTTAACACTTAAGATAATATTATCTATTTGTGCCGACCCTGAAAATATCAGCAAACTTTTTAAATTTTCACAAAGTTAATATTTAGGTCAAACATTTACCTTCTTACTTTTTTGGTAACAACACGGAATGATTTTACGATACCCTTTTTGGTTATTTATATAACAGAAGGTTATGCTGTCATTGCTTTAAAAATATTTTATTTCACCAAAAGAAAAAACATTCATAAGCAAAAAATATTGTCACTTGAAAGCAACCTTGCTCCAATTATTTCAACATCCTTGTTTATCTTGAGAAAACAATTCAAGCCCACATAAGAGGTCCAATTCTCAACCATAAACTCATTACAGGGTTCCGATAACTAGTGACTTAACGTCAATTTATATACTGGCAACACCCAACGCTAATTTGATCTCCGCAGGCCTACCGCGAATCGTACGCACTTTGAATGAACTATCACGTATGACGGGGTGCGCTTACGCATAGAAATCTGATAGAAATAGAAGATTAACTCATGGTATGTTGTAGCTATTTCTACGATTACTAACTATGAAGTTTCTCTAAGGTATCGCGTAATGTAACGTAATAAGTTTTTGTGTGCTGGTAACACGGATGGGAACGATTGTGAACATGCAAATACATAAAGTTTATTGTTTATGCGATAGGAATAATTATGTCGATGGTTATAAGGATTTCTCAAGATTGGTTCACACCGTGCTTAGTTAAAAGATTTATATAAATCTTCTAGATTTAGCACAATCATGATTAGGTATAAATAAACTAGGTTTTGCCCGCGGCGTCATCCGCCTAGTGGTCGTAAATTCACATAACGCATAATCAACCTATAATGTTCGCACTGCTGGGACACAGGCCACTTCTCGGTGAGAGGGAGTGGGCCGTAATCCACCACGCGGGCCCGGTGCGGGTTGGTAAATGTCACGTCATGTCTTCTTAGACCCAACGGTTTGAGCTGTGCGTTGATATGTCAGTCACTCAGTTTCTTCTTTATAAAGTTTGTTTGTTTGTTTTAACGCGCTAATCTCCGGAACTTCCAGTCGGATTTGAACATTTAGTTTTGCATTTTATAGCCCATTTCTTGAAGAAGGCTATACGCTATTTAACATCCGCGTCGCGTATTGTAAGATAAACTAACTTGTTTCTAATTGTATCATATCACATTACCCACAGACAAAATCTTTATCGTTCAACTATTCGATTATTTTCAGTCGAACAGTTTAGTCGAATGAGACAATGTTAAGATTTCTATAATCGGTCTTACACGCGGATGTGATCGCTATTATGTAACTGTGAAAGATATGTGCAGGACGTAAATACATGAGTTTTGTATAAGGCATTTATTGTACTCCCACGGCTTGCCTTTAAAGTGCTCGTCTTACGAGATACAGATTCGTATTTAGTTTACTCAGTGTGGTTTTATTAGAGCAGCCGCATATCATGTGTCTAAAGCTTTGGTGCTTAGCTTTCTAGTGGGTTTAGGTCATCAATTTGAGAGAGGCCTATATCTAACACTGGACTTACTGCGGGAAATAGGTAGTTCTCCCTCCTTTTGTTTTTTTTTGGGTGGGAAATTATCAAATAACTTCTCCCGCTCTTCGTGTCAGACTTTTACTGACTAAAACCCACCCGTGTTCCTTCAGCTGCCTGTGCCGGGGGCCACGGTATCTCTTTCGAACAACCCGCGACCCTGGCTGGCATCGGCCCTAGCGGACCCCGTCAGTTAGTGCTGACATCTCTTTGAGGCGTGCGTGGAACACAACGCGCCGTCGACCCGGGCCTGGTCCTTACCGGACGGCGAGCTGCCCATTGCTCGCCGTCCGCAAGCCCGCGCCTACGGTGGCCGGGAATTAGCTGAGGTTTTTCCCCTTTAAATTGTCTTCAACATCCAATCTACCCTATACTTCTACAGTATAATTAGTTAGGTAAGGAGAGACCTAAGCTCTCCTAGTCTAGGCTAACTCTATTGCATCAGTCTGACGAGTCATATGCTAGGAAATAATAAGTTCAAAGGGTCGCCGTTATCAAAATCGATCGATGATATAAACATATTTATTAGATATCTATGACATTGGATTTGGCTTTTTGCTTTGGCTTAACCTGAAATTATATAATATTAGTTATTATATATTATAGCAAGGTATAAGAAGTGAGAGAAACGCTCGGGTCATGGCACCCAATTGCGCGTCTCCTTTTTAAGGAAATTTCTCGCCGGCTGAACGACGCGACGTTCTTTGGCCAAAGAATTAGCATTGCTATCCTACGTGGCAATGCTGCCAGTCTTCTGGGCACGTTTTCGGATGACGGCGATGCGGACGAGTACTTCGACGCCTAAGTGTCCTTTGTTTTTTTTTTGTATTCATTTGTATAGTAAGTTAGTCATTTAATTTAGTATCTACAGCAGTTAGATCACGAAAATAATACCAACATCCTACTTTAGTTTCGCCCACCTAAACTAAGCATTCAAAACTAGCAAATTTAACAATTATAAAACAAACCTGCCAACCAAAAATGTACTACAGTTATAAATGTATCAAAGCCCATAATCGTATTTGTAACGACTCCAAATCAATAACGTCGACCGACTTCTCATTTTCATCATTCCGAATCGCATCTTGGATTACTCATAAATATTTGATCGCGTTATAAATGGATTCTTTTTATCTATGGCTCGTGGGATGACTCGAGTACTGCTGAACCTAATTAGTACTTATAAGGTAAGCCTGACTTGTAGATTGCACGCACTTTGCCTTACATGATGACATCCGAATCTGTTATATAAATGAATGATTCATTCTTGCCCCATCACTAGGCTGTTACAAATCAACCACCTAGTAAGATTTTCATTTAGGCCTCATTTACGTGCTAGAGTAGTGACGGGCTTGTGGCTAAGTAATAACAGCTGCACGGGTCGATCGATCAAGTTAAGCTACGCTTGCCGCGGTTGGTCCGTTGATGGGTGACCATCTTTACATACCAAGACCACTCCGTGCCTCGGAAAACACTTTAAACCGTTGGTCCCGACTATCATTCATGGATCTTTAAAGCCCTCTCTACTCTCTTTCCACATCTCTCTGTTCAGTATCTAATAGTAAGTATTGCGATAGAAAAATACGAGCAATTTAGCTTAATTATGCCAATTACAATAATTTATATTCAGAACAACACATGCAACACTCAACACTGGTGTTGAGCTAAATGAGCCAACTAGACAGTTAGAAAGAAATATACTAAACGACACACAATCTCATTCAGCACACATAACCACTATTTACATGATCTATACATTAGGTAATCGTCTTATATACGTAACATACAACCGTCCAGCATTCTGATTGTTCTGATTATGATCATCTCAATACTATAGTCGTCGCGTTTTAGCATGGTACTAACGGTCATTGCCCTTTCCCTAATACCTATACTATAGAAACATGTTGAAGATCACGATAGATATTGATTGGGGACGTTAACGAAATGTTTGATGTAATAAATGCTAGAATTATGTAGGTGGGTTGGTGTGTGGTGGGCATTCAGATCCAAAGAAGCGAATACTATGCTATACTATGCACTATACTATGTATGGTTTTTGGTTATAGGAACATGTTGAAGATCACGATAGATATTGATTGGGGACGTTAACGAAATGTTTGATGTAATAAATGCTAGAATTATGTAGATGGGTGGGTGTGTGTTGGGCATTCAGATCCAAAGAAGCGAGGTAGACACCTTAACACTTGGATGTCTGTACTCAACAACGACCTGAAGCAAGGCCAAGGAAATGACTTTCGACCTAGAACCGAAACATCTGGCGAAGAATGACGAGGAGAACCGAACTCAAATGAAATAGGATAAGGCTAGGCAAAGAGAGAGAGAATATGTAGGTGGGTCAATGACTACGATTGCAATGCTAAAACGCAACGACTATACAGTGAAATAGATAGTCACGTTTAAAAGGAGGAAATAAATTGTAGATGACTGTAATTGAAGACGACTGTCTAGGAAATATTTATAGAAATGAGAAGGGGTTTGACCTTATAAGGTAGCCATAATGATGGCGTTGTGGACTCTCCCATACTGTTTTACTGCTTTATAATCTTAGAATATTAAAGATAAATCTATTTTAACAGACTAGTTAGTGGGAGCATCAAACGCGATTGTCGAACTTGGCGTTTTGAGTTCGATCCAATTTTTTTTTTTGGGAAATTCTTAGTAGTTTTGAGTCTATATCACTCTGGATTGATGGCCGGCACACACCTAACACACCACCCATTGCCTAACACACTATCAATCTCAATTTAAATAATTTTGAAAGATATTGCTACCTAATCCATTGCTTCATATGTTCGAAAAACATGTCTGCTCAACCACGTAATAAGGCAATGAATGTTGTTAAACTGTCAAAGGGAAACCCATTGCTACTGATAGTGTGTTACGCAATTACCCCGCGGAACTGCTTCGTTGGTCTAGTGTTCGCAAGCGCGACTGCTAAGCATGAGGTCCTAGGTTCGATCCCTAGGTCTGGCAAAGTGTTATTGGATTTTTCCATGAAGTAATTATGTCAGACCGGAGTCTGGATTGGTGGCTGATTGATAACAACAGCCTCACCCTTATTATATTATATGAGACTTAAGCATAACTAGAGGAATGTAGTACATTACGTTAATAAACACCTCTACCGCCCTTTCGGAAAATACAAATACAATCAGCCAATAATGTTCCCACTGCTGGGACACAGGCCTCCTCTCTGTGAGATCCCAGTGCACCGTAATCCACCACGCGGGCCCAGTGCGGGTTGGTAGATGTCACATATCTTAGAACTTTTGGCTCTAGAACATGCCGGTTTCCTCACGATGTTTTTCTTCACCGTTTTGAGAGCAATGGTGATGAAATAATTTACACAAAGTAAAGCGCCGCCTATCTGGGTTTGAACCTACGGACGTTACCACTGAGCCACTCTTTCTACGCTCTTTGCTATGTATACTGTGTGAGTACTTTGTAGACTAGACATTTGTAATAAATAATGATAGTCTGTCAGCTATTCCGGTGGATATGACAGCGAGTGAGCGAACGGTCTCGGCCTCTCGGGCGTCTTGCTTAGATGGTGCATTGCTGGAGGCCAATTAAAAGTGAGTGTGAATAACGTTCGTGATGGATTTATGGATTTAAAGATTATAGCAATTAAATTTTATCAGTTTACATATCTTGCAATTATATTGGAGATCCCAACACTAGGTGTGCAAGCCTCGTAGATAATATTTTTTAGGCCCTTTGTACAGTCAACAAAAGAGAACACTGAAAAAAAGTGTAGTTGCCACAATCAAGATTTTGTTTAGATTGACTAAGTAATTGTTTGCATCTGAGCCTATCAAGCACAATGATCTCAGCTACTACTTTCATTTGTTTGAGATTTGAAACGGGATCTTGATTGGAGTTATCACAAAACCTATTTGCAGCAATCAAGTTGATCATTACTTTGTTGTTTTAACTCTATCACACGGCATAAAAATAATAATGAAAAATAATAAATTAATATCGGCATAAAAAGTAGCCTATATGTTAATCCAGGGTGTCAGCTTCCTCCAACAAAATTTCATCAAAATTGGTCCAGCCGTTTGAGCGTGAAGAAGTAATAAACATATAAACACACACACACACACACAAACTTTCGCTTTTATAATATTAGTGTGATTAGTATGGATAGACCAGTAGAAACCAAACCATGACATGATAATACCCCTCTCTTCTTTTGACCAATCAGAGACGCGAAGACTCGAATATTATGACAGCACATCATCTTGTATCGTTCGATGCAACATCAGTATTAGGGTCAAGTGTCCGAGTTCAAAGATCATAACGATTTTACAATTTTTTTAAATAAAATAACTTTACATACATACATAATATGTATATGTAAGGTCCGACCGCGCCAAATTTTCCAAAGGTGTAAACAACAATGGCGGCTCGAAATTGAATACAATCGATAAACAAGAGTTTTTATTTTAAGTAATGTTAGTTTTCGGCTAAATCTCCGAGCTACGAGTAACTAGACGAAAACAAACATTACTAAAAATAAATACTCTTGTTTATCGATTTCATTCAATTTCGAGCCGCCATTGTTGTTTACATCTTTGGCAAATTTGGCGCGGGCGGACTTTATAAGATATTGCTATGCTTAATTTGGGTGAATTCGACCATATACCTACCTAGTACATAATATGTATGTGTCCTAATCAGCCTATTTAATGTTCCCACTGCTGGGACACAGGCCTCCTCTCTCCTAGAGGGAGTGGGCCGTAATCCACCACGCAGGCCCAGTGCAGGTTAGTAGATGTCACATGTATTCGAATTTTTAGTTCTAGGTCATGCCGGTTACCTCACGTTGTTTTCCTTCACCATTTTGAGAGCAGTGGTGATGAAATAATTTACACAAAGTAAAACGCCTATCTGGGTTTGAACCTACGACCTACAACTCATAAATCGCAGCCGTTATTACTGGGCCACCCACCACAGACTGCTCTATAAACAAGTCTGATCGTATGAAGACATTTTTCGTGTATTGGCTCAGTATTGCCCGTGGTCCACCCGCCTGGTCCAACTAGGTTGTGTGTAGGGTCAATCCGCGGAAATCCACTAACGGCGAATATATGCTAATAATAAATTAAATATCATAGCTGCATTCTTTTTTTACTTTATATGACATTTCTTACATGGTTTTACGTATGGCGCCGCTATCTAAAAAAGTATAACACCTTTATTTAATTTATTATTATTGCAATCAACACGCACCAAATGTCCTTACCATTTGCAAATAAAAGTCGGCCTAATTGAGCGGAATGGCCCGTAAAAACTGTCAAAAATTCGAAATTGGTTCGCTGGATATTACTAGATAGGTACTATTTTGGGACTCAACGACAATAAAACGTAATTATCTTGCATTTTTTCATAATTTGGGATTCAATGGAAATACATAATAATGTTTTGTGGGATCCAACGCCAAAAATATTAATCTGGGATTCAAAAGTGGGATCCAACAAAAATAAATCGGCAATACTAGGTATCAAAGTGGGGGTCAGTCACCTCGAGGAGGGTAGCCAGTACTCGCCAAGCTGGTCTAATTTGGCGTTCATTCAGATATATCTCACCCGTGTGGGGGATAAAACTGGTAATTTGAACAAGTAAAATAATACAGTAGGTATAAAAGTTTGATTGAATTCGATCAATAGTTGAATATTTAGTTCGTATCCTTCGAGTTTTACCTTTCACTGAGTTAATTGGGTTTAAAATTCGATGGTTAATTAAAAGTTTGTATGTTACGGCATGAAAAGTTTTGAGCCGCATTATTTAAATTGGATTCATTATAAGTACCTATGTATTTCTTGTTTTTACTTGTTTATTTTATAATTCGCTAATGAGTAGGTACAGTATGTAATTTTGGAAAGGTCACGTTCAACCGCAGATGTTTACTTTACGACCTCATTTTGTTAATATTAGCGATGAATTATGTTAAATGAATATGTGATTAAAGGCTCCGCAGACTGACGCGACTTGACGTGGCGACGGGTTTCTGGTAGAACAATTTCCCTGAAGTTTTCATAGAAATTGTTCTACTAGAGCAGTGTCGCGCTGTCGCTATGCGCCTTTCTGCGGGAGCCTTAATGATTTTACTTTGATGATTGGCTTGTGACCGGGGGGCTTTTGGCTAAGTAATAACAGCCACATGGGTCGATCAATCAGGTTAAGCCACGCTTGCTGCGGTTGATCCGTGGATGGGTGACCATCTTCACATACCAAGACCCCTCGGTGCCTCGGAAAGCACGTTAAGCCGTTGGTTCCGGCTGTCGTTCGTGGATCTTTGACAGTCGTTACGGGTCGTCAGTAGCCTGAAAGTTTGAGAACCAGTTTTACCAAGGGGTATCGTATTACCCAGTAACTGGGTTGTAGAGGTCAGATAGGCAGTTGCTCTTTGTATAATACTGGTATTCAAAGTCAAAATCAAAGCATTTATTTCAAATAGGCACATAAAAGGCACTTTTGAACGTCAAAAATTATCTTAAAATAGAATTGATTCTAGTCGCCCATTCCAAAAGGTAGTTTTCGTATGGAGAAGAATGGGCAAGAAACTCCACCGTTACTCTTTTAAACTGTTTTAGGTACTCAGCTACATCTGGTTAGAGCGGAAGCTGACCCCAACATAGTTGGGAAAAGGCTAGGCAGATGAAGAACCTGTTGCATACTGATTGTTATCGAACCAACCTGTTGCTGCTCTTGTTTCACGCTCTTTCATTTGGCTCAAATTATGCGCCTACCACCCCTTTTGTTTAACTATACTGGAGCACGGTAATAATTATGCGTGATTTATTGGATTTGAGAGAGGGGCTTGTGGCTGAATGATAACACACGCGTCAATAGATAGCGCGAAAACAGTAACTATGAATTCAGTATATCGTCGACCGTAGGTTCAATTGAGGTAAGCGACAAAATACGATTTTTCAGGAGAGGCCGACAAAGTTTTTTTTTAAGGACGTTATTATGGGGCTGATTCGAAATTTGGATCCAAAAATGATTAGGGACATTTTCTTAAGCTAAATTTTTTTCATGTTCACCATTCGATAGAGCGAAAAATTCTGAACAAAACTGTATAAGTACTCAACTCATTTTGGGTATTTTGTCCCTTACCTCAATTGAACCTACGGTCGACGATATGATTCTGAACCGATCTTGAAATTGTAGGACCTTGCAGCAAAAGGGAGGCAAGTCCAAGTTTAAGAAATGTGCCTCGTACATGCATGAAACGATCATCGTCATCTGCCTAGCCTTTTCCCAACTATGTTGGGGTCAGCTTCCAGTCTAACCGGATGCAGCTGAATACCGGTATTTTACATGGAGCGACTGCCTATCTGACCTCCACAATCCAGTTACTGGATAATACGATACTCCTTGGTAAGACTGGTTGTCAGACTTTCGGGCTTCTGACTACCCGTAACGACTGTCAAAGATCTACGAATGACAGCCGGGACAAACGGCTTAACGTGCTTTCCGAGGCACATGCTTCAAACGATACCTAGTCCTAATTTTTGTTGAAATTGTAGGTGAAAAAAACAGTAACGGCAAAAATTTGGATCTGCCTCCCTTTTGCTGCAAGGTCCTCAATTTTAAGTCGGTTATTAAAAAAAATTGCTTTTCCATACATTTTGACCGCGTAGGCATGACTTGGCTATGAAACAGCAGATTTTTTTCTATAACCTACGAAATATGTCTAGATGTCTACGCTAGGGGGCAGGGCCGTCTTGACCATATTGGGCGCCGGGGTGCGAAAAACAATCTGGGGGCCGCTAGCTCTTTGTTTTTGGCAAAAAAAAAAACTAGATTTTGGAGTCCAATTTTTAAGGAAAAGCACCAAGATAGGCCGCAAAATTCAATTTTACGTGTTAATGCCTACTTTTTTTCCAATTTGCAGGTCAGTGTCAGGTTGTATATTTCGTCTTCCAATTTACTCATAAAACCCTGTTGATTGATATTTCATGAAATAGTAATTTTGAATTTCACAGGCTACCCTGGCGCTTCCCTCCGGCTTGCGCCTCTAATACCCCACGCCTGCACCCTCGGGAAAAGACGGCCCTGCTAGGGGGCCTAGAATCATTTGCCGAATTCTTGGTTCTAGTTTGGGCGTCGATGATCCTGCCACCCTCAATAGGGATGTACAATTGTAACTTCAAAAATAATCTCATACCTACATTAGGTACTATCAAAATCAACTGTGAAACGTTTAGTAAGCAAACGTAAAAATAGAAAATAACATTAACTCCGGTAGCAGTTACACGTAACGCACTTATTTAACTAAAAGGTTAGTTTGAACGGAAGTTGTTTAAACCGTAAAGTACACTAGTAAACCATTGAACATGTCGCTTAAACCAATGTGACAAACTAACAACTCAAGTGACTGTTACATAATGTGTTATAAGAAGCTATGTATCGGCAAACACAATGTTGGACGCCCCCAGTGGCGTGCATTGCATATAGGCATATAAGCAGTGCCTACCTCGATATATCAACATAAACCTGTCAATTACATTTTAGTGTGTGTGCCCCACAATTAAGAAACTCACAAAATGTATCACAGCTAACAAAAAACAAAATCTTCATACAAACACGCGCGGCAGTAGGCAGCCGCCGGACGGCCTACTCGGCTCCCGTACTATTCGCATATTGTCATAGGTCTTTACTCGTTCAAGTTAATACGACAAAATTAAAAATACGTACGTCTCACGCGTAATACCATGACGTTCGACCTTCACAATTTATCACCCTTAAGTAGGCATGCCTACTCAAATAACCACACTTTTGATCTCTTTTTTTTCTGATTAGTGACCGCGGTTGCCTTGACTAGACCCGGCTTAGTGCCTACCTATTCTGAAAACCAATGCACGCCACTGGACGCCCCAGTCAGATGGAGAGACGATTAATAATCAAGAACGCTGGAAACATGTGGTCCTGGGTTCGATGCCGAGGTCGGGCAAAGTATTATTGGGTTTGCCGTCAGGGATTTCTCAATAGCAGGTGAGTGGAGTCCGGAGTTGTGCCCGGTTGATGGCAATAGGCTCGCATTACATGGGACTTGAACAAAACTGGCGAAATGTGGGTGTATTATAGGTACGCCTCTACCTGATCTTTCGAGGATTAAAGGCGTGATGATGTTATATTATGAAGTTGGATATCGGAAGAGCATCGAGTCCCATTAAAATAGATGGACAAATTTTAACACAGCGCTCAGTACGTCTAACCAAAGATATCCAAGCAAAAAAATTATTTTGACCTAAAATAATAAATTGCCGGTACATTGGTGTATTTTCGTTACCTGATTATTTATTTTTGTAAAGTATCTAATGCGTTTTTCTTTTATTTTTTTTACCATCGTCCTTATTTTGGCGGTCTGCATGATTTCTAAAAGTTTGTCCATCTATTTTAATGGGACCTTATATAATGTGACAATGTTTGGTTGGTATTATGGCCTTCTAGGTCAGCTTTTTGACCTAGCCTCAAAACCTTTCGACTGAAATGAAAGTGTTTCTATAATTATTTGCAAAGTAATGGCTTGCTGGATAGGTTCCGTCAAAACTGGAAGGAGAATGCGCGGGCTCGCGTAAGATGGAATGAGTGGCGGGAGGCCTTTGCCCAGGAGCGGAACACCGCAGGCTAGAAAAAAAAAAGTTGTCATGCTAGAGAGAAGCTTAGCAAAAAATTTTAGGAACCAGCATATTTCGCTAGTTTTGCTCAAGTCCCATGTAATAAGGGGCCAGAATATTAGCCGGCATTAATCCAGACTCCGGGCTGCTATGCACTTTGTCCGACCTAGGAATTGAACTCAGGACCTCATGCAGCAGTAGCGTTTGCGACCACAAGACCAACGACCCACGAAGTGAGGAAAAGCTGAGAAATAATAAAACACTGATTTTGGTAGAATGAAATTGAGTCGACTGGACCCGCGGGTCCGGTTCGAGTGGGTCCAGTTGACCAAAGACTCACCTAAGGAAGATCTTGTTTATTATTTAAATACGTTAGCAAGAAAATAAAAACAAGTTTTTTCCTTCTTTCACCTACACATTCATTATTCATTCCACTCATATAATGCCGTTTCAATATGTCTACGTGCATTATTGATATCAAGACTGTCTCTTTTTTACTAGCCTTAAGAGGGAATGCGGTCGGAGAGACTTTT
The DNA here is from genome assembly GCA_945859645.1 of Amphipoea oculea. NCBI lineage: Eukaryota > Metazoa > Arthropoda > Insecta > Lepidoptera > Noctuidae > Amphipoea > Amphipoea oculea. The sequence goes on along the minus strand of OX243869.1, from coordinate 6,434,344 downwards.
GAAAAAGCCTAAGTAAAAAGTCATAATTAAAGGTTTAGCTCTCGCCTGTTTCCTTATCCAATATTGGACCAATTTATAAGATATTTCATAAACTGAATAAGAAGGACTGCGTCCCTATGTTTTTCTTTTATCATTAATAATTGTCTAATTTGTACACTAGGCCTCTGTTAACAGCGGTTTAAATCGTCATTTTTTGAGGCTTATGAAAATAATGTATATATGTAAAAAGGAAAACATAGGAATATACAAGTAGTTAATATTTATTATTCTGTAAAAAAATTGTTGCTTTATGGTCATTAACCAAAAAGAAAATAGGCGAGAGCGTTTTTATGGAGAACCGACCACCCGCATTTCCTCTTAAGGTTATCTATTAAAGACATACATTATTAATTTGAGAAAATAATTGGAGATAATAAATTACATATTCATGTGAATATGTAATTTATTATCTCCAATTATTTTAATCATATACTTTTTGCATTCGATTTCTTTTTTGCTTTCTGCAAAAAAGTTTTGTCCTCTCTTGTTGGTTTAATCTGTCAAGCTCCGCTGAGACACAATCACTGACCTCTATTATTACCACTGGACAGGCTGTTCCAAGCGTTTGACAGCAATTTTTTTGTGTCTTTTTGAAGCGCCACTAGCGAGTGTCCAGAGAACTAATTTTGACATATATTACATTTTGGTTGGGCTGTTCCAAACAATGTAAACGAAACATCGAAGCAATGTGTGGGATACATGTACATAGCAGGTTTTGTGATTAGATCTATCAAGAACAAAATTACATGTATTGATTGTTTGAGCGCTTGTGAATCAATACCGTCCGATGCCATACCTGATCGACGAAACGGTATCGCACTAATTATTCAAAAAAATAGAGGTGGACTAACTATTCCATCACAAAGCATCGTTTCTATATGTTTGTTAGTGGAATCACTTTTTCGACAAGCATGCAAAAATACCAATGGGAAGCCGCCGGTGGAAAAAATATTTCCGGCAGTTCTCACAGCAAAAGTTATAAAAGAATTGCTACCAAAATCAAATACTTTGTTTCCAGAACTACGCGTTCATTTTTTGGAAAAAATGATGTTTGAAACTTTAAATAGTCATTATGATGTATTAATTAAACAAATTATATTTAAGTATATCGATGTTAGAATTTTTGCAACAACGAAAAATTACTCTTCGTCAATTACAGGTCAAAGTATACGAAATTTCTTAACCCGTCAAATAATTTGGGCACGTCAGTAATTAAAATCGCTTATGCTGTTAGGAAGATAAGGCAGTTAACAGATGTAGAAACCGCGCGTTTAGTCTATTTTAGCTACTTTCACAGCATTATGTCGTACGGCATTTTACTATGGGGTCGAGCTGCTGACATTGAATCCATCTTTATTTTGCAAAAGAGAGCTGTCAGAGCCATTTATAATCTACGTCGCCGCGAATCTCTCAGGGAACTATTTATAATAAATGCTTTTACTTTGACTTTGAAAAATATAAATTAAATATATAAAACGCGTTTTATTTTACCTTTTCGACTGTTACTTAATACATTCATTATTCCATTATTATTATTCATTAGGTATTCCCTGTAAATTGTTAATATAAGTAGTAATTATGATGATACGTTTATTAATGTAAAAATATTATCAAAAGTTATCGATATTTGCTCGCTGATATCGACATCACTAGTTTTAGTACCACAGACACTCGCTACGGCTAACAGCGCCAAAATGGCGATTATCAATTAGGCACAAAAGCACTTTGACAGCCGCCAGTCCAGTGGTAATAATAGAGGTCAGTGGACACAATTGATTTTCTATTGTTTCGTCACCGATCGGTAACGGACCGGTTGACCGCTTGACCGGTTAAAAGGATAATGGCGCCGATTCCCTTGTTCACAAACTAAACTAAATTTATGTTCACCGCATCTTATTCTTTCTATTTCATTAAGAAAAGGACAGAACATAAATATTAGTTTACTCTCAAAAACGGTGAAGGAAAACATTGGGAGGAAACCGGCATGTCCTAGAACCAAACATTCGAAGACATGTGACATCTACCAATCCGCACTGTGCCCGTGTGTTAGATTACGGCCCACTCACTCTCATCGAGAGGAGGCCTGTGTCCCAGCAGTGGGAACACTATAGGCTGATTATGCTACATAGGAATAAGTTATGTTACTCAATAAGTACATCTTGAAACTCACGAAGTATCTCGTGGAACGGTTTGTTTTCAGTAGTTGCGCACGAGTGTTTACGTTTCTAAGTATTTAGCGGCTCTAGAGGCTGAGTACTGTAAGCGCAAGAGTGCTTGCTTATAGACCTATACTTAGGTATTTCTAAGCCTCCTTTCAAACTCAAACTCAAAGCATTTATTTCAACTGAACCATGTACAGGTACTTTTGAATTGTCAAAATTAAATAGTCGGTCAGTTAGTCAAAAAGTTAAAGCTAGTTGCCCATTCCAAAACCTAGATCTCTATGGCGAAGAACGGACAAGAAACTCCATGGACACTCTTTTAAATCAATATTACAAAATCCTGGGTACATTATTCTTGTTGCTTCTATATGTGAGAACAATGTAACTTTATAACTAGTTCTAATAACATTATGAGCCTGTCAGCCTGCATCTTGACTAAAGGCGCGCGTCCACTGCCTAGCCTTTTCCCAACTATATTGGGGTCTGCTTCTAGTCTAACCCTATGAATACCAGTATTTTACATAGAGCAAAAGACTATCTGACCTCTACAACCTACGGGGTAACACGATACCTCTTGGTAAGGCTGGTTATCAGACTCTCAGGTTTCTGACAAACCGTAATGACCGTTAAAGATCTACGAATGACAGCCGGGACCAACGGCTTAAACATGCTTTCCGAGGCACGGAGGGGTCTCGGTATGTAAATGATGGTCATTTCTACGACCTTTTTTTTTTGGTGCGCTGTAGAAATCCTCGTGGACTTCCTCCATCGTGGGGATAATGGACCTACCTCGACATAAATGTCCATCTATATAGGTAATATCAAAGGGAAATGCCAATTTTAGGCCCTGAATTGCACAAGGGATTGGTTTCACTAAAAAAATATGTTAATATTTTTCTCATGTCTTCCACCTACTCACTATTCTGTGCAAGTTAGGTACTATTTTTCAAAAATATTAAATATTAAAACGACTAAAATAATAGAACTTTCAAAAGATAATTTCAAAATGTTGCCAGGTAATTAATCGGAACAAATAGTAATCATTTATTATTAAACAGAGTTAATTTTTTTCTAAAAGCAATGAACGAATGAATGTAATATAATGTAAACCACAAAAACCCCTTTTGATAATTGTTATTATTTCTATTTTTGAACTTAATAGTGATATTTAAAAAAAATCTGAATCCAAATCGATCTATCGATTTTTTTTATCTTTTATGGCAACACCAAGTCTACTTGTCAGCTGCCGGAATACGTAAACGTCAAAATCATTGCTTGTTTTGCAACTCCATTGCTTGCTGGCGACTTGTGTTTATTGCGGTTTAAATTGACTACTTTTGCCCATTGATACTGACTCTGACGATTCTCCCATACCTGACAACCACGGCCTGATTATGGATTCTGCTCCTGTTACTCATGACGACACTGGCGACCATTTGGATTTGATATTAGACGCTTCGACCGACGAACCCGGAATTCACTCTGGACCTAGTTGTTCACAGTACCTGGTAGTAGTATTGGTGAATCTTTAATAACTTTGAAATGCTAAGTTTTTTGTAAATCATTTCTTTTACTAATTGATTATTGGAATTGCCCCCTATTATTATCATAAATTTTTATATGTGTGCACAGTGGGCCTAAATTACTATGGCGATTTGGCATGCCCCTTTAAAGTCCTGACTGAATGATATATCTACTGCTACACACAGCCTAAACCGCTAGTCCTAGAGACATGAAATTCGGAGGGAGTGTTCTTTGTGAAGAGTAGATATCCACTAAGAAAGGGTTTTTCGAAATTCCACCCCTAAGAGGGTGTATGGGAGAAAGGTGAAATTTCACGCGGACTAAGTGGCAGGCAGAAGCTAGTTTATAAATAAATAGCCTTTCAATGAACTGTCAGAGGAGCGGTGAAATTGCCGTTATCATGATGATAGCGGAAAGACTTCGCGACTCTTTAGGTACCACCATAAGAATATTTTCTTATTTTATGGCCCTACCTACCCCTGTGATACCCAAGGGATGGCTAATTTTCGCCAGGATGTCGAGCGGGAAATTCCCAAAGTTGCCCCAGTATAATATAGGTCCGCAGTACATCTGGAAGAGTTTCAGGATCATCGCTGGAATCCAACGATGCCCTTCAACTCTTCCTGTAGCTTTGGCATGTCTCTAAAGTATTTCTACCCCCCTACGCAGACTGTGAGAGAGTGCCCATAATGTACCAAAAAAAAAATTCCGAGATCCGACTATCAACACAGCCCACACCCGACTGAGCTTCGCCGACATGTTTCTTTTTATTTTATTCACACAGTATTCTTCAAATTGTACCGTTTCGAAATGTTATAGTGCAAATCTTTGCGGTTTTATCAAATCATAATCGCATTCTCTTTTAATTTTACATCGCGAGGTCGACGGTCGTTACGTCACTGCGAAATCCTCTCACATGGGCGATTTATGACAATATGACTTGGAATCGTATTGTAATTGAATTCATTTGCCTTTTGCCTGTTATTCAGGACATTTATGAGCAATTTTGATACTTTATGTATAGCGAAAGTGATGCATCAATTAAATGTAAGCCAATGGCAGTGTGGTATTTATATTAACTGTTAATTTCACCTCTTTTATGTAAATTGACGTGGTTTTATTTGAAACTAGCGGCCCGCGCCGGCTTTGCACGGATGAAATTTTATTTTTCGAATTTCTGTAATTTTCTTTCATACAAACATTGTCCTGGCAATACCGAATACAAAAAAAAAGAATGACCAAATTTAGTGCAGTCGTTCGGAAGTTATGCGCGTACATACATTTCGGCGATTCATTTTTATTTTTAAAGAAGATTACTTATTTAAATGGAAAGCCTATGATTTGTTACATATGTTTGTTTAAAAAGGAACAGATCATGGTTATGATGCTTTCAAAAAGCCACAAATGAAGAAGATTTAGTACGTCTGATGCGCGGCGCTTCCTGGGCAGTTATTCTTACCAGAAGCACAGAATACTTAAAGTACTACGTACAGAAAGGCCACTCCCTTCCCCGCACTAACATCAGTTACCGCACCTCACCCCGCACTTCGGCGTATTCGTCGCAGTTCTTTAACAAGAGCGCTCGCAAACACAAGTACCTCACGCACACATTCATACGTATACAAACGTCATTTTTTAATGTAGTAGTAGTAGGTAATTATTTTGCGAGCGTTGTATGGAGTGTCCGGGGTGTGCCAGAAGGTCATTGGCTAATCTAAGACACACCCGAGCTGAAGACAGTTGCAATCCTTATAGAATCAGGGTGTTTTAGTATGACGTATATCATCATCATCATCTTCATCCTCTTGTTAAGCTACCCAAATTTGACAAATTTTCCCAATCAACTTTGAATCTAAAGCTTTAGCAATAAAGTTGAAAATCTATTAATGACATTTAACAGATTGTAGTAGCTTCATGTGCTGGTGTCTGTACCAGTGTAGGTACAAAAACTTTTACTATGCTTTTTGACCTACACGAAAGGTCATTAATCTAACGTGATTCGACACACAGCCCTGAGGGCACATATCAACCCATAGTTATCATGTCAAAGACAACAAGATACCCGATAAGATAGCAAGAGAAAGTAATCAGAAGATTGCCTCACTGCATCGGTAACAATGTAGATTGACAATGGGATTATTAATGGCGACCATAGACAATGCGTCTATGACCAGCGCTAATTATAGACTGTTGCTAACGCAATATGGTATTGTTGTGAGAACGAACTGGTTATGGGACTGTTTTATGTGGTATAGAGCACCATAATAGACTTTATTAGTGGCACGTAGTAAAGCTCTTTGTAAAAGAGGTTTTCCGGGGTAGTATACTGAGTCCTGTCCTGTGTGAGATGGGGTCTTTAATTGTGATTGGTATGTAAAGATGGTCACCCGTCCACAGACCAACCGCGGCTAGCGTAGCTTAACCTAATCGATCGACCTGTGCGGCTGTTTTTATTTAGCCACGGGCCCCTCCAAAATAAGAAAGAGTAGACACGGTTATTATGTTAACCATGGATTGGCAAACTGATTGGCGATTAAAAGACTACAGGAAGAATCATACTGCCTATCATTTAAAGAAAATCTTGAATCTCCTTTTAAATTCTTCCACGGCCAGAATCTTCCAAAATCAGTATATTATCTCTATGGAAAGCGCCATTCTGTTCATGAGTCTGAGCTCAAACAAAAAAAACATAAAAGTACCTACTTATCTTCATGCCACGGGTGGTATCACCACAACCGCGGTCCGCACCATACCTATGTATGGTGCGGACCGCGGTTCTTGGTTGTCTATACAACCAGCTAAACACATCCCACCTTCGAAGTCCGAACAAAAAACGGTAGCCGTCTCATATGCAAAGCTATGCATAAAGTAAAGTATACCTATATACTGCCTGTTACATGACCGGAACACATAAGAGATGAGAAAGTCAATAACTTGGAAAGGCAGGTCGGGTCATTATATCTTCATGACTTTACATAAAGTAGACGGGTAGGTATAATGGTTAACAATGGTCATGATAGCGCAGTTTTTACGAGTGACAGATTTGTATCTGAGCTAATCTTTAGAAAAAAAAAAATTTAATTCTATTTTTTTTATCTATGTCTTAGGAGCAGTGGTGGCCCAGTGGTATCAACCGCGACTTACGAGTTGTAGGTCGTAGGTTCGAACCCAGACAGGCGCTTTACTTTGTGTATATTATTTCATCACCACTGCTCTCAAAACGGTGAAGGAAAACATCGTGAGGAAACCGGCATGTCCTAGAACCAAAAGTTCGAAGACATGTGACATCTACCAACCCGCACTGGGCCCGCGTGGTGGATTACGGCCCACTCCCTCTCACAGAGAGGAGGCCTGTGTCCCAGCAGTGGGAACATTATAGGCTGATTATGTTATCTATGTCTTGCATCTGCCCGTGACTTCGTCCGCTTGAATTTTATTGTTTTAACTAAAAATATATGACGGAGGGGTCTCGGTACGTTAAGATGATCACCCATCCACAGACTAACCGCGGCAAACGTAGCTTAACCTGATCGATCGACCTGTGCAGCAGTTATTATAAGCACAGATTTAAATACAGGCTGAAGAGAAAAGAATGAGTTTGTCTATCAGGATTAGTCTCTGGTTGATGGCAATAGGCTTGCCCCCTATTACATGGGACCTAAACATAACTGGCAAAATTTGGGTGTACTATAGGTACACCTCTGATTAACCCTTCTGGAAAAACTGGCGTGATGACTCCGAGAGTGCCGACAGAAGTGAAAACAAAACACAAACAGAATACTTTGGCATCACTCACTGACATATCGGATATACATTAAAACCGAGTACATCCCGAGGACAGCCGAACACATCCAAAGCGGTGTCGATTACGGTAACAGTGGCGCGAATTCAATGGTTTTTTCCCATCTCAAAAAATTACCAGCGCGCCAAAAGAAGTTTTCACTTCAAAAACATTGAATGTTAAAAATATGAATGACAAGATTTCCACAAAAGACATAAAGACCCTGTTTTCAAGAGCAATGTATTAATAACATAGTTGAAAGCAATGTAAACGGGTACTATGTGTTACAATGTCTTAATTCACAAAATCTGGCCTTATCAAGGTGTTATGGTGCAATCTCATTTAAAAATACGTCATTAGTATTTCTTCTGTATTTTGGGATATAGATACAAACCTCACAAGGTCAAACAACCAACAACAAACTACGGTCATGTATTGGTTGGCGCCATGACTCAGTGCCTAAACGTATGATTTCAGAACTTCAAGTAGCAGGTTCAATTCCCGTGACCTATAGTACCTGGGCTAATGCAAGTTGCTTTTTAAAAAGCAACCTCTGTGTATCAAATATTCAAGAGGGTGAGAGTGATGCAAACATCCTTTAAGTTCGTCAATCATTAAAAAAAAAAAAAAACGTGACAAGCTTATGACAGAATTTGCTCGTCCGTGAGTTAAGGCTGATTTAGACAGGGTAAGTAACTGACTCCAAACTCGAGACAAGTCAGTGCTGACCCGATATTTACCTAGTGTAAATTGAATTTGGAGTCAGTAGTACTGACTCCACCGACTCCAAATTCAATTGACTTGATTCGAGTTTGGAGTCAGTTACTTACCCTGTCTAAATCAGCCTTTACGGCCGCTGTGTATTCCGTACCAGAGTTTCCAGATAATAAATTTTTACTCACATAGCTAAACAAAAAAAAAAACTACATGAAATTAAAAGTGGGCTATAACCACGGATATCGAATAACTTAACAAGTTAAATCTAGTTTGGTTTTTGTACGCAAGTTTTAAGAAACCGGGTCAGATTACGCACAATGACAGTCGCTTATCGTTTACTTATTCTAAACTGCAATTTTTTTTACCCTCATTATTCTAGGAGGTTTATAATACCTACATTACCTAATACATTAATATTTTAACATAGGTACATATAGCACAGCCATCTCGATGTTTTGACATGACGCCTTTGCACCCTTGGGAAGCAGGTGTAGGTTGTTAGAAAAAATACAATCCTATGTAAGTGCAAAACCTAATGACAAATTATCGAGTAGTAATCAAATTGTCTTGTCTAATATAAACTGTACTTAGTCAGAAAACTAAAACATAATTATTTGTAACAGCAAGTTATGTTAGTGTTCCATAGAGATAGTTGTTTTTTTATTGTTATTGCGATGTCTGCGTTATGTCATATCGCAATAACTTGACCTCTGACATTCACTGATGGTATCGTTTGGGAAAAGTTTCACTAGAATTGGTCTAGCTGTTTATGAGATGGAGATTTTTTAGGCGTTTATTTGGTCCTCAAAGAGTCCTGTGCGTAATTGGATATTCACAATATATTTAATACATCTTTCTTTTTCTTTTACAAAGATTCACATAGTTCACATAATTTTAACAAAAATGCATAATACATATATGATCCTATGTGAGAGACTGGCAACACTGGGATACCCTGTGTGTGACGGATCGTCACTCATCAGACTCTCACCTCGAATTTAATCTAAATTACATTACAATAGCCAATTTTCAAACTCTAGGCAAACTATTTATTGATGAAGGGAGGGGAGTTACTCGTAATAATTACGTAATCGGAATTTGTTTGACCTAATTGTAAATCTAGTCCCTAGTTACAAATCTCCGCGAAGTTTCCACTGGGGAAATTATATCAGTAACCGTATTATGTCGTGACCTTAGAACGGAACCCTGATTTAGATTAAATTGAACGTTATTATAATATCTAGGAGTGTTCCAAATACCTACTAGTATTCGATAAATAAAGTATTAATTATTAAAAATGTTTATGTGTTCTTAAAATTAATAATGAGCAGATCGAAATGTTTTACAAACCGTTAAGACAGTAATTTTAGGCTTAGATATAATAAAGTGGAAAGTGATTAATTATTTACCTCAGTCAATTGTTTTTACGAAGAGTAAGATAAGTATTTAATTGAATTTTTCATCTCATTTTGTACAATATATTTTCGTCTCAAGATTATTTTAATAATAAAAGATATTACTTCGGCACCGAAAACATCCATTAGAAATACGACCGATCACAATTTGTAAAGAACGTAATGGGCGGTAATGTATGCAGATCAGAGTCACAAGAAACTCGAAGTAATCTCAGTGACACAAAAACTTCTAAAACAAGGAAACTATCTAGTTCCGTAATCAAAGAACTAATCCAAACATTCTACCTAAAGAAAAAGTTGAATGAATGAAATTACCTCCAAGACGAGACAAGTGCTTAATAAAATATTCCATGGAACATTTTACACCTCACAGATAAGCCTGAACAATAGGAGACATCAATAACAATAGCAAATGAATATGTCACATCGAATTCTCTGTTGACATATCAATTATTACCATAGACGAGCCTGTGAAAGTGTCCAATAGTCGTACAAGATCCACATTGTTTTCACCAAAGAAGAATTGGACGGGTGTCATTAAAATCATAATTCTCGTATGGCCCGAAGGCCGAATGTTAGGAAGAGCCCGGGAGAGAGGCGTCGCCGATCCACCAGTATATAAACCAACCGTCGCTGGTACAGAGCATCACACAACCACGACACCTCCGTGAGTCAACATGAAAGCGTTCTTGGTAGGTATTCGTGCAGTGAAAGTGACTTGTGACCTGTGTATTGACCCCCGCTCCTGTGACCGCGCACTGTGCTTCCTCATTGGATTGTTTAGTGCTCCGATCGCTCGGCTCTATTCATCAAGTGCATCTCTCCATGATCACCATCGATCAATACAGCCGAGCAATCGATAAAAATGTTTGTAAAAGTGTTGTTTAAAAGTGAATTTTCTGCCGCAGGTATTAGCTGCCGTTGCGGCACTCGGCTCGGCTAGGCCCGAGGCTGGATACAGTTACAGCGCCCCTGGAGGAGGCGGCGGTGGACATGGCGGCCTCGGTGGTCTCGGAGGCGGCATTGGTGGCGGCCACGGAGGGTTCTCCTCTGGTGGTCTGAGCTCCAGCAGCTTCGGAGGCCTCGGCGGTGGCGGCGGCGGCGGCGGCTTCTCCTCAGGAGGATTCTCCTCTGGAGGCTTCTCTGGTGGATTCTCATCTGGCGGCGGCGGCGGCGGCGGCGGCGGCTTCGGCGGCGGCTCCGGCTTCGGCGGAGGCTCCGGATTCGGCGGCGGCGCTGGCTTCGGCGGTGGCGCTATAGTGCAAAAGCACATCTACGTCCACGTCCCACCCCCAGAACCTGAAGAACAGCGTCCCCAGATCGTCAGCGGCGGCGGTGTACCCCAGAAGCACTACAAGATCATCTTCATCAAGGCCCCGGCTCCTCCCGCACCCGTCGCGCCCATCATCCCCGCTCAGGCCCAGAACGAAGAGAAGACCCTCGTCTATGTGTTGGTCAAGAAACCCGACGAGCAGCCCGACATCACCATCCCCACCGCGGCTCCCACTCAGCCCTCAAAGCCCGAGGTTTACTTCATCAAATACAAGACCCAGAAGGACGGTGGTGGCTCTATCGGAGGCGGCTCTGGTATCGGTGGTGGTATCGGCGGTGGTCTCGGCGGTGGTCTCGGCGGCGGCCTCGGCGGCGGTCTCGGCGGTGGTAGCATTGGCGGTGGTCTCGGCGGTGGTTCTATCGGCGGTGGTATCGGCGGCATCGGCGGCGGTCACGGTGGCTCCATCGGTGGTGGTCACGGAGGCTCCATCGGCGGCGGTCACGGCGGCTCAGGCGGCGGTGTCAGCTCATCGTACGGCCCCCCCGGCCAGTCCGGCCCTTACTAATCGGCGCAACGGGCGCGCGCAATTGTGATACCTGCTCTGCCGGCGACAAACCTAGTTTTAAGTAGAGAAAAAATTACGGTGCCTAAATGTATTTATGTAAATAGTAATTTTAATGTACTATAATTTTAGTTGTATTATAAATTCTCATTTTTGCATAAAAAGTTATAAAAAAAAGTTACCACTTTTATTCTCATATATCTTCATCTATCCCTTTACAATACCACCATACACTCAAGACACACAGCAAAGTTAAACCAATAAACACAGCTCCATCAGAGCTTAAAATTAAAATTTCAAAATGCCATTCACCCACAAAGCACACATTTTAACATGTCAATATCATTAACACGCTACATAAACAGGTGTATGCTAGAAAGTGGTGTTTTCTCCGAAGTGGGCGATGTTGCGCAACAGCGGGACAGCGTGACCTCAGTTGCATCATGCACTCAGAAAGAAGCTGTTTGCAACATCTATATAGAAAATAAGAGAGTTTCGCTAAATATTTCATTGCGTAACATACACCATTACACCTATTGCAGTTCTTCACAATGCCGTTGCGTAAACCTTGACATTTGGGTGTATTCTCATATTTTCCCTTTTAGCCTCAGGTAGCTAACACAACTTCTGACGTCACCATAGTTAATGGTAGCATCTTCTGACATAATGACAACAGTATTAGGGATAGCAATAACGAGCCACTCATGCGCAAAAAGGCCATTTACGCTAGGATATTTAGACTATTACACAAGAATGATGACACGGAACGAAAACATGTTTTATCTGAATATTTATAACATATGGTGACTTTCGCAACTTCCGTGTGCGCCCGCGCCGTGTTTGGGCAAGTCATTATAGTGGCTGCATCATATTGTGTGGAAAGTGAACGTGCCGATATTAAGAGGTGACTGGTCAGATGTCCAACTTATACGTAAATATTTGAACGAAATTGATGATGAGGATTATTTTCGAGACGGTTCGGTTCGAAAGTTCGATTTCCAAAATTTCGTGAATAATAAACCAGATGAATTTATCGTCATTTAGGTCATTTGCATTTTTAAATATTTCCTTATCAGTAGTATTGCCAATATTTTCAATAATTATTGATCTGATAAACACATTACCATCTTCAATGTTTTCTTAACAAACGTATTTTTTAGACTATGCAACACAGCTTACAGCCTATGTCCCCCTCTTTCTTCAAGATGTTTCCAAGCATTTATTTCGGTATCTTCTCACGGAAAGACATAATCCGTATCTTACTTCCCATGATATTACCAAATGCCATGAGATCAACAATCTTTTAATTCTCATGCGGCGATTTACAAAAACACTTTAATTTTTATACTCTGTAATTACTTTAATTATATGCTCATTTGTTTTTTACTGGTCCAGTTAGGATTGTATGGACTTTTATGGGACTTGAATGACTTGACCGAGACCTGACACTTATGTATGAGCTGGCCTATCGAAATAGGGTCACGAGATGTAAACGATGACATACCTAGTCTAAATGCATGTTTCTAAAATTGATGTCAGTGTCAGATTTTTTTACATTTTGTTGTGATTTATTGACATGTGTAGGTAATTTGCAGTGCCATGAAATTTCTTGAAAACTTGCAGATTGAGAGTAAAGCCTGGTGCGATTTTATTGCTCGTGGCACACCATTATGAAAGTTGGAATTTTATTGTATGACACAATAAAATTAAAGCAACAAATGACAGCAAGGAACTGGCATCATCTAATTGGGGTGACATAGTCCCACTATAGTCAGGATGCATATTAATTTGTAGGTAAATGGATGTCAGTGCCACTTTTTTTAATTTATCGCAATTCATTGACATGCAATTTGCAGCACCATAATATCTATTGGTTGAATTCTCGCAGATAAAGTATAAACGATTAACGATGATACACCAGAATTCACCAGATTAATTTGTAGGTAAATGGATGTCACACGTCAGTATCAAATTTTTAAGTTTTTTTATATATATTTCTTGATATTTATTAGCATGCACTTCGGCTAATAGTATGATAGAAATCTTTCAGATTACGGTCACACCTCGCAGGTGTAGAATAAATAAATATTATTTATTGTAAACGATGACATAGTCAAAAATCTAAAAGCATAAATTGATGTCACTGTTATTTAAATTTTCACTCTCGGGCTTTTACCACGCACAAGATGTTAAAAATTGTCACTTCAAAGCTATTTGGACAGTATCCTTTTCGCTTAAACATGCTTGTTTGAAGGTTCCGTAGCAAAATAGCAAACACGTAAATATTCACCCCAACTACGAAACCCTTCACCGTGCGTGGTCCAACACGTACTTTGTCGGTTTTTCTTTTTGAGTCCAGTTTGCTTAGATACATTTCATCAATCACATTTTATGGTCTATTGCCAACTCCTGGTTGCATGATATCACGAAATAGGTTGTGAAAGGGAGTGTATACTGTGATTTTGTTAATAGTCGGATTTTATAGGCTATAAAATGGTAGGTAGTGCGTTGCAAGGAACTTGATTAGAAGTGATCTGTAATACTATATTTACTTCTAGAAGTTTTACTTCAGCGATGCGAACGAATTTTTTGAAGCCCTGTGATTCTTTATCTTTGTTTTTTTTTTTAATATAAATGTACATATTATTACTTTAAGGGCTGATTTTTCAATCATCTGATAACTTTATTCGAGGAATAATATTGAAATTTTGACGGTTTTTTCATACAAACACTGTTAACCGTCAATTTTATTGCTCGAATAAAAGTTATCTGGCGAAAAAATCAGCCCTGAGTCTGCATATAATATTATGTAAATATTATCTTGTTAAAAAGAAAAACGAAGTAAGTGTTTATTTGAACCTTTTGGTTGAAAGTAAACTTTGAAATAAAACAAACTTGCAGGTAAGCAGATATTTATGTTTTATTACGAGTATGTAGATCAATTTTTGAGGTAAATTCTGATAACACTCGATATGAAAGAATACGTTACAGCATAGGAATCTGAAACATAAAAAGTTGTATTTAAGAGTTCAATGCCAACTTATTTAATATATTCATCGAATTTTTTCTAGTATCATCATTTTAAAACAATGTGCTCCTGAAAAAATCCTTTTTGAATCTGTCCTGATTCATCTGCCTAAGCTTTTCCTAACTATGTTGGGGTCAGCTTCCAGTCTAATCGGATGCATCTGAGTACTAGTATTTTACATGGAGTGACTGCCTATCTGACCTCCACAACCACTGGGTTGTGGAGGTCAGATAGGCAGTCCGTAACTGGTCAGTAACTGGGTAATACGATACCTCTTGGTAGGACCGGTTGTCAGACTTTCGGGTTCTGACAAGAACGACACCCAGCACCAACAAATTAACGTGCTTTCCGAGGCACGGAAATTTGACCTGATATCGAGATTTTTTTGCCTACATTATGATTGACCAGAATCTACATTTAAACCCCTTGTCTACTGTTTAAATCACGGAAACAGTTAATTAAGGACACAGTATATTCAAATAAGTGTTCTAACAAAAGACAACCGATCATAATTGCAGAATTATTGCATAATTTACAACGTGCAATAACTATGCTACTGGTTGCCGTATGTAATGCTAGCGGTCGCAGTCGCAACCGACGGATGCTGCCCTTTAATCAACATGACTGTTCCGATCGGTCACAGTACACTTCGATGCATTAGGACAAGTTCATGATTGTGTGTGAAGGAGGATTTGTGGGGCATGTGATTGTAATAATAATAATAATTCATATACGGAGGGCTTGATAAGAAAAACTTCGTAGTAACTTAAAATATAGATATTGATGAGTTATTTCGGTCGGATCCCCTGAATCCAAAGTCAAAGTCAAAGCATTTATTTCAAACTAGCTGCGCCCCGCGGTTTCACACGCGTAAGTTTCGATCCCGTGGGAATATCGGGATAAAAACTATCCTATGTCCTTTCCCGGGACTCAAACTATCTCTATACCAAATTTCATCGAAATCGGTTCAGTAGTTTAGGCGTGAAGAAAAGACAGACAGACAGAGTTACTTTCGCATTTATAATATTAGTTTGGATAGGCACATAAAAGGCACTTTTGAACGTCAAAATTATCTTAAAATAGAATTGATTCTAGTCGCCCATTCCAAAAGGTAGTTTTCGTATGGAGAAGAACGGGCAAGAAACTCCACCGTTACTCTTTTAAAATGTTTTAGGTACAATATTTTGCATGGGTACATTAATTATATAATAACATGTGAGGACGATGCACCTAAAATAAAATAACTATACCACAATAGGTAAAAGAATTAAAAACGAAACCATGACATATAAATTAATTATCTGATAGACACATGGTGCTCACATATTTACAAACATAGTACAAGCAAAATGATTTTAATTTAAAAAAAAAAAACAAAAAATACAAGTAATAAGTCTGGGTGTGAGTAAAGAATGTAAAAAAGAATAAGAAAAAATTACAATTAAATTAGCAACCAGTTTGATTTTGTCTAGACTCTAGATTGTCCTATGGAGCAGGACCAGCATGTTTCCAAGCGTTCTTATCTTGGATATAATCTAATCCCCCCTCCACGCCCCCCCCCCCTCGATCTCCTGCTAGATCTTCTTCTGTTTTAATCTGTCTTATCCACTATAAACTTTCTCAGTAAATCCTTCTGCCGGCTTGAGCCTCTTATTTGTGATTCATAAATACTTGTCCTGTATAAGAGATATTTTTTAGGAAAATAAAATAATTTCATAAACAATAAAAAAAACCTGTCTCGTCCTAAAGTAGCTTCACAAATAGTTGCAACCAACGCAACGTGCTGATCCTTTTTTTTTTCTTTTTTTTTCTCGCGGTGGATATCCTCATGGACTTCCTCTATCGTGGGGGTGACAGTGGGGCATGCCGGACACTTACCGGCTAAAACCACCGCGGTGTTCCACCTCTACCTATGGCCGGGGGTGCGGGATTCGCAACAGCATTCACCGCTCCCAACGTGCTGATCCTAAGGAATTTCAGTAAGCTATAGGGTATTTTTTTAACTGAAATTGATTGAAATTGAACCCCAAATAAATGAGAGCAGTAGTGGCCAAGTGATAACGGCCGCGACTTATGAGTTGTAGGTCGTAGGTTCGAATCCAGAATCCAGAAAGGCGCTTTACTTTGTGTAAATCATTTCATCACCACTGCTCTCAAAACGGTGAAGGAAAACATTGTGAGGAAACCGGCATGTCCTAGAACCAAAAATACGAAGACATGTGACATCTGTCAAGCCGCACTGGGCCCGCATGGTGGACGTAATCCACCACCGCCACCAGGCCTACTCCCTCTCACTATGAGGAGGCCTGTGTCCCAGCAGTGGGAACATTATAGGCAGATTATGTTATGTTATGAACCCCAAATAATAGCTACTCATTTGTCTACTCCTTCAGATCTACTATGGGGCTTCTTTTCAATCTGCTTTGAACTCGTGAAGTTGTAAAACAATACAACAACAAAACGCACTCCAACTTTATATACTCTGTGGCAACCGGTCAAGAACGTTCTACATTAAGCATTATATCACAGTCCTATTAGACATAGCTCTCGGCTCTTGTCGTATACTTACTACACTCAGTCACGCCGGCGCCGCGCCGATAGATCCATCGATCATGAGGCAACTGATGATCGACGATAAACGACTTGGACATTTCGTTTCTCGTCGATCACGAAGTTTAGGAATTGTGCTGTTTGTTGAAAGAGAGCTTTGTATTTACATTTCATGTGCATTCTGTGTGATTTAATTGTTTGGAATCTTCATCTAATACAGTAATGCATTTTCTATTTTAAATTACAACCCTTTCTGATTTTTCGTATTTGTAAAGTTTTTATTTATTGATTTATTATAATCTCCATTATCACTAAGTATCATTACAGGTGTATACCTAATGCGATAACGTGGTCTTAAAATTAACTTAAGTACTTACAATTTAATATTATGAAAAAAGTAAAAAACTATTAGTAAAAATAATATTATTAATATGTACTAAGTTCCCTAAATAAAATATAGCACAAAATAAAACAAAATAACAAAATAAAAACAACAACATATGATAGCCTACTCTAATCTACATTATAACATAAAAGGAACATCAGTATTTTTGCGAGTTCACTCAAATGGCATGTAAATTCATCGATCTTCACGTGAAGATCGTTAATAACCCGAATTGCGCGGGTCAATGGTGTTTTGGCGAGAAGGTTGGTTCTGGCAACCGGCACAGCCAGCAGTGGCGGGCGGCGTCGCCTCCACACGTAGCGGTCCGGTACACATAGTACACTCAGGCGCTGTAGCCTCAATACTTTAAGTTTTCTGATTGGGGCTTGTGGTTTAGTCATATCAGCCGCACGGGTCAATCGATCAGATTAAGCTACGCTTGCTGCGGTTTGTCTGTAGATGGGTGACCATCTTTACACACCAAGACCCCTTCGTGCCTCGGAAAGCACGTTAAGCCGTTGGTCCCGGCTGTCATTCGTGGATCTTTGACAGTCGATACGGGTCGTCAGAAGTCCGAAAATCCTAGGTAGATGATGGATGACTTTAAGTTTTCTGAGGGATATTAATCTATGTATACTAATATTATAAAGAGGTACAATTTGTGAGTTTGCATGTAGGTGGTAATCTTCGGAACTGCTGATCCGATTCCGCAAATTCTCTCACTAATGGTAGCGACAGTACCTATTGCTGATATTATATTTTATGTTAAAACAAGAAATTTTACGCAGACGAAGTCGCGGGCAGAAGCTAGTTATTGAATAAAGAAAAAATTTGCTTAAATAACGTTTCCATTTAGATACCAAGGTTTTCTGTATTCGGACTACTTACTGTCTAAAAACATATCCAGTAAAAAAAAAAACAAATAAATTCCGAACAAAACTACCAAGCTGCAGGTCTCTGAACAGAACTGCATCATTAACATAGATCTAGCTATTTGTCAACCAGTAAGTTGCAGTAGACTACAGCTGGGTATAATAAATCACTTCACTGAGGTAACAATTTACCTCGTACTGGAAATTTACTGCTGAGTGACATGTTGGAAATGAGATCTAAAACTGGACAAAGTTGATAATATGACTACATTATGGCTACTATTTTTATGGATGGGAATTCATCAAATGACTCCTACCCCTCTGTGTGGTGCGGAAGGGAGTGTCAGACTCTTACAGACTAAAACCCATCCGTGTTCCTTCCTTAGCCCTTTATGTTCCGGGGTAGCGGTAACCCTTTCGGACAATCCCGCACCCCCGGCAGGCTTCGGCCCTGGCAGTTCCTTTATGCTGACATCTCTTTGAGGCGCACGTGGAACACGTACGCGCCGTCCGGCACGGGCCTGGTCCTGATCAGACGGTGAGCTAATTATGGCTACCCTAAGTGCCTTGGGGATATTTTTTATGGAAGTCTTGGAAAGATTTCCTAAAAAAAAACACTTGTAATTAGGCTAATTTACAACCACGGGATGAATTAGCATAATCCTAACTTCCTAACTAATATTATAAATGTGAAAGTAACTCTGTCTGTCTGTCTGTCTTTTCTTCACGCCTAAACCGCTGAACCGATTTAGATGAAATTTGGTATAGAGATAGTTTGAGTCCCGGGAAAGGACATAGGATACTTTTTATCCCGATATTCCCACGGGATCGAGACTTGCGCGGGTGAAACCGCGGGGCGCAGCTAGTCAGGCTATAATATTCCCACTGCTAGGACACAGGCCTCCTCTCTCTGAGAGGGAGTGGTCTATAATTAATCTACCACGCGGGCCCAGTGCGGGTTGGTAGATGTCACATGTCTTCGAATTTTTTGATCTAGGACATGCCGGTTTCCTCGCAAGGTTTTCCTTCTCCGTTTGAGAGCAGTGGTGATGGAATTATTTACACAAAGTAAAGCGCCTGGCTGGGTTCCAACCCACGACCTACAACTCGTAAGTCGGGGGCGTTACCACTGAGCCACCTCGAGATGAATTATTGCCCTAAAAGGACAAAATAGGTAAAATGTTCAAAGGATATTGAAAAATCAACGATTTACTGGAAGAAGACGTGATAAATGATTTATTTTCTGTAAGTAGGTTTGTACAAACACTTTTACATCATCATCAGCCTATAATGTTCCCACTGCTGGGACACAGGCCTCCTCTCTGTGAGAGGGAGTGGGCCGTAATCCACCACGCGGGCCCAGTGCGGGTTGGTAGATGTCACATGTCTTTGAATTTTTGGTTCTAGGACATGCCGGTTTCTTCACGATGTTTTCCTTCACCGTTTTGAGAGCAGTGGTGATGAAATAATTTTACACAAAGTAAAGCGCCTGTCTGGGTTCGAACCTACGACCTACAACTCGTAAGTCGCGGCCGATACCACTGGGCCACCACTGCTCTCCACACTCTTTTACACGTCAATCATATTTTTTTAAAGCTAGATGAGGTCGGCGTTTCCTATCTGACTACTCTGAGAAGAAAGGCCGAAACAAACTCAGAGGTCACAGTCTCTTTTAAAGTCCAGACAAAATCTTGATCAGATCATGTGAAGACCATGTAGATTGGTGTCTGAAATGGTCTTTTTGTCAAAACTCGTGCAGCTCAACTCGGAACTTGAGGAGCTCAACAATTCGACGAACAAAACCAAAGAATACAGGCATTTGGGTAGGCCGCGTGATTATGTGAAAGTACGAAATTTCAAGATTCGCCTAAATATCCAAACATAATTATGACATCACTAAATAAGTCAAGATTTTACAAATCCAGTTTAATAAAAAAAACCAGTATACTTGAATGAGTCATAGTGTTATGATGTCTACGACCTCGCGCTTAAAAACTTGTACTTTTAAACCAGTACAAAAAAAAATCATACAAACAATATCTCGAATCGCCGTTTAAGATTTTGAATTCCACTTATCTTAAAACACAGTGAATCATGATCATTAAACTTTTTATTTATCCATCGATACTTGGGCGGTCTCCATTTCTTTTTATTACTTTCTCTTGGTTATTTTTCTTAAAAAAAAAAAACGAGTACAATTTCAACAAAAACGTTCAATTAATGAAACCGCGGATTAGACTTATTCGAGAGATCACCAAGAATATAAATAACTAGCAGCGCCCCGCGGTTTTCCCCGCCTAAGTTTCGATCCCGTGGGAATATCAGGATAAAAACTATCCTATGTCCTTTCCCGGGACTCAAACTATCTCTATACCAAGTTTCATCTAAATCGGTTCAGCGGTTTAAGCGTGAAGAGGTAACAGACAGACAGACACACTTTCGCATTTATAATATCAGTATGGATATTAGCGATTTATGATAATTTAATTATTTTTATCAAATGCAGCTAGCATTTGAATTTAAACTCCATGCTTATAAGTTAAGGATGAAAGTTGTATCTGGTGAAGATTCGATGCGGATCTCAAAATTGTGTGTGTGTGTTTACTAGTCTGCGGCCCGTCTCGATAGTGAGAGTGAAGTGAACTCGCGCCAGTACTTTCGCTAGTTCCATACAATACCCATAGTACTACATCATACATGTTTATTTATGATTTATGAGGTCGTTAGCGTTCCGTACGTAGCAACGACCCTTTGTCGCGGTTGTGGGTTTGTGGTAGCGACAGTATTTTAACGTCATATCAACGTTGACATTGGCTTTGATCCTGATGAGTTTTGTTTTATAGCGGAAGAAACATGAAATTGAGTTCGAAGTCAATGAAATTCTTGCGGAAAATGTAGATGACGGTGTCCGTGACGTTTTTCAATAAGTATAAAATGTACATGCCAGAAAGTATTATGCTTTTGTATTTTTTTTTTTTTTGTTAAAAATAAAAGTAGGTATCACATACTTTTTTCCATTTTTTTTTGACATATCGTTACTTTTTCAGCACCCGAATTACGTAACACACTGTCAATCTAAATTTGAATCATTTTGAAGGATATTGCTAATCCATTGCTGCATATGTTCGAAAAATTTGTTTGCTCAGCAATGTTTTCAGGTCATATTATTTTCAACTCATTCGGAAAGCACGTTAAGCCGTTGGTCCCGGCTGTGATTCGTGGATCTTTGACAGTCGTTACGGGTCGTCAGAAGCCCGAAAATCTGACAACCAATCTTACCAAGGGATATCGTATTACCCAGTAACTGGGTGGTGGAGGTCAGATAGGCAGTCGCTCCATATAAAACACTGGTATTCAGCTGCATCCGGTTAGACCGGAAGCCGACCCCAACATAGTTGGGTAAAGGCTCGGCAGATCATAGAGCAGATGATGCAGTAAAATCTCGACCAAAGTTAACAATTTCATCTGAAAAGCAGATCCTGAAACACACAACCTATCTGTTTTATAGAGCTTATCAAATGTGTTAAACCAAATTGTAGGAACTACTTAATTCCGTCAGAAAATTCTCAGTTTGTGCACGCTATTATGATGCAGACATCGCCTAATTACCAGATTTTTTGCAATGACTCATGCAAAATATATACGTAACCGTTTGTTTCCATTACAACAAAGAAACCGTTAAAATTAAACGCAATCTTACAGGCATTATGTCATTGTTGGGAATTATTTCATATATCTTGTTGCCATCTTTGCGGAATGCACTTACAATTGACTTTTGTTAATGTCAGTGAATTTCTGTTTTTAATTTTAATTTCTTGACGTTATTCATTTTACTGGGTCATCATTAGGCTTGCATCCTAGTTGAAAAAAGGTGGTCAAATTCCAAGTGTACTTTTTCATTAGTTTATTTGGAATTTAAGGGGGACGCGCTAGATAGTGTCCCCTTTTTTACCCGACTACGGCGAAGCAAAAAGGAGGGTTATGATTTTGACCGGTATGTATGTGTTACCGGCCAAACCCGATTTCAGGACAAACTAGTTTAGCCTAGGCTAAACTAGTTCTTCATATACGCGATAGGGGGTGCCCTTCGCTCGCCCTTGGTTCTTATGTCGACGGATTACTACTTCTATATCGACTATTTCTGTGTAAAGGGTTTAAAGTAACCTAACCAAACCGAGAGCAGTGGTGGCCCAGTGGTATCGGCCGCGACTTACGAGTTGTAGGTCGTAGGTTCGAACCCAGACAGGCGCTTTACTTTGTGTAAAATTATTTCATCACCACTGCTCTCAAAACGGTGAAGGAAAACATCGTGAGGAAACCGGCATGTCCTAGAACCAAAAATTCAACGACATGTGACATCTACCAACCCGCACTGGGCCCGCGTGGTGGATTACGGCCCGCTCCCTCTCACAGAGAGGAGGCCTGTGTCCCAGCAGTGGGAACATTATAGGCTGATGACGACGACGACGATGACGAACCAAACCGAACCTAGGGGTGCCCTTCGCTCGCCCTTGCATCCTATGTCGACGGAACTAGTTTAGCCTAGGCTAAACTAGTTTGTCCTGAAATCGGGTTTGGCCGGTAACATATGTATGTATGTTCATCTGTTCCCTCATAACTTAAAAAGTACTTATAATAATTTGACAAATAAGGTATCGTTAGAAGCGTCTTGACCGTCCGCTGATTATAGGCTATGTGACGTCACACTAAATTTAATATGACGCCCTCTAGAGGACATAAAGTAATGAATTTAAAAATAAATATTTTGGAATGGTGCCTTGTGGGGTATCAAATGAAAGGGCTTAATTAGCACATTTCAAAAATATAAGTATTACTGAAATAAGCCCCAAAATAATTAAATAAAAAAAAAAGTTTAAAAACTAAAACCCGACTACTGAAAAGGATGAAACAAGAAAGTACCTCACCGTGGTCGCATGCTACCATAGCTTATTTAGTACAGCGGCATGCGACCACGGGTAGGTACTTTCTTGTTTCATCCTTTTCAGTAGTCGGGTTTTAGTTTTTATGCTTTTCTCGATTCTATTGACGTCTTTCATCAATTCAAAATGCTCAGTCTTCAAGTCAAAACATAGTATTATCAGATTAACAGGTTGCGTTACTAAACAAACAAACAGTAAGCTAGAATCAAGTGCATTGTGTGCAAGTATTAAGTAATTATGTTAACAGCTGTGGGACAATGCTATCTAATGTGCGGAAAAAACGTCGTATGTTGACATATTATACGTCTGTCACCTGTATAATTATAACTATACAGTTATAATTATACAGGTGCAGGGGGGCCACGACTGCTCAGTGGTAACGGCTCCGATTTACGAGTCGTAGGTCGTGGGTTCGAACCCAGGCAGGCGCTTTACATTTTATAAATAACTAGCTTCTGCCCGCGACTTCGTCCGCGTGTAATTTCACCCTACCCCCATTCACCCTCCTCTTAGAGGTGGAATTTCGAAAAACCCTTTCTTAGTGGATACCTACTCTTCACAAAGAACACACCCTCAAAATTTCATGTCCCTAGGACTAGCGGTTTAGGCTGTGCGTTGATATATCAGTCAGTGAGGACTTTGAATTTTATATAAATATATAGATTTCATCACCACTGCTCTCAAAACGGTGAAGGAAACATCGTGAGGAAACCGGCATGTCCTAGAACCAAACATTCGATTACATGTGACATCCACCAACCCGCATTGGGCCCGTGTGGTGGATTACGGCCCACCCCTCTCAGTGGGAACATTATAGGCTGATTATGAGATCCAGAGATTAGCGCGTTCAAACATACAAATTCGCCAGCTTTATTATTAGTATCAAATATATTTAGGTTCATAAAGGTTTTTTGTAGTATTGTATGAGGCATGAGGGACTTACAAAGCATGCAATTGTATGCTATGTATAACGTTGTTACTACAGTTTTTGTCACATAGAAGCAAAACAAAACGTATACAAAAACTCCAAAAGCCTACCTAATTGTTCGTTTGTGAAGCCTATTTAGACATTTACATACCAGTGTTTTTACAAATGAAAAGTTTCACAATTACGAGTGACCAATGCCTCTGTGAAATGTTCAGTAACTCAATAACCTGTTGTAATTCAAAACAATAGCTACACAACGTCTTTTGTTCAATAATGACTGCGGTACATAACTCACTCACTCACTTTTAGGGGTCCGTAGAAAATAAGCTAAACTAATTCAAATAAAATAGTTTCCATTTATCTGTTGGTCACGGGTAACTTTCTCAAAAACAATTATTCTATAGTATTAAAAGCGTAAAAAATACCCCTGAAAAGTTGATGCTTCAACCTTCAAAAGTAGCATAAAAAAATACAAAATAGTTTCGGTCATCATTTGCCTGTTGGTCACGGGCGACTTTCTCAAAAATAATAATTTTGCTATAATATTAAAAGCGTAGAAAAAGACCCTGAAAAGTTGATACTTCAACCCTTATTAAGGAAAGGATCATTCAGTTTGAATATAAAAATAATGACCGTAAAACAGAGGAGTCCATTGAACCAAAATAATATAAGTCGAAAATTCAGCACCCTAATTGCGAAACAAAGATTCAATCACAATCTAAAACATTTTGAAGGATAGGCCTAATCCATTGCTTCATATGTTAGAAAAACATGTCTGCTCAACAACGTAAATATCGCAATGAATGTTGTGGAACTGTCAAAATGAAAGACACTCCTCCTAATGTTAGTGTGTTATGCAATTACCCGGGAGGACTGAAAAAATCTGCCATCGTGTTCTGTTATTCTGAATTTATTATGAACAATTTTATTTCAGCTTTGCGTTAAGCAGCACTTTATTTGTAGTTACTAGACGTCCTCACCAAATAAATAACTAAATACGGTACTGAACACTATTACGAAAGTACGATTTGTACCTGGCCATTTTTTTTTCCGTATTGTTTGTAAATTAATGATCAGTCAAAATAATGATTGAGCTTATAGAGTACGCCCTCGGCAGTCTTGGTTCTTGCTTCGTTTAACATTATTGCATAATGCCATCCTTTTGTTCCGCTTTTGGTGTTCACTGGACAATAGTTGCAGCTTCATTAATTTTTGTTCTTTTCATGGACGATGTTATGTAATATGTGATAATGAATCTCGGGAATTCCCACGAACATTTTTTTTTTGTTTTAGTGATCATGATTTTTTTATGAGGCTCGTTTCTTTTTTTTTGCAACTTTCGTGAGATTATATTAATGAATACGTTTTCGATTTTACTCACGCATTAACTTCGGAATCACTTCACAAGATTCAGAATCAAACATACATATAGGTACTAATATTATTAAGAGGTAAAATTTGTGAGTATGTACGAGTATGTGGGGGGTAGGTAATCTTCGGAACTACTGATACGCTGATCTGATTTCGTAAATTCTTTCACTGGTGGAAAACTACAGTATATTAGGTAAGTGATCGGAATAGGCTGAGTATATTTACGATCCTTAAACTAACCGTCTTTTTATCATATTTATTAAAGTTAGACTGTTTATTTCGGGATTTTACGTAAAAGCCCCGAATTTTTTTTTTTTGATAATTGCAAGTTTAGTTAAAAATAGCCTTTACCCATCTTAAATAAAGCTTATTTTCAACTTATTGTTACGAGCTTGGGGTTCGTGACAATAAAAACTGCCGATTTAATAACCAAAAATAGACACTTTAATTAAAAACAGCAATTACAATTTTAACACACTAACAATAAAACACAATCGCACTGTAAGATCACTTAAAAGTCGCACTTGAAGATCGCTTCGATGTTTTCGCTTGTATCGCTTATCCAACACTGAATGCCGGCTCGCAGGCACACCGGCCTTATATAGGCCTCGGATAGTTCCAGAACCTTCTACCGTAGAAACATCTAGAATGTTCGAGTACATACCGAACCCGACGGACCAGACGTCGATAGTTCTGGAAAGTTCTATCATCGAAGTTTCTAGAAGGGACCCGAATAATTATAAGTTCTGCTACTCGATACTAGATGGCGCTAGTGGTAGCTAATGTCGCCATCAATTGTGGCGCGCAACACTGCCCCCTCCTAAGACATGCTCGTCCCGAGCATTATTGGCCCCATAATAACGCGCCAGTCGATCCACATGGACGATCTTAGGAGTACCTCTTGCACCTTTCTGTATCCGGTAGGTTACGTCATTGATCTTTGTCACAATCCGGTACGGTCCGTCCCATTTAGCTTGAAGCTTAGGAGATTTCCCTTTGCTGCGGACTGGATTGTGCAACCACACTAGTGATCCTTCGTCGAACCCTTTATTGTTCATTTTGCGGTCATAACGGGTTTTCATCTTCTCAGACATTTGCTGGCCCGATTGTCTGACGTGCTCATAGATGTCATTCATTTTGTTCCGCAAGTCATTCGCATAATCGGTTATACTGCGTGGGGCGTCAGGTGGTATTCCGGTGATCAGGTCTGCAGGCAGCCGTAATTCCCTTCCAAAGTTTGCGAAAGCTGGTGTCACCGATGTACTTTCGTGAACAGCACTTCGATATGACAACAAGAACGGTTGTATGTGCTTGTCCCAATCTCGTTGCCGATTTTCCACAACTTTTGCCAGGTATCTCTCCAATGTCTGATTAAATCGTTCCACCATTCCATCCGATTGTGGGTGGTAAGAAGTTGTTCTCGTTTTATGAGTACCCATAACTCGACAAGTTTCCTGGAATATTTGGGACTCAAAATTCCTTCCTTGATCACTGTGAATCTCTAAAGGTACTCCAAAACGGCAGAAGACTTCATGAACCAATCTATCTGCAACTGTTGAAGCTTCTTGGTTTGGAATGGCGAAGACTTCCGGCCACTTAGTGAAGTAATCCATTACAACCATGAAATACTTGTTACCACTTTCACTTTCCGGAAATGGTCCTGCAACATCCAGGGCTATCCTCTCCCATGGTGCACCAACATTGTATAATTTCAATGCACCTCTACTACGCGTCTGAGGTCCCTTTACAGCCGCACAACTTGTACATTTGCGACACCAGTCCTCGACATCGTCACGACAGTGGACCCAGTAAAACGTTCTCGTATCTTCAGTAGGGTCCGTTTAACTCCCAAATGGCCTCCTGAACAACCATTATGGTACAGCTGTAGAACATCAGGTACTTTAGCTTTAGGGACAACCATTTGAAAATGACAGCTGTCTCCTCGAGCATTTTCCCATTTACGGCACAGGACTCCTTCCTGAATCACCAAGCTGTCCCATTGGGCCCAATAGCTTTTTGTGATCGAACTCATCGCTGAGACGTCGCTCCACTTGGGCTTAGGTGCACCGGCCTTTATCCACTCGAGAATCGGCTTGAGGTCTGAATCTTCCTGCTGGGCACGTTGTAGGGTTTCCTTCCACTCGTTGCTGAGGTCTGTCTTGAGCATCCTCACAGGTACGACTTCTTTACTTTCTTGCCTAGTACAATGCTTGCAGTCTTCAGGACAAGGTCTTCTTGACAATGCATCCGCGTTGCCATGAGATTTTCCGCTGCGATGTTCGACCACGAAGTCGTATTCCTGCAGTAGTTCAATCCATCTCGCAACTTGACCTTCTGGATTTTTGAACTGCAATAGCCATTTCAGTGCAGCATGGTCAGTTCGTAAGTGGAATTTCCGCCCCAGAAGATATTTGCTAAAATGCTGCAATGACTTTACCAAAGCAAGCAATTCCCGTCTCGTGACACAATAGTTCCTTTCCGGCTTTGACAACGACTTGCTGAAGTACGCTTTTACAACCTCTTGATCACCATTCCGTTGAGACAATACACCACCAAGTCCTATGTCACTTGCGTCTGTGTCAACTATAAATTCCTTGCCTGCATCAGGGTACCCCAAAATAGGTGTTTTGCACAGTCGGTCCTTTAACTCCTGGAATGCGATATTGCAACTTTCATCCCAGCAGAAATGTCGCTTCTCCTCGGTTAGCTTGTGCAGGGGTTTGGCTATATCCGCAAAGTTCTTAACAAATCGCCGATAATAAGAGCACAAACCCAAAAATGCTCTGACCTGCGTCTTATCTTTTGGAACTGGCCAATTCTTGACAGCGGCGATTTTCTCTGGATCCGTGCGGATACCTTCTTCCGACACTACATACCCCAAAAAGCTAACTTGTCGTTTAAATAGTGAACACTTCTTCGGACTTAACTTGAGGTTGGCACTCTGGATCTTCATGAGCACGCGTTCCAGATTTTGAAGATGTTCTTCAAATGTACGGCCTACGATGATGATGTCATCCAAGTAGACCAGACAGGCATCGCCAATTAGCCCGGTAAGTACAAGTTCCATCAACCTTTCAAACGTTGCCGGAGCATTGCACAATCCAAACGGCATAACTTTAAATTGCCAAAGACCCTTTCCTGTCGAGAATGCAGTTTTCTCCTTGTCCTTGGGATCAATTTCAACTTGCCAGTAGCCACTTTTCAGGTCTAGAGTGCTAAACCACTTTACTCCAGTAAGCATGTCCAGCGTGTCATCAATTCTTGGCAAAGGATAGCTGTCCTTCTTCGTAACGTCGTTCAGACGACGATAGTCAGCACAAAACCGCATGCTGCCGTCCTTCTTCCTTACCAGCACTACAGGTGAACACCATGGACTAGATGAAGGTTCAATAACACCATCCTTCACCATTCCTTCGATCATGGTTTCCACTTCCTTTTCACGTGCTACCGGCAATCTCCTTGGCCGCTGACGGATAGGCAATTCTTCTCCTGTGTTTATTTTGTGTTGAACTAAGCCAGTCTTCCCAATGTCAGCATCGTTTGACGAGAAAACACCGGCGTACTTGAGTAACATCTTCTTCGCCTTGACCATTTCATTTTGGGACAGAGCGCTGCGGCAGTCTTCTAAAAGTGTGGACACTTTCGTTTGTGCATCCTTGTTGAGGGTCCCAGTCGATAGATATTGGCATCGACGTAACCAATCCACTTCCTCGCAAGTACCAACTAGTGTGCCTTTTTCTATAATCTGTTCCTGATCACAAAGGTTCAGCACACGTACCCCTGAGATGTCGGTGGCTCTGACCAAAGTTCGTGCCACTTTCCATGGAAGGTCATTGTCTACCCTTTCCACGAGTACACAACGATTAGTTTGCCCAGGATTCCGAGGAAGACTAACCGGCACAATCGTTTCTGATCTCGGCGGAAGAACAATCTTTTTAAGGCTGTACACATTCCCTGGTAATGCCCCTTCCATAAAAAGTTCCTCTTGTCCACATTTCAAAACACCTTGCTTGACGTCAATCTCGCAATAATTCTTCCTCATAAAGTCAAGGCCCAAGATGCAATCGTCCATTATATCAGCCACGATGACATTATGCAGGTAGATTCTGTTGCCTAGCTTCAACTCCATCTTCTTCTCTCCATGGACGGGTATACGCTGACCGGTGGCTGTTACCAAATTAATGCGTTCTCGGTTGTATGCGGAGTCCCCAAGGAACCGACTTATAAGTTGGGAACTGACGACCGTACGAGAGGCTCCAGTATCTATGGTTAGCTTACACGGCGTTCCGTTGACCTCGCCCTTGATGATTAAGCTGTTCCCGTCATGGGTTTGAGTGATCGAAATCCTTGGGGCTCTTTGAGCATCAGCCAGCACCCGCCCCGCAGTCCTGGCTATTACTCGTTTCCCTGCTGCTGGTGCTGGGCGGTGCTGTTAGCCGCACTACCCTCTGGAGCTTCGTCTACTCTTTCTTCAGTTCGCTTAGGGCAACTAGATCGAAGGTGGCCCCTTTCCCCACAGCCATAGCACCTAGGGCTGTATCCTTTGTTGCGGTCGCGAACTGTAGCCGCTGCAACCTCCCTGACGCGATGGGAACGATGATCCTGCCGCACAGCTTCTACCTCCAGTGCATGGGCCAAGGCGTCCTTAAGGGTCCCGTGGTGACCGAGCCTCACAGCAGCTCTAACTTCAAGGTCACGGATGCCGTCGATAAATACCTGCACCAGGTTCCCATCAATAAGCGCAGGTACAGACTGGTATGCTTTCCGAACCAGCTTCTCAACTTCAAGGGCCCACTGCTGCAGGTTTTCATTATTGCGTTGCACGCGATCCTTGAGCTGCGCACGAAACACGTGTTCCAGGTGAGCGTCGCCATACCGAGCCTCCAATGCCTCAAGGAGCTGCTCGTAAGTCACTTCTTTTCCAAGAGCTTCCAGCACAGTTAAGGCCTGATCGCGCAGGCCTAGGGTGAGGGCAGTCATGGCCTGACTCTTACTCCACCCGTTCGCCTTCATGACAGCCTCAAACTGAATTTTGTAGGCCGACCAGGAAGAAGTTCCGTCGAACGGTGGCACTTTGAATCCCCGTAGCGAAGGTGTTGTAGCTACGGGGGCTGCGATTCCGTCCTCAAGTTTAAGGTAATCCAGCGTTTTCTTCACATCAGCCATTACGGTTTTTTTTACGTCAGCTATCACGGTTTCCTTCACATCAGCCATCACGGTTTCCTTCACATCAGCCATCACGTTGTCAACCCGATTATTCACTTGGTCGATTCGGGTTTCAGCTTCCAACAGGCGGTTGTCATGTTGAGCAACCTTATCCTTCACCTCCTTCATGTCTTTCCCGAAGGTAGCGTGAAGGTCCTTCAGAAGGAGCATCTGCTCTTCCTGTCGGCGGGCCTGTTCCTCCTTGTCCCGCTGGAGCTGTTCTTCCAACCGACGAGACTGCTCCTTCAGCATCATCATCAGAGCAGCAAAATCTGGTGCTGATGATGCTGGAGCAGCTGTGGACGGGCCGGCCTCCGTGATTGGTAGTTGGCCCTCCGACGTCTGTGGCGTTGCTCCACCGAATCGCCTCTGGTCCGTCTCTTGCTGGCGTTGACTCCGGGTACGGATACCCCGTGTCGTCCTTCGGTAGAATCGGCATGATTTTAATCCCACTTCTGACACCAATTGTTACGAGCTTGGGGTTCGTGACAATAAAAACTGCCGATTTAATAACCAAAAATAGACACTTTAATTAAAAACAGCAATTACAATTTTAACACACTAACAATAAAACACAATCGCACTGTAAGATCACTTGAAAGTCGCACTTGAAGATCGCTTCGATGTTTTCGCTTGTATCGCTTATCCAACACTGAATGCCGGCTCGCAGGCACACCGGCCTTATATAGGCCTCGGATAGTTCCAGAACCTTCTACCGTAGAAACATCTAGAATGTTCGAGTACATACCGAACCCGACGGACCAGACGTCGATAGTTCTGGAAAGTTCTATCATCGAAGTTTCTAGAAGGGACCCGAATAATTATAAGTTCTGCTACTCGATACTAGATGGCGCTAGTGGTAGCTAATGTCGCCATCAATTGTGGCGCGCAACATTATTTAAGATTTTTCCCGCATTCCGGGAAAAAAAAATGTCGTCGTAAGGAAGTCTCCACTTTCTGTCTCTGTTCTCCAAAGTTTAGGTAAATATACTCAGCCTATTCCGATCACTGATTATAATAGATACTTTATATTTAAACAAAAAATTTCACGCGTATGAAGTCGGGGGCAGAAACTATTGATAAGTAACATTATTGGTACCTATTAAATTATTTCTACTTCTCCATAAAAATGTAGGCAATCTCCGGCAAGTTTTTCATTATACATTTCTTGTAATTAAGTACGTCGTCTAGTTACTAGGCCGTTCTTGATCGAGGTCGATGGCATATCTTAAATACAAATGAATTACAGGCCAATTGATTTTAATTAATCCACGTTATCGTGGATTAATTAAAATCAATTGGCCTGTAATTCATTTCATTTTGCTAGTTATCTAGCTAAAAAAATATATTGAGACTTGAAATACTTACTTAAACTCTTGTCATACTTTACCGGTAAATATTTACCGAGACATTTCTATTAATAATCAAGTACTTTTGAAGAGGCATACATATCTAAGCTATTTATTTGAAAATTGAAAGTATGCAAGAAAACGCTTGTCATTTTCGATGTCACTGCTGCGTGTGCGCAGTTCATGAGCAATGTGAAAGGTGAATTGAAGTGTCATCGTTTTCGGGTTATTTGCTTAGAAACTTTTTTGTTAATACACACATCAAAAGTGTCTAGGGATCAAGCATTTTTATGCGGATTTCTTGAGATTGAGATGTGGCTTTGTAATAAATTTATGATTTTATAAATTTATATGGATCCTTTTTGGTGCATTTCATAATTTGAATCAGGAACTGTGAATCAAATTCGAGTAAAAGATGAAAATCAGCTGTCAATATTTTCCCTATAAAAACATACAATGCATTGAAGACATTATTAGTGCTACTGTTTCCCTACTACTGATTAAAACCAACGTTATTATGGAGCGGCGACGTCATTTAAGCAGGGAAGAAATGCTCAGAGCCGTGGGAATGATAGAAGCTGGTTCCCGGCAACGTACTGTGGCTTTAGCTCTGAATACAAGTCAGATTGTTATCAGTCGACTTTGGACACGTTACCGAAGCACTGGGACCGTGGCTGAACGCCATGGAGGACGGTATCGCTGCACCACACGGAGACAAGACCGATACATTCAAATCTTAACTCGAAGAGCTCCAACAATAACCGCCATGATGTTAGCCGTGAGGCTTCATCACTCTTCAGGGAACTTAATTAGCGACCAAACAGTCAGAAACCGCTTGCATGAAGTGAACCTTCATTCCCGAAGACCGCTACGGGTACCACCTATAGCAATGCACAATCGTAGGATTCGATATCAATGGGCTCTTGAACACAGAAATTGGGCAGAAGAACAATGGCGTTTCGTGTGCTTTTCTGATGAGTCTCGTTTTGGTATGAGACCGGATACAAGACGTATACGACAATGGAGAACCCCTGGACGCCAACAGCGATTAAAATCCTGCCAGGAAGTCCATCCTTATAGTGGTGGAACCATCATGGTATGGGCGGGTATTTGGATCGGCGGAAGAACTGAGTTGATTTGGATCAGAGGCAACCTCAACGCTCAAATTTATGCTGAGACGATTGTATCAGACGTCATCGTTCCTCTACAAGTGCAAATCGGTCCCTTATTTCAGTTAATGCATGATAATGCACGACCGCACACCGCAAGAGTTGTAAGACAGACTCTCGCCGCAGCTAACATCAATGTCCTGCCCTGGCCTGCTCAGTCGCCAGACTTGAACCCGATTGAGCATGCATGGGATATGCTACAGAGAAGAGCTCTGCCGAATATGGAGGGTATCCAGTCGCCAGAAGACCTTTTTTTGTTGTTGCAACGAACATGGGCGGCCATTCCACAGCGTGATTTGGATGAACTCATTTTGAGTATGCCAAACCGATGTTCTTGTGTTGTTAGTGTTCGCGGTAGAAACACGAATTATTAATTGTTTAAGTTACCCAATAAAATTTTAAAGAAAACTGTTATTTCAGTCTTTTTTTCGAACTTTTGTGTTAGTGGTTCAAATGTCAAAAATCCCTTTATTAGGAAAATGGCAAATTTCTTTATTAATGCAAAGGTGACTTGGTTTATCGTTACTGTGACAAACGAAAACACTTTATTTGATGAATCCTTAAAGAAAATTTTAATTAATATCAATCAGGAGAAAAGTTATTGCAAAAATATATGTTGATCCCTAGACACTTTTGATGTGTGTATTTATTACTAAGCTATTTGAGTAGCAAAAGAATTTCATTGCTAAGTCAAATATTTGTTACAATATTTTTGGGGCTTTCCATCAGAAATGTTTCAGTAGCTGCCCGGAATCCGGTACGCTCTCTATAATTGTTTTGCAAAATTTTGGGGAAATCTAACTCGGCTTGTTATATTTATTGCAAACTCGATTTGATATTGTTTTATAAATAATATATATATATATATAGTCTGAAAGTGGTACCTGTAACTGAAAAGTTGTGTGAAAATTGTTTGTCATGGTATGGGCATATTATATGGAGGAATGAGGAAAATGTCGTGAGAAAAGTTTTGAGTATGAATGTCGATGGCTATAAGAGTAGGGGAAGACCAAAGAAACGATGGATGGGCTGTGTGAATGATGATATGGTTAGAAAGGGGGTGACTACCGAGATGACAACTAATAGAGACGTATGGAAGAAAATGACATGTTGCGCCGATCACAGATAAATTTGTATAAGGGCAGGAGAATTATGATTATGCAAAAAGAAAACAAAAATATTGCAATTACGTATGGCACTTCCACACAATAGGCATAACGGAGAGTCCCCTGTGCAGGGTTTGCATGGAGGCTGATGAAACCGTTGCGCATGTGCTCTTTGAGCGCACAGGCGTCACCCAGATTAGGTCAGAAACCCTCGGGACACCCAGATCGTACACAGATGTTCTAAACAGACCAGGAGACTTAATCAGCTTCTGGAGGGAGGTGGGGTGGTTGGAATAACCACCGACGGACGCCAGGGCCCACGCACAATGGTCCATTTGATAGACTAAGTGCGGAAGCCAAGACCCATAACATCACACTAATATTATAAAGGCGAAAGTTTGTGTGTGTGTGTTTATATGTTTGTTACTTCTTCACGCTCAAACGGCTGGACCAATTTTGATGAAATTTGGTATAGAGATAGCTTGAGTCCCGGAAAAGGACATAGGGTACTTTTTATCCCGATATTCCCACGGGATCGAGACTTATGCGGGTAAAATCGCGGGGCGCAGCTAGTAGAACATAAAACACTCCTCTGTCTAGCCAATACCAGACGCGACGTTGAATAAGTTACGTACGTACGTAATCAACCGTAACAAATCTATTTGTTTCGAACAACAAAGTAGGAACAGTTAAAAATAATTACATTCATTTCACACGAACCACAATCTCCCGTTCCCCATAAATTAGCAACAGTCAGGCTATGAACCCGGAACCCTTCGTTACGTCGACCATTAATCGCACAGCCGATGGTACCTACCGGGAAAAGTTATAACCTTTCACATTATGTCATCCGAGGGTCTGGGGCCAGCACAAAAACTTGTAGTGTTGAAGTAAGCGCAGATTATACTAAGTAGCCATGTTGGGTAATATGTTCACGTGGATTTTCCGAGGTGAG
Organism: Amphipoea oculea; assembly: GCA_945859645.1. NCBI lineage: Eukaryota > Metazoa > Arthropoda > Insecta > Lepidoptera > Noctuidae > Amphipoea > Amphipoea oculea. The sequence continues at coordinate 6,399,013 of OX243869.1, read as the reverse complement.
GTCAGCAGGACTCTCAAGTCTTATGTAAAGAAAGAAAGGTCCATGGAGTTTCTTGCCCGTTCCCGTTTTTCTGCATAGGTACTTACTACGCTTTGGAATGGACAACTATATTCATAGTTCTGACTGTCCGACTCCTTGACAATTCAAAAGTGCCTGTAAATGGTTTGAGTTTGAAAGAAAAAACATTTGCGGTGAACATGACGCAAGAAAAAAACACAAAAACGAACGTTACGGAAAATATGCGTCACATCCACGCAAAACGGCCGTCGCTCGGCATAAAGCTGTGACAGTATGCGATATCTTCTGTGAATGTGGTAAGAAGATAGGAATTGGAGCAGGCTGGTACAAAACGCAGGAGGCCGTTTTGTTGTCATATTGTTATGCCAGTGTCGCGGGCACATCACGGATTGATTTGTATTGTCAATCTCAAATTGTCAATGACATTAATGTGTTGTCTTTGGTCCCTGGCCCTGACATCAAGCATTGGATAAAATTGTCAACATTTTTCAAGGTCAACTTCAAGATGCCATTAAAAAAAAAAACTCTTTACGACCACCATGTTGCAGCTACTGCTCTTCTCGGACTGAGACTAATGCGAATATGGGAATTGCCACTCTGGGGTAGTGGTAGTGGAAGTATCCTGGTAATGTAATATAAACGGTAATTTGAGATGTATTACTTGCTTTATTGAAAATGGCTCCACTTGGGGTCAAGTAGTAGCCATTTCTAGCGCCATCGCATTAAACAATTTAATACTGCTAAAAGGTGAAAGGTCCAATATCTATGGAGTGTTCAAAGCATCTAAGTTTACCGCTGAGTGTACTGCCTATAACATAACACGTAACATATCATCACTTTACTTTGTTTATTTAATTTCATCACCACTGCTCTCAAAACGGCGAAGGAAAACATCGTGAGGAAACCGGCATGTCTTAGAACCAAAATAATCAAAGACATGTGACATCCATCAACCCGCACTGGGCCCACGTGGTGGATTATGGCCCACCCCCTCTCACAGAGAGGAGGCCTGTGAGAAAATTATAGGCTGATTATGCTATGTATACTACAAAGGGATTCCACATGTCAAAAGAACTCTTATAACGCAACGCAACACAACAAACGATGGTCCAAACAGCTTCTATTTAAAAATCGAACACAAGAATCTGATTTAAATAAATGCTCTTCCAAGGTTATATTTTGTAACTATTTGTAAATTATGTTGCCTATAAGTCAAGGTCACATTATTATTCCAATCAATCCAAGGTCAATGTTACCTAATTTTGGATTATTTGTTTATACATAAGTCTTATCGGCTTAGCTACTCGTACTAATAATTATTTTACGATGGGTTCAAGTACGTACGTTGATTTGTTATTCGATTTTTCATTTATTAGTTTTACTGGCCAGTAAGAAATCTGGTTGTTTGAAAGTTCGTTCCTTTTTTGGCAGGTCATTAAACAAATGACGGTCTCCGACGGCAAAGGTGTGAAAAACGTCAATGTAATGGATCGAAAATATGTCAAAAGGTCAAAGGGAATAGGATTTCTTCGGTTTCAGAAGAGGGAATGAATTCTAACAGGTTTATCGGTTTTTGAATAGTTATTGTTAGACAACAATCCTCCTCCTCCTCTTCTTAAACATTAGTTTTCTTGCTTTTGAAGTAAAAGACATAATGTTAATGCTTAAAATTGTACGTTAGGGCTGTAACAGTTTTTACCAAAAAAAGCTTTCTGGAGTAGGTAAAAATGGATCGCTAAATAATAAATATCTATAAAGAGTCCCGTTAAGAGATTTAGCCCCGAGCCAATGCTTGTGAAAAATCATGGATTTGAATAAAACACAGTTGTAAAAAGACCCACATATTTAGTTTACTGTTGATGTAAAAACCTACAAAAATATAGGCCTACATTCTCATAGCTTTAATATACAGGGTGAAATTGAAAACATGCGACAAATCGAAATGGGAGATTTTACTCATCATTATGAACAACTTTTACTATGGGACCAACAAACCTGAAATCGCGAAAAAAAAAATCAGCTGTTCCCTACATTTATGATCGCATAACTGGTCAAAATGTAGGGAACAGCAAATTTTTTTTTTTGCGATTTCGAATTGGTCCCATAGTAAAAGTTGTTCATAATGATGAGTACAATCTCCCATTTCGATTTGTCGCATGTTTTCAATTTCAACCTGTATAGCTTCAATATTAGTAGAAGATTTAGTAAATGGCTTATCTACCCACGTGTTCTAAGGTAATTGCAGGCCACTGGTGAGTGGTGACACTGGAAGTTTGTAGTTTGTACCTCGTAAATTACTACCACAGAGTCCATAAAATGAATAGAGGTCACAAATCTCGATTTTGCGCCCGGCTGACGAAAATAGGCTCGCCCTCTATTACATGGGACTTAAACTATAACTAGCGAAATATAGATGTACTATAGGTCCACCTCTGCCAACCCCTTTGGAAAATACAGGCGTGAGGGCTGTTCATTTATTACGTCAGATTTTTAACCCATTTCTGACCCCCCCGTCCCCCTACGTAAGAAAAATAAGACGTTAATGAATCCCCTCGCCCCCTTTGAATCTTACGTAAGATTCTACCAAAATTGCAAAGAAAAATCAGTATTTTTTTTTAACTTATAATTTTTGCTTACTCAGACTAATCTAGACCCCTCCCACCCCCATGTAAGAAAAAATTAAAGTGGTGTGGAGCCCTCCCCCCTCAAATCGTCTTACGTAAAAAATGAACAGCCCCTGATGTCGTGTCGATAGCAATCGAAATGGACTCGGCCCAGAATTCGGCAACTTGTTTGGCGCTATCACCAGCGTCCATCAGTTCCTGTCACGTGCAACTGACAGCCCCTGATGTGTGTGTTATGTTATTTATATCGCAAAGAATAAGGAGCTACCTAAGTTTTCCATGATTTGTGCCAATAGGTTTTAGAAACAAGACAACACATTCTGCGGGGTAATTGCGTAACATACTAACCAGTAGAAATGGCTTTCATTTTGACAGTTCAACAACATTCATTTCGTTATTTATGTTGCTGAGCAGACAAATTTCTCGAACATATACAGCAATGGATTAGCAATACCCTTCAAAATTATTCAGATTGATTGATTGTGAGTTAAGGGTGCTGAAAATGATTATAAAGTCAAAATTACCATTGTTGAGGCAATTATCACAGTACTTGGGATGTAATGTAAGTCGCGAAAGATTTTTATTTTTAATTAGGAATAGGTACCTCAGCTGTCACTAAATGACTCGGCTTGATAAAAGAAACCTGACTCTACTCACTGAGAGAAATAGGGTGTCTCCCTATTTATTGTTGAAAACTGAAATAAAATTCGTTTAGGTAAATTTTATTTTATATTTTATCCTAACTAATATTATAAATGCGAAAGTAAGTTTGTTTGTTACCTTTTCACGCCTAAACAACTGAATCGATCATCCTGAAATTTTGCATATACGTTATCAGGTGTACAGAAACGGATACAGAGTACCTTTCATCCCGAAAAAACAATGCTGTTCCCGAGGAAAACAACAATAACGTTATTATGATAATAGAGCGCCACGTGTCTTTCGAAACTTATGCGGGTGAAACCGCGGGGCGCTGCTAGTTTTAAATAAAATTAGTTTTCCGGATACGTGTTTTCAAACAGACTGACGCGACCAATTGCGTTTTTATTCAATGTAGATGCATAGTGACGTAGTGGGGCACAAAACGCCTCTATCAATTTAACCGCTCTATGCCATAGACTAACAGCCTGTCAATACGGCCATAATCGCCTTTAGCCTCGGCTTTATTAATAGCCTTAGTACCAGATAAAGTCTTAATAGTAACAGATAAAGTACTCGGTAAGTACTAGTTGACGTTCATTTCTATTGAACCCCGCTGACTGGAGTTACGTAACTTTTGTGAAGATGACGCGGTCGATCCATCAATAGCTTATTTGATTGTAAACATACTTCCTTGGGTACCTCTCCATGTTTATCGTGCCTTGGTAATAACCTGGAGGTTTATTCTTCTTCTTCTTAGCGTGTCGATGGCAATCTAAATGTACTCGGCCCAGAATTCGGCCACTTGTGTGGCGCCATCACTAGCGTCCATCAGTTCCTGTAACGTGCAGCTTACAGGACACGCAGGGCACGATATTAAGTGTCCCATCGTTTGTGGAACAGCACCACATTTACACTCCAAGGCGGAGTCGTCTATAAATTTCCACCTGAACAGGTTTTCCTTGCTTCGGCCAACCTGGGTCCGGAGTCTGTTTAAAGACTTCCAGTTTACCCAAGGTAACTCATGTCCAGGTGGGAGGTCCTCAGCGGGTGATCTGGAGGTTTATTGATTCGGTTCTTAGATACATATAATCTAAGAAGCGGAGAAGCGAACTCCAGTGGAACCCACTTCAGGTGAAGTGGGCGATCTTATACAGTCCTATGTAGGAATTTCTTAGATCGATATACCTAATGTCCGACTCCATGAGTGATCGTTAATTATCGTGATGTTTCTGTCAGTTTAAGGCCTAGAAGTTGTGCGAGAGGATATTAAGTAGCATAATCAGCCTATAACGTTCCTACTGCTGGGACCATAGAAATGTAAAAAATATTGGTATTGAATTAAAAATCGATACATACAGGCATAACCATTCAAGGACACGAAATCTAAAAATCACACTGAAAGTTTGACCTCGTTTCCAAAATGTCAACACACTGAAGATTTTTGTAGGTCATTTGAAATAAAAGATCAACACTTATTGTGAAATTGCACATCAAAATGTAATGCTTCGAAATTATAATGTTTTGTTGCATTTGACCTTAGAGTACTTCAAAACGTATTTGAGATGCGTGAAATATAACTGGACATTGCTTCATAAAACCTGAACGCATCATTAAAGTTTGAAAAGGTTTTTGACAGATATTCATTCATGAAAAGGCAACCCTAATCAATGCAGAAATGACGGATAAGCGAAATGAGATGATTAGAGCAGGCCCAGTGGCCGCGGGAGACGCTCCGGGCGTTGTGAGCCGCGTGACGACTCCCGGCCACCGTAGGCGCGGGCCTGCGGACGGAAAATAATGGGTAGCTCACCGTTCGATCAGGACCAGGCCCGTGCTGGACGGCGCGTACGTGTTCCACGCGCGCCCCTAAGAGATGTCAGCAAAAAGGAAGGGGCCTGCCAGAGCCGAAGCCTGCTGGGGGTGCGGGATTGTCCGAAAGGGTTACCGCTACCCCGGAACATAAAGGGCTAAGGAAGGAACACGGATGGGTTTTAGTCAGTAAGAGTCTGACACTCCCTTCCGCTCCACCCAGAGCGGGTGGGGTCATTTGATGAATTCCCATCCATAAAAAAAAGGTCCAGTGGTAACGGCCGCGACTGATATACGTTGTAGGTCGTAGATTCGAACCCAGTCAGGCGCTTTACTTTATGTAAATTATTTCTTCACAACTGCTCTTGAAACGGTGAAGGAAAACATCGTGAGGAAACCGGCATGTCTTCGAACCAAAAATTCGTAGACATGCGATTCTACCAACCCGCACTGGGCCCCGTGGTGGATTACAGCCCACTCCCTCTCGAAAGAGAGGAGGCCTGTGTCCCAGCAGTGGAAATATTGTAGGCTAATTATGTTATGTATGTGTAAGGGAAATGATTGAATATGATGGTGGGTAGTATGTCTCCTTGATTGTGAGAATAACCAACGTTATGATTAGGGAAAGGTCATCTTTTCCCTACGCTCAGCAGCTTTTAACGATTATTGATGACAGAAATCGCTATTCTCTAAATGTTATGCGAACATCCTACAGAAAACACACCAAATTGAGGTGGCTGGGACAGACTGGATGCGGAAGGCGGAGGACTGGGTATTGTGGCGCAGCCTGGGAGAGGCCTATGTCCAGCAGTAGACTGCGATAGGCGAAGTTGATTAATGCGAACATAAAAGTACTAGCAGCGCTCCGCGGTTTCACCCACATTAGTGTCGATTCCGTAGGAATATCGGGATAAAAAGTATCCTATGTCCTTTCCCGGGACTCAAGCTATCTCTATATCAACTTTCATCTAAATCGGTTCAGCGGCTTAGGCGTGAGAAGGTAACATACAGACAGACAGAGTTACTTTCGAGTTTATAATATTAGTATGGATGGAGCAATTTTGACAATTCAAAAGTGCCTGTAATGGTTTAATTGAAATAAATGCTTTGAGTTTGAGTTTGCAGCAAGATCTTCTTCCATTCTAATAAGCACAAATATACCACAAAGGGCGAAAAGCAACACAAAATTGCTTACATTTTCACTTACCTATGTAAAGATCTAAATCACTGGTAACAACACCTAATAAATTACTGCGCAAGCACAATAATTCCACAGCTTATAGAATTAACAACAGTTTAGTTCAAAATGTCAGTAAACTAACCTTTTCTAATTCAATTTGCAGTATCTAACTGCACTATCATCTCGTGTTGGCACGAGCTGAGTCGTATACCTTCTTAGAAAAATTGCCAGACAGCAAGGTTGATATTCGTCAAAATCAAAATTTAACCTTTATTAAATTCTTAGGCTGAGAATTAGCACTTTTTGAACATCAAAATAATCGGCTTCGGCTAATAACCGAAGTGCGGCTACACCTAGTTTTAGCTGGGTACAACTAGACCGTGCAGCCGGCCACATGCGGTTCGTGTGTACTTCGGGAGGTCACGTAGGATGCAAGAGCGAGCGAAGGGCACCCGGAGGTTAGATTTGGTTAAAACTAGGTGTAGCCGCACTTTGGCTTTTAGGGCCAGAGCACACACGCTACTTTTTGCATCGGCGATCGGCGATTCAGCTGCTTTTTAGAAACTAAATGCAGCGATCAAGCATTCCACACCGCACACTTAAAAATGCCAAACGCGGCGATTCAGTCGCTTTTCGGATGCTCGATACAGCGGCTGAACGCTACACTCCGCACACATTCGGATGCCGGTCGCAGCGATTGGGCATTTGCGCCAGCATCGGAGCAGTCGCTAAAACGCGCGATTCCGATACCACGTCCGAACGCAGAGAGTCGCCAAAACGCGATGCAGCATCGGAGCAGTCGCTAAAACGCGCGATTTCGATACCGCGTCCGAACGCAGAGAGTCGCCAAAACGCGATGCAGCATCGATACAGCCGCAAAATCGCCGATCGCCGATGCAAAAAGTAGCGTGTGTGCTTTGGCCCTTAGCCGTAACATAATAAGTAACATAGAATCTAGAGAATTTACACACACATAACATCACACCCTAGTGTAAGATGTACAACAATCAGCTCGGCCTATCGCAGTCCACAGCTGGACATAGGTCTCTGCTCCATGCTGCGCCACAACCACCTGTCCTCCGCCTTCCGCAACCTGTTTGTCCCAGCCATTTCCTTATGGTCGTCGGTCCATCTAGCTGGGGGGCGTCCCACGTGACGCTTGCCGAAAATAATATGCCGCTTGTAATCCCGTCCCATCGTATAATGACCACCTAGATCTTAGGAACGGAAAAGCTAACTGCACCTAGAATCAAGGATCAGCACGCTAATTGCCTAACACATTATTAATCAAAATCTGAATGATTTTGCAGTGGTGGCCCAGTGATAACGACTGCGACTAACGAGTTGTAGGTCGTAGGTTCGAACCCAGACAGGCGCTTTACTTTGTGTAAATTATTTCATCACCACTGCTCTCAAAACGGTGAAGGAAAACATCGTGAGGAAACCGGCATGTCCTAGAACCAAAAATTCGAAGACATGTGACATCTACCAATCCGCTCTGGGCCCGCGTGGTAGATTACGGCCCATTCCCTCTTACCGAGAGGAGGCCTGCGTCCCAGCAGTGGGAACATTATAGGCTGGTTATGTATGTATGAATGATTTTGAAGGATATTGTTAATCCATTGCTGCATATGTTCTAAAAAATTGTCAGCTCAACAACGTAAATAACGCAATGAATGTTGTTGAATTGTCAAAATCAAATCCTTGGTGTGTTACGCAATTACCCCGCAGTTTCCTACATACACAGAGCTGCATTCGTACTAGAATCTTAATTAATAGAAAATCAACTCCGTCATTTACTAATGAAGCGAATTATCGATGATGATTTCTCAGAAACTAATCTTAGATGAGAATTAGGAAGGTAGTCTGTGCCATCGTACTTCAATAAAAATGTAGGGAATCTTCAATTCAAAAATCAATCTGCCAAGCCTTTTCTCAACTATGTTGGGGTCGGCTTCTAGTCTAACAGGATGCAGCCGAATACCAGTGTAGCGGTATTTATAAAGCCACATGCGAACAACGCGTCATACTGACGTCACGCAAATCCTGCATCTCGCAAGCAGAGTTTACCGCGCAAATAGCATAGATACAACAGCCCGACATGAATCATTGGGCAGTTGCCCGCCAGACACAACACCCGTCTGGTCGGAAGATCCTCCCTTTTCTATACAGAATGAAATTGAATTCATGGGCATCCTTTTAAGGGGTCATTGTAATCATCATTTTGAACAACTTTTACTATGGGACCAAACCTGAAATCGCGAAAAAATAATCAGCTCTTCCCTAAATTTTGAGGAGTTATGTGAACATAAATGCAAAGAACAGCTGATTTTTTTCCGCTGTTTTAGGTTTAGTCCTATAGTAAACATTATTCATAATGATGAGCACAATGACCTCTTAAAAGGATGCCCACGAATTAAATTTCATCCTGTAGAGTATGAGTGAACTTTACACCCTGTTCCTCATACCTCTATACCAGTATTTTACTTTTAGAATCTGGAATGACGTGATCCGGTAGAGAACCAAAGTTGCCGATAGGCACAGCTAACAGAATAAGCAAGCTGATGTGGCAATGGGCCGGCCATATTAGCTGTAGGGCCGGTAACCGTTGAGGTAGACGTGTTCTTGAGTGGAGACCGTGAATCGGTAAACGTAAGTTAGGACTCTCAGGCTCGGAGCGACGTTCTTCGCGGGGTGGTTGGTAGCGGCTGGATGAGTGTTGCCGCGTATCGAGTTGAATGGCGTACATTTGGAGAGGCCTATGTCCAGCAGTGGACTGGTTTAGGCTGACGATGACATGGCGCGACCGCCTTATGACCTCCAGTTACTGGGAAACACGATACCCCTTGGTAAGAGGCAGGGCAATAATAATAATTTAATTTCAAGCAACAAAGACTCATAGTGTTAGTAACAATATACTTACAAACTAAGTTAGTAATACACTTACACAACAAAACCAAAATACCAGAAAACAGATTGCAACATCACTGCTGCACGGTGATAGGCCCAGCCGAAACCCTGCAGCAGTGGTTCACAAACGCACAATCAAGCCTGCTCGCTATCATAGACAGGATGCTGTTGGCGCTGCCCCGCACCCTACGGACTAAGGATGCGCACCGCTTCCGCATCACGGTATAAAAAGAGTCCACGTGAGCTTCAGCGAACATCCCTGACGCGCTGCAGTACCGGGGCAACCCCATCAACACCCTGAATGCATTATTGTATTGGATGCGAAGGGCGCCGTATGATTTTTGAGTATAATGAACCCACAGACTGCAAGTATAAAAAGATGTACAGTAAGCACTAAATATAGTGCGCTTGACCTCTTTAGAGTCACGTCTAAATCTGCGGGCAATCATAATTGGATAGCCAATATCGTTATAAAATAATTGGGAAAACTCAAAGCATTTACTTCAGTTAAACCATTTAGGTACTTATTAGGCACATTTGAACTGTGAAGGAGTCAGTCAGAAAGTTTTAGGAAGTATATGGAAGTAATTAAGTCTTAATTGGATGATTTTATTGTAGTAAAGTTATATTGCTTAGCAAATTACATGGTTCAAATGAAAACGAATTTGCCTAAATAATAATACACAACACACACATTTATCAATCATTTTAAGTCCCAGAAAACACTTCCATTTTCAAATTAGGGACAATATCTACCTTTCAATCATAATCAGCATATAATGTTCCCACTGCTGGGACGCAGGCCTCCTCTCTGTGAGAGGGAGTGGGCCGTAATCCACCACGCGGACCCAGTGCGGGTTGATAGATGTCACATACTCGTATCTTCGAATTTTTGTTTCTAGGATATGCCGATTTCCTCACGATGTTTTCCTTCACCGTTTTGAGAGCAGTGGTGATGAAATAAGTTACACAAAGTAAAGCGCCTGTCTGGGTTCGAACCTATGACCTACAACTCGTAAATCGCGGCCGATACCACTGGGCCGCCACTGCTCTGCCTTTCAATACCGTGGCTTATTCCATCTGATCCAGTCTTCCTAGAAATTATTTCAACTTAAACAAAATTCAGTTTCGGTGAAAGCGACCATTTTAAAGGCTTTCCTAAGTGCTAATCGCTTTTAAAATCAATGTTTAACAGTAAAATACCTAGGTCGTTAACTTTAGGCATTGCACGAAGAGAAACTTCAACGCGCTAAGTTTTTACACGAGGATGAGATTGTTCCGGAAAACTGTGTGTATAGTCGATTTCGTAATTTCTTTACCACTTCTGACAACAATTCCCTACTTCCACTTGATATCCCTGTATCCCCAATAAATAATAATAATAATCTTTATTTTTCTCTCCTCACAAAGGTTCACATAGTTATAAACAAAGACAAGAATTATAGCGTTATGACAAAAATGCATAAAATATGATCCTTTGTGAGAGACTGGCGTCCATACTAGGAAACCCTGTGTGTCGGATCACCAGGCTCTCACCCCGAATTAAACCCAATTAATATTAACATTACAACAGTCAAAGTTATAACTATAGACAAATTATGAAGGGAAAAATGTTAAAACAAGTCCACGTAGACTTAGTCATAGGCAGATAAGCCAGTTCTTCAATAAGAAGGCTCCATAAAGTTACAAACACAATAATTTAGCGGTAAGAACACGTTATTAATCTTTAACATAAACACCTATTTGTTGTGGTAAACTTAACAATGTAGCTTTGAATGGGGATATAATTTACAACAACATAAAGACACCACAAGACTGTTATATAATAGATATTACTAGTATGGTAGGTAGTTGCTAGTATATGGAATGGAGGTATGAGGAACAGGGTGCAAAGTTCACTCATCCATACTAATATTATAAATTCGAGAGTAACTCTGTCTGTCTGTGAACCGATTTAGATGAAATTTGGTATAGAGATAGTTTGAATCACGGGGAAGGACATAGGATAATTTTTATCCCGATATTCCCACGGCATCGACACTTACGCGGGTGAAACCGCGGGGTGCAGCTAGTCCTTCATATAAAAGGAAGGATCCTCCGACCAGACGAAATCGCGAAAAAAAATCATCTGTTCCCTAAATGTATGTTCGCATAACTCGTCAAAATGTAGGAAACAGCTGATCCTTTTTTCGCGATTCTTTTTTCGCATTATTGAAAAAGTTATAGAAATGTTTGAAGTTGTAGCGTAAACTGAACTTTATTGTGTAGGATTTAAAGTTACTTTTCCATAAACTTATATTTGTTTACAGTTTTGGCAAATAAATCGGGAATGCAGATTATATATTAAGATATATATTATTTACTATCGGTTTATACATAATGTGTCATCATTTGACATAAGCACTTAACTTCCATCGCTCGGAAAAAAGAAAAGAGATTATAAAGTTGATAATCAAGTGTTTTATTACGTTAAAAGATTGATAAAGAGACGGGTAGAAAGTCGACGAGTAAGTTGCAGACTATACTTAGCATTCCTAGCGGTAATTGTGCTCATCTTTTCGTTTCACTTTTTTTTTTAACTTAAAAGGACATTTTAAGTAGGTACGTTTGGGACATTTTTACGCAGGTTCATGAATAAAACCATGGAACCAGCGGGGCAATTGTGTAACACCTTATCAATCGGAATCGGTTTCATTTTGACAGTTCAACAACATTCATTGCGTTATTTACGTGTTGAGCAGACAAATTTTTCGAGCTTATGAAGCAATTTGCTTCAAAATGATTCAGATTCCGACTGATAGTGTGTTACGCAATTAGGGTGCGGGAAGTATGGAAAGAAAATACGTTTATTTGCGGTAAACATGACGCATAAAAAAAAAACAAAAAAAAACAGTGGCACTCCGGGAGTCCAGACAGAAGTGAAAATTGGAACATTTACGTGTGTATTTTTGGAATCGTCATATAAACAAAACACAAACAGAATACTTTGTCATCACCCACTGACATATCGGAAATACATTAAAACCGAGTACATCCCGAGGACAGCCGAACACATCCAAATGTAGTGCGGTGTCGGTAACAGTGTCACGAATTCAATGTTTTTTGAAGTGTAAACTTCTTTAGCGGCGTTGCACACTTTTAGTAATGGGTAAAAAATGTTAAACTCGCGCCAGGACACGTGACCGTCAGGAGAGATTTCCCCCCCCCCCCCCCCCTCTCTACGGCGGCGCCAACCGAAGTGAAGTGACACACGGACACAATGGATGGATGGATGGATGGATGGAAGTGGAAGTGGAATTCGAAGTTGAAGTGGAAGTCGAAGTGGAAGTCGAAGTGGAAGTCGAAGTGGAAGTCGAAGTGGAAGTCGAAGTGGAAGTCGAAGTGGAAGTGGAAGTCGAAGTGGAAGTCGAAGTGGAAGTCAAAGTGGAAGTCGAAGTCGAAGTGGAAGTAGAAGTGGAAGTCGAAGTGGAAGTCGAAGTGGAAGTCGAAGTGGAAGTTGAAGTCGAAGTCGAAATCGAAGTGGAAGTCGAAGTGGAAGTCGAAGTGGAAGTCGAAGTGGAAGTCGAAGTGGATGTCGAAGTGGAAGTCGAAGTGGAAGTCGAAGTGGAAGTCGAAGTGGAAGTCGAAGTGGAAGTCGAAGTGGAATTCGAAGTGGAAGTCGAAGTGGAAGTCGAAGCGGAAGTCGAAGTGGAAGTCGAAGTCGAAGTGGAAGTGGAAGTGGAAGTGGATGGATGGATGGATGGACAGCTGATGGCTCGACCGTCTGTGTAGTAGCCACACTGCTGTGTATTCATAAAATTCGTGTATATAAAGTGTTTAAAATATGGAAATTGAACAAAGTGCATCTATTAATGAAAAAAGTGACGCAGAAATAGTGAAAAAAAAATGAGTTATATTAATTAAATGAATAATTGATTTATTTCAACGTTAATATTCAAGTTTTCACTTCTGCCGGCACCCCCGGAGTGCAAATCGTCTTTTTTTCTATCCATCCAAAATAGATTAAAAGGTTATCAGATGTAAGAGCCAACCCCGTAACTCTACAAGCCTTAAGTATATCTTGGTCAAAATTTGAAGCTTGGTTGAAAAATTTTCATATATTTAAGACCCTCACAACAAGTCCTTCCATTTGATATGTCACACGATACAGTTTGCAAAACTTTGTTTTTAATTTTCTAGTATGCCCCTTTAAAGTGACCCCATATTCAAAATTCATTTATTTACGTTACACGTCCGTTTTTGGGTCACAAAAATTCATATGTGTGCCAAATTTTAAGCTATTTCAAATAGCAATCACACTAATATAATATTATAAAGGCGAAAGTTTGTGAGTGTGTGTGTGTGTGTTTATATGTTTGTTACTTCTTCACGCCTAAACCACTGAACCGATTTAGATGAAATTTGGTACAGAGATAGTTTGAGTCCCGGGAAAGGACATAGGCTACTTTTTATCCCGATATTCCCACGGGATCGACATTTACGCGGGTGAAACCTCGGGACGCAGCTAGTATTAAAATATGATGAGACAGACAGACAGACACACGAGTAGTTCCTACAAGGGTTCCGTTTTTTCATTAGGACGTTCGGAACCCTAAAAGTATACATTAAATTAAAAGTTGTTTTGTATTGGTATGTAAATTCATTACGACATACGTGTACCTACACACACTGGCTTACTTTACAAATCTAAAATTTTGCAAGCAGGAAATTCTAAGTTTACGTCTAGTTTCGTCGTTGTGTAAGCAGATCTCTGCAGTTGCATCTGACCTGCTTTTGACCCGTCATTATGATGCTTTCATACCCAGCAACATATAGACTGTGGACAGAATGACATTCCCTCAACATAACATAATGCATGTAATCCCCGCAGGGTTGAGCACCTGTATACAAATATGCATAGCAAATATTTAACACTAGCTTCTGCCCGCAACTATTTCGCCGCATTTTATTTACTATTCGTCCGCGTGAAATTTCACCCTCCCTCCATTCAGCCTCTTAGGGGTGGAATTTCGAAAAACCCTTTCTAAGTGGATACCTACACTTCACAAAGAAAACACCCTCCGAATTTCATGTCTCTAGGACCAGCGGTTTAGGCTGTGTGTAGATATATCAGTCAGTCAGGACGTTGAGGTAGGTCCGTCATCCCCACGATGGAAGAAGTCCATGATTTTTTTTTTTTGCATTTTACAAAATTGTAGGTAAATGATTTTGCTCACAGTTCAATTTGTATCTAATTTGAGACTTAGAAATTAAACGAATAATAATTTTGTATTGAATATGCTGTTATTAATGGAAATTTAATGCAAATGATTTAGACATAATTAACATACACTCACTGAATTTTAAAGTTTATTGTCTAATGTAATTAATTATATAAATGTGTGTTAAATAGATGCAGATGGGGTCTATTCTATTACACGTTATGTTTTGAAATTTTTAAATAAAAGTTTCGAGATATTGTCCAATAGTAGGAGCGCCTAAATTTATTATTTGTGTTGAATATTCACAAAATTATAATAAACTTTCAGATATCTACCAACCCGCACTAGGCCTGCGTGGTAGATTACAGGACAGCCCACTCCATCTCGAAGAGAGGAGGCCTGTCCCAGCAGTGGGAACATTATAGGCTGATTATGTATGTTTGTAGACTTTCAGAAACATTTTCTTTCATTAATTGCCCTTCGGACGGACGGAGATGGCCCAGCAGTGAGACATTACATAGATATACAGCCTCCCGACCGATCTCGGTCATGGTGGCCAAACTCAACGGAGATTAGCCACGTACGCAGGAGATACCAGTATTATAGTGCACAAGTGTGTGCGTAAACACAGGATCACTCTCTATTCCTTTACTCTCATAGTCCGATGGAACGGCAATCCGACACGACCGGGGAGAGATCAGGCGCAGGACCAACGGCTTTACGTGCTTTCCGAGACATTAACGGCAAATCAAAAAAAAAAAGCCCTTCGAGAACCGTGTTGAAGCAAGGCAAACTAATTATAATCCGTTCCTAATAAGCCTTGTATTAGGTTTCAATTTTAGTTAAGAATAAAAACAACATTCCGTTTGTTTCTAGATATTACCTAAACCCCGTTGGTCTCGTGGTCGCAAGCGCTACTGCTGAGCGTGTCGTGGCTTCGATTCCCGGGTCGGGTAAAGTGTTATTGGATTTTTCCATTAGGAATTTCTCAGAAACAGCCCGGAGTTTGGAAGTTGGCGGTGTGTGGTGGCTCGTAACGCTTGTCCTGCACCTGAAGTCTCTCCGGTCGTGTCGGATTGCGTGCCGTCACTGCCGTCCCATCAGACTATGAGAGTCAGGGAAGAGAGAGAGTGCACCTGTGTCTGCGCGCACACTTGTGCACTATAATATCTCCCGCGCCGAAGACTAGTCTCCGTTGAGATTGGCCGCCACGGCCGAGATACGGTCTAGACTATTACACAATTACCTTTTGTTACTATAATTAGTTAATTACTGTACTACCGAAAGATAATTACAAGTTTTTTTTCATCGTTATTCATTAAAGAGGATTTGTTCACATTGCGAAAATTTACAAACCAAACGAAATAGAGTATGTCTGACGTTTCTAGAGCAAACAGCTTTTTATATCTTAGCCTGGTAAAGATGTTACCGAGCGGGAATAACCCATCCTGCCGGGGGTGCGGGATTGTCCGAAAGGGTTACCGCTACCCTGGAACATAGAAGGCTAAGGAAGGAACACGGATGGGTTTTAGTCAGTAAGAGTCTGACACTCCCTTCCGCTCCACCCAGAGCGGGAGGGGTCATTTGATGATTTCCCATCCATAAAAAAAAGCCTGGTAAAGATAATTTATACTATGTCATACTGAAGTTCTACAGAAGATCGCGGGGAAGACCTGGATGAGACTTGCACAGACCTGCCGGGTAATATAGTAGGAACGGCTTTCATATTCACAGTTCAACAACATTCATTGCGTTATCTACGTTGTTGAGCAGACAAATTCTTCGAACATATGAAGCAATGGATTAGCAATATCCTTCAAAATTGTAATTAATATTGTGTTTCAAATGTGAGGAAGCCTCAGCAGTGGATAGAACAAGGTTGCCAACGATGATGATGATAATGATGTCTTACTGGCGAAAATAAAATAATTAATTAAACGCCATTAGGTACTTATACGTATCGTTAATCCGACTCGGCTGGGCAGCGTTCGGGAAGCTACGCAATATCTTCTCGTCCCACATACCGCAGTGTCTCAACACGAAAGTCTTTGACCAGTGCATGTTGCCAGTGATGACCTACGGCAATGAAACGTGGTCGCTCACAAAGGGCCTTATTAGAAGGCTAAAAGTCACCGAAAGGGCAATGGAGAAGGCTATGTTTGGAGTTTTCCTGCGTGATCGAATCAGAAACAAAGAGATCCGCATGAGAACCAAGGTAACCGACATAGCCCGAAGAATTGCCAAACTTGAGTGGTACTGGGCAGGACCTCGCAGCTCGCAGAACAGATGGCCGAAAGGCTCTGGAGTGGCAGCCGCGTACCGGAAGACGTAAAGCTGGAAGGCCTCCCACAAGGTGGACCGACGACCTTGTGAAGGCCGCAGGAACCCGTTGGAAGCGAGAAGCATAGAACCGTTCGAAGTGGTGGTGCTTGGGGGAGGCCTATGTCCGGCAGTGGACGTCTTTCGGCTAAAATGATGATGATGAGATATACGTAAGAAAAATTACCAGCTTCCATTCGTCGATCTTTGACAGTAATTACGGTGCGTCATAAACCCGAACGTCTGGCAACCATTCCAGTAACTGGGTTGTCGAGGCCAGATAGGCGACTGCCTATCTGACCTCGGCTCCATGTAAAATACTGGTACTTGGGTGAATCCGGTTAGGCTGGAAGCTGACCCCAGCATAGGGAAAAGGCTAGGCAGATGATGATACGTAAGAATAGAAATTAATAAAAAAAACTATGCAAATTATTTGTAAGCAACTGTAGAACGAAATTTCCATTTGTAAGAAACTAATTTCAATAAAAATTTAAGCAAATGGCGTCTTTCACCATTTCGTTAAGTTTCTAAATGAGAATTTAATTTAAATAATATTGCTTAATTTAAACAAACGAGGTAACATGATAACACTGACCTCTTGGGCAAATCTATACAAATAAACAAAATTGGAGTGTGTTTGAAATATTAAAATAACCGCTTTTTACTAAATGCATATTATGGATGTATAATACACGGTACATATACCAAAATAACATTTTTTTCAATTTTTGTGTCTGTCTGTCTGTTCCGGCTAATTTCTGAAACGGCTGGACCGATTTTGACGGGACTTTCACTGGCAGATAGCTGGTGTAATAAGGAGTAACTTAGGCTACTTTTATTTTAGAAAAAAATTGGGATCCGCGCAAAAAAATTCTTCTCGTTCGGATGGTTTAGGATACATACCATTGATTTTTGAAACTGTGTTTCTAAGACCAGCATCAAGTTTTACAAGTGTCCATAGGCAATGGCATCAAATTCAGGTCCTATACCAGAATTTTGTCTACTTTTTTTAATGACCCTATACTGTCCCACCGCTGCCGCGCTGGGCAAAGGCCAACTTTTTCCAGGAACACTTTTATTAATTTTGGAAAACTGATTACAATACAATAATTACGATTAATTTTATTTATAATAACCAGCCTAACAAATCAGACTTTCTCATAATCAGTCCACAGGTGAACATATGCATCTACAATCGCACACAATCAATAAGACTTATCAGATCAAACTCAAACTCAAACTGAAACTCAAAGCATTTATTTCAATTAAACCATTTACAGGCACTATTGAATTGTCAAGAAGTCAGTCAGTTAGAAAAAATGAAGCTAGTTGCCCATTCCAAAGCGTGGGTACCTATGGAGAAGAACAGGCAAGAAACTCCATGGGCACTCTTTTAAATCAAAATAATGTGGTTACAAAGTTTTGGTTACATCATTCATGTTAAAAATTATACATGTGAGAACGATGCAGAACGTTAAAAGCGTCCATAATGAAAAGATGAGAAAAAACAACAATTCAAATAATAAATTAAAATAAGCCATGGCAGCAAAGAGATGACCAGTCCCTACTGACGGCGCCCGTTCACGAACATGACGCATGCATCAGCACCATTCAGCTCAACTATTTTGAAGGGAGCTAAATGATCCAACACATGGGCCACCATCAGCGAGACATTTGAGTGAGCATGACATACTCTCAGCCGCCAGAGCACATTCAAGTCAATGAAAGACGTACCCAGTAAATGGTAGCTTTATAGTGTGTACATAGTACTTACACATGTGCATGATCGTCATTCTAAATCTACACAACCAAAAACATGCTCGACATTCAACTCTCCCTTTGCTTGCACCCAACACCACACATCACACAGGCACACACACACATCCATCTATAACACATTCGTCTTTCTGTGTGCGTGTATATTTATCAAGATGAATGTCCCACAGTTCATGTGACAAGATCAACAATGCTTCGCGTGTGCTGGCACCGGATTTCCACGTAACAAGCGAACCTTCCGGATTGACTGGATAAAGGGGATTTTCCACTGGCCTGAATTTAGTAATCTAATTGAATCAGTTACTGAATTTAAACAAGTGTAATCGCATTCAGCAAGTATGCCTCCTTAAAAGTAACCTAATTAGAAATAATCTACTCTATGTCGCACTTTAACCCTAACTACTAAATGCGAAAGTGAGTTTGTTTGTAATGCGCTTTCACGCTAAAACGGCTGAACAGATTTGGATGGAATTTGACAAACAGATAGACCATGACTTGGATAAGGACATATAGGCTACTTTTTTATCCTGGATCGCAGACGAATTGGCGGCTGGCCTCTGTTTGTTTCGGAATTTCTTCTCAGGAATCAGTCAGATAGGAATTACCGGCGACATCTACTTATAAAATATTGACCAAAAAATTTACGCGTAAAAGTGTGTCTTAGAGATCTTCTTACAGAAATCATCATCATCATTATCTGTAACCTTTTCTAACAAGCTACTTTCTTCTTTGTTAGATTTGCCTTTTAATACGTTTAATGCTCAAGTAAAATCCAACCTTTGTTCAAAAGCATACTATTCCATCAACGACTACTTAAACGATAAGAATAGTTGGTCGCCCTGGTTAACTCAAGACAATTTTTATGTTCTTTCTGCAGAATTAGCTTACTGACAGGTTATATGAGTTCATATAATTGTTTTTTTTTTTATTTGAGAGTTTTAGTCTATTCTATAAAATCTGTTATTTTCTAGCTGTGCTGCTGGAGAGTTTGTTCCGCCACTTCTTCTCCCCAGCGAAAGCACTAGGAAGTGGTGAAGGGCGGGCGTTTTGGGGGACTGTCTTTTGTAATTTTGACGTTAGAAAAGTGCTGATTCTCAGCCTAGTTTGAATAAATGACTTTTGATTTTTGTGCAGACGGATTCAGTAACTAACTCAGGGTAGTGTGTACGGAAGCATTCGAAATATGGTATCTTCCTAAAAAGACGACTGAATTCAGATGACTGAATTCAGCCTAGTGGAACAGCCCCTTTACGACTGAACCTTCCGGATTGGCTGGCTTGATTAATTGAAGGAGCATTTGTATTGTACTGTATTGTTAAGTTGACTTTTATTATGATATGGCACGCGACAATTATTTAGTATTGTTTTTTAATAGTGTCTCTTTTATATTACTGTTTATTTTATTAATAGTATTTTCTCGTTACTTTTCTTCGTGATATTGATACTGCTTATTGTCTTTATTAAAGATATATTTTATTAAAAAAAGCAATATACTTTCATTTAGAATACGGTAATAAAAACATTGTAGCTGTAAATAAAATGGGCTGACTAACTCTGATTTATGAAAGAACTCCACCACCCACAGATATAAATATACCTAGATAACGCAAGAGCACCTACTTCGCGTGCCAAAAATCGCACCAGTTTCGCGCTCAGTCCTGCGTACTGCTGGCTGGGTGAGCGTGAGCGAGAGAGCGCGAGCTTGTGACGTAATAGGTAGTCAAAAAGTGGCACGCTTAGTTTTCATACAGTTCGTGATACTTGCGTTATCTAGGCATATCTATATCTGTGGTTCCATCTTACTCATACAACTTTTTAGAGTTGTATCAGCCCCAACTTACGAGCTGTAGGTCGTGAGTTCGCAACCAGGCAGGCACTTTACTCAAAACGATAAAGGAAAACATCACAGGACTATGGCCCACCCCTGTGAGGCCTGTGTCCCAGCAGTGGGAACGTTATAGGCTGATTATACTACGGTATTCATTTCACTGTACATAATACGAAATAAAAGAGGCGCGACTAACTTTGATCTGATTTCTGAAAGGCCCTAAATCGTGAGTTCATGACCCCTTTCTCCGGAATTTATAATTAGAAGAATAGAATAGAATACTCTTTATTATGTACACCATATAAATTACAGACATAAATATAGAAACTTTACAATGGGTGACACAATGAACGGTCTTATCGCTAAGAGCGATCTTTTAAAGACAACCTTTGGATGGATTAAAAACGGGAAAACGGTTAAGTATATTGAACAGAGAATTGTTGAGGTCGTTAAATTGTTACCTAAATATCTTGAAAGATAAAGGTAATCTATATCTAAATCTCCATCATCATCTGCCTAGCCTGAACTATGTTGAGGTTGGCTTCCAGTCTAACCGGATGCAGCCGATTATGTAAATCTATATTACATCTATACTTCACACTAATATTATAAAGGCGAAAGTTTGTGAGGATGAATGGATGTTTGTTACTCTTTCACTCTCTTTTTCTTTTTTTTAAGCCACAAAAACCGAGCTATAAAGGGGATGGTCGCTAGTTTAGGATATAACGCCAAGTGATTCATACAGCCGATACTCAAACAAGATTACACAACAACAGGTCCACAGCCCCCTTAACACCCATAGATTCACTCGCAACAAGTTTCTAGTATACACTCCATATCCTTATTGTTCTTGTTGTTTCAATAACCCAGGATGACGTAAAGACTTAGTCACGATGAAAGTCCGGTGTCTGGCTGAGTGGTATCACGTAGTAGGCGAACACGCAACTAAATTGACTGTTTATGTAAGGGCTATGACTGTTGCAGGACTTTAGAAGGATATTGAGAGTAAAAAAGACCGGCCAAGTGCTGCACCCTAATTGCGTAACACACTATCAATCGGAATTTGAATCATTTTGAAGCCAATTGCTAATCCATTGCTTCATAAGTTCGAAAAATTTGTCGGCTCAACAGGTAAATAACGCAATGAATGTTGTTGAACTGTCAAAATGAAACCGATTCCGATTGATAAAGTGTTACGCAATTGCCCCACGGGTCGGACTCGCACACGAAGGGTTCCGTACCACCGTACAATATTTAACACTACATATACATGTAAAAAAATCACGTTTGTTTTGCGAGAGCCCCCCTTAATTTATTTTACCCGGTCAAGCGTCGCGGTTCGCCGATCGGCGACGAAACAATAGAAAATCAATTGTGTCTCATTAGCGGCGCTTGACAGATTAATTTAATTATTTATTTTTAAAGTGAATATACAACAAAATATTCTGTGAATATTTCAAGCCTCTACCCGTTGCCGTTATTACTATCGAACAAATAACGGCAAAAAAATCACGTTTGTTGTATGGGAGCCGGGGGTTCCCTACATTTATGTTCGCATAACTCACCAAAATGTAGGGAAAAGCTAATTGAAGTGTAAACTTCTTTAGTGGCGTTGCATACTTTTAGTAATGGGTAAAAAATGTTAAACTCGCGTCAGGACATCGCGTCAGGACACGTGACCGTCAGGAGAGATTTCTTTCTACGGCGTCGCCAACCGAAGTGAAGTGACACACGGACACAATGGATGGATGGATGGATGGATCGATGGATGGATGGATGGATGGATGGTGATGGAAGTGGAAGTGGAAGTGGAAGTCGAAGTCAAAGTCGAAGTCGAAGTGGAAGTCGAAGTGGAAGTCGAAGTGGAAGTCGAAGTGGAAGTGGAAGTCGAAGTCGAAGTGAAAGTCGAAGTCGAAGTGGAAGTCGAAGTGGAAGTCGAAATGGAAGACGAAGTGGAAGTCGAAGTGGAAGTTGAAGTGGAAGTTGAAGTGGAAGTGGATGGATGGATGGATGGACAGCTGATGGCTCGACCGTCTGTGTAGTAGCCACACTGCTGTGTATTCGTAAAATTCGTGTATAAAATAAAAAATATGGAAATTGAACAAAGTGCATCTATTAATGAAAAAAGTGACGCAGAAATAGTGAAAAAAAAATAGTTATATTAATTAAATTAATAATTGATTTATTTCAACGTTAATATTCAAGTTTTCACTTCTGCCGGCACTCCCGGAGTGCAACCCGTCTTTTTTTTTTTCGCGATTTCATGTTTGGTCCCATAGTAAAAGTTGTTCATAATGATGAGTACAATGACCCCTTAAGAGGAAAACGGTAATTAAAATTTCACCCTGAATAGGGTACACCTCTCCCTATCCCTTATAAGCCAAAATACAAAATGAAAGTGTTATTCGTTCTGTTATTTCAATCCTGAAAAAGGCGAAACATCAGGCATCGGTTGCTACTGTCCTGCCAAAGGTTGCTTAATGGACGCTCCAAACCTCATTCCTTGCAAATGCATTGTATTTAACAATACCTACGCACCATATTTCAGACACTCCAAAATCTCTCGACACCTTTTATCGGTTTCCATTTATCGACAGCAAGTGATAATATGAAACCAAAAAAGTCATCACACTTAGGGCCCGTTCATACGTACCACAATCACACCACATCATAATCAGCCTATAATGTTCCCACTGCTGGGACATAAGCCTCCTTTCGGTGAGGGGAGTGGGTCGTAAAACACCACGTGGGCCCAGTGCGGGTTGCTAGATGTCACGTGACTTAAATTTTTTGGTGCTAGAACATCTCTTCTCGCCAAGATGTTTCCTTTACCGTTTTGAGAATAGGTGATGAAATCCTACTAATATTATAAATGCGTTTGTGAGGATGGATGTATGTTTGTTACTCTTTCACGAAAAAACTACTGAACGGATTTGGATGAAACTTTACAGTAATATAGGTTATTCATCAGAATAACACATAGGCTACAATTTATAATGATTTTATGTAGTTTTGGTCATAATATAACGATACGTGTCAATTAAGTCGGAAAAAAATCTTCCATTTAAGAGCTATCTTGGCGTGCGCTGCCTAAACCAATGGAGTTACATAAAGATGATGTACCGCAGGATTGTTTGTCTTAAGTAGATCTAAATAAAAGTCCGCGACAGCATATATCTACCTTTTATGTGCAAGCCAGTACAACCAAAATTGTGAACCATAAATCTAATTAAATTTGGTACTATTTTACAATGCACATTTAGTATATAATTATCAAACTCTTATCAAAATGAATAAATTTCTCGCATTAAGTATTTAATGTAGATAAACTTTGTCTTTCACACTAAGTAATTCGGCCGAACAGTTTAAAAGTTATCACGATAATAT
Source organism: Amphipoea oculea (assembly GCA_945859645.1). Classification (NCBI taxonomy): domain Eukaryota; kingdom Metazoa; phylum Arthropoda; class Insecta; order Lepidoptera; family Noctuidae; genus Amphipoea; species Amphipoea oculea. Next base: position 6,375,319 of record OX243869.1, on the reverse strand, counting down.
GATTGACTTGAACGGAGCGCCTAACGCCGCGGCGGCGGCCGCAGCACGGGCGGAGCGCGATGCGGCGTCGCAGTCGCGGGGGAGGGGCGAACAATGCAATCCAAGCAATGACGAGGCATGGCCGAGTGCGCGACGTCGGTATACCGGTTTTGTTAATGCGTAACTTGGACGCCCCGAGACTATGTAATGGCACTAGATTGCGAGTCAGGGAACTAGGCAGGCATATTGTTAAGGCCACAATTTTAACTGGAGAAGCTAAGGGTGAAAATGTTCTTATTCCACGCATCCCAATAATACCCAATAACTTACCCTTTAATTTCAAACGTTTACAGTTTCCACTTAAAGTTGCATTTTCTATGACCATCAATAAATCGCAAGGGCAAACTTTGAAAGTAGCGGGGATACATTTAGGCACGCCCTGTTTTTCCCATGGGCAGCTTTACGTAGCTTGCTCACGTGTTTCTAAATCCCAAAATCTTCTTATTTACGCTGAACAAAAAAAATCAAATAACATAGTATACAGGAGTATATTGCAGTAAAAACACAGATAAATTAACACAGATGTTCACCTATTCCAATTACGTACCACATAATTCTTTAGTTATTACAAAATCTATTAAAAAAAACCGGCCAAGTGCGAGTCGGACTCGCGCACGAAGGGTTCCGTACCATTGTCTATAAAAAACGGCGAAAATAACACGTTTATTGTATGGGAATTTAATATGTACTTAATTCTTATTCGTATTTGTTGTTATAGCGGCAACAGAAATACATCATTTGTGAAAATTTCAGCATTCTAGCTATCACGGTTTATGAGATACAGCCTGTAGACAGACAGACAGACGACGGAGGCTTAGTAATAGGGTCCCGTTTTACCCTTTGGGTACGGAACCCTAAAAACCGCAGCAAAATCCGTTGCGTAGTTTTAAAAAATTTAAGCATTCATAGGGAAAAAGAAAGCTTCTTTGTTTTATACTATGTAGTGATTAAATACAAGTAACATTGGTCCGACCTGTTTAGTTGTCAGTGTTTAGTAATCCGTTTGTGCTGGATAGGATAATTTCAAGCCTACTTTTTATAAACACACCATACAGGTAAAGATTGATGAAGAAACCACTGGACTTAGCATTTTGAAATTTGCAGAGTTCTATTATAGCTTAAAATAATGAGCACTTAGAAAGGAATTCAGATAATTCCACCCTCAAGAGATACCCTCTAAATATTAGGTATAGGAGTTCAAAGATTGTATGGAAACTAATTTTGAAGTTAGAAATCTGGGATGTACGATGTGAAGGTACATTAAAAAAATATCAGTATTTAAAAAAAAATGTCACATAGCTTAATGTGGCAGACCAAATTCTACGCGAGCGAAGCCGCGGGCAAAAGCTAGTAATTTACATAAAGTAAAGCGCCTGTCTGGGTTCGAACCTACGACCTACAACCACTGTTCCCACACCACACCACATTGCATGTTTTCTTTTGCATCTACAAAATGTGGGCAAGCAGGTGGTCATGTGTGAAGAAGTTGCAGCGCCACCTTCTTGCATTTGCGTTGTGGTTTCGTTGTCGCTAGTAGGTGCGATGTAGTTACATTGTGGCTAGTGTTTGCAGACAGATCGACTCCGGCTGTGCGACTGTGCGTCGTCGCGTCGACGCAACGTTGTGGCTATGATGTGGTCGGTATCGTCTTTATGTGGTCGGTATCGCCCACACGATTCATTTTGACGGTCAAATATGGTCCGTGTCAATAGACTATTATCACAGAATACTTAAAGTACTACGTACAGAAAGGCCACTCCCTTCCCCGCACTAACATCAGTTACCGCACCTCACCCCGCACTTCGAGGTTACCGTCGCAGTTCTTTAACAAAGAGCGCTCGCAAACACAAGTACCTCACGCACACATTCATACGTGTACAAACGTAATTTTTTAATGTAGTAGTAGTAGGTAATTATTTTGCGAGCGTTGTATGGAGTGTCCGGGGTGTGCTATTATTTTCATACAAGTTAGCGCCACGTATAGTGGTTGTGGTGTGACAGTGGTACGTGTATTCGGGCCCTTATAACAGCGAATCTTAAATACCCCAGAAAGTTTATTGCCCAGGTCACCGCAATCGTAAATACAATACTATAAACGTCCAGATGGGTGCGTCCACATTGACGGTCGAATATCGATTTCCATACAATTTGACAGGAACCTGTTGATAAGTTCAACAGGGTGTCGAGCATTTACATTGGAAGTAATGACGACAAATAATACGCTCGGTAAATATCGGTGCTGTGAGTAGGGTGTCCATACTTCTAGTAAATTAATGAAAATTATTCTCTTTTCTTTTAGGTACCTACCCTTGAATTTCAAAGCGCCAGGGTAGCCCTTTTCTTACGTTTTTAACCGACTTCTAAAAAAGGAGGAGGTTCTCAATTCGAATGTTTCTATTTTTTTTTTTTTGTGTTTGTTCGCGCATAACTCCGTCGTTTGCTAACCGATTTAAAAAATTCTTTTTTTGTTGGAACGGGTATACTTCCCAAATGGTCCCATGAAAATTTTATCGAAATTGGACAAGCGGTTTTTGAAAAATCAACAAAAATCTAAAAAAATATTATCTACATTGTCTACATTAACGATCTTTTTGTTTACTTTTTTGTAGGGTAGGTACAACTAAAAAGTGAAAAATAAAAACTTTTTTAGAAAAAAAACAACCGACTTCAAAAAAAACACTACAAAGTGATAAATAACTTAAATTTCGGAAGTCGGTGTCAAAAAACGAAAATGCGGATTCAACGACACCGACTTCCGAAATTTAAGTTATTTATCACTTTGTAGTGTTTTTTTTGAAGTCGGTTGTTTTTTTTTACAATTTACAGGTCAGATTCAATTTTGTTGTAACTCTCCTTATGATTTTCCCTAAATTGTTACATTATTATGTATTGTATCAGACTGCATGTACCTCACTTTTTGAAATAAATAAAATTATGTGGGAATAAAAGGGCTGAAGATAGAGGAAAAACACAACGAACACAGATACACTGGTTTATTCGTTTGTACATAAAAAACATCTTAGTGAAAAATCACGTCTTTACGTCTCCCCCGTCATTCCAGAAAGCCAAGTGTCATTACCCTTTTTAAATACCTTCCACGTCATCCCCGGAACATAAAGGGCTAAGGAACAGTGGCGTGCATTGGTTTTCAGAATAGGTAGGCACTAGGCCGGGTCTAGTCTGGGCAAACGCGGTCACTAATCAGAAAAAAAGTGAGGTTAAAAGTGTGATTATTTGAGTAGGCATGCCTACTTAAGGGTGATAAATTGCGAAGGTCAAACGTCATGGTATTACGCGGGAGACGAACGTATTTTTAATTTTGTCGTATTAACTTGAACGAGTAAAGATAAAGACCAATGACAATGTGCGAATAGTACGGGAACTGAGTAGGCCGTCTGGTGACTGCCTACTGCCGCGCGTGTTTGTATGAAGATGTTGATTTTTGTTAGGTATGATAATTTAGTGAGTTTCTTAATGGGGCACACACACTAAAATGTAATTGACAGGCTTATGTTGATATATCGAGGTAGGCTCTGCTTATATGCCTATATGCAATGCACGCCACTGCTAAGGAAGGAACACGGATGGGTTTTAGTCAGTAAGAGTCTGACACTCCCTTCCGCTCCACCCAGAGCGGGAGGGGTCATTTGATGATTCCCCATCCATAAAAAAAAAAGGCTGATTATGGTATAGTTTCTACCTACTCGTACCCGTAGTTTGTTTTGGCAATTCTATATTTTGTCTATGTCAGTACATAGTAAACAATACATAAAACAATCAGTGCAAGAACATCCACACACACCACACACACACACACACCACCACCATCTTATAATTCACCACAGTCTTATAATTTTTTAATTTAAATTTTTTTTTTCAAACTTGGAACTGCTCTACTGGACAGTAGTCTTTTTGCGGAACCGACATTGTTAATAGGGACCATCGATCTATGTATGTGAGTTTAACTTAATAATAGAAATAAAAAACAACTAATATTAATCTGTCCATCCGTTAACATGGTGACCCCAAAATCGAGGGAAACCCGCCGGAGCGTTGCGTCATACCACGAAAGGCTTTCATATGACGGATTCGACATTATCGTATAATTTCTGATTGCCTTAAAATTTCTCATTTTTTGGGTTCCGTACCCAACGAGTGCCAACGGGACCCTATTACTAAGGCTCCGCTGTCCATCTGTCTGTCACAGGGCTGTATCTTTTGAACCATAATATATAGACACTTGAAATTTTCACACAGAGTGTACTATACGGTATCGTGTTACCCAGTAAATGGATTGTGGAGGTCAGATAGGCAGTCGCTCCATGTAAAATACCGGTATTCCGCTGCATCCGGTTAGACTGGAAGCCGACCCCAACATAGTTGGAAAAGGCTAGGCAGATGATGGTACGGAACCCTTCGTCTGCGAATCCGACCCGCAGTTGGTCGCTTTTTATTAACATATATACATGCATATTTCTCTATAGAAAGCTTTTGACGCAACCTTCGATATCTCACGTAATAACACGATTTCATTCACACTTTATTAATGGAGGAATTCCATTAATGTTTAATGTGTTATGTTAGGTATTTATAATTTGTATGATAGTGTTGAAGGATTCTCGTTTCTTTAGCCCATTGACTTATTACTTACTAGCAGCGCCCCGTGGTTTCACCCGCGTAAGTGTTGCATAACTATCCTATAGTCACCCCCTTTCTAACCGTATCATCATTCACACAGTTCATCCATCGTTTCTTTAGACTTCCTCTACTCTTATACTATACCCCTCGATATTCGTACTCAAAACTGTCCTCACGACATTTTCCGCATTCCTCCGCTTCACATGCCCAAACCATGGCAACTGATTTCCACACAACTTTTCAGTTACCGGTGCCACTTTCAGACTTCATCTTATGTACTCATTTCTTATTCTATCCATTCGTGTAACACCGCATATGCCTCTTAGAATTCTCATCTCAGCTTCATGCAATTGCCTTTCATTCATCCCTTTTGTGGCCCAACATTCTGCAGAGGAGCACCATTATGGCCTTTCATAACGGCTACTTAAAATGTGTATTCGTCTTGTAAACCTGTCATTAAGTTGTTCATAAAATTCATAACTTTACTTGTTCTTATGCGATGAAATCTGTCTCTCAGTGTAGACGGCAGTATCGATGATAAAATCAAACTGTTGCAAAAGACATGTTTTCTACATATATTATATGTCACGAAGGTGATACCACAGCCTATACATTATACAGTCGTCCGACGAAAACGTCTAGACAGGGCAATCGTGCGGGGTGTGAGGGGCGAGACGCGGGAGGCGCGAGCCCGAACTGCATTCTGCCACCGCGGCACCGTATTGGTAGTTCGGGACACAACTTTCAGGGTTGACTTTATTATTGTTTTAATTTATGCATAATATATAATTAAAATGGTGCATACGACGTGTGCTGTAAAAGATTGCAAGTCGTCATCTCGCATTAACAAAGATCTACGATTTCAACAAATTCTTAAGTCTTTCTTTTCTAATTAAGTTTTTTTTTCCATATTTTTTTTTTTCTTTTTGACACGGATGTCATTTTCATGGTTTGTGAGGTCGCTGATAACGATAAAGGGGTCAAAATCAAAATTCAAGATGGCGGCTGATGCGAAAATTTTAAACTTTTTCGTCATGGGTATCATTTCCATGGCTTTCGAGGACGCTAAAGCCGATAGTGAAGTCAACACGAAAATCCAAGATAGCGGCTGCGAAAATTTTCTAATTTTTCATCATGGGTGTCGTTTCCAAAGTTTTCGAGGGTACTGACAACGGATATGAGGTCAAAATCAAAATCCAAACTGGCGGCTCCAAAAATTTTCAAATTTTTCATCATGGGTGTCGTTTCCAAGGTTTTCGAGGGTGCTGGCATCGAATATGAGGTCAAATTCAAAATTCAAGATGGCGGCTGCGTAAATTGTTAATTATTGTTTACAATAATAATGTTGAAGATGTATTTCATCAAAATTTCCTAAGGGGCCTCTGGAAGTTGGCTTCGGCCCCTCGTACGCCTTCCAAAGGACCGGGACCCTGAGGTCCCGAGATTATGTAAAATGTTGATGACGATGTTGATCTTAAATAAATAAATTAATTAATTAATATTGTTTACTTGAGACAACCCTAGCTGTCGCGACAATTTGTCGGCATTTACAACAAGATCAAAGGCGTCGTCCTACTGTATCTTTTTATACTGTGGTGATACGGTAGCGCTTTCAATACAACCAGAAACACGACATATCACGAACGATGGAACAGGTCGAATGATTGCTATCAAGCGCAGGTTAGGTACTTTAAATCAATCTGCCTAGCCTTTTCCCAACTGTGTTGGGGTCGGCTTCCAGTCTAACCGGATGCTAAATACCAGTATTTTACATGGAGCGACTGCCTATGTGATCTCCACAACTCAGTTACTGAGTAACATGCTAACACGATACCCCCCCCCCTTTTAATATTTATTTATTTCTGTAACTGCCCGTGACATCACAGTGGCGGGCCCTATCAGAATACCAGCGCTACGACATTTATTTTTTAAATGTCGCAGCATCATGCTGAGATAGGAGCCTTTTGGCCTCGTATAGGAGTTTCTGTCTCATTCTTCTTTTTGTTACTTTTTTGAAGTGTAAACTTCTTTAGCGGCGTTGCATACTTTTAGTAATGGGTAAAAAATGTTAAACTCGCGTCAGGACATCGCGTCAGGACACGTGACCGTCAGGAGAGATTTCCCCCCCCCCTCTCTTTCTACGGCGTCGCCAACCGAAGCGAAGTGACACACGGACACAATGGATGGATGGATGAATGGATGGATGGATGGATGGATGGATGGTGATGGAAGTGGAAGTGGAAGTGTAAGGTGAAGTGGAAGTGGAAGAGGAAGTGGAAGTGGAAGTGGAAGGTAAAGTGGAAGTGGAAGAGGAAGAGGAAGTGGAAGTGGAAGTCGAAGTCGAAGTCAAAGTCGAAGTCGAAGTGGAAGTCGAAGTGGAAGTCGAAGTGGAAGTCGAAGTCGAAGTCGAAGTGGAAGTGGAAGTGGAAGTCGAAGTGGAAGTGGAAGTCGAAGTGGAAGTCGAAGTGGAAGTCGAAGTGGAAGTCGAAGTGGAAGTCGAAGTGGAAGTGGAAGTGGATGGATGGATGGACAGCTGATGGCTCGACCGTCTGTGTAGTAGCCACACTGCTGTGTATTCGTAAAATTCGTGTAGGTATATAAAATGTTTAAAATATGGAAATTGAACAAAGTGCGTCTATTAATAAAAAAAGTGACGCAGAAATAGTGAAAAAAAAAAAGGACGGGTTGCACTCCGGGAGTGCCGGCAGAAGTGAAAACTTGAATATTAACGTTGAAATAAATCAATTATGAATTGAATTATTAATATAACTAATTTTTTTCACTATTTCTGCGTCACTTTTTTCATTAATCGATGCACTTTGTTCAATTTCCATATTTTAAACACTTTATACAACGTGTAACGTTAAATGCGCAAAACCTCAGACACCCCAACAGATTTTTAATTCAATTGACCTATTTCAGAAAGAAAAAAAATCATTAAAAAAATTGTGAAGGTTTTATGTGCTGTTTTAGTTTTACTGGCAATTCTAATCGTTTCTTGCGTCTGCGACGACGCTCTATTGAGGGAGGAGTCGTCACCGGGCCGCTCCGCGCCGCGCTGAAATTATTATTTACTATCTACGCTCCTAAAAAACTTAGGTTATCTTTGAACAGGGATTTAAATGTTTCCATCACACTTTTCCAGGCTGTGGCCAAATTAATGTTGTCATTACAACGCGCCAACATTCTCACCATTTCACAATATTAAATGTTTGTGTACAAAAACGCCATAGTCGCGAAATTCGCGCGCACGCGCCGCCTCGCCGGGGGATAGAACAATTACACCTGTGACGCATGTGCCGGCGCCGCTCAGACTGAAGAAAAGTAAGTAAACATGGCCACTGTCACGTATTTCACACGCCTCGCCCCGCTCCCGTGCAGGTCGTCATTTCTCTTTCTAACCCTTCATCATCATCATCATCATCATCATTTCAGCCGAAAGACGTCCACTGCTGGACATAGGCCTCCCCCAAGCACCTCCACTTCGACCGGTTTTGTGCTTCTCGCATCCAACGAGTTCCTGCGGCCTTCACAAGGTCGTCGGTCCACCTTGTGGGAGGCCTTCCAACGCTACGCCTTCCGGTACGCGGTCGCCACTCCAGAACCTTTCGGCCCCATCGGCCATCTGTTCTGCGAGCAATGTGCCCTGCCCACTGCCACTTAAGTTTGGCAATTCTTCGGGCTATGTCGGTTACCTTGGTTCTCCTGCGGATCTCTTCATTTCTGATTCGATCCCGCAGGGAAACTCCAAGCATAGCCCTCTCCATTGCCCTTTGGGTGACTTTCAGCCTTCTAATAAGGCCCATTGTGAGCGACCACGTTTCAGTGCCATATGTCATCACTGGCAACACGCACTCGTCAAAGACTTTCGTCTTGAGACACTGCGGTATGTGGGACGAGAAGATATTGCGTAGCTTCCCGAACGCTGCCCAGCCGAGTCGGATTCGACGATTGACCTCTTTCTCGAAGTTGGACCTACCTAACTGGACAGTTTGTCCCAGGTAAATATACTCGTCCACGACTTCGAGTGTAGCGTCTCCGATCTTCATGAGAGTGGGTGTTACATGGGCATTTGACATGACCTTCGTTTTGTCCATGTTCATTTTCAGACCCACTCTTTCAGAGGCTCTACTGAGGTCATCGAGCATTGTACTGAGGTCCTCCATAGTCTCAGCCATGACTACTATATCGTCGGCAAACCGAAGGTGAGTTATGTACTCGCCATTGATGTTAATGCCAGCTCCTTTCCAGTCCAGAACCTTAACCCTTTCTAACCCTTAGGTTAAGTTTAAGTTAAAAAAAGATAGCATTATTGTTTACTTCAAATTGTCTTATTCATGGTACTTACTGTACGGAAGATTCGTATTAGCATTGAAATAAGAGCTATTATTATCCTGCGTATGAGAAAATTTAAATTGGTCGACAACAACTTGTGTTTGTTTACCTATTTTGGCGGGTTTGCGTATGTGATGGCTTGACCTATTAATAAATAGACACGGCAACGTTTTTAATGAAGATTTTTTGAAAAATGTGACCTATATTAAAAAGTGGTTCAATTGATTCTGCTCGTTATTCTGATCAAACTATTTTCAGGTTTTGCGCATTTAACGTTACACGTTGTATACACGAATTTCGTCACCGTCCCCGTCCCCGTCCCCGTCAACGTCACCATCACCGTCACCGCCACCGTCACCGTCACCGTCACCGTCACCGTCATCACCGTCACCGTCACCATCACCGTCACCGTCACCGTCACCGTCACTGTCACCGTCACCGTCACCGTCACCGTCACCGTCATCACCGTCACCGTCACCATCACCGTCACCGTCATCACCGTCACCGTCACCATCACCGTCACCGTCATCACCGTCACCGTCACCGTCACCGTCACCGTCACCGTCACCGTCACTGTCACCGTCACCGTCACCGTCACCGTCACCGTCACCGTCACCGTCACCGTCACCGTCATCACCGTCGGCGTCACCGTCACCGTCACCGTCACCGTCACCGTCCGTCCGTCCGTCCGTCCGTCCATCCATCGCATCCATCCATCCATCCATTATCGTGTCTCACTTGGTTCACTTCGGTTGGCGCCGCCGCCGTAGTAAGAGGGGCGGGGGGGGGGGGGGGAAATCTCTCCTGACGGTCACGTGTCCTGACGCGATCAACGCCGCTAAAGAAGTTTTCACTTCAAAAATGAGTTATATTAATTAAATTAATAATTGATTTATTTCAACGTTAATATTCAAGTTTTCACTTCTGCCGGCACTCCCGGAGTGCAACTCGTCTTTTTTTTTATATAACTTGGTTTTTTTTATTTTTTACTGTGTTTAGTTTAGTTTGTGATCTTCCTGTACGAGTCGCAATAAATACTTTTTCTTTCTTTCTTTCTATACCCCTTGCCAAGACTTGTTGTCAGACTTTCGGGCTTCCGACGACCCGTAACAACTGTCAAATATCCAAGAATGGCAGCCGGGATAGACTTTCCTCTTATTTAATCTCTTCCATTTCAAAATTTCCGTGACACTTGGCTTCATAAAAACGTAATACCATGTACAAATCCGAAATGAATCGTGCCTTTCAACTTAGGAAAACGACTAATGTTCGTGATCTTCGCATTAAAGACTTGTCAATATAAACATCATCTTTACAGACATAAAACCTTATGCATTATAACTGTTAATTATGACGCACATCAACCTACCCGAAACTGTCAGATTTTCCCAAACAACTTTGAACCTTATGTTTCGGTGATAAAGTTGAAAATCTATTAAATAAATTTGACAGATTGTAGTAGGTTGATGTGCTGGCGTCTGTACATACTTACTTTCGAAATATGTTGTCGTCATAATAAGTATACCTAGTCGTAATCTCTTATTATAATTATTTAACACTACCTACTGGATTTGAAAAGTCAATATACATAAAGAAAACAAAAGACGGATGTTTCGATTGAATATGAAAGTTAAAAGTAAATTGATATTTCATTTTTTTTTACAACTATATCTGCCTGCGTATTCGCCCTCGAGGATGTCGGACATTATCCCACGGGAATGTGCTACCGGGACAAAAAGTAGTCTATGCCCTTCCCCAGGATGCCATCTATATCCTTTGGTATGGAGATAGATGGTATCCTGGGGATTTATAACAATAAAAAATATATATTATCAATACCTTTTTGACGTTTAGACGTCACTCAACTTTAAGCAACGTTTGCAGATAAAGTGGTTATCAAGTGGATAAACTTTTCGAAAACCTGAACTCTGTTATGCACTTCTGGACACTCAGTACAGTTATATAGCATTCTGAAACAATCTAAACAATAATAATCTTTGAACAATTTTCCAATCAATTCAAAAAAAGAATAACATTTAAATATGCGTCAGTGTCACAGTAATAATCACGTAAAACAAATCTTATTAACAAATCACTTATACGAACTCACAACAAATCCTCTCAAATCTGTTCTTAATGAAGTAATCATAGCCTTTCACAAACAAAGCTAGCTATTACGAAACGATTGCCCTTAACGTAAGCGTTCACCTAAAATGGTCAAGAAGCTGCGCCGGCGCATCTGATTCTCGCGTTCACGACTCCGCATGCGTAATCTTTACGCTGTCACTTGTTTGTCGATGGTACAATTTGTAAGCTGATATTCAATAATAATTACGTGTATGAGAAAATGAGATCGTTAGATGAACAGCCTTAGCGAAGGGCAAAACTTTTTTATCTATATTATAAAATTCGAAGTCCTGACTGACTGATATATCAACAAACAGCCTAAATCACTAGTCCTAGAGACATGAAATTTGGAGGGTGTGTTCTTTGTGAAGAGTAAGTATTGGCGGAGAAAGGGTTTTTCAAAATTCCACCCCTGAGAGGGTCGATGGGGCGAGGGTGAAATTTCACGCGGACGAAGTCGCGGGCTGAAGATAGTGGCCTAGATTCTGTATTTCCAGAGGTTTGTAGAGGTGTACCTAATACCTACTCCTATCATTCTCTTGTTGTACCAACGTAAAAGAGGGTGAGCTTATTGTAATTATCCGGGCACAAACAAAATCTCCGGGCTACTACCTACGAAGAAATTCCTACACGAAAAACGTAATAAAATTTGTCATGACACGAGGAACCTTGAATTCCAACCTCCGCAGTTGGTGACAACTAGACCAACGAGGCCATAGGGCGTTCGCTACGTTAAGCGTGCGCACGCGACGGTTGCACGGAGCGGGCGCCACTGCCACAGTATAATACAGTAGAACATCTTCATACAAACGTGCCGCTCTCGGTTTGAATGTGTGCGTGCGCGCCGCGCGCCGTGTCGGCACGCGATTTCACGCACACGCTAGCATAATATATGAGGGAATAAGGTGGCGGCAGTGCGGGCTGTGCAGCGCGACTGTGAGCACGCGCGTACGCTACATGACCGGCTGCGTTCGTCAACTCTCGCCGGCGGCGGCCACTTAAATTACGAGTATCATGATGACTTCAAAAAGGGGAAAAAAATATTGTAGTGTTTTCGGGTGCCTCAATAATGATTTCGCAAACCCGGACTTATCATTCTTCATAGTTCCTACTCAACCAGAAATGTAAGTACCTACTTATACTTAAATATTATTAGAAAATGTGGTATTGTATTGTTTATTTCACAGTTTATTTGCTTTATTAAGAGCGTAGCCGAGTCGCATTTTTCCATATAAATGTATTCCCAAATTTACTTTCTGAATACTATGTTTAGAGCTAAAGTTAGTTACCAGTAGCAATCAAACACAAGGAAATGAAAATATTTTGTCGGAAATCTTACGTTCTGACTATGTACCAATACAACATGAGCTACCGGAAAAACATGCATTTTTTTATGTTTGTGGCGCTTTGTTAAAAAAATGTGTTGCTTACCATAAGAACTGCGATTTTTTAAATAATTACGTCGACGTTAATCAACGAGCGTGTAATTTAAGTGTAGAATCTAGATACACCCATTACAGGAATTACGGCAAAGATCGAAATTTACTCATGATCCCACCTGATGATTTTGTCGATAATGTAGAAAGGATGGAGCAGGTGTTTCGCAAAGCGTTCGAAAAGGACCACATCAACATTAAAATTGGCCGGTCAATTTACGATCAACTGAATGATATAGAATTTAAGATGCCCTGTCCATGCTTTCCCAAAAGCTTTTTACAAAAACTTTACATAAGAATGAGAATTTACTTTACATTAACAAATAATAATAAAGCGTTCCGGACGTGCAGAAACAGGAGAAAAATTTTCTCGGTATCAAAGAACAATGTCAGATTTCGGCTCACACAACCTTTAAAATTAAATTCACGCGGACACGAAGTTTTTACCTACAACAATTTAAATATAAAATTCTAACTTCTAAAAAAATATTTAGTTCTTTTCGAGAACTGTTCCAAAAGAAAATCATTTTAATAAGTAGGTAATCATTTTACAAATCATGTTCTTCAATTACAGGTTTTTCTTTTTTTAAATAAAACAGTGTCAGGTCAGTGTCAGTTACCTGTTCTGCCACTGTAATCGATTATTCTAAATAATTAAAGCGATTTACTCTTTAGTTTTTATTTACCACCTCACAATTGTCTTTTATTATTATTATTATTTATCTAAATAATACGTTCGTCGTGTTTATTAAAACACATTTATTATTTTTTAAAGAATATAAGAACGAAATTCAAGAAATCGATTTTCCTGATCTGTATTCGATAACTTAATCGCCTTGTACTGGCAACCAGCAGTTCGCCATTAAAATAATTAAAAAAAAAAAGACGGGTTGCACTCCGGGAGTGCCGGCAGAAGTGAAAACTTGAATATTAACGTTGAAATAAATCAATTATTAATTTAATTAATATTACTCATTTTTTTTTTCAATATTTCTGCGTCACTTTTTTCATTAATAGATGCACTTTGTTCAATTTCCATATTTTAAACACTTTCGGTCTTATTCATAAAAAAAGCCTATTGAAGGTTTAAACCATTCATTAGTTAAAATGCTCAATAGGCCTTTAAAACATTCGATAAAATTTTGTATTCATAAACGCTTCATAAACGTTATATAACTAGAATGTCCTACAACTTCTAAATGTTGCCATTATAATGAAGTCATCTAACAAATTGGCCAACACATTAAATCGGCATACGAGAATATTTGTCTACGAACCGAATATTTGTGTCCATAGACATTATTACGTATGAAAAACTAATTTATTGTCTACAGTTTCAATAGTTTTGACGCGACAACATCATGGTCGTCATGGAAACAATATGAATATGTCAATGAATGAATTTGATATTGTATGTGTCAAACTAAAAAACTTTTGAATATTTTTTTTGTATTTAAAATAAATGAAATTAAGACCGGAGACTAGTTGCAATAAAGGGCAATGAATTGAATATTGGTTGGAGGAGGATAAGGTGTGTACCTACTGTTACAGCTAAAATGTGTTCAAAGTAAGTTATGTTTTGTAAACATTCTCAATTTCTTATACTTATGCTTGCTTTTGCTTCTAATCCTTAGATTTTTTGGAAGAATTGGTCAGGGAGAGGTCTCCATAATAGAAAATAAAAACACTGACACAAGCACTAACGCTAAACAGGAGCAGCCTGGCATGATTTACGAATTAGGTGCCTATCCAATTTACAATTTTACGAAGAAATTCGTTTGCCTGTACAAAACTCATTGTAACAAAATAAAAACCCGCCATAAGAATAAAAATGACTGTTATTTTGTTGCCGCTACTGATTAATTAAATCAGTATAAATAAGATAATGAAGAGAAAGAATTTGTAACATTAGTTTTGTATTTCAGGTCAATAGGAGTAGGACTAGTAAGGATGGTGCTTCACTACGAATAGCAGAAAATAAAACGGCCTACAGTTGAGATGGCACAGATGGCAAATGAAAAGCAAACATTTTAAAAATGTTGTTCTGCTTGCACAAGTTTTAGAAGCCAAATTAGAGTTTAGAGTATTGTTCAGCCGTGAACAGGCAAGAGTTACATACGCCAGCGTCAGCATCAAGACCGACATACATTCGTTCCACATAAATTAGTAATTAGTAAATGAATAAATTAGTCATCAAGCTGGAGTAGAGTTTGATTCATCTTCCATAATTCCTCTCACTATGGCCAAGACACCTTTAGCCATCACCAGTTCTATGAGTCTGTGGGACCGGCAATGACAAAACTATTTCCTGTGTACACATTGCACGACGTACACAAACCCTTATTCCTACCCAAATTCTGTCTGTTCCCGTAGGTCTCCCGTAGGCTTGTATGATAGGTTAGGGTGTTAGGATAACTAGGGTATTAAGTAGTTGCTGTAGGTTTATAATCAGTAGGGTGAGGTAACCATAGATACCAGGCTCAATTGTTACAAACTTAGCCATACTGTATGCATTTGGAATAACAGCCGTACTAAGCTGTAAGTCCCGGTGCGTACAAGTATTATAAAAATAAACTGATATTTGTATACAAGCTTTATATTAATGAACTACTCCCTAAATTTCTTCTCTTTTACTTTAGATCTTGTTGGCTCAAAATATTGCCACTTCCATGTTGTCGTCGCTGGCAGCGCAGAGGTCACTTTGACTGCATGTTTTGGGTAGGACAAATAAGGCAGGATAGGACGTGGAGCATGTTTTGCAACATAGCTTCACAGCCACACCCTACTGGAGCATCTCCCTGCAGGGTGTAAACTTCCGTGGTCGACACGGAAGCATTGTTTTCACACAAAAGCAGCAATGTCCCACAGTGTTTCTTGTTGCAATAATGTGCTTCGTTATATTTTTCGTCGCTTCTATTTTGTATTGTAGGTAGGTATATAATAATAAACTAAATTGGTTAAACAGAAGTTCAAAATAAATTAAATACAACTGCGGCTCCTCGAAGTACTATTGTTTACGAAACTGACTTTTCAAACATTTGTACGTCAAATGTCATTTTCTTCGGCCATCTTTGTCGTGTCTCACTTGGTTTACTTCGGTTGGCGCCGCCGTAGAAAGAGATAGGGGGGGGGGGGGAATCTCTCCTGACGGTCACGTGTCCTGACGCGATGCCCTGACGCGAGTTTAACATTTTTTACCCATTACAAAAAGTGTTCAACGCCGCTAAAGAAGTTTTCACTTCAAAAAAGTTTTTGCAGTTCTGTCAAAATCGCGCGCGCCAGTTAAAACATATTGTTGTTGTCGGTGTTTTTCTAAGTGTACGTTTGTTTCCTTCTCGAATTCATCTGCGTTTGCGTTATAGACTTATTGTGTTATATTCATACCACACATTTTGTGACAATGTACCATCAACTACGTTGTATTAATTGTGGTATAAATGTGTTCCGGATGGAACGGCATTTAGTTGAATCTGACGATGTCCATTCATTGTTACGGCAATGGACTTCACTTTTGAGGTAAAGTACGATTTTTATTATTAAATAGAATGTCAACTGTTTTAACTAAGCTAAATGTTAATTTGCAACACAACCGTATTTTGTTGGTTTTAGATTCCAAATGACAGTGTTGTTTGTCATTACTGTTGGTTATTAATTAAACAAACAAGTAATCCAACAAGTAGCAATGCGCCAACTGAATCAATTGTGCATCGCAATCTTTGTATTGGTTGCGGTCATTCATTGCATCGTGTAAAGTCTCACGCCTTCAGAATTCAGTTCAGAATGAGAAGATGCTATCAGACGCGTGATAGAGCAACAATAACCTCCAATTTAAAATGTCTGAATAACTTCTTCTGTAGAAGTTCAGTGTAAAAGTGGATATTACAGAAAAGCTTTTGACATTAAACTACACAAAAAAACGTAAGAATTTTCACTGTCCATGACAAATTAATATTGAGCCAAAGTTACTATGGACATCTGACATTGTTCTTTGTAACTTAGTATAATTAATGTTATGTGAATAAAGGCTTTTTATTTTTACTAAATTTATAAATTGGTAAAATATTCAATCATAATATGCTTTTTAACCGACTTTTTATTAACCGACTTTAAAAAAGGAGGTTCTGTATTCGACCCGTATGTATGTATGTATGTATGTATGTATGTATGTATGTTTGTATGTCCGCGATTATCTCAAAAACTACTGAACCGATTTTGATAATTCTTTCATTAGTGTAATCTGCATACTTTCAGGAAGGTTTTAGTATATAATACATTAGGTAATTATTCTTATGTACGAAGTTATATGCATAAATGTACTGCCTCTCCGGCATTTCTATGTGAATTTTGATGATTCTTCGAGTCGTGTCTTCAATTCTTCAATGCACTAGTGTTAATTGAATTTGTGTGGGGTAGGTACAACTAAAAAGTGAAAAATAAAAACTTTTTTACAAAAAAAAAACAACCGACTTCAAAAAAAAAAACACTACAAAGTGAAAAATAACTTTAATTTCGGAAGTTGGTGTCAAAAAACGAAAATACTGAACCAACGACACCGACTTCCGAAATTAAAGTTATTTTTCACTTTGTAGTGTTTTTTTTTTTGAAGTCGGTTGTTTTTTTTTTTTATTTCATAAATTTAGATCAAGTGCTGCTTGTTCGAAAATATTAACTAAAAGTAAAAGTGACAACCCTGGGGATCAACGCAAGAGTAGGCTAATAACTCGACGGGCGGCCTTAGATAACGTACTGTATATTTACTGTACTGTGCCACTGCGGTGCACAAAACCGTCGCACGCGTCCGAGCTAGAGAGCGATGATGCTCATATTTATCTTTCGACACAAACACGCGAGGCTTAAATATCGCTTGGTCTTGTTCGCCTTTTTCATGTTTGGAAAAGCGACACTTCGTTGAAGTCTTTTGCAATGCGCCCGCGCCGAGCGAAGAAAACTGGGACAATCTCTTTGGTGGATTTTTCCTAACTTACCGACACAGACTTGCATCCTAACGAAGCTAATAGAGTCATTGCCATTGTAAGCTGGCCAGATAAGCGTTTAATGTCCTCACAAATATTTATGTAGTTATAGTCAGGGAAACTAATTGTTTAGCAGATTGGTAACCATTTCATATACCAGTTGTGGCTTCTTACGGACAATTACTTTGACTATTTATCCTCAATGGTCTAAAACAGAACAGATGGCTGATGGGGCCGAAAGGTTTTGGAGTAGTGACCGCGTACCGGTAAAAATAGCGTTGTAAGACCTCCCACAAGGCCGACCGATGACCTGGTGAAGGCCGCAGGAATCCGCTGGATGGGGGAAGCACAGAACCGGTCCTAGTAGCGATGCTTGAGGGAGGCCTATGTCCAGCAGTGGACGTCTTTCAGCTGAAATGATGATGATGATGGTATAAAACAATTTAAGGGCTAACTACTCATTTTACTGATTTGGATGAATGAATGAATGTAATGCACCGACCCCAACGTGGTTTGACCAGACTCGATTAATCGAATGAATTCCAAGATTCGCACTAGCCCCTGAAGCCTCATGTTTCATGGTGCTAGGGAAGACGTGCCCTTAAGATAGGGAAGGATTTATGAGCCGTACCGGACATGCATCCTAAAGCAGGCATCGGACTAGTGGAGATGAGCAATAATTTATCTTTGGATGGGTCATCTTTTACTCATTTTATCATCCTGACATGAAAAAAATTAAAGGACACCACTATTTCCGCCAAACGCTGTCCCCTCATCCCTTAAACGTTCTATTTAAACCACGATGCGTTAAGTCAAAGGGCAAGTGAGTGGCGACGAGCTATCGATACTGATCTAGATAGTTCTACCGACCGGTCTCGTAAATGGAAATGGAATACAAGGATTCACAGACTGGTCTGGTATACGAGACGTTATGCAATCAGTTAAGTTAGTTAGTTATTTCTTTTAATCTATGGATAGTAGACGAATGGTAATCGGTAATGATGGTGCAACGTAACCTATGCTTAGTTCTGACGAATGATTAGAAATGTTCATGGTGCTTGCATACAAATCAATCGTCAATCATGTAGTACTGTGTTTCTTCATAGACTCTGAAGTCAACCAGGAAATTATGGTACTGCATAAGCATAACCGACATAGCCCGAAGAATTGCCAAACTTAAATGGCAGTGGGCAGGGCACATTGCTCGCAGAACAGATAGCCAATAGGGCCACGAGGTTCTTTAGTGGCGACCGCGTACCGGAAAGCGTAGCGTTGGAAGGCCTCCCACAAGGTGGACCGACGACATTGTGAAGGCCGCAGGAACTCGTTGGATGCGAGAAGCACAAAACCGGTCGAAGTGGAGGTGCTTGGGGGAGGCCTATGTCCAGCAGTGGACGTCTTTCGGCTGAAATGGTGATGATGATAAACATAATCAGCCTACAAAGTTCCCACTGCTGGTACACAGGCCTCCTGTCTTTGGTTCTTTGGTTCTAGGACGTGCCTGTTTCCGCACGATGTTTTCCTTCAACGTTTTGAGAGCAGCGGCGATGGAATTATTTAGGTACACAAAGTAAAGCGCCTGCCTCGGTTTGAACCCGCAGGTCTATGGTACTGTTATCCTCATTATTAAGGTATACCTTGAATGCAAAAGTGTCTGCATCCTTATTGCTAACTGATCATGATGCAATTTGATAGAAAGAAAACTCGGTTCCTGACTAAGGATTAAGAGCTCTTGAATAAATAGTTGCAGGCGGGCCGCGGTAATGGCCCAAGTTGCATACATTTCTTCAGTAGGTTTGCTTTCATCTCGGAAACTCAGATCTTGAACGATGTTGCATACAAATCAGTGGATGACGGTAGATCTAAAGTGTAGGACGAATATTCAAATGATGGTGTCTCCTCTTAGGTAGTTTATCGTCGTCATGTTGTCACGCCAAGAATACGTTTAGCACATTCTAATTTTATCAACTTCTTCTTCGTGTCGCTGGCATGACTGTATTTTAGATCTTGTTAACTCAAAACTTTGCCACTTTTACGGCGCGGTCGGTGGCAGCACAGAGGTCACTTTGACTGCATGTTTTGGGACACAGAGGGCAGGATAGAAAGTGATGGTCACCCATCCACGGACCAACTGCGGCAAGTATAGCTTAAACTGATCCATCGACCCGTGCGGCTGTTATATTACTTAGCCACTACCGGACTATAGCTTAACATTACCATCCATTTTTAATTTGATATATCTTCTTTTTTATAGGTATTAGGGCTGAATCTGCTTTAATTATAATTTATTTTAATGCTTGTAAAGTATATGGGATTGGGTCCTTTATATTTAAAAGGCTAATAATGGGTGACGCATGTGAGTTTTGCTATTTGTGGCTAAGTAATAATAGCCGTTCAGGTCGATCGATCAGGTTAAGCTACGCTTACCGCGGTTGGTCCGTGGATGGGTGACCATCTTCACATACCAAGACCCCTCCGTGCCTCGAAAAGCACGTTAAGCCGTTGGTACCAGGTGTCATTCGTGGATCTTTGACAGTCGTTACGGTCGTCAGTAACCCGAAAGTCTGACAACCACTCTTACCAAGGAGAATCGTATTAACCCAGAAACATAGTTGTGGAGGTCAGATAGGCAGTCGCCTCATGTATAATACTGGTAGTCAGCTGCATCCGATTAGACTGGAAGCCGACCCCAACATAGTTGGGAAAAGGCTAGGCAGATGATGGGTCTATTTCTGTAAGTAGGTTTCTTTTACACGTCAACAGTATACGACTCCTAAATCGAGTCACAATGCATTTTGTTATTAGTTCTATAACTTTTTACTCAATAGCTAGCCAGTGACAGTCCCGTCAAAATCGGTCCAGCCGCTTCGGATAGTAGGAACACAAAGACAGACTATTTTTTTTTTCTTTTTTGTTTTAAGCACCGTAATATACTTTCATATGCATTTGGTAAAAAGACATTACAAACGGACACTTCAGTTTAATTTATTTGTATAGATTGAGATTGTAAGCCAATATCTAGTTTACATAGTTTAGTTTTGCGATGCATGAAGAAGCCTCCTCGTGTAGCGCAGTTTGTTCCGCCAGTTACTCAACTGAACCGAGCGCTCGGCGCATCCTGGACAGTCACACCCAACACCTTATTTGACTGGCCAATTCTTCCATTGCGTTGGTAGGGCTAACGCCCGCCTGGTTTGCGGCCACCCTCCCACCGGAGTCAAGCAGCCTGCTGTGTTTCGTCGATGCGTGGGAGTTCCAGTGGCTTAGGCATCTTCGGGGCACGCTCGTTCCATCATAGACCTCATCCATCGCTTTCCATCAGGCGTGATCAAGGTCGAGAGCGGGCCCATTCAGCAATAAAAAAAATGTAACTTAAAAACGTTTGACACTTAATGAGTTCGTGGGACTACTTTTGGTACTTATTTTCCCTACCTTTTAAGTAAGTATTTATTTTAAACAAAAAACCGGTAGAAAACACAATATTAATGACAAACTATGGGAGTTTTAATAAAACTCTTGTTTAGCTATTTATTTTATCTTAATAAAACTGACAAATTGGTGAAATTACTAGAAAACATTAATTTTGCCTGTCACGTTGAAACATTGGTCTAGACAACATGGGTACCTACTGTCTTTCTACGCCTTAGCTTCCTTGAAATAAGGTTCAAATTCCAAAAACACTAACAGCAATAGCTAAATCCCCTTTGACATCAAACAAACTTACATTTGCTGCTAATAATAGATTACGCCGAACTATTTTCCTAGACATTTTCTTTTTTAAATTCCTTATATAAGTTTGTAGAAAATACGCATGCGGACGTAAAGTAAGTTACAATTTACGTAAATATTACGTCACAGCGAGTATCCATATAGGCGCAAGAGTCGACCTACGACATATGACCCACTAGTGATGTAAAGGTAATTTTCTTTTATCGATATTTCTGGTTGATGGCACGCAATATTACGTAACTTTTATTGTGACTAATTGATGTCATTATTGGATATAATTATAGCTTGATTAATAATGACGTGTGTAAGACAATAAAAACTGGATGGATGAAACTGTCGTAATGTTTTTATTGACTTATCAAAAACACGTTTAGTAAAACAGTAAATAATGAAAGCTTACGTATTGGCCATTTTCTTAGCGTACAAAGCTTCCATTAATCATCTACTTATGAAACATAATGCAATTGAAGTGATGTCATTCTATGGTCATTGGTGCTTGTTCCTGTTATCGTTATACGTACTAAGTGAAGCAACAGCGATATTCTAAGTATTAACTCCTAACTCATATTATTATTGATCCGGATTTTTTTTATAATTTAGGTCGATACTCCAAATGCAAAACACATGGTAAGCCCAAACACTAAACTATCGATACGTATGAAGTCATCGACAAATAAAATTAACGCAAAACCCAACACTAGCACACATTATTGCGTGAAGAAATAGATTCGGTACCGCTTGCCCCATAGTGACGCCATACCTACAAAAGCTTAATGAGATTTTTATAACGAAACAAACAGACACTAATCAGCACTCTAATTGCGTAACGCACTATCAATCACAATCTGAATAATTTTGACAGATATTGCTAATCCATTGCTTCATATGTTCGAAAAACTTATCTGCTCAGCAACGTAAATAACGCAATGAATGTTGTTGAACTGTCAAAATGAAAGTCATTGCTTCTGTTAGTGCGTTACGCAATTACCCCGCTGTTTTACATAGGTACTAGAAACTATTACTCCATAGAATACTCTTAACGACGAGGTTTGTTATATTCAAATTTTAAATTAGAGCGATGCGACACGGGCGTTGCCAATGCGTTGTGCCGTTGCAGCGCAGTGATTTCGACGCAGTTAGTGCTACACGAGCGCTGCGATGTCGCAACGTAACGCAACACAGCTTATCCCGACGTCGCACCTTCACGACGTCGACCTCCACCTTCGATATTCTAAAAAATACTGCGCTGCACTCCGTTGTCTCCCCACAGCACCCCTCCCTGTTTCGTCTCCCAGGTCCCTTGTCCAATACGCACGCGTTCCGTCGCCGCACGTCGCCGTCAAACGCACCGTGTGGCATGACGCTCAAATTTATAATGTAGAACTACGGCACGTCACCGCTCAGGCGTCGCAGCGCCGCCGACGCAACGCATTGGCAACGTCCATGTGGCATCGCCCTTAGTGAAGACGAATATATATAATTAATTTTGTTTGTAAGCAAATTCTATTGTTTGAAGTAATGCGATTATTTTTTAACCGACTTCAAAAAAAGGAGGAGGTTCTCAATTCGTCGGAATCTTTTTTTTTTTTTTTATGTATGTTCCCCGTTTTCTCGAAGACGCCTGGACCGATTTGGAAAAAATTTCTTTTTTTTGAAAGGGTATACTTCCCAAGTGGTTGCATGATCATCAGGTCAGGATCTGATGATGGGATCCCAGGGAAATCGAGGGCAACCTTCAAATTTTATAGGCACATAGTACCATTTTCATATATTTTCTAAAGCTGTTTAAGTATTTGCATCTGATAATCATCATCTCAGGTGGATGAGCTGATGATGGAAGGTACAACTCCTCAACGGCTTGGAGTTAAAAGAAAATTCTTTCAAAATTATTTATAGTAACACTCGTGCATTTGCTCTCGGAAAGCACGTTTTGGTGTAGTGGAACTGATGATGAAGACCACAGATGGCCACCGGAACTACTCAATAATATCTCCGTACTATTTCACGGGTTGCGATTCGATACTTTAACATGGTTGCTAAGCAATTTATGCTCGTCACAATGTGAATGGTGTTATGGAGCTGATGGTGGACCAGGAGAACTCTTCAACAATTAACTTCCCTGCATCGGTAAAAGCAATATTTTGTAAAAGGCGATGAGAAAGTTGACACTAGGCTATTGTAACTGAGATAAATTATAAGCAGACCCACTAAAAAGCGTGAAATCAAAACTTTTTAACAAAAAAAAAACCGACTTCCAAAAAAACACTACAAAGTGAAAAATAACTTTAATTTCGGAAGTCGGTGGCAAAAAACTAAAATACAGATCCAAAGACACCGACTTCCGAAATTAAAGTTATTTTTCACTTTGTAGTGTTTTTTTTTTACTTAGGGATTTCTTAATTGATTAAGAGTATGTCGTCCCGGTACAGATGGTTTAATTTAGATAAAATGGACCCGGGAATGTTGTGAAGCCTTGAACCTTTCTCATTTCTGAGACTCGTAGGGACGTGAAAATATTTTGGCGGGATTTTATCGCGCATTAGATTTTCAACTCTCGGTATTGAGCCTAGCATTGAGAATACAACAGAGCGCGTCCCAGCGCGTGAATAATACACCCTGTTAGATTCCCATCTCTCGGCACTTAAGCAATACGTCGAAAATCGCGGAAAAAAAATCGCCGCTTTGAAAACGCGCCCTACCGGCTTTCATTCTATCTTCTTACGTATCTTTCTCTATCTTTTCCTGCCCTAAGGAATCTTATCCATTATCCCGTATATATATCTGAGAATCCTGCAAATGTTGTATAAGAAAAAGGCCCACATTTCTTTTTTTTTTCGTCCCGTGTTTGACCCCTTTTCGTCCGGGCCAATCTTTTACAGTGATACCAAGCTCGTCCTTTCATTTGAAAACCCAGTAGTAATATTGCTTTAGTACTTTCCCTTTAGTGCCAGCACAAACTCTGCGTCTTGTAGCTGCGACTACACGCAAAGCTGTCGTTTGCATCTGCGATTAATGGTAACGACAAACGTTGTGCAGGAAGCGATAATTTTCTTTGGATACTCGCCAGAGTCGCTCGTGTTGAACTGGTGCATGCGACTGTCGTCGGGTGTTCGCGAGCACCGTGCGCCTAATCACTGGGAGAAGTAGCGAAGCATGTGACTCTCCTAGCCTGTCGTTGCGTCACTGCAACTCGACGCCAAGTGTGCGGAGCTTTGAACAAACTATATGAAAATTTTCGGCCGCAGCCTACCGTTGCGTCTAGTCGCTGAGCTGTCATTGGTGACACATTATTTTAACTTGAGAACAACTCTACACGTCCTTTAAAAAAGAAATATTTATAAATCAAGTGACAAGAGTCAAAATATTAAATTAAACCTTCTTTGTCTGCAGAAATAATGAAATTCCGGTGCGAGGCCAGATGGAAGTGAGCCCGTTGTACACACAAAAGGAATTTGAGGTAACATTTTGTATATTTAATATGATACAGCAGAACCCTAATGGTATGGTGGAATGGCATATTTTTAAAAATATATGGCCTAATTAAATACACCGCATTGTGTCAAGTCATAGTTAATGTTTTGTCAAATTGACTACCTACTTAAATTGCCCGCATAGTCAAATCACAACTGTCATTCTTTGACATTTGTATAAAATGGCTGTTACACGGCAAATTGACGTAGGTAGTGTTTCTATTTGATAAACCATTAATCTTTCTGATTATACATACTTCATTGTAAGTAGTGTGCTGCAAGGATATTTTGGCGCCTGAATGACATTAACATTACAGGGGGGCGTTGTTGGTAAACATTTGTGAAATTGTCACAGAAATTGTATTGACAAAACAAGATGGCGTCGTTAGTTCCGATCTTGGCCGCACGACAAAATAACCTTGTAACCATAGATTTATAATAACGCTTGTAACATTATACTTTGAGAGAAGAGTGGTGGCCCAGTGGTAACGGCTGCGACTTGCGAGTTGTAGGTCGGGGGTTCGAACCCAAGCAGGCACTTTACTTTGTGTAAATTATTTCATCACCACTGCTCTCAAAACGGTGAAGGAAAAGATCATGAGGAAACCGGTATATCCTAGAACCAAAAATTCGAAGACATGTGACATCTACCAACCCGCGCTGGACCCGTGTGGTGGATTACGGCCCACTCTCTCTCACAGAGAGGAGGCCTGTGTCCCAGCAGTAATGGGAACATTATATGCTGATTATGCTATGGCTGATTATTGTACTTTAACCAGCTATTGTTGCTACAGATTGAAGAAGAAGGTGGTGATGAATGGGAGGTGAGCAGATCCCGGGTACACCTTGGGTCCCTCATAGGTAGTGGAGCATTCGGCAGGGTGCATGCTGCTCAACTCGACATGCCAGGAGGAGAGACCATTACAGTTGCTGCTAAAATGCTTACAGGTAAACTTGACAAGTTACTGCTATTCAGGGGCTTACAGGACCTAAACGCAAGTTTTAGAATCAATAAAAGTATATGATCGACTACAGTCAAAATCAGAAACATAAGTATATGATATTCTTCAGGATATATGCTAGGTAGGTAGTGTGTTGAAAACATAATACAACTAATTTGATACACTACAAACAGAAACTCAAACTCAAAAAAGATACATACAATCATTATGATTTTTTGTCAGATTATTCTACAAGCAACATACTAAAGCACTAGTGTTTTTAACCGACTTTAAAAAAGGAGGTTCTGTATTCGACCCGTATGTATGTATGTATGTATGTATGTATGTATGTATGTATGTATGTTTGTATGTCCGCGATTATCTCAAAAACTACTGAACCGATTTTGATAATTCTTTCATTAGTGTGATCTACATACTTTCAGGAAGGTTTTAGTATATAATACATTAGGTAATTATTCTTATGTACGAAGTTATATGCATAAATGTACTGCATCTCCGGCATTTCTATGCGAATTTTGATGATTCTTCGAGTTGTGTCTTCAATTCTTCAATGCACTAGTGTTAATTGAATTTATGTGGGGTAGGTACAACTAAAAAGTGAAAAATAAAAACTTTTTTTACAAAAAAAACAACCGACTTCAAAAAAAAAACACTACAAAGTGAAAAATAACTTTAATTTCGGAAGTCGGTGTCAAAAAACGAAAATGCGGAACCAAAGACACCGACTTCCGAAATTAAAGTTATTTTTCACTTTGTAGTGTTTTTTTTTTGAAGTCGGTTGTTTTTTTTGTAAAAAAAGTTTTATTTTTTTTAGTCCATACAATAGATTTTTTGTAAATAGATAATTGCTTCATATTTTGCAATAAATTACCAGGGTTGTGTCATCGCGCTTCTCTTTCTTTTCTATGCAATCCGACAAAGACCGCGCTTTAGGTCATGTAGTCGCTACCTCGAAAACCTACTAAGCGAGCGAAAGTGATGCGTAGCTTCCCGAACGTTGCCCAGCCGAGTCGAATTCGACGATTGACCTCTTTCTCGAAGTTGGATCTACCTAATGGCTGCTACACACGTTACGAAAAATCATCACGATCGGACGGTACAGTTTAAACTGCACAGTTTTCGTAGTGCCCACACACGCTACTAGAAAACTGTACGATTATTCATTCGTTGAGCTATGGCTTCGACTGACGACGCGTTAGCAGTTGTTGGTTTATTATTCGCCATAAAAAAGCCAACCATTCGGACCGCGATCCTCGCGAAAACTGAACGACTGGCACACACGTTACGATTATCGGCACAGTTTCTTCCGATTCCGATTTATCTATCCAAAATTTCATACTGCTCCGTTCAACTGTACAGTTTTATAAAATCGGACAAATAGTACAGTTTTTCTCATATAGGTACACAAGTAGATTTATCGTTGCAGTTTGAACTGTACCGTCCAATCGTAACGATTTTTCGTAACGTGTGTAGCAGCCATAATAATAATTAGTTCAACTTATTGCCGCGGGACTTCTTTCTTGGGACGGACTCTACAGGCCCATGAGCTTTTTCTTTGGAATGACACCGAAGATGTTTAACAAGTTACTATTGGTATTTGCCAAACAACACGTCACTGGTCAACAGATCCGGGCGCTATTAGTAATTTCCCTCTTTCTACAGACATAATGAAAGACGACGTGATTCGTATACAGACTTGGTGTTTACCGAACATATTTGAGGAAAATAATGGACAAACACTTAACATTCCACCACCCGTGTTGTTTACACATTCAAATTCAAATAGCCTTTATGAGCAATCTTACAAATTAGTTTGACAATACAGGGTGTTACAGAAAGGGTATATCAATACAGACGGGTTGAAGAGTGTATCTGGTCTAGAATCTCTGTACAAAATTTCAGCTCAAAAGCAGTAACTTTGAAAATGCTTAATTTTTTTTTTATTTCGATAGATTATTAAATTGAAATCATAACAAACGTGTCACCGCACTACGAGGGTCATTATCCATTATCTGTAGTGTGTCTGTGCGCCTGGTACACGCACATCACGCCGCCGCGCGCCAGTGCAGCGCCGTGATGTCGAAATAAAAAAATATTAAGCATTTTCAAAGTTAATGCTTTTGAGCTGAAATTTTGTACAGAAATTCTAGACCAGATACACTCTTCAACCCGTTTGTATTGATATACCCTTTCCGTAACACCCTGTATACCGGATGATATTTTTTACCGGTTCCAAATTTTTACAGGATATTCTACCCATGAATATGAACAACTTTCACTAATGGGACCAACTCTGAAATCACGAAAAAAAATCGGCTGTTTAATACAAAAGTTCAATACCTCCTTGACCAAAATGTATGAAACAGCTGATTTTTTTTCGTGATTTCAGAGTTGGTCCCATAGTGAAAGTTGTTCATATTCATGGGTAGAACACCCTGTAACAATTTGGAAACGGTGAAAAAAATCACCTGTATTTAAATTAAGAGTTTACACATCCGAAATCTCCAGATTGCTTTGCTCTTTACTCCTTAGCATAGGCCTCCCCCAGGCTTTTCCATAGCTCACGACCGTGAGCTTTTCTCCTCCAAGTTCCTCCCGCAGTAGTTTTCCTCTTTTCCTCTTTCCTTCTCTGGGATACCATTCTGTCACTTCTCTGGCCCATCTTTCGTTTTTACCCCTGATGACATGTTTACACAAACACGTATAAATCGCCGTGCTGCCTCTTTGGTCTTGTGGTCGCATGCGCTAATGATGAGTATGAGGTCCTAGGTCGGGCAAAGCGTTATTGAGTTTTTCCATCAGAAACTCAGTCGCAGTTAGGAATCTGAATTTGTGCCCTATTGATGGCAATAGGCTCGTCCCCTATTACATTGGCATAGGAGCACTGGTACAGTCACGAGCACTAATATGTCTACACTTGGTGTATGATCCCTTGCTAGACCACACATTACTTTTAGATGAAGGGCGAATGGCATAAAAGAAGGTAAGTACTGAAACGCTACTGTATTGTCCAAAAGGTACTTATAAGTAAAATGAGCTTAATGGACTGATGGTGTGGAAATGAAGTGAGTGACGCAGCCCTTGTTGGCTGTAACGAGAACGCCTGGCTGGCTTGATAGCCCAACGCGAACTGAACTAATTATTATGAGTTGAAATTAATGTGTGGCGTGAACTGCTGAATTGCAGAATGTGCGGTTGCACCGTACACTTGGCAACTTTCAATTGCGATTATTTCGTGAAATAACGAATGCAGCGTTGAAACGATACTTTGTATAAACCTATGCGTTTGAAAATACTATGTTCGTGATAACATAAAATTTCATTCAAAAATAAAGGAGAAAATCGTCTTGGAATAAAGCCAAGGGTGTACATACTTATGCTCGTGACTGTACACCTCTGTTGTGCACTAGTATCTCCCGCGCCGAAGGCTAGTCTCCGATGAGATTGGCCGAAATATGGTCTGGAGGACTAGGTATGGATACGCCCACACAATCTTAGATCACTAAAACACATAAAAGGAGGATATAACTTGAGTGAACACTATCACATCACACAAATATTATAAAGGCGAAAGTTTGTGTGTTTGAGGGTGTGTTTATATGTATGTTTGTTACTTCTTCACGCTCAAACGGCTGGACCAATTTTGATAAAAAAATATGGAGGTAGCTGACACCCTGGATTAACATATAGGTTACTTTTTATCCCGATATTCCCACGGGATCGACATTTACGCGGGAGAAACCGCGGGGCGCAGCTAGTACATTTATAAATTAAAGTCGTTTTTCGTGTCTTGTCCGCGTTGTTGTTCTAAACTACGCAACAGATTTTAATTAATTTTTCACCATCACTTAGAGAATTTATTCCAGAAGGTTTATGTGTACTTATTATGTATTTAACTTACCTACAAAAATGTCGATGTTTTGCAAAGTCGTAAAAACCGTGCGAACACTCGAACAGGGGCGGGTCGCTAGTTTAGAAATAAATCGTAAAACCATTTAATGTGTATGCCTCGACCACAGTAGTCAGTGGCGCCATCTGTCGTATAAAGTGTGTACTACCGGCACTACTTGTAAACATGGCGAGTGTGCCAAGCGCTTTCTATAAAACTTCAGTGTGTTTACTTAGTAAATACTATGTTTCATATCGATTGAAATTGTGAAATATTTCCACAATAAAATTTAGTATGGGTAACCAAGCACATTAGCAGTCTTATTACTAAACAAGGTACATGTTTAAACCATCGAGTCATTTTTTTAATTGGAACTTCATTCCGACAAAGCTACAGTTCGAATTACACGTTAAAACCGAGTGTAAAGTTATCAGAAGAACGCTCGCTTGCTCGGAAGAAAGTTTAAAATACAATAACAGGCTCGGTTTAACTTGGACTAAAGTTAGAACTCATTTCGTTTACTTTCAATAAAAGATAAGAAAAACAAAAACAAATTTTTGAATTTGGAACCACGTTGTTGCGGGGCAACACAATATGGTGGCAGGGACAACGAACCAACTATGGGATTCAGCACATAATTCTGGCACCTCGGCGATAAAAATTTTCGTGGGTTATTAAAAAAAAATTACTTACTGTTCCATACGACATTTAACCGCGTAGGTATAGTTAGCGCCACGAAAGATGAGACTTGACACACCACGTGGTTTGACATGCGCAGTACACGATTTTAGGTCTCTTTAGCGGTATGAGGTCTGAGCGCGGGACGGGACCGGACGTCATAAGGGTGGCGGAAAGAGCGCGGGAGGCGGGGTCAAGTCTCATCTTTCGTGGCACTAACCTTTTGTATGAAACCACAGAAACAGCTGTTTTTTTTTTTATTATCATAACCTGATGAAATATTTCTACGCTAGGGGATCATGATGCGCTGAATCCGTGATCCGTTGTGGTGGTGGTTTGCGCGTCGATTTCAATGCCACCTTTTTCTTGTGGATGGTAAATCATCAAATGACTCCTCCGGCTCTGGGTGGAGCGGAAGGGAGTGTCAGACTCTTACTGACTAAAACCCACCCGTGTTCCTTCCTCAGCCCTTCGTGTTCCGGGGTAGCGGTAACCCTTTGGGACAATCCTGCTACCCCGGCAGGCTTCGGCCCTGGCACCCTGTGTTCACTGCCACCATGTGTTTTATACTCGTATTATTGTTTTATGCCGCTGTAATTTTCATTTTCTCGCATTTTAAACAGACTTCATCATCACATTACACTATCATACTTCACACTATCACACTAATATTATAAAGGCGAAAGTTTGTGAGGATGTTTGTTACTCTTTCAAGCAAAAACTACTGATCGGATTTTGATGAAACTTTACAGTAATATAGCTTATACATCAAAATAAAACATAGGATTCTTTTTATCCCGATATTCCCACGGGATCGAGACTTATGCAGGTGAAACCGCGGGGTGCTAGTTAACTATAAGTACAAAAACGACCAAAAAAGTCCTTAGCGTCTACATAATCACTCTTCACATAGTCAACCGGAAAATAAAAAATTACAACACTATTTTTCGGCAAAGACAACAAAATGTTTAGTTAATTTCGCATGCTCAATTATTATGATTACATAAACACGTCTAGGAAATGAAAGTTGGCAATCCGTAATATTCATGAATGCACTCTTGAACTGCTTGGTTCAAGTTAAGTATTTCTTAGATAATATTATAGAAACGTGTAATTTTACTCAAATTGCTTGCAAGGGATCTTCTGTTCTTTCAAATTTCCTGTGTTTGCGGAAACTAGAGTTATGAAAGACGAGGGCTCGTGGCTAAATAATAACAGCCGTACGGGTCGGTCGAAGGTTAAGCTACACTTGCCGAGGTCGGGCCTTGGATGGGTGACCATCCATTACATGTCAAGACCTCTGCGTGCCTCGGAAAGCACGCTAAGCCGTTGGTCCCAGCTGTCATTTGTAGATCTTTGACAGTCGTTACTGATAGTCAGAAGCCCGAAAGTGACAATAGTGACAACCAGTCTTACCAAGGGGTATCGTTTTATCCAATAGGTAACTGTGTTGTGGGTTGTGGAGGTCAGATAGGCTATCGCAAATAGTATTCAGCTACATGCGGTTAGACTGGAAACCGAAACATAGTTAAGAAAAGGCTAGGCAGCAGATAGCTTCTGCCCGCGACTTCGTCCGCTTAAAATTTGCGGCAACACTGCTTCCCTTTAGTGAAACAATTTTCGGAATCAGATCAGTAGTTCCGAAGATTTCCCCCTACCCGTGTCCCCTACATACAAACTCACTTTTACCTCTTTATATTATCACTAGCGACCCGCCCCTTCTTCGCACGGTTTTTACAACTTTGACAAAACAAACACTTCCATTTTTTAGGGTTCCGGATCACCTTGTTGTCCGTCCGTCTGTCTGTCTGTCAATACCCTTTTTCTCAGGTACGCGTGGAGGTATTAAGCTGGAATTTATATCAAATACTCAGGTCTACTGTCCCTTGAAGCTGTGAAAAAATCAAACTTCTAAGCCAACGCAATCAAAAGATACAGCCGTTTATG
The DNA here is from genome assembly GCA_945859645.1 of Amphipoea oculea. Taxonomy (NCBI): domain Eukaryota; kingdom Metazoa; phylum Arthropoda; class Insecta; order Lepidoptera; family Noctuidae; genus Amphipoea; species Amphipoea oculea. Next base: position 6,343,096 of record OX243869.1, on the reverse strand, counting down.
CCGCTCCGCTTTTGGACCTATTTTCGCCTATGTAATTTATGGTTAGATAAGCATGTCTTAATGCTCAGTTTAGAATTAGACACACATACTTAGTTCCGCGTACTTAAGTCCATTACAAACATAGGCTTCTCCGTTTTTCCGTCGTTTACCGCGCTGATCTCGTAATTATGATAAAATTAATTAGTTATGTAAATAGTCTCTAGAATATTACACAATACTCACGGAATTAAAACAAAATAAATTTAATCTTTCAACTCCAATTAATTTGTTAGAACAAAGTAAAACTGCCATTCACAACCACCCGTCAGACTACCGTATCGAAAATGACACATTTCGATTTGCCTTGCACCCGACAGCAAACAGCTGTCGGCAGAATAGTGGTCGTCTATTTGATTTAAACTGACATCGGGTTTAGGACTTGTGAACAACGTTTAAAGGACGCCTACGATAACATTGACTGATGTTCGATACGATACGGAAGCGTATCGAATGGTTGTGAATAGCTATGCAGGTTTCCTTTAGCCAGTAACCTGAATCTACCAACAAAAATGTTAACCTAAGTATAAGGTATCCAGGTGCAGGAACACTGGAACAATGGTGGCCCAGTAACGGCCGCGACTTACGAGTTGCAGGACTTAAGTTCGAGCCCAGACAGGCGCTTTACTTTGTGTAAATTATTTCATCACCACTGCTCTAAGACACGGTGAAGGAAAACATCGTGAAGAAACCGGCATGTGCTAGAACTCAAAATTCGAAGACATGTGCAGTGGCGTGCATTGCATATAGGCATATAAGCAGTGCCTACTTCGATATATCAACATAAGCCTGTCAATTACATTTCAGTGTGTGCCTCACAATTAAGAAACTCACTAAATTATCATACCTAACAAAAAATAAAATCTTCATACAAACACGCGTGGCAGTAGGCAGTCGCCGGAAGGCCTACTCTGCTCCCGTACTATTCGCGCATTGTCATTGCTCTTTACTCGTTCAAGTTAATACGACAAAACTAAAAATACGTACGTCTCACGCGTAATACCATGACGTTCGACCTTCACAATTTATCACCCTTAAGTAGGCATGCCTACTCAAATAACCACACTTTTGACCTCACTTTTTTTTTATGATTAGTGACCGCGTTTGCCTAGACTAGACCCGGCCTAGTGATTACCTATTCTGAAAACCAATGCACGCCACTGAACATGTGACATCTACCTCCCCGCACGGGGCCCGTGTGGTGGATTACGGCCTACGTCTTCTTACCGATAGGAGGCCTGGGTCCCAGGAGTGGGAACTTTATAGGCTGACTAGCAGCGCCCCGCACTTTCACCCGCATAAGTCTCGATCCCATGGGAATATCGGGATAAAAAGTATCCTACGTCTTTTCCCGGGACTCAAACTATCTCTATACCAAATTTCATCTAAATCGGTGCAGCGGTTTAAGCATGAAGAGGTAACAGACAGACACACTTTCGCATTTATAAAATTAGTATGGAAGTATGGATATGGATTATGCAACCATCTATAAGTAACCCTCATCTCTTCTCTTCCACAGAAGACGTATCAGAGGAAGAAGTTCAAGACTTCCTCCGCGAGATCTTGATGCTCAAACACGTCGGTTCACACAAACACGTGATACGGCTGGTAGCGTGCTGTACAAGACGGGCACCGCTTATCGCCCTATTGGAACATGCACCAAGAGGGGACCTGCTGTCACTCCTGCGGGCAGCGAGGGGGAGGCGGAAAGACGGTCAGGTCTCCAATGTTACTAGGAGGATTGACAGCTCTCAGGGAAGGCCGTCTGAGGCAGACTGTAAGTTTTTTTCCCTTCTTTTAGGCTGGCCGCATACGTCCGGTTTCCTGATTCGAGTTCCTAATCAGGAATTCAGATTCGGAGACCCTGGATGCACGCATTTCATACAAAATCGTCTCTAAGCGCATTCGTTCTTTTTCCGGACGGAAATATTCCTGATCAGGAAACTGAATCAGGAAATCGGACGTACCTATGCGGCCGGCCTTATGCCTACGACTAGGGAATGCAATCTCGACAAAAATTCAAAATAATTCCTCTAATTATCTGGCTTTGGAAAAATCAGCCCTATGAATTGAATATTTTATATGTTAAATACCATAAAAGTTAATAACAAAAAGAAATGATATGGCTACTTAATTTTTTATTTTTGTTATTTTTTATTTCATTTGTTGATCTTAGTTTTCCCTTAATTATTAAAATCTTGTACCATTGTAATGGTGCCCAAGACACAGGCTGTGCCTAGTTTGGGACCAACAATACCTCGATATTGTAATTTTAAAATATGGAATAAACGATTTTACTTTACTTTACTTTTAATTTACTTTAAAACACTTTTGGGTACAAGAATGCTTTGTAAGAAAAATTACCGTGTTTTGATTTTTTGGCTTTATTTTCATTCGTCTTTTAGTTTCATTAATTGACAGTAAAAAACACTTTATTTGTTCACCACCAGCAGCAACAATAAATAAACTAATATGGTTTTCTATTCTATCCAAAACGCCTGTGTATTTTCTGTGAGCAATATTTATTCATAAAGTCTTTTAATCAAAATATTTTGTCAGGAGCTTATATCCAAACAGAATTTACTGATAATGTGTATACCAATACTTACAATTATTCAGCACACACATTGTTTATTCCTATTTCAACGTTTATTTAACGATGTCAATGTCCTTAAATAATAACCTTTTAGTAAGACTACCTACCTCGTTGGTGTCTTCAAGTCATCTAGCGGTCGCAATCGCGACTAAATGTGGGATTATTCATGGGTTCGATTCCCAAGTCGAGCAAATTGTTATTGGGTTTTTCTTGTTTCAAATTTAATTTCTCAAGAGCACTCTGGAGTCTGGGAATGTGCCCAGTTAAACATAACTGGGGAAATATAGGTGAATTACGTGAGCCTACCCAAGGCAATAACATAGGCATAATGATATGTAAGCATAATCAACCTTTAATGTTCCCACTACTGGGATACATGCCTCCACTCTATGAGAGGGAGCGGGCCGTAAACCACAACGCGAGCCCAGTGTTGTTTGATGGATGTCACGTGTCTTCTAATTTTCGGTTCTAGGTCATGCCGATTTCCTCACGGTGTTTTTCTTTACCGTTTTGAGAACAGTTCTGCTTCAATTTTATGTAATTTCGATATTTTTCACTTTTACAGCCGAGTACACAAACCTCAGTGATTCGGACCCTGCTCTGTCGGATGGTGATTGCAAATTGTATATAGATTGTGATAAGAAAAGGGACCATTATGTAGCTGAACCTGCCCTGCGGCTAGACGGTGGGACTATGCGGGAATATGCACTGCAAGTCGCATTTGGAATGAGGCATTTAGAGGAGCGAGGAATAACACACAGGTGAGCTTCCAACATGCATTACTTAGTCAATTGGATGGCAAACACGCCTCCGGCCTACCAGATATTTAGACGTCACCGCTGACTATGGCCATCAATTCAAATCACCACCATCGCCTTCATTTCACCCGAAAGACGTCCACAGTTGGACCTTCCTGAAAGAAAAATAAAACCAAATAGATAAATAAAATTAATAAATCTTAACGTTTTTACAAACACCAAATTAGGTTACTAACTTATTAAGCTAGGTACACTTTTGAAAATAAAATAAGTTATTGGATTTGTTTACACACAAACCGTAGGTTTTAATAAGGTAGATTTATCTATCTATTTAATAATCAGATAGTTGTGAATGTTATTAAAATAGGTAACAAAAGAACGTCATTAATTTCGTACCCACAAAATTAAATGCCTATTATACATTAGTTACCTAGTTATAATATATTCCTACCTCTCATCTCTTAGATCATAATGTGGTGTGTAATAGCTGAAGTGGAAAAATGTCAACTAGCTTTTGGAGGCCATTTTATCTTATGATAGTTAAATCATGTTCAAGATATTTTATTCAATTGAAAGTCGGTATTTAAAAAATGTAATATGCTTAAAACATTTGAAATAAATAATTATATGATTGTTGTTTTTACGACCTCAAATAGAAGACAGGGGTTAATAATTGTAGATTTTCGTTGTAATAGTAAATAGAAAAAATGCTCAAGATGTTATTTCCCATAAGGAAATAGGATTTACTTACTTTTTTTCTGGCTGGCAATTTGTTTTTTGAGGGGCAATGTTCGACGTCAATGATGTCCTCTGCTGACTACTAGTGCCATATTGTGTCGAATAGCTACTTTCCAAATAAAACAATCTGTAGTTTTAGTAGGGCCCGTTACTCTCGTGACTTTTTTAATTTCTTGTCATAGCATAACATAATCAGTCAGCCTATAATGTTCCCACTGCTGGGACACAGCTGCCTCCTCTCTGTGAGAGGGAGTGGGCCGTAATCCACCACGTGGGCCAAAAACTGATTCGCAGAATATAATTAAGTTAAAATAACTCAAAATGTGCCTATCTTTTAGACAAACTTCGTAATAACATTAGGTAGAGGTACAGCAAGTATCCTACTTCAGAGTTTCAGAAAAGTTACAGGACTGTGTTTCATATTACTGATAATGATATTACTGAATTATTGTAGGTACCTAAGTCCACCGCCGATTTCATTTAGAAAATTCTTTTAGATGTCCTGCATGGAACCCCAACTGAAAACAAGATGTAGATACCTAATTCAAACTCAAAACTCAAAGCATTTATTTCAATTAAATCATTTACAGGCACTTTTGAATTGTCAAGAAGTCAGTCAGCCAGAAAAAAAAAAAAAAAAATTGAAAATGAATTATCCTTTTCCAAAACTATAAACACAATTATGCTTTAAATTAGAGTTAAAATAAATAATTTCAGAATACTTATTTACATTACTAATAAAAAGCCCACATATTGCCATCAAATTATTGAAAGCCCCTATCCATAAGGCGTTACGTAGGATTTCAAAACATCCAACGCGCAGGTCGGTTATGGTACGGGGAAAACACCGATCTTTTCCGAGAACTCTGCCCGTCAACACTCAACAGCCATTTTCCCGGGGCGCTCGAGCCCCAGATATATTTTATTTAAAACGTAAATCGCCACAGTTTGGAGCTCAGATTACAAACCAAATAATCCTGTTTGATGTTATTCCATCTCACATTATTACATTTATTTATTTGTACTGTTAAATTAAATTTAACAGTGAAATATTTATCTAAACGTTGAATAAAAACATCATAAAATTATAATTGGATAGCTGCCGATGAATTCCATTCTACCATTTGTGTAATTGGAACCCTATTATCGCAAAATCTATTGTTAAAATGATGAATAAATATATTGGAGTATCCTTATATTTTCTATTAATGTTTATTTTGGATCATAAAGAGCAATACGAAATAATTCCGTATTCATCGTGAAAAAAATTTGTCAATACTCCTGATAATAATGTTATAGCAATATCTTTTAGCCCGATATCTGGTTACTTTTTTCGCGTAGGCGTTTCCAATTTGTTAGTTATTTCGAAAAAAAACTCAACTGCGAATACTTTTGCTGGTCATTTATATTAATTTATCAATTTCGTTTACTTATGTTGTTTGCCAGTAGTTATACCAAAGACCTAATACGATCTTGTCTTACTTGTAATTTCGTGTAGAATGCTGATCTCTTTGACAAATTATATTGGATACGTAGGTAAACTTTATCGTAAAATGTTGGCAGGGTCCGATTGTAGCTCAACATTCAGCTTTTGATGTTGCCTAGCAACCGTTGCTAAGAGCCGACAAACCTCAAGGCTGGCGAATCATTCGACTTACCAAAAATTTCAATTCTATCACAACGGCACCAGAGTTTACTTTACACTAAATATGTTTGGGAGCGAATTTTATTTAATCACAAACTCATTAACTCGGATAATATTGTAAACAGAATAACTTTGGAACTGTATAATTTTATTAAATAATTTTCTGTAAGCACACACAGCGTTGTTCAATTTTAGGCTTCCGTAGCTAAATGGCAAAAGCGAAACCCTAATGATTTCTGTCTGTTTGTGACAAAATAAATGAAGCGCTGCAAATTCAACAAAATGCAGCGCTGTCCATAAGCGTGTCGGTATCGTTAGATCCCATAAGGTATGTTGGGGTAAGATCGATGCTGGGGTAAGACCGTATAGGAATTAAATTCTTTGCCTGCAAAATTAAATTTTGCTCCGATCTTCATCGTAGTAGAATAAGAATAATGATGGAGAACACCAATGTTTATTACTGCATTAAAAACATTGCCACATTAGGTGGGAATTTGATTCATGCGGTCTTATACCAGTGCTGATCTTACCCCAACATATTATAATTAAAAAGATTATGATATTTCTAAGTGTAGTAAGTAAGAAACGAAGAAGAGATATTATTTCACAAAGGACAATGGGTAATTCTGTATGGGCCCCGTACCCAAGTTGGTGTGATTAATATGTAACTTGACTTGCAAGAGTCTCTGAGTTATACCGTGGACAGACAGATAGACGGTCTTGGTAAAACTATAACAGAAAAAAGAGTTTATAAAAGTCAATTTTGAAAGTGAACTATTGTGTTCCATTATTTTATTCCTGTACTTACCTATGTAAATTAAAAAAAAATGATCGTGCTTCTATTTGTACTTAGGAATTTAACCAGAATTAGGCGTATATCAAACAAAGTTGGAAAAAAGCAAGAAGCACACTAACTGTAGCAATGGTTTTCATTTTGACAGTTCAACAACATTCTTTGCATTATTTACGTTATTAACAGACAAATTTACGTACATATGAATCATTCGATTAGCAATATCCTTCACAATGGTGCAGATTCTGATTGATAGTGACGCAGTTAGGGTGCTGTTTTTTTTTTTTAATATTTCTAAATAAATAATTAAGATCGTAATTTACGTTGTTGAACAGACATGAAGCAAAAGATTAGCAATATCCTTCAAAATGATTCAGATTGTGATTGATAGTGTGTTACGCAATTAGAGTGCTGGTAGCATTGATTGGAATAAAAAATGTAGAACAAGAGTTTGGTTAGCCCAAACAATTGCATTAGAGCAATCTGCAATTTTGTTGCAGCTTTCCCTCAAGCAAATCAATACGGATTGAACAATGAAATAGATACGTCTGGTGCATCCTACGGGGCAATCGGGTAACACATTTACAATGCCTTTCATTATGACAGTTAACAACGTTCATTGCGTTTTTTAAGTTTATTGAGCAGACGTTTATTTCCAACATATGAAGCAATGGATTAGCAAGTTCCTTTAAAATTCTTCGGATTACAATTGAACGTGTGTTACGTAATTGGCGTGCAAGACAATCAGCTCTACCATCACCATGCCATCTGGCTATTCTTTCCACCACAACTTTATTTTTGACGCGCTGGAATGCAGTCTGTTGGATTCTCAACGCTCGGCTCAACACCGAGAGTTAAAAATCTAGTGAGCTATAAATAAATCATTTCAATAAAAAATCGCCCTTGCACCCGGGTACGCAAGGGCGATTTTTTAATTGAAGATCTAATTCTAACTGCAATCCTCTAACAATTTCCAGAGACCTGGCAGCCCGGAACATCCTGGTCGACGGTGCTGGTCTTCTTAAAGTGGCCGATTTTGGTCTGTCCAGATCCGGCGTATACGTACACACGAGGTCTAGGCCGGTACCACTACGGTGGCTCGCTCCTGAAGCCATCCTACATTCCAAGTACTGCGGAGCCAGCGATGTATGGGCATTCGCGGTGCTACTGTGGGAGATTGCTACTTTAGGTAAGATCATCGGCATCGTCATCACTATCTTACAGTTATACCATTTATTTGGGGGTCGGCGCATCTTTGTCGTTTTCTTCCATACTTTCTCTATAAGTCGTCATCTCGGTAGCTAGTAGCTACCCTCTTTCTAGCCATATCCTCATTGACACAGTCCATCTATGGTTTCCTTGATCTTCACCTACTCTTATAGCCATCAGATTATTACTCAAAATTTTCCTCATTCCAGGCATTCATATCTGAAGAACAAAGAAACAAGAGAGGGTGTTGATTTGTTTACGGTTAAGGTTTCTTTCAATGTTCATACAGGACTGAACATCTTTGTTTAAATGAAGGGGCATACCTACTTTAAGAAAGTGTAGTAGGTATATGTATACAAGTTGAATATGTGTACCTTCTTTCCTATTTCCATCGATATAGTGCAAATAGTCTCCGAGGATGTGACTTCGGGATAGACCTGCGGGGTAATTGCGTAATACACTTAGAGTAGCAATTATGGCTTTCATTTTGACAGTTCAACAAACTTCATTGCGTTATTTACGTTATTAAACAGACTTTACGTACATATGAATCATTCGATTAGCAATATTCTTCAAAATGGTTCAGATTCTGATTGATAGTGACGCAATTAGGGTGCTGTTTTTTTTAATATTTCTAAATAAATAATTAAAATCGTAATAATAAATAAAAAAAATTACGAAAATTACTTTTTAAAGAAGTGTTGACAATGGGGGAAAATACGTAATCGACGCGAATGAATTTGCGCTGTGTCTTAAATATTACTAATTTCACCTTAATAAAACATAATATATTTCAGGAGGCTTCCCATACGCCGAGCTCAGTAACCACCACATACCTCCATTCCTGGCCGGAGGTGGCCGTCTCCCGAAGCCAGCCCGAGCCTCGCCCAGGCTTTACCAGCTAATGGTCGAATGCTGGTCCGAAAATCCCACAGACAGGCCAACTTTCTCCGAAATCGTGGACAAATTGACAGTTCAAAAGCAGTTATATGTTGACTTGGATTGTGTTTTCCCGCCGTCAGAAGACGAGCTGGGAGGCATAAGAGATATTGACTTCAATATGGCGGACGCCAACGGTCATCTTGACCGGTGACCCTTGTAAAGACTGAATATTTTTATTGTTATTATTGATTGTCACCTTATGTGAACAGTACACGTGTATAATAATTATGAAATTTGTTTTATTTTTAAAGACACTTTAGTATAGAATGTGAAGTTACTTGTACACTCGAAACTGTGATGTGAATTTTACTATACCTGCGTACGGTGCGTACCTAGATATAATACTACTAGCTGCGCCCCGCGGTTTCACCCGCATAAGTGTCGATTCCGTGGGAATATCGGGATAAAAACTATCCTATGTCCTTTCTCAAGTTCCAAACTATGTCTGTACCAAATTTCACACAAATCGGTTCAGTAGTTTAGGCGTGAAGAAAAGACAGACAGACAGAGTTACTTTCGCATTTATAATATTAGTTTGGATAATAATTCACATAGTCACGTCCAATTAACTTTTCGTTTTAAAACTTCTGATAGGGAAAACTATAAACCAAAAACTATGATTGAACAGATGTCAAAACGAAAAAATAAAGAGAGAATTTTAACATTTTCAATGAATAAGATTTAGAAAAAGTAAGTCATTCTTGTTTTTGTTTTGATTAACTTGTTCCGTAAAAGAAGAATATTGTGTTGATGAGACAAGACGGCGTAGTGTGTTGTGTACAGACGCCATCACATCAAGCTACTGCAATCTGTCAAATTGCTTTAATAGATTTTCAACTTTATCGCTAAATTATAAGGTTCAATGTTGATTGGGAAAGTTTGATAATTTCGGGTAGCTTGATATGCTGGCGTCTGTACATACAACAAAGAGATAGAATACTATCTACCTAGGTCTCCATATCGGCCCACAAGATATTTCTTGTAGGACTTTGGTTTCCGTAGTCGTGTTAGGAGCAAAGGTTCTCCATAAAAAACTCTTTCCATTGATGTATACCTTATGGCTATTGGGCACCAAGAATTCCTTAGCTTCGGTGCTCAGGTTGTTACCTGTTTAGGTCATTAACTCCGAACTGACTAACAATTGTCAAACATTGTGTTTGTAACAAAGGTTCCTCTTAGCCAACGGTTCTGTGTTTCTCGCATCTAGCGGATTTCTGCGGCCTAAGGTACTGAAACGTGGTCGCTCACAATGGGCCTCATTAGAAGACTGAAAGTCACCCAAAGTGTTAGGGTGAGGGCTATGCTTGGAGTTTCCCTACGTGATCGAATGAACAGAGAACCAAGGTGGACCAAGAGGAATGCGAAGGAGAACCAAGGCAACCGGCATAATCCGAAGAATTACCAAGCTTAAGTGGCAGTGGGCAGGGCACAATGTTCGCAGAACCAATGGCCGATGGGGCCGTAAGGGTCTGGAGTTGCGACAGCGTACCGGAAGGTCTAGTGTTGGAAGGCCTTCTCAACTTGTGTTGAACTGATGACCTGCTGAAGGCCGCAGGAATCCGCTGAAAGATATTCTATACATATAATGAAATAGTAACGAACTCAAAATTGTTTATTGTATTTTTTTTTAAAGTAATTTTGCTACGAGGTCCGGAGAGACTGATGCCGAAAATATAGTTTTTAGAATTTTCGTTCGTTTGTCTGTTTGTCTGAATGTATGTTCCGGATTGGCGCAAAAACGGCTGAACGGATAACGGATGAAATTTGGCACACAGATAGTTTATAACCTGGATTAACACAAAGGGTAATTTTAATCCCGCTAGTACGTACCTACTCGTGGGATATTTCCCGACTAGTGAGTATCTATAATTTAAAATACGCAATAGATAAACTTCATTTGCTGCTTTTTTCAGTGATTCTGGTGATCTCCACAGCATTAACGTTATGCTCGGTGGCGGTCACCGAAGCCGGGCGCTGGCCGAATCCTGATAAAGATCCATTGGTGTACATCGCAAATCCAATAGAAGCTGAAATGCCCGGCCACTGGGTCCCAGTCAGCATCGTCAAAGTTATCCTAGAAAAAGGCCCACCTGTCAGTGACCGATCTGTACTGAAGCTTCCAAACAACGCGCCTGGACCAGGTGCAAATCGCGTCAATTGTATGCCTTTTATGATAGGATTTCATAGGGGTTGTTATGAGGAGGACGGCTATGATAGAGGTTCGTATTGGACGGGGACGTTCCCCCCGGGTTTCAGCCCGGAATACCCACCGGGGTACTTCTCCAGCACAGAACCATACTACGATAGTGATGCTGATGCTGATACTGATGGTGAGGTAACGCCAAAAAAAAAAGTGTACTCAGGAGACGGTAATCCTAAGCACTCAATTGGAAATAAGGAACCTAGTGATGATGGGGGTGATGAAAATGAGGAAAATGGTGACAATGAAGATAATGTGGAAAATGAGGACACTGAAGATAATGAAAATAATGAAGATAGTACAGATAATGAAAATAATGAAGATAGTAAAGATAATGAAAAGAATGAAGATAGTAAAGATAATGAAGAACATGAAAATGATGAAGAATATGAAAATGATGACGGCAGCAACCAAGACCCGATCGATGGTACCTCGGAGCATGCAGAAACAGAAACGCCTCGAAAACCAAAAGGTAGGCCGAGAAAGCCTTTGGACGCTCACGACAATTCTCCTGGGTAATTCTTTGAAAAAGAGGGTGTACGACTAATTTGTTGGCTTAAATTTATTTGTACTATTAGATCTCAAATAACATTTTTGTTCATTAAAATTATTTTCATCTTACACATATGGAAACCGACAAAAATGCATAACTTCCATCGCTCCAAACTAGTTTTTAGAAAAATACAAATGTGCATGTAGGCAGATAAAGGATAGGTGAAAAACGAAGAACCATTGTTCAAAAGAAACTATTATCTCAGGTCACAATAGATCAGATTTATAAGGAAGTCACAGCTAAGCTACAAATAGTTAATACACAAATACAGCAACACTCCCCACAGTCTACAACACAAATGAACACATAATCCGGCCAGCATATGAAATGGACGAACGAATATAATGAAGCAATAATCAGAATAAACTGTACTATCACACAATTAGAAACAAATGAAACAGCCTACAGAAAACAGCTACCAAAGGAATTTATAAGTATAATAATTATATTCAGAATTAACACACATATAACAGAGCAAAGACTGCTGAAGCTGATCAAGTGAGAGCAAATATAAATAACGTTACACCCTTTCTTCCCCTAAAATTGTTTGTCCGAAAATCATTATCCATAATACGTTTGCTATAAAATTCATTAACCACAATGTTCAAAAATTCGTTTTTTTTTTTATTTAACATAATTATCTTTACTTCTAAAACTATTCTGTTATAATATCGAGTACCATAATAATTGAATCTCCTAATTATACACGAAATAAAGTCATATGTCCAAAGTATTGAATTATATAATGTGTATTATTCCGAATGTTCATTTATAATAAAATTGTTAGTCCTAAAACACTTTCTCAAAATTAGGTTAGGACAGAAACGAATCGCTGTAAATCCAAATCCACGCAGTCTTGTCTGCCCTACCCCTTTTTTTATGGATGGGAAATCATCAAATGACCCCTCCCGCTCTGGGTGGAGCGGAAGGGAGTGTCAGACTCTTACTGACTAAAACCCATCCGTGTTCCTTCCTTAGCCCTTTATGTTCCGGGGTAGCGGTGACCCTTTCGGACAATCCCGCACCCCCGGCAGGCTTCGGCCCTGGCAGGCCCCTTCCTTTTTGCTGACATCTCTTTGAGGCGAGGGTGGAACACGTACCGGACTGCTAGGGCAGTCCGGTACGTGTACTTACGCGATTCTAAATTACACTCTAGGGGTAGGCCCCTAGAGTGTAATTTAGAATCGCGTAGGTGCATAGGGGCGAGGCGGCTAGCGGGCGGAGGAGCAGGAGGCTGCGAGAGAAGCTGAGGTGGTGAGCGAAAGCCGGTCTGCGACGATTAGCACGTGTGGGACCGCCGGAGACCCGCAGCGCTGGAGCCGTGACAGAAACCATGCCTGCTGCATGTTGCATGCTCGCTTGCATGCTGCATGCTTGCTTGTATGCTGCATGCTCGCTTGCATGCTGCATGTATGGTGCATGCTTGCATGCTGTATGCTTGCTGCATGCTTGCTTGCACCTGCACGCCTGAGAGAAGTTCATCGCAAAAGCTTTGTAATACAGTTTTAAACACATTAATAAGGATAAATAAACATTAAATAATTTGAATTTAGGACTTTTATACTCGTAAATTATAAGTAACTTTTTATTGATTTGTATATTATTGATTGTAATATTTATGACCAAGTAGGTATTTAGGGATTTCAATTTTATGGCATGTGATATTATGTGACATTAAGTTCGGACAAGTTATCATTCAGACAAATGATTAAGACAAAAAAACGAGTGTGCTTATGACCACACGACTGAAGTGAAACTTCAAACGTATTTGGCTATGAGAGGAAGAGAGAAAGAAAATGTGCGCGCGCACTGATTTCTCTTGCTTATATCCCCCACTCAACTCCCCTTCGCCTCGCCCGTAGCCCGTAGACATGGGTCGTACTTGCAAAATCGAGTACCAGGGCTTCCAAGTACGTCCACCTTAAGAAACCAGGCCCTAAAACCAGGGCTCGAGATACTTTCAAGTATTTTCTATCTGCATCAAAAATTGATCTATAACTTCATACAAATAAGAAGTACAATCGCGTAATCAAACAAAAGCCCAGTTGGAAGTAAAAAGTACTTGCATAGGAAATTGACCCGTGAATTCCTATAAATAAGGAGCACAATCGCGTTTACAAATAAATACTTTTACAAACCATTAAAGTAAAAATACTTGCATACGAAATTGTTCCGTAGACTCTTACGGAGTTGTATGGAGTGTCCGAGGTGTAGTAAGAGTCTTACCACACCTCGGACACTCCATACAACGCTCGCAAAATAATTACCTAGTACTACTACATAAACAAATGACGTTTGTATACGTGCAAATGTGTGCGTGAAATCTAGTAGCGTAAAAAAAATGGCGCGGTAAGCAATTTGTGTCGAGGAACCGAACGACGACGGCGGCGGCGCTGCCCGAACGTGTGCATTATTATGAAGTGACCATGTAGTTCAATTGTTTATTTATATAGTCGGGTTCGTAATGAAATAAAAACACTAAAATAGTTTAGTTTAAATGACTTGTCTGTAAATAATCGGTTATTAAATCGCATGTTATTAAAAATGCGAAATCTTACAAACAGTTTATGTAAATACGAATTCGGAAAAGCATCACAATATCCAACCATCGTGATTAAAACTCAAATAAAACTTTTCGTGTCAGCAATACAGCGCTGCGGTTCGCGAGCGCCCTTGCTAAAGAGTCGGCGACGAATACCTCGAAGTGCGGGGTTAGGTGCGGTATCTGATATGAGGGCGAAGAAGGGAGTGTCCTTTCTGTACGTAGTACTATTAAGTATTCCGTGCTCTTACTGATAACACAGAATACTTAAAGTACTACGTACAGAAAGGCCACTCCCTTCCCCGCACTAACATCAGTTACCGCACCTCACCCCGCACTTCGAGGTTACCGTCGCAGTTCTTTAACAAGAGCGCTCGCAAACACAAGTACCTCACGCACACATTCATACGTATACAAACGTCATTTTTTAATGTAGTAGTAGTAGGTAATTATTTTGCGAGCGTTGTATGGAGTGTCCGGGGTGTGCTGATAAGGAGCATGATCGCATTTGCGAAAACAAACGCGGTTGTTGAACTATTTGAGTACCTACGTACTCGAGCGTCGAGGCACGACGGAGCGAGATACTTTCAAGTATTTTCTATCTGCATAGAAAATTGATCCATAACTTCATACAGATAAGAAGTACAATCGCGTATTCAAAAGCCCCGTTGGAAGTAAAACTACTTGCATAGGAAATTGATCAATGACTTCCTATAAATAAGGAGCAAAATCGCGTTTACAAATAAATACTTGCAAACCATTAAAGTAAAAAATACTTGCATACGAAATTGTTCCGTAGACTCTTACTGATAAGGAGCATGATCGCATTTGCGAAAACTAACGCGGTTGAGTACCTACGTATTTGAGCGAGTAGCCGTATAAGGTACTTTATAGTCTTGCAAGTATTTTGAGTCGGTACCTGGTGTGCGTACTTGGAAGCAAAAACCTGGTCGAGTAAATACGTACCTTCCCTACTTGCCCGATCACACTTTTCGTAACGCTTACGTCACGCGTTCGCCAGCTTACTCTCCAAGTCAAGTGTGCGTAAAGAAGTTTCACGTAAATAATTTTGACACAACAAAAATCGAATTTGACAATCACGACTCGTCGACACGTGGTACAGACGCCAGCACGTCAACCTACCCGAAACTGTAAAATTTTCCCAATCAACTTTGAACCTTATTCTTTAGTAATAATGTTGAAAATCTATTAAAGAAATCTGACAGATTGTAGTAGGTTGATGTGCTGGCGTCTGTACTTATTTGCCCTAACCCCGTGTATTGTTTTTTAGAGCCGCAGGCGCGGAGAGGGCGGCCTTGGCGTGTTTTTTAAGGAATTTTTCACTTTTTGTATGGAAAATATGAAAAATGATTACCTACATGTTGAGTTTTAGGAGTTTATGGGTTTCATAAAGGGGTTCGAAATTTTCATTATTTTTGCGATAGGACGCACCATTTTCGAGATATAAGCAAAAGAAAAAAAAAAAACTTAATACGTATTTGGCTATGAGAGGAAGAGAGAAAGAAAACGTACGCGCGCACTGCTTTGTCTTGCTTATATCCCCCACTCAACTCCCGTTCACCTCACCCGATCACACTTTTCGTAACGCGTTCGCCAGTTTACTTCCCAAATCAAGCGCGCGTAAAGAAGTTTTCCTTCAAAAACATACAAACAGCCGAACATAGTACCTCCTCCTTTTTTTGAAGTCGGTAAAAATTACTTGCATACGAAACTGTTCCGTAGACTCTTACTGATAAGGAGCATGATCGCATTGCGAAAACTAACGCGGTTGAGTACCTACGTATTTGAGCGAGTAGCCGTATAAGATACTTAATAGTCTTGCAAGTATTTTGAGTCGGTACCTGGTGTGCGTACCTACTTGGAAGCAAATACCTGGTGTAAAAACCCATTCGCATATTCATGCAACCGGGACCGGGTTTTTACACCAAGTATTTCCAGCTATTTTTTACGTACCTTCCCTACTCGCCCGATCACACGTTTTCGTAACGCATTCGCCAGTTTACTCCCCAAGTCAAGCGCGCCTAAAGAAGTTTCACTTCAAAAAAAATTATAGCACTTTAGATTATGGATAAAAAAGTCAAGTAACACAAAAGAGAACCAATGTTTAGACTGGTCGGAGTGTTGTCGTATGTCAAATTGTAGTTTAGTTAGTATGGAAATAGAAATATTGGCATAGAGAAATATACATTAGTTCAGTGAGAATCCGCAAAAATAGAACGCCAGTCAGGGTCTTTACCGTTTGGTTCCGGGAGGGACCACGACAATATAAGGTGAATGCGCAGTGGTAGACCGCGAAATTCAAGTTTTCTTACGTTTTTTGTAATTTTCAGGTCAGTATGGTTTGTAGTCTAGTCGGTAGTAAATATAAAAGACAGAAATATGGTATCGGACACCATATTTCTGTCTTTTATATTTGATCTTTTATGTTTTAAAAAAGTAACTATTTCTGCGACATACATTTCACAAGGACTTCATGGAGATTAGATTTGCCCTTCACAGTATGTCAATTGTACATATAGTACTAGATAATTTTGTAACTATTAAAGCAAGTCATTTACCACATTATTAACATCGTCATGAACTTTATCAAGAAATGCCAAACAACGAGCAGTATTTTAAAGTCAATTTAGCTCAAGCAAACCGGAATTATGATGAAGGCTCGCCCGGAGCGCGTGTTTGGAAGTCATCCGGCATCCTCCTGATCGTCTTTTTGTTCAAAACCACCATGTTTGTTTTAGGGCTTGCTTTTTTTTGTTTATCTTCGATTCGGGATGAGGCAGGGTTACTCAAACTTAAGTTATAGTACAACCAGCGGGGTAATTGAGTAAGGGTATTTTTGTTGATTTATTTGGGGGGGGTCGGTACCTAAGAAAGTACTCAACAGTGTGTCTTTGGCATTTGACGGAAGTTTCTCTATGGACTCTAAAAATATTTTTAACTAGCTTCTGCCTGCGACTTCGTTCGCGTGAAATATCACTCTCCCCCCATTCACCCTCTTAGGGGTGGAATTTCGAAAAACCTTTTCTTATTGGATACCTACTCTTTACAAAGAACACACTTTCCAAATTTCATGTCTCTAGGACCAGCGGTTTAGGGCTTAGGCTGTGCGTTGAATATCAGTCAGTCAGGACTTTGAATTTTATAGTTGGGGTCGGCTTCCAGTCTAACTGGATTGTATTACAGATCATACTTTGTCTACGTTCTTGACTATAAAGGTCAAAACTTGCTGAAAAATTAACGTTCCAAGGCACATAGGGGTGTTGGTATGTAGTCAGTAGTGGATGGTCACCTATCCACGGACCGACATCGCCAAGCGTTGCTTTACCTTGAAGATCAACCCTTGCGGCTGTTATTATTTAGCCACGAGCTCCCAATCATGTTTTCGATAGCTACACTTTACGGGAAAATTATAGCCGTTTGCGAGAGCTCAAGAAAAGTACGCGCTTCGGGAATCGTCGTCTATCTTCGGAAATACGAACGCGCGATGGTGTAGAGCTGATATGACCTTAGAAGTACTTACTCACTTAGTATGTATTAGGTACCATACAACTCTTCAAAATTTTTAGTGACAGCTGATGACGAGCTACCGGAGTACAGTCCATCATCTGCCTAGCCTTTTCCCAACTATGTTGGGGTCGACTTCCAGTCTATCCAGATGCAGCTGAATACCAGTATTTTACATGGAGCGATTGCCTATCTGATCTCCACAACCCAGTTACTGGGTAATACCACACCCCGGACACTCCATACAACGCTCGCAAAATAATTACCTACTACCACTACATTGACAAATGACGTTTGTATACGTGTAAATGTGTGCGTGAAATCTAGTAGGGCTGGCTGGCGCAGTATTGCGTAGGCGGCGGCGCTGCCCGAACGTATGCAACAATGGGGCGCTGCGCGCCGCGACACTAGGTACTCACAGAAATCTAATTAATAACATTTCTATTGTACTACTTTTAAAGTCGAAGAACGAATAGAACGTGAAAGAAAGAGACGTAACTAAGACAATAAAGAGAGAGAGCAATTTGGTATGTTAATATTACGGAAGTTTTAATTGTTCTAAAACGAAGAAAACTTGGAAAATAAATGATTAATAGAGAAAATTATGAAAATAAATTATCACAACACTGGTTTAACTTGTTTATCTGTAATATACTATAAGTTAACGCCAGATAAGAAAAAAATAAAACTTATTGACCCGACTTGTACCAAAAAGTTCGCAAAACTTCGTTAGAGATCGCTCGTCATTCAAAACAGTCGCTAACAATACATCGGTCGAGTTTCATAATACCCAACACTTAGTCCCAACGGCATAAGTAAGAAATAAGTAAATTTGAATAATGATTGTGATATTTTTTTTAAGTTTCAAATATACATATTCTAACAATGAAATATGTCATTGCTATTGTTTATGTGTTTAAAAAATAATTTTCGTGGTGTGTTTTTTTTTTCAAGATTACTTATGTTTTCAACATATATTTTAATATAAGAACATGCCATAATTGGATTTATTTATTTAGCTTCAACTTATATTCATAGAAGTATACAAGTAATTAAGATAACCGAATCTTAAAGTTCTTACCAGAAAATTACATTTTTTGGGTTATGCCCTCATTCTCGGCGCTGTGTGTGACGTCAGAGCGAGGCAGGGGTGCATTACCTGTCCGCCATTTTGTAATTATTATGTTATGTACTTAACGCGTCCTTCGTCTCGCTCGAGTCTCATTCCAAATCTGGTTTGCGTGTAGGGTTGACTGAACAGAGTCACTGTTTAGAAGAGGAATCTGTGTCCGTGAGTGAGTTCCAATTACCAAAAAATAATTAAATACGAAACTATGTGCCTACTTTTAAATGTTGATTGACTTGATAAAACCATAGACATATGAAAATACTGAAGCTCTCCTAAAAAACGTAACTTTATACAACTACACGACCCACTCACACACACAGACTCCCATACCTACACGTACATTCACACACACATACACATGCAACCACACATTCATAAGACTCATGTACAGACGCCAGCAGGTCAAGCTACCCGAAACTGTCAGATTTTCCCAATCAACTTTGAACCTTATACTTTAGCAATAAAGTTGAAAATCTATTAAAGAAATCTGACAGATTGTAGTAGGTTGATGTGCTGGCGTCTGTACATTCACACACACGTTCACATAATTATATTTTGTTTTACTACACCCATGTACTGTTTTTATTGTGTTTTAAGTATGTACCTACTGTTATGAAGAAGCGGAGATTTATAATACAAACATTTTTTGCTTAAATGAAGACTCCAAACATATTATTATTATTATTTGAAATAAATGATTTGACTTTGAATTTTGTTTAAGAGTTTCATTGAGTAAGTACCTTCCAAAATAAATACGACTGAATATGGTTTTGGCCAAAAGGTTTGTAACTCATTCCTAGTAAACGCGTCAAGGACGCCCCTTACCGCGATACGTTTGTTATGATCATGTTAGCGATACTTCCTTTACATTTTTTCGTATCGTTTTGAAATATTGGAATACATTGGTAGACGGGTGTTAACGACTTTTATTTTTTTCTTATCTGGCGGACACTTTTAGCTTTTATTTTTTATGGGTTTAAAGGATATTTGAGTTGCTGTTCCTTACCTTCTTTCATGTTTCGGGAACCGAAAGAAACTCCTGTCTTTATCGTTCCTCGATGAAGATAAGCATCCAAATAATGCACAATATACAACCATCGTGATTAACACAAAATATAAAACTTTAAAAAAATAATGTGTTCGTGTCAGCAGTAGGTAGGTACAGCGCTGCGGTTCTTGTGTATGCGAGCGCCATTGTTAAAGAGCAGGCGACGAACACATCGAAGTGCGGGGTGAGGTGCGGTAACTGATGTTAGTGCGGGGAAGGGAGTGGCCTTTCTGTACGCAGTACTTTAAGTATTCTGTGGTAATACGATACCCCTTAGTAAGACTGGTTGTCAGACTTTCGGGCTTCTGACGACCCGTAACGACTGTCAAAGATCTACGAATGACAGTCGGGACCAACGGCATAATATGCTTTCCGAGGCACGGAGGGGTCTTGGTATGTAAAGATGGTCACCCATCCACGCACCAACCGCGGCAAACGTGGCTTAACCTGATCGATCGACCCGTGCGGCTGTTATTTCTTAGCCACAAGGCCCCCGGAGCACAGTCCAATCAGTTCATTCAAAGTTATTTTACCTCTGGGCTCTAATACTATGACCAACGATTCCTTACTTGAAACCACGTCAATTCCTTAGCTGATCCCGCCAATCTCTCGTTCATGTCACGCGCTTTCTTTCGTTCATTGTGTCATAGAGAATAAGGCCCCTAGTTTCGCATCACTGTCCAAATCACAGTGATCTTTAGTCTTATCCCAATAAGGTTGCTTTTGGGTTGCTACCTTATTTTTTTTTGTTTCCGGGTTGGAAAATCCTCATGGATGTCCGCCGCTCTGGGGCGGGCGGCGGGGTCTGTCAGACTCTTACTGACTAAAATGGACCCCGGTGTTCCATCTCACACCTACGCCGAGGGTCGCAGGAACGTACGATCCTTCCGCAACCCCCGGCGCCACCGCGGGCCTCCTCGGGTCAGGGGGGGGGGGAGTGAGGTGTTTGACTCCCCCCGCGACGTCTAAGAGGGCGCGCGTGGAACACTACGCGCCGCCACCTCGGGTCCTAGTGTATGGGGGGCGACCGACGTCTTGGGTTTAGAACCACTGTCCTCTCTTAATACAAGTCTGAAGGCTGACTCGATCCAGCGATCAATCAAATTAACGTAGGTAGGTAAGTATCTTTTTGTTGCGCCTGCGCAGCGCCTGTCGGCGGCAAAAGGCAAAAAACGATTACAGGCGATTGACTTATTGCAGATTATGATATACCTACGCAATGCCGTTTTATCTGCATGATAATTATTATTAATGGAAAACCCTGTTGTTTCATTTTGTTTCAAACTTTTTATGTTATACTTGTGGCTAAGTAATAACAGCCGCACGGGTCAATCGATTAGGTTAAGCTACGGTTGCCACCGTTGGTTCGTGGATGGGTGACCATCTTTACATACCAAGACCCCTCCGTGCCTCGGAAAGCACATTATGCCGTTGTTCCCTAAAGGAATAGGAATTAAAGTTATTTTTCCATTCATTGTTTACATTTTTGGCAATTAAATCGCGACCGCAGATTAGATACCTAGCTTTCTCGTCTAAGAACTTAAGTTAACTAGCTTCTGCCCGCGACTTCGTCCACATGAAATTTCGGCCCCCGACCCACCGAGGCGCATCGCATCGCCCGCCCGCGCTATTACTTACGTTATTTTTTCATTTTGCTCGGCTCTGCAGCCTATATTTTATAACCTTCCTCAATTTTTTTTTTTTATGGATGGGAAATCATCAAATGACCCCTCCCGCTCTGGGTGGAGCGAAGGGAGTGTCAGACTCTTACTGACTAAAACCCATCCGTGTTCCTTCCTTAGCCCTTTATGTTCCGGGGTAGCGGTAACCCTTTCGGACAATCCCGCACCCCCGGCAGGCTTCGGCCCTGGCAGGCCCCTTCCTTTATGCTGACATCTCTTTGAGGCGCGCGTGGAACACGTACGCGCCGTCCGGCACGGGCCTGGTCCTGATCGGACGGTGAGCTACCCATTACTCTCCGTCCGCAGGCCCGCGCCTACGGTGGCCGGGAGTCGTCACGCGGCTCCCGACGCCCGGAGCGTCTCCCGCGGCGGCTGGGGTGTGAGGCTCTCTCCCTCAGCCGTTCCGCCACCTCCTTCGCTAGCATGACTGCTTCGCAGAAGGAGGTGACCACCCCCCACTCCCTCTCGCCCCGGAACTCCCTCTCGCCCCGGAGTCGTGACGTATCCTGAGAGGAATTTTATGTAAAATTACAATTCACCCTGTAAGTATATCATTTGTAATTTAAGCTAGTAGTAATATGTATACTACTAAGAAAGCATTCATTTGTTATCGGCTATTGTACTACTTAATTAAAGATATACTGTAATGTTATTTTGTTCAGAGCGGGAACAGAATTAAATCATGTTTCGACTTGTCAAGACAAGTCCGTGCTCACTCGATAAGAGTACTTACTTACAGTTAAAACAATCGGCTACCATGTGTTAACAAAACCCAGAACGCACATGGAACGCACGATGACATTATCAAGATGAGATGACTTCACATTGTACAGTCACGTCTAAAAGTATGTATACACTTGGAAATTTTCAATTGCGATTTTTTCGTGAAATAACGAATGCAACGTTGAAATACGACACTTAACATAAACCTATGGGTTGAAAATACTATTTTCGTAATAACATAAAATTTCATTAAAAAATAAAGGAGAAAATCTCCTTTGAATAAAGCCAAGTGTATACATACTTTTAGACGTGACTGTACGAAAAGTGGAATGATGAATAAATATTGATGATGCTTGGATATGTCGTCGTGTGTTTCTAGGAAAGAAAAAAGCTAATTAAAAAATATAAGTTTTTTCATACTTATAATAAGTAATGTTTACTTTAACAATAAGTCACACCAAAGTGTAAATCTTAGCATTAACGGTGACTTTAATAACCAAGTGCCTACCTAGGTAGGCACTAAGTACTAGCCCCCTTATTCATAAAACTTATCAAACCTATTTTAGTTAAAATAGGGTTTGTCTCTTTCTTACAAACAGAAATGACAACGTGACAGATAAAGACAAACGTTCTATAAACCTATTTTAGCTAAAATAGAGATAAAATAGGATTATGAATAAGGGGGTTAGTATTTAGTACCTACCAACTGTTTTGCGCCCTCTTACGGGGTAATTGCGTAACACACTCAATGGCTTTCATTTTGGCAGTTCAACAACATTCATTGCGTTATTTACGCATAGGCACGTATCCATACTATACACTATACTATATTATTAATACTATACTATATATAATAATTATTATAAATTATTAATATAAAATAAAAATATTATTAATTATTATAAAATATTATTATTATAAATTCGAAACTAACTCTGTCTGTCTGTATGTTACCTTTTCACGCCTAAACCACTGAACAGATTTAGATGAAATTTGGCAGAGAGATAGATTGCATCCCGGGGAAGGACATAGGATAGTTTTTATCCTTATCCCTTAAGGGTGTAAAAACAGGGGTGGAGATTTGTAAAGGGAATCAATAAAAAGGACTATAATACTTTTACCGCGGGTGAAACCGTGGGACACAGTTGGTATCATGGTCCTACTAGAGTCGCATCGCTGCCGCGTTAGTCAGCGCAATCTACTTCTGTCACCTGTCAGAGATAGTGTCGGCGACGAGACCCTATCTAGGCACATGGGCGCAAGTAGTGGCTAGACCGCTATGTAAAAAGTAAGGCAGAAATTTTAATTAATAGTGTAAAATTTCAATGATTTATGTTTTGTTCTTTCTATGTGTCTAATTAGATAGTTATGTGATTATTTATGTTAAGATTATTATTAGAATTCATATTTTGAACTAATAAGACTGATTTTGTAAGGTTTTCTTGTAAGTTTTAAGATATTTCGTTATAATTACGTAACTTGAAAATTGACTTTTTTGTTTATGGATAGAATTTAATTATTTTGGTTTTAAATGAAAGGATTGTGTGTAAAAATGATAATAACGTTTAAATTTTGCAAATCGAGCCACGGGTTCAAAAGTTATAAAGGATTTTCTGTAGTGAAAAATTGTCAAGTCACAATTTTTGCAGTTTTTGTTTGCTATATTTTTATTAATTATTGTTAACTAGTTAAGTAAGTGTTAATTAGCATAAGGACCTTGTAGACAATAATGTATAATAAAAACATGTAAGGAAATAGCAAAAAAACTAAATAAAAAGGGGCTCAAACAGATTTCGGCTTGATGAAATTGGCGATCAAAAAGGGTCAAAAAATCGCG
This sequence comes from Amphipoea oculea, assembly GCA_945859645.1. NCBI lineage: Eukaryota > Metazoa > Arthropoda > Insecta > Lepidoptera > Noctuidae > Amphipoea > Amphipoea oculea. Next base: position 6,319,140 of record OX243869.1, on the reverse strand, counting down.
GTCGCCAATAAGGTTACGTAGGCCGGTATAAAAATGAGGCCATTTTTCGGCACAAGTCAGTCGCAGCTCAGCCGTCGAAGAGGCAACATCAAGAAACAACAAGCCGAAATCTGCAAGCCAACACTCAAGAAAATTCTGCGTTTTTATTTCGCCGCCTCTTCGCCGCCCATCTCTCCGAGGTCCTCTTAGTGGGTTGTGCCCACCACTACGTACGCATTCAGGGGTGCGTGGGACGTGTGTCGCCAGCACATTTAGTTAGGGAACATACGTCAAAAACGTGGGAGACTGTCCCAGGCACGGCCGTCAGGTACTGGACGTACCCCGGTCGTCCGCAACAGATAGTATTACAATTTACGGAACTTAAAACAAATAGAGTTCTTGCACCTCCCAAGCACGGTAATGTTATCTAAATTATCGTGTCCCAAGCATTAGGACTTGGTATTGTTTGTTCAGCGGCAAGTTTTTTTCATGTTATCTTGATTCGATAAGGGATTGGGCTCGGCGCCATCTGTTGTGGCTATAAAAAGAGCGGTAAAAGAAGCAATGAGTTTCAGGTAGTAGTAAGTACCTGCTTAGTGCTTTTAAGAAGTCAATGATGGAACTTTATAGAACGGTAATAAACTCTTCTTGCAACAAAACTTCAACTTGGTCTTCTCGAGTGTCTCGACAAAGTCAATGACACAATGTGGTACGCAATTAGCCTGTAAAAACTACAAATACTTAACCATTTTTATTATAAACTTTTTATTACCCGACTGCGCCAGAAGGAGGGTTATGTTTTTCGAGAGTATGTATGTATGTATAATTGTTTGGCACGCTCTGCGGCCTGAACGGCTTGATGGATTTTAGCTTGAGAGGTGTCGTTAGATTCGTATTTACTGTGAGAGTGACACTGGGAATATCAAAATAAAAAAAACCAAAATGACGGATTTTTGGCGCCATATTATGCCTTCAAAAAAGTTTTTTTTTCTCAAAACTTATGTAGTGGGGTATCAAAATAAAGGGTTTTAATAGGTGATTATTATCTTTTCTAGTTTAAGTATTGGAATGTTATTTGTTATTATTTGTTTAATTCATCATTAAAACAAGATTTTTTTCTAGAAATCACCATTTTGGATTTGAAGCAGCAGCTTGATGATGACATTTTCTAAAAATGTGAAGTCGCTTTTTGCGTCTGTCTGTTAGTACGATTTCGATGCGGTTTTCAACATCATTCAAGGAATTCATTCCGGATGGTTTACGTGTATAGGTAATACTGTAATACATTAATATTAAACTTACACAATATTATAGGAGGGTCAAATTAAGGCGATTGGCACACTGCTGCGTTTCACGCAGCGGTGTGCGGGCTACGGAGTTAAATTCCACGCGCGTGAGTGCGTTTTTATTGAATTTGTATGTAAAAAATCACGCGCGTGGGTGCGTTATCTGCATCCCGCTGCATCATGCGGGGCAGTGTGAGAATCGCCTAAATGAGCTAGCGAAACTCTGCAAACGTGATGGATATCCTAATTATCTCAGATATACTTTAGATAAAGTGGTATTAGTTTACAAATTAGTATTCTAAAACAGACGCAAAATAAAATGGAGATATGGCTGTTTGGTTATAATCACCACAAGCAGGCGCTTTAATTTTTATTTATTTTCAAAAATCAAAGTGAAGAAGAAGTTGAGAATACGCAGTGACTGCAGTCGAAAGGGCTGTGGTAGAGAACCCCAGGTAAGGGAAGGGTTACCAGGCAAGATCGGAAGATTCTTCCTTTTCAATGAAGGAGTGGCAATTATCTACACCTTTCCTAAGCGACACATTATTGTTTTCCGACATCCACGCGAACGAAGTCGCGGGCACAGATAGTGTATAATAAAGAAATTTTGATGTTTTGTCAAGAAGCAAAAACCGTGCGAAGCACGGGTTCGCTAGTATTAAATTAAATGAAACATGAGTGAATGAGTGAGAGGTTTATCAAAATCGCTCACTCGCTGGCCCAAATAAAAAGGTGGCCTTCCGAGTATGTCTATCAGGTAATTAACTTTTACAATGAGAAGCTCGAAAAATGCTTTTGTCTTTAAAATATGTGTCTAAGTGGCGTTACCGCGTTAACCATGGTATACTTAATACTTAATATTTTTGACGAAAAAAATATATGTATTTTGTTAACGCCGAGTCGCCGACAAAAGATTTTTTTTTTCGCCATGAAGTCGTGACTCAGTTTGGAGGATACCGTAATTATGCTACGTAATCTCATCCTCATTGTATAGGTACTATGTAGTCGCACCATTTCGTGCGCACACGTCACAATATTTAAAGATGAAATTCAAATTTTTTCATCCTAAAGAAAAACAAATGTTGTCTGTGGTCCAGTCGTTGGCGCGGTCTCCTGACATCTGTCAATCATTGTACTTTTTTGTGCCGCGCACTGATCACGTTTTCGTATATAAAAGTTCAGAAAAGTTTTAACAAGATGGGAAAACAGAAGAAAACGAGACGATGGAATGTAGGAGCTGACCGTACGCCTGCGAGAACTGGAAAAATCGCTTGAAAAAGCAAAGCGGAGCCGTCATCGAAACTCAGTTGTCGGCAATTGAAATCATGCCGTAATATACGCACAGCAGTCTCTAGTTTTCACTGTGAGGTCAACCATGAGAACGTAACTGTGCCGTATACTTACACAAGAACGATACCACATGAGCTATCACGCGAGGCTAGCCGATGGTATATACGTTCAGTGTTCGGAGGATCTTTGGCTGACAAGGGATGCCGTAATACACACAGCAGTCTCTAGTTTTCACTGTGAGGTCAACCATGAGAACGTAACTGTGCTGTATACTTACATAAGAACGACACTACATGGTATATACGTTCAGTGTTCTGAGGATCTTTGGCCGTCTCTAAGTGTTCTCACGCGAGGTGAACCATGAGAACATTCAACTGTGCCATCAACTCCACACAGACTCACGAGAGGTTAGTCAATGTTCTATAATAATAATCCATTTATTTCAGGTTAAATCAAATAAAATCAGATATAAACCAGTCTATACGTCCAGTGTTAAAAACACATCCCTCCTGCATTCCTAGAGCTATCACGTGAGGTTAGCCATGGATTTAGATCTAAGCAGTCTGGGACCTAACTCTAATTAGTCTTCGTAGATGAGTACGGAGCCCTCTTCCATGGAAGACTACAGTTGGACTTTGTGTTATGTGACCGAAGCCAACACAGCCGGATTGGGAATATCCATACTCAATGCCGTTAATTATAATCTAATTCCAAAATACTTTATATTCTAGATGTTAATATGTAACATACATAACACATAATCAGCCTATAATGTTCCCACTGCTGGGACACAGGCCTCCTCTCAGTGAGGGTGTTAATATACAATTTAACTTATATAAGCTATGTTAGTACTTCAATTCTACTAAAATACAGCCGAAAGGAGGCTGAGAGTGGAACGATATACATACCCAACGTGAAGTCCTAAGTTCAAGTATTGAAAATCTACTTGTGAGATGCTGGGGTACAGTTAGCTACTTTACCTGTAGAACTGCATGGCAGTCTGGCCACACGGTGGTCAATTATGATAATGGACTAAATGTGGAGATGAAGCTAAACATTTAAAAGAAGTATGAAACATTCATAATTTGTAGCCTATTGAACCCACCAGAATTTAAAAAGGAAGGGTGGCAGCAGTAAATGGAAGTGGAATCAAATGGGACCACACAATCAAGGTGCAGCGAACTACAGTGGCCGCTACTATTACATTCATTGGGAACAGTTCATAACAGTCTAATAGCCTCCCAAGCGTTTGTATAGTGCAGATCAAATCGAAACATTAAGTTACTGAGCTAGACTGAGTGTGACATTAATTTATCATGAAAATTGCAATAATCTGAGATCCTTAATCCTACCTAGCCATGAGGAAATTCAAGAATTGATGTGAGTAAACACCAATATCAAAATACCTATTCTACACACCAATTCAGAATAGCTATCTATAAGCTTCAAGATAAATCCAATGCCAACAACCGTTGCCAGAACCAGCATCATCACTAGCTCAGGTACAGACTGGTAGATTGCAATATTTCTCTGAAGTATGATATTACTACTAATCCAACCATATATGAGTGGATCAAGGGTTATAAACTACCTTTAACGAGTTTCCAATTCAAACTTCTGAATAACAACTTCATTCAGAAAGAAAGCAATCTATCCCCATGGAATAATCTCTTATATTAGGTGCTATAGAAACATGTGCTCCTGTCAAATAAGTAATTTTATCTGGTATAATTGTACCAAAATCGCATGGTGTTTGGAGATACATATTAAATAAAAACTTAATATGTAGTATGTTACTAGGTATATAAGTTTTTTGCCTACAATATTACATTGATTTAAAAAATTCATATCAATTATCCATATGAAAATATTTCAGGAGATATCCCCAGTTTCTATTTCAAGATATGTTATAACTTATAACAGTTTACATGCCTCGTATTTGGACTTAGCACCGCTCCATATGTATTCACAAACATCATAAAGCCAGTTGTCTGTCACCGGAGGTCACTAGGGTTGTTTTTTGTCATACATCTTGACAATTATATTCTGTGCCCTGCCGATCCATATGCAGTGTTTAGAAAATATGTCTGATACTCAAACTGTGTTAAATATCTAGGATTTATTATTAAAACTGAAAAGAGTGCCCAGACAGTGCTGCCAATGTCTAGGATATTAGTTGGGTTCAGTCCAGTTTGCCATTTCACTTCCTCAGGAAAATATAGACTTCACCCTGTAGTCCATAAAGAATCTGAAATGAGATATAAATAATCGAGTGTGTCTAATTACTAGGTATTCTAGTAGCTGCATCTGTATATGAATATGGTTAACTTTATACCAAACTAGGTTAAAAATCACTTATTTACAAATACAACAGGGCTAGAAACAAATTAAAAATCATTTATTTGCAGAGATTGTTGGTTACCTTACATTCCAACAAACCACAATAGAATTAAACAATTAGATTTTGTTCTCGAAATATTGTCCCAAACTGACTGGGGTCTGGTATGTAATGATATCAACATCCACAGGCACTGGACAGTTAATGTTGAAAAGTTCCTTACCTTACCTTGAACTATTAGCAGCATTTATGGGGCTCAAAACATTTGCAAGCAAACTCAGTTACTGTAAGGACTTAGAAAAGATATCACAACGGCCATATCCTGTGTCAGTAAGATGGGTGGTACTCATTTTACTCATCTGAATAGCTTGGCTTAACAATTTTGGCAACGGTACAAGGAATGACAAATACGGGTTTATGCATTTTATATTAGTTCCAAAGAAAACAGTATGGGAAATTGAATCTAGGCTTCCTAACATAGAAATTAAATGGAAGTGATGTGATATAGCCTACAAGTCAAATGTTGAAAAAAAAAAAAAAAAAAAAAATTGCAGCAACTTGTACAACTTTGAAACCCTACATAAGGACATACTTCTAAGTAAAGATATACCTATGTAAGCAGGGGGGGGGGGGTGTGTGCTGTACTGGGCCAGCCCCCGATTAACCTGTTTACAATCAGGTCTAATACTAAATATCAACATATCATGGCTCCCTGATCCAAGTATGTTCTGTAGATCTATTCACTGTCAAATGGGATCTCAACACCCAATGCACAGGAGTCACTGTTTGCTGCCATATTATCAGGGACGCTTTCCTGATAGGAGAAAGACTGATCCCTCAATTAATATAGTGTTAGCTTTGCTCTAGATCAGTAGACTCTCTTCTGTTAGACACAAGACATTGACCCCTAGGCTCAGTCATGATAGTCATATAATTTTTACCACTAAGTTTAATGATGTATGATATCCTAATGGTATTGAGTGAGCTATATAATAATCAGCAAATTCTGTAGTTTTTGACCGCCACATTGACACAACAATGACAGAGCGACAAGGTTTCTCAGGGATATATTTATATTAAGACCAAAGAATCCCAAATAGGAAGTTAGTGGGACCCTAGTATCGTTTTGCATTATTTAACCGGCCAAGCACCGCGCGTCGCCTATTGGCGACGAAACAATAGAAAATCAATTGTATCTCATTAGCGGAGTTCGACAGATTAATTTATTTCCCAATCAAACCCTTGGTTTAGAATTTCTAACCAAACAATTAGTAACGATAATAGCTCTTGTAACTGCACACAAAATTCAAACCTGGTCACTCATTAGTACACTTCTTATAATGAGGACAAAATTAACATAAAAATCCAGATATAATTAAAACCTGGTAGATCCGAACTCAACTTGATTCTACCATTTTTTAAAGATAATTTATCTTTCTGTACTGCCACAACCCTTAAATTGTCCTATCTAGATTTTACTAGGTAAGAGTAAAAGACAAAATTGTAAATCATTAATTATAACTATAAGAAAGCCTTATGATGCAACCTCTACTGCAACCAATAATAGATGGATAAAACAAATTTCAAGTAAGAGTGGAATAGATATTATTATTTCTAAATTCACATATACAGACATGCCTCTACTTCAAAGGGCTCTGAAGAAGGTGTCATTATGCTGGTTGGACCACAAATTTCTCAACCCTTACTCGGTTTTATAAGAGACCTTTTTATTAGTGATTCTAATGTTTTTGCACCAGCTGTGTGCTCTATAGAGTGGTTGTACATAGAACTTATTACATGTCAATGTTAATTGTCTGATTACAAGAAATTGATGTGTGCCATATGGGATTATTAATTAAACTAGTTGATTCAAAACTGATTATATTTCCAGAATCTAATAGTAATTAGAGAATTATAAATTAAGTTAGGTAACTATTTACCTTAATGGTACACTGATTCTTAATAGAAATGCATTACAATTAGTATGCATGTTATGTTACAATGTTCAATTATTGAACAATGCTCATTTTATGTAGGTACCTATGATGACCAACACAACTTTATTCTTTGAACATCTACATAGTACCTATACAATGAGGATGAGATTACGTAGCATAATTATACAGATCGGACTAACTTACCTAGTGACGTCCGATCCTTAATTATGTGAAGTAATCTCATCCTCATTGTATCCCAACCCTTCCCAGATAATCATCCTATACTTTAGGTGTATTGGATTGCCTTATTAAACCCCTTCTAGAAGTTGTGTTGTGCTGTATGCCGGGACTATACGATGCCCATGTAGGTCATCGTGAAGTCCCGTTCTTATGCTTTGAAAGAATGATTGACAGATGTCAGGAGACCGCGCCAACGACTGGACCACAGACAACATTTGTTTTTCTTTAGGATGAAAAAATTTGAATTTCATCTTTAAATATTGTGACGTGTGCGCACGAAATGGTGCGACTACATAGTACCTATACAATGAGGATGAGATTACTTCACATAATTAAGGATCGGACGTCACTAGGTAAGTTAGTCCGATCTGTATAATTATAGTGCCATCATTTTCAACGACATTTAAAAAAAGTAAGTAAACGCAAGTGCCGAAGTGTGATTGTCTTGAGTGAGTTGAGTGAGAATGGCTCAATGTTTTTTCTGGTTCACTTTATTATTACCTATATTATTATTAGCCTGTGATTTCCCACTGCAGGGCAAAGGCCTCCCTACTCTCTTTCCACTTCTCTCTGCTAACCAGTTCTTGTTGAAGGAAGGAGTCCAGCTCATCCCGTGAAGGAGTTCAGCTCAGCGTAATAGGCAGGGAATATTTTATATGTATATTTTACATACATATTGGTATGTGTATGTTAAGTTCTTACTGCGTTATTCGTTTTAGCAATATTCTAAGAATCCTACTATACAGGGTGGCAGTACGTGAGGTAATTTTGGCGATTTTTGGACCCCCCCTCCACCCTCGAAAAAATCACCTCACGTAAGTAATGGACGCCCCCTTACCATCGATTCAGCACATGAACTGAACTTTAAGAATAATAAAAATGAATGTTCCATACATTTTGACCGCGTTGGTATTGCACTTTTCTATGAAACAGTTGATTTTTTTTCTCAAATCAGAATCATGTGCTGAATCCATAGTTACAGGATAGAATTCTTATTATTTTATTATAAGCCTGTGTTGTCCCACTGCAGGGCAAAGGCCTGCCTTCCCTCTTTCCACTTTTCCCGGTCTACTGCAATTGTGGGCCAATCCTTTAAGAAGGAGTCCAGCTCATCCCGCCATGTCTTTCTGGGCCTCATCAAATCACAGCCAGCACACTGTTGTCTATTCGTTCCGTGAGGTGGCGCTAGAGACGCTCGTGTCGCGGCGCACCGAAGTTATTGGGTCCCGCGTAGAGCGGTTTCGCACTACATCAGCCGAATACGAATTAAAGATCCGACTTCATCTTTACAGGTTTTCAAATGGGCAGATAAAAAATAGGTGACTAATTTAAAGTCAGTCTGTCTGAGTGTAGTCACTTGAAGCTCTGCTGACTGCGCTAAACGTAGACAGCTTGAAGATAAAGTAATTATTGTGAGTTAAACCCTTGCAGTGTATCGGGATGTTATAAATTCAAAACGTTTGTGTATTTGAAACATGTAGCAAGCAGGAGAAAGAGTCATTAGGAGTTTATTAATATGCATGGACCTTATGCAGGGTTGACAGGCGTAAGTAATCATACGTATTATAAACTAGCAGCGCCCCGCGGCTTCACCCGCATAAAGGATGATTCACGCTACACCGTGTTGCGACCGGGCCGTGCCCCGGCCGGGCCCCGGCCGGGGCACGGTCAAACATTATAGTATGACATTTCAACGCCGTGCCCCGGCCGAGACCCGGCGGCGCACGGCCGAGCCACGGTCAGGCATGAATCACTTCATACAAAAAGTATACCATAATGTTTGACCGTGCCCCGGCCGGGCCCCGGCCGGGACACGGCCGGGGCACGGCCCGGTCGCAACACGGTGTAGCGTGAATCATCCTTTAGTCTCGATCCCGTGGGAATACCGGGATAAAAGTACCTATCCTATGTCCTTTCCCGGGACTCAAACTTTTGCATTTATAATATTAGATTTTTGTGTCTGTCTGTGTGACCGTTAAAATGTTCTTCTAAAGGTACGCAACGGATTTTGATGCTGTTTCCACCATCATTAATTAAAGAATTTATTCCGGTTTACGTGCATGAAATACATTATTATTAAACTAAAATAATTATTATAATTATCTATACAACTGTAAAATACGAAAAAAAAATTGAAGTGTCTGTTTGTCATGTCAAAATAACAGCTTTTTACTAAATGCATTTGAATGTATAAATACTAATACGGTATCTAAGTACCTACTTATAACACAAAAAAAACTATTTTAAAGATTTTTATCTGTCTTTCTGGCTGTGTGGTTGTTCCGGCTAATCTCCGAAACGGCTGGACCGATTTTGACTGGACTTTCACTGGAAGATAGCTGATGTTATACGGAGTAACTTAGGCACACATTCACAGTGTGTTTGTATTGTTTACCACAAGTAAAGCGCGCGTCGCTTCGAGAGATAAAACCGGCGCGCATCGCCCATTGGCGACGAAACAATAGAAAATCAATTGTGTCTCATTAGCGGAGCTTGACAGATTAAGTAGGTATCATCTACTTGCTCGAGATAAACAATCGTTTTTTCTTTCTTACTGCAAGCAAGTCCTTTCGGCTATAGTAAGTGAGTGACTTAATTTTTTAGGTTATCCCAAAAGTGGTTGATTATCCACAATAGGTACCAATTTTAGTGACGGCTGTCAGCCCTGAAGCCGAGCTTACAACGGGGCCCATTGCTGCACATTCCGCCCTCAAACAAAGGCATCGTTGCATGAGATTCGTTGTTTTTTCCATCTTGTGTGTGCGCGGCTTTAGATCGCGTTCCTTTTTTGAATGCGTGCACCGGTTTATTTATTGTACGTCTACCTTTACTTGTTTGGTATTTCTGTGATGACAGGGAAGTAAGGAACTTATGATTTACGGTAGGGCTGATTAGTTTCATTCCTATAGACACTATTGCCTATCGACATTTAAAATGTTATCTAAGTATCGTGTCACATTATATGTACCTATCTATTATATGCAAAGTAACAAAATAAATAGGTCATTGAAGTTTAGTAAGAAACCTGGTAATTGCGTACGAAACTAACAGTAAGGAATATACATATAGGCAATAGGTTATTTAGGTACGTTGTTCACAGTCACATTTTTCGAACCTAAGAAGCAATGGATTTGCAAAATCCTTCAAAATCATTCAGATTGGGATTGATAATACGTAATTGATAGTGTGTTACGCAACTAGGGTGCTGGATGGATGTTTAATTTGATACATAGTAAACTGTTTGTTTTCTATTAATTTTATTTTATTCGAAAAGATCCATCGGTTTCTTACTAAACTCCAACTACTACTGATTAAGTAGGTAAGTAGTACCTTTTTGCGGTAGTAAATGTTATATTAACGGTGAAAGAAAACATCGTGAGGAAACCGGCATGTCATAGAACCAAAAATTCAAAGACATGTTACATCCACCAACCCGCACTGGGCCCGTGTGGTGGATCCGTGGATTACGGCCCACTCCCTCTCAATTAGAGGAGGCCTGTGTCTAGCAGTGGGAACATTATAGGCTGATTATGATGAATGATATTACTTATGTAATAAGAACTTAAGAAGTTCCTAATAATAATACCTGGATACCGAACTAATTATTGCTAAATAGGCAGGTACTTAGTATACTCGTACTTAATTGACTTTTAACAAGCCATTCCCAATAATTTCACTGTTTTCAGAAAAAAAACCTAGATAAAAAACATTAAACTAACAATTTACTTGCAACTATTATTGTACTGTCGTAGAAAGTAGCAGTTCTTTTTCTTTTATTATCTTTTTTCTTCTGTAAATACAAAGAATGCGCGCCACGCGGCCGGCTACTCCAGCGCCGACCGACCGCAAAAAGTGGCGCCTGTGAACTGCAATTTATTTTCAGCTTTATTTACATATTTCTGTATACGAATATGCATCTTAATACAAGGGTTTATGGTTTAAAACGTTTCGAATTCAACTGACAGTACTAATGCACGCTTTCTTCTACATGGGACAATAAGTGTTGTCATAATAATTATTTCATCGACTGTCGAGGCGTCTTAATATTACTTATTTCTATACTTTGTACTGGGAAAGTATGAAAGCATGGTCTAAGAATGATATTAAAAACAAAAAAATATGTTTTTATTTTTGTTGTATCTTAAGTATTAGATATTTAACATACGAGCGAAGCGAATAATATATTTAAAATGAAAACGCTGTCACAGATCTTTCTCTTTTTCAAACAAAGTGTTACTTAATCAAACAATAAAATGTTTATAACCGCAAAAACTGCAGAAAAATTAATATGTAATTAAATTATATCTGAAAATTCGAGTCGATAGATAGCCTAATCATGTTGTTCACATCCCTACTCACCGGCGAACCGATTCGCTTGCTCGCTCATTGCATCGTTCCTTTCATTCATTCAGTCGAGCTTTGGTCGCCATTGTGAGTGGGCTGCGCTCGTGCGTTATTGACGTTCGTGAACGCGTGTTCATGTTCAATATTTTTTCATAAAATTCACGTGCGTTATACAATAATAAAGTATAGTGCCACAAATGAACGTTAGTGATAATATCCATGTGTAAATAACAGTAACTGTGATAAATATAACGTAATAATAGTAATCTTAGTGATATTTTTAGTAGTACTCCAGATATTTTGGTGATGACTTGAAATTAGTGCCTTAGGAATGGTTTAGCCTGTTTATAATAGTCGTTATGGTGACTGTATAGTGTTTAATAGTAACAATAAGAAGTAATTCAGACGGCGATGGCGGTGGTCAATGTTTGCGTGTGTTTTCTGTTGGTTTTGTACCAGTTATCAGCAGCATCTAGCGAGGCCTCTTCGGAATCCACAGACCTCGGATTGTCAGGTAAAAACATGAAATTATCTTCGAATTAGGTTTAATTCTATGCTTAAAAGAATTGATATAAGCCTACGTGATAAGGTGTTCTCGCTTTTGTTTTGTAAATAAAGCTACTTTTGATAAGTCAGCGTGTGGGTATATTCGGAGGGTCAGTGGGTCGTCTTAGGGGCGGCGTTGAAACACGTTCATTTATTAGATACCTACGATTAGTATGAATAAAAAAATGCTAGGTACTTGCGTAAAAAAAAGAACTAAGATTCATAAATCACGCTTTTGCCGGTTCAAGCGTTATCTTGTGAGTTCACGATTATGTGTAACTTCAACAGTTTTAACGCTAAATTACTTGTATTATTTATTGACCGTTAATAAATAGATTTACTATGTAATAATAAACTAATGAGCGGACTTCGGTACTTGTAAGTTATTATTAATTTAAGTAAATACTTACCTACTAGGTAGGTACCTAGTGTCCTAATTTGTTTACGTTAGCGATCGCTCATTATTACTCACCTACCTACTTTAAATGAGTGCCTAATTCGCATTCACTTAGTTAATGAAGTACCTCAGTTACTAGGCAATAAGTAGTTATCATAGCTAGTTAGGTATATATCCATGCTAAGTCTAGAAACAGACTACCTAGTCTATTGAAACTTACGTTTGAAATTAATATTATTTCAAGTTAAACAAATATCAACTTTATTTTAATGTTCTTTAAGTTGATTTCAGAATAACTAGCAGTATTGAAAAACTTACAAAAATGTTTGAAGTTGTAGCGTAAACTGAACTTTATTTTGTAGGTTTTAAAGTTATTTTCCACAAACTCATATTTGTTTACATTTTTGGCAAATAAATCGCGAATACATATTAGTTAAGTACATACTTACCTAACTTTCATGAAAACGGGTCGATTGATTCATTCTATTAATTTTCACATGCTGAAAGAAAGCAAAATATTTGAAACGTAAGACATTTTATGTGCCACAAATATTTAAGACCATTTATGTGCCACTAGCTTCTGCCCACGACTTCTGCCTGCAATTTATTTCTTGTTCCCCGACCCTGACCCACCCCGTCGTCGCCCGCGCTATTACTTCGTTTTCTCTTAGCATTCTTTCTACCTTTGTTCGGCTGCGAGGGGTCGTAGCTAAAACCTTCCTCAAGAATTGGGCTATCAAATGAAAAAATAATTATTCAAATCGCATTGGCAGTTCCAGAGATTAGCGCGTCCAAACAAACTCAACCTAAACTAAAACCATTGCTTCCAGTTTCCTGATTCGGTTTCCGAATCAGGAATTCAGATTCGGAGACCCCGAACGCACGCATTTCATAATAAAATCTTCTCTTTAGCGCACACGTTTTTAAATTTTCCGTCAGGGTTTCCGAACTGAAAATATTATAAGATTCCGAATCGAGAAACGGACGTGTGCGGCCAGCCTAAAATTTAAAGTCAAGCAATGTATTTAAAATACGATCTCGAATCGTTCGCTAAGTTCATTCCATTCATTCCTCACCACTCCATAGATACTTGACAGCTTTTTAATTGTCTCTGCCTTACCTGAGAAAGGATCGTTTACTAGAACCGTAGACACTAACGACATTTCGAGTGGCTTCTAAATTCAAAACAATGGCTAAACAATACGCATTGTTTCATTCGTTCATTGGTCCCGGTAAAGACGTGTTGTTTAATGGAGAAGGTAATTTAGAAGCTTTTCTTTGCTTCCAAGGTAATGGGTATGGTATTGGATACACGTTTTTGTTGGAAGGAACACAGTTTTAAGAAGGTTCACAGTCAACGATTTGTCAAAAATACCTTTAATTTCCCTACATTCTTGACAAGTTTTTAACATTGATTGTCGCTGAGATGAGATTACGACTAGATTTTGACAGTTTTTTTTTTTACGGGAATTGGCCTTCTGCACTGTGTCACAACATAAAGATAGATAGTATGGTAAAATTTATACTGTGACTGTTATGGGGCAAGCACCAGGGTAGCCCGCGAAATTCAAAATCCCAAGTTCATATAATTCTATTGATTGATATTTCATGAATTAGTCATTCAATAGGGTATTATGAACTTAGAAGGTTGTATTGATCATTTTAATGATTGTAATTCGTTAAATACATACTTGTTACGGTCGGGATTCATATTTTGTTCAACATACAGCCTGACACCTGCAATTTGCAAAGAACGTAGGCTACCCTGGCGCTTCCCTCTTACCAGCTACCCATTTTCTGGTGCTACTGAATGACAGTATTTTACGTGGAACGGCGGTCGTCTGTACCGTCCAGAACTCTTGTCTATAGATGCAACATGAAAAAAACAGACCTCAAGATAACAAAGAAAGAACCTCTACTTTTTGCCCTGCCTCCACCTGGGATTCTGATAGTGGGACAGGCAAGTCAGAAAATAAATCGAACTCCGACTTTGACCAGCCTTTCGTACGAGAACTAGGTACGCACGACGGAATCATGCTATAAGTACACTTCTCATTGTACGAAAAGCCTATACAATGCGAGGTCAGCTAAAACTCGACACTTATCATGATCATCATACAAACGATTCTCAAGTAGCGTTATCAATCTATCTTATTGTACTGGATTACAGTATCGATAATCGTTTCGTTGCTATGGCGATAGGCATGCGTGACCTGACGCCGCCGGCGCCAGCGTCGCGCCGATGCAATGTCGCGTCGTACATATGCCGTCTCACCTAGGTCTACCTAGTTTTGTAATTGTACAGGTTTAGGATTCGGTGGTATTATGGCTTGGATGTGTTTCTGTTCATGATACTAACCTAGATTGCAAGATGCAGCAAATCCCTGGATCAAGGGTCAACGGATAAAGGCAGGATATAAAAAAGCCTATACCCTGCTATCTGATACCATTGTTATTTTTCTTCATCCACGGCAATTATAATAGGTTGGCCACAATAGGCAACAGAAAGCCTATAAAGATGGAAACGTAGGTATATGGGGAAATCATTTGCCCCTTGGGTCCTTTGTGGGTTTAATTACCATAACAAATAAAAAAGTTGTCCTACTAAATAGCCGTTGCACAATAAAGACAAATATTTCAGACAAATTGATTGGATTCATTACAAAATTATGCACTAATCTAATCTAAAATCCTTTATTAACAAAACGTGTGACATTTTATGGTTTTATTTGCAAAGACCACTAGATTGCTGATAATGGTTCGAGTGTATATTTAATACCTAGGTTACCTTATATTGTTCGTTAACACCAAGTTCAAATGCACAATCCTTGACTTCACACAATAGTAGGAATGTAATTGTTCGCAAAATTTTTGTAAACGGCAGTAGGGTCACAGAATAAATAGTACAAGTAGTAGGGTGTGGATGTGAAATTGTAGCGCAAACTATGACCCACTATACTCTGCCCTCCGTGCCGCAAAAATTGCAGCCATTGCGATCTCTTCGCTACCACCGACAGGCGACAATGCCGTGGAAGTGATGTCATGCCATCGACACGAAAAAGGAATAGAGCTCGCTCTTTATGACAGTTTTTCTTTGGTAAACGTAAAAAAAATGCAGTTTTAATCTGTCAAACGCCGCTAATGAGACACAATTGATTTTCTATTGTTTCGTTGCCGGTCGGCGAACCGCGACGCTTGACCAGTTAATCTTTCAATAACTATAATTAACTTAAATCACTCGAAACTTCACAGACATTTTTTTCTGTATTTTCTCAGTTGCTATGCTTTTAGTTGTTATAACCATGCATGTTCTCTGAAGAAATTAATTGAAAGAATTGCTTTTCCGGTACTATATTTTTTTGTCAACGCCGAAAATAATTAAAAAAAAATCGGCCGAAACTAAAGTTGACGTAATGGATATTTTCAACGGAAAACTGAAAACGAAATTCGGGCGAACTCTACTAGTTTTCAACCTAAAAATAAATAAATAGATTGGGATCTTCCCGTAAAAACGGGTGCGCTAGGTTATCACATTTTCAACTTCGATATTGCATGATATCAGCGTCATACTTATGATTACGTATCACCAATGTACGGAGGATTGACAGTTGAAGTTGATGACGTCATTAACTCGATAAGGTATCGATAGATCAGATAAGGGGCAGACTTGGCGCCATCCGAATCGGTTGACTGCACTACATAATGTAATAATTAGGGATTTTGTGAAATTATCAAGGATTATTGTTGATGTGGTTGGTTTAGTAAACACACCCAAGTGATGCACTCTGTCTAGAGATAAAAGCAATCTGATTTTAGATTGTTTCACTATCGTAATCTCTATGCACTTTCTCGTGTTTACATATTATAAGTACCTTATTTTAATGTTGGTTGTTAGATTGAGTAAAAAGTGCCCAACATTCTGCGGGGCAATTGCGTAACACATTATAAATCTGAATTGGTTTCATATTGACAGTTCAACAACATTCATTACGTTATTTACGTGTTGAGCAGACAAATGTTTCGAACTTATGGAGCAATGGATTAGCAATTTGCTACAAAATGATTCAGATTCCGATTGATAATGTGTTACGCAATTAGGGTGCTGGTCTATTGGAATGGAATTGGAAACCATGATGATTTAATTCAGAACTAGGTATTCGCTTTCTTGATCATCATCTGCCTAGCCTTTTCCCAACTATGTTGCGGTCGGCATCCAGTCCAACCGGATGCTGCTGAATATCAGCATATTACATGGAGCTCCTGCCTATCTGACCTCCACGACCCAATTACTATACCTCTTAGTCTGGTGGTCAGTTGGTTGACTTTCGGGCTTCTGACGACCCGTAATGACTAATAGATTTACGAAGACTACGAATGACATCCGGACCCAGAGCTTAACGTACCTACTTTCCGAGGCACGGATTCGCTTTCTTGACACAATGGTTATTTGTTGCAGAAGCTCACACAACAGCAACAATACAGTAATTTAGTTATGAAAGGATTCGTACGACTGATGTCAACGTATGCAATCATTTAAACAGGCATAACTTGCAACTTTGTGACGTAACTGCTGATTACACGCTTCCATTGTTATAGAAGTCGTTGATTGCAGTGAAAGCGATGTGCCTACCGTAAAATCGTCATGAAATAGATCGTAATAAGCAGTTTTTATTGTGAAATTACGTTTAATATGGGACAACATGCAACCAAAAGCACAAAACAAGTGAGAGAGAAAACCAATATGGCCCTAAACGAATATTTTCGCGATTCGTTCGACTTCATTCAAAATTTGAATTTGGTAATCGATTCTTCCGTTCGAATTTTGAATACTCCGTAGACCAAACCTCATATTGCAGATTTGCAGAATTTTCTGTAGGGTTAATACGAGTATGAATCCTCGCATCATTAATTAGGAATCCAGTTCAACGATTGGCTGATGAAAAAAAGGCTGTATGCGTGTACCGTTTAATGAAAGTAGAAAGGAAGTTTCTGCGTTTTACGTTCCATTGTGTGCTTACAATAAGCGTTGCGAGGTTAATAGCTTTTAACGCTGTTTTTAAACGTCACCATATCGAAAAAATGTCATTATATTGAAAAAAAATCTTAGTTACTTACTGCTTCATAAGACTGATATTTCTTCCATTACTTACATGCCTCGGAAAGCACGTTAAGCCGTTGGTCCCGGCTGCCATTCGTAGATCTTTGACAGTCGTTACGGGTAGTCAGAAGCCTGAAATCCCGACAACCAGTCTGACCAAGTGGCATCGTATTAGCCAGTAACTGGCTTGTGGAGGTCAGATAGGCAGTCGCTCTATGTAAAATACTGGTATTCAGCTGCTTCCGGTTAGACTGGAAGCCGACCCCAACATAGTTGGGAAAAGGCTAGGCAGTTGACTTACATATTTTTTCTTCAATAATGTCGAGAAAGAATTAGTTAAGTATTCATTTATGGATTGAAAATCTCACTTCAACAAATTGCCACTATTCAAAGGCCAAAGTTTCAATAAGTTTGTTGCCATCTCCGAATTTCCGAATAAATCAAAACTGCAAAAAAATACATGGAAACCTCTCGTAAAATGAGTAGTATAAGTTCAACATTTTTACAAAGGGAACGGGGAGTAATTATTCACTTACGTACTTAATTAATAAATGCATTACACGTTCCAGCATTTAAAAAATGCCGCTATCGGCTAGAAAGGCAATGTCCCGTTGGTAATTAAGGGCAATAGATACAACAAAATGTCGCAGGACAACGCATGGTTTACACCACGAAGCAAGTGAATGCCGAAGACCCACCCCGAAACCCCGAGATTTCCACATACCCACTACTTCAGAAACTACGAACACCTTTTCCTAAGATGTATTAACATTTTTGTCCTGAATACTGACTTTCCCAAGTCTGCCTCGCTGGCCAGAAGACAGGAAAGTAGGTAAAGGAAGAAAAAACAGAAATATTTAGTTACAAGTAAAATTCCGATTCGGTCATCCAGTCATAAGTATCTATGGTTTTATGCCACTAGTCTTATAATATCACAAAAAACCCAAATGTTCTTGGAGGACTACAATTCTCTCGAACCCTGAATGCACTACGACATTTCTTCATTTCGTCTTGTATCCTGTGAATTCCTATGTACCTCGCCATGATTAATGTCAACTGTTAATGTCAAGTTTTGGCGGACTGTCACACCAGCAGGATTGTCATGGCTGTCTTTAATAAACCCCGTTACTAGTTACACGTTTGTTTCACTCTAATACCTCACTTTATAAGGAACTTCTGTGCCCTATCTATTCCTCGGCCCCCAGGGCGACTCATTAGTAATTCACGGGTGGATTCCCATGACGTCAGCGGCGTCCGTCTCCCGGCGCGTCGCCACATGCTCGACTTTTTGTAAAGCACGTATTTGGGACTCAAGTGGTTTGCTTCGGGTAAACTATGGATGTTGACGAAAACCAGAGATGTTTGGACGAGTTTGTTGGGGTTTAGGATGGAACTTGGAAGTATGTAAATGGCTTCACTTCGTACTACATAACAACTTAAAATATTGTTACTGGTCTCATTCAATCCGTAATTCGACGATGACTGTTGCATTTTTGGGAGACCAAAAGTAAATTGAGAGACCATGACCTGAACTTACAATTATTATAGTATAACTGCGTTGACTAAACGTATAGCGCTTGTTCCTTCATAAGAGTGCCTTGATAATGACTACATGTCTATAAGCACGTAGACATTATATTGAGTACATACAGGGAACACTATTGCCGGTTCCATTAGCAGCTCCTTCCTTTTAGGTCTGCCGTTACAAAAAAGATTCCCATCATTCGCATTTACTGTTCCCCGCCATTACTTTTAAATAGCATTAAGTGTAAGTAAGGGGAATTCATTTCAAAGTCTCAAAATCTTGTTTTGTTTGTTTTCAGGTAAGCAACTTTCGACGCATCATACGGTGAGATGACGTCACGACTCACGACCCCCGAAAATCTGGTCGCATGTCGAAGTACAATTAACTAGCTATTGCTCATAGCAGACGAAGGGTAGTTGAGACCGGTTAACCGTTGTCTGGCGCCAAAATACTAGACGTGGTGATCACTTGATAAAGGAACCACATCCGATTCTGAACCTTACTCGGTACAGCTAAGGTAGGATTCAGTTCTGAACGTGTCACAGAGGGCCTATTGAGCCCTCGGGATGTCATAAGTAAAGCTTTTTATTGCTGCCTTTATGTAACATTCGTCAAAAGGGAGCGTAGACAGATGGCATTAAATGCACCTGCGTATTTAAATTGTGCAGGGTATAAATTTTTATGTTTATTTGCTTTGGATAAGTTGCGAGTAAAGATGTTCGAGATAAACGGGTTGCTAGGGGACATAAACGTGATGAGTCACCTTTCAGTGGCTAAGAATGAGTCACTAATAGAGTTATACTAGGATTACATGGCATAGACGATGCTCTAGAACAATGAAGCGAGTAACATGAAGATGAAATCGGAGGACCTACAAATGATGACCTACGAATTGAATCTGAAAAAAAAAGTCAAAGATGTCTGTTGCGCTTTAAAAACTCATAGACATGCTATGCGAGAGTAGAGTTGAAAAGCCAAAGGAGTATGTAAGGATCGTAGCAGGTGGCGTTCTGTAGTTGTTGCTTACCCCCATAGAAAAAGGCATGAGTTTATGTATGTATGTTGATAAGACAAACATGAAAGACAGCTCTTGAGAGAGGCCATTGCCCAGCAACGGCCTCCAAAGACTAGACAAGTTACCTCATTCTCACCGTAATAAAAAATCAATACAAAATCGAAGCGAAAGAAATCAGAAATTCTCCACTCAGTCATGGCTTGTTCTCTCCGCGCTGAGCCTATGAATGGACAAAAAACTTTAGCGTAACTAAATGAAACAATCCAAGTCCAATCGGCAGACATTTGCAACGCTCGTTAATTGTGTAATCAAGCTGTTGTATTTGGGTTTCTTATGGTTAAATTGCGAACTATGAATTTATGAGGTCAAAATTGGTGTTTGCGGCTCCGTGCAGTAAACACTAGTTGAGTTGACCTAAGTTATATTGTCGCACTGGGACCGCGTGGTGGATTACGGCCAACTCCCTCTCATTGAATGAAAGCCTGTGTCCCAGCAGTGGGAACATTATAGGCTGATAACGCAAGTAATCTCTTGTGTAAGCTCAATGAACTATGGACGAAGGAGGCTTTTCCTCTCCGCTTGTAAAAAGTTGTGAATGATGACGAATTTGCTCTTCGAAAGTTATTTGGTTCGTCTCGAAAATGGTGAAGTTCTCGTCTATCTAGCTGCCTAGCTATCTTTCAGATCAAAAAAGGTTTTTTGGGAAGCCTTTCCCAAAAAAACCTTTTTTGATCTGAAATACTCTACGCAGTCTATGCCTTTGTACGAGTACGGTATAAATCTCAGACAGGCTTATAATCGCTTAATCTCAATTCTGCCTACAGAATAATCCTTTTGGCCTTTGGGTTCGCCTTAGTCAAGTAAATATGTACATAATTTATTAGTGTTAAATGCACACAAAAGCTAATTCTGTTCATTAGGTCTTTAATACTCGTTCAAACAATGGCGCTAGCGAGTTATGTTGGCTATACGAAATAGATGCGTGTTTGACTGTATGCGTCATGCGACAAGCCAACAAAGAATTTTTACTCGAAATTTAATGGGGCCATGAGTCTTCCGCGAATTACTGCATCAGAATACTTAAAGATTTTTCTCATGAAATCATCTTGAACAACTGAATCTTTGCTCTATATTTAGTTTTGGCTGAGGACACTGAGGCGGAACAAAACGTCACTTCATTATTATGGTCATTCCATCAGCCCCTTGATGTTCATTTCGAAATGGGCCGCCTACTGTAATTTTGTTTTAAAATGCGATGTAAATTTATTTATCACTGAACAATAGCAGTCACACAGGTGTAAGCAAGTTTTGTTAGCCAATATTGTGACCAGTAGCCGACAAATTAAACAGGTAAACTGATACGGGTTGAAATACAACAGGGCTAGTAGTGCATAACGAACGACAGTTGCAGCTGACTTCCGCTACATGCCGGAAGTGTGGCGCCAGCGGCGCCTGCGCCGACAATCCGCGGTTTTCAGCCATTCACACTCCAACCGCGACGTGACTCGAACGTCATGCGTCGCTGCCCTTACAATTAATTAACTCCATAATTAAAATGACTTTTTTTATTTATGATCTCTGTTTTCGTGATTTATAATTCTATGCGGGTTTTTCTGAGAATTATCTAACACTCACTACATAAAAGTAAATTGACATTCGAGTATAGGCGCAATGGAAACATTAAGTTGACGGCTGTCAGGGCCGTGCAAATAGAGCATTCATCCAGCATGTCACGGTGTTGTTGCAATGCACTTGCTAAGCAGGCCATATGTATGCGCGTGGCGACTTTGCCACTCGCCGACGAAGGTGACTGTATAACACACTTCAACGCAAAGCCTTAGCTATAAAACTATTTACTCGTAAACGCAAGTCTATTAAAAGAAGAAGTATTGCATGACGCACCTTTCAGACGTTCGTTTCGACGTTCAGCGGAGTATATTGCTTTCTCTGACGTCAAATTTCACATAGCAGCTGCAACTTTATGTTCTACTCAATTCAAGTTTATATGCAAAATTTTGGCGTTATTTGCTTTTGTTGTTTACTAACATTAAAGAATGTTATGTGTAGTTACTTTTTCGAAATACCAGCCTTTAGACTTGCTTTCCAAAATAATGTTTCTAGAATTTTTTTTTGCGCATATCTTTATTCCGTACGCGGTTTAAAGTATTGCTTCGACACAAATCCAAACTGCTGTTGGTACTCGTCAGGCATTACAAGTGTGATTGAATGTATAGTTATGTAAATACATAGGATACAAATATGTTGTCCATCAAAGGTCTATCACATATGGGCGTCTAGACGCTGACTGCTGTCTAGACATTTGAGTAGCTAGTTTTAAAACTGACAGACGCTCTAGTATGCTTCGATTTTATCTATTAAGTCATATAATTGGTAACATGAATGATTCAGCGTTCGATGGAGATGGTTGGAACGTCGAGAAATTCAAAATAACATATGAATTTTTGACAAAAGACACTGGCAGTTTGTCGTAACGACCATACAATTTGATTTAAAGCTAAATCAAACACTGTAATCAGACATCTCAAATATTTTATACCGTTGTCTGTCCCGTGCTCAGCAAAGCTTGATCGATGCGCCGTCAACTAGCAATGCAAAGTAGTTAGCAAGTCAGCAAGCAACATGGCCTTCCTTGACGGGTGATTTATTGCGCCGGCGCAACTTGGTGGTCCCTCATTATTGAATATCAATTAGGTATTAAAAATAAACCTTGTCGAACGAATAGGAATGATTAGAAACCGGTACTAAGTACATGTAGCTGAGTTGTTTAGACTAGCGTGTTGAGTTTTGAATTCGTTGAGAGATTTTTTGTTACTGTTTTGTTGTTAAGATA
Organism: Amphipoea oculea; assembly: GCA_945859645.1. Lineage (NCBI taxonomy): Eukaryota > Metazoa > Arthropoda > Insecta > Lepidoptera > Noctuidae > Amphipoea > Amphipoea oculea. The sequence goes on along the minus strand of OX243869.1, from coordinate 6,296,294 downwards.
TTTTAGCAGAACAAAGGCCCTAGTAAAAATATATGCGAGAATTCGTTATAAGCCTTTATGATCTTGGGATTATGAGTAGTTAACAGGCATATTGTTCTAAGCCCCCCTAGAAATAAACAACTAAGTAATCTTATCATAACTTTTTCATAATTTTCATTCGCATAGATGTGCGTTTTTGGCAGCCAGGGTAGCCCGCGAAATTCATATTTCCTTACGTTTTTTGCAATTTGCAGGTCAGTATCAGGTTGAATGTTGATCAAAATATGATTCACGACCGTAACAAGTATGTATTTACAGAATTATAATCATTAAAACCAATACTTACAACCCTCTCTAAGTTCATAATTATAATTATTTTGAATGACTATTTCATGAAATATCATTATCAATCACTCAACATAAAACCTGGTAATTGCAAAAAATTTGAGATTTTTTAAATTTCGCTGGCTACCCTGGCTTGTCCCCCTTAGAGCAATAGCGCACTAGCGACCTGGCAGCGCGGCCACGACGCGCGGCCCGGCCGCAGGGTTTGCGATTTGCGACGCGGCCAAAACCGCGGCTACGATCGTCAGTTGCACATACAGCGCGCTTCAAAATGGACGTTGAGGAAATAGCAGTACTTTTGTATCTTTGTAAGCAGCGGAAAAAGAAAAGGAAAAAATATTGGGTTCATCCCTTGCTACGTGAAAGGCGAACAAAGGGATTATTTCATACATATTTTTTAAGTCGCGGTTGGCGTAGTCTTCACAGGATATGTCCCACAACGCCCTCCTTGTCTCAATCTCTGTTATAAACCTTTCCGTGTCGAAAGACATCGCGATGATCACAAATCACGCTGTAGTTCCACAATACGTGCGGCCGCCGCGGCTAGTGCGCGCACACTGGTGATTTAACTACAATGCAATTGATCTCAGTGGCCGCAGCGGCCAGCGACTGATCATGGGCCGCTAATGCGTCGCTTCGATCTCGCTGGCCGCTGCGGCTTGGTGTGGCCGCTGGCCGCGTGCGGCCAGATGCGTGTGCTCTATGACGATTTCATATCGTATCTATCTCGATGGCCGCCGCGACCTGGCCGCTGCGGCCTAGCCGCTAGTGCGCTATTGCTCTTAGAGTAAGTAGGTTTCTATTTGGCTTCATACCGATGTCTTGTTTTGGACAGTTTCAAACTGGAATCTCATCGTTGCTCAGTGGAACATCAGTCTCAATTTCGTTTGGTGTGCGAATATTTTTGTCATCACTACATGTACCCAGCCTGTATGCGCTTGGCTCGTTCGCACGGAAGCAAGTATCACATTCTTCGAAATACTCCGTTATAAATATTTATTGCTCCCGTGGGTGGTCAGCCATTATTCAATGAAAGTGTAGAGGTGTGGAGGAACTGGAGCAAATACCGCAAACTTTGTGTTTACATATCGTTTGTTTGGAAGATTCATGACTGTTTAACGTGGTTATTGGGTTGCCAAGATTCGATTTCGGGCTGATTTTTCGATAGCGGGTTTTTGGGCAACGAAAGGACACAAAACTGGCTTGGGTTTCCATAGATCCTCTCTTCGTTACTCTGAACGTCACCAGGTCTAGTCAGTAGCCAAAATTCTAGATGTTTTGATCTCGATATTCCTATTCTCTTACCCCTAGGGCAGTTTTTTGTCGTGGGCAACGCAAAGACGGTCCAAAGTCCAAACCTACGGACAAAAAATCTCTCTATATTATATACTTATCTATTCATAAATCCTCTCTAGTACTATGAAAGCCACCAGGCATGTCCAGTCAGTAGCCAAAACTCTAGATTTGGTATCGATCTCAAATACTTACCCCTAATTGCCTAGTTCTCCTACCCCTGGCTACGTGGATGCTGTCAAATCTTTATTTATTTGTTGTACTACTTCCTTTTGTTTATCTTGAAAGCGTACGTGCAAAGCGTTGTGTTATCGCTGTCAGATTTTGCTCGGATTCCACGTAAAATTAGTAACACTGCGCGCACAAGACAACGAATTTCCGTGAAAAAAGTTATCTGGACTACTTTGCCAAGATTTTCCGGGAAATTCATTGCATATTATTATTTTCATTTGTGATCTCAGCTATTAAGCCCGTAATACACACACATGCCTGTAACTTGCACAAAAGTATGCAAGTAGCTCGCATGTCGTGTGCCATAACAAGTACAACTTCTGATTGGTGAATAACATAATGGCATGCAAGCTTATACTTGCATATTTTTGTGCAAGTTACAAACCGTGTATTCCGGGCTTTAAGATTATTGTAGTAGGTACATCCAAGCAGCAACGGCTTGCCTGCCACAGACATTCAGTCATTCATTCCGAACTCACATAACTTCAATTAAGCGAGAACGTAAGCAGATGACTATCTTAACACCAAAACATTCAATTTCCAAATTCCCATATTTATGACGTTTCCATAAATGTTTTGTTCATTAAACCTTGAAAACCCTAACATGTGTGGGTGGCCAATCAAATTCTGGTTTGTAGTTGTAGAATTAACACGTTGTTGACCTGTCAAATCCACACCTACTTCAATTATGTGTAAAAATACCAATAAAATATGTGTCAAATATAATGAACCAACCGTTAATTGATAATAAGGTGTACCTATTAATTAGATTGACACGATTTTGAAATTTTGATTCGTTTTATCGAACATGCGTTTGCGCCGACAATTTACACAGATGTCTTGCCTTATAGAGGACTTGTAGATCATGTGGCCAGTTTGAAAAGGCCCCTTTAATACATGTAGGATCAGGATTTCAGAGGTCTTCGTTACTAAGCTGGTTGTCGGCAAACGGACTTATTTGGTAACTTGCAAATTGGACGGGTCGTTTTGAACAAATATTTGTCAGTATGTCTGGATCAAAAAACTGCTGATATAACTTTTCCTGTCTGACTGGCTTTATGATCCTGTTTTTGTGAAAGTTCTTAGATCTACGAGATTTGCTGCTATGTGCTGAAATACCGTAATACAGGGTTTCTTTGCAGTGATGTCCCAATGTTAACGGCCGGCCCCGACTTACGAGTTGTAGGTCGTGGGTTCGAAGTTTCGAACTCAGGCAGGCGCTTTACTTTGTGTAAATAATTTCATCACCACTGCTCTCAAAACGGTGAAGGAAAACATCGCAAGGAAACCGGCATGTCCTAGAAGCAAAAATTCGAAGACATGTAACATCTACCAATCCGCATTGGGCCCGCGTGGCAATTAACAGCCCACTCCCTCTCGAAGAGAGGAGGCCTGAGTCCCAGCTGTGGGGAACATTATAGGCTGATTATGGGTTTCTATGTAAAGCTAACTTTTGCAGCATAACTTTGTAGTTATAAAGTTTTATTTCTATCTGAGACATAATAGGAAAAACAAGTCATTGTTATTTTGGTCGTAAAAATATACGATTTGCCGATCTTACGTAACGCTTTGATATCGAATTTAATATTCCCAACAATATATTTTATTGCATTCCTACAATTTACATCTCCGTGTGTGGTAATTACTCGACCTAAAGAGTTGAAAACCTGTTTATTATATTATTTTGTTAGACGACTGCGATCGCGTATTTACAAAAAACCGACCATGTGCGAGTCGGACCCGCACAAAAAGGGTTCCGTACCACAAAGCAAAAACGCCGGAAAAAAACACGGTACTTGTATAGAGACCCCCTTTAATTTTTGACTTTATTTTTTATAGATTATTTGTTGTTATAGCGGCAATAGAAATACACACTGAAAATTTCAAATGCCTACCTATTACGGTTCATGAGATACCGCTGACAGACAGACAGACAGACGGATTGGGGCTTAGTAATAGGGCCCCGTTGGCATTGGCTACGGAACCCTAAAAACAAGTCTGGTGTAATCTTATTTGTCCAATGAAGCTAGTTGAAAGAGCCCATTGTGCGGACTATTTTCCCTTTTACAATTACGACAACACCCACGCCTGTATGTTTGTCTGTCTGTAAATGCAGTAGCCAAGAGTATGTAGGCGAGGCGCCGGACGATATTTGCATTAATTATCTCGCGATTTGTATATTTATCCATATGTTTACCTCTTAATCGTTCAGCCGTACATATTAGGAAATAGCACTGCAATCTATGCAATTTTGTTAATAGCTTAAAAATATGTATGTCAGAAGAAATGCGTATTTTCAACGGTGCTAATCGGAAATGTTGAGTTGGTGTGTTTTAATTAAAGCGATAAAATTTTCCTCCGTGTTTAAACGAACGTAAAAAAAAACATAATATACGCGTCGAATTGAGAACTTCCTCCGTTTTTTCATCGGTTCATGATAACGAGCTAAGCATTATCTTATAGTTAATTTGAATATTGCGTTAATAAAACGTGTTCAAACATTAAGCTAATTCCAAATAAGATTAACAATGGCGCTACCTAATTTCAAATCAAACAAGCCGCGTATTTGCAAACATTAGCTAAAGCAAACTTCATGTACTATGTCCTTATGTAAATATATGCGGCAGATGCCACTTGAACAAATAGACAACATTCCGTATACGTCTGAGAGTCACCTTATATACCGGTACTACTATGGTATAGGTACATAACATACTTTTATGGCGTGAATAGGTATAACTCTGTGGCGCCGGCGCACGTCAATAGCTGGATCCACACCAGACGATCCAGTGCGCTCCGATCGGGCGCGGCAAGAACAATGCGCGGTCGATGTGGAGGTGCCGCGCGCGATCGGAGCGCAGTGGATCGTTTGGTGTGGATCCAGCTAATGACGCCCGGTATGCAAATACTACCAGTTTATTGATGTCAAAATTGCATTTAGTACAATTTAATACAAGTAACGGGACTTTCTCTCAAGATTATATTTAAGTAAACAACTTCAGAATTCTTTGGCATTGGTTTCTTTGACGGCAATCTTTAAAAGTTCTAAATGCGGTATTAGAGATGCAAAACATCATATCCTGCTGAGAATATAGCAATGATAGGTGTTAAAATATTCATGTTTTTTTTATTTTTGTAACTAGACTTATAATAATTATGCAAACTAGTGCCAATAACGATTTAGACATCAATGATATTATAATACCTATTATAAAAAATATGCGGCTAATAATTACCTACAGAGAATAATAATTATTGAAGTTATTATAAGATGTAATTATAATATAGGTAAGGAATTTCAATCAACATTTTTAAAGATAATCGTGGCCCGATTAGACCATAGATGTTCTAAACGTCATCCTCAAAAAAACTACCAGAGACAAGAACTCCGTTCAAATAGAAAGCGATGCAGTTTCAATTATAATAACAACAGCCTTATTTGATCCGATAGAAAAACAATAAAAGGGCCGAGTGGGAAGGCCCTTATAAATATTTTAATGCGCTTGCGCTGACGAGGCAGAAACTTCTTGTAACTATTGTTTCATAGTGTGTTGAACAAATAAATATGGAGCCAGTTTTTGAGTGTTGATGTTTGGTTTTTGTGTGGTCAAAGACTTTAGTGTCGTCACTTGAGGCAGTTTTTTCAACGTCACTTGGGTTGAGGTCCTGTTTAAAATAGAACATAGAGTTCTTGTAGGGTAGTTATTTTAGTATGTTTACAAGCAAACGTACACACTTAAGTACTTGCGAGAAAGAGAGTAGCGCAGAAAATATTATTCTCACATTAATTTTCATTTAAAAGAAACATTTCTATTTGTGCATCCCTAGTTGCCTGTTTAATCATTGCTTGTGACTACAAAGGTCTTCAATATGGGTCCGGACCCGTGCTTCACCAAGTTTCTGCACCTGGATGAAGCTCATAGGAGGCGGATCGTATTACAAAAAAGGTTTCTTCCACAAAGATATTTCCTATAAGTATCGAAATACGAGCAATACTCACAAATACCTCTCGTAATAATACTGCACTTGTATAATTCCGTATATTATCCCATTATTTGTATATAATCGCTGTCTTAGCCCATTATAATAGTACAACACTAACTTGCCTATAATCTTAAAAACGGCTGCGTGACCGTGATACTTACATTATGAAGGTATCATAAGTTGTTATTAATAAATAATAACACCGAACGCTTTGCCATAGCCCTGCGCTAGGATTTCCTGTGTTTGGCGCCATTAGTAAGGTACCTACATAATTATAATTTACTTGGACAAGAAACATCAAGAATCTTGAACACAAAGACAAATCTCAAGTTTCTCTGAAGAAGACATAAAATCGCGAAGTTATGATAAATGTAGGCAAAGAATACAAACCTCTAAAAAGCGCAATCAATTACCCTTTTCAGCCTAAGAATATACAAATCATAAAGCAAGTATAATTGGTAATTTAATCATGTACAATTTACCTTATTTCGTATGAGAAAACCGATTTCAAAATCTAATAGAAAATAAATTAATATCTATATGAACGCAATAGTCCCGGGTCAAATGCCAGTGACTACGCAGATTGCATCTTCAATACCCGGCAACAATATAGCCGCAAGAAGGTTTATTGCCTTCTATAATTACTGTAAGAATTACCGGTTACATTCCCCCCACAACTCTAATATAAACCCTCCTATCTCACGAACATTTAACGACCACATTCATTAAAAACTACAAACCAAAAACCCCCAATGTTTCGTTTATTTAAACAATTGTATAATCGAAGTACACTATTCGAATTAAAAATACTGATGCTCTTGAATGTGAGCCAAGAACATCAAATGATTTCAGTTCCAAAACGAGATCAAGATTCAAGCCGTGACTACAGAGCGGTGGCATCTGGAAAATCAGAATCAAAAAGAATAACGGAAACGTGGAACACCACGACATACTAAGCATAAAGGGGACGAAAGCACTTGCACTCATGAGTCACAGCGTTATCTCTCTTTTACTGCTGCTACACGCTGCTGTTGTTCAGAAGTCAATACTAAAACACAATTTGTTGTTTCGTTTTATCAATTACGCAGCGGATGCGCAGCTATCGACAGAAATATCAATTGCATGCGAATGCTGTTCACGATACACCTTACAGCTTTGTCGACACAAATACGAGTATTCTCAGGAAACCAAGAACGCTATTCAGAGAAAATGTACAATTCTCAAATCACGATATGTTAATGCGTGTAGCATATGATTTTATTGCGTTATTTATTACTTCTCAAGACTTCGCCACGACACAGCAATAAAATCTTACTTTAATTCATAATGTTATCAACTCAAGAATAATTCGGCAATAATAAAAACGCTTGTTTCCAGACGCGAGATTATGCGCACTTAATTGTACCGATAAACTTAGTGGCCCATGTCAAGCCCCTAATGGGATTCGGTGATAAAGAATCACTGGACACAGAAACTCAATTAAGAAAAGGTGCTGTTATCAGAAACGGCAAAGGTGGGCGCGAGCAAAAAGGGCAAAAAGGACTCTCAGACGCTCTTGTCTTAGCGTCTTATCGTATTCAGTCATTTGTCGGCGACATTCCGGGAATGGCGGCGACGGATGGCCTAATTGACTTAGTCGCCCACACTGTATCATACTGCCATTAACTCTGACGCCTCTAGGAGCCCCTTTTGTTCTCGACAAGTCCCAACAGGTACACTCTACCTGCGCATATTTGCTAAACAAGGGTGCCGATTTTTTCCAAAGCAATTTCTAAACATAATATCTACCTGGAGCTTTTTGCCTTTCTCAAGTGGCCTTACGTCCATTTGAAATATTGTTTCTGGATCTGCTTCGTGTGGTCGGGAAGTTAATTACAGTGTACTCGCCATTAGCGTGTCGGTGTAAGTGATTAATAGCCCACCGACTCTCGAAAGCTTAGTACTAGATCTAGTAAATTAACTCCATTTACTGTTGCCGCCAATTTCTATGCTTTACTCGACTTCTTAATTGCTTACCTGCCTACACGGGCTCACCGTTGTCGCTGCAAATAATGTTGCGTATATCTTTAGAACCGCTATAATAAGACTTACAATTGGTGTTTCACCACATCAATGTTTTAAAGTTTCTTACGGCATTTCGTCCACATTGTTTCGTTCCCTTTGTTGGCTCTTTGTGCTATGTTTGTCGCTGACTCATCGTGTACCTGTCAGCGGCGCTCCTCACGCCACTCCATCATACAGTGTCACTTGACATTCCTTGGACACTCATTACCCCTAATGGAACTTCAAGAGCTCGGCCTCGCTATCTTCAATCAAGTTAAGAGCAACCAATTGGAATGGTTCTCATAAAATTGTAAATTAGTGTTCCCTACTTTTTTGGTGTCTAATTGTATCTTGAACTATTTATACAAAAGATATGCAGCTTTTATCATCCAATAATAATTGTTTCTGTTTTCATCCTGGCTAAAAGGGAGCATTTAAAGGATCCGTTTGAACTCTCATCCTGAACTCTCGACGTTTACGCTCTCCACTTCAATTATCTCGAAGTGGCTCTCGATTGCAATGTCGCTCGGCTTTTACCGTCTAAAATTACTTATTGGGAGCACTCACAGGTTTCCGTTACCTAATGTAGACTTCCGCCGACCTGTAAATCGAACCAGACGGTTATAAATCTCGGCGGGGTTGGGACAGCTCCGATATGGTTAAAAGCTTCGTCGAACGAGTAAAAATAGGGACCGCCTTAAGTCGAGGTTCGTGTACGGTGATAAGGTTTTGTAGTTTTTGTGGAATAAGGACAACATCCAAAGATAGCGGTGCCTCAAGACCCGAGATAATAAAACTCGGCCCCAGGATGGCACTTAAGAGGTTTGGGCACCTTCGAGATTATGAGCGTGGGCTCTATTTGATAACACCGGTACGGTCGCTTATTTGTTTTACAATTTGATTGTGAGTCGGAGATTTCTTTCTTGCCTGATAAAAATTACATCATTTGTTTTGTTAGCTGACTCCTCAGATTATTTGAGGTTACATAAAGCGTTATGCTCCAAATAATGAACGTTTACATCAAGTTTGGTCGACGGATGGCCAGCATCTGTTATCGAATCGGAATTTATGTTTTTCGTCTTTCAACCGCACCTGCCGTGGATTTAAATATAAAACTCAAACGAAGTTACATTGCAACCGCTTGTAACTGAAGATTTTCCCAGGACATCTTCTAATGTGTTTGTTTAGTTTTGTGTAAGTATACTTTTAAGGATATTCGATACATGATCTCCCAGCCACTTTATCGCTAGATGGCGGCACATTCGCACTTCGAACATTTTCAATTTTTACGCCTAACTCAGAAAGCTTTGCGAAACAACTTTATTATATGCGTCAACTAACGCATTAACATAATCTTTTTAGATATTCACTTTGCTTGTTAACTCGTCTCATACAAAGATTTGTACCCCTAAACATTTAGCCGTTTCACTTTATATCTTTACTATGCCTTTACACACACATGTACAGTTACACACTACGTGTATAGTTTTACTTGCGATAGAACTAGATGGCGTTGTATTCATAAACTTGGTTTGTGAACTTGTTTTCCAGAGGTGGCGTTAATTAAAATAAAATATTTTTACGAAAATATTTTTATGACTGTCCTTCATTCTCTAAAGAAAAGCGTACTTTTTATAGTAAAAACCGAAGAAAAGAATACTTGATTGCTACAAGGGTTGTCAGTTGCTTATTCAATTATTCTAAGGGTGCTTTTGTAGTGTGTTAGGGTAGGTTTAGGTTTAAAAATAATAATAAATCCCCTGACCGATTTCGGTCACGGTGGCCAATTTCAAAGAAGATTAGCCAGGTTTGCAGGAGATATTATAGTGCACAAGTGTGTGCGCAAATACAGGTGCACTCTCTGTTCCTTTACTCTCATAGTTCGATGGGACGGCAATCCGACACGACCAGAGAGAGATCAGGCGCAGGACCAACGGCTTTACGTGGTTTCCGGAGCACGGGGGTATCACGCTACCAATTTCCAAACTTCGGACAAAAAAAAATAAAAAGAGTAAAGATATTCCTAATGACAAAAATCCAAATTAAATATTACTTGGTCCGACCTGGGAATCGAACCCAGGACCCTTTGCACGGCAGACGCACTTGTGACCACGAAACCAACGAGACAGTCGAGTTTAACTCTATAATTAAACGCTACTATAAAACAAAATATATAAAATGTTTATTTGAGTCCGCGAGAGACGCAGCGGCGCGCGGCGCGGGGGGTATTCCCCGAATTCAACTCGGTGGTAGTATAGGTATCATTCAACCGCAGCTTTCAGCGTACCCGCCGCGCGCCGCCACAGCACATGAGTAGACAATACCGTTTGTCTAATCATGTGGCCACAGGCCGCAGGCAGTAAGGCAGTGTACAGACACGTGAAATTATTAGGCCGTGTATACACGGTTGTGGGTATTTAATTATTAGTGTAATTTTATTACTGTTGTGTGTATGTATATGTATGTATATAAGTGTTATGTGTAATATGTATTATGTGTTTACTATTTATGTGTGTTTGTATGTTTAGCCTACAAACCAACAACTTCACATACACCAGCGTCCACTCAAACCAACAATTCCAATTTCAAATGAAAAAATGAAAAAAAAAAACAGCTGTTTCCTACATTTTGACGAGTTATAAATGTAGGCAACAGCTGATTTTTTTTTGCGATTTCAGGTTTGGTCCCATAATAAAAAAAATTGTTCATAATGATGAGTACTATGACCATGTTAGTCTTGTTCCAATAACCCTGTATATACTAATACCATACTGATATTATAAATTCGAAAGTAACTCTGTCTGTCTGAATGTTACCTTTTCACGCCTAAACCACTGAACCGATTTAGATGAAATTTGGTAAGTATAGAGATAGTTTGAGTCCCGGGGAAGGATATAGGATAGTTTTTATCCCGATATTCCCACGGGATCGACACTTATGCGGGTGAAACCGCTGGGCGCAGCTAGTTGCAAATAAAGTTTATTGAACTCTTCTCTCTCTTCGATAATTGAGCTTTGTTGGTACCGACTTTGTTTTGAAGATTCTATACATCTTTTATTGCTTATTTACACCCTAAGTTACATTAAAATTAGCAAGGAAAAACCGGCCAAGTGCGAGTCGGACTCGCCCATGAAGGGTTCCGTAGCAGCAAGTAACATAATATAAAAGTTCTTGTAGTTCGTTGTAACTTTGTGAAAGGTAAATTGCGGTTTTCGATTTATGACGTATTAAAAAAAAAACTACTTACTAGATCTCGTTCAAACCAATTTTCGCTGGAAGTTTATATGGTAAGTAATGTACATTATATATATTTGTTTAATTTTATCATTCTCTTATTTTAGAAGTTAGAGGGGGGGGGGGGGGACACACATTTTACCACTTTGGAAGTGTCTCTCGCGCAAACTATTCAGTTCAGAAAAAAATGATATTAGAAATCTCAATATAATTTTTGAAGACCTATCCATAGATACCCCACACGTACAGGTTTGATGAAAAAAAATTTTTGGAGTTTCAGTTGTAAGTATGGGGAACCCCAAAATTTATTGTTTTTTTTTCTAGTTTTGTGTGAAAATCTTACTGCAGTTCACATAATACATCTACTTACCAAGTTTCAACAGTATAGTTCTTATAGTTTCGGAAAAAAGTGGCTGTGACATACGGACGGACGGACAGACAGACAGACAGACAGACAGACATGACGAATCCATAAGGGTTCCGTTTTTTGCCATTTGGCTACGGAACCCTAAAAACCGGCCAAGTCCGTGTCGGACCACGCACAATGAAGAGTTCCGGAGTTGAAATCAATTTATCCCAATTCAAGATTGTATTTTACCACTTTGTCGGCGTGATTAATATGTATATCCTTGCCAAATTATAGCTTTCTAGTACTAAGAGTCTCTGAGCTAAGCTGCGGGAGGACGGACGGATTGTCTGACGGTCATGGCGAAGCTATAAGGGTTCCTTGTTGACTACGGAACCCTAAAAAAACGAATCTTTCTTAGCTCATAACTTTTTAATGGCTTTTCATTTTACTATTTTGTTCCCGCGCATACAAAATTAATAAAACTAAATAAGAAAAAACGATATAATGTTTAACTTTGGATGTACAGACGCCAGCAAATCAAACTAGGTACTTACTGCAATCTGTCAAATTTCATTAATACATTTTCAACTTTATCGCTAAAGTATTAGGTTCAAAGTTGATTGGGAAAATTTTACAGTTTCGGGTAGCTTGATGTGCTGGCGTCTGTGCTATGTCAAACAGTCCACTGTTATTAGGTACTCCCAGTACCTAATAAATTCCTGAAATTTGTAAGTATGGAAAAATTTCGGCTAGTGTGCTCATCAACTTTATAGATGATACGTTCATTATTACAGTAATGACGAACCCAGGGTAGATCGCAGATAATTCTATCACAAAGTAAGAGCCACCGAGCCAGCCTTGTAAGAAAAAAAATTTACAAAAAAAACCGCCTTCCAAAAAAAAAACTACTAAGTAAGTCGAAAATAACTTCGGTGTCTTCAGTACCTACTTTAGTTTTTGCCTCCGACTTCCGAAAATAAAGGTTTTTTTGCCTAGTAGTTTTTTTTTTTAAGTCGGTATTTTTTTTTTAAATTAAATATATCGCTTTTTAGTGGGTCTGTTTATAATTTATCTAAGTTTCAATAGCCTAATGTCAACTTGCTTATCGCCTTTACAAAATATTGCTTTTCCCGATGCAGGGACGTTAACTGTTGAGGAGTTCTCCTGGTATTTCACCATCAGCTCCATTTCACCATTCGCATTGTGACGAGCATAATAATTAATTGCTTAGCAAGCACATTAAAGTAATCGAATCGCAACCCGTGAAATACTTATTATTGAGTAGTTCCAGTGGCCATCAGTCATGTGGTCTTCATCATCAGTTCCACTTCACCAAATGGCGCTTTCCGAAAGCAAATGCACGAGTTACTATAAAAAATAGGTACCCAAATCGCTATAGGTGTGCTTATAATATTTTAAGAGTTCCTTCAATTTCTCCAGGATTCCATCATCAGATCCTGACTTGATGACAATGGGACCACCTGGAAAGTATACCCTTTCAAACAAAAAAAGAATTTTTCAAATCGGTTTAGCCGTCTTCGAGTAATCGGGTCGGGTAACATGTATAAAAAAAATTAAAAAAGATTCCGACAAACTGAGAACCTCCTCCTTTTTTTGAAGTCGGTTAAAAATTGCATACCTACGCTTCGCAACCATCGATCAATAGTGATCGATGTTCGCAACTAAACTTGTCAACAAAATCACGCATAATAATGCCTGTGCGACGGTTGACTACAACGCCATCTAACGATCAAGATCAACTGTTGTTGATAACCATAGCAAAAATGTATGTTCTGCTTCTCGATGGTTCTTTGAAATATCCTGCAGAGGGCGTGTTCCGGCCGCGCACACATAGAAAAATTTATCGATTTTATCAGGCCTAGATATCCTGTAAATAGTGTTTTTTTTATAGGTTTTTGTCGATATGCGTCAATAATAAGTCATAACAACTTAATATACGTGCTTTTATTCTGCAAAAATCGTTTATATTTCGAGATTTGTACCCCGAAAGAATGTATGAAAAAGTGTCAGTATCCAATCACCTTAAGTGTCTTTTGTTCATCCGCAGTGGAGTTTTCAAGTGGTTTGTCCACAAGATTTGGGTGCTCGACTGTCGGTTCTCACACGCCTACTTTATGTTCGTATCTAAAGCCGTCTTGGCTTCCGCGTTGTCGCTGGGAGTTGCATTAAATTGAATTTACGTACTAGCCAGGGCATCTGTCCGAACTAAGATATTTATCACTTCGCCTGATTCATGTAACGTGTCAAAACGAACGGGAACGCTGCGTTCGCGGATATATTTTTTACTCCTTCCATCTCACTTCCTTCTATGCTCGAAGACAAGGATAGAGCACATTTCCGAGTACATAATCGATTGCGATAGAGACTTTATATCACAGGATTAGAGTGTAGTTTGGTTTGTTTTTATAGAGTAACACTTTCAAAGTATCGTAATGACTCGCTACGGTCGCATGAGCGCATTCAGAATCCGTTGTTTGTCTTGCAATGTCGTATTTCCAACCGTTACTTGTGTTAATTAGAGCTTTATGTTTGTGTATTAAGGTACATTCTTGTCTGTTTAGTCAGGCTATTTGCGGATGAGGTGTGCGCGTGCAAGGCTTATCCTTGCGCCGCCGCTGGCGCCGGCGCCGCACTTAGAGCGCTATTTTTTCCCGCGGCGCACCACGTTGTACTCATAATTTATTCATTAAAGCCGTAATTTATTCGTATTTTATACTTATATACGACCCGCGTAATTCTCTAGTTTGCGACTATTGTTGTCGTATTATTTCTTATTTGCGATTGGCAGAAGCTTGCGGAGGCGTGGGCGCAGCGTGGCGTCGCGTTGCCGCGTTTCGTTAAATTAAATATCGCGTGACTATATTTTACTGTGGGAAACTCGGGTGAAATTCTCTCAATTATAATCTCATCAAATTATGATGGGGCATAGCGAAGATTCTTGTAAAGTGTGTTCACACGCGTTTGTGCAGTTAACCGCAGCTCGCAACTGTTGGCCTCGACCTGGCGCCCATATTTTGCTAAGCCAACCTTGTGACCTAAATTAGTTTACATAGACTTGTACTTGTTTTGTTTCAAACATTGTTTGTTTTGATCTATTGCTTTGGAAAACGAACAGTGTTATATAAACTGGTTTCCTTTGGGAGCTAGAAGTTATTGCCTGTCATTATGTTTGTAGCGTTAATTTCAACGCGTTGTTTTGATTAATTGAATTTCTGATAAGTATCAGAGATTAATAATTATTAAAGGTTAGATTTACTAAGATAAGTCTGTAATGCAAAGTGACTCATACAGTTGCTAATGGAGAAAACAACAAATGAATGCCCAAAGAGAGTGATAAAGTATAGTTTTCGAACGACAAATCTTTGGTAGTCGAAAACTATCATACTAAATACGTTTTTAAGAATAAATAGCCCTATATTTTTAGACTCGGTGGGATACCGCCTTCAAATAGAACATTCTAGAGACGGGAGGCGGCGTTACACCAAAACTGGGGTCTTGTATCGCCAGATTAAGTTGACCTTTCAAGTTTGGTACCGTTGCTCTTTAATTGTCTTCATTTATGTGGGTTAAGAGGGGGGGGAGGGACCGTCTGTGATTGGTGATGTTCCATGCGTAAGCGGCGCGTGGCGACAGATGTGGATGTAAACTGAAAAAGTTTTGTAGTGTACCGTCAGCAGGTTAAAATGATTATTTTATGGCAGAATTTTGTTTATTTATTTATTTATTTATTTTATTATTTATGTACACACAGTAAAATACATAAGGAAATGTTATAATTATAATTTGAGTACAAAGGTACTGCTTATTTCTTAAGAAATTTCTTCCAGCAGACCTGCGAAAGGAGAAGTAAAAAAAGAAATGTAGACAATAGTGTGTGAAAACAAGAAGAGAGAAATATGAATGTGTGAAGCCTAAAACTAAAATATTAAATAAACCTACACATATAATGCAAAATAAAATAAAAATAACATAAGTATACTTAAATAAATACATAATGCTAAAATATATAAACATATCTACATAAATATATAAATACTCACAGTACAGAGGAAAGGTAATGCTCTTTTAATCTACATTTAAATAGAGAAATAGTTTTTAAATCACGAATGCTAGGCGGAAGTGAGTTCCACAATCTCACAGCATGGACAGAGAAGGAATAAGAATAGTAGCTTGTTTTATGAGGATGTGATTTAAGGAGGGATCTTAGGTGTGATCTGCACGGTGCGTCGCTAGGGCGAGCGTAAGAAAAACGCTCACGCAGGTAGGAAGGATAAGACGGGTTGTGTAAGATGTTGAAGAGGAGACATAAAATCCGAGTATTCCTGCGAAGGCGGATTGGGAGCCACTTGAGTTCCTTGCGAAGGTGAGAAACATGGTCATACTTTCGAAGACCGAAAACAAAGCGAATGCACAGGTTTTGCAAGCGCTCAAGCTTGTTTAATAGCTCTTCAGTAGCATCCAGGTAGCAGGCGTCGGCATAATCTATAATCGGCTGAATAAGTGTTTGTGCCAAGGAAATTTTAGTCTTCAAGGGCAGAAGACCCTGAAGGCATTTCAGCGAATGAAAGGAGAAATGTACCTTCCGGCTAACCTCGTTGACCTGAGCACGCCACGAAAGGTTGGAGTCAATAACTACACCCAGATCTTTAGCGGTTTCAGTATAGTCAATGCGAACACCATCGAGATATAAGGGCATCAGAGATGCAACATCAGCCGCATTGCGAACGAATCTACTGCCTATGATCATGGCCTGAGATTTAGTTGGGTTAATTTGCAAACCAAATGACTTAGCCCAAGCGCTGATGCAAGCCAGGTCATGATTCATTGCAGCAATTGCAGAATCCGCGTTCGCTACAGTAAAATGTCGATAAAGCTGCAAGTCATCTGCGTAGAGATGAAAACTAGAGGAGATTACTCTGGTAACAAAGTTTATGAAAATTGAAAAAAGAAGAGGAGAGAGAACGCTACCCTGAGGAACACCCTCAGTGAGGTTACACCAATCAGAGAAGGACTCCTCCAGGCGAACACACTGAGAGCGTCCCCGAAGATAAGAACTGAACCAGGCTAAAGTGGAAGAAGAGAAATTGATAGATTTAAGGAAACCTAGTAAGATATCGAAATCTACTGAGTTGAAGGCGCTACTAAAGTCAAGCAATACAAGAACAGTAAGGGACTTATTCTCCATAGCCCAGCGGATGTCGTCCGTCACCTTCAAAAGCGCGGTTACAGTACTGTGACCCGCGCGAAAACCGGATTGAAAAGGGGATATTATCGAGTTAGATGCCAAGAAAAATGACAATTGTCTATGAACTATATGCTCAAAAACTTTAGAGAGAAATGGGAGAATAGAAATAGGTCTATAGTGGGTTAATAAAGTAGGATTGTTAGTTTTAGGTAAAGGTATTATGTGAGCCTGTTTCCAAACTGATGGAAAGGAGCACGAGGAAAATGAGTGATTGAAGATGTGAGTGAGAACAGGAAGTAATGAGGAAAGGATAAGAGTTATCATTCTTGAACACAACTTATCATTACCGACTGCTGAAGAAGTAATCGCAAGTATAGACTTCTTAACGTCATCCTCAGTAACATCGTTAAAATGAAAGTGAGAATATTGTGGTGACGGCAAACTAGCAAGACTCTCGAGTGTCGCAGCCTTGACAGCCGGATCAAGAGAAAAGGGAAGGAGAGAGAAATGCTTATTAAGATCATTAAGGTTCACATCCTTACACTGGTTGGCAGGTGACTTGCCTATGCCTACAGATTTGAGAAATTTCCATACATCGGAAGAACTGCGGTTATTGAGTTGGTCGTGGAAATAGCGTCTCTTAGCAACCTGACACAGATGACTGCAGCGATTACGCAATGATTTGTAATAAGAGAGATTCAGCTCTGAAGGTCTGCGCTTATATCTGCTCTTAGCTTTATCCCTGCGAGCCATAAGCTCTTTAATTTGCAGCGTTATCCATGGTGCAGGGTTATGTCTAACTTTGACACGTCGAATAGGGGCATGCTGATCAAATAAGTCGAGGACGGTTGCGTTAAAACATTTCACCTTATCGTCGATGTCATCGATCTCAACCAGAGGGGACCAGTCGAGATCGCTGGCATCGCGCCGCAAAGCTTCCAGATCTATTCCCTTGTAGTTACGGAGATATAAAAGCTGGGACTTACGCTTGGGAACACGGATACGATACGAAAGGTAAATGAGATCGTGGTAAGAAAAAGTAGCCGTAAGTTGACCATGGTGAGAAACATTATTAGGAGAGGAGACAATCATAAGATCTAGAAACGATGGTGTACAATTAGGAAAATAGTGAGTTGCAGAGAGAGGCAAAACTTGAAGATTGAAAGAAGACAAGAGTGAAAGGAGTTTAAGGGAGCGAGTGTCATTTTTAATCAAGCAGGTATTAAAATCACCCATTAAAATAACGTGCTCATACATGGGGCAAAGATCACTGAGTATGGAGTCGAGAGAATCGAAATAGTCTATGTGAAGATTAGGACTGTAGAGCACTGCAAGCAAAACTTTTGTGTGATGAACAATAATTTCAAGAAACAAGTATTCAGCCGACTCAGAATACCGTGAAGGAGACGAACTGACCACCTTGTAGGGTAAGTCAGCACGCAGGTAGATAGCAACACCTCCTCCACCTTTGCCGGTCCTATCGTTGCGGATCAAGACGAAGCCGGGGAGTGAGAACTGAGTAGAGAGGAGTGATGGCTTCAAAAAGGATTCCGATATTAAGAGCGCATCCAGATGAGCACTGCTAAAGGATGCCAGAAGGTCAGAATAGTGACGAGGAACACTCTGAGCATTTATGTGAGCTATATGAAGATTCTTAGGGTCATTAGAGAAAAGAGAAGAGATTTTATCATGTAAAGTAAGTGGTATGGAAAAATCACTGTCCGCACTAACAAAACTAGTAGAAGAAGAGCACGAGAAGAAGCTGTCGTTAAGATCAGCTACATCATCCATGAGCATAAGTACTTAAATTATAGTATAAATATCAAAATATTATAAATATCTAAAATACAAGAATAATATTTAAAATAACGTAAATAGGTACTAAAACACTAACAATTAAAGATTTTCCTTTGAGAAAAACCTCCCCCACTCGCTGGTATATTGGCAGGAATTTTACAAAATAACAAAAATACCCAACGATGTAATAACAACAGTGTGGTAAAAATAAAACAAAATTTAAAAAGTAACAAAACGAAAACATTGAACAGAAAAATGGAACGCGACGCAATGACGGCAGGATACGATATGACAGTTGACACTGACAACTGTCTACGTCAAACTACAATACATCCGTCACATTGTCAAAACAAGTTCTAAGACCGTAAAATAAACTAATATACATACCGGCAATAATAGAAATAAAAAGTAAAATGATAAGCGGTGATACAAATAAAAATTACTAATTTAACTACCGGCTCAAGACGATTGTGACAATACAAAGCGGCCAAGTTGAGAAGTAGTGAACTAAATGGATAAAAATACAGTGACAAAACAATAACAACGAGTGTGCTACTTGCGCAGACGCGTCTTCCTCGTTCTCTTAGCAGGAGTATTTGTTTTTGTTTATTTCCATTGAGATTAAAACTACAGACGTAGGTAAATTCCTTTAATTAAAAATAATGGGTAGGGAAAATGTACGACAAATATTAAAATAAACATCATAGTTTTCCTTATTTTATAAGGTCAAATGTAGTAAGTAGGCAAAGAATAAGTTTTTTTTTTTTTTAAGAATAACTGGTTGGTTTTAAATAATAACCTTGATAAATAAATGCCAATAAAACTACTTTAATATGTTGATATGCATACCTGCATTTTAACGGTAACAATCTGCATTAAATTAACATTTCGACCACAAAAAAAAATACATGTGCCTGTTTTTTTTTTCCAAAATAATAAAAGCATGAAAGTATATGAATTCATTCAATAGTTTTTTTTTGCTGCCACTACCATCCATATGTTTATTTATAACGGACAGTGGCTTGTAAATCGGATCGTTGTTTATAAGTTTTATATTATGCCGGCTGCAACAATAAACATAACTGCTACTTGCGCGTACGCATCACTTTTGTATACAGTATGTTCCTACACCACACCGCATTTGTTTTTACTAGGAGATTGGTAGACGGTGCTACGTTTTTGTATTATATCGTCGGTTAATTAGAAAAGTGGCGTTATTACAAAAAAATGTTTAGCAGGAAATGTCACTTTCTATTTAACCGACGATATGTTTCTATAACCGATTTTTCAAAGATTTCTATTTAGTGTAATACTAGACTAGGTAGAAAACTTCACAATAACAGAGAATTTTATTGACAAAAATCATCTTTTCTAATAAATATTAAGGTTTGACAGCCGCACGGGTCAAAGCCGTAAAAAAAAAAAAAGACGGTTGCACTCCGGGAGTACCTACCGGCAGAAGTGAAAACTTGAATATTAACGTTGAAATAAATCAATTATGAATTGAATTAATATAACTATGTTTTTTTCACTATTTCTGCGTCACTTTTTTCATTAATCGGTGCACTTTGTTCAACTTACATTTTTTGAAACACTTTATATACACGAATTTTACGAATACACAGCAGTGTGGCTACTACAGAGACGGTCGAGCCATCAGCTGAAAGATCACATCACATCACATCCCCATCACCATCGCCATCACCATCGCCATCGCCATCGCCATCACCATCCATCCATCCATCCATTATCGTGTCTCACTTGGTTCAATTCGGTTGGCGCCGCCGCCGTAGAAAGAGATGGGGGGGGGGAATCTCTCCTGACGGTCACGTGTCCTGACGCGATGCCCTGACGCGAGTTTAACATTTTTTACCCATTACAAAAAGTGCTCAACGCCGCTAAAGAAGTTTTCACTTCAAAAAAGTCCCGGCTGTCATTCGTGGATACTTTAGCAGTCATTACGGGTAGTAGCCCCAAAGACTGACAACCAGACTTACCAAGGGGTATCGTAGTACCCTGGTCCTTGACCTCTGACGTGGAGGTCAGATAGGTTGTCGCTTCATATAAAGTACTGGTATTCAGCTGCATCCGGTGACACTGAAAGAAAGAAAAAGCATTTATTGCGACTCGTACAGGAAGATCACAAACTAAACTAAAAACAGTACAAAATTAAAACCAAGTTATATAAAAAAAAAACAAAAGTAACAAAGAAAAATGAGACAGAAACTCCTATACCTACGAGGCCAAAAGGCTCCTATCTCAGCATGATGCTGCGACATTAAAAAAATAAATGTCTGAAAAATAAGCACTGGAAGCCGACCCGAACATACTTACTTGGGGAAAAGGCTAGGCAGATGAAACTTGTTTTTGATAAGTCAATAAAAACATTACGATCGCGATAGTTTAATCTGTCCAGTTTTTATTGCACACATCATTATTAATCAAGCTATAATTACATCCAATAATGACATCAATTAGGCACAATAAAAGTTACGGAAAATTGCGTACCGTCAACCAGAAATATCGATATAAGAAAATTACCTACCTTTACATCACTAGTGGGTCTTAAGTCGTACCTATTATAGCCAACCCCAGTGGTTGGGAAAACGCAAGGCAGATTGATCAAGGATTAATTTTATTATAGTATGGACTGGTTTGAACTCTCACAGGTAAATCATTACGTCACAAGAGTTCTGTCGCCAGCACTTGAAAACACTGAAAGATAGAATAGATACGAGTACTTCGGAAAACACGGAATGACGCATCAATCTACATAATTTGTATTGAACAGTACAATGTACAGACGCTAGCACATCAACCTACCCGAAACTGTCAGATTTTCCCAATCAACTTTGAACCTTATTCTATAGTGATAAAGTTGAAAATCGATTAAAGAAATTTGTCAGATTGTAGTAGGTTGATGTGCTGGCGTCTGTACAAGTGGTGCCAAAGCACTGTTTGGTATTTGGCAATAGTACAGACGGTCAAAAGTTAGTATTTGCACTATGTAACTACATTGGTCGCGAATATGAGTCAGGCAATTTCCGTACTGCAAAATGTTCAATAATCTAATCTTTACCGGCACCCTAATTGCGTAATACACTATCAATCACAATCTGATTACTTTTGAAGGATATTGCTTCATACTTTCGAAAAAAAAAAATACAAACATCCGAATTGAGAACCTCCTCCTTTTTAGAAGTCGGTTAAAAATTTGTCTGCTCAACAACGTAGGTAAGTAAACAACGCAATGAATGTTGTTGAACTGTCAAAAGTTTGTGTGTTACGCAATTACCCGGCTGGTTCTGAATTGAGAATTTGGAGTTGGGAACTTGTCAAACTCTACTTTAGCCGAAGCTTAATCAGCCTGTAATGTCTACTGAGAGAGAGAGCAGAGAGTGGGCTGTATGTAATCCACACGCGGGCCCAGCACCCTAATTGCGTAACACACTATCAATCGGAATTTGAATCATTTTGAAGCCAATTGCTAATCCACTGCTTCATAAGTTCGAAAAATTTGTCTGCTCAACACGTACCTATATAACGCAATGAATGTTGTTGAACTGCCAAAATGAAACCGATTCCGATTAATAAAGTGTTACCCAATTGCCCTGAGGTACGGGTTGATGTTGTTGAGATGTTACATGTCTTCAAATTTTTGGGTCTAGAACATGCCGGTTTCCTCACGATGTTTTCCTAGTGGTGATGAAATTATTTTCACAAAGTAAAGCGTTCGAACCCACAATCTCACGACTCCTAAGTCGGGTTCGAAATGTTGAGTTTCTCAATACGAAAACCAAGTGATAGTGTCGTACATCAAAAACTAAACTGAAACAAAAAGAACTTGATTGAATAGATCTTGGTTTTTTCATAGTCTTTCACAATTTACGTGTTCAAAGGTAAGGGTGGCTGATCGTATTTCTATTTGCCCCTTCATTGAGCACCCCAAGTAGACTATTGGCGCCATCTAAACTATTACTGGCATCCCTAATAGACTGGTGATCAGATAATAATAGTGTGCGTATGTGTGACGGGGTTATACAACACCCTATTTGCGTAGGTACACACTTTCTTTCACTATTCGAAGGTTTTAGAAGAAAATTCCTAATTGCTTCATATGTTTGAAAAATTCGCAATGAATGTTGTCGATTTGTCAAAAACAACCGACTTAAAAAAAAAAAACACTACAAAGTGATAAATAACTTTAATTTCGGAAGTCGGTGTCGTTGGTTCCGCATTTTCGTTTTTTTGACACCGACTTCCGAAATTAAAGTTATTTATCACTTTGTAGTGTTTTTTTTTTTTAAGTCGGTTGTTTTTTTTTTGTAAAAAAGTTTTTATTTTTCACTTTTTAGTTGTACCTACCCCACAAAAAAGTAAACGAAAAGATCGTTAATGTAGAAAATGTAGGTAAATTTTTAGATTTTTGTTGATTTTTCAAAAACCGCTTGTCCGATTTCGATAAAATTTTCATGTAACCATTTGGGAAGTATACCCTTTCCAACAAAAAAAGAATTTTTCAAATCGGTCCAGGCGTCTTCGAGAAATCGGGGAACATACATAAAAAAAAAAAAAAAAAAAAAAAAAGATTCCGACGAATTGAGAACCTCCTCCTTTTTTTGAAGTCGGTTAAAAATGAAAGACATTACGATAAAATGATTACAATTGTTAGTGTGTCCCTACAAAATGGTGGAGCTGGATGGTGCTGATCCACGCGTCATGTTCGTGAACGGGCGCCGTCGGTTGAGACTGGAGGGCTTATTTTTAATCTTATTATTTTGAATTGTTCCTTCATTTGTTTTTTTTTTACATTGGTCTCACATGTAGACGCAACAAGAATAATGTACCCAGGATTTTGTAATATCTTGATTTAAAAGAGCGTCCTTGGAGTTTCTTGCCCGTTCTTTTCCATATAGATCTACGTTTTGGAATGGGCGACTAGCTTCTACTTTCTGACTAACTGACCGGCTAGTTATTTGACAATTCAAAAGTGCCTGTAAATGGTTTAATTGGAGTAATACTAATATAATAATATTAGTAGGATAATCCTTTATCAGCTATCGAATCATACAAATAAACAGATACCAAAACTACCCGTAAATTGAATGAATCATGACCTATGTGCGCTAGACATTACATAAAGCTGTAAGTATGTTTTATATTCCTGTTGACATTTGGAATTATTACAAGAATATAACTCGTATCTTTACGAGCCGCAAGTTAATTTACTCATCGTATAATAACTATAATTTTCGCATAATTATACAGAGGATTTACCTACAGCAATTTACGGGATATTTAATCCTACCTTATAGAGGCTTTATTATTGTGAAACGGATAAATGTTATAAAAAAAAAACTTGTTCTATGCGTAAACTTGTTATGAAGCTGGTCGTTTGCAACTATTTATTGACACGACGGCGACGGCTTTTTCCAAGGAGCTCAAAATCAAACAAACAAACAAATTGTTCTTCAAACAATTTTTGTCTAGCCTTTTCCCAATTATGTTGGGGTCGGCTTCCAGTCTAACCGGATGCAGCTGAATACCAGTGTTTTACATAGAGCGACTGCTTATCCCACCTCCACAACCCAGTAACTGGGTAATATGATACCCTATGGCAAGACTGATTGTCAGACTTTCGGGCTTCTGACTACCCATACCGACTGTCAAACTGTGTAGATCTACGTTCTACGATCATTCTGCCGGGACCGACGGCTTAATGCGCTTTCCAAGGCACGGAGGGATTTCTATGTATATGTATGTATGGTCATCCATCCGCGATCCAACCGCGGCAAGCTTGACTTAACCTTCGACCGACCCGTGCTGCAGGTTGTTATTATCACACACACTAATATTATAAACGCGACAGTTTGTGAGGATGGATGGATGGATGTTTGCTACTCTTTCACGCAAAATCTACTGAACGGATTTTGATGAAACTTTACAGTAATGTAGCTTATACATCAGAATAACACATAGGATACTTTTTATCCCGATATTCCCACGGAATCCACAATTATGCGGGTGAAACCGCGGGGCGAAGCCACAAGCCCATCGAAAGTAAAAACACCAATTTCAAGTAACTAAACTACCACACACAGAAGTAATACCTTTACAAGCTAATAAAATAGCAGTGATAAGAAAAATTCTACCTTCATTAAAGTATCCTATAATATCAAGTACTTTATTACCAATAGCTGACATGTCTGTAAATCTTATCACAATTATCACGTCTACGCTCTGCTGCGCTAGCTAATATTTTTCACTTTAATGATATCATTGTGGGAACAGTGCGAAGTTATTGAGACTAGTTTCAGGAAATAATCTAGATTTCGATATTTTCTTGGAATTCTGTCATTTCTAGACGATTGTTGTTTTTTAAGGCCACAAGTACTTAGACTGGTTGCCAAAAACACGATTACAATGCTTTCTCTTTATTTTTTTTAATTTTCTAATAAAAACTATCTTTTTTTTTTTCAGGTAAGTGTCATGGCCGTCTTATCTCAAGGATGTCTGACCGGATAGGTACAGTACGATGACCTGACAATCGATTTTTGTCGCTATCTCATCTGATTTGATGCTATCTTTCCGATTCCGACTCCTCAATCCTTTTTCGTCATAGGTGTTCGTCATGGTACCTATTTTTTTTTCTTGATATTATGCGTAAACACGGCTAAAGGGTGTTTATTTATAAACGATGATTAAAGTTAAGTGACGTTTTAACGTTAAAAATGTATGATTAACCGGTTAAGCCACGCGTGTTACCGATCGGTGACGAAACAATAGAAAATCAATTGTGTCTCATTAGCGGAGCTTGATAGATGAAACAGTCTCGGAGCGGTTTCGCACTACATCCGATCCGAATCCGAATCAAAGATCCGACTTCAATACGAATTGGAAATGTTCTAAATTCGGACGGATAGAGTTCGGATCTAGTGCGCAACCCCTCATACAAATAGGACTATGGTCACTTCGGACCGGCATTTCTCGGATTCGGATCGGACGTAGTGCGAAACCGCCCCTTAGGCTTATTTTTGTGACGGTTGATGGCAATAGGCTCGCCTCCTATACACATAACTGGCGAAATGTGGTCGTACTATAGATAAAGCTTTGCCTAACTCTTCGGGAATTACATGCGTGATGTTCAATAAATACTTAGGTTCACAAATTACAAAAAACAGTCAGGTTTTAATCTTATTTGCACAAACACTACATACAAACAATAGGCTCTTTGTCATATTCCATTGTTGTTTTGCACAAGCTTATAAATCACAATGAGCTTTATACCTATAATTTACCGCGTTCGGCTGCATCTCACAATGAGTTTTTGTGCACATGCAAAAATGAACGATTACCATCATTTATTAGCATAACAATTAACAATCGGCTTTTTTCCAAAGCGACAGTGGAAAGGACACGATGCATTGTTTGCGAAACTCCGGCGCCACCGCACGAAGCGCCGCGCATCCGCTAGTGACGCCACATATTATGTCGATAAACCCGCCAGTCATAATAATCGGAACGATTTCGACTGCACACAATACCTTGTTGCTAGTTTTGGTGACAATATTATTGACATATCGAGTAGCATGTTCTGTTTATGTTATGTGCTCGAAGTTAAATGGCCGCTGGCGGTCGCGTTGTTTTCAAAGTAGATCATGACATTCATAGTTGAATAGAAACATTAAATAGAAAGAGAAATAATGTGACGTGTATTTGGCGCTATAAAGGCATTAAACATTGATAGTTATTTGTAAGGATTGTGTATTTATCGATACCTACATAATGCAGTCGGTTGGTCGCGCTTGGCTTGTCGCCTGCCGACCTCATTCCAGGGCTGCGGCACGGCGCCTGTCTCGATCGACGATTAGCAACACTGCACGCCCATCACTATTGTCTTTTTCACTAGCCGACGTGATAATTGTTTCATCAGTCGGCGAGACTTTTTATATAAAATTGCAGTTTTTTATCTTACGCGCTTACAATTTATCTGCAAGCAATTTGTTATGATGATAAACAGGACATTTAATATTTCGCAATTTAAATTGTAAATACTATTTACCGTCATACGTACATTATGATGACGGTCATTAGTACAGTGGTGTAGCATTAATCATCACAGTTTTATTTTGCAGTTCATATTACGCAGCTCCTATATCTGTAATTGTCCGCAACGTTGGCGCCACTGTTCTTTGGCCGTCTGCCACTGCAATAGGTTTTAGTTCACGTGATTAATTTTAAAATCTAGATATTGACAATATGAATGCAATAAAACCATCTTTATAATCTTTCAATGCATCAATGTTGTCACACAAATGCGGAGGTGAAAAGTTATTAGCTGAAGCTCTAATACACTGTGGCAAAATTTGTTTTGGAACCGAGCCATTATTCCCACAAGCATTTGAGTTACGTTCTATTGAAATATCCGTGAGATGTTTACAATAACTTCACTTAAATCAATTACATTTCATTAAACAAAATCCAAGGTTTGTTTGACGCGCTGACGTTTGACTTCTAGTTTTAATTTATGATCGCTTTTATAATTAGGTATAGTTATCAAAGTATCGATAAAAACTTCAGTCATTGGCGTCGGAGCGGCGGGCCGTGACTCGTTTTATATGCACTTGGCTCGACGCCACCGGTGACCTCATTGCGCGATCGTTTTTGGCGCCACTGTCGCTTATAATGATCGCTATCGCATCGATGACATGCCAAAACGCGATCTCTAAGATCTTTATCGATGTTTATTTGCAAAATTGAATGCGCAACACTAGCGCCGAATTTAGCGATAGAAACGTGATTTCTATTTGCCAAGTAAATTAATATTCACTTTTGGTTTATTTAATCTATTTGTGTTTAAATGAATTTAGTTTATTGATAATGGAAATAGCGTTTGATTTGTACTAAATTCGTTGGCGCCTCCGCGTTTCGAAATAATGATCACAATTTAATGTTTTAGACGACAAATATTTAATGCTAGGCGTAAATATTGTTAATAGTTTTGTTTTATGGAGATATTATATTTTAGTGGCCATTATTGCAAGCTGAGTAACTTCACAAATGGCAGTGCGTAGGTTTTAGTAACAAAAAGTGGCAAGTCTTTAAAATTACTTTTTGTTTATTACCCCGGGGTTATTGCCCACTTTTTAGTTGTATGCAATTTGCTTCGCGATGAGTAACAAGTTCAAAGGCCCACTCTAATGGCGTACCACACGATCAATCATAATCTGGATGATTTTGAAGGATGTTACTAATCCATTGCTTCATAAGTTCGAAAAATATCTCAAAAAAAAAAAATCGTAAATAACGCAATGAATGTTGTTGAACTGTCAAAATGAAAGCCATTGCAGCTGTTACGCAATTACCTCGCGGGAATAATAATTATTGTTTGTGTGTGCGTTAAAGATTCAAACAATAATAATTGATGAGCATTTATAAGCACCTCGTATAATGTCTACGACAATTCTTATTCGTTCAAGCCTATTTTTAGGTTTGATCAAAGTTCATTGAATACTTTTGTTAGCATGGTAACAATTAGGACTAATTAGTTGAGCATACTCAGCCTATAATTTCCCCACTGCTGGGACACAAGCCTTCTCTCTTCGAGAGGGAGTGGGCTATAATCTACCACGCGGGCCCAATGCGGGTTGGTAGATGTCACATATTATTATGTCTTCGAATTAGCTTTTGTCTTGTTTGCTTAGTTTAATGAATGCTAATTTAATTTATAATCCTTATTTAACACGATTATTCACTGTCAAAATCGGTATCCGTTTGAAGCAAAACTACTGAGCATATTAATATTCAATAATGCTCTTTGAACTTGGTCGGTTTTCGGTACTTAAAGTGTTATATCACGGCGCTATATGCGAATGACTCACACAGCTCTGAGTAGGTATGCGCTTTATGCGCATATTGATTCTAATTCCCATTGTTTACGCATTTTATTTACGCGTTCCACGAATGAAGCGCCGCGGCAAATATTTTTTTATGGGTGTTTTAAAATGTATGTGTATTTGAAATGGTAAAATATGCAATAAATATTCATTTAATTTTTAACTGCTAAAAAATTAACGAGCTCAATACTAAGTTTTATTTCGAAATAGAGGTGACCAATTAGTCGAAACCGAATACCAAGTGTCGGTTTCGGCTTTAAGATGAATGATTTGAAATGCGGCTATGTACGCCCCACATGCTTGTGCAATAAATTAATAATAATTATCTGTAATTTCTATAAAATAATGTTTACTATATCCACTTTTCCAGTCGATAAAATACCTTATAAGGTACGCCCGTCAAAACTGGTCTGTCTAAAATATGATTATTAAAGCTGCTAGCTTGCCTAAGTACTAAACATAATTTATTACCTCGTTCTGTTATCTTGGTTGGGCGACTCAAAAACCGAACTAACAGTTTTAATCTCGGGTCAATAGGACGCTCGTAAATCCATCTGTTTGTCTGTCACTTCGCACTGGCTAACGCATTCAGTAGCGCTTGCGAGTTGCGACAGACACTTAGCGCTTTAGTACTCTTTACTGAACATATGCTTGTGAAAATTGCGTTTTACGATGACTTGACATAAGATAGTAACAGTCGTAGTTTAACATTATCTCATCGTTAAAGTTTCGGTTTGACGATGAACGGTTTCGGCCTAATACAAATATTTTCGTAAAGTGATTCTCCTGGTAGATACATTTTAAGGGAGTTTTTGGAATGGTTCGTTGTGCATTCTTGATGTTAGTGTTGAATTAATTTTAATAGCGATTAAGTTTTATTTACTTTCCGTAATCCATGCAGGAATTAGAAAGTTTTGAGTCACTCGTGAAAAACGATTAAAGTTGTTTTATTTTAATTAAACGTCCCCACAATCCACTTTATTATGGACTGTTGATATTAAAACATAAATCCAAACATGTGGTTACAAAATTTATTATTTTATAACAAGTCTTGTACGGAAATCAAGTTCATTTGACGTTTCCGATCATAAAGAGTTCGTTTAAACTCCAAATTGTGGTCGATTTTAAAACTTAAACGTTCACTTTATCTTTTATTATAGTCGAGTGGTCTATCAACATGCGTTCATTAGTACAGACAGACAGACGGGACAATTAGAGGCCTCTGAATTGTTTTTATGATCCTTTCTTTACGAACGGACTTCGCCCTTAATTGATTTGTTAAAGACGGCTCAGTGGTTGGACGGTCCGGTTCGATATTTGTTGCGTTCAAATCACAAACTTATCATTCGTCTTGTAAAAAAAAAAATATCTTTGCGAATCATCTTTCAGGAGCTTTTCCCAGTCCCATTTAGACTGGAACAAGTTAAATTCCACCATTTGATGTATTACTTACTTCAGATACATACTAACCATTAATTTCTCCTAGCTAATTACTATATTTAACGGTACCCAAACCAACAAAATATGACGCTAGATGGGCAACAGATCAAATTCAAGTAAAAAATTGATACCGAGTATCAAATCTTGCTTCATTTCACTTTATATAAAATGCAAAGTTCTATAACAATATATCACGGGGAGACAGCTCTAATTAATATAAGTTTAATTTTTTCTCATGGTGTCTAATGTGTTCCATAAATCCATGTGTCTCGTTTAAATAAATAAGCTAATTAATGAAGATAATGTTTACTCAGCTTGGTTAAGGAGAGGTTCTCGGAGAAAAACTAAGATATTTTTTTGACTAGGTATTAATAAATCAATTAAGAATGAGATTTTTAAGACTGCTATAATTACATATCTACATAATGTTGACATAATTTTAATTATAATAAAAAAACTCGCTTTATTTCACGTCAACCTGGCGGCCTGGCTTTCTTTATCCAGTTTTTTTACATCCTCAACATTTTCGGAAAGGTTTTCACAAATGCAAAACCTAACTTAATCCTTAAGCAAATAAATAATAATTATAAATCTTCAAAGCCAAATCAATCGTCGACACCGTCACATCAAAACATTCACAGTTTGAATTTGCTCAAGGCAACAAATTCACAGTTTCTCACTGAACCTTAACTACTAACTGCTATCACCAAAGATCATCAATTACACGAATATATTAATAGTTTTGTATGAAATTAATAGGCTAATTATCTAATCATTCTAATGTGTAGCTAGCGGCCATTAAATTTAAAACAAAGTTGGGCCATTTTTTTGCCACCCACGCGAACAGCGGGCTTTAATTCAATCATAGTAAGCTTGTAAGCTATGTCGTAGACATTATAATTATATTTGATGATCGTTCTTGATCTAACACTTTATTATTTGTCTAGCTATTTTAAGCAGACACGCATACAAAATAATTCGTATTGCTTTGTTGTAATGAATAATTATTTCTAAAATATACTGGGATTCCCTTTGTCGTGGTCGTATGTGCCATTACATGCATTAATCATTTGTACACACATTCAGACTGGGATCAAATGTATGTATTTATGTAGGCTGGACAAATAATTATCAGGATGTGAGAAAATTATCCTGAATCCTGATTGCAAAATTATACTCTATCTCTTATGTAACTACAAAGATGTGCTTGGAAGTACACGCTACAATTTTTTCCAAGGAACCTTAAGATATATAATAGATGGGAAAAAGCCCTTCTATTCTTGTAAATGGCTGACAAGTACATACATTTCAAAAGATAGAAATGAAATACTATGTTCCAAGAAGCGTTATCAAATTGAGATATATCTCGCTGCCATTTGTACTTCCCTAAAACATGTTGCTGATGAAACGTGATACCCATTCAGATACCAATTCTCTTGGTAATAATTTTCACATTGGTGTTAAGTAGTTTGCACTTAGTTAATTAATATTTACAGCTTCAAACGTTCAGTTAATTAACGACCATGTTGTCGCATACGCAATATGTGTTTTACATTTTGAAAATATTCATTCTTAGAAAGGAAATTATAATAAAATGTATTTACATGTATTTAATTTATTGAAGGTAGTTAACATTTACCTCATCCATAAGCACTTAATACAGGAATTACGAGTATAAATTCAACCTCACAGTTATTGGCAGTCCTGTATAATTAAGCCACATGCTTAACGCGTAATAAAAAGTAAAGTAACAGGTCTGCATGTGTCATTCATTATAAAACCGCATAAAGATATCTGAGACCCTATTTTCCGCCTTCACATTAAAATAATAGTCGTTGCTGGCCATATGTCTTCGAATTATCATTTCTCGACTAGAAATTATAACCGAACTACATCCGTCGATTAAAACACAATTTGAAACCGAGACCAAAAATTGGTATCAAACACGCGGCCCTCTAAAGGTTGGGTGATGCCAAATTGGTCGAAAATTATAGGGATGTTTGGGAGAATAGAAATGGTACAAAAACTAAAATTTCGAATGGAATGCGTTTTTTTTAGCCTTGTCATTGGCAAAATATAACAATGAATGTTTTCACCTAGATACTCCTAAAGGTCTAATCTTACGTATGTGTTACCAGAAACCAAGCAGTCTCTCCACGCTATATAACTAATGATTTAATACTGTGTTAAAAAAAAAACTACCTTTTAGTTTAATTCTCAGTTACGTGACGATACCAACTCAAGAACACGAATGACAAACGACTAGCATTTAATGTCAATTAGCGAAGCGTTCCGGGGGAATTGGCCGTTTACCTATAAATAATGTCTAGTTACCTTCGCACCCTGTAATTTCAACCTTATTTCTAAGGTAATAAAAGTTGAAATTCTTACACAAATAACAAATTATAAAAGGAAGCAAAGATGTTTTAGAATGCATAATAGAAAGCGCTGCAACAGCAATTTCCATTTATTTTCTCATTTTATTTCACTCAGGAATGTTTCTAATGCAACGGTTAAAATAAGATTATCTATAGCTAATTAACTAAATGACTAATAAAATACCGAATTTATTCCTGATTACTACCTAGAGCCCAGTTCCATGAAGACTAGCTAGACAAAGAATAATGAAATACATAAAACGAACACGCAACGATGCGGCACGCAATCATCGAATATTAGAAGCCCTTACAATTATAGAGCTAAGCGAAATCGTGTCCGTCTATAATTCAAAAGTTACACGTCACTGTTCAGATGAACGCGCTAACAACCTTATTCTCGTCCTCGACGATTTATAAAAGGGTATAAAGTCCCGACTGAGTATTATTGTTTTAAGACATTTCGTTGTTCGTCGCGGTCGGATTCCCGCGGCTGGCAGTGGGCGGTTACCCTGTAATCAACCCCCCTCCCGCGCATTGGGAGCGGTCCACGGTGATTATAGGAGGAATTTTACGGCTCCTTCGTTAGTCCGTCAAATCATAGGTCTGCTGCCTAATGGTTTAGAAGACGAGCCTGTGAACGATTTTATGTCATTTCCTAAAAATAAGTAGGGTTGCATTTTTAGAGGTAATTGTCTGTGAACTCGTATCCGTTGGAAATGAGCTGTCGCAAGCTTGTCGTATGTGGGCCTTGGACCGGTGCGTAATATGCGTTCAGCTGTCTTCATGGCGCCAGTCTCGATGGTAAATATCACCTGTACCGGTACCAAGTTAATTTATCGTGAAATGATGCGTAATTGATTCGATGCCGCAGCTGCTTCGCTCGCATATAATTAGTAGGTATAAATAAAAATCCATGATTATATCTAGCACTTGCTTCAGAAAATGCCGACATAAACTAGTAATACTTAATTCTTAGCTGCTGCGTTAATGCGCTATATTAATATAATGTTATATATTTTCTAATATTACTTTCACATATAATCTAGACACATTTATAAAGCATTTGCTTCAGTTCTCATAAAATATTGCGATCATTAAATGCATTTATAATGAAATCCAGCTATAACACACTGAACTGCAAAATAACTGCAGTCCGTTGAACTCAGCTATTCTTTTATGAAATAGCGGAATTTTGTATGTTCTTATTAAGTCTCCAATCACCGTTTTTTGGCAACACATTTTTCCTTTCTCCTACCCGGATGCCGAAACCGCAACTGAATTTCGGCTTCTAATTCAGTTTTGGCCGAAACCGGAACTACTGGACAGTTCTTCAATTGCTTTAAAGTTACTCTATTATCAATATTATCATTGATTAAAAAATAACTTTAGTTATTATTTTTTATTCAATATCCCTTCATTATCCTCCAAATGACTTATGGAACCTATTAGCAGTCTTAGGCATTAAATGAGTCACTGTTATAAATAAAAACAAAACAAAGTTGATAGTGTAACCGCAAAAAATATCCATTTTGTTATTAAAAATATCCTATAGGTATGTACTGTAATGACGCAAGTAATGATAAAGTCGCATAATGTATTGAAATTGCTCTATAATGGCGCTTTATAAAAATAAGCTATTTTATGCAGAATATTGCCGACTTCATTAAAGCTATAAGTTGCTTGCAATATTATGTCAGGTTTATAATAAAATTGTAGTTACAATTTGCACATGTACAGACGCCAGCACATCAACCTACACCTAACTGTCACATTTTCCCAATCAACTTTGAACCTTATGCTCAGTTATAAAGTTGAAAATCTATTAAAGAAATTTGACAGATTGTAGTAGGTTGATGTGCTGGCGTCTGTACTTCTTGGTTCTTGCATTTGAAACCTAAATTATGTGGTTGAGTATTTCTTCATGTACTGTTATTCGTATTACTTTCGCCCCGGTTGAAGAAATATCATATTCTATTACATGCGAAGCTTTTCAATTAACTTGTCTGGTTTTACCGTCTTCACGTACTGTGTAATTAAGCGATTCAATTTCTAAAACGTTTCGAAAATCATTAAATCAATCACCTTTCCAAGAAAAGTGCATTACTTTAAACGGAGACTGCACGTACATTGTAACAAATGATTGAAAACTATAACTCAACGAGAGAACGCAACAATTTCCAAGAAATGGACTAACTAGTCTCACGATAGTCATTGTTTAGAGCACAGCTTTTGCAGTAAAATTACTCGAGATCTGCCGACAGAACCGGTAATTGTAGCCAGTTTGCCAGTTCAGTAATTTCAGTCGTTAGCAGTTAGTCGTTTTCGCAAAGCTCTTCAAGACTAATCAGTTTGAAATAGACTAAAAATGGCTCTGTCGTACATGGCGCTTATACGAGGACTAATGTCTGTAGTTAGCTTGTTATGATCACATATTTCATCAACATTATTGGTAATCGATTCGTCGGGGTATCTCTCGCTTGCGTGTGTCATTTGTTTTCTTATATCAACATTTAGTTTTTTATGATGGGGCCTTAATTGAGTTTGTAAATACGCTAATAAATTAAATATGACTTGTCCGACTTGTGTTTTCGCTAGTGTCCGACCGAAACATGATTTTCAGCTGAAACCGTAACCAATCTTTCGGCTCCTCTTCTAGTTTCTGCCGAAACCGAACCTTCGGTCGGACACTAGTTTTCGCTTTGTCTGACGAATGGTTGAACTTTACTTATGTTTATTTATTAAATTGAAGATGCGAAACGTTGTTCCATTTACATGGCTTGGTTCGTCTTTCTCTTAAGTAAGTATTCAGTCAGCTATGCATGTTTGTTTGTTTGTATATTCATCGTCTAAAATCTCTCCTTCAAATGCTAAGCTAGAATTAAACGTTGCTGTCTGCATTGCATCCTTAGCCTATCTATCCTGCGGTCTACTTTCATCCTCACTCAAAGTCCGGCCACACGTTATTAAAGTAATCATTCATTTGTTAAATAAAACAAATCTTCAAAAGCTCTTGCCTGGGGCGGTTCTGTCGGCACGACAACGGTCGTGTTCGGCGTCCCTTCGGCAAATAATCGTTTCGTCCGATAATTGCCGATTTCACCCGAACGCGGTCGGAGCACAAAGCTCCCCCAATGATTGCGCAAGATTGCATTACAATTTTCTTCGAGCAAACAGATGCTTATGTATGGAGACTGATTTCGTTAGTTCAAACAATTTGTGGTGGAGTGTATTATAAGGCGTGGAACTTATTGTAAGATTTTTTTCGGGTCAGTAAGGAGATATTTTAGTTAGCTGGAATTGATTAAAATTTTCTGAATCATGTAACAAGTAATTTGATTCAGAACATTTTGTATCGTGTTTGACATAATATGATGCGGCTTACGAAAATACATTTTAGCATTGAGAGGGATTAATTATTTTCATTCGGGCTTGCATTTTTAATCATGACAGGGTCCGATAAAACCTCGACATGTGCCTCGATTCGAAATAAAAAAAAAACACGTATTCAACTTCTCAGTACTTTATAATCGAAGGTTTTTAATTTGAAATGCGTTCCTCGCTGTTGGGCAATAAAAGTTATTAGTTAATAAAAACAATATTCGGTACTGGTGCCCCGTCGTGTCCGGTACGGGGACCACACATCGCCGTCATCGGCGCCTCTCTAAACCGTGTACACTGCACGTTTCACTTGGGGCGGCGTGCAAGTCATGCGCGTAAAGCGATTTTAATAAAACTCTATGAAAGTAAGAAGTAACATTAGAAACAAAACTGCGTTCATTCAAGCCATGGATTATGGTCATCCAGCCATGGCTATCCATAGCTTCGTTTCTTTGGTGTTCTTTGTCGAAAATTAT
Organism: Amphipoea oculea; assembly: GCA_945859645.1. Lineage (NCBI taxonomy): Eukaryota > Metazoa > Arthropoda > Insecta > Lepidoptera > Noctuidae > Amphipoea > Amphipoea oculea. Next base: position 6,260,265 of record OX243869.1, on the reverse strand, counting down.
AAACATTGCCTGCCTTAGCCAAAGTTCTATTAGCATTACCAAAGTAAACCGTTAATCAAACTTCTGTTTATGAAATTCCTTCTCCTCTAACGCCGAGATTTGAAAAACCAGTGCGAAAAAAAAATTAAAAAAAAAAGACGGGTTGCACTCCGGGAGTGCCGGCAGAAGTGAAAACATGAATATTAACGTTGAAATAAATCAATTATGAATTGAATTAATATAACTAATTTTTTTCCACTATTTCTGCGTCACTTTTTTTATAAATCGATGCACTTTGTTCAATTTCCATATTTGAAACACTTTATATTCACGAATTTTACGAATACACAGCAGTGTAGCTACACAGACGGTCGAGCCATCAGCTGTCCATCCATCCATCCACATCCACGTCCACCATCACCGTCACCGTCACCGTCACCGTCACCGTCACCGTCACCGTCACCGTCACCGTCACCGTCACCGTCGCCGTCACCGTCATCGACACCGTCACCGTCACCGTCACCGTCACCGACACCGTTACCGTCACCGTCTCCATCACCATCACCGTCACCGTCACCCGTCACCGTCACCGTCACCGTCACCGTCATCACCGTCACACCGTCACCGTCACCGTCGCCGTCACCGTCACCGACACCGTCACCGACACCGTCACCGTCACCGTCACCGACACAGTCACCGTCTCCGTCACCGTCATCACCGTCACACCGTCACCGTCACCGTCACCGTCACCGTCACCGTCACCGTCGCCGACACCATCACCGACTCCGTCACCGTCGCCGTCACCGTCACCGTCACCGACACCGTCACCGTCACCGACACCGTCACCGACACCGTCACCGTCACCGTCACCGTCACCGTCGCCGACACCGTCACCGTCACCATCACCGTCACCGTCACCGTACCGACACCGTCACCGTCACCGTCACCGTCACCGACACCGTCACCGTCACCGTCACCGTCACCGTCACCGTCCGTCCGTCCGTCCGTCCATCCATCTATCCATCCACCCATCCATTATCGTGTCTCACTTGGTTCACTTCGGTTGGCGCCGCCGTAGAAAGAGGGGTGGGGGGGGGGGGGGGGGAATCTCTCCTGACGGTCACGTGTCCTGACGCGAGTTTAACATTTTTTCCCCAGTACAAAAAGTGTTCAACGCCGCTAAAGAAGTTTTCACTTCAAAAACTTTAAAAAGCGCCCGCCATTGCTATGGATACGGCATCCCCATTCCCGCTATTGCCTTTACCTCCGACCAACCGATGCACTATCGTCTGTTTAAATATTAGTAGTTATATCCCGAGATGTTGTTTGTTTCTACCGAGTGCCAGTAGTTAAGTCCCTCGTTTGTAAGTACATACGTATACTTTTGTATGTTTGAGCTAGTTAGCGGCGTAGACGTTCTTTTTATGGCCACCGCTGATTGTGTTAATTCTCCGTCGCTGAGAACTACTTTTGAGTTTTCTAAGTTTAGGCGATGACGTAGTGCTGTCTAGATGTAGACTAGGGCTTGTCTGTGGATTTGTGGAGGAGGTCGTTGACAGATGTTGTGTGGGGCACTTGATAGTGTGGATTTTTTTTAAGTATACATAAGAATATTTTTGCATGAGGTTCTGAGTTCGATTCCCGGGTCGGGCGTGTTATTGGGTTTTTCATCTGGTTTTTCCCAGTAGCAGCCCGCAGTCTGGATTTGTGCCCGGTTGATGGCAACAGGCTTGCCCCCTATTACATGGGACTTAAACATAACTGGCGAAATGTGGGTGTACTATAGGCATACTTCTGCCTAACCTTTCAGGGAATACAAGCGTTATGCTCCCTCTCACAGAGAGGAGGCCTGTGTCCCAGCAGTGGGAACACTGGGAACATTATAGTCTGATTATGATAAGGCGTGATGTTATGGTATGAATATTTCCCCTGTTCCATATATCCCTACTGATATATCTCTACTGGTAGGGATACTTGGAGATTTTATTTTTGTTAATCTTTTAAGGGATGTTAATGGTGGACATTGCAGTAATAGCACACCCCGGACACTCCATACAACCACAGTATAATAAATATACAGTAAGTTATCTAAGGCCGCCCGCCGAGTTATTAGCCTACTCTTGCGTTGATCCCCAGGGTTGTCACTTTTACTTTTAGTTAATATTTTCGAACAAGCAGCACTTGATCTAAATTTATGAAATAAAAAGCATATTATGATTGAATATTTTACCAATTTATAAATTTAGTAAAAATAAAAAGCCTTTATTCACATAACATTTATAATACTAAGTTACAAATTTGATACCGAGAAAATTTTTCTCCTGTTTCTGCACGTCCGGAACGCTTTATTATTATTTGTTAATGTAAAGTAAATTCTCATTCTTATGTAAACTTTTTGTTCTTATGTAAACTTATGTAAAGCTTTTGGGAAAGCATGGACAGGGCATCTTAAATTCTATATCATTCAGTTGATCGTGAATTGACTAAATAAAATACCTAGTGTGCAGGACGATCGACCTATTAGTTTCATTAATTTTACTTTCGGTGGTTGGGAAACCCAATTTTATGCAATTTTGAAATAATGATCACGCAGAATTCCCACGGTGCTGGGGCGACACAGGGTAATTATTGGTTTTCCCAAAACTAAAATTCATTGTGTTGTTTTATTATTCTCAACATGTTTTATTGCTGGTATTGTAAACCAAATTGTCGGCACCCTTTGATAAAAATATGTCTTTGATAGTTTGCTTGTGTATTTAATCAGTTCCGGCTTAGATCTCGCACAAGAGACTTCAGTAGTAAGTAGTTCTGAGTGATGTGATGTGACAAGCTCTCAAAATAATATCAAGCAAGTAACTCATCAGTTTGTATTTATTATTGATTTAGCTCCTTTGTTGCCCTTATTTATTAGTAAAGAATAAATAAATAAAATAACTACCCAAAATAGCTACATAACCAACAATTATACCGTTTTTAATACAACCAAAAAATAAGATGACCATAAAAAGTACTTAATAATTTTGTGCTCGACTGTACTTGACTCGAAAATGTATGTAGAAGTTCACGTGGATATTTAACATACTTCCATATAGTAAACCAGGTCGAAATTATCATGGTTGGAGACGACTATTTCTTGACTATTTTTTGGCGTTCTCAAAATTGATTTATAAGAAGTTTTCAAAAGTGAGGATTGTGTGGTGAAGGACACTAAAAACTAGACTTCTTAAAATAAACTTTAGCTCTAAACATAGTATTCAGAAAGTAAATTTGGGAATACATTTATATGGAAAAATGCGACTCGGCTACGCTCTTAATAAAGCAAATAAACTGTGAAATAAACAATACAATACCACATTTTCTAATAATATTTAAGTATAAGTAGGTACTTACATTTCTGGTTGAGTAGGAACTATGAAGAATGATAAGTCCGGGTTTGCGAAATCATTATTGAGGCACCCGAAAACACTACAATATTTTTTTCCCCTTTTTGAAGTCATGATACTCCTAATTTAAGTGGCCGCCGCCGGCGAGAGTTGACGAACGCAAGCGGTCATGTAGCGTACGCGCGTGCTCACAGTCGCGCTGCACAGCCCGCACTGCCGCCACCTTATTCCCTCATATATTATGCTAGCGTGTGCGTGAAATCGCGTGCCGACACGGCGCGCGGCGCGCACGCACACATTCAAACCGAGAGCGGCACGTTTGTATGAAGATGTTCTACTGTATATTTATTATACTGTGATACAACGCTCGCAAAATAATTACCTACTACTACTACATTAAAAAATGACGTTTGTATACGTATGAATGTGTGCGTGAGGTACTTGTGTTTGCGAGCGTTCTTCGACGGTAACCTCGAAGTGCGGGGTAAGGTGCGGTAACTGATGTTAGTGCGGGGAAGGGAGTGGCCTTTCTGTACGTAGTACTTTAAGTATTCTGTGGTAATAGTGTATAGGACTTTGCATGACTTAAGCATTTTCTCCATCGAGATCTTATAAACATTCTCACTTATAATAAGTCTTATATTATATAACCTTGCTTTATTTTAATTACTTTAGGGCTGATTTTTCAATCAACGGACTATTTTTAATCGTTCAATAAAATTGACGTCTGATAGTTTTGGTATGGAAGCTCTGTCAGAAATTCAAAATTATTCCTCGGATGAAATTATCTGGCGTTGGAAAAATCTGCCCTTAGTGTACTTAACTGGTTCTTTTGTGGTCTGTGACTGTGCATTAGATAAACACATCCTCGTCATTGATAACACTACTCACTAAAAACCTATAAGGAAGTCGAAAAAAATAATTAATGACGCCGTGAATCAAACAACAAAATTAGAAAATTTACTCCCGAAAATTAAATAAAACAGAATTTCTTTCAAAACTCAAAATAATAACCTTAACAGAAGTTTTTAGGTGTTTTCTTAGAAACTTCAGTCTTGACTGCTAATTAATTAAGTGAATTAATCAATTGGTATGGTAATGTAATTACATCAAGATTAAATTCTAAAGGAAAGTAGTAATAAAAAGACTGGTTTAGCTACGAGACATGCTACTAAAAATATTTTTGTAAATAAAATGGCCGCGATTTTACTGTTGCCATGCTGGTATTGATGACATCATGTGGCATGTATCAGAATGTTGCCAGGCTTTTGACCTGCCCCGACCGAGGACGACTAGCGACCTTGTGACGTCAGTAGAAAGTCTAGAAATTGGAATAGATAAGTAGCTAATATTTATTTTTAAAATTGATGTGTTTTTTTATGCGAAATTATTTTGAATATTGAATACGAAGTCTCATTAATGTTTTACCAATCTACAATCTATCTATAGTAATAATAATCTTCTTATACTAATAATAATGCTGAAGGGTTTGTTTGTTTGAATGCGCCAATCTCTAGAACTACGAGTCGTATTTGAAAAATCCTTTTTGCATTTGGTAGCCCGGGCCATTCCGCTCAATTAGGCCGACTTTTATTTGCAAATGGTAAGGACATTTGGTGCGTGTTGATTGCAATAATAAATTAAATAAAGGTGTTATACTTTTTTAGATAGCGGCGCCATACGTAAAAACATGTAAGAAATGTCATATAAAGTAAAAAAAGACTGCAGCTATGATATTTAATTTATTATTAGCATATATTCGCCGTTAGTGGATTTCCGCGGATTGACCCGCCCAATTCTTGAGGAAGGCTATCGGCTATTTAACATCACGCTATGACCCTTAGGAGCCGAGGAATAAGAAATAATGAACTCTAAGCGAAAATGAAGTAATGACGCGGGTAGGCGATGCGATGCAATGTACAGTCAAAAAAAGATATAAGTATGCAGGATCGTCGGATATAGTTGAAGTTTAGTAAGAAACCGATGAATGTTTTCGAATAAAATTTAATTTACTTAATAGAAAACAAACAGTTCATTTATCTAATTAAATTTCATACGAAAATATCCATCGGTTTCTTACTAAACTTGAAGTATATCCGACGATCCTGCATAATTATCTCTTTTGTTGACTGTACCTAAGTAATGGGGTGGGTCAAGGAAAACAAAAATTTCTCGCGAACGAAGTCGCGCGCAGAAGCTAGTTTATTTATAAATGTCTTGCCTTTAAGCTATGGAAAAGTAATTAACGATCTGACTATTTAATTATGAAAACCAATCATTTACCTAAGTCATCGACTTCTTTCCAGTTACATCTTATAACTCCAACTTACGTAAAGTTTTGACCAATTTGTCAAAGTTTCATTAATTTAGAAATAAAATTACTTACGACGTAACGCCTGAGGCTTGTATTATCATAATCGAATTAGTTATCGAATGACACGTTCTTAACAAAACTAATAGGTAAACAGTTTAAAGATAAATAACATGTTTCAAAATATAGCTGCATAACATGTGGCCACCGACCTCTCACCTGGAAAAATATACAAAACTGAATAGCACACCTTATTCCGATGTAATAAAGTTCAAAATTCAACAGTTTTGTCTATATCAACGGTAGATTAATGTTGTAATTTTCTAATCCACTATAAATAATGTAGAATTCCACAAAATATTGTTCTAAGATTCATTAATCGTTTCGAAGATTTAATAAATGAATCGTGAATACTGTTGAATCGAACAAGATGGCGATAACGAATTAGAAATGTGAACGATTAATGATATCGATATTTGCGATGATCGATTGATTGTATAAATATGATCACGATTTCTTGCTACAAATTGATACAAGTACCTATTAACATAACTAATTATGTTTACTTAACAAAAATGCTGGTTTCGTAAGTTTAGGGTTAAAAAAGCCATCTGCAAAATACAGGGTTGCGCCAAAATCGGCAGCAAATATACCAAACAGAATCAGCATCACAAACAGCATCCTAATATCAACCGCAATCTGAATCATTTTGAAGGATATTGCTAATCCATTGCTTGTTATATTCGAAAAATTGGTCTACTCAACAACGTAAATAACGCAATGAATGTTATTGAACTGTCAATATGAAAGCCATTGCTACAATTACCCCGCAGCATCATCTTGTATTCTGAAATTAAAATTACACTGCTCGTAAATTCGCATTTTCACAGACACTCGTGCGCACGATGCCGTACGGTGCGGTTTGGTTAGATACGTTAAATAAATCAAAAGCTTTAGAAACGCATTATTCACACTCCTTCAACACAAAGTTGTTCTCAGAAACTGTCATAAAGTTTCCCTGACATTTTCACAGTAGACAACGCACGACACTATGTAATTACTTTAAAATAAATCAAAACGCCACTTCTACTCTCGTAGGCCATTCACAATGTTAACACGAAACACATAGCATCACGCCTAAGTCTAGATTTGTCCCGCAACCGGGCACAAATCCAGACTCCGGACTGCTCCTGCGAAATTCCTGATGGAAAAACCCTATAACACTTTGTCCGACCTGGGTATCGTACCCAGGTCCCAGGATCTCTTGATCAGCAGTAGCGCTTGCGACCACTAAACCAACGAAGAAGCACGAAACAGTCTGAGATTTCCGAATCAAACTGAGCCTTTTCCCAATTCCCAACTACGTTGCGGTTGGCTTCCAGTCTAACCGGATGCAGCTGAATACATGGAGCACCTGCCTATCTGACCTCCACAACCCAGTTACGGGGTATCACGATACTTACGCTTACCCTTTGGTAAAACTGGTTGTCAGGTTTTTGGGATTCTGACTACCCGTAACGACGTCAAATCATAGCCTGGACCAACGGTTTAACATGCTGTCCGAGTCACTGAGGGATCTCGATATGAAATCGATTACCCCATCCACGGACCGACCTCGGCAAGTTTAGCTTAACCCGCGATCGACCCGTGCGGCTGTTATTATTTAGCCACGAGCCCTTCTCATATTACATATTCGTACATTAAAGGTTCATCAGCGTTTAAATAATAATCTCTTGCATTTGCACACATAAAGAGCATGCTCATTGCTCGATCGCCATGCATTCCTTTGAACGCACCGCTAACTGAACGCACTAGGCGTTTATAAACTATTTATAAACAGCTCTAGTAATTTATGTATTGTTTCTATTTAGCACTTAAATATGTTGTAAATGTTCTCGATACACTCTTTCGGTCAATGATCGATTTAATTGTCCAGTCTGTTCAGGATTGTGTTACCTTATGCCGACGCCTCACATTGGGCATATTGGCCAGAAGCTGCAGTCTTGGATCCAACACTCCAATGTGTAGATCCACACACTGCTGCATTGGAACATAGGTTCTCAACGTAGGCGATTTTCAGAGGGGCAGTAGCTGCTGCATTGGAACATAGATTATTATTATTATTATTATAGGTTCTCAACGTAGGCGATTTTCAGAGGGGCAGTAGAAGACCCAGAGAATATTATATAATATATTATCCTATGTAAGACTATATAATAGTAGGTACACGCTTAAATATACTCGTGGCAATTGTGGTTTCAGATTCGCGACAAATGCTAAGTAAAGAAATAGCCCTCCAATTTGTGTCGCAGTTTATTAAAAAAAAACTCAATCTGCCAACTTTTTTTTTGGTGGGCATAATAATGTTGAGAACCTATGCCTTAGAATTTAGATAAATGTTCTGTGATAAATGTAGTGGTAGCAGAATGGTGTATTTAATTCAGTTGAGTGCAGTTTTTGACTTGCAATGAGAATGCGGCATTAGATTGGATTAGAAAGTTTCCAATGTGGTTGGCACATTCCAAAAATTTGTGCCAGATAATATACGTAGTGGCCAGTTTGGCTAGGTATATATAATTTTACAGGAGTTTATTGCGACACTTAAATTTTTCTCAGCTAAAGCACTAGGAAGTGGTTAAGGGCGGGCGTTTTGTGGGACTGTCTTGTGTAATTTTGACGTTCGAAAAGTGCTGATTCTCAGCCGAATTTTAATAAATGGCTTTTGATTTGCAGTATTAATAAGTCGTTTACCTACTCACGGGGACTCTAGATACCAAATGTGACGATAACTAAGTAAACTCCTTGTCATTCCAATCTCACTTGTCATTTTGTCATTCCACCCGGTCCTACGCCATCAAAATCCAGTCTGAACGTCTTTTCAAACACTCCCGGTGGGCTCCTCATTCACTGATCTCTATCATAACCGATTTACACTACGCCCAAAGGTATAATTTTCATAAAAATCTATGTTAAACATAATATTAAAGCCGAATGTAACGCGATATGTCGTGTAAGTCATGTGTAACTGTTTAGTTGCTAGTCTTGCGTCGCGGCACCCGCGGCTAGGCGGCTGAGACAAATGAAAATACCGCAACGCCTACTACTGGTTTTTAATCTAGTTAATTACGAGTTTTAGACGTGATATTTGAGGGAAAAACAAAGTTAACACAGTGGATAAGACCCATGAAGTTTATTGGGGAAATTTCAAAGAGCCAATCCCAAATATAGTCGAAGAATAGGTTTGTCAAAAAAATGGGAACTAATTTACCACGACACATTGCTAATACATCGATAAGAAATAGTGATGGTATCGATGGTGCATTTGTCCTGCGTAGGACGATATAAGAGCCATTTAAACTTAGAAATGCGATTAATCTAAACTTAACACATGTACCCCTTTATTCATAAAAGTTGCTTAAAGTTAAGTACTTAGTGATTTGCGACTGTTTAACCACACATTTTTGACGTTTAAACATCACTGAACTTTGATCATCCTTTATAAATAAACCCCGTAGTCGTTTAGCACAAACACCCTTTGGTACATCAAACTGTATGATGTAATGATGAGAAAAACCTAAAGCCCGTTGTTACTTCATAAATATTCCAAGAATATGTATATCCTGGACAAAACCAACTGTCTAACAGATTTGCATCCACTACACAAGGAGTATAATCCTTGCCGTACCACATAAATACCACTGTATATTCAGATGCCGCCGCTGCTAGCATAAAATATACGGGCTGGTGCAAAAAGCACGTCAAATCATGAAGTTGACATGTGTGGAATAACAAGCAGGACTATGAATCACTATGAACTAGTTGCTATGCCCCCGTATGGTAATAAATCAGCTAATAGTAGGTACTGAATTTTATATGAGCGGCGTTCAAATTGTTCGAAATAAAGTTGATGAGGTTTGGTTAGAAATAAAATTAGAATGTCATTTGTTTTGTAGCTATGCGGGTATTTGGAAAGGTGTTCATGACTTAAAGAATCACTTGAAACAGAGTTAAAGAATCACTTGAAATTGAAATAGAATGCGAACCTTTCACCGATCCTAATCAGTCTTGTCCAAGCAGTCCATGTCTGAAGACCTCCCGCAAGTTGTGATACACCATTCAATATTCAAACATCCGCATCTATTCTACATTCATTTTGTGATGTAAATACACAAGGGATGACATTCTTGGTTTCTCTAAAAAAAAATTAGGACTTCATTTGAAAGCAAGGCTATAAATTGTCAATCTTTAGCACTAAAAACTGGCTAGAAACTCCGGAGATACTCGACCGAACCGATCTCCGACACACCAAATTCTAATCTCGAATCAAACCCATTCGCAACTAGCACAAGTGATTAACGAGTACAAGTGGTAACGGTGTGAATTCCGCGTCCCAACACAGAACGCACGACCGCATTCCGGCCCCTACTTCTTTCACCGTGCCACCGGCGATCCGGAGAAATTCTCCAAGCGCATTCCATTTCAGATATGATATAATAACCCGTTACAGAAGTCGTGTGTTTTGCTAGACCTAGTGCTTCCTCTATGTGCCGTCCATCAAGACGGCTTATCGTAGCCTGTTCTTCGTCTTCCGC